>CM055842.1:30278157-31665032 GCA_029490765.1 Euthynnus affinis
AATGATCTGTGCGATGCACACTGAGGTGAATCTGGGCAATTAAAGTCACTTATCACAAATACTTTGAAAAACTACTTTGAATACGAATCCAACAATGATGACATTTATAAGTACTCTGTTCAGAACAAGTAATTACCTTTCAACAATGAAATTAATTAAGACTATTTAAATATCAGTATTTTTTTCACCACAAGATAATTGTTGTGGGTTTGTCCTATTTTCAGTAGCTTTGCATATATTAGTGATATTCAGCTTGACTCAAGTAATTCAAAGCCTGATGGGCTTTCAACCACTTTAAACTCAGAGTGCTTTCATTAAAAGCACTCTTGTCTTTTTCAGGCTTAATGAAGAGGCTTGAAGAGGAGATCAAGATCAACTCCTACATGGTTTCTGAGAAACTCCCCAAAGAGCTGGAGGGTATGAGGCATACAGTGCAGTACCTTCAGAAGGTGGCATCAGAGCCTGCCATGGGCCAAGCGGATCTCCAGGAGCTGGAGGACAAGGTCAAGACCAGGATGTGGTTTTGAAGTCTGCACGTATTTATCATTGCAAATTTCTGATGTGTCAGTTTCTGAGAGTTCTGTCGTTCCCGTTTTTACAGATTAAAGAAGTCGATTCTCAGATAAACCAGCTGATTGAAAAGAAGATGATGAGAAATGATCCCATGGATGACAAACTGACGCTTTACAGGCAACAGGTGTTGACTTTGTTGACTTTCTTTGATGCCTTTCATCTATTTTGTCTTTTTTGTCTCGTGTGTGCCGGGCCCTGTGGGTGCTGACTGATGCAGTATGATGAGGCGTCTTGAAAAGGTTCACCAGTAGGTTAATTTATGTTAGAGAAGGTCAGTGCCTTGATATATTGGATTATTTATTCATAGCTCAGCTTTGATGATTGTGAAACTGAAGGTTTTCATTTTTTTAGAAAGTATACTGTACTTATCATGTATGTACAGTCTAGACTTGAGGAGCAAGCTGTGGTTAAAAGCAGTTTACTGTTTTATTATATACATGAATTATATCATAATAAGCTGCATCTCAATTTTAGTCTACACTACAAACAGTTGGCTGGTTTTCAGCCATGCTAGCAGCGTGCCTCTAGGGATGACAATGACTGTCTGTCGATCAGTTCACCATGTTGGTCCAGACTAAAATATCTAAACTAAACTATCTGATTGACTGCAATGAAATCTAACATTCATTGTCCCTCAGGGGTGAATCCTACGGTAGACCTTTTCTTCTAGCGTCACCATGAAGTTAACATTTGAGGCTCAGAGTGAGCTATCTCTACAACTAGGATAGATTCTAATGACTTTGATGATCCTCTGAATTTTCCTCTCGCACCAGCAGCAGGTCAAAGTTGTCATGTAGACTGTGATATCTCAATGTCTGCTCGATATATTTGCACAAAAGTTGGTTCAGACATTCATAGTCCTCAGGCGATGTAGTCTAATGACTTTGACTTTAGTTCTTTATTGAAATATCTTGATGACTATTGGCTGTGAAATTTGGTACACAGATTCATAACCCTCAGAGGATGAATTGTAATAACTTTGATCTCCTGACTTCATCTTGTGCTGTAATTTGTCCAATACTTATCATACTGGTTTATGATCACATACCCACAAGAATAATGACTCATCATCATTCTCATCAACCTTAGCTGTTCTTTGGTGTCAACAAGTGAATGTTTGCCTGCAAACACACCAAACCAACACAGTGAACATGATATTTGCTAAGCATCAACATGCCAGCATTATTATTATGAGCCTGTTAGCATGCTGATGTGAGCATTTAACTCAAGTACAGCCTCACAGAGCTGCTAGTGAGGCTGTAGACTCTCTGTAGTCTCATTACAAGTCTTTCACTAGATTCTACCCACTGATTTAAGGTTTCATTATAATGCAAATCTTTTTTTTACGAGCTGATATTTCCTGCCATATTAGTATCATCATTGCTCTCTTGCATTCACTCTCTCACGGGTGAAAAGTTACTCAGCAGCAACTCTTATATCATGTTTATATTTCCAATGTAATGCGATTCTTGTAGGCGTCCATCATCATTCGTAGGAAGGAGGCGAAGGCAGAGGAGCTTCAGGAAGTGAGGGAGGAGCTGTCTGCAGCAGAGCGGGAGCTGAGGCAGAGGACCAACCAGGCACGATCGTCAGATGGAGAGGAGGTCGTCCGGGGTGATGAGGTACACTGTCGGACGTGCTTCTTACAGTCACTAAGTTACGCATTCGCTAAATACCAACCAATTCAGACTTTCTTTCTAGGTTTTTTAACTAGACATGTACTGTATAATGGCTGGTTTTGGATTTTATTGTCAAGATAAGAAGCATTTTTTGTCTGATTCTCTTCTTTGTTTTTGAGGTGACTGTAAACATCACCTATAGGAACTTTATCTGCACACTAGTAGATTTTCAAACCGCAGAAAACACAAAAGGCTATTTTTGTTCTTATCCAAACACAGACGGGCTCACTGGCTAATGTTACTTATCCCTTTTCCCTACTCTCCCCCACATTCCCATACAGAGCCATAAATAGAAGCCAACAGAGAATATCCAGAACAAGGAACTGTACTGAACAAAGTGCCTGAAAGTTGGCCTTTTCCCTAATCTTTAGTGTAATCAATCTCCCAATTCAAGTCAGCTGAACACATTAAACAGACTCGGGGCATAAAAACCTTTGTCTTTATTTTTATCCCATGACAAAGATGTACAGTACTTTCCTTTTCAAACACATGGAATGGTCCACTCTGAGCAGGCATGCTGATGAATAGGAATGAACTATTCAAAAAGGGATACTGAAACTTAACAATACTGTTGCAACTTAAGTCAGAAAGCCTTGAGCGATCACCTCCTCTTTTACCTATGCATACATTCAGCTCCCAGATAAAGAGTCGACTATAAACAGTCCTGTATTAGCAGAGGGACGCTGACAGATGGAGGTTGTGCTGTGACCATAATGCACTGTGTGTGGAGGAGAATTTTTATAGCCTGGTGTTTGACGCACATTGAGGTTAGAGTTGGGCTCACAGTTGAGGCAAAAGAGTCACGGCGTGTATGAAATTGCAACAGCTTTCTCCCCGCTCTGTCCCGTGTGGTGTGTGGCTGCTGTCAATCCCTGCGGATGGTGCACGTGTGTCATTCTGACTCCTCTGACGCGCTTGTTTGAGGGAAGGAAAAAAAAAGAATTTCCGTTGTGGAAATCTCTATCACAAACATTTTAAATGCTAAATGTAGCGTTTTAGCTTCATTACAGTATTGCCAAATAACTTTGAGACATTAATCTAATTATTTCAAACAAGCAAGACCAATGTACTAAGAAGATGGACAACCTGTTCTGGCCTCTACAATGCATTTTTTTTTGGTTCCTACCAATTGGTCAGATCTTCTGATACATTTTTGGGGGATATTACATGGCACAAAACTGAAAGAGGGAAATGTTTTTGCAGCAGAAACAAAACTAATACTTTCACTGATTCTGGCAAATGATAGAAGAGGTGAAATATTAGTGGAAAAATTACCTTCAGCATGTTTATTCTCCCCCAGGAAGCAAAAAAAGAAAGCATTCCTCAGAGCAATGCAGTGGAGGAGAAATGTCAAAATCATCTTTGTGACAGGAAGATGTATTATGGGACGTTAAGGAAAATGTGGTTGCAATTTTAAAAACACATGTATTTAAGCCATGGTCAAATATTCTACAATAATTACACGGCTGTTACAGTAATTTGCGACCGACGTGCCTTTAAGTCCGAAACGATGAGAGGGAGCTGTTTGTAGGAACAAAGAGGGCCCTTGAGTCTATACATGAATGAAGTTAATGGAAAATGTTTTGTCAAACACGGCTTATCGGACTCCTCCGTAGTTTTGGGCCATCAGCCACGGTGGAGATGATCACTTTATCAGTGGTATTTTCCATTCTGCTGGTTATGTGTCATCACATGCCACCCACCAACTGCAGGGTCTCTCTGAGAGGGATGACTACATCTGCTCGTCATTGGTTGGCCGGTAACATGAAACCACTTTTATCAACCAGCCCAATCACACTGGTTAAATTTAGTCTTACTTTAGTTAAGACCCCCATCGCTGATTTTTTTTTTTTTTTTTCTAACTTGCTAAATTCAAATTTCATAACACACTCTGTGCTACTGTGCGTCCTGCATGTAGTTATTTGGAGCATCTCCTGCATTATTTATGTTTCTATTGATTAGCATGCAAGTGTGTGTCAGTGTGAATGTACTGCATGTCTGTGACAAGTGTGTTATGACTGAGCTGCTGGCCAGTTGAACCGCAGTTGTTTTGCGGACACACTGTCGGGAACGCTATGCAGTATTACTCTGCTGTGCTAATTCCTCTCTCAGCCATGTCTGTCCTTGATGCCTCAAAATACACAAAGAATAAATGTACACACACACACTCATCTCCACCCACCCACCCATCCATCCACCCACCCACCCATCACACACACATCAAGCTTGGCGGGTCCCCAAAGGACGTGAAGCACACTGATTTCTGGGGCTGTTCTCCCGTGTCCATGTACATTTATAGCTGCTCTTCATTGTGGAGGAGTTTCATTGTGTCCCAACAGACAGTCAATCACTGCAGGGAGGACTGAACATCCACTTAAAGAAGTTATTCTGCCAGATGAAGCAGTTTGCTGTACATAGTTGGATGTGACACTAAAAGGATCGAGTGACCGTTTCAGATCATGGCGTGGCCCCTCAGGCCGCTCTGCTGTTCTCTAATCCCTTCCCTCCCCTGGCTCAACCCATCGTCTTCTCCTGTGGCCTTTCCCAGTATCTCAGCTGTGCTGGACACCATGTCATCAAATACAAATTGCATTTATGCCTCTTACATCATTTTTCTAAACCACCATTTATAAGTTATTGCTTGTGGCAGGTACGCAATCTTAAGTTTCACTGAACCACAATGAAAGGATAGGGGTTTTTTTTTTTTTCAAGTTTGTCCTAATATAATACTCACATCTCCATATGTGTTATTGGTCGCAGCGATTGTTCCTCCTGTCCAATCTGGCTCAGCAGTCTCTGTGGGTCAAATCAAGCGGGCAATCTTCTTCCAAAGTTACAGTCCTTTTTATTTAAAAAAAAAATCTGTCTTCTTGTTACTATCTTTACCCTGCAGCTCAGCAAGGAAACACTGTACATGCAACCACAAAGAGGGAATTTCACAGTGAAAAGACCACAGCTTTGGAAAATGCAGATACAGACTGCTGAAGTCTCAGACCAGCTACAGCTGAACTTTAGATTTTAAACAGAACACAGATTGGGTTTTGTCCCCCCATTTCTTACATTAGAATTGTTTTAGGCAGGAATCCTTTCACATGTCACACGTCATGATTCCTGATTATAGCGACCGATAAATTATTTCTACAGTGATGTCACGGGGTCCTGGAGTACATCTTTACGTCACTCCAGCAAGATGAGAAGTTAAAGCACTGGAGGTCAGCAGAGCAAGATTTTCAGGGGTTGTTCAGTTACTTTTTAAAGATCTCTTCATTTCAATGTACCAAAAAATAACCATATTTTCATGTTAAAGACTGCTGAGTTTGAGTGTTCTGCCTTTTTTATTTAAGAATGACCATGCAGATATAGACATGGAACATGGTGGGATAGAGGGGGTAATGATAACAAATGTTCACGTCTTATATCAAATGGGGCATGTTGCTGTTACAGTCTGTGTCTTAACATGTAGGCAGTGAATGTTTAGTATTTGAGTCTTTTGAAAGTAACATTCAGTGCTCTTCTAATTTGAAGGTAATGTTGAATTCTGCTTCTTGCTTCCTCACAGTTGAAACGTTTGGTGGGGAAATTGCGAAGCAAGGGAACCTTGTACAAGAAGAAACGGCAGGAAATTTCCGAGCTGAAAGCCGAGTATGGAGTTCTTCAACGCACAGAGGAGATTCTCAAGCAGAGGCATGAGACTGTCCAACAGAGACTGGTAACTCTTCCCCCTTTTTCAACTTGAATGTAAGACAAGCAGATGAAAAAGCGGCCTTGAAAGGTGACTGCAAGGCAGGGAAAGAATATTCATATGGTCACATCTGAATGCTGCTACCAGCTCACACAATACCTTCCACAAGAAGCCATCACTTTATATCCTGAGGTTTTCTGAGGTTTTGAATTTAAAGTCGAGATCTTTTGACCGCAGGCCGGTTTCTCTCCATCCTTTAGTGTTCCATATTCCTGCCTGGACCTTAGATACCCCCCTATTGTCCCCTCTACCTTCCTGCCTTTCCAACTATGTTGTTTTCACTTGATCTCCCCATTCAAGCAGGTTGTGTTTACAGTGAAGTGGTAGAAGCTTCCTGGAAATGGCTTCACACCTCTGTGCAGCACCTGACTCGTCGATAGGCTGCGTGACGCAGGACAGTGTGAGCTGCTATTTCGGATATCTGACATCTGCTGCTCATCCTCTGTCTGCATCCCTCACTGGGATTTGTTAAAGCAGTGAAAGTTTTCCTTCTGATCTTTCTGATGTGATGAGTGGGTAGCTCTCTAACTGCATCTGAAAGCTGCTGTCCTCCCCATAGTGTTATCTGTATTGTAAGACATTCAGTCCTTGTTATTTTGAATCGTTTTTCATGTCCCAGCTTTCACATTTAACCATAGCTACATGTGGAACAAAGTGGTTGCTTACGGTATCTCTTGAATGCACTCAAATTGTCAAGTGGTTGATGACACACTGACTGATGGTTCATGTTTATTTCGGGTTGGATCAGGATACTGAGAAACAAAATTGTCATTTTTACGTGTGGGATTGCATGTAACCATTAGATTTCAGTGCAGAATTTGTTCTTGTGTGACTTCACGTGTTTCACCATCATGTTTTTTTTTTTTTAAGCAAACTGTGGAAGCTGAGAAAGGAATCTCTGGCTACAGCAACACTCAGGAGGAACTGGAGAGGGTGTCTGCCATCAAAAGCGAGCTGGATGAGAAGAAGGGCCGCACACTGGATGACATGTCTGAAATGGTGACTACATCGTATTTACATATCACTGTTGTTTGGCTAAAGAGCAAAATCTATTACGTCATGTAACTGCATTTTTATGGTACTGCTCCATTGACAATTTAAAGGAAGCCGACTTTATTCCTCTGTACACTCATTGTTCATGTACACAGTTGTTTTCACTTAATTTGGCTAATTAGACCTCCTTTCTGTTTAATGACATCACTCATGTAGTCCCCCGCATAGCCCCGCCCTTCCTCAGCCGCGCAAAAGTCTAATCAGAGAGTTACTGAAATAACTGTGTGTCACCGTCAGCATAGACCTTTTATGGTTATGTGTAATATGCAAATACAAGGTAAATGCTTATCATTTTCCCAGCATTGCTCACAGCTTCGACCTTACTGTATTAATCAACCTGTCATGATTCCCAGAAGGAAGCGGTTGCAAAGGATGATTAGGCCATGCTCCAAGCTGTAGTGAGTTTGTTAATTGGTTTGGCTGCTTGTACGTTTAGCGAAGTGCAGACCCACTCCCAGTGATGGAGTCAAGCACCCTGGCTCCAACCTGAGAGTAGACTGTCACACCGGATCTTAGAAGTACACTGCGAAGCCTGAAAGCTGAAATCTGTGATGTTTTAATTAATATTTACTATATTGTTAGTGAATTCTAAAATGGTATATCTACCTTGGCTATAGACGCTCTCCATACTGTACTACTGAGAAATATGATTAGTCAGGTTGCACCTGATTGGTTGATAAGGCTGCCTAACCTTATCATCTCAGTAAATCATCAATCACATTCGCATTACCTGGCCTTTTTCTGCAGACTTTCAATGTATACATAATGAGTGTGTTACTAAACCTTTAGAAGACACAGAGGAAAAAAAATAACATTGTGATTATTGTCAGCAAAAGTAGCTTTATTGGGGTTTTTTTCAGTTTGATTGACCAGTTTGATTGTGCTGCTGGTCTTCTTGCAGGTGAAGAAATTAAACTCTATGATAGTAGAGAAGAAGTCAGCTCTAGCTCCAATCATCAAAGAACTGAGGTCACTGAGGCAGCGGTGTCAGGTGAGCATCACCCACATTACATCACCACTACTTCAAAGAGTTCTCTAACCATATCAATTAGTGTGTCTAAAGAGAATTTTTCACCTGACCACATTTAAATAAAGGACGTTCAAAGTAAATGACAGAGGATCACTGTGTCCCTTTCACACACCAATCCCAGGAATAGAATTAACAAGAAGTTAATACTAAAGTGAGACACAATGTGATCTCTCTACTCTGAGCTTTCATAATCATTCTTACTGGGGTTGATAGTGTGGGTCACTGATCTGATGTAAAAGTATAGGATAAATTCATATTCCAAAACACAGTAATGCATACAGTATATAAGATGATATGAGCTGCAAAATTCACCTCTAACATCTCTCAACCCACTCAGAAATTCTCCTCAGAGACTTTTGTTTGTGTTTTTTGTTTTTTTCTCGAGGGAAAAAGCCATGATACACCATGAATCTGTCCTACATTCAAGAGCAAAAGGGGGTGGTGGGTCCATTACTGTGTGCCTGCAAGCCAGTTGTATCATGTTTTTGTGTGTTATCATGACAGAGTCCATTAAGAATAATTTACATAGTCCATAAATAAAACACATGATGGGAAAGCCCCCCACATCGCTTTGCTAAAGCGGAGGATTAAATTTTCCTACACGTGTGCCCAGAATCACTCTCCCATCTTATTGGGTAATGTCTGCTAATGAAGAGCCGCAACAGGAAGACATAAATAGACTAGACCAGAGGCTATTGTGAGTTAAGCAACGCCAGCTGTGATGCTACAATATGTTGATGTGAAACAGTGTCGAGAGTGTGACAAAACTCTTGAACTTTATGTTTCTGTCTTCATTCTCATATAGTATGATGTTTACTTCATGGTTTTCTCTGTGTTTCTGTGAATAGCGTTTTGTTTTTTTTCCCCCCTATCATGACAGGAGCTAAGCCAGGAATATGATGAAAAGAAGGCACAGTATGAAAGTTGTGCTGCCGGTCTGGAGAGCAACAGATCTAAATTGGAGCAGGTATTATAGTTGTTATTATACAACAGTAGATATAATATAGTCATGATCAGCCATTTAAATACACCCATACATGTTTATTTAGTGTAAGGTTGTGTAACATTTAATGTTTTTGTCTATGTTCTCATTTTCATTCACAGGAGGTGAAAGCATTGAGAGAGGAGACGGCACAAGAGGAAAACCGATACCATCACATCAACTGCATGTCGGAGGCAAGAAAGTTGTAAACGCAGTCAATTTAAGCAGGGAAAAAAACCCATTTTAGCCATAAGCTAATGTCATAATGACCATTTTACGAGCCAAAATTAGAATTGAAAAGTCACTCGCTGCCCTCCGAGGTGCCTTAGGGGTGTATGAAATGCGGCAGCCTTTTGCAAGTGACCTGCCCCTTAACACCCACTGTGACAATAAACCCTCCATCTTCCTCCACAGATCATTGAGATGCAAATACAGCGGGCGGCAGAAGAGATGAAGGCCTACGTGTCCTCTGATCCGCAAGAGAGGAAAAAAGCCATCAGGTGAGCACGCTGAGCCGGGCCAACCAGCTGCTCGCAAGATGAATCACCTTTTTACCTCCAGGAAGCTCCCATTACAACACAGTCGGTTAAGCTGCTGCCATTTTATTCTTTCATGCAGTATAGAGAGTTATAAGAAACTTGTTACTGCACCTCGTGAAATCGAGATATGCTGATACACCACGCCTTCATTTAAAAACACTGGGTGAGTTCATCATGTAAAATTACTATGGTCAGCATTTGAAATTTACCCTTCTGTTTTTTTGTGTGTGTATGTGTGTGTGTGTAGGGAAGTGTACATGAAGAATATTGCAGAGCAGGAGTTACTTGGCAAGGTGAGCAAAGCACTGACCCAACAGATGGTCAATACTTGGAAATATTCCTTCATGTTGTCAACAACACGGTCTGAGGACAGACAGGGTAGGACAAGGACGATCACTGGAAGGAAGGTTAAAGGAGATGTTGCCTTTTATGTGCTACTTTTTTATATAAACAAAGTGTTGGATATATGCAGTTACAATTTAGACTTTCTGCTCTGTTCAACTCTGTTTCTATGTGAATTGTAGAAATTGCGTGAGAAGCAGAAGATGGTCAGGGAGAGCCACGGCGACAACATGGAGCAGATGAAGATGTGGCGAGACCTGGAGCAGCTCATGGAGTGCAAGAGGCAGTGCTTCATAAGAGCTCAGAGCCAGGCGTCTATTGGTCAGGTCATTCAGGAGGGAGGAGAGGATAGGCTGGTGCTGTGAGGACAAGACAGGGTCAACTGCAGGTCACCTGCTGTATATTCACTACACAGAATTCAACTTAATGTTCTGTATCTTGTAGCAATTTCTAAATGTTTTTACACTTTTTAAACCGTTACTGGACACTATTGTACATTCAAAATACAATTTATCTCGTGAGGAGCACACCAGTAATACCTTGTGGTGATACGGTTCGAGGTGGTTTTTAGAACTTAAGGAACACATGTATCAGGAGGGGTTCCAGGATAAAGATTTTCACTGTCTGACCCACTGGAGACTCCTTTTTGACACATCTTCAAGAATACACTTTCAATCAAAGTGTCCAAAGATAACAGCATACAGAGTGGTGCACTTGGGACGTGGCCGCGGTCAACTATTTTTGGTAACGACAACCATGACCTTGGACTGGGTTTCTTGCCAATTTTGGTACTCACTGGGACCTCCGTTGTTGTTGACAGTGCAGATGAAATATTATTATACATATTATTCTACTTTATTCCAGTTTATAAAATAACTAAGCTATTTTCTACAATAGGTCCTTATTTCAAGAAAACATAGTTGCATATTTTCATTGTCTGTATTTCTATTAAATGTATGTTCTATTCATTTTGACTCCTGTTTCATTAACATCTATTTCGATTTAAACAGAATGACCCATACGTTACACAGCACCGTTTTCTTTCTTTACATAGTTCAACTTACATATTTGATTGACATTTTGATGAAAAAGAACATTATATAACATTATAAGAAGCCACTTAATTGTGAAAATGTCAAACTTCTATTCATAATTGATTATTTTTCATGTAAATAAATGTTAAACTACTTGTGAGGCAAAGCAAATGTCAGTCCCTATATTAAATTTGATAACATATTTAGCAGCTGACTAACTTGTCGCACACCTCTGTGTATACTGACTATGATTTAAGTGCCTCATGTTGTTCCCAACAAATGTCTTGATGGATGTTTCAGGATCCCTCTGTCTCTCCCTCCCGCAGTAACTTTAATCTGCTGTTGACAGCCAATGTTAGTGGCTCTAGTGCCAAACGGATCATGTGTGCATTGTAAAAGGCAGCTTGATATCCAACTGGGCAGCACCATGTTGTTATTGTTATAGCACCTTGTGCTTCTTGGGGCCTTATTAAGATGTGTTAACAGATGTTGTACACTAGTCCTGTAAAATATCTGACAATAATACCCCCTAAAGAGCACAAGGGTGGTGGGGGTAGGCTTGACCTAGTGCCCTCATACCTCTATAGTAATACAGTTGCCTTTCACAGTTGTTGTGCAGATGTAGCTGATTAATCATGACAAGTGAGATACTATCTTGAGCTTCTGGGTTGTTTGAACATGTTATTCAGTCTTTTCCTGTAGTTAGTGTAAATCTTTAGTGTAACTGTCTGTGCCTGCCATACACAAACAGGCCTCTAGTCAAGTGTAAATGAGGTAGTAATACAATAAGAACAAAGACCCTCTGTAATAGGATGCCTGCAGTCTGAGGGAAATGTTAAGTAGTCTGTGAATCTACAAAAGCGGGTTTATAGACTGTGTGTGCAGTGCACTATGAAACACAAGCATGACAAAAAAAAATGTCTTCAAATTTGACGCTGCCTTCTTTGGACCATCTGTCGGATGCCGACAGAGGCTATTATAATGAATCGATAATATATGTTGTTTTTAATAGAAAAAAGACAGCAATTAGCGTTTATACTATATCATTTGCGACTTTTTAAGTTAATATATATATATTTTTTTTTTTCCATCACAAACATATTTACAGTGTCACCATCTAGGCACGCTGAAACCAACAAGACGGCTAAAGAGTACACATAAATGAATCCAAATGGACTTGACCCTAGTGTTTGACTGGGATGTCCGATTATGTATCCCAGTGTCATTTCCCAGTTACTTCCTGTGTTTTTTCATGTCTCGCAGGTTTGAACGTAGCTAACACGGTTCGTCCAATGATATGAGTCCACATGCAGCGCAGGGAAGAGGGGCAGCAGTGAGTCGCTTTGATAAAACCAGACTGTCAGCGCGGTGTGGAGCCACAGAGAGCTGCGCCACGGTGAGGCACGGCACGGCACGGCACGGTAGCACAGAGGACTGGACTGGGTGAATGCGGTCCTGAACACAGGACTCTGCCGCAGACACTTTTCCACCATTTTCGGAGATAAGCGGACGCTCAGAGTGATTCAGAGGAATCTGAAGATCCCATTCCTCGCCTGAAGAAAACCTTAACAGGGGCCAGGGGGACTCGGTAGTCCGCGGTCTATAGCTGTCGATAGCTACCCGAGTGTGAATGCACAGCTCTCAGTTGGCAAACTATTTATTCCTCTGAAAGTACTGACTGTTGTAAAGAGTCACACGGTACCTTAACGGCAGTGTGTTTTTTGTGTAAAGCTGTGTGGGAAGTAGCCGTCTGTCCGCCATGGAGAACGCTCACACGAAGAGTGTGGAAGAAGTTTACAGTTGTTTCTGCGTCAATGAGAGCACAGGACTTTCTCTGGACCAGGTGAAACGACAGAAGGAGAAATGGGGCCTAAACGGTACGACAGTTTACACTGTAGACGCTGCTGCTGTGAATGAGACGCTGTTCAAAAATGTCTTGTCATTGTAACATGGACAGTGTGAGCTCAGTGAACAGAATATGGGGTAAAAGTCATCAACATCGGCAGCCGGCCGGGTTACCCGGCTTCATAAAGTCTTTTAGCTGACGTCATCACTGCTGACCTCGAGGGTTTCCATCTCTTACATAGTAACAAATGAATCATTACTCGGTTATTGTAACATTGTTAAACATTGTGAGCGTCCGGCATGCAGGCGTAGGTGAACAATGCTTCATGGTTACACTGTTGACTGTGATAACATTGTTAAAACATGTCCCCCATGCTTACATTGTTGACAGTGCTTGTAAAATATGGTGACTCTGTGTCATTGTTAAACACTGTAACCTTGCTGGATGTTCCTCAAAGTGAAACTGCAACACATCAGCCCATGTGTCTGGAGACCTGACAGGCATCTGACGCTGAACAGTGTCCACAGATCACTGGAGCAATGTTATCTGTCAGAGTTAATCTCTCTTGTCCAGGCTTAAACAGCTGTTTTATATTAATATCACCTGGGAGGTCATGGAGGGTATATACTCCCTTCCCCTTAAAGCTCTCTGACCTTTGAGTTGATTCGCGTATCCCTCTTTCTTTCTTTTTTTTTCCTTTTGTGTTATGAATCTTCATCTGAATTATTAGTATCCTTGTTTGCACTGAGTTTTAATGGTGCAACAGCTACTCATCCATTACTCCATCCCTAAGTGAACAGTACAAATATTCACTCCTTGTACAATATGTATGATTGTGTCATCATCACTTGGCAAAATCTGAAGTGAAACTGAGAATACGCTGGCGGTTTTCACACAAACTTGTGTAAGACTGAAATTCAGTTCTCAGGACATAGTGAACTCCTTTTGTTTTTTTTTCAGTTCTCTATCAAGAAATAGGAACTGGGAGGCTCGTTTCCATCTGACTAAAAACCTTAAAATTTATTCATACATCACTGACCTTCCTCTTTTTCCTTTTTCTTTTCCGTTTCCTGGTCCATCTCTGGATTGACTCTCCGCTCCACGGACACACACAGAGTTACCAGCAGAGGAAGGTAATCACGGCTGTCACTGACTGTGTGTTCACTGTCATTATATGATAATATGCCTCCATGACGAATTCCTTGTGTTTGACCAACTCTCCTCTTCGCAGGGAAATCTTTATGGGAGCTTGTCGTGGAACAGTTTGAAGACTTACTTGTGCGAATTCTTCTGCTGGCCGCGTGTATTTCTTTTGTAAGTATAACAGCTACAATTTCCTGCTGCAACGATCCTCGTGGTTTTCTTTTATCTCACTCTGAGCTGAATTGAATTGACAATTTTGGGGCAACTCCTTCTTTGTTTTTCACATTATAGATTCAAGTCAGCTCTTAACCTGCTGATGTGTTGGTTTTTTTTTCTCCCCCTTCTCTCTCGTTACCTTCCGCTTGCTACGTCCAATAAACAAGATAGACGACGTATAAATAATCTCAAACGTTAAGGGACATGTGGCTGCATCTTACAGAAAGCTTCCTCTGTCCACCTCTGGACAGGAACAGTGTTTATGTGTGAAGCCAAAATATGGTAGATGGGATTATTATTAAGCCCCGTGTGATGAATGGGCAGGGGACAGTTTATGTAGTGCTGAAGTGTGAACGTCTTCAGTGTGTATAACCCGGCTGGGGTTACAACTGACATATTAGGGAGTTAAACAGCTGAGAAGGCTTGTGACCCATCTGAGGAATGGTGACAACAGCAGTAGCAGCATTGAGTTGCCATCGCCATGTGCCAAGTAAGTCATTTGAGTTGTCAGGCATGGCTGCTGCGTAATGACTTAACCTGGTCCTGCTCAGGCCTCTGACTTTTACTGCTAGACAGATATATGTTCGATAATAGACAGCCATTATGCAATAGCATCATCAGTATGTGAGCAAGCCCATTCAGAAGCTGAGTTGAATTCCACATTGCATTAGTGATATTTAAGATGTGTGATGTGTAGTGTGTAATGACAGTTTTATGAAAGTGTGACCTTCAAATAGGCAAGTTTTTGATTTATTTATTTTTTTCTGTGATGAAACAAACATGAAGTTGAGTTGATTTAATGACGCACAGTCCAGTTCCACAGTTTTAGTCTATTTCCATATTCTTGAAAACAACTGCACACAACAAGCTGAAGGACCCATGCGTGTGTGTGTGCGTGTGTGTGTGTATGTGAGCTGGTATGTAGTGTGCAGTGCCAGTCAGGTGATACAGAGGTGTCAGCGGCTGCTGTCTGACAGGGGAACAGAGCACCACTCAAGACCAAATTTGGGCCCTCACCCCTCAGTGGGAGGGCTCTCATCGGACACACACACACACACACACACACACAAACACACACAGCCACCTCAACATAAATTTGAATCACTCCTTTACTTTATTATGTAGCCTGTTTGGAAGCAAATCAAAGTCAGAAAATCTAAACTATCGGCATACAGATGAAGCAGTTTCAAGTTTTCATTAGTTCTGTCTGCATGATTCTGTTTAACAGAGTCTGCACCTGTTTTATGAGACAAAGTGCTATAAATGTTTTCTTCTCATCCTTTGCATGTTGACATATATATTCAGGTTGAAACTTGATTCATCAGAAAAGTCATTCCTAACTCTTTTGATAATTGAATCATTGTTTGAGTCCTGATCAAACAGAAATCTCCATCATTCTCTTGCTTCTCTAACGTGAGGACCTGCTGCTTCTCTATGTTTTATATCATTGTAAACTGCTGGTTGGACAAAACAAGACATTAAAGACGTCACATAGGGAATGTGAGAACTGTGATGGACAATCTTCACTATTTTCTGTCATTCAATTAATCAAAAAAAAAACTGACAGATTAATCAATAATGAAAATGGCCTTTAGTCGCCCTGATATGTGTGTGTATACATCATTTTCTCTGACTTGTGTTATGACACACAATAGGGCACCATTAAGTTATGCTGTTTAAAATGACTTTGGCACCTAACAGAGCCAGGTACTTAGGTCTTATTGAGGTTGATTACTGCATTGCATTATGGGATGATAACTAATTGCCTGTGACATTCAGGGTAATTTTAGGACAATTTTCTCAGAAACAACAAACCAAATGAGACTCCAGGTCAAGATACTGTCATTTTTTCCCCGGCAGTAAGAGGTTCTATTATAATCTGTGCGACACTGTTGAGACCAGGGGTTTAATATTGTGATGGGCGTCAGTGTATCAAAAAGGTTGAAGTGGTTCCACTTAACAGAGGTCTGACTGTGCTCATCTGAGTTCCTGGCGACATGTTTGTCTGATTGGAGCTAATTCTTATCAAGGAGCTTCTCATAAACAGTTCAAATGTGCTGGTGCAGCGTTCGAAGCCAGAATAATCAATAATCGCGCGAGAGAAGAGCAACAGTTACACAGTGAATCGAAGAAAGGCTTTGTTAGTGTTCATCAGATAACCAGTCAGTTGTTAATGAGTGAAAATTCAAAAGATGGAGGCTGTTTTCCTAAATCTAAGTGAAGGACAGGAAAGTGTTCAGTGAAGTATGATGTGAAGTGTTTGGGTTGAACAGATTCATCTTTTCCACAGTGCATGAAGTTTTATATAAGAAATGTGTGGGATGATCTTCCGCTATTAACAGTGTCTGGCTTTGATGTCGAGCTTCTGGTGGTTGATCAAACAGCTAAAGCCTCACAATACTGGAATGAAACAAAAAAGCTCTTTCTTTAAGTGATAAAAATCTGTCCACTTAATATAAACGCATCATTTATGACTGAACAGCATGTCTCCATCTATCAGAGGTGTTTTTCAATATTTTATCTGTTATGTTACAAGTTTTTTCTTTACTCTCATTTGATTAGATTTCCCCTGTTTAAATGTTATTAAGCTGCTTTCTACTCGTATCTACTAATGACATGTTTCCTTTGCTGCTTTCAGGTCCTGGCCTGGTTTGAGGAGGGAGAGGAAACTATCACAGCCTTTGTGGAGCCTTTTGTAATTTTACTCATTCTTATAGCCAACGCCATCGTTGGTGTGTGGCAGGTGAGAAACATTCAGATCCCAGGAAGTCACTGTGTTTAAACCCTTCCGTGTTAAACCCTCTGTATCCGGGGAATAGGTCTGGAAACCATTGGAATTTTTTGGAAGTGTTGATTCTCTAGATTTAATCATCATTCAGTCATCCAGTACAAAGTGAAATGCATGTTTAAATGATATTAACATCTGTATCAAAAAGGAAAGAGATATTGATATTAGGTACACATAAATAATAAATCCAATGCAATTCAGTACAACAGCTCTATAATAAATAAATGCTATTTAATACAACATGATGGTGAACTGCAGCATCCAACATGAATAAAAAAGCTTAAAGTTTCCTGTAAACCAGCTCAGTGTTCATGGTGACCTGAAATACAGTCAAGAGTTGCTGACTTTTAGATTATCAACATTTGTATTTATAATTTTTTTTTTTTTAATTTCATTGAGATGATGAAGTTCATTTGAACTTTAGATCAACATGTCGGTGATTTTCACCTCATCCCATTCGGCCTCTTTATTTTTCTGAAGCAGTCCGTCATCAGCAGCCTTCATCACTTTCATATCAGCCTAATCTTCAAGTGATTTTCCTCCCTGTGATATTTTTATTTATTTTTGAACATGTGTGGGCAGTGCGCTCGGTGGTTTTCTCGCTGATGAAGGATGGAAATTGGAAAACTTCAAGAGACAGAAAACGATGATGACTTATATTCCCATTTTAACCTAAATATCTCCTAATAAGGCCTCATGGGACAAACATCCCACTCAGAATCATCCAGCAGAGCCGGGAGCGTACATGTATTAAATGTTTGTGATATTATCAGTTCACCCCAGTGCAAATCAGAAATGTTAAACTCGTTCTCTCCCGCGCAGGAACGCAACGCTGAGGATGCCATTGAGGCGCTTAAAGAGTACGAGCCTGAGATGGGGAAAGTGTACCGGCAGGACAGGAAGACCGTCCAGAGGATCAAGGCCAGAGACATTGTGCCAGGAGACATCGTAGAAGTCGCTGGTAGGCTGACCGGCTCTTGACCTTGTTCATGTTTCAAACACACACACATGGCTGCCTGTGTTATCGGCTTAACTCCATGCCCGTGTTGCACCGATGATAATGTTGCTTAGCTAAAAGCGCCGGCTAAATAGTGGAAATGTGAAAGTTTTTTAGATGTTCGTTTGTAGATTTCTCTTCGGGCAAAGGGAACATCTGAATATCACATGACCCAAATATGAGCAAACCTTGAAATCCACAGAAAATTAGCAATTTAGTGCCACTGCAGCTGTTATAAAGAATTTTTTGTTTCTCTTCGAAAGAGCATATATATATATATTTTCACATATGCACTTCTTTTTTTTTTTTTTGGTGATCAAAGAAGCTGTGAGCGAGCTGTGATGTAGCTCTGCCTCAGGTGAAGCCTACTTTGGACAGAACAATTGAGTCTGGGTATGGTCACGGATCACATTTAGCACACACACTCGAGTAGAAACCTCCCCCATCCCCAAGTGCCACTGCAGAGGTGACTCACCCTGTATGAATGATGTATTTTGAGATGTTCTTATTAACCCGTTGTCTCAAAGGGCTGGGCACAAATAGTATTAAGGCCCATTTTTACTTGGTGTGTGTGTGTGTGTGTGTGTGTGTTTGGCCTCACATACCAAGTTCAGGTTCACTCGTAGAACACGCAGCCTCTGCTTCCTCACAAGTCAACAGCTTTCCTCCTGTGCAGCATGTGAACTGAGCGCTGCAATGATTCATGCTGCTGGGGTCCAGTCAGCGTATTTCAGCAGCTGAAACCCTGAGGATGTAAAGCTTTAATTTTTTTAAATTTTTTTTTTTTTTAAAGAGTGCTCTTCCCCCACCTCACCTCACAGCACACACACACACACACGCACATGTACAGTTTTGCAAAGGGATGGAACGGACACGGATGTGTTGAGGAATGCTGGAGATCTTGAAACACTAGTGTTATCTTGATACTCTGTTTAACCCTAAGCCATTGAAGTGATGCATAGTTTTTCTGTGCATAGTGGTAGCTTTTATTTTTAGCGTTCGTAGTCTGTTTAGATTATGGAATGCCGTATTTATAGCAGGCAGTGACAGTCGTGAAGATGACAGGTGTCTGGTCCCACTCCATGTGTGCCCCTCCCATTCCTGTTCTGGGGGGGGACATGTTACAGTGGATGACGTGGGGCAGCGTTCAGCAGGACTCCTGAATGACCTTGACAAGGGCGAATGGAGCAGCAGGAGTGTATCGGGAAATAAAAGATACTCTTTTCTAGTGTTAAACAGGACCGTGCGTACCATTTTGTTATTTGGTAGTCAGTGCCAATCATAACATTTTGATAATGTGTTGCTGAAGAAGGCCGGCGTAGAAAGTTAAATTATTTGGCTCAGGTTTAAAGAGAAACTTGTGAGTCACACCGTCTCTTCTTCCTCTCGCATATCATTACTCCTCCGGTTATTTTAAAACTCTTGATCAAGAAAAAAACTGGAGGCTTTTGCTGTCAGCAGCTTGAGGCTTACTCAAAAAAAAAAAAAAAAAAAAACACAGCCCAGCAGGCAGTAAAACCGGATGTTTCATCCTGCAGTCAGGAAAAAAAAAAAAAACCTCATCAGCTTCAACTGATTCCCCAAATCCTCCAAATATCCTCTACAATAGTCCCTGTCAGACTCCCACCTCCCCTCCTTTCTTTTTTCTTTTTTTTTTTTTTTTTTATGAATAATATTTTCCTGAAGCTCCAAAGTGACCCCTGCCATGCAGAGGAGGAGTGTGATGACGCAGATGCTGGCCGGCTCTCCGCTGAGCCGAGGTAGAGGACACAGAGACGAGCCCTCTGTGGCTGCCTCAGCCGTGAGAAGAATAGCCTGCAGCCAATCTGTGCTGCTGTGGGTTTGAGCGCTGCCTCCCACTCAAACCTCATCGCTCATCAGCCATGAAATTTGTTTAACGTCTTGGAATTAAAGTGCGATGTAATTGTTTTTATCCTCTATCTATCGGTGTCTAATACATTTATCTGACTTTTATGTAAACTAGATTATTAAAGGCTTGGTTCTATCTTTATTGGGGGGTTTTTTATTTACGGAATCTGATCTCAGTAGTGGAAGCGGAGCCTTGCTGTCGGCTGTCTCTGCTGCTCTGTGTAGTCCTCTTGTCGGGTTGATAAAAGACTTGTTCACAGCAATGTGGCTCAGCCAAATCATGCAGCGGTGCACCAAAACTAACTCTTGACATATCCAACAACCACACTGACATACAGATCTGCAAATTTGCCTCGTTTCTAAAAAACCATCCGATACACACGATCAGCAGTGATTAAACAGGTTTTTTTTAGTAGATTCACACTTTAAATTAGGATGAGCATTGTGCTAACAGCCAAGTGCTGATTAAAGGATTAACTCAGTCCACTCAACCAACCACCAAAAAAAAAAAAAAAACTACTGACACTAGCTACTGTAGCCAGTGGATTTTTGAAAGCCCTTGTCACAACACAGCGCACACTGTATGTTGCCAGTTTACAGTTTGGTGTCGAGGGCCTTTGCAAATTTGGACGTCTGCCTTTTCTCAGAGTGGCGGAGCACAGAGGGTTTGTTCTCTGCTGCCTGTGAAGTTGTGGAGTCTGGTAGTGACGGGGGCTCCTGTGGGGGGTAGTATAAGGGGAGGATCTCTCCTCTGCTCCTATTGTGTTGGCGAGAGATGACCTTATAGGGAAGCGCTTTGTGGATAAGCGTCCTGCCCCACCGTGCTCAATGCACAGCGGCCCTACCCATCAGCACCCGCACCCTCCACTAAGATTCCAGACACCACGGATAGTACGTGGCATTTAATGCGGTCTGGCAAGCATCCGTTGTCACCGAGGGGACTGTCTTTTGGCAATCGTTTCCGGCTTGTCAGCAAGACTGAGAGAAACGGTCTCATCTTGCCGACCAGGGGAGGCTGGCGTTAGAAAGGAAACTTCATACTGTATAGGGATGTCCTGCACAGAGGCACAGAGGTTTTCATTCAAGCCGAACAACATAGGTTGAAGCTGCTGAGCGGTGAAGTTAGCTTGAAAACCTGCTGACTGTTGGGTCATGATGTTAGACGACTGAAAACCGACATATTCATTAAAATGTCTGGTGTGAAATGACTCTCAAATGCCACCTATTGCAGCAGTAATCCTCCATTATTGAAGAGGGCTTCTAGTTTTAGACAGATCGTGGACTTTTCAGTCCACAGCACCAGCCTTGTTAACCCTAAGCCATACAGCACTGACTGCCGGGAATTCACGCTATGCTGTCTGCTTATAGATGTGATAGTGAGGGGTCAGACTTTCACCCGGGGGCAGGCTGTAATGAGGGGCCGCTGCAGGAAGCTCTGACTTAAAGACACAAGGAGAAAGTACCCCGCAGACTTGGAGTAATTTATACTTGGACGGGTCATTAATATCTTTTAAACAACATTTGAATGCTTTTACTGTACTGCAAGGATCATTTAGATGCTACGTTTTGCGCAGTATTCGATATCACATCGCGTTGGATCGGCTGTGGTGCTTTTCCTCTTTCACAAGATGTTTTTCTCTGTTACTTTAACACCAGAAAGTCCAAAGTTCAACTATTTGCACCCTTAATTCATTGGCAGCATGTGGTTTTATGTGTGGGCTGTGAAGCAAATACTGTTGTAAAATGCTAATGTTGTTGTTGGAATCCTGATATTGATTTGAATTCACATTTAATTATACCCAGCTTTAATCTACATGTCAGACCACAGTCTGCTACATTCCCCCTTCATTTTGACGAGAGTTTTCATCCTCCCAGTCCTGGGACAAGTTTTGTTGCTATGGGAACAGAAACAGTTTCATGCTATGAGGAGGCCCAGCCTGCTGCTCCTGCTGCTGCTGCTGCTGCTTAACATTCATAACAGACAAAGGCAAAGCAGAGATCTTAGAGAGACTGTTGTAGAGATGGTGCTTACATAACGGAGGTCATGGGTGAGGATCGACTAAAAAGAAAAAGGCAGCGGCCGTGAGTTTACATCTGTGACAACACAACAGAGGGAAGTCGACCGACTAGTCAGCTGTCTGTAAATATTATTTATGTAAATATGTAGATCAGGGTGGGAAATTAGCAGCAGCCAAATGTTGGTAAAAATATGAAAGTGGCTGGTAGATTTTCAAACACAAAATAATGACTTAGTGTTGAGTGGCTGTTAGATGTTCACATTTTAAAGAGTTCATTTCCCACCCTGATGTAAATATCTTCCTGCAGCCGACTGCTTAAAACTAAACAGTACTTTTTCTGCCCATTTTTGCTGTTTGATATTTATCAGTGACTTTGGCCATGTGACTTTAGCCCTGACTGTTTTTTTTTTTGTAAGCATGAAGAAGCGGTCATGAAAAAGCCACATTTTGATTGCAGAACCAAGATTAGTGGTTTTTGTTTCCGTATCGATTGTGCTGAGTAAGAGTAACAAAGCATCTCTAGTGCACCTGACACCCAACGCTTAGAAGAAGTCGAGCTAAATTAAGCCGACAGGAAGAAGCAACAGTCACTATTTTACATGTTCCAGACAGCTGTTTAGTATATTTCCATCTCGACAAAGTCTTTGCATGAACGTCGAGAGAATCAGTAGGAGGCCGAGTTGGAAAGCTGTAGGATCCTTCACCTTGTCGACCGTTGTGAAAATGGCCCTCTCAACGTGACAGGAGCCTGACATGTCAGCCTTTTGTTCTGCTGCCATCAGCACATGGAGCCTCCTGGCCCGGCCCCCGAGGAAGCCTGGCTCGTCGAAGCACACGCTAACCTTTTTAAACACACGGCAAGGGCAGGTGCCAGTCAAAGCTGGCAGCCTCGGCCCGCTTGTTGAAAGGTCTGTTTTTAAAAGGCACCTCTGGGAGTCATGTTGGGTGCCATGTCTCACCAGGTCTGGGCTTCTGTCACTGTAAAATTTGTGGACTCTGTGATCCGTTGGCAAGCGCGGGAGTGAAAAAGTGGCCGTGCCCGAGGAGATGCTTGGACCGCTACCAAGTAGGATGTTGACACAAAGGGACAGATGATATACACACACACTTCATCAGAGCAGGCCTGCAGTGTAACACAGCCTCGTGACAATTCCTATGTTTCACTAAGTCACAGAGTCATAACACTCAGCAGCTGCTTTCTTTGTGCGAGCGCGTCAGCAAGTAGCACCGTTAGAAGCCGACCCTCCTAGCCATGTTTCTTGGCTCTAGGAAGTTGTCAGTAGTTCTTTAAAAGTAATAGCTTAGCACAGGAAGTGTTGCACAACCACCAAGGATGTAACTGTAAAGCTTTTGGCTCCTACAGAAAATATTTCATGTTTAGTTCCTGAAGTGCAGCTAAGGGTAATCCTTTTAAACTCTTCTAGGGATTCTCTATAGAAAGCTCAATTATATAGCTGTAAAAAAAAAAATGGATACCCATATCCCTATATGTGTAGTAAGATCATTAATTCATCTAAACAGCACCTTAACTACAGTCTTAGTTGATATTTTGATTTGAAAATAAACCCGACCCCCATCTATAAGTCGGGTTTGGGTGACCTTCCCAGAAGCGACTCTTCCATTGCGCCTGTTGTTCCAGGTTGGGATGGTTTAAAGATGTGACTGAGCTTGACACTAGTCCTTCTCAGAAAAAAGCTGTCAGTGCCTGTCTTGATTGGCCAATGCCTGCTGACAGATGAGAGTTCCTGGCGCCGCTGTCGGGGACATCTAATACGTTGATAATCATCCAACTTCTCACAGGATCGCGTCTCCATAGTGTGAAGTCACGAAACCAAGAGTGTTGAAATTCCCGTCGCTCTAATGAGCTGGAAACGCGTACAAACGTAGACGTCCACCTGTTAATGACACGGGAAGGTGAGGCGGTGTCATGATGACTTGTATTACTGACTTCCCAGATGATGTAGAGGAGCCGCGGCCAGGTCTTCATCCCTTTTGTTTCTTCCTGTATGTGTGGCAATCATGTGTAATCAGCTGTCATCATAGCAACCACTTTTCAACCCGATCAGAACATTAGAGAACATATTGAAATAGTTTTTCCATTTTTGGCTACACACATTGTTTGGTCCCATTGCTATTTTCCCCTCCCTTCTCTCAAGGGCACTGGAGGTTTTCGATTACACTACATGTTTCCCTCAAATGGGAATGTGGACATTTGTACTTTTTTTTTTTTTTACCAAAATCTTTGCTTGTTTTGAGTCTTTTCACTTCAACTTTGTCTCAACGTCTACATGTTAGATTCTGGGTCCCTGAATCCTAACTATACCATATTCTTGGTCGGAATCAATGTGACACAATTTGCATTTTTAACTAAGTAGGCCTATATGTAGACTACGCCCACGGAACTGTGCCATATCCTGAGCCATTTCCCCAGTTTCCATCGCCTTTATGTACCATTAGGAGGCTGAATTGGGTCAGTGCAATTCTGACGTACCCAAATTGGCCTTTTCCTTAGAGACGGGCCTTTTATGGCTCTCAAGTCCTTCATTTCATCCTCTTTCTTTGGCTCTCCTTCTCTTTCCCTACAGCGATGGCAGCACCACTCTGCTGCTGTGTGACACAGCAACCGCCCTGTAATGAGCCGTGCTTCACTGCTTAAGTTTACACGAATACTGCCTACAGAAAATAGACAAGATCTGTTAAATCTTCATTTAGCTTAAACACTCACATACCACAGCACTGGACAGTATGAGGGAGTGCAGGGGTGCACTCACTGTGAAGTAAACCAACAGTATTAGTGGAGGGATTCTCATGTAGTGTCTCCCAAACTCTTTAAGCCTTTTTATTTCTATTATATTTTCTGTGTGTTCATGTGTTTGATGTGTTTTGTCTCTAAACAATTATGGTTTTGTTTGGTTATAGTTGGAGACAAGGTGCCTGCTGACATCCGTATCTGTTCAATCAAATCAACAACCCTGAGAGTGGACCAGTCCATTCTGACCGGTAAGACTTATCTGCTGATGATTGATAAAAGTGACACGGGTAAGAATTTGATGGCTCTGATAAAACCGCATTAGAGTTTCTGTTTGTTCTGATAACATGGTAACAGTTTTCGCTTCGATATTCAGCAATAAATAGAAAGACACAAAGATTTCAATCTTAGATGTCAACATCTAGAACTTTAATTTCAGGTGATGAGGATGCTGATTTTTTATTTTTTCATGCAAAGACTAATTCAATCTGCTGTTATTCGAGGTTAATATGTTTCATTTTATGGTTAATATGTATTTTTGATTTTAAAAAAAAATCCATTCCCCAGCTTTGAATTAACTTTCTCCACCAATCTCTTTATTTTATAATAATAAGAGCCTGCTGGTATCCAAGAATAACAGATCAATCCTGTCTGTGTGAAGAAGCAGGTTAACTGGGTGACAATGAACGAGATCATTTGAGGTGGCTGAGAAATGAGCCCAGAGGTGGATCATGACACGCTTTCCAATGAGCACATTTGCTTCTGAGCTGAAACACTCATGAAGGAGTGAGACAGCGCTGTAGAGATGACCGACCGTGTTTGATCTCACAGACTTATCTGCGTTGACGAATTCAAACCAACTTAACCTGACACCCCTGTGTTGTGTTTGCAGGCGAGTCCGTCTCCGTCATCAAACACACCGACCCCGTGCCTGACCCTCGCGCTGTCAATCAGGACAAGAAGAACATGCTCTTCTCTGTAAGCACAACTCTCGCTGACTTATCACACATCCTGTTGATGTCCCTCGACTCTTTGTTTGTTTAGTTTCTGCGAACTTCCTGGAAAAACTCGCTCTTGTTGTTATTTGAAAATGTGTGAGATGTTATCAGATGTACTTGAACCGACATGTGTGTTTCTTGTTCTTGCAGGGTACCAACATTGCGGCGGGGAAGGCTGTGGGTGTGGTAGTGGCAACCGGCGTTAACACAGAGATCGGTAAGATCCGTGACGAGATGGCGGCCACAGAGCAGGAGAAGACGCCCCTGCAGCAGAAGCTGGACGAGTTCGGCGAGCAGCTGTCCAAGGTCATCTCCCTCATCTGCATCGCCGTGTGGATCATCAACATCGGGCATTTCAACGACCCCGTCCACGGAGGCTCCTGGATCCGCGGGGCCGTCTACTACTTCAAGATCGCCGTGGCGCTGGCTGTGGCCGCCATCCCTGAGGGTCTCCCTGCCGTCATCACCACCTGCCTGGCCCTGGGCACCCGCCGCATGGCCAAGAAGAACGCCATCGTCCGCAGCCTGCCTTCTGTGGAGACCCTGGGCTGCACCTCTGTCATCTGCTCTGACAAGACAGGAACCCTTACCACCAACCAGATGTCTGTCTGCAGAGTGAGTCTCACACACACACACACACACACACACACACACACACACACATTCTTTGTGCATTGCTGAGCAGGTTAGTCGTCATTGCTTTGTCATCTTTGTTGCAGTTAGAGAGACTGTGACTGCGTAAATCACTTCCAATGCACCTGTCAGCTAAAAGCTAACAATGTGTGTGCAAACAGAGCGTTTTCCTGGTGATCAGGTATCCAGGTTATTTAACAAGAAGGCAACATGCTGCTGCTCCTCTAATCTACATTGAGCTGTTGGATGACTTGCAGTGCTGCTGTTGCATAACTGACCTTGCGTCACCAAGCTGCAAAGCAGCCAGCCTGTAGTTCCTTTTTTTCTCTCTCCGTGTCTGTGAGTGGCACCCCAGCCCCACTCGGCCCCACATTGAGAAGACATCTCAGCATTTATTTAAGTTTAATCCTCTTTTGTTGCATGTTCAGTGGTTTCTCAGAACTTTGGCATAGACTGAATTAGACTTGTGGCGTTTACACTTACAGTTCATCAAAACTGTTGTTTTGTTTGAGCCTCATGTTGCACTGGCTATGATAAAATAGCTCTTCTTTCAGTAATATATTGGGATTCACAGCAAGCCATTAAAGCACTGAAAACAGAATAAATTAGCTTTCAGGAAACACAGACAAAAGCCTTTAAAGATGTGTGCTAATTGAATTTACACTCCTGTCAACTTGTTACTAGTCTCTCAGTAAAACTAACTGCATTCATTTGAATACATTTGTCATTGTTTTAAAGGCATGTGCTGTGGAGGAGCAGAAATCAGATTATCATTGAAAGTTCTTTCAATAACTACTGTACATAAAATAAGAAATGGAACGTCCAGCTGCGTCAGAAAAAAGCAGCTCCAGGATTTGATGTTTAGCTTCTGATCCTGATTGCCATCACTCATTTATTGATATAATCAATCGCTGACGAGCTGTGTGTGTGTGTATATACTGTGTTTGTGAGCGTGTGAGGATAAAAGCTTCCTGCGGAAGCCGGTCTGGCACTGCAGCTTCTGTCCTTTTGGGCAGAGCTTCTCTCTTTACTCAGGCTCCCTGGCAGTCTCCTGTGTTTGCGTATGGGGAGAAACAAATCAGTCTTTTCTCACATTAGGCAGTGAGCCACCCAGCCTGGCCCTCATAGAGACACACACACACACACACACGGTAACACTGCAGACTAATCTACAGTCTAAAAAGAGCTCTCACTCCTCAGGTCCACTTGGGATTTCTGTGGTGTCTGCCGCCACCTGCTGTGTCAGTGAAGACACTGGCAGCTGATTTTAAACACTGACATGATCAAATGCTGTTTTGCTATTTGTTTGCATGTCATCCGCTCTGTTTGATCCCCCAGATGTTCATTATGAATAAAGCCGAAGCTGACAGCTGTTCTCTGACAGAGTTCACCATCACAGGTTCTACCTACGCACCTGAGGGAGAAGTGTAAGTGCTATTCCAAGTTTAATCCATAACACACAAACATAACGGGTGAAAGCTGTGATGTGTCACTCACTGGCTTTCATTTAGGGGAATTTTAAAGGGAGTTAATAAGATTTGAGGTATTGATAGAAGGCTAACAGTTTATACTTCTCCACAGGTACCACAATGGTAAACAAGTGCAGTCCTCCCAGTATGACGGCCTGGTTGAACTGGCCACTATCTGCGCCCTGTGTAACGACTCCTCTCTGGACTTCAACGAGGTCTGAACCCTCCCTGCAACTCTCTTAACATGCCAGACTCACGTAGAGTGTAATATTGGTCAAGATTTTTATTGCATTTCATAAGGACTTTACACTGCAATAATCCAGAGTTCCTGTGCTCCAATACATGATGTACATGGGTTGTAAATGAAAAGAAAAAAAAAAGAAAATGTTCGAAAATAAATAATATATGAGAAAAAAGATATAAATAATGAATTTGGAATAGATTAATCACATATATAATAAATGTTGGAGCTACATAAAATCAGTATGGCCAGGATATTTAGAAATGGATCTCTTTGATTTGTTTCATTCTATATCTATCAGTTGAAGTGAAATAAGCTCGACTGGCAAAACTAAAACGTCCATGTCAGGTTTTCTAAAGGGGAATAAATATTAACCTGGAGGTCCTCGTCTCAGGTGAAGGGTGTGTACGAGAAGGTCGGTGAGGCCACAGAGACCGCGCTGACCTGTCTGGTGGAGAAGATGAACGTATTCGACACCGACGTCCACAACCTGTCCAAGATCGACAGAGCGAACGCCTGCAACTCGGTGAGTGACACCCAGCTCCCTCCCCTCGCTCACGCTGCACATTTCCACAGCTCCCCCACAGCTCAGCAGGTTTTCCTTACACCGTCTTGTCTTTTTTTTTTTTTTTGTCGAATCAGGTGATCAAGCAGCTGATGAAGAAGGAGTTTACTCTGGAGTTCTCTAGAGACAGGAAGTCCATGTCTGTCTACTGCACCCCCAACAAGTCCCGTTCTTCCATGGGCAAAATGTTTGTCAAGGTACAGTGAACAGCACAGAAACAAGATGAAATAGCTCCGTACGAAGGACTTGTCTCGTCTTCTGACTTGTCTCCGTAACTTTGCTTTTGATCTCATGTGAGTCTCCTGCTATGTTGTGGATATTTGACATCTTTGTTCCACCCCACAGGGAGCCCCGGAGGGAGTTATTGAGAGATGCACCCATGTCAGAGTGGGCAACAACAAAGTCCCCCTCAGCAAAAACATCAAAGATAAGATCATGTCTGTGATCCGTGACTACGGGACAGGTACTGACACCCTGAGGTGTCTGGCTCTGGCTACACGAGACAGCCCACCCAAGATGGAGGACATGATACTGTCCGACACCGCTAAATTCTCTGAATATGAGGTGAACTTGCATTTCATTTCTTATACAGTTGTTTGAACGCATTTAGAGATGAAAGACGAACTCAGAGGAGTGATTATATTCCCCACGTACGATCAACTACACTCTCTTTGACACTCTTTTGTTTTTCTGCGTCCAGTCCGACCTGACCTTCGTCGGCTGTGTCGGCATGCTGGACCCTCCCAGACAGGAGGTGGCTGCCTCTATCACGTTGTGCCGCCAGGCCGGCATCCGCGTCATCATGATCACCGGGGACAACAAAGGCACAGCTGTAGCTATCTGCCGCCGTATCGGCATCCTGAACGAGGACGACGACATCGAGCGCATGGCCTTCACCGGACGAGAGTTCGACGAACTGTCCCCCTACACCCAGCGCGAAGCCGTGACCCACGCGCGCTGCTTCGCCCGCGTCGAGCCTTCACACAAGTCCAAGATTGTCGAGTTCCTGCAGGGATTTGACGAGATCACCGCTATGGTAAGAAGCCTAAAATACAAATATCTAATATCCTACACGGTCTCTTAATGTTCATCGCGTTGATTTGCCGGCGTCCGAAACCTCTCTTCTTTAATAAAAACGCTCGTCCGCAGACGGGTGACGGAGTGAACGATGCCCCCGCCTTGAAGAAGGCAGAGATTGGCATCGCCATGGGCTCTGGCACTGCCGTGGCCAAGTCAGCCTCCGAGATGGTCCTCGCCGATGACAACTTCTCCTCCATTGTGGCCGCTGTCGAAGAAGGCAGAGCTATTTATAACAACATGAAGCAGTTCATCAGATACCTCATCTCCTCCAATGTAGGGGAGGTCGTCTGGTGAGTCTCTACAGGATTAGATAGGAACACTTCATTACCCAGATGTCATCAGGCTTTTTTAGACGTTCAGTTAAAACATAATTACAGAAAGACACAAATAGAAGTAGAGCATATGGAAAAGGGCACAAAGGTACAAGAGGTTCAGATATCCAATATTGGACTACTTAATGGCTAAAAGTGATTTGTATTTCTTCTGTCAATGACCATTTAGCTTATTACCCAACATGCAGTGCTGATGTTCAGACTCTCTCCGGCGTTTAAGTATAGTCGATAACTGGAGTTCTTTCTCCCGATAGCATCTTCCTCACTGCGGCTCTGGGCTTCCCCGAGGCACTGATCCCAGTCCAGCTGCTCTGGGTCAACCTGGTGACTGACGGCCTCCCCGCCACCGCCCTCGGCTTCAACCCCCCGGATCTGGACATCATGGAGAAGCCTCCCCGCAACGCTAAGGAGCCCCTCATCTCTAGCTGGCTCTTCTTCAGATACTTGGCCATTGGATGTTAGTAGTAGCTGTAGTAATACTAGTATCAAAAGAGTATTAAATCTGACTTCATGCAGTTTGATCTCAATGGTATTGTGGTGTGTTTGCTCGCAGGCTATGTGGGAGCTGCCACAGTGGGAGCTGCTGCCTGGTGGTTCACCGTCTCTGAAGATGGACCCCAGATCACCCTGTACCAGCTGGTGAGTCTGCCTGTCCGAGTGACCATCCCTCAGCCTCTCCTCAGCTCTCTGCCCTCTCCCCTCACTCCCCTGTGCCTCCCTCTCCCCACAGAGCCACTTCCTCCAGTGCGCCCCAGATAACCCAGAGTTCGACGGACTGGACTGCCAGGTGTTTGAGTCGCCCTACCCCATGACCATGGCCCTGTCTGTGCTCGTCACCATTGAGATGTGCAACGCTCTGAACAGGTGAGTTGCCTTTCAAAGAGAGCGGAGGAGGATCTTATATAACAAGGATGAAGGGCAAAGTGTGTAAATGACCTGTCATCTGTGTTCTCCTCCTCTGTCCAAAGTCTGTCGGAGAACCAGTCCCTCCTGCGGATGCCTCCCTGGGAGAACATCTGGCTGCTGGGGGCCATCTGCCTCTCCATGTCCCTCCACTTCCTCATCCTCTATGTGGAACCTCTGCCTGTGAGTTTAACATCACTTCATTCAGAGATCACTGGATGGCACCAAAAAATGAGAGTTGCCTGGAGCTTCCTGCAGAACACAGGCTGAGTTTCTAGGCTCTATTTGCCCTCTAGTGGTTGTGTGGCTTTACTACAAACATATAATGGAAATTAAAGGAGCTACTTGAAGGCTACATAGACTACTGGAAACAGTTAGCTTGGCTCTGTCCATAGGTGGAAAACTCTCCTGCTGGCATCTGTAAATCTTATTAATTAACATGTGATATCCTGTTTAATCCATAGAAAGAAAGTGTAAAAATGACAAGTAACACCACTTACTGGTAATTATTTTCTTTATTATGGTTATGATTTCCCCTCCCTCACTCATTATGTTATATGAAATAAACAAAAAGCATCAAGTTGTGTTCTTATGGGCGCTTACATGCCAGACTATTTCTGGAACTGTAGAGGTGCTGGTAGATTGATTGTTTTACCTTTGGACTGAGCCAGGCTAGCCGTTTCCCTCTGCTTCCAGTCTTCATGCTAAGCTAAGCTATGCCTTCATACAGGCATAAGAGTGGTATTGATCTTCTCATCTAACCCTCAACAAGAAAGTGAATAAGTGCATTAATCAAAATGTCAAACTATTCCTCTAAGTACGAGGCCACCAGCCGCTGGTCCTGTGTACTGCAGCTCAATGAATAAACATGACAGATGCATCCATGCTGACAGCATATACACATATAAAAAGTAGATGTAATGTTTAATAACTAATGCTATCACGCTCTTCTCCAGGTCATCTTCCAGATCACCCCTCTGGACACGACCCAGTGGATGATGGTGCTGAAGATCTCCCTGCCCGTCATCCTGCTGGACGAGCTGCTAAAGTTTCTGGCCAGGAACTACTTGGAATTTGGTAAAGAGCTGGAGAAGCCGGCCAGCAAAGGCTGCTCTCTGTCTGCATGCGCCGAGGGCATCTCCTGGCCCTTCGTGGCCATCTCCCTGCCCCTGGTGCTGTGGATCTACAGCACCGACACTAACGTGTCTGCCATGTTCTGGCCCTGACTGACTCCAGTACACTACCCTCCCTGTGCACCAGTGTGAAGTGGACATTAACACACATCTAACACAGTTACATTAACTCGGAACAACTTAGAGTCAACACCTGCATCTGCTCCGGCAGTCTGTCTACTGTCATATATTGGGGAGGGGGTTGGGGGGTAGGTGGGGGGGGGGGTCGTCATATTTTAATGACTCTGACTGACATTATGTCCACATTATGTGTTGTATTTCACCATCAAGCTTTTCTCTCTTTTGATCCCCTCTTTTGAACAGTTAGAGACGCCCACCATGTCGGAGCTGCGTGTTAAGCTGTACAGAGAATTTACACTATTTTATAATAATTAATATTTTGTAATTTGGGGAGGGGCTGCGGGGACAAGAATGCTGGGTGTGAAGAGGACGTAATCGTGAGGAACCGTATAGTACAATATTAATTTGGGGGGCAGAGACGTGAACATATTTGCCCTGACATGAATCTCTATTGTCATTTTTGAGCTCCATGCATCTTGTTCATTCATTATTTTCTGCACTAGGCAGAGCACAGCTACCTCAATGCTGTTAATATGACCATTACTACACATATTTGTCGTAACAACCATTTCATAGTTTGTCATTTGTAGTGTTGAGGTAAGCACCAGTTTCTTTTGCAGTAGAGACAAAGCCCTCACACACATTTTAATCTTTTTATTTTCAAGATTTTTCTTCTTTTTTTTTTTTAATTTTTTTTTAGTGAAAACAGAAGAGAAGACAAATATGTTACCAGTTTGATCGGAGAATTTTTTTTTGATAAAGCCTGTTGTTAATTTTGTTTACTTGAAGAAAACATTTGTTTTGGATTTTTTTTTTTTTTTTTTCAGTTTTTGAGATTCAGTCTGAATTTTCAGTCTTAATTTTACATCTTAATTACAGTCATCTTTATAATGTATAAATGTGCACATACTGTACTTGAATATGTAAAAAGGCACCAAGAAGCTGATAGTCTTATCAACTGAGCACAACATGGACAGTTTGAGTAGAGCGATGTGAGGTTTTGACTGCTGAGAGGCTGAGATGTCATTGGAAGAGTGTGAATATCTGTACATAGCACACAAACTAGAATCTCTGTATAGATTTTTTTGTTGTTGTCGTTGTCAAAATGCTCCATAACTTTACACTAGTTTACCTAAGCGTGTACTTAGCCTTTCTGCATGCCTGCTACAATAATACCAGGCCTGTGAGTGCTTTGACTCTTTTTTTTTTTCTTTTTTTTTTTTTTTTTAAATTTGTAAAGCTAACTGTTGTTTCTTCCAATGCTTTCCACCTGTTTACCTGCAGAGTGAGTACACTTTGACCTGCATGCCAACCAGAGTTCTCATCTTTCATGTGGTCGCGCACGCAGCTTTCATTGCTCGTATGAAATGACTGCAAGAACAGATTGTATTTTTAACAGGTTTTTTTTTTTTTTTAACATACTTTTAGTGGTACAAGAGTAGGAGAGAGAGGAGAAAAAAAATCAAAGTGTTTGAGTGTTTCAAATTGCCTTCAATGTCACCAAGTGCCAGGTACACGCTGAGTAGAAATAGGAGCCTTGTGGATTTGAAACTGTCACAGTGTCACTAGCGCTGCTTATTTGTGATTGTAGACTGGCAGCATGTTTTAGCAACTGGCAGAGACACTGATATTTAACACAGGACATGGTGTTACTGTTTTTTTTTTTCTTATTTATACATTTTTTTGTTTTTAAACGGTCATAATTCTCTGCTTGCCCATGGCACGGCCTTTTATATATTTGCTCTGTTTATGAACAAGTATTGATAAATTGAAATAATTTGCTGCTCAGATGCTTTTGACTTTGGCCTGTGATTCTTGTGTCCATTGATTTGATTCTTCCTTCTCTCTTTTTCTTTTCTTTCCTTGCAGCGAAGGCCTAGTAAGCCCACCTCTACTCTAAATTCCTTGCAGAAACTTTGGTTTTGTTTTGTGTTGTGCATGTGTGTTGTGGGCAGCACATCTTACAAGAGCTGCATGTCAGTTAAGTAATCTGAAGACAGGGCTCATAAAGTTCATATGTTTTTTTGTTTTTTTTTATAGAATGGCCACAAATTAATGTCTGGTGTAAACTAGCCAATCCCACCTCACCTGTCCTTCCATCCTCCTGCATGAAGAGCCTTAGATTATGATACGATTCTCATCATGCCATCTTTTTAGACTAAGATCTTAGTACTGTGTACAGTAAATTGTACAATATTCCATGGTGCATGTCTGCTGAATCAGCCATCTGTTTTACCAGACTTGTGTAATAGACGATGTATAGTATTGGTAAAGAAAATAGGCATTCGTCAGATAGTACAAATGTTAAATAAGCTCAAAAACACAGTTCATCTTTCCTAAGGAAATACTTTTATGGGATATTTAAAAACCAAACAGACTTTTTTTTTTTTTTTTTTTGCTTTGCACTGAGATGTGCAACATGTTTGGAGCAGATTTTGCCATATCCGGGAAGGCGGACGTGCAGCGGTGCAGTGATGAGAGCGGCAGGCAGTCCCTTCACTGGCATTTTTTGCCTAACTGCTGTACTGTATTTTCAGAGATGATTGTACGATGTATCACATGAACTTTGGTTTCAGGTAAATAAAACTGTCATACATGAAGAGTTTACTGAATGTCCTTTGTAACGTGTCGTCTATCACTGAACTGAAAAGAAACTGGATTACAGCACATATGTCAACCGAGTGTTTAATGATTTTATTATACATTTTTAAAAATATGTACAAAATACTATAAACATTTGTTTTGAAATGGTAAAGTAACACTTCCCAACCTAAGAATGAGTCAGTGATGGGGTTATTTTTTGATACAGAGAAAGGCAGACATCAACAGACAACACACCAAAATAATGACAGTTATACATGACATGACAAATTCTGATGAGACAGAATTCAAAAAGAAAAACTTTAGTGAGCAGCAGAAATATTATACATTGTCTTTTTTTCCTTTCTTTTTTTTCCTTTTTTGTTTGTTTACAGATCTCAAGTATCTGTCAGATTGTGACACTTTGACATCCGAACCTTGTTTCCTCCGTAGCAAACAAGTGAGTGAGTCAGCCTCAAAACACAACACTAATTCAAAATGTTGTAACACATGTTGAGTATAACGGCAGCCATTTTTGGGCCTGAACCTGATTTCGCTATCATACTAGTTGATTCTGATCGATGCTTCAGTGAATGCCTTGGTTGGTTATAGTTGTCCATTACACTGCAGAAAAAGCTTAAGTCTTTATTTTTTTTTAAATTTTCAAGTTGTATTTTACACTACCGGGAACAGTAATGCATTTCTTTCATAGCAGTGGTGTAACTTTCATTTTTAAAAGATGTCTCACTACTAAACTAGAAACCAAGTTGTTGGTTTGTTTTTTGGGGGGCGTTGAGTGTAAGAGACTTTAAGACTTTGGTGGAAAGCTGTGTAGACGAGCAAACCAGCGTCAAAAAGCTCTCCAGTGGTTTGGTTGATAACACTGTCGAGATGATGGGAAAAAAAAACAATTAGGTCTAAAATGGCTGAAGTGGTGCATCAAGCTGCATTTCAAGAAAACAAACAAACAAAAAAAAAAGCACTGAAGTCCTCCTGTCGCTGCACTGCAAACCTGGGCGTCAGTTCATCGAGGGGTGGGGGGGAGAGGGGGGTCTCTGAAGCAGGCGATGTCTCCGTGTTCACCTCTGTGGTCACATGAGGTGTACGGAGCGGTATGAGCTCCAGAGGCCGTCTTTGTCTCGTTTGACAAACCCTGATGTCTGAAGGCTTCCCGCAGGCTGTGCAGGGTTGTTAGGAGGCGGTGGCCCCGGGTCACTGCATACCAAACCACTGTTCCTGATCAGCCCACTGAGCTGCCTCACTGTCGCTGCCCTCCAGGTCTCCGTCCTCTCCGCTGCCCTCCATGTCGTCGCCGTCCAGCTCCACCGTGGCGTCTGTGGGACTCTCCTCCTTCTCCATCTTCTGCATGCCTTCCAGAGACTTCTGATCGTTGGGATCCAGACTTTGAAAAGAAAGAATGAAAATCAGACTGAACCAATCGACAGGAGAAGAGAGGAATCCTAAACATCATAATCTTATAATTTGCCACATTAAAAAGTGGAGAATATTATGGTTTTATAAACATCTACAGCCATAAGAAAAAAAAGCAATCTCTGGTTACCTTAGTGCTATGCTATACTGATCCATGGCTTCTTGGTAATCATTGACAGCCACCAGGAAATCTCCCAGCATCCTGTGCAGGACACAATCACTCTGATTGGCCAGGGCATTCCGGAGCAAAGCGATCCCTTCTTCGTATTTCTGTTCCCGACCTTCACAAAATAAAAAAAAAAACCCTTGTCACAACCTCTCCTACAGCACAATAAACCTGATACTCAAATAATGACACGCTATTGGCAGACGCTGGTGACGATGTCACAGCTGTACGTACTCAGCAGTTCGGCCTTTTTGACCACAGCCTTGGTGTAGTCGGGCCTCTGAGCCAGGGCTTTGTCCAGCAGGGTTTTGGCTTTCTCCTGAGTCACGGGGTCTTCCAGGCACACTGTGGCAAGGATGGTCAAAGTCTGCGCGTTGGCCCCCAGAGTCTTATAGATGTTATTGGCCATCCCCATAGCCTCTCTAATCCCATTGGACGCCAGGTAACAGTCGATCAGACCTGTGAAAGAACAGCTGTTTATTACCATGTAGAGACCGGTTCCAGCAGAACAGAAATACACCACATCTGAAAAGATAACGTATTTAAAAATCAAAACGTGCCTTCATAGCAGTCGAGTCTGCAGGGCGCCAGGCGCATGGCCTCTCTGAAATGGATGATGGCTTCCTGAACGCGGCCCATGTTTCTCAGTGCTGCGCCCTTCAGGAGGAGAGCCTGCACACTGTTGCTGTTGAGCTGGATGGCCTTTGCTCCCAGGTAGAGAGCTCTGGAGTAACGCTTGCTGTAAAAGCTGTGACAACTGAACAGAGACATTCAAAAGATGAAAACAATTAATCAGGAGGAGGAACTGTTATATTTGCAGATGTTGTGATACATTCTAAATGTGGACACGACAGTTCATGAAGTTCAGAAACTGATTTTGGTTGACAGTTTGACAGAATTGAAAATCAGGAGTGATGACCGCTGACAGCTCAGTGGTGTAAATCAGGTGCAGCAAAGGTTCATTTGAGGACAAAAACAGAACGGTCAACAATCTCTTGTACATCCTCCTTGAAACAATACAAGGGCTGGATCAAAAAATATTTTAAAAAATAAATAAAAATCAATTTTCTGATTCAAATCAATCTTCATTTAATTTTTGCGATATTGATTCATTAAATCCAAGATCAATCTTTCAATATCTGCCTTTTCACATGTAATTCCTGATATTTACATTACAGTAAGTATGTTTGTAGCCACCTTATTTATTTCCCCACTCAGGGACTCACCCAGAAATCACCCAGGGCTCAGCGTGCTGGTCTGAGATATTAAAGAGTCGTCCTCCCAGGACCTCAACGTCCTCCAGGTGTCCTTCACGAGCCATCAGGTAACCATACACATCCATTCCTGCCAGCACCAAAAACATTAAACTTAGATTGTGTCAAACATAAATTGAGGTTGATCATTGATTGAAAAAACACAATAGAACAAAAATGAATCAATTTGGTCCTGCGGCGCACCTTTGATGAGATACGGGTCCAGCATCTGGGCTTGTTCAAATTTGAGGATGGCGTTCTTGGTGTCACCTGCCCTGAAATAGACATCTGCCAGGCTCACCAGGAGGTCCACATTGTCCCGCAAAAGAGACTTCTTCTCTAGAGAGCTAAGACAGAGCGAGAAAGATGACACATCAATTAAACAATTAATTACATTAAAAGGCATGTTAAGAATGAGTATGTTAACATGCACAGCTCTGATCTTATTCAGGGTTTATATTGTTCTAATTGTGTCCCAGATTCTAAACATCTGCATGCAGTTGTGTCTTGGTGACTCAACATCTCAGCCACTTCTGTACCAACTGAGAATGATCAGAAACCCGGATAAGGTGTTAATAGTTAACACTATCCTAGCTTCTGAAACCAGGACATGACGTTTACATGAGCAAAGCCTCCTCACCAAATGGTGTTGATGGCTCTTTGATTGTCCCCTGCATGTATGAAGGCATATGCTTTTATCCAAACAGAGAGCCAGTCCAGGTTGGGGATACTCTGGATCACATCCATGGTCATGGACGCCACTTCAGCTCCTTTGACTGATAAAGAGAGAAGACCTGGGTGGAGAAAAAAGAACAAAATGTATCTATAGGGAGCTTTTCACAAACACGCTGGTTATACAATCCTAAAAAGATATATTGTCTCTGCAGGTTAAACGTTTATTGGATGAAGGGCTCACTGTGGTCATGCATACCAATGATTGCATCCAGGGCGAGGGGACACTGTCTGAGGACTTCTTTGTAGCTCGTCACAGCGGAGCGCTCCTGACCAGCTTTCCTGTACAGGTTAGCTAGCATCATGTTGATCTGAGGCGAGAAAGAACAAGAACATCCGTTTCTGACAACTGACTTCATGTTTGCAAAATGAATGACACAATGACAGTTTTGCTTCAGCACCACTGAGTTGATAGATATTATAAATCACATAATGCATGAAGATAAGAGTTCAATACGACAGCCATGACCGCAGCAGCCTACCTTTGGAGTCCTTTGTCTTGAGGGAATCCCATCAAGCACTGCGATGGCGTCTTTATCCAGTTTCAAAATGGTGTAGCATTCAGCGATCTTGTACTTGACCTCAATCTCAGAAGGCAAACTCTGAAAGACATCATGAAAGGATATCAACAGTTTAATGGTGTGTGTGTGTTTTTATTTCCTACAAGAATTCAACTGTCAGTATGGACGTGAATCCGGGAGGAGAGATTAACCTTCATCAGAAATGACATCCAGGCCTCCTGGTTGTGGCGGATGGTATCTTCTAAACAACAGGTTTTATCCTTTAACATCCTAAAGTAGCGTCTTGTCACTTTCTATCTACATTTTGGCATCTTTTGTCATTTTCATTGGTCTTAAAGTGCTACACCCCAGTGTTCCTCACGGTGAAAAATATTGCGTGATAACATAAAAACAGCAATGTGAAACAAATATTTCTGCAGTAGTTGTGTTCTGTTAGGACACACACTGACTAGCCTTACAGTTTCAACGTGTAATTGAAAGATGAAGAGTTTTTATCTAACATACTTGTGCCTGTATGTTAGCTGCAGCTCCACCAGTAGAAGTACGGACTTTGGATGTCTTGCTGAGCACCTTCTTCTGTTGCAGTGCCATACTGTACTTGCATGCAGCATTACGATACTCCTTATCGTGGAAGATGGCATCGGCGTGGTACACCAACAACTGGTACTTCTGGGCTGGTGAGAACAGCTCTCTTGAGTCAAAGAAAGGCAAATAATAAAATCATTAGAATCTGACTACAAACAGCATGGTAAAAGATGTCTCTCTCATGCACACAGAATAATGCAATGCGTAATGTGTTAGTAGAATAGCAACGAGCAAAATGATGCTTTCCTTGAGCAAACAGAGAATATAGAAGAGACCAGCAGAATAAATAGTATTTTAAAAATGATATATAACAAATGGTATTGAAAATGACAACAAAAAGATATTAAAAGCGATCAGACAAAGAAGGCTATAACTAAAAGAGGCATCCTGCTTCAGCTGTCTCCTATTTGTAATAAGTAATGTAACATAAATAATAATTTTAGTCTTTAAAAACAAAAATATTTGTCTAGTATTTGACAGCACAGTTGTTGTATGGCCTTTTTTTAAATTAATCAAACTATATTGTCAAGATTTCAAAACGAAAAGAAGCAGGTAGTACACATTATATGATGTCATCCTAAACAATTATTTATTTACTTTAAATTCATAACATTTGAAGGTAACAGCTAATAGCAAGCACCCTGAACTGAAGGGGAATCTACACACGACTATCTCTTGGAGAACAAAAAACGTACATTCATGTTCCACCATTTAATATAACTTGAACTGTTTTTAACATAATTATTTAGTGTGAGTGTTTTCCGGGTGGCTATTTAAATCAATTCAGAATCCCGAGCTGTGTAATGGTTATACTAATTAACATTATCACTGTGTTGTACAAGAGGGTCCTCCAGGAAATAGACCGAGCCCGCGCTGACATTACTTACGGGTTGTTATTGCTCATCGTCAGGAGTAAACTGCTCAATATCCGGACGTTGGAGTGAAGACCGGCGGCAGCCATGTCCCGTACATGATCTATAACATTCATTTTCGTATTAAGTTGAAGGCTTGCTTTGAGTTAGCGTCTAAAGTTAAAAGTTTCAGCTTGTAAACAGCTAACGCTAGCTAGTTAGCTTCTGATGTATTAAATATGGCGCCGTACAACCTCCCTTCCGCATAGTGCTGCATTTAGGTGCTCTTCAAAAGCTTCGATTTTCAAATACTCCGATTGTTAATACGACGTCTTCAACAAATCTGATACTTTTAGCAATACATTTGTTTTGGTTTGGTTTTTATGCTGTATTTTTCTTTTAAAACAGATAGTAACAATGTGGCAGGTAACTTAGGAAATAGGAAATCCATTATTTCGGAATCTCCTCTTTAATTGATTAAGTAAAGCGGTTTATGCACACTAAACAGAAGTAATTCCGATAGTCATGAATGCAGTCTTATTTCTGCTGCAGTGATATGATATATTTAATAAATGAATGTTGTACAACTTAATTTCCCTTTGTTTTGGGGCAACAGTAATGAATAGTAGCAGCAGTGACATAAACGAAACATCTAACAAATCTGTTAAAAGATCTCTGCACAGTAGCCACTTGCTACTGTATATAAAGAACTTGCAATCACCAGTCACTTCTTTGTTTTATTCATTAGGTTTAGGAGTACATTAGTATATTTAGCATGTTTACATACTGTATACAATAGTAGTCATGTATGCAGTAACAGGCTCAAAGTTGTATACAGTCATTTCACCTGTATATACTCATTCCTTGTGTATATTTCTGTAAATTGTGTTGTTATTTTGTGTAAGTACATTGTGAGGCACTAAACCAGAGTCAAATTCATTGTATGTGTAAACATACTTGACCAATAAATATTCTGATTCTGAAATCACCCCTGCCTAATTTCTTACAACAAAAGTACCTTTTTTCCCTCATAGACTGTCTCTCTGTGAAGAATTGAAGAATTGGTGGATGTGAAGAAGACACAACTAAACATCTATTTTATGAATGTCAGTACACATCAGGATTCATTTATTATTATTAATTTTACCCTTTGTTCTGTTATAAACAAACTGAAAGTGAAGTCATGTCCTTTATGTTATCTTTATTTCCTTATGATGCCTAATTGTGTGCAGGTAACGCCTGCACACTTACTCCAAGCCACAAAAGTTTAACAATGACAAAGTTTTGATCCTACATGGATCTTTGTCAAGTCAGAATGTTTTAAAAATGGAAATAACACCCATATTTGTACATCATGCACACCAACAGGCTGACAAGCTCTATGACAGCACGTGTGGTTAAACATCCCAGAACACTTAACAATTCAATAAAGCACAAAGAAAAAAGCAGTAATACAAAAGCCATAAACAATACACCAAAAACATCACAAATGTCAAACATATGTCCTATATATAAACATTATTTCACCATCCCCATATATCAGAATCTACATCACCTATGTTCAAAAAAATGTTGTAGTAAGTTAAAAAAAAAAAAAAGAGAGGAAACCTTAAATGCTCATACAGAAGCTGTCCCACCCTTCTATAAAAAAAAAAATAGATCCAACGACAACAAGGAAAATGGTACACCTGTTGAATTTACAGAATCTAACATTTTTTCATTTTTTCAAATATGCATGTCAGGGTCTAGGAATATAAAAAAAAGCCACAATGATACTACCACCATTTTTAACTTTAGAAAAAATGTTTGATTTCATACTGTTGATTCAGGCCTCTCGGTGTGAGTGTCTGTATTATTATCACACATGTTGTATGCGGCCCTTTCCATAAATAAAGTCATGAGGGAAAAATAACAATAAAAACATCTTTGCTCAAATGACACAACAAATAGTCCTATAAACTGGAGGGTGCTGAAGGTTGAAAAGTCTGTTTCTATCTTCAGTGCCTGCGGGTATTTATTGAGCTTTGTCTTCTTTTTTAATTGATTTTTGTGTCCAACATTTTGTCATAACATGAAGGTTATGAGACATTTCAGAGGACATTTTCATATTATGAACATCCCCTAACGCTCCTCGCCCACCTACCCAGCCCTTTATCTCCACAGCTCAATAAATGACACAAACAATATTGATAATAAACAGCAGTACAGTATAAAAAAAGTAGATTTATCAGAATACTTTCAAAGAGCAAATATAATAAAATGAATAAATAGTAATAAGGAAAAAAGAGGCTAATAAAAAAATAAGTAACTGAATAAAATGAAAAATAAGATTTTTTTTCAGATATAAGAAGTTATATGAGCCTTGTCAAACACACATGCACACATGCACGCACGCACACACACACACACACACACACACACACACACACACACACACACACACACACACACGACTGCAGACGCGCATGCCCACAGCTGAAGCAGCAGCTGAAGCTTGTGTCAAAACACAGCAGGCAGCGCCAGCCTCCACTCGACTTCAGCTCCAGCTCTGGGTTTTCGGGGACTATTTGTCGACTCAAAGTGTTTTTTCATTTACGTCCACGTACCATGACCGAACAATCAGCATTACTTCTTCGAAAACAATTGGCAGGTACTATGAATACTACACTTGTAAGCAAATACAGTCGATATAAAGGTTACCTAGCCAGCAGCTAACGTTAGCTTTTTTTTAGCTACGCAAAGCTGTGTTTACGCCATCGGAGTAAGCCCAGATAGCTAATTTAAGCTACATAATGGGCTCCATTATCACTGTAATCCAGTATGTAGCTAAGCTACTTCGATTAGCTGATGCCTGGTGAAAATGAGGATACATATTGTCTCTAATAACATTATTTCTGGACCAATACTGAATCGCAGCGCCAACCTTGCTAACGGGCTAGCAAGTTCGACATTAGTTAGCTGGCGGAACAAAGGAATAATCAATCCAGGGACTCATCTGCTCTGATGACTTTAGCTTAGCTAACGAAAGCTGTATAACCCTCAGCCTTTCACAGACAAACATGCTGTTCAGCAAGTAGCAACTTGTGTAAAATTACAAACTCACCGCCTAGCTATATAACATAATACCCAGCGTTACTCAAGCTAAATCTGGCTGAGACTATGGCTGGTAGGTTAGCGGCTTTTAGTGGGTTAACGCATCCCTGTGTTGAAGCCCACTGTGATCAAACTTATTGTTCCCCTTTTGGCTTATTGTGAGAGTCATCATCATTGTGATTACTGGTGATGGCGTTGGTGCGTCTTTTCTCGTTAATGGCAGACACATGGACGTCGGTAAGAAGAGCAGTTTGGTCAGCTGCTAACTGACAGTCGAGTCCAGCTCAGCACCTGGATGCCTGTCTGTCTCTAGTCGGCTAAAAATAGAAGGAATAAATGCATGGATATACTTATTGTAGAGTTTTTTGACACGGTTAATTACTAAACTAAGCTTGTTAAACTAAACTAAACTATATTAAATGTTTAATTAAAATGTCAAGATGTTTTTGACTCAGCACCTTGATTATTACGATCTGATTACTGAGGAAATGTCATCTGTAATTTAAATACAACAGTCAAGTAGTAAACCGCCTTCAGTGTTAATTCTACACCACTACAGAAGTCAAATAAGGTCAGATTACAGCACGTCTGAACTGTAATGTTGCCTGACAAGACCAAAGCAATTTGAGATATATTAAAAATACAGTTGTATATAAGAGGGTCAGCATCACAGATAATCTATAGTCTTATATCTCAAATTGATACTATATCAGTATTTCTCCTTTCTGGACACTGTAGCCAGTGACCTACTTTGATAAAGTTAGACTCACTGTGATGTAGTAGTAGTTACCACAACCACAGACTGTGGTCAGCATTCAGGGTCTCCTGTGGTGCTGAAATGACAGCAAAAAGCCACACTGCCCTCCCCAACTGAAAATTAGAGGCTAATAATAGTATCATATACTATGGCTGATTCAGCACAATGAACTAACTGTATAATATGAACGCTTTAGTTCGTCAGTGTGTAGGGTTTTGAAGTTTATTTCATTCATCAGTGATTGTTATTGGATATATTTTGTTTCTGGTCAAAACTGTATATTCACCAAATGAACTTAATGTGAAACTGTAAGTTAATCTCCTAAAATCAGGATCATGTCTGAAACATTCTAAACACAGATGAACATATTGACTGATTATGTCCTATATTGAATAAACAAAAAATATTAGGATGCTTTAAGCAATGTGTCAATTGTGGTCTTGAGGTGCACTCACTTCACAGACTTCATGTTACATTAAAAGTTGGTATTACTAATCATCATCTCATTTCGGGCAAAAAATAGACCAGAGGGCTCAGATGTTCAAATTAGCACAATTTATATTTTAACAGCATTCATTTCATTTGCACTGCAACATGGCCAGTCGATACATATTGTTAATTAAAGGTCAAATGTTGCTTTAAATGCACATTCAAATTTCACAATAGAATTTGTATTAGCATCAGTTCAACATCAAGTTAAAAACATACGTATACCTCTTCTAGCTGTATTTGCCCATACATGATTGAGCAGTGTCAGTGGTGATTGTATCACCTGCTGAAGGTTTGCTGTGTATTCCTTGAAGAATTTCAGATATTTTTGCTGTTATTTGTTTACCTACATGTTTGCTGTTATGGCCTATTTAAAATGAAATGGATGAATGACATCTGAATTATGTGTCTAAATCTTTTTTTTCCTCAATGTCGCAACAAGCAGCATTGTATGTTGACTTCTCCATAATATCCCCAGTATGCCTGACCCAACCACTTGGTCCCAAACACACCTGTCACCTTCCTGGCAGGTTAATTTGTGAAAATGCTGTACTTCATTTCCAGTTTATCATGTTTAAAAATACCATATGTCTCTTTTTCCAGAGCTCAACAAGAACCCCGTGGAGGGCTTTTCAGCTGGTCTGATAGATGATGATGACATATATAAATGGGAAGTTGTTATCATCGGTCCTCAAGATACCCTTTTGTAAGTCAGGACTTATTTGCATAAGAACTTCTTTGGTTGAGATATTTGGGTTTCAAACCAAAATATATGTCTAAATGATTATTTTCCATAACATCTCACCTTATCCTTTCTCTGTTTTTGTTTCCATTGCAGTGAAGGAGGCTTTTTCAAAGCTTACCTTACCTTTCCCTATGATTATCCACTACGGCCTCCAAAGATGAAGTTCATCACTGAAATCTGGCACCCAAATGGTAAACACACATCAAGCAAAGTGCTTGACTTCAAATCTTAATTGCCATCTTCTGGTCTGGACTTTCAAATAAATATAATTATAAATGTTATGCTACTGGATCGTTTTGATTATTTTCGTGACTGAGCAGCAATGTAATCCAGGCTTTGAGTTTGATAGTAATGAAGACTTTATTTACTTTATACAAGCTACTGTTAAACATGTGTTCCCATCCTTCACAGTTGCAAAGAACGGGGATGTTTGCATCTCAATTCTGCATGAGCCTGGAGAGGATAAGTTTGGTTATGAAAAGCCTGAGGAGCGCTGGCTTCCAATCCACACAGTAGAGACAATCATGATTAGTGTTATCTCCATGCTGGCAGACCCCAACAGCGATTCACCAGCTAATGTGGATGCTGCGGTGAGTTACACCACTTATCCCATTCCCCTGACACTGGAAATCCCTTTTTCACTCTTGTTATCTTGGCACTTCAAGTAAATTGAGGATGTTTTGTTAAATGAATCTGATGTTGTTCCCACAGAAAGAGTGGAGGGAGGACCCCAATGGTGAATTCAAGAGGAAGGTGGCCCGCTGTGTAAGAAAAAGTCAAGAGATGGCGTTTGATTAGGAGTCAATTGTAAATTCCAGGGTAAGTACTGTATATGGAATTGTTTGAGATATGCAGCACCCATCGTGTGTGAAATCTTGCTTCTGGACACAAAGTAATTCTAATGTTTCTTTTTTCCCAGTTAAAGGAAATGCCTTCAGAGGGAAAATTTCAGCAAAAGGCTTTTGCACCCCTTGTTTTGCCAGTCAAAGGAATTGGTTGGCTTCAACCACGTTTCTGTGAACGGTTGTCATTTTCCGCAAGATGAGCCAATTTGAGAACCCTACCAGCGAAATTCACCTGTTTCCTACCTGGAATTGTATATTTAATTTTATTTATTTTGAAAAATTAATGATGTAAGATATGTCACTACTGTAAATTAACTTGCTTTTTTATCTGCTGCTGAACAGTTTCTACTTTATACCAGGTTTCTTATGCAATTTAGTGGTCAAGATTGTGTAAAACAAACAAAAGCCCGTTACCATTAGGTCATCACTCGTCCTCCCTACTGCATACTTACCACCAGATTAATGTCGGCCCAACAAATTTCTGTCGATAGATGTGATCATTTTGAACACTGTCATTGAATCACTGTTGCCTTTTGTTGGCTTCACTTCCTCACAGTCTGCTTGTTGTTCAGAGGGACAGGTTAAGAACTTTTTGAGGCACTTATAAAATGTTTTCATACAGTCTTTTATTTTTCTCTGAGAAACGGCCTTCTGTTAGAATTTCCCTCCAATACTAGTGTATCTCTGTTAGATATGAAACCATGACTCTCAAACCTGCATGATCCCCTCAAACAGCTCTATTATGTATTGTTGCTAGCTGTGGATGTAAATGGAATGGCTTACTCAGTGTTTTGAGAGTTATCGTTTTATAATATATTGGCTTGCACAAGGCATGGCTAACATTAACAGGAGGTTTGTGCCAACTTCTCAGGATTAAACTTTTAGTAGGATCTCAATTAGCAATCAGTAAAATAGACCTCTAATATTCCCGACCCTTCCTCTAAACATGTGGCCTTCAAGGTCAATAAAGATGTCTATTAATTACCACTGAGTTCAATGTCTTTTTGCAATGTTAATTCTTAATCATGGACAACCAAAAATAGTCTGTGAAAATAGCCTAAGCTGTGATTCTTCCGTTTGTGTACTGGTTAACTGGCGTCTGAGCTTACCTCAATTTAAAAAGGCTTAACAAATTTGACAAGGATTCTGGTTGAGTTTTTAATCTATTAACATGGGGAATTTTAGGGGCTGCATTGTAGAGTTTAGGCTAGTCGTTCTTACATTGTTCATTGTGGCACATTTGGCTTTGGATCAGTGTGTGAGTAAATGATGTGTAAGTCACATTCACTCGTGGGGTTTAGACTCTGAGGACTTTGGGTAGATTGTAAAGTAATGCTCTTAAATTCTATCAATGTCTTGAGTTCAGACTGGTGCATATTTCGTCAACATTTATCACCTTTTCTTAATCACTGAATTTGGGTTGTAATTCTTGATAGAGACTTGAAGTTAACTCACCACGTAGTAAATAAATGTTCTCATTGGAAAAAGAACACAATCCTGCATCTAAGTTTTATTTTGAAGAATATACACAGTCGTGTTCGGGTGGAGTCTGGAAACCATTGGCTTTTGTTCACTTTCATTGATGGTGTTGCTGACTATTAAGCCATGATGACATCTATTTTGAATTACAATATTGTTATACATGATTGATCTGTGACTGACATTGAAAAGTAACTAACCAACCTTTGGCGCATGCAATCAGGTTTGAAGGAGTTGGGTATGTTTAAATAGGATACCATTGTTAGTACATTCTGGGTGAATGTGATGTGTACAGTTAGTAGATTTCTGTAGACTTGATGATCACATAACTGCTGTCAACATTACCTTTTTAAGTCAGAATTTTCTAACCTACCATGACCTCCTCTGACCGGTGTTCACTGTATTTGCACAGATTCGGTGCGTTTTGAAATGTCATTAAGCAATACGCTCTGAAAATGGTGTGTCCAGGTAATCCACCCTAACGCCATTATTTGTTTTGGGTTTTTTTTTTTCCATTTTGTGTCAATGCAATGTATATTGGACATGATGCTCAATAAAGTGTGTAAACAGAGTGGTTTGTAATTTTGTTTGTCTTTTACATTTTAGATGAGAACACGCTTTGGGTTCAAGTGTATTAGACCTCTGCTCTGTAATTGGAACCCTGGGAATAGTGTCAGGTTTCAGGACTGGCTTATTTCACACTAATAGGCTCTGCTGGTTGCAACAGAGCAGATGAAGATGCTAGCAACCTCTCTGATATATCCGCAGGAAATACTGCTTTTGTAACTAACAATGAGGAGACGGGTTACATTTGAGCACCTGAAAAGAGAGAACTTGTTGAAAAATGGAAGTGGTCACATCCTAATGAGGTAAGACCACACTGTGAGAGGTAACTTCTATATAGTATGAATAGAAATGATGGATTTATTTCTTTTCAAACCTAGATTCTTGATTTTTAGGTCTGTAGAAGCTAATAAGAGGTGCAAGGCTGGTGAGTCGAATGTTTATTTTCATGCCAAAAGTACAAAATAGATGATTGAACACAAACACATCTGAAACAATGTAACGTTTGCTTTCTCTTTGTGGACTTAAAACCTTGCAGACTCGGTGTAATTTACCTGCCTATTAAATTTTCAGTGGTGGAAGAGATATTCAGATATTTAACTTGAGTAAAAGTAAATGCATTCATAATTTAAATGAAGTGAAAGTACAAAAGTACTACAGGATAAATACAGTAATATTAAGTATCAAAGTACTTGTTATGCAGAATGCACATTTTCTGTTATTATATTATCACATGTACATTAACATGTAAGCAGCGACTTAATGTAGCTGGCCGAGGTGGAACTAATTTTAACAACTTAATGAAGTGTTGGGTGGTTTATATCAAATCACATTTTAGACGCTGATTAATTTTACTGAGTAAAATATTCTGTAAAGTAACGTGTAACTTGTTACTAAGTAAACGATCCAATACATGTAGAATAAAAAGTAAAAGTAGAGAGCAGAGGCACAAAATGAAAAACATTTGAGTTATTTTCCACCACAGGAACATAAAGTTCAAGTGGATGCACAAACCTGAAACTTAAAAAAAAAAAAAAAATAACAATAATAATTTTTGCTAATACAATGAACAGATGAAATCCAGATCTGGTGTAATGGATTCAATAATGTATATGATAATGCACCTGTAATTTCATTAACATAATTGTGCTGCATAAAAAACACCATAAATTATCTCAGTTGTCCTAAATGATATACTGTTTGTTGCATGCTGCCCTTATCAGGCTTTGAATGTTTACCTAGTCAGCAGGAGAGAGAGATGTACAGAGGAACACACATTCATGTGTCTGCTGGCGGCCAGCACATGAAGACAATACATGTTCCTAAATCTATGATGTCTGCACCCTTCTTACAGGTAACCACATAAATGTTGGAACATTGCTCAATAATTTTTCTTTTTTCTATTTTTAATCCGAAGGCTTTAAGAGGATTTAAAATAAGAGATAATCATCACATCTGTCTTATTTCTGCTTCAGCATCCAGCCCTCACAGCTGGACAGAGACGCTATCTTTGCAGTATAGCAAATGTTTACAGCACAGAGCACATGAGGCGGCAGATGAAGCAGCACTATCTCAATGTGCTGCACACATGCCTTCAATCAGGTATGCATCTAACAGTAAACGTCTACAGCTTGAGGTTTGACAGCTAGTGTTGCTAGTCTGTCTCATGGTGTGTTCTGTGTCTCACAGGTCAGAATACCACTTGCAGGAGGAGGTATGGGGATCATCAGGATAGAGAGAAGGGTACATGCAGAAGGGATGCAGAGAAAGATGTGGAGGCAAGGAAAAAGCTGCAAGTGCAGAGGAAAAGCAGCAGCACAGCTAATTCTGATGTCATACTTCCAAAAATAGTCAAGGGATGACAGATATTAATAATCTTTTGCTAAGTGTATCATTGATCTCTTTGTTTCTGTACCTGTTACAAACATCCCTGATAAAGAAATGTGTGATGTGTGAGATCTAAATATGTTACAAATACCGTATATACAATTATAGAATACATTATGTTAGTTCAATGTAAAGTTGTATTAGTTGTCATATAATGTTCTTCTATTCTTGATCATCTCCCAAACACAGTGGATATTAAAGTGCATATTTTGTTGTCCTTGAGTTTTATGGGTCAGAATGTCATTTTGAATTATATGTATGTATTTGGACTTTATCAAAGTATACTGACATGGGGCTAGTTGATTTTTCAATAAGATAAGCCTGATTTAGACATGAGGACATGTCATCCAACAGTCATTCTCATCAGTCCATCACATAGACTGAAATATAATACACACTGTGTAGTCAGTCATTACTTCTGATGCTTTGTTACAATATAAATCCAATATCAAACATAGTTAAACTTGAAGTGCACCATTATTAATACAATAGAACACACAACATAAAGAAAATAATATTACTAAGAGTTAAGATGATGGTTAAAGGCTGGTGCAGCAGAGCAGAAGGCTTGAAATTCAACTACAGAAAACTGATGACATGGCATGACAGTGCAGCATTAAGATGTCTTTTATGATATATTTACAATTAATATTCTCTTTGTTTTTAAATTATTGCTCTGTATGCTTGTAAACTATTTCAGTAACTGTTTCTGTTCAGGAACCACAAATGGAAAACAGCCTTTTTGCTAATTTTGTGGCATTATTAAGCAATGCCGCTGTTACTGAAAATGAACCAATGAAAAAAAAACTAAAAAAAAAAAAAAATCTGCGCGCGCTGTTTGCCACGTGGGAAGCTCGTGAGTCCACTTATGACATCAGCAGATATGAACTGTGTCCTCGAAGGAAATTGTGTAAAAGGTAAGAAATATTAAAACTCCACCAGCTAAATATGACCAAGTTAGATTTGCTGCAAAAATAATGTTTTAAGATGTGTAACTTAGACACTTCGCAGTTTTAGCAGAATAAATAATGACAAAGGAGACGCTAGCTTGGCTAATATAAGCTAGCTGAACGTTAACTTAGCTAAGATACCTGCTGTTTAGTTAGTGTGACTATAAATAATTCAAGCAGGGCCTGACAGTCTGACCACTTTATATTACAATAACTGTCTAGCTAAGTTATAGTAAGACATAATAACATAATTTTGCTAACCTTGCTCTGTCACTTGCTGCAGCATTTGGAAAGGCCATTCATGCCCTTTCACGGATTGGTGATGAGCTGTGGTTGGATCCCACGGTCAAAGGGGTGAGCAAGACTGAGTTAACCTGTAATAAAAGAGACTGTTTGAAGTTATATCTTATTCCTGACTTTAACCAGGGGCTTAGTAAGAAATTCTGAAGGAATATTATTATTTGGCCCCGCCTCTACTTCTTGTTTAAATAAAATAAATGTGACTTTACATGACAGGTTTTATTTTCCTGTCTCCACCTTACTTCCTCTGAGACAATGGCAGGAGCAAGGACTGAATCTCTCTCTCTGTCTTAAAGTTGGCCCTGAGATCAGTGAATTCTGCTCATTCTGCATACGCCTGCTTCCTCTTCTCGCCACTGTTCTTCCAGCACTACAGCCCAGCATCAGGATCACAGCAGGGCGGTGAAACAATTACATGCAAAGTGGTCATGAAGGTATATGAGTCTTGTTGGTTATTCATTCTGTACAGAGTTCAAAATGACATCCAGGATGAAGGAGACAGTAATGGAGGTTTAATGAGCCAGAAGTTAACTAAGGCGCAAAAAGTGAAACAATAATGTTCTCTATGATTAAAGTTTTGAAACCTGTGATGACATGCTGAACTTAAACATGTCCGTTTGTTTTGAAGTCTGTGCTGCCTCTTTTCCGGTGTTTGGTGTCAATTGAGCGTAATGTGGAACGATGTCAAATATCAATCGGCACTCCCAAAGACCGAGTGATGATCCAGTTTTTCTGCAAGCACGGTAGGGAACATTGGATTTTCCATCATAAGCTACCTGTGGGCAAAGGAAAGATTCAGGGTTTCTAGAGAATTATCATCTCATATGCTAGAATAGAAGTTATATTTGACAGCTCTGTTGCTCCGTTCGCGTATCATCCATTCATGGAAAAAAAAGTTAAATTTTACTGTTTTTCTTTATGCACGAAAAAATTGAAACTTTTTTCTTTAGCCTATCTATTTCCCCGTTTCCAATGGTGTCTTTCTGCCACATTTCCATGTTTTGCGCAGTGGTTAGTGCTTAGTCTTCAACAGGATTTCTGCTGAGTGATCGGCGCTAAAGCAAAAACTGTTGATATGATGTAATGATATCTTAGGCGAAGTATTGTTCACATTCTACCATTTATATAAATTGACGTAGACAACTCCAAAACATTTGGTTCTACGACAACATTGGCCCCTCCTTTTCAGGGCTGATTTTAAGCAGCAGATGACAGATTGAGCCATTTTCAACGCATGAAATGCAGATTTTTTTATAAATTTGGTGTCAATATCAATATTAACACCAGCATTGATGTGTTATTAGTTACTATTATTTAGTTAACAGCTTAAAAAACACGTTTATGTCTGCAATACCTCTTTAATGTATCTATTGTTTATGTCTTAAGGGCCTAAATGGAAGAACAGGACCAATGCGCCCTCTAGTGGGTCACCACCGTGGCTGTTGGGCCATCAGTCCAACCTTTTTCTATGGCCAGAGGCCTGTATCGCAAAACAAGTTCAACTTAGTCTGGCTCTCGCTAAGTGAGCCAGCTTCACCAAGCTTAACATTGGTTGTCTGTGGTAACCGGTATCACGAAGCTGACTGTCAACTGCTCAGTCAACTCTGGGTTCTCTTATCTGCATACAAGTGTGTCAGAACTGTTTCTGCTATCAAAGCAAAGAGAGTAAAAGTAGTTAATGACTGATGATCTATTTGACCAAAAGTTGTATTTATAATCATGGGCGCCAATTAACAGTGTCAGCTGTTTTTATTTTGGGTCAGATTAAATGATGGTTTCCATAGAAACTGTCAGTGCAACTGTCAAACCTGCAAGCCAGCCACATTAAGGCGCCCATCACCTGCTGAAAAAATTAAACCTCATTAGCACAGAAATGGTGAGAACAAACAAGCTTTGTTGAGCTGTTTTATACTCTTAGTTGATGGTCTTCAGCTTAGAAAACAAGAAACAAACTGTTTGCTGCTGGAGACTGACAGATATACTTAATGTTATCTGGCAATCAAATCATTTGTGGCTTGGGTTTATTTTGCAGTGTTGAATTGTAAATGGTCCTCATAATGGTGTTCATAATACTCACTTGTGAATACAAAATAGGATTTTGACTGTATAGAAAAGCGAAATCATTTTAGCATTATCATTTTCACTGATATTTGTCAAACAGCTGTAGTCAATTCATGAGCAGCAGTTTGTTTTTTTTTTAAAAAAGTGCATCATTTAGTGCTGGGAGGTATGATACATGTGTGTTACTTTTCAGATTTTCTGACCCTCAAAGTCAATAGTGATATATGTTCTAATGCTACCAGTTGTTTGTGTTTTTTAGGTGATTGTGTGCCGAGTTTTCTTGTTGAGAGACAAGTTTTGTTAGTTTTCTGAGTCAAGAGTTGATTGTGATGGAAGTGTTTCGGTTGTATTGAAATGTGTGTTAGCAATTGTAAAAAAATGTAAATGAACGGTTGATACACAGACCATTACATGCATCAACTTAGATGAACTAGAATTGTTAACAGTAAAGTTTGTTGAAAATGGCAACAATGTTGACACCTGTAATGTCTAATACTAAGTTTCTAAAACTCTCAACCTTTTCCTGTTAGATTTATTTTGCCAGAATGACCTCTACTAACCTCATGCTGCAAACATGGTATTGCATATTGTCAGCACTTGGTGGCAGTGTGCTCCAAATGTCTTGTCTCTGCTTTTGTGATAGGCATCACAAAAACCCACAACCTATATTTCCAGGAGAGTGAGGCTCTGCAGGCAGTATTTGCCTCACACCTGTGTCCCAATGTGTTGAAGGCTCCAGCCAGGTTAGTAACCTACACTTCTTTACCAAGTCAGCGCATAAAACTTTAGGAGCACATTTCTATGATTGAGTTTGACTTTTTTTTTTTTTACATAGTTTTGGCTTAGAATTCCATCTGAGCTCTTTCCCCCTTTTATAGTAGAAGTGAATTTATTGCGAAACTAATAAGATGTATGGTAGCTGCCTGCTGGCTGTTCACAATATTTTATTCTCTCAGCTGACCCCAGGAGACAGATGAAACCCCGAAAGATACATCAGTTCAGTTCATTTCAACATAATCAACCTGAATGACAAGGACATAATAATGTTTCAAATCAAAAGGGTCTCAAATGAAGAACACCGTCATCCATCGCTAGCACAGCATTAAAATAAAGCTCCCTGCTTGTTTGGTTGACTGTGTTGGTTTGCACTTGTTTTGCTCTCAACTCCCGCAGGCTTCTCGGTGATATGGTGATGCATTTCCCAGCGTCTCAGGAGGAAATCACTCTGTCCATGACTCCCCTGAGAGTCAGTCTGAGAAATTACTATGAGAGTGGAAATGGTGAGCTAATGTTACAGTGTGATTTGGCTCAGACCCTGGACAATGCCGTGACAGACAAACAGTTTATAAGTCAACGTTGAACCAGAGACTGACAACTGACCGACAAGCTGACCTGATGGCGTAAAAATCACTCATGTCTGAACAAACATTATGAAATGCAGTGCAAACACTATTTGACTTCGATACGCTTTTGTCACAGATCACATGAAGATGATGTACACTGAGATGTCCTTACACCCAGACGAGTTTGACTACTTTCAGTTTGGAGGGGACTCGGACATAACCTTCTGTCTGAAGGAGCTGAGGGTAACGGTTATTTTTGGAGGCTCCCTTTATCCCGTCACATGAGAATATTATGTGTGTGTATTCTTGCGCGCATGTGTGTGTGTGTGTGAGGGGCTCGTCAGGGTCATTTTATGTCCAAGAGGTCATATTTCTGGTCTTGTAATCCAGATACTGGGGTGTTTGAAAGCCTCTGCACCCAACTCTCTGTATCATTTTCGTGTGAACTTTCCCCTCGGTGTTGTGACTCATTTTATAGCAAAGATAGTGTGACTGAAGTTACTCATATTATACCACTACAGAGAAAAAGTCATTAATGTTATGGGCTGCAGAAATTATAGGCTACACATTTCAAGTGTGTAACTTTCAAGCCATACAAGAATCTGTTTGTTGTGAAAAAAATGCACCCATTGCACTCCAGTCAGCCTTAAACTTTTTTATATCTTGAGTAATTGCAAAACAGTGGATCTTAGAGAACTACAATGTTATTTCCAGAATAGCGTGAGTGGTAATCCAAAGTGGTTTGTTAAACTGTCTAAATGAACACACCCCAACTTAAGTTTCTTTGAAAACAAGCAGCAAAAAGGACTTGGTTGGCCATTTGGAAATTTGGATGAACTGTGTTAGTCTAGTTAATGAGCATTAACGCCCACAACTCTTGTCCCTCATGTCTTGGAATGTCTCTTTGACACCCCGCTGTGAGGCTCCTCATTAGCCAGCCTAGTCTTCTTGTTCCTGTTGGTTCCTTCAGAAGTGGAAATCGGGTTTGGATGGATTAGAAACCTGGCTTTAAGTTTTAGTCGGCCTCAATTTACTTGGGCATTGTTATTTTCTTTAGCCTGATCATTGCAAACATGCTATAATTTTACCCTTAAAACGAAAGGGTTAATAGTTTTGATAGTGGGTGCGCACAAGCATATCTTGAATGTTGTCACCGCTGTTCTATTTTTCCAGGGTTTATTGTCCTTTGCAGAGTCGCATTGCCTGCCAGTGTCGGTCCACTTCAGTGCTCCAGGAAAGTAAGTGTCTTTGCCACCACGATTAGCTCAAGAGGCCTTCATATCTCAAGTTACAGAGACCAACGTCAGTCTTCATGCTGAGAGCGTAATTAACACCAGCCATCCTCAAAACTCAGTAAAATATTTTGTCTTTGGCTGGTGAATCTGTTTATATCACCAACCATTTCACCAAGTGACCAGGTCATGTGAGATTTTCTATTGGCTGCTAAAACGGTGATACTGGTGAATTGGAAAAACAGACATATTCAAGTCATTAGATTTCTGTCACTGTTATTTGTAGGCCTGTGTGCTTCTCTGTGGAGGACATGGTGCTGGAGGCCACAATGGTGCTGGCTACTCTGATTGACTCTGAAAGCAGGGGCCCCTCTCAGCCTACAGAGAACCCGGCCCAAACTTCACCCAGGTACAAAACACTGCGCTGGCTACAATCTCTCTGCTTTCAATCCAACTCTACCTGCAGTATTTGAGATGTGTTTAACCCCCTAGCACGGTTACACAGATAAGGATGAGATTTATTTTGATCAGGCAGCATTCTTGTCACAACTGAACTCTTTGCAGGCCCAGTTTCTCAGATCTACAGTGACGATGTATTAGCGGGTATAATTGAATCTTCCCACAGGGCTCTACCTGAGCTTCTCTCCTGGCAGTCAGTCAATGCAGTTTGCCCTCATTGGCTGTTTTTAGCTTCCTAAGAGGGCATAGTGTTACAGCAGCCAACCTTGTGTCTGTAACAGAGATAAATAGGGCAAGCTCAGGACATGCGGGGTTACGTTAGAAGCTTGTCAGTGTGACAGACTGTAATCCCCTCATCTCTACTATGCTAGCCCTGCTTGGCTGTTCTGCCAGTGTCACTTGTCCTGCTCTAACCGTCTCGCTGTGTCGTACTGCGCTTTGGGCTCTGGGTGGATCGTGTCACACCAGTCCCAGCTGGGCCATTGAACATCTGGGTCATTTGTGGCTTGGTTTACTTGTGCGCACTGCAGGGAGTCTGCAGCGACATTACTGACCTGATGAGCAGGCAGTTTTTCAGTGCTCCTGTCCCGACTGCTTAGGAATCCACCTACAACATGCCCTCCTTCACCTTGTACTCTCTGTTTTGAAACAATTTAGGCTTTTCTGCTCATATCCAGAGTATTTTTGTTATTTGTGGCATGCTTGTTAAACAAAACTTGTTTGTCTGCTGCTTTGGGGCTTTTTGTACGGAGCCTGAAGTCGTCTGAAGACAGTTTAGAAGCAGCTCTTTACTTCTTCCTCTTGTGGGTTTCCTCTTTATACTTCTGGTCTGGTTGCTTCTCAGAGGGTTATGACATGAACTGTGGTTACATGCACAGGGTTGTTTGCTAATACCATGCTTAAGGCCACTTTGAGTATCAGCTGATATAGAGCTACACACCCTGCACATGAATGTCTTTGTAAAGGTGAATAAACACGATGTTCTTGATATTTCCATGAAATCTAAATATACCAGGACAAACTCCTTAAAGCAACGCTAAAGTTGATAGTGTTTCTTTTTACCCAGTGTCATGGTATTATTTTAACATCATTGTATGGCTGGTGGAAACAAAAACAAAACATATTAATCAAGTCACCAAGTGAAAAAACAGGTATAAAAATGTCCAGAAAGTTGCCCTGTATTTCAACCTTATGTTTGATGTGTGTGTATTGGTGTGTGAAACTTCCTCTCTGCCCTTTTGTGCACCTCTCGTCTTTTCTCTGCTTCTTGTTTTTCCGTTTCATGGCTACTACCTTCTTTGTCTGTATAACAAACACCTCTCCACGCAGGGCACAGTACCAAACCACAACCTCAGGTATCAAATTTCACTGAGACATACTGCGATTTCAATGTGTTGTCCACATAGGAACAAAACTAATCTCTTCCTGCTATAGAACATAACACAATGCAGCTTGTGCATACAGGTGTTGTTTGTGTTCCCAGGTGTGCTGCAGTACGTGTGGGGTCATGTGAAACAGACGCCGATAAGCCCCAGGATATCCCTGATGTGACGGAGGTGATTGCCTCCAGCCAGGGCAGCCCTATATTCAACCCAGCCTCTCAGTGGCAGCTTCTGCCTCAGACTGACGACCCACACAGACTCTGTGCACCTGATGAGGCCTGTGCCAGTGCCACCACAACCCCTGCTTCCTCCACGGTAACAAGAGCTCCCTGCAGCTTTGTAATTTTCACTAGAAACTCCATATGGCCTCTGTTTGTTCCACCGAGGCTTACATGCTTTACGGTCTTGACAGACTGGGTGGCATTGTGAAGTGCCAAAGTGCTTGAAGAGTTTTACTTTGACCTCTACTGGAAGTATGCCCAGACTGCCATAATGCCTCGCTGTATGAGGTGTGACTAAAGACAACAAGCAAGGTGACACTGGATGTGAGAGATAGGAAGTCAATGTTCTGTGTCAACATAATGAATCCCACCATGTTGCTGGAATGCAATACTTTACTTACTTTTAACTTGCACTGTATTGCTTTTCCACCCTGAATGTTTTAGTGCAGGAAGAGGTTGATATCCTGTCATCAAACAGGTTTCTAGTGACCTGCTGGGTTTATGTACCACGCTACAATGATCCAGACACAATCGCAGTACAAAAAAGTTTTTATTGCACCAAAGATTAAAGGCTGAGGATAAAAAGGCAACTCATTCTTAAAGAAAACTACAATATTGTTTTATTTAGTGAAGGTGTGCACTAACACGTGTGTTGTGTTTTTCCCTGTAGATCTGCTCCCTCCTGTTCAGGGCTTTGTCCTCAGAGCAGGACAACGATGGTTGTGCTGCCAGACTGCCTGTCCTGGCATGTTACAGCGACACGGAGGAGGATATGGAGGACTGTTCAAGAAGCCCTTCACTCTGAGGACAGAGCTGTTAGATACTGCCCAACTCTCATCTTGACTTTTTGAAATGAAAGTAGGCCAAAACATTATAAACTGTAGTCTGGATGATTTAATGAATTTATATTTAATGTATTTTACATTAAGTATTTTTTAAGCATGTTGTTTATAGCTAAAATGTTCACTTGGAAATACAAGAGAATGTATTTATTTATCAAAGAATATATCAATGAATTTGTTTTGCTGTCTCAGTGGGTGGAGTGCATTAGTCATAGCATGCGGAGAGAAAATGACTATTTGGTCTCATCCATGAAAACATGACTTTGACTTGAAGATGCCACACCTGTCTGTTGATGGCAACTGATGATGTGTGAGGAATGTGCGAGTAGTACACACACACACAAATCGTACATGGTGTTCTTAAGTATTATCTTTAGCTGGTCGGATTAACATCCGGAGTTTAGTTAGGTAGGTGCAGAGCTGATGGTGATAATGTCTTCACAGGAAAATTCAGACCCAGTGGCACCAAGCCTACACCTGTGAGGAAAATGTCTCTGAAGCAAATACAACAGGATAATAAATACTAAACTCTTTATTTAAATATTGTTCAGATTTGAAAATGTTTTTTCTCACAGAGCTTAAATCTGCATTGAACTGTACACCCAAAATATATATATGTATATATATATATAGACACATGCTCTGGTTGTAACAAAGTTTGTTTGGGAGAGGAAGAGGAAGATGAAGTAGACAGAAGACAACAGGGAAGGATGTCAGGGCAGGTGTGAGTCAGGAAGCAGGAAACCACAGAGCCCACAGTGGCAGTACCATCTGACTGGGAGAATTGCTTTGCAATATTGTTAAGGCTGCTTAGATTGTCCTCAGTGCTATAATGCTTAAAACTCACATTTTGACCATTCACCGCTTCTAAGCCCATTAGCCCCATTTCAAATTGATACCTGACACTGCAGTCTTCCAGTGTGAACTTGTCAGATAAAGTAGGGAAACAGTCCATTAGATAGTGCAGATTGTAAACAGTGATCTGAGGAGCCACAGGGAGGATTTTCTAAGCGTGAGATGGCTTTATCACTATTTCTCAGCTCCTGACTGAGTGCAGAAAAGCAGATTTCAAGAGAAAAAAGGTTGAACATACTGTAGGTGAAAAGTTCTAGTGTTAAGACAGCAGGGCATGATGGGAAAGCTGTTTTTAACTCTTATGGCTATTTAACGGTTTCAGGCTTTGTGCTCAGTACCTGGCACATAGTCAGGGGGGTTTAAGGAATTTTGCTTGCCAGTATCAACAACACCTGATACAAGGCACATCATAACATTACTCAAAATACAGACTTTACTAAGAAATATTGTTAACTGTGGGTTAAAGTTTTGGTAAATGCAGAGTGCAAATCTGTAGTGATGTAATGGCTACATTAAGACCATTTTTCACATGAAACCTGCAGTGACCTGACTTATGAATGTGCCACTGGAGCTTTACAGCGGGAGAGAAGAGGAGAAAAGGAAACGCTGATTATGAACAACAGTTTCTAAAGCTACTATGATGTGGTGATCAGTCCAGAGAATTCAACAATCCCATTGAACAAAGACATTACAAAAATACATTTGGTCACCTGACCAACTTCCACTGTGTTGAGCTTTTTCAGATATGCTTCTTAAGCTTTGTGCGTTTAAGGCTACAAGACCAATTCAGCCCAGTGAATATGGAGAAGTCTGTAGCCTTCACATCCATTTCATTGACACTTATTACACAGTTCAATAGACGCACTGACATGAGTGCATTCATCACGCATACACATAATCATACACACATCACATGTAATCACAATCAAGACTTCAGCAGCAGCTGTGAGATTAAAGGGGGGGCATTAGTTTGACACAATATATATTTTGAGAGGCTTTTGAACTATAAAATCCTCATTCTAACAGCCACAAAGTAACAAAATGTGTGCAAGACTTAAATTGCACTGGTATGGAAAAGGCAGCTGCCGCTCTTCATAAAATCTTATTGGATCAACCTGCCCCAAGAAACTAAACACAAATGTATAAATGTCATTTACACTACTTCTTTTGCAAACACTTAACAAAACATCCCATAACAGCACACCAGTCACATTATATTATCAAACATGCTCCCTGCCCCCACATACACGGTTCCAGGCCCTTTTTCTAACTACCATTGTATCATCAGGAACATCCGCTCACACAAGGCAGCCCATTTGTTCAGCCCTAATGCTGCCATTTCCTGTGCGGTTCCCTTCTTGACACTACTGATGGACTGTATCCTTCTGTTCTGGCAGCCCAGCAGGGGGCTGCTTTAACAGTCGAACACCTCTCATCTTCTGGCTACATCTGCCCCGTCTCTGAATTTCAACCTCCTCCCTGCCCAAACCACTCAGAGAAAGACGACTTATCATCATCCTCCTCATCGCCAACGTGCCCAATGACTGCTTATCCCAGGCAATGGGATTATCCAGTGAGACTGGAACAGTGGCAAGATGCCAACACTGCAGGCTTGCCAGGAGGCCTCCAGTCCTTTCTATTCTGCCACTCTCTGATGCACATGATCATAGAGATGTGGGCATGTAGGAGTTTTTTTGAGGGGGGGTGTGTGGAGGAGGGAGTTATGTTCAGCTGGGGGTTGAGGCAGAGTGGAGGCAGGGGATGCGGGGGAAGCATCCGACATCAGTCCTTCATCCTGGCCAGCAGGAATCAAAGCAGTCCATCACCTGCAGAGGCAGATGCCCCCCTGTCACAGCTCCACACAGACTCTAGTCGGTGTATTCTGCCACTATGGACAACAGCACTGTGATGTCATCTGGCTTTCCTCCTGGACAGAAAGAAAAGAGGCACAGACGGTTAGGATGGTGCTGGTCAAAATATTAATGCTGTGCCATTCTACTACAGACTAATAAGGCCTCACTGAGCAACAGGACATAAGCTAGAGTAGAACGGAGACACTTGCCTCTTACATTCAGCCCGTTGTCACAAGCAAACTGTGCAAAAGGTGACATGTAGTTGGGGTCATATGCCAGGACGTGGGCCTGCTCTGCAATGCTCCGGGCTGTCTGCTGAATGCTCTCATAGTTTGTGTTCTGAGGAGCGAAACAAATTGGGCATGAAGTTTGTATTCCAAACTTACAGTATTTCTGGTTCCACTTCTGTCTGCAAATCTGTTTGTGCTTCAGTGTGACTTACTTTGAGTTTCTTCAGCTCTTGCAGGATCATGTAGTCAGGCATGTTGTCGAAGAGCCCATCGGTGGCGGTGAGGATGATGTCACCCAGCTGGACGTCGAAGGAAGAGCTGTCTGCGGCGTCAGGGCTGCAGACACACACACACAGACAGTAAAGTCACTGCATGCAATACTTTTGGTAATTTAAGTGATTCAGATTTTAAATTTGTTTTGTCTCACAGTGAACCCAAAATACAAACTAAATAGATCAGTGTCAACAAGGTCATGTGTACATTAATTTGTCACATTTAAGCCTTTTGTCCGTCTTCTATCCCCAACTCTCCGTCTTTTATGCCCCTGTACAGGAAATCTGTCTGTCTGACCTGACAGAATAATCTGGACCTCTAACCCAGCTTCTCCTTAACTCAAGGAATCCACACTGATTACTGCACATTACTCTACCAGGCAGGAAAAACGTACTGACAAAACTATGAGGACAGACTCCAAATTTCTACTCAAATTTCACCTTGGCTACTCATGACAAAAACTTCATCACATGTGCAGGATGAGGATAAATTCAAAGAATCATCACATGGGGATTTTGGAGAGGACACTCGGGTCCAATTAATTTCCCATGAGGTACTGCCATTATGACCAGGGGTGCTACAAATACACGACGGAAAGATCCAAGTTAGTCTGCCAGTGTCAAGTTCACTTCTTGGAAGGTGCCCTTCCCTTCCTGCACACCCCCTGGCCTGGTCATGGATGTTACAAATTACAAACTGTCTGGACTGCATCATATCATACTGAGCCAAAGCGAGCCTCCAGGGACAGCCTGTCCTGTACTGTGATTTTAGTGTGCAGTTCGTCTGATGCCCTGGGTCTCAAATCTTTTTTCCATACACATTCTTTGCAAAAGCACTGGCTGTGAAACTAAGATGTAAAAATGCAAGTTTCTCTTTTTTTAAGTCACTTTTTGAAGAACCACAAATATGCCAACAATGACAGACTCTCTCTAATCTCCATCAAAATGTATGAGCTTATAGCTCTAGCTAATGTTGCACTTGTTGCAAATAGTAAGTAAATGAATACTAAGCTTAAAATATTTGATTTTTCGAGGAACCTTTACTTGTATTCTACACTCACATGAATGTTGTTAGAGCACTTCAGATTTGACCCTTGCACTCTTTTCTATTGTTTGCTATGTTAGTGATCTAGGATTGGAAGCTTAATCTGCTGTTGCACTCAGTGTAAATCACTCTGGGTAAATCCTTCAACTAAATGCCTAAAATGCACAAATGAAAAAGTGTCATTTCAAGAACCAAATTAAAGCCACAACAGCTACTGGAACTCATAATGGGTTTGTTGAGACTAAATTCAAGTAATTTACAAATTATAAAAGTAAAACACTTTCATTCTGTACCCCTGGTGACAAGCACTTCAGGTTCATCTGTGGTTCATCTTCTGCCACTTTTTGTGAAAACACTTTAAAGTGGCTCAAAACAATCTCCCTGGGTTAAGACTGAGCAGTTGAAAAGGTGGCAGAGCCTGCTGGTGCAGGATTGGCTGTGGACTCAGTTTGCCTATTAGCCCACACAGACTTTGACCTGGGTAAGAGGGGAAGCTTGGCAAACATCCAACACCCACCCTGAAGTCTACTGACATCTACTGTGCTGCTGCTTGGCACACCACAGCAACGAGACACTGCAGCATGTGGACCCTGACACCCTGTTGCACTACAGCTGAGCACAGTACGCCCAGTACACATTCACAAAACAGTGCTGCACGTGAGGAATACAAGCAAGACAAAATGTTCTGCCGTGCACTTTGTTTCTGTAGAACCGCAGTGAGGCTTAGCGCCTTTGTTATGTTTGCATGTCATCTGAATTCAGCTGTACAGAACAGACGGATGATCTCAAAACTATTTTGCATATTTATCTGATACTCTTGCTAAGTACAAATCTCCATATGCAGCATGTGCAGTCCTCCACAGACCAGTTCAGGTGTGTGAGGGGAGTGAGAGTGCATGTGGAGTGTCTCACCTGTCGCTGAGGACGGCCCCCTCAGCCCCAGGGGGAGCAATGGACAGCTGGAACGGCGTGTTGAAGTAGTGCTGCTGCTCGTCGGAGCGGTGAACCACCTCCCCTCCCCGAACCACCAGGAAGCCCGAGTCTCCCAGGTTGGCTGTGTGCAGGCGGTGACTCTGCCGGTCCAACACCACAAGGCAGGCCGTGCTGCTACCTGCATATACACACACACACACACACACCATTACCTTTAACTTCAATGCAAATGTTAAGCAATGTTTTCAAGTACCCTAAAATAAAATGCAAACAGGCTGGATTACATTTTTAGTCAACTCGAACAAATGTGTTTGGAAGCGTTTTCATTCATTTATTGCTGGCTACTTCCATGACAAGTTGCAGCACACATAAAAAGGAGCAGGCCATAGTGTGTAAACAATGCGTGGCAGCAAACATTGCTACATAAGTAATCATTTTATGTGTGTGTATCAGTAATTTAGCTTAAAAAAAACTTATGTAAAATATTTTTGCTGAGTGATTTGTTTTCTGTAACAGACTTTTTTCACAGCAGACATATCAACACATCACAGTAGGAAAAGCACAGGTGTAACTAATATCATTAGCAATGGCTCTGTTCTATTCAGATGTTGCCATGACAGCATGTCAGTGAGCCAACATACACAATAGCAGGACCCTGAAATTGAAACGGCTAAAAGGAATTTAGCCATCATTAATTTATTATGTGCACCTGTGCTTTTCCCACTGTGACATGCCAAAATGTCTTCTGTGAAAAGGTGCATAAAGAAATATGACATTTGCAGTTTAGATTTTCTATTTTAAAACATAATTTATATAAAAAGGTGCCTTGATAAAAACAAAGCTGCAAACACCCTTGAAACCTCTTGACTTTCTAGTCAAGAGGAAAAGACTTCTAAGCACTTTGAGGTGCTTAGAAATGACCCTGTTTATGGAAATACTCATCTAACGTGTGTTTGGGAGCCTGATTAATGAGGTTCGCCTGAATACACAAACTTGACGTACAACAATCAGCACAGCGGTTGTGAGAATTTTTGGAGTTCCACCATCTGGGAGATGCAGAGGAAACACGAGCTGGTGGAGCAAGCGGACAGCGTGCGGCCACACCCTGCTGCTGATTCATCTGGCACACCAAAATATGCTCACTGGGATCAACCTTCAAAACCCCCTCACGCACTGTGACTCACTCCCTTTCTCCTCTGTTTTCTCTCCAGCAGCACAGTTACACACACACTGCCGGCCTCAAGAACATTCCCTCTGCCTTGAAGGAGCAGCACAATACCGTGTTGTTTCCCCTGATACACATGTGATAACGCGGTGGAAAAGTACTGGCGCTCAAATAGACAGAGATCTGTTCCTAAAACATTTGTTCTGATGTTACATGTTTGTGCAGGCTTTTTCTGTTGGAGAGCGCAGTGAAGGAGGAAAGGGAATCGTGGAAGGGAACTGCATGGGGCAGGCTGGGGCTTGGGACATTCCCAGGACTTCTTAATGGGATCTGGCTGTTCTCTGACTCATGATGCAAAAATCTACCGTCCAGCCGACCGCTAAACCGAACTGACAGAAACAAACAACCTAGCCCTAAACAGTGTACTCGGATCCAAACCACATGGAAAATGTACCCTTACACCGTATAGGTTGAAGTGTGATGTCTAGAAGAGTTCATGGTATGGACCTAAATAAGTTAAGTGAGTGAGGTGGGAGGCACCGAGTAGTAGAACACACCCTGTGCATGAGGGTGTTTTGTACAAGCACTGCTTAGGAGCAGGAATATTAACTCACAGAAACATAGTATTCCATGATTCACTGACAGGGTGTGGGCTATTTTAATGCGCCTTTAGAACTAGCTAAAGCGGGCATGACTGACTCTCCACACACACCGAGATCCTGTGTTTCCAGTGGGTGCACTCACCCAGTAGTGGCACTTTGTTCTGCAGCAGCTCATAGTAGCTGGTCGTGAGGACCCCTACAGGGTTGCTGGGAACGAAGCGTCCTTCCTTCACCAGTCTTTCACACGTCTTCATCAGCGTACCTGAAAACTGTGACGGGTCCACACCATAGTCCCGCCAACCACCTACTCCGTCTGCCACACCTAGAAAAATACAAATGCTGTTAAAGATCTTCCCTTTATTGTAGTTCAACAAGCCGCTCTTACAAATATTTGCCTTCTGTTTTGTACATGATGCTGCTTTTTAAAGCTCACTCGTTTTTCCTGTTGAGACAATAACGATTTAAAGAAGTACAATAATCATTTTCGACATTTCTCAGTCTTGCTCCACAAGTGGGGATCTTGTGAGACACAAGAACAATGTCACACAGCTGCGCAATGAGGAGTAACAATGGGCACTTTCACCAAGATGCAACAAAGACATCCAGTACAAAAACAAGACGGTGTTCAAGAAATCAAGGAAATGTCACATAATATTTGGAACAGTCTCTATTTATCTAGAGTTCACCTTTGACCTATTCTCATTCCAGTTATTTATGATAATAACAAAGAGTCTATTGAATCATCTACAGAAATGACACTCAACATGGCTAGATGATCATTTATATTCACCGTATTTTACTGCATTTTAGGCCCACTGATATGATATTTTGGCATGAAACCCTCCACTCTAGTCTTTCTATAGCAACAGTTCTGCTTTGTACTTTATTAAGTAACTGCTTGTTCTCATAGGAGTACTTGGTCAGGTCCAAGATTTTCCTAGAAAGGAAAGGACACAGGCATCTGCTCCGCTGACCATACATGGATGGTCCCTCAGAGTCTCCCCAGCTTGTGCCAGAACTGTGCCTGCCTTGCAACTAATCAAACCTCCAAAAATAACCTGACTTGATGAAAGGACGTCCTGATTTCTATATTTTCTTGTGCTTATTGATGAACTAAGAGTGCATCAGCGGACACATTCAGTGGCACTGCACAGTCCTGCAGAGGTGTTAAATAACAGGTTCATTATACAGAAACCAAGGCCTCTGGGCTGAGTTATGTTTATCAACCCTCATTACAGCACATTTCTTTGTTTTTGTATGAAGATATTGATTGTGTGGTCGTATGAATTCTCCACACACAAAAACACAGGGCAGATTCACGTTCAAGTCTGCAAATAGAATAGAAGATGCAGCAGGACTTATGGTGCTGCAAGCAAACACACAAAAAACGTATGTTCTTTATATGTTATGAAGTTAGCAGTGTGCATGTCAAGTGAAAGCACTCCTTATCACTCAGCCAGCAGTAGGTGTGCAATAATGTTACACCTGGAATTAAGTACTCGAAATACACAGGGTGACCTTTGACCTGTCATTCACGTCATTGTCAATGTTTCCCAGAAGCATGTCCCATTGTTTGGTTACATGTTTCTACGGAAAACGAACCAGCTGCTCACCCAAAACATCCGCGGATCTGTGCCTGGCGATGAAGCACGCGTCGTCCCCATAGCACATCCCTTTCTTCAGGATGCCTTTACGGAAATCCTTGCCGAAGCCGCAGCTCGCCGTCACCAGGCTGTAGTCGCGGCTGTCTGTCTGAGAGAGTCCGCCGATGACAGCTCTGGCAACCAATCTGCCGTACGACAGCACGGACAACATCACCAGCTCCCACCACGCAGACCGACCGAGCCAGCAGCCGCGCTAGCTTAGCGTCGATGTAAGCACACAATGCCGACAACAACAGCCGCCACGCACAGACAATGCCTTCCGTTGAAATACTACGCTAACAGCCTCGGGGAGCTTTAATCCTGCGCCGTGAAAACTGAAGGATAAAAAAATATCACAGAAAACAGTCGCCTCTTCCACTCCGAAACACCCGTAAGTGCTGTTTGTCCGCGGCCATGGTGCACAGTTGTGCCTTGGAGACGCTACATAACAAAATGTGGCCCAGCTGCCCTCTCCGCTGTGGCCTCGCGCACTCCGCTCAGCTAGCGAGGTCTTGTGACTACTCTGACGTCACACTCCGTTACGCAATCTACGTTTCCTAATAAGGGAAAAACACTATCAGTCAGTCTGTCTCGTACCAAGAATTCGTAAACTATGCGTGGCTGCAATTATATAATAATAACAATGATAACAATAAAATACACCTTCTTGTAGATAATTTAACTCAATGTAGCAATTTGACAAATGAAACTAAACATAGTAATATCAATGTGGGGTAAAATAATAAGAGGAAACAGCCAATTCCTAAAATTTTGTTAAATAAAAAATCTTGTAGCACTTTTCATAAACTCAACACCTCTCTGGCCATTTTCTCTGACAGATCTTCACTTTTCACTATATTGTGTCTCCCTCTTGTGGGTGTTGCCTGATGGGAGCCCCTTTACTCATCAGGGTGTTCTTGGGGAACAAAAAGCACTGCAATTTTACTTGGTTGTATTTCACTTTGTATTGTGATTTTTAAAAAGCAAAACAGTTTATGAACAAATGACATTTAGATACAAATTTCCCCCTAAAATACACTCAAAGTTTATTAGAAAGATTTAGACATTACAAGAGTGCTTCTTTATTGGTTTAATTTAGCACGAGACTTGTTTAAAAATGTGAGGATGCAAAGTGTGGAGTCAATGTTCTACAACATTGACCGTAAATTAACTGTAAATAAAGTTTTACAATAAGTAAACAGGTGTTTGTGACTTCCCCCGTTGGTTTTATAGCCATTAATACCCATTATTGACAGTGAGAAAAAAGATGACAAATGAATAACACATGAAAGAAACTGGAAAAACTGTGCACAGCTTCAAACAAGGCATTCCTGTGCATAAGTAGCCGTATTGTTACATTTTTCCTGATTGAACAGTCATATGTGGCAAAGACTAGCTGCAAAATGGAGTGCAAAACACCTGAGGTTTTCATGGTGACATATCAATTTACCCCTGTGGACAAAACAACAAAATATTTTGCTTTCATCGGGTAGGAGTGGGTATCTTTTCAGTATTGGCAGCATGAAGGATAACCAATCCTTCAAATGCAGAAGACGAAAGCAGAACAGTGGAGTGAGACTCCCAACAATTGTAACCCCCCCAACCCCTCATTTCTTGGCTTGTTTGGTGACCATGTTGCGAGGGGGAGTCACTGGACGGCTGCCGTTGGGCTTCTTCTTCTCAGCTGGTTTCAAAATCTATAGAACATAAAGAACATAACTGCACATTACAACAACAGACAAAGAAGTCTTCCTGTTGCACTCATGCAGATATTACCCAATTTCAGACTCTAAGAAGACATTTATGACGGCCATTTTTAAAAATAATTTTGACACTTTAGATTGTATAATAATCATTATAATAGATGAAATAGAAAATTTGAAGAAAATTATTTATTGTATATCTTTAAAAATATTTTAGCAAGTTGCACTAACTAGGAATGACAAGACTGTTTCATTATAAGCAAATGTAGTGACAATAATGTTGAATTGAATGAAAATAACAAGCAGCTTAAATTAGCAAAAGCAGATCATTTCCCTTTTTTAATGACTGTTGTAGCTGCAGCCACAGATTCAATGTGTCAGTATTGTCTTTTTAATAGTTCTATTTGAACAATAGTACTTATTTCTAAAACAATTAGAAATTAATTAGATACTACAAGCCCTTTTGAATTGAAGCAAATGCTTAAATTCAACAAAATTAATCACTGTGCTAAAAACAACCACATTTTGTCCAGTTTATCACTATCATTATTCAAATGACCAGTATTTCTCTCTTACTTTACAAGGTATATAACATCATACGAAGTGCAAATTATCCTAACATAAAAACAAAAGCACCTCACCTGAAAAGAGCACATGAGGGTCTCATCCACACTCATCATGGCGCCAGCATTGTCAAACTCTCCACAATAGTTAGGCGCTGAGAACAAAGTCACAAGCTGCCTCTTGGCGAAAAATTCGTAGCCATCCTCAACAACCTGCAAGGCAGATAGCAGAAAATCTAAATCACACAAACTGTATATGAAGAGTTATCATTATGAGCTCATCTCTAATGAACGTAACACCTCTGAGTCCAAATATGAAAGCATCCAGTTGACACAGTTGAACACAAAATCCTTAAATGCATCTTAATTATACAGTATGGTGAGGAGGTGTAGTCTATGGTACACAGCATATGTGCTCATTCTTTACACAGCATATGTGATGTCTTGCTGTCTTTGTATCAACTCTATCAGCGTGTCTAGTGAACTATCAACAAACAGCCAGGTCACACAGTCTCATTCCTGTCTCTAATGATGGATGGGGTTGTGATTACCTGATGGGCACGACAGATGAGATCCAGGTCATGCTTGTGCAGGAACTTGGCCACCACCTCGGAGCCAAAGGTAAATGACACGCCCCTGTCATTCTCTCCCCAGCCCAAGACATCCTTGTCTGGATCGGACCAGAGCAAATCGCACAGCAGACCCTGGTCAGGAACATCAGTGGGACGCATGATGCGTCTGATCTGCTCCATGGACTGAAGGTCAGGTGACAGTCCTGCACAGAACAGCAGTAAAGTACAAATAAACACGCTGATATCAGGGGCCAATACCTATCACACATGGGTGAGGCCAACGTCAGCTGGCAAACCGCAAAGACAGCATTGCTCAAGGACAAATGAGAGCAGCTGACGTCAAAGGTATAATACTTTGGACATTCGGCATAAAGCAAAATGCAGTTAACTGAACAACTCGAGTTACAGTTACAAATGGAGAAAAAAAAACATTTACCCATAAACATCATTTACAAATGTTGGTTTTCGGATTCAAAAACAAGAACTCACCACCGTGGCAGCAGAAGATCTTCTCATCAACAATGGCGGCAATAGGGAGACAGTTAAAGCAGTCTGTGAAAGTCTTCCAGAGTTTGATGTTGTACCTTCTTTTACCTAAAACATTAAAACAAGAAATTCACCATTACCACACAGTAAAAAGAGCACTTCTTCCTCTGCCATTGCACATGTTTAAAATTCCCCCAAACAGCCACAGAGACCCTGTGTGAAGACTAAACAATCCATGTTTGTCCTGCTAGATGTACTTAAACCACATAATGGACCACAAAAAGACAAGACTGTGGAAGCAGAAATGGTGCAACACATGTTTAGTCATCAAATTCACTAGAAATTACTCACACTCATCATAGAAACCATATATTCTGTTGATTGAAGCACACTCATGGTTTCCTCTCAGCAGGAAGAAGTTCTCTGGGTATTTGATTTTGTAGGCCAGCAGAAGACAGATGGTCTCCAGAGACTGCTTCCCCCTGTCCACATAGTCTCCCAGAAACAGGTAGTTGCTCTCTGGAGGGAAGCCCCCATACTCAAAGAGCCTCAGCAGGTCATAGTATTGCCCATGGATGTCACCTAAAATGAAGATTGTGTATACTCTTGATTAATCACTGATCCGTTCTTTCCTGATAGATACACACATAAATACAAATCTTACTTACCACAAATCTTGAGGGGGGCTTCAAGCTCCAGAAGAATGGGCTGACTGAGAAAGATCTCCCTGGATTTGAGGCATAATCCACGAATCTCATTCTCCTGCAGCTGCACATTCTTACCAGGCTTTGCTCCTCTGACTGCAACAAAGCAAAATAAACAAGTAGTCAGCAACAAAAACAGGATATACACGGTTATATACGGCTGGCAAAGCCTGTATACAGTATCTCTGTGTTGGACAGTAGAGGAGCACAGTGTGTGTGTATGTGTGCCGCGCCGGGATGCGCAATGTTGGTGTTTATGTGTGAGAAATAGTGTGTGACCACGTACATGTTACTGTCGTGCCCTTGTACACTTAAATAGTCAACCCAGAGACAAATTAGGTGAAAATGGCGCTTAACTTTAAGGAATAACTAATGAGCCATAGCTAGCTATTGTCGCTCGTTATTTAACAGGACGTTGATAAACATACGCTGAAGCCGCTTATCTACTATTCGCGTTTGTCACATTAGCACGCAGATAATTTAAGCACTTCACAGGTCATATCTCATCGTTCCCTTACCTTCTAAAAGACGTTGGATGATACTGTCTATGTTGAGCTTGTCAACATCAGCCATTGCAGCGTTGCCGTTGATAAAAATCAGTCAAAGCTAGGTCTCGGCGTTAACCGTTAACACGCTAGTAAAGAGCTAGCCCGCTAGCTATCCTAGCATTAGCAATCCGCTGTTAGCTTCGTTGAAAGATGTTGGTGTGACCCTGCTTCTGTTTAGCTGCTCGCTGACACGTCGAACAACCTAATAAGCTACTTAGACATCGCAGTGTGGGGAATGTCTACATCCAAGTTTGTTTTTTTGCTAAGAATCAGGGACTGAAAAGATAAACGCCAGCCGCCAGCTAGCGATGGTGTCCGTGTCTGTGTTTCTCTGCCGCACCTTGAACAGCCAGCTGCGGAGAACTGCTCCGCTGCTGCCCCCTGCCGTGCTGGATGGAGATGGACTTTGTCCGCCTATAAATGGAAGAAATTGCATTCATCATGTAAAGAGCAAGTGTCTTCAGAAAGCAGCCATCTCAAGGCAGAAATGTATCCAGCGTCATCCTGAAATACATTAAATAAATGAAATAAAAACGCAGTGAAAACAACTTCAAAGACAGCCTGAAACATATGCTCTGAATTTTTAGGTGATATACTGATTCATTTGGATATATGTATGGATACTTAATTTAATCAAGGGAGAGATATTTATATTTTTCATTTGATATGCATTTATTTTTTTTTTTTTTTATTCAAAAATTTCATCACTTTTTATGTATTTCCTTGTCAAGTTATTTAGTAATTCATCTATTGTAATTGCTTATTTTATTGATATGACCTATCCTGTCTTTAATAGAAATTCTCCCTCCATATCTAGACAGTAAATAAGAATTTAGTATGTATGGGAGGGAGGGAGGGAGAGTATGGCATTTCTCCAGTAGGCTAGTTAAATTCATGGTCATAATCAATAATATAATAATATGAGAATACCACTATTTTAAAGCACCATATTAGCGTTATTTATAATGATTTGAGCAGCTATTATTTGTTCTCATGAACATATGTAATATTAAGTTTAATGGTGCAGTTTTTCCTGTGTGTTTGTACCATTAACCAATATAACATTGTAAAAGAGAAAGCAGCTTATTGCAGTGTAATCATGCAGTAGCTTAATTTACTAAGCTACTGCTAATGGTGCTATGTTAATACTATTACTACATCTTAATAACAGTACTAGAATTAGCCAAATATATGCAGAAATCTTGGGCGCAAAGGTACCGTCGACAATGATGCAGTAAATATTGGTTTATTTATTTAATGTATTAATCCTAAATTTTTGAAGAAAAAAAAACAATCCTTTAAGTATGTTGCCAGTCTATAAACTATAAATCACAAGATAGAAACAGAAGAATGTGTCAAGAAATCTCCTCTGAACTCCAAAGTAGAGCTCTCCAGTGGTTTGTCAGTTATGATCATTGACTGAGATCAAGCTTCTCTTCATACCTGGTTGTGGTTTTCAGAGAACTGAAAGGTTCAGAGAACTACTGTGAAACGTCAATGTAATAAACCCTTTTCACCGCAGAGAGGGAAAGCACAGGTGGAATTACTAACATTAATGATGGTTTCACTGCATTTAGGTGAGTCGGTTTCAGGCTCTGATATGGGACAACCAGTGGAATGGAACCATTGTTAATGTTGTTATTTACACCTTTGCTTTTTCCTGCTTTGACAAGTCAAAATGTCAACATGCCGTGAAAAAGTTCTGCGTGTTAATCACAAATGTTCAACTTCAGGTGCTGGTTATAATGAGGAAAAGTCTGTCATCATTTTTCTTTCTCATTCATTCATTCAGCAAAAATATCTCTTATCATTAAAAATGAAATTTCCTGCAATCAAATGAAATCTTTATTTATTTATTTTTTTTACCTTTTACACATCATAAGCATAATAATCAGCATAATAATATATACAAATCTGAAGCTGAGAAGTTTTATTATGAGCTTTCTATTTCTGCCTTCGTCTGCATGATCATGTACATGTGGGCACCTTGGCACAAACATGACCCACTGGTTTAAAACTCAATCATCTTTGTCTTCTTTCTCTTCTCCATGTGTGATGATGTGGACCATGTTCTTGTAATCCAGGTTTCCCGCTACATCTGGCGGGAATGCAACAAACATCTGTTCCACCTATGGGCAAGAGGTGAAAACAAATATTCTGTTACTGAGTGAATAAATATATATATATCCTACTGTAACACTGTTGGTAACAGGTGTGGAGCTCTAACCTCTTCAGCAGTGAACCTGTCTGCTTGGGTCATCAGCATCTCTGACAAACTGTGAAGACAAGCAGTGATGAAGAGCAGACTGGGCATTCACCTCATCCGATATCATCAGTGCACCAGACAGCTACTCACTGTTCTTTAGTTAACGTTCCCTGTCCTTCTGGATCAAAGACTTTGAAAGCACTGAGGATGGTATCCTCTGGGTCAGAGCCTAAAAGATGAAAAGAAGCGGCTCTGAGTTGATGAAACATAAAAACAAAGGTAACATCTTTTTTTCTCAGAATTACCATTATCCTTAAAGTTTTTTAAAATTATGATCTGCATAATAAGACCACACAGAACTTCCCCCTCACCTTTCAGTTTCTCTCCAAACATGGCGAGAAAGACTGTGAAATTCAGTGGGCCTGGTGCCTCATTCAGCATCTCATCAATCTCTTCTTGGCTGACATTTAAACGGCCTAAAGACGGATGGCAGAGAAGGTGCAATTGGGTTAAGGGCTGTAACTAATGATTAGTTTCATTATTGATTAATCTGATTATTTTCTTGATTTGTTGCTTTATAATTTATTTTAAAAAAAGGCAAATATAATATCCTGGAGATCCAAGGTGACATCTCTGAATAGCTTGTTTTATCAGACCAACCAAAACTCAAAGACTCACACATAAGACCATTAGTGGACTATAACTAAAGTACATCTGCTTGAGTAAACACTACATTTATCTGACAGTTTTAGCTACTAGTAACTTTGTAGATTCAGATCACTAATATGAAAAGTCAACTAATAAGTATTTATGTATTTTTATAGATCAAACTCCCTGCCAGTATATAAAATAAATAGTTAGCCAGACCTTACCAATTGCAACATTAGTGATACTTGCACATTAATGCATCAATTATTATTAATCACGATCCAGGAATATAATATGTATCATCCTGAAATGGGAAATTTTGCAAAATGAATATTTTTACTATTGGTACTTTAAACGCACAATATGTAATTTCAGCCGCTAGGGGTCTCTCAATCAAAACAATAACAAAACACGGAGCGTGATGACGGTGTGAAGTAGCAAGGGATCATGGGAGTTGTTGTCTTCGTTATTAAATAGTCAGCTTCACGCGGACAGGATAACTCCGGCGTTCATGGTTCAGGATGTTTATATCGGCAGCTGAATTACTCGCAGAGGTCTCCTCCTCTCAAGGACAAACGGACCCGGCGATTACAGGTAAAAACACCGAATAAAGCTATTTCATCTAAAAGATCAGTGTTTCTCCGACGATGTACGGCGACCCACGGACGTCAGATACAGGCTGTTAGCTGAGCTGTTGCTAACACTTTAGCGGGTTATATCTCTTATAACTTTTTATTCAGACGTTTGTCCGGTTTCTCCCGGGAGCCGAATTATCCGCAAAGGTCTACACTTCTCCAAAAACAAAAAGTACACGCAGATTAAAATCGTTAAAATATGAATTAAAGCTGTTTTACCTTAAAAATCAGAGTTTCTCCGACGATGTTTAGCTACCACCGGACGGCTGTTAGCTGAGCTGCTGCTAACACTCGTTTATTAATCTTAGTAACTTTACATCCAGACGTTCCTAAGTTTTCTCCCGGGACCGAATAATCCGCAGAGGTCTCCACTTCTCCAAAAACGTACACACTGACTGAAATCGTTAAAAAAAAATATTTAAAGATGTTTCACCTAAAAAAAAAATCAATATTTCTCTGGCTATGTTTGGTGATCACGGACTTCCTGGAAGGGCTGTTAGCCGAGCTGCTGCTAACGTTTGCCCAGTTTATTTCTTGATAACGTTCAGAGACTAAAATCCTTCTTCCGGCTAAAAGGTCTAGTTAAAAATGACCTAAGTTTATCTTGAAAATGTGGCTTAAAACTGAATAAAAGTCCATTTATAACAGTTTGTGTGGAACAAACATAATGCTGATGTATTATCTTGTACGTGTCGTGTGTAAGTTACTCTTTGGTAGACGCCATTGTAGCGGACAAACACAGCGGGACTCAGGCATCTTGTGCTAACATTAGTTTACTCTGTGTTGACGTATGACGCTATTGATAGGCGACCAAATGAAACGGTCGTTACTTTTATTAAATTACAGATTTCTCTGGTTTGAAAATTGTTGGAAGCAATAGGGATAATGTAAGTACACAACTCAACAACATATATAACATAGGTCTAGTTGTTTTTAGACATTTTAATGTGGAATAATTACATATTATACCTTTAAGCATAATTTGCTTATACTTATTTTTATTTATGTCAAATTTTGAATGCATGACTTGTAACAGAGTACTTTCATACTGTGTAGTAAGATTTGAATCCTTCTTCCACCCCTGCATAAGACTGAGAGAGAAAAAAATAAATCCTCACATTTGAGAAGCAAATGTTTGTGATTTTTGCTTGAGAAATGCCTTAAATTAATACTACATTATCAAAATAGATGCCAATTCCTTTTCTGTCTTTCACATCACAAAATCTTCTGACATATGGACATACAGATGGGACAAAGGACAAAGGAAAAACCTGAATAAATCAGCCCACTTGATTCTGATTTTGTATCAAGATGGCGAGAGGAAAAGATCTAAGTGACTTTGAAAGAGGGTTCATTGTTGGGGCACAGATGGCAGGAGCTTCAGTCACACAGACTGCTCAACTGGACATCAGTGAACACGGTTTGATGGCCGCGATGCTCGTGCATTAGTGTGATATGTAAGGAAAAACAGAAGAGCAACTCTTCCTCAGGTGATTGAGAATGTCAATGCAGGACTTGATCAGACTGTGTCGGCAAGAACAGTCCATCGGCAGTCACACAGAGAGGGATATTATAGTAGTGTTGTAGTACATAAACCTCTTGTTACAAAGATGAATGCACGTTGGAAGGTCAGTGGTGCAAAAACCATAGGCACTGCTCTACAGAGATGTGGGAAAAAGGTGATACTGTCAAATGAGTCATCCCTCACCATATTCTCCACAAGTGGGCGAGTGCATGAGAACGGTACGGGCCTAGAATGTTTGACCCCTACAAGTGAGGGGATCCAGTAGCACTGTTATGCTGTGGGGTGTATTTTTCTGGCATGGTTTTCGCATCCACTTGTCCCATTAGAGGGAAGGGTCACTATAAATCAATACAAACTCGTTCTGAGTCATCACCTTTATCCTGTGATGAAACATTTCTATCCTGATGGCAGCGGTCTCTTCCAGGATGACAATGCCCCGATTCGCGGGGCACGGGGGCTCGCCGAATGGTTTGATGAGTATGAAAACAATGCTAATCATATGCTCTGACCTTCACAGTCACCAGATCTCGACCCAAGTGAACACCAACGGGAGATTTTAGACCAAAGTGTTAGACAGTGCTCTCCACCGCCATCATCAAAACACCAAATGAGGGAATATCTTTTGGACAGATGATGTTAGGTTGGTTTTTCCTTTTACTTTGTGACCCATCTCTCTCTGATTTATAGATAGATAGATAGATAGATAGATAGATAGATAGATAGATAGATAGCCTACCTACAGCTGCAAAAGTGCCTCTCAGGTCATTCTTGTCAATGAATCCGTCTCTGTTTTGATCCATGATAGTGAAAGCCTGCGGAAGTTTGACCGTTACATGCTGCGTCTCCAGAAAAACACTCAGCACAGTGGAAACTGCTTCACATTCAACGTCAAAGGAAACATTTGCTACTGACTTCTTTGAACTCCTGGATCTGGGCCTGTTCAAACATGGAGAACACATTGGAGCTCCCTCCCTCCGCCACTTTCTTCTTCGCTTTCTTGGGTGACTGCAGGGTTTTGACAATGACGCTCTAATGAGATCCAGCACTAATGGCACAATCATCGCCGGGCTCTTCGGTTCAGCTTCACTCATTATCGGTTTTTTACTGTGACACATGCGCTTATGATAACGAGCACCAATGATCAGCGAACTTAACCGTGTGTGGGGGGGGGGCATTAATTTGCACGACAGGCGAAGTTTATACCGGGGCATGCATTTCATTAGGAGGGATTACAGACACTGTCAGTTTGTTATGGAAATATTTACTCAGGCCTCCAATTTTGCGAGAATGCAGACTAAGCCTGGGGAGGGTGTGGTCCGCTGCCCGCGCTCCCACAGTCCCAGGATCACATGAGGGATTATTCTATAGGACCTGGGTGATGACAGGATGGTACACTGAGCCCTGTTTGATCAGAAATCCCTCGGAGGCAAGGATTATGTCGAGCTATTTACATGACTGCCAAGGAACTGTGAAAAACAGTGTAAGGGGATGCAGTGCGATGACATCATGTAGCTTGGATTCACGGGCCTCTCGACAGCTGCTGTCTAACCCTTGTTGTGGATTAGCTCTTGAGCAGTTGTATACTGAATATCTCTCATGGACGGGACCTCTGGCGCTCAGCTTTATTTATTTCTTTATTTTGTTTTAAGAGGATTCCTGCGATCGTGGGACGTGAGGCGGAATTAGTTGTTTTCTCGTTGCATTCTCGGGAGGACCAGCAGAAACTTGGTGTTCCACAAAATGATTTTTTTCATTTCATTTTTCATAACCTGTTTGTGTGTTTGTGTCCTACACCTGTTACTCCCCCCACCCCTCCTACCCCCTTCCTTTCCTTTCCTTTTCTTGGTTCGTTTCTTGTTCCCTCACTTGTTTTCTCTTCTTCCTCTCCCTGGCTCCTCTCCCTTTCTCCTTTCTTTTCTTCTCCTGTCTTTCCTCTCCTCTCCTCTTCTTTCATATTCTCTCATGTCCTCTCCTTGTTTCCTCTCCTTTCCTTCTTTTTCCTTTCTTCTCCTGTCCTCTCCTTATTTCCTCTCCTCTCCTCTTTTCTATTCTCTCATGTCCTCTCCTTGTTTCCTCTCCTTTCCTCTTCTTTCCTATACTCTCATGTCCTCTCCTTGTTTCCTCTCCTTTCCTCTTCTTTCCTATACTCTCATGTCCTCTCCTTGTTTCCTCTCCTCTCCTTCTTTTTCCTTTCTTCTCCTGTCCTCTCCTTATTTCCTCTCCTCTCCTCTTCTTTTCTATTCTCTCATGTCCTCTCCTTGTTTCCTCTCCTTTCCTTCTTTGTCCTTTCTTCTCCTGTCTTCTCCTTGTTTCCTCTCCTCTCCTCTTCTTTTCTATTCTCTCATGTCCTCTCCTTGTTTCCTCTCCTTTCCTCATCTTTCCTATTCTCTCATGTCCTCTCCTTGTTTCCTCTCCTTCCCTTCTTTTTCCTTTCTTCTCCTTATTTCCTCTCCTCTCCTCTCCTCTTCTTTCCTATTCTCTCATGTCCTCTCCTTGTTTCCTCTCCTTTCCTTCTTTTTCCTTTCTTCTCCTGTCCTCTCCTTGTTTCCTCTCCTCTTTCCTTTCTTCTCTCCTCTGCATATAATTACCAACTCATACAGTTTTTTTTGTTTTTTAGATTTCATCGTTGTGATTAGACAAAAATCATCAATAAATCATCAATAGGACAACTGGAGCGCTGTCCTATTGATGATTTTCTAAATCCGTATTCAGCCCCTATAAGCATATTGACGTGCAGTGTATCGATTCATTATCATTGGTGTGAGTAGAGCAAGATGTATAATTCATCAAAACATGCCATAATATGTAGAACACATACTGTAGGATATACAGTATAAACACATTAAGCATGCAGCAGAAACAGAGTGTCTCCTTGCAGTCTACTGCTAGTTCTCTAAACAAGATTAAATGCACTGACAATGAAAGGCAGCATCCATGTCCACTCACCATATTTCAGTGGTTAGCTGGATGAGAACCAAACAGTATCCTTGCTGATGTGTGACAGAGCAGCACTCAAAACAAGGGGTAGATATAGTGACCCCTCTCCCCTCCGTAATGGTGCATGCTATAAATACTCCATGCCTTCTTTAGCCAGAGATCCAGGTAAAGACAACTAACCTCCATTGTGAGGGTTCAAACTGCATGAGATTTCAGGATAATAGCCAAACACACATACCCCATTAATGACACCCAAGAATAACAATATGACATAGCTCTAGCTCAGGAGGACAGTTGTGGCTGTGACTGACAGGTGCATTTGATGGGATCCATTGTCCAGCCGCCCTGTTAGTGTTTCACAGAGGCCAAAACTATGCTATGATAGGAGATGTTTCTTGGTAGCACAATAAACGGAACTGTTAGCTAATGCATTCTGAGCCCCAATAAGAGCTGATCTGACTCACCATGCCATGCAGTGGAAAGCATTAGTGGGAAACGGTTTTCACCCGCAATGCGCGTGGCGTTTACAGAACAGTTGTTCTCCAGTTGTGAGAGATAACTGGTGGAATGTGTTTCAACCTACAATCACATAACTGTTTGTTGAATGATTTTCAATACGGTGTGTGCTTTTGTGTATGTGCTGTCGATTTGAAGTCATGGTTTTGTGCCCTTTACCAGTTAGTAGACAGTAAACACTACTGTACATGATAAAAGACGGTGAGACTGTCAAAGATTTTTGTGATAACAGAGGACAAAGTTTTAGATGGAAAGCCAAAATCAAAGGAGATAGACACAAATTACTGATCCAAGATGGTAGCTTGGATTAAGAACAGCGTACATGGAATACCATAACCAAATGGTTGGCACAGTGTACAGGAACATCTGGCTGGAAGTTCCAAGGTCAGAATGGAGGACACCTCCTAAGATGGTCAAGAGTAACCAAGCCAAGATCTGGGACTTCAAGATCCAGACTGACAAATTGGTGACGGCTAACCAACAGGACATCGTGTTGATCGACAAACAGAAAAGATGTGGGGAAGTAAAGGCAACCAGTGGTACCAGTGGTAATCTGAGCACTGGGGGCTGTGACACCACAAACTGGGAGAGTGGCTCCAGCAGATTCTAGGAACAACATCTGAGGTCTCTGTCCAGAAAAGCCCAGTCCTAGGAACAGCTAAGGTACTGCGCAGAACCCTCAAACTCCCAAGCCCGAACTTGAGGAAGACACACAACCACCACCAACCCCCCATAGAGGAGGGTGGGAGGGGGATATTTAATGATATAGATGTTAGATAACAGGTGTATAATTATGCATTATTTATATGTATGAATATACCCTTCATCAGACATGTGGGAGAAGGTAATAAAGCTACACCTTTCAATACAATGCGGTTTATAACTTAATATAACACTACAAACTGCACCACGCACTGGCAATGAATGTTTTAAGTATTGAAAAGTCACTATTCATGATTTAATATCAATATAAAAAAACACATAAAAAGTAATCTCTATAAATAAATATTTATTTTTGGGAGGGGAGGGCATTTATTAGATAGTGACAGCTGAGAGATAACAGGTAACAAGGGGACAGAGAAACGGGGTATGACATTGTAACACAGGTCTGCTGCCAGAATTGAACAGTGGACAGTGTAGTTATGTGGCATGCAACTTAACCTGCAGGCCTCCAGAGTGAGCCTGCTAATCTCTTTTTGACTTTTTCTCTACTGATTACACTACTGTAAACCATGAATAACACTAGTCATACACTCCTGAATATTCAAAGGTCTGAAAAGTAGTTGCCAAAAATAGATTTCTACTATTTGATATAATAAAGAGTTGGTTCACCCAAACTACAATTTTGTTGTTGTTGTTGTTATTTGTAATTTGAGGGGACTACAGCTGGATGGGGAAGGGGTTGTTGCTATCAAGGTGATCATTTTAATTTAATGATATTAATTGAATTTAATTATAACAGATGTTTGATTCTCAGCAGATATGTTGACATGTCATAGCGTGAAAGGCACATGGCCTTAATCAAGGCTGCATTCCACTTAAGTCTTCCAGTTACAGGACCCTGGTACTGTGCAGGCTGGCTCACAAGCATTGTTAATGTCACAGCTTACACCACCTGTGCTTTTCTTGTGTTGACAACTTAAAATGTCTGCTGTGTAAAGGTCTCCAGGTTACACAGCAGAGATGGCGACAGATACTTCGAACGCTCAACACCTTCTCCCGACTGACAAAGAGTGATGGTTTTTATGTCTGTAATAAAAACCTGACGACAAACACAGAGGAACTTTTAGGACGTGTGAAGTGGAGTTTAAGTCCACGTTGCAGACTGCACCTTAAATTCTCTCACCGTCTATTTACCCATCTCGTCCAGTAGGTAGTGCTAGTTACCCACAGCATCAGATTTCCACTCATTCTTGTCAACAGTAATACACTCACAACTGTTTCCACATCTCTTGTCTGCTCTCATTTGAAAGAAAAACTTATTTTGCTCTATTGTTCTGGAAATCATTTTCTTAGTATATTATAGTTTTTTTTTTTTAGTCCAATAAACTCCCTCAGGAATTCATCTGCATCGTGCACCAAATGAGGTATTTAATTATGTTGATATCATTTCTATTCATAAAAATTGCAAGACATTATCACATTTTCTGATTAATATTTTAATAAACCTTTTATAAGGTCCACTAATAACCCACCAGGAGAAATATCCCTAGTTTCCTGTGTGAATTCTGAAGGTGAAGTCTCTTATATGATATTGTGAATAACATTCAGGGTTTATTTAGCTCTACTCTTCACGTTACATTGCTGACAAGTGGGATGGACTCTTCTGGAGCAGCGTATGGCTCTAACAGTAAATAATCATTTTACCAGGTTAAAGTGAGATTAAATGCAAACAATTCATATAATTATAGGTGCAAGATTCAAAATGGCTTCTGTTTTAAGCTACAATGTCATGCTCTTGTACGTCTGCTCAGTCAGCGGAGACCCTCCACATTTTGGCAGGTCATCACTCTAAAAAAAAAAAAAGATTTAATTTGAACTCGTTGCTGAAAAAGCAACCAAAATCGACAAAACGTTTACACAAAGAAAAGACCTGATCAGACGAAGTCAAACCGGAGTCAGAGCGAACATCTTGACTGACACTTAAGATAATAATCTGTCCCAATGATAACTGTCACAGTGCTTCTGAGGGATTACCGTCTTCTATTATGTCCTATTGCACATCAGGAGAAGATACATATACAGTCATTACAGAAACTCACTATGGAGACTAAAAGGTACACCATGAATTGTGGTGGCGGTGCTTTGGTAAAAGAAGTACGCAGATCCTTTATTATGGAAAAAGTCAAATAAAAATAGTCCGTTAAGTGCAAAAATCCTTCATTCAAGTAGTATCAGCAGGATGCACTAGAATATTAAAAGTAAAAGTATTAATTCTGCAGAAAAATGACTGATATATTATCATATATGACATTAATAGATCGTTAGTACTGATGCATTGATGCATAAACAGTGTTTTACTGCTGCAGCTGGTCAAGGTGGAGCCAGCTTTAACTACTTAATAACTAGTTTATACATAAACTAAAATATTACCTTCTTAAATACAGTGGAGTAGAAATCTATAAGTATAAGTAACTCAAAATTGAACTTAAGTACATCAGTAAATGTACTTAATGAGCAACCACCACTGCTTTTATAAAATCATCTCACAGACTCGATGAAGCTGCTATCACTCGCCAAACAAAGTGACATTTCATGGAGTACGCCGTCAGCATTTTCAAAGACACGCTCCGCCATTCTCCCCAAGAAACACAGTCATTTAAAACCTGCCATCCAGTGACCTCATCAAAACAATCATCTTCTTGCTCTCGGAATAATTTCTCTCCTCTTGTTCATCCCCTGTACGCGCAGTCCTCATTTGTGTAAGCGTGCATTACTTTTTAAATTAAGCTTTTTTTTCAGCATGATGTATTAATTTGAATGGGGTGACAAGGTTACTGGAAGAGGCCCGTAGTGCTTTGTTGATGACGGCGGCGAACGTGAGGTCAAGAATATTTCCAGAACTGTAGAATTGATTGAGGCCATGAGATTAAGCACATTTTGAATGTGGATTCAGGGTCCTGACAGACAAAGCGTCAGCCTCTGGAGGTGGAGATTGTGGATTTAAGTCCCACCTGGGTCCCCGCAGAGCTTGGATGGATGTTCTGTTAAGCCAGAACAGAGTGTTCCTATCTGGCATTTGAAAGTGTATGTGATTACAAACACTTTGGTAGATCTGCTGGCAAAAAAAGAGAGGTATTTTGGTGTGAACAGGGTGTCCTGTTGAACGCAGAGACAAGGTCAAAGACTGAATAGAGGCAGTACTGTGTGTCCTCACTAACTGAAGTGTGCAGGACCAGGACTTCCATCTGTCCAAGCGTCACTCTTCACTCCCAGCTGACTCCCAGCTTTTTAACCCTCTGTTGAAGTGTGTCACAGAGACTTACTGCATATATTAAAAAAAAAAAAAAAAAAAAAAAGTAAATTACAAAATGTGCTTTACGGTAGTCATATCCTCATCCACATCCTAATTTTGAATGATGGATGTTTCAAAAATGATGTCAGGAAACCATCATTTTATAAATCAGCAAACTAAGGACAGATTTACTATTTTTTTTACTAATCATCTTGCCCATACTGTTCTCAAACAAACAATCCTCTATAACCAATCTGAACAATAAGTTCTCTGATGCATCACTATCTTCCTTATTATATTTGAATCCTGTGTTTTAGCCTCGCCCCAGAGCCATAAATAAAATGCAATAAGCAAAAACTTTTAATAATGTTCCCTCACTTTCTCCCTAAGGTGTTTGTCTATGGCAGAGGAATATGTCATTGTCCCCCGAGGTACTAAAAATATGACTCATGAGGATATTATTTTCTACCTGGGACTGATTTTCATAAGGGATATCAGCTAGAAGCTACTGTACACTGTGAGGACGGGGCGCAGTACGTGACCAGGACGTGGAACGTGGATTAAACCATTGGTTTTGATGGATACCTTCGCTCAGTGATGGCTAATGGTATAATTAATGGAGGAAATCACACAATGCTCATCTGCACATAACCTTGCCTCTAACACTGTGGTGTCAGCAGGGGGAGCACCTGGCACCAGTGTTGTAGCAGCACAGCAGCCTACTGTACTGTCTGTGTGCCCTCTGACCAGAGGAATGAGTTCTTTTAAATAGACTGAGAGCAAACTCATGCTTGATTAAGTTCAACCAAGTAAAATATCGGACAGTTTATCTCTGCTCAGAATGTTGCTCTCCTTTAATCTTTTTTTTTTTTTTATTGCAATTTCATAGTCATATTTTGTTTCAATCTGAAAGAATGATTTTTATAGTCTTATATTGCACGCATGTATAGTTTTACATACATTTTTTCTCCATGAATGTGAAAGCACGTTATAAAAAAAGTGATCAATGCAGCTGCACAGGCTGTAACCATCTGTACAAATGGACCCACAAATATCCACATTATAGGAAAGATATAAACATGAAGTATTGAATATTATCAAGTGGGGACTTTATTTAAAGTCTAGGCTTCTTTTTTACTATCCATAATGTCTTTATTGTAGAAATATGAAAAAGAGAAAGAAAAAATACCACTGTAATCATTTAAATGTATGCATATACTTAAAATAACGTGTTACGTTAACGTTAAAATAATGTTTTTAGGATGGACTTCGCAGTAGGTAAATTGTGACAAATAGTATTTCCTTTAAAATATTGACAGAGTTCAACATGACATTATTTTGTCAAAAATAAAAAAAGGCGTGTGGACAAAGTGACAGTGTGACAGGAATAACAGGATACAGTTGTTGTGGATAAAGTATTTGGACTCCCTCCTCTGCCTCTGTAAGTGTATTGTCCCATGTGCTCCAACAATAAACACGCTTAAAAGTAGGCTTGGCTAAATTCCCCCCAACTCCACTGATCATCATCTCCTTCCCTTTTCCAGACGGTATTGATCAACCCGGGGCTTTACGTCAGTATTGATAACTTTGCAAAAGCAAAATCAAATGCAATTGTCCAGTTAATGTTGGGACGGCGGCACGGATACAGTTGCTCTTTACTTTTTCACAGACCCGGGCACTTCGCCAAAAAAAAAAAAAAAAATACATATCGTCTACTTTTTTTTTTTCCTTCTTCTTCTTCTTCTTCTTCTTACTTCTACAAAACATGTTAGTAGGCTTTATGTCAAACCTGTCGCTGGACTCCTGTTACTTTTTTCTAAAAGTGCGACCGGTGATGGTAAACGTTGTTTAACGAGGGGGAATCCAGCCCACATATTTATTGCAGCCGCTGAAAAAAATCTCCTCAATATCCCCCAAGATGGCCGCCGATGTAGGATCGATGTTTCAATATTGGAAGAAATTTGATCTACGGCGGCTCCAGGTTAGTGCTATTCTCACCTTTCTCGGCTTATTTTTTCAGCGGTATGTCTTGCTACTCTACTGTGGTGTGTGTTATCTCGTTTTGGGTGAATGTAAGGCGAAAAGCGAGCGGTGTTTGCATTGATAGTTATTAGAAATTGATCCCTGTTCTGCCTTTGTTCAGTTCAATCATTGATCAGCGGTGGAGCGACCGCGGAGCAGCACAGCCTCTGTGTTATGGCCACACCGACCGATCTGGGATCAGCACCGCGGACAGCACTGATGTTTACATGCAGGAGCTTTTCTGCTTTTTTACTCTTTATTGTCCGCGACATGCACCGCCGTACTTACATGTACGGAAACTTTTAATGCGCCCCTCAGTCTCTGTTCTTGGACGTAGACTGTAACTTTTTCACCCGGCTTAATGTTTTATGCGGTTTGTGTCGACGGCCGGTGCGTTGCTGCTGCATCTTTCAGTAGGCAAATTCTTGTAATTTTTTAACATTTTTAATGTCCTGAAGGATTTGCATGTTGGGAAGTTTTTTTTGTGTATGCGTGTAATTGGGAAAGTTTATTTTGTGGACATTTGTCATTCGTGTTCGGACATTTTATGAGCAAATAAATGTGTCGACTAGACGCGTTATAGTCGTCGCTTGATAGTGCAACATACATGTAACCAGTTTGTTGTTAAAAAGGCGAGATTTCACGTCTTAACGGCGCTGGACTGTTTTGTCGCTGGCACACAAAAAAAATGTCTCTAATTGATAAGCGTGGAGAATGTGGCAGGTGAGCAGTTTGTTTGTATCACATAACCCATAACATGCACATATATATTCCCGTGAAATAGCATGTCAAGCCCGTAGCCTATTAGCTTAACCCGCTGAGGTGAAAGTTGAATTTATAAAACCACAAAGCTGACAGGCTATGCGCTTGTATTCCTGTAAGGAAACGTTAAAATAAGATTGGGAAAGCTAACCCCCCTCCTTCTCCTCCTCCTCCTCCTCTTCTCTCTCCTGAAGCCGCATAGGGCTGCTTGGCCGGAGGGGGGGTGGGCTGTGTAATTGTATTCCCCGCTAATGTTTGTAAATCAGCCTCGGCCGGCGCAAGGGCACCGTCTCTGCCGTTTGACTGATGTTCTGTAACATGAGAAATGACAGGAGCATGGCAGTCCGGGTCCCTCGGAAAAGCCTACCGAGGAGGAGAAATCAGATCTGGTGGCGCTCGGTTGTCTTGTGTTGGTCGAGTGCTATTCCAGCTCCCAGCCGCTGGACCTCTCTCTCATCCAGGCTGGGATCCAGAGGGGCGAGGGGAGCTATTGTTGCTGCGGCTTCATGTAGAGTCCTCCCTGCAGCCTCTCATCCTGATTCAGCCGGGCTCCGTAGGACCGTCTTACATTTATGATAGATGTATACATTCAAGGTTTTCTCTTTTTTTTTTTTCATCAAATGTGACTTGAGAAGCCTAGGAGCTAAATCTGAACTGCCCCTTAAGGATGCCCAAGCCATTACCTAGTGTCATGAGCAGTGATGTGGTGATTTATAATTTTTTTTTTTTTTTAAAGGTAGGCTCCAGGCAGTGATTCTCATAAGGCATACAACCTCTAATATCAAGAAAAAAAATCATGATACCTGCAGAAAGCTGTGAATTCATGCTTGTGTTCCCTTGAATGACCTTATCCTCAGGTAAAAATGAATCACTTTGATTCTACTCTCTATGAAGTAGTAGTCCCTAAATGCACTGCAGAAGGGTTATTGTCACCATGAAAATATTGATAAATAATTTCCACCTCCGCTGCATCTGTCATCTCAGGTTTTTTAGATTATAATTCCGTAGCGTGCAGTCCACAAGTAAAGCAGTTCAGGCAGCCGCTTGGATAATGTGCAAACAGGTTCTTCTTGCAGAAATACACACGAGATAAGACAGAACTTTATTAATCCTCAAGGAAATTCTCGTGCCAGGGGATCGCTCGTGAATGACAACAACAACAACATAAGAATTAAAACAAGAGAGTAATAAGTGTATGAGACGTATATGCTAACGCCGGTGCCTAATAGAACACCAATAAAAGTAAGATAAATTTAGGAAAAATAAGTCAACTGAAATAGAAAAGTAATATTGCACATGATATTGAAAAGCAATATCGCACATGATGCTGAGAAATGAATATTGCACATGATATTGATATTATTGTTCTCAGCTGTCCTTCCTGCAGAAGGGGGGAGGAGTTGCACAGTTTGATGGCCACTGGTAGAAAAGACCTCTGGTGGCGTTAAGCGGTGCACCTCGGTGGTCTCGGTCTACGGCTGAAGGCGCTCTGATATGACTCCAGTGTGGCGTGCAGAGGACGAGAGACATTGTCTGTAATACTGAGTGGTTTCCTCCAACATGTATGGTTTCAGTTTTTCAAACGAACAGATATCAAATGGACCTACAAGTCGAAAGATTCCAATTGGCTTAATTTCCGCAACGATGCTGTTGTTTGACTTTCATGTCTAGTCTGTAAAAGTGTTGTTCTTTTATGCCTTTCAACCCGTTTGATGGTGATATCAATTGACATGTGATACAGATGCGTTATAGCAAACTTGACACGTGGATGTGTTGAAAGTGGTGTCTTGTGTTTGGGGGGGAGAAAAAAAAAAAGGGAGTTAAATATTTCTGAAATTCTGTTTCTTTCACACCGACACCTTTTAAGATTTCACAGGTCTAGCATGGATTTGATCACATTATCTTATTGGCAGCAACTCTGGTAAATATTCCCTACAAGCCTCTAGTTGCAAACATGCCTGTAGTTTAAATGTGACATCCTCTGCTACATGTGTCACAAATCAATTAATTCACTTATTTATCATTCAGTCATGGTTGGAGCCAGTTTGTGGCGAATGTGAAATCATTACAGCTGTTTCAACCATCTAAGTATTCTCGCTATATCTGAGGACATCTAAGAGCTATTTATTTCAGCAGTTCACACTGGAACATTTATTTTCTCATTACAAGTTATTATATGAGTAAACTGAGTGTGCAGTTTTCTGTGCGCGTGTGTATGTGTGTGTGTGTGTATGTGTTTGTGCGGTAGATCTGTGCCTCCGAGTTGTACAGGATGAATAATTCACCTGCAGGCTGATGAAAAGAGGGCAGGGAAAGTGTGAAGCGCTGAGGTGGAGTGACCTTGGTTCCTGCTGGCTGCAGGTCACCCGGCCGTTGCTGTGGTAATCATTCACACCAGCCAGATGGCATTTCCGTGGGCGAGCATGAAAAGGACGGGTCAGGGTCTGTCCTGCCAGGTCCTGGCAGGCCCAAAAACAACTCTCGGCCAATACGGTACCTGGAGAGAGCGTTGAGCCTGAAGAAAGACTTTGGAGAAGGTGTGGTCAGACCGGGAGGAAATGCACTTTGATTACAGTTGTTTTAATCCTGTCAGCTGAAATTTACATGTATCGCTAATTTATCACATCTATTATTAACCTGAATTGCCCTTTAAGCACTCCCGAAAATAGGATTCACACATCAAAGCGGGCCATATAGACTTGTATTTGATTTTACTTTAGAAAACTTGGGCTCTGTGCCTCTACTACTGGTTACTTTAATCACTCTGTTGTTTTTAGTGATGTCGCAATGGTGCGCTCATACGGCGAAATAATGCCCCGCTTATTTGTTACCATTTCTTACCCTTGTTTCCACTCTCTCTTCCACGAATCTAAGAGGCATTGGGGTTTTAGATCAGGAACAAAAGCTTGTGATTGTACTACATTTAGCATGACTCAGTTGCTCTGGTGTCAGCTCTAATCCACACACAGAGACAACAGTATTGCCAAACAGTGAAATTGCTTTGCAGCCTGTGAGCCTGGCTGCCTCCGCTGCCAGCCTGCTCTGTGTGCTGTTTGCCAGTAGCTTCCCCCCCCCCACACACACACACATATACACACACACACACACACACACACACACACCAACCCTGCAATCTCAAATTGGCTGTGAAAATCGGTCTCTGTCTCCCTTTCATTCATGCTTTAATATATTTGTTTACAGATATTGTTAATGTCACATGCATCAGTATAATCTCATTGTAGTGCAGAGTAAGTACGTCCAGAGCGCCTCAGATCTTGTATTATTTATCATAATGACTGTATCATTTCATTCACATGCTGCGATAAATATAAAAGGCTTTAAAGTTGACCTCCACGGTGGGTGCTATATGTGCTCATTATTTCATTTTTCAAGACTTGTCATACGTTGGCAGGTCTTTCAAATCGTCAGCAGATTAAGTACTGTGTTTTTAAATGTAAAAGCTGCCCCCGTCATCGTAATCAGCGCTGGTTTGAGTCGCGCATCTCTTCTTCTCCATATAAACATTCCTTAACATGCTTTCATTATCACCACTTCTCTGAATCGATGGGTGGGGCATGTCTGTCACGGTCCCCTATCCTTCGGGATGCCCCTCTTTTTCCTTGACAGTGACAACAAAGAAAATAAGAAAGAGGGGAGCTTTTACAGGACTATCTGGGGCAAATTGAGACGTGAAATCCAGGAGCCATAACCCCGGTACATAAAACGCAGGGAACATTAGAGAGCGAGAGGAGTGAAACAGACTTCAGCATTAAGCTGTTTAACCTCTCTGTGTAGCATTAGTGGTAGAGACTTCAAAGCAGATGCTTCAGCGTTGGAAGCAGAATGACAAATGGGTTTAGAGAAAGCTACGGTGAGCATTCTCACATGAAGACTAGGCCTGTCATTAATGTCAGCTTAATCACTTTGACCTTCCTTCAAGTAGATTTCCATACCTATCCAATCATTTTTTTGCCTTGCTTATGTGCTCCTGTTTGCAGACTGCTGTATGTGCCGCCGTTTGATAAGCACGGGCGTGATGATGTTACTGTCTATATCGGTGATTGTAGACTTAAAAATGTCCTGACAGCTGTGATATGAAAAGGTTTGGTTCACACAAATTACAAGGAAACATGTTTTTCTTCAGTTTTCTCCAGCCCCACGGATAGTTATGGTTTTATTAATCTGGCGTTTTGAGGTGTATGTCTCTCAGATTTCTACCTCTACGACAGCACAATGGAGGTGGTGGATGCAATTCGGTTTTGTGGTGCTCTTAGCATTTGAAAAATCACATTAAAAAATTCGATAAGATGAGATAAGATAAGATAAACCTTTATTAATCTCCAGAGGGAAATTCGGGTGTCATAGCAGCAACAGCGATGAGAATGAGACACAGGAGAGGTAGAGTTAAGAGGAAGAGTCCAGAAGAATAAAAAATATAAAAGAAGAGTAAAACACTCAGTTGGCTCTAGATATCTGCACTGGATCTCTGAGTGAGTGAATATCTGTACAGTCTATTAATAAATATGTACATATGCACAGTCTATTAATAAATCGTTTATAAGTGAACGTATATGAGTGAACGAGTTTGTAATGAGTATATGACATCTATGTGTAAGGGTGCCAGAGTCTTTTCAGGATTCAGTAGTTAAACAGTCCCAAAGAATTAGCAGACAGTGCACGTCTTAGAGTTCTCACATGGGGGTCAGCCTTGTGGAGCCTGATGGCTATTGGCACAAAGGAATGGCCGAGGTGTTTCGTGGCGTGTCAAGGAAGGATGGGTCTCTCGTCATAGAGGGGATGGGAGGGGTTCTCCAGCGAGCGTTCAGCTTCCTCTTCATCCTCCCCTCCCCAACCACCTCCAGACTGTCCAGTTCAGCTCCGAGCGCCGAGCTAGCCTTGTCACCGGCTCGTTCGTTTTGTTGGCGTCCCTTGTGTCGATGTCACCGTACTCAAGTTGAAGAGTCGGAGGTGTAGAGGGTGAACAGAAAAGGTGACAGCACAGGTTCCTTGGGGAGTGCAAGTGTTGCTCACCAGCACTTCTGACAGGCTGCCCTGCAGTATGACACACTGTTGGTGAGGTAGTCCATAATCCAGGCCACCACAGCTATGGTCCACCTGCATCACTGAGAGCTTCTCGGCTAGCTGGAGTGGCTGGATGGTGTCGAAGGCACTGGAGAATTTGAAGAGCATGACTCTCACAGTGCTGTAAGGCCTATCCAGATGTGTGTAGGCTCTGTAGAGCATGTAGATGATGGCATCATCAGTTATATGTCCAGGGTTACAACATCTGGAGTTAAGAAAGATAGCAAGCCGTCTGCCTTTCTTCTTACCCACTCTGTTTTATCCCTGTTGGCTCACACCACTGTGAAGCCACCTGGTTCCACTAAACAGTCTGGTATATTCCCATTAAACGATGTCTCTGTGAAGCACAACATACTTGACTCCCGGTACTCACGTTGGTCTTTCACCAGGGCTGATAGCTGGTCCGTCTTGTTGTTGGGAGCTCACGTTGCCCCATGACTACAGAAGGCAGGTAGGGTTTAAATCTCTACTTTTTCTACCTCCTTCCCCTCACAATTGCATCAGCTTTTGTCCTTTTTGTCTGTGTGTCCTTATCTCAGCAGGTAAATCCTTCAGTGGCGCAGCTACTCAGTCCCGATGGGCGAGGAGTGCTTCACGTGTATACACCGTTGTCCGTCTGCCAGTCGTGTTCATGGTTTTGGCAGGACTCTAAGTTAACATCTAATTGGTTAAAGAAGACTATGAAAAACTATATACATGTCGGTAAAGCAGAATACTGTCACTTAGACAAAGAACTAAGCGCAGTAGAGAGCAGAGAGCAAGAAAAAACAGGCTGACACTCGCTGTGATGCAACAATTTGCAGAAGCAATGTTCTAGTTGCTCTGGATAATTCATAACCCTGATCCAAGACCATCATACTCGCTGTTCTGCTTCGCTATCTCCCAGAACTCTGACATTTCAGTCATCTCAGTGACTCATAAAATTTGTTGAGGGGGAAAAATGTTAAATATCTCACTCACTGGATTCACTGGATGGTCGGCTATCTTTTTTTTTTAGCAACCTATATTCCTGCGTTACATTTTCACGCACCTTTTATAGGTTACTAAGAAGATCCCTTCCTCCTAGTTTCCATTGTCAACATTATTCTCGTCACAAGAGATGCTCTCTACGAAAACTGTTGACAGCACATTCTATGAATAATCCAAAGTAACAAGGATGTCATTTCTGGAAAGAAATCTCAGAGACTGGTAAGCAAATACAACCAAAGTTTTCTACATAAATGAATACCACCAGTAGTATAGTAGCTAAATGAAATTAATAATTTGGGTAAACTGTGGTTGGAGGCCATAACAGTTGCATTTTTTTTCATCATGTGGATATTCAGTATGATTTCATAGTATTGATCATTAATTGTTTTGGCTAACGAGTCATTATTATCTTCTATCATATTTTAATCTTCCACTCCACAACTGTCTGAATTCTGAAGGGCTTGCTGTTTTTAGCATCTTCTCGCATTCCAGAAAGTAGTACCCTCAATGTTTCAGCAGGAACGCCCCCTTGGTAGTTGACAGTGCTTCATAGCAAGAGACGCCAGATTTTTCATAGCAGCGTGTTCTCCGTTCTGCTGCCCCCAGGCTGGAGCAATTGCTTTGCAGGAGTAAATAACCAGCTTTAACAAAACTTCAGGGACACATTAGTCTGCTGGAGGACGGCTCCATGGCGGTACGGCAGCCTCTTCTTCCCTCACAGTGAGGCAGGCGGAAGCGTCAGGAGGGGAGAGGTAATAGCTCATCGGCATGGGTATAAAGCTGTGTCCTCTCTCCCTGCTGACAGCCAGTCCCCCTGCCCAGCAAGTCCATATTGAGCTGCGTTTCTCCACCGCGGCCTTGGCTTTATTTGTTTTGACTGTCTGACGCCACTGCAGACGTATTGAGCACCAGTCCTTTCTTGTTCATTTTACCGGGCTTACAATGAATCCCTCTGCCCTCCCTCTCTCCTCTCTCTGTCTCTCCATCTCTCTCTCTATCTAGCATGCCTCAGCTGAATTTGGCAGGGTTTCACTTGCTGTATTTAATTTCTCTATTGTCCATTTCGTCCTTCATGACTAAAGCACAAAAAGCATGCCTTTTTTTTTTCTCCTTCCCTTCAAATGTGCAAGTACCAGGCTTTTGTGCGGTGCGTGTTCTAACGTCGGTTGTCATGTAGCGTGGGTGTGCAGGGTGCTCCTGGGCCCGGCACACTCATGAGATCAATGCTTCACTAACCTTCTCCAGGTTGTCTTTGGGGATCTCAGCCGCTCTCATTATGTGCCATTGCTCGGAGTGTGTTTACCAGACTGGAGGAATAGTAGTCTTGTGCACGCCACCCATTTGTAAAGCCCATTTGTCCTCATTTAAGTGGGAAGAGAGAAGACCAGGGACAGACGGCCTCTTGGTGGTCTTTTGAGTGTTAAACCAGCGTTTTTTGTTTTTTTTTATTACTAAGCAGATATGCTTTTATTTATCAAAATAATACAAAAGGTGTGTTACAGCAAAAGCAGATGGATCAGGCTTGTTGTGTTAGCCGGTCTTGTCTTTGTGCAGCTGCTACCCCCACACAGTTAATTACTCTCTTATTCATCCCCAACAATGGGAGGGGATAGAATAAATCTGAGCCGCGCACTCTTGCTGCTTCACCAGGAAGGTGCAGACTGGGACCCTAAAGCGAGCGAGTGGCTTCAAGAGGTACAGTTTATCATTTTTAATGGAGAGGAACAGGAAGTGGAGACATGAAGCTGGGCTCTGTGATTTATACACTGCCTGAGTCGAGGGAGGAAAGAGCAAGTCTATCTCCCTGTCCACACCTCCGGTTTGCAGTCGCTCCCGTTCGAATCATAGCCCTTCCCGTGTTCTCAGCTCCTCTTCAACACCACCAAAATACACTTACACTTTTGTCTGAGCCTCTCCAGGGAAATAAACACAAGAGGAGAATTTGCCTACCTAACCTTAAGATTTTTGGAGAAAATATTGCCCTCTTCATTTCTTATGCATTATTAATGGTAGCAATTATATATGTTAACACATGCAGTCTAATTGCCGGTATGTAGGAGGTACAGTATCGTCCCGAAATCAGTCAGTATCTCTCCGCTGCATCCTGCCTTTCAGTTTATCTGGTTTTGTTGTTCCCTGAAAAGCCCAGTGATGTCATGCCTCCATTGTCACCTGTTCATTTACTTTCGTAGCGGAGGGCATTGGGGTATTGATTAGGGTTTGCAACTGTGTTAGCAGCTCTGCCGGTGTGTAATATAGGCCTTGAGGCTATTCTGTCTTTTCGTTCAGTCTCACGAGTGCTTTCCAGACCTTGTAATCTTAATTAAATATGCAACTTTTGATCGCAACAGGGTCACTATTTTTGCATTTAAATGTGGTCACAGACTCCCCACCACCCCCCCCAGCTGAGAGAAAAGGAGGAGTGTTCAGGCACTTTGAATCTTAATGCAAAAAAGGGAGAAAAGAACAAAGAACTGAATTGAGTCTCTCCTTTTTCAATCTCCCTTGTTAGCCTCCCGCTGCATTCCCCTATAGTTTTTTTTTTCCAGATGAATTTTATGATATTTTTTCTCCCCTCCCCTCTCCATCTCTCCCTCTTTCTCGCTCTCTCTCACTCCTCGGCAGTTTTCCCCAGACAGGTTCCACAGTATTTTAGAGGGGATGGATTTAATTGCTCTGTGGGGATTGGTTGGCTGTGCCGGGCTCGGCTGTTTAATTAGTGTACCCTGCCGGGATTGGTTTAATGCTTCATGATCTTGAAATTGTCTGATTGTTCAGCCCTCTGGGGATTCTCCCTGCCTACGTAGGCCAGCAGGTTTAGCTAAACATTGCTCCAGGCTTCTTGCTGTATGTGGCAGGAGGAAGAGTATGCCTAAGGAACTGAAATTTTGTTGGTGTGGGGAGGGGAAAGGGGGTCAACTTCTATGCCAAACCAGGGGACATGCATGTGAGGTGAACAGTCTTGTGGGTTCTCCTGAGTTGTGCAGACCTCCCTGGAATGTTTATCCTTATAATATTTCATCCCAGCTTGATGCTATATGGAAATGATCCAATTGACTATTAATGCAGTTCCAATATTTAGACTGTGATACAGTGTTTCTTTATGATAAGCAAGCATATGATTTTTTTTTTTTAGCTGCAGCCAAGCAAAATAATTTGCTATGCATGTGGTTCTCTGCTTGGCCCACACATTTTCCACATTTTCACTCAGGTTGTCTGAATGGATGTCCTGTGTTTCTGAAGGAGCTCCTCCCGCCGCACGTTTTCGCTGACCTGTTTTTTTGAAGTAGGAGAACCTCTGCCCCGATGAGGCCACCAAGATGACTTTTTTTTGCGGGGGTTTCTGAATTATGTGCTTGGTCACCTTGAGGAGGGGAGCTATGGAGATTACATTTGTGTTAAATGGGTGCGGGGCATGTCTCTGTCCCTTCTGTAGCCTTCCACAGGACGCCCTTGGTGTCGTTCAATCACGGCAGCGATGTTGACCTCAACGGTAAATGCGCTTGGCATCGCATCCCGGATAAGGTAAGAGCGTGCGTTTGTAACGGTGCAAGTCCAGTACAGATAGTACCTATTGAAGGCTAAACTCATTCCGCTTCATCAGACTTATCGAGCCCTCTCACTCAAAGAAGTCAACCTTGAAGTGCATAAATCTCCAGTGGATGATAATAAGAATACCTTCCTCTGCCTCTCTGCCTGGACTTTATAATGTGTTTGTCCTCACGGTGAATGATGACTGAGTGTTCTAGTGCAACAATGATTACTTTTTGTCTGAGAGCTTTCTCTATTAAGAATCCTCCAGGTAGATGCCATCCAGATCACGCATTCTGCTGTTGTTGACTGGATCACCTGCACTGCACCCAGGGGGTCATTTTTTTTTCTTCTTCTTATGTGTTTACTATTGTGTTTACACCCTCAGAGACGCCGAGCGGATGCACATGATCACCAAGGTGATAGAACACATGGCAACTGAGCTGCTCCCAAATGAGAGTCCCCACCCTGAGCTCCATCCCTTTTCTCTCTGGGGGAGATGCCCTGATTACTGAGTGACTTTGTGTTGGAGTTGAGGGCCCTCTCCAGCTGTTGGGATTGTTTGTGCTACGATGATAAGGGGTTGTGAGTAATCAGGGTTTGGTTGTGTAGACAATCTTTTAATCTCTCTATTATGAATGTTGTGCAGCTATGTCGGAACATTTTATCCATTTGTGATAAATGTTACTTACCGCACTTCCTTTTCATTTAGCATTAAATCATAGATGGACTCCCGGAATATAACATCAGGTCTGGTCATATCGGTGGCTTCGGAGATATTCATTGTGCGCTGTTATTTTTTTTCGGGGGGGGGGGAACCTCAGGTCAATTGCAGATCATAGCCAAAGTCAACATTGTTGGTCTTTCATAAATAAGCCGGAAGACTTAATATTGCACTGCTGGTTCTCCTTCAAAGATAAAAATATTATTGCATCTCAGCCCCATCCCCCGCTGCCTTTTGGGCAGGGTGTGAGTCCAGCGTCCGTCTAGACGCGCGGCATCATTAACCTGCCGCGACCTCAGCCCCCTGATGAATTCACTCTCACATCCCCTGCAGCCCGGCGTTAGCAGCCCTCCTCCTGTCCACTGGGAACTGGGGCTCCTCTGGACCGGCCATTAGAGCCACTAGCCTCTACTGGCAGGCATTAATAGGCCAAGTGGCCGGAGCCTCTCTCAGACTGCTGAATAATTCAGACCGTCTGGGCCGTGTCTAGTCCCGGGGCGCAGGGGGATGTGAACTGGGGAGCAGGGTGCAAGGGGCTGCGTGGAGGTGCAAGGGGTTAATAACAGGTCTGCCTCTCTGTGTCAGCAGCTGCTCAACTCCCTCCACCCCCCCCCCAATGAACGCACCCAACCCCACCCCACGTATGAAAGAATCCTATTCAGTTGATTAGATTTTTCAAAATGGATCAATTTTTAATCAGCGGAGCATCTGACTACGGTCAATACCATTGTCGCTGGGAAGACAGTTGCTGGACAGCCATCTTTATTTACAGGAATGTTTGTTTTTTACTGTATGCAGATGGAGAGGAAGGAAACAGCTTGCTCAGAGCACTGCACCACTGCAGTCTCCGGCCTGTCCAGGCAGGGGTCTGGCCTCTTCATGCATGTCTGCAACAACAACATCACCACCACCAAGGCCACTGTAAATCATCCATCACTCTCTGATCATGTCCTTTGGAAGATCAGCCGTAGTAAATATTTATTCACATCAGAGCAGAAGGCTGGATTAGTCTAATGTCTGAATGTGGGTCTGTCCTGAGAGACTTCTTTTACCCATTTACATCTGCATACGTAGTGAGTAGGAGTGAGGATCCAACAAACTAGCTGTAATACTGCCATCAAAATTTCATTGGGCTGCGGGGAGACCCTAACATGTTGAATAATGAGGAGCCCATAAACTTAATGTCCAGAACCTCTCCACAACTGCTGACGACGTCTAGTTATGACTGGATACGTAGGCAGAGTTATGAGGCGATAATCCGTCTTCAGAGTGCCCCTCATTTTCACACATCTGGTTCTTAAACACCCAACTCCCAAAAGTTCTTTGTGAATCACTTTAAAGAACCTTCAGCACGTAAAGATCAAAGTGAGGAACTGTGGACAGTATTATTAATCTTTAGTTTCCAGGTGACATTATAAAATACAAATACTTTCCCCGTCAGTATGGGACAATATAGAGGACCACTTGAAACAGTAACATCTCACATTGTGTTCATAGGTGGTGATGTCGCATTCCTCTTTTTCACCTTTTATTCATAAAATCTTCATTTTGTTTATTTCAATGTAAATGAATCTGCCAATAATAATAATAATTTAGCATTCATTACAAACCAAATGCATGTGTCAAAAAGAAAAACAAACTCTCTCTGTCAGTAATATGCATATAGAACAGAAACAGTCAAATGTTTCAGTGAACAAGGTCACATGGTGTGATATGGTGTAAAATCAATAATGTTCTGTCTTGATGGGGTTAAATCCATTTATCAAAGTCGAAAAGATGAATCAATAATATGACAACACAAACTTATTATGTAAATATAGAATATCATACCATGTTATTTAAAGATATTTCTATGTCACCTACATCCCTAAAACAGAAGGAAGACTAAACAAGACAATAAACAGGTTTTAAATGATGAAAATCACCAGACATTGACATAGTGTGTCTGTGACAGTGTCATGCTATATAACACCATAACATGAACATCAGGAAAAATGACTGAGCCATTAACGGCCCAAGCAGGAAACTAAATAGAAATATTAATAGAATTAATGTTAATAACTTGAGATCCGTACCTATTTGAGATAATGCATGTATTAAAAAAGCAGCTCGTATAATACAAGCAATGCCTTGTTAACAAACAAAAGTTATGTTAACCTTGTGTTGCTCACCAAAATGCTTTGTATCCTTGTGCTTTAACAACTGTGTTGAATACATTTCCCTTCTCATGAAACATTTGCAGAGCTGATTTTTTAAGTATTTTAAACCCTGCATTGTTTACATCACTGTTTACTGGCTAACAATCTCCTTCTTCCCTGCCTTCGTTGGCACATTTCTGTGTTTGTTGGCGTATTACAGCCACCTGTGGATCAGTGGAATATTGTGAAACCATTGGCAGGACTTTGTGTTGCGTCACCCTCCTGCGCACGCATATGCATGTATGCGAACACTCAATAAAAAACTGCTCCATAGTGCTACTAGAGGTCAGGAACTCCACAGGGTACCTTTTTTTTTTTTAAATTTACTGCATAGTTATACATACATTTCCATTATCTCATTTTTTTTCTGCCTCCATAGCTTGCAGCTCTACATGCATAGTAAAGATGACAGTAATAAAGGCTAAAAACAGAAATTGGTGGGATCCACGCTATGTAGGAAGTGTGGATCAATTATAGCATGCTTTTGTATCGTGGTTCCCGAGTGTTTTTTACTTTTTGTCTTTACAAGGTCTTGATTTAAGAAAAACTATCATGAGGTTAATACGACTGACTGCTAATGTTCCCTACATTTAATATCTCACAGAATATGAGATATATGCTCCTAGCCCTCAAGATATCTGATGATGACAAACCAATAAGGGGTCAAGGCACGGCTATTTTTCTATTGCTGTGCACCGCATGGGCTAAAATTATTTGAAATTACTATGTGTGTCAGCTTATATATTAGATACTGGCAGGGTGTTGCAGCCAAATTGTCGGTACCAAAACTCTTTCTCTTTTGCATGAAGATATAAATACATGGCAAATATGCAGATGGTTGTATCACGATTTAGGAGGGTAATTGTAAAAGTGATTTTTTTTTTTTCAGGGAATAGAAATCGCTGTCAATATGTGCAGATGATTTGCTTCTATAGATGTAAATCTAGTTGAAATATTTGTTACTGGCCAAAATGTAGAAAGTGTTTGTTATACAGTGTTTAATCTGGTCAATTGGTATCATTTCTACTGTCTGATTGATTGTTAACAAAAACCTGTTTGGAAAGCTTGGATGCTGTGTGTGTGTTATGTAAGATCCAAACACTTTAAAGAAGAAGAAAGAGCAGAACAATATTGAAGAAATCAAACAATGTGTGGATCCTTAATAATAAGAGTGATATTAGCATTATACTGCATGTATGCAGTCTTTTTTTTTCAAAACAAGTTCCACAGCACTTCACAGTCATGAAAGATAAAAGACTGAGCAGATGACATAGATCAATATAACAGAAGGACACTGAGGCAGTGATGGAAAAATTGAAATAAAATAAACAGAAGGTTCCAGCTACAAGGATACTAAACAATCGACTGTAGTCAGGAAGAACATATCCCCCTTTACAAAACATAAACACAGATCTCAGTTGGTGGAGCAGGGGAGTGAGAGGGCGAAAACAAAAGCATCAAGGCTCAACAGTGACTACATGTTGTTTAGTATTAAGTCTAGTTTGATGTTATATTTTGTCCTGTAGGTACAGACTGTGTGTATACAGATAGATATACTGCCACTGTCACTGTATCAACTGACACAGGACTATAAAACCATTGCTCAACTTTAAAAAGGGGAAATATTATCCTGCCTGCGTATGTAAATCAAGAGCGAGATGACAGCACAAATCCAAATCCACATATTGCACATATTCTAGTTAGATGTTGCAATATTAACATAATAACATGGCATCATGCCACACTCATATATTAGTTTCACAACATATTGGCATCATCACATATTGACATATCCGCATTATGAAATATTGACATAACATACACTGGCATGATATGAAGTCCTATTTGCATCATGACATAATGACTTTGGCTTCATCGCAATGACCTATTGACATAATGGTATAACGTCAGCATAATGACTTATTGCTGTACCGACGTATTGGCATATTGGCATATCATGACATAATAACATATCATCATGTTGATCAAAGCATGATATGACATTTGCCTCATTGCAGTGACTTACTGATAGAACTTTTGCATCAAGACTTATTGATTTTCTGATCTAATTACATATTGAATGACACATTGGCATATTGACATAATAACATTGGCATATTGACAGTGACACTGGCATGACTTAATGACGTTTTTTTACAACGTGATATAAAGACATGTTGGCATTGTAGCATACTGATGCATTATTATAATTACACATTGCCAACTGTTATTCAACAGCAGTGCAGTTATATCACCTGATGCTGAAATGTATGTTTTTGAAATCCCAATTCCCAGCCTGTCCTCTTATGCCAACACCACCCACCACCACCACCATGAAAGCAGCCTTGAATATATGGATATGTATTTCTTAACCGCAAGTGAAAGTTCTTATTGTGTGCCATTCTGATAAAAAAAAGTTTTCATAAAATATAAAATTGAGGAATGACAGTGACCATAATATCAGTAAGAAAGCAAATCTGTAAAGAAAACCATGTATACATTTTGCTTCATACAGTCACAAATCTAATCCAAGGCTCAATGAAGTTTTTAGATTACAATCTATTGTTGCTCCACTTTTGCTTTATATATTTGATGCTCCAGTTTCTGACTGACAATGGATGAAACGCCGTGAAAAACAAAATTATAAATCAAACGGTGTAATGAGTAAGAAAGCCTTTTTGCAGAGTTTAGACTTGACATAAAAACCCTGTCCTCCATCTAATCTTCCCTCTTAAACATCAAACTTAAGCAAAAAGAAGCAACGCTTTCACTGAGGATTACTTTTTTTTTTTTTTTTTTTTTTTGCTCACTAATGAAAATGTTTTGAATGTCTTTTCTGTGGTGCCAATGGCGTTGTTTTCTGTCTTTGCTCTCTGATTATAGAACTGTATAAACTGGGCGCGATTTTGAATTCTTAGCTGATTGCCTGCCTGTAGCCATGCGCTTTCTCTGCTTTCCTCTCCAGACCTCTTTCTCCTGATAGCCTCATTTTTTTCTGGTACAGAGAGAGATGCAGTGCACTTTATATGCAGTTATGCTGAATAGGTGCTGATGTATGTTGAAAACAGTTTTGCAGGTGCCTTGTCAAAATGTGCAGTGGAAAGGCAGTAGCACAATTCTGTTTAATATGCTATCAATCAGCCGGTGGGTTCCCATTTGTACATACAGTATTATGAGCCCTCTGTTCCCCAGACTATCATGACACTGCTGGTGTTTAGCTGTTCTCATGTCCTCCAACAGTGTGTCCCTATTGTCTGTTTGTCTGTTTAATATGCAAAGGCGGTCATTCAGGGAGTCATTTTGGACCAGTGTAAACGAATCGGCAACAATGATTAGCTGGCGCTGCAGAGGAAGTGTCCATCATTGTGTTAGTGCATTTGGAGACCATCACTCGTCCCTCAGGTCATCTCGGCGCTGCTCTCTCAGCCTCGCACGAAGACGTGCTATGAAAAAAAACACCCAAACAGCAACCAGAGTAAATACACTGTAAGTGGAGTTACTTAATGGGAGATTTTGCATGCTTAATTGCAAGTATGGATTGAAGGTCCATTAAAAGACATCAGTGTCTCGGAGTCTAGAATACAGTTTGAATATACTTGAGATGGATTGATCCATTGGCTTCCTGGCCTCTGCTATCTGAAAGAAAAAATTGTAAACAAAAGAGTGCAATATCATTTTGGAGATGATTTGAAAAAACAAGATATAAAACAGTGTCAGTATTCAGACAGTCCGGTTTTTGATTCTGGACCTTTTTTGTTTGTTCAGTGTATGCAAGCATGCTACAGGGTGGCACCGTAGACGTCCCGAGGGAAATATCAGGCTTATTTATTGGAGCCTTTTTAGCCCCAGCTCAATAGCAGCAGTCTGATGGCCGGGGTACAGAGGGACTATCTGGCAGAGGAGGAGGTGGAGGAGGAGCTAGTCCTGGCGTCAGCCCCACTGACAAGCTCTTATTTACCGTCCAGATCTATGACTCATTTTATGTACCTAATCGTAAAGCACTGAGATTTATCGGAGGTAACGGGACAGTGGGGAATACCCCAGGAGACTGGCAGATTCAGCTCCCCCAACCCCCCCCCCCCCACCCCTGCTCCCCCTGGCCGGGCTTCAGGTTCACTCTACCTGGCCAAGTGTGCCAACACCTTCTGGGAAGAGGGGAGTGTTGGAGCCCAGATGAGGAAGTCCATATTTCTGCCAGATATAGACAGCTGATAGCTCATCTAATAAAGAAGAGGGTCATAAAAATTGGATGGGCTAATGGATGACTCTGTAAGGATTAATAACAGCTTATTGGTCAGGTGCAGTGACCTCTTGCAGAGCTAACAATACACGGGCTGACTGGGCTCTCGCTGCAGCACAGTGGTAGATGTCCAAACCAATAAACAGTGAGGGTTGGGGTTAGCAGGGAAATTAAAACACGCTTATGATTTTTTCTATCCCAGCTGTATCTCATTACGTTTTGGTTTACCAAATCCCGGTTTGTAAATTGACGTTGAATTCTGTTTGTCTATAAATAATGTATTAACTTCAGGGAGGAAAAAATCTAAAGGTTGACATCCTCACTTACCATCACTTTTGTTCATGTCTGCCACTCCAGTAATGGCAAAGGGGGAAGCAAAAAACAAGAAGGTATTGTAATGCTGCCTTTGTTCTGACAGGAGCACTCTCAGAGCTTGTTTTATATTCCTGCTGAAAATTAAAATTAAACTTTCATTGTTGTGCATGCTGTTTAATCCAATAACGATCTGATGTAACAAACTGCCGTAATATCTCTCAGCATACTTAATCGGAGCGGACTTAGCCCTGTCACTTTATATTAACCTCTGCTGCAACAGGAGAAGGGCTTCACTAATCTGCCATTGTTGGGTTTGGCAGTCTGTAGCTAGTGCAAAACAGATTTGGCAGTCAGCGCGAAAGTAAAGGCTTTATAATGACAGCAGGGCCTCTCTGCTATTTGAGCTAATAATGTCAAAATCTAATAATGCTGTGGCCCTCGGAATAAGATGGCAGGTGAATGGGTGGGAATAGCGGTTTGTGCGGAAAAAGGATTTCTGGGGAGGGAGGGTGGGGGGGTGGAGGGATGGGTTCAGCCATCCCACCTTCTCTCATTATGTCACTCACTTTTTATACTGCAAATTGGCAAACAATTTAATCCCTAATGACCTTTAAATTCTCCGCGTGTGGGCGTGCGCGCGTACCCGCTCTCTCGCTCGCATGTTTATCTTCTATTGTATTCTATTAAAAATGTATAGTTGTGAGAAATAGCGAACCGTCATGACATGTCACATTGGAGCTAGATGTCATTGTGTTAGCAGGATATTAGGTTCGCCAGGAAGCATCTGAGCGAGGGACCTAAAGAGTCTCGGCTAACAGACTGACCTCACACTGCTCAGCCAGGCAGCATCTGCAGTGTCATCAAAGCACTTGACTCCTATGTCCCCCCTGAATGCAGCCTTGTAACTTAAAACAAAAAAGCTGATTGGTTGCTCTCTCTCTCTCTCTCTCTCTCAGCCTCCCCTCATCCCCTCCACTGTGGATGAGGTCTCAGCCCGGGAGATAAAATAGCAGTTATTTCTCATGTGCTATGCCATTTTGTCAGTTTGACTGTTCCACTTATTCAGTGTTTTTTGACTTGCTGAGCTTGAGGGGATGTGAGTGCCATTTCGCAGCCAGATCTGAGTTGTGTTGATTGAATTAGACAAAGTTGGAAGATAATTAAGAACCGCAAGGCGCTGCAAAACTGTCTGCTTCCAAACTGGTGAAAATGAGACGCTGCCACATCAATGAGCTAGCTGGCTCTGCTTGATGTCAGTGGTGGGTTATATCAGTTGACACCCTTACCTCCTAGTGCTGGAGCCAGTTTCCTCCTTTCCCTTTAATGTTTCTCCAAATATGATTAATCACAAGCCGTAAAACCGTTGCTTCTGACAGTGCACCACGTTTGCACAGCTTTGTTTGTTTCTTTCACGGTAGTAATATGATCCTCAACTGCCAAGTGTAGTTTATGGCATAAATACAGCCCCAAAGAGGTGTGTCTGGGAGTCAAATGGGAATCATAGCTTGGCCCTCAACATCACTCATCAGTCATTTAGTCAAGTCTGCAAATGTTTTTGCATTTATATCTGTGTATTTTAACCATATTTTCCAAATTTAACCCCTGATATCCTTGAACGTATCGCAATGATTCGATTTTTCAGTCTTAATTTTTTCACATCACTATCTCGTGTGAATTACATTCTGATCTGTACTGCAAACATTTTAATCTCATTGCCCAGTGCAGCCAACTTTCCTGTATTATGAAGCCAAAAGGTGAGGCATAATGAAGCACTGCTACTTGATTAAAATTTAAATACTTACAAATACTTTCCAGCATTTAATGAAGTAATTTTTTTAATTTTTTTTTTTTTGGAAGATGCAGATAGACATTCATGAGAAACGGGAGAAGGAGGGGTCAGGCAGTACTCTCTCTGTGATAATGTGCTGGCAGCTCATGTGCATTCATGCACTCCTCAACCTTCCTCTTTCAATTTCCCCCTTTTTTATTTTTTATTTTTCACCCTATTTTATGGATGTGGGCCACGTTAGTGCTTCTCTCCCTTTTTTTTTTTTTTCCCACTGCTGGATAGGTAATGTAGCTGTGAGGTTAATGTTGAGAATCATATAGCTCAGGCACAATAAAATTGACACCATGAGACCTAGAGAGGTATGTTTATGGTAGCGGCTGCCTGTTTGTTTGTTGCGAGTCAGAATGTGAAAACAGGGCTGGGACTGTTCGGAGGCCTCCCAAAGGGGCTGGACTGTAGGCTAGGAGGGTGGGAGCGCAGTGGAACATAGGGTGTCAAAGGCTAATTTTCAAAGCCACTCACGGGCGCTCATCTCTCACTGTGAAGTGGCAAGCGTGGCAAGTGGCTTGCACGTTGTCATGGATACTAAAGCATGGGACCCCAGAGATGGGGAGCGGGGGACGAATGGCTGCCCTGTCTATAGGATTCCTGTCAGCTCTGGCCTGATAGATGGCATTGACGGATCATTTGTCATACTGTAATTGTTCTCAGCAAACATAGAATACCCAATAGTATAAACAGTAGTGTGCCGCTGAGCTAATAAAGCGGGAAAATGGAAAGGGATTCACTGATCCACTGCCTCTTTCACTTAAAGAGACAATGGCTCTGTTGTCCAGGCAAGGCGGTCTGATTAGAGCTGTGAGGGCTGAGAAAAAAGCCCGGCCGAGAGAATAAAACAAGGCAATCATAAAGCAAACGGCAGTCACTTCTCTGTATTGGTGTGGCTAGGCGGGGGTGAAGTCTGTAAGAAGTGTTGACAGCTGAGGGAACAACAGGAGTAGACCTAGGAGTGATTCGTTTTCTCCTCCCTCTCTATTTGGCCAGTGAAACAGTGAAGGAGAATGCTTGTCCAAGATAACAAATACAGCACTAGTGCAGATGCATAGCTGGGACTAGGAGTTCTATCTGCCAGGCTCTGTGATAGCAAGGCGCCTGAGCCGGGTACAAATGACTCTGGGTACAAAGGTACTATTTGTTCACCCTTGTTTCGGTATGGGCCCTGTGTCTTTGCTATTACTATTGGGATTGACCCGGTGCCATCTCTCTACTTTGAATGCTCTCTCTCCTCCTTCGGCTTTGTCTGTGTATAGGGGAGTTCAGAAAACGCGTGACTGTCGAGGTATGTACGGGACATGACCTGGGATTTTCTAAAGTGAACTGCAATTAGCTGAGCTCCAAACCCCCGCTTTCGTTCGTTGTGATTCCGCACAAACCTATAGAAATCCTTTCGGGGGTTACAGATTAACAGCGATGGCAGAGCGCCAGGGCATCAGCTGGACACGATAGTTCAGAACTCTCAACACAATACAGAGTCAAACATTAGTCATCCAATCCTGGATGATCATCATTTTGTCAAATTAGATCAACCTCGTCCAGTGCCCACACACATTCTTACTCATTTACTCACTTCACCCGGGGATCATGTTTCTGTCCTACCACTGCTCTTGTTGTCCAGTTGTAAGTGTTTTTTTTTAATGCAGGAGGCAGTGAGTAGGTGTATGATGTGTTGACTTATGTGTGCACTGGAAAGAGGCCTGTCTCCTGCACCCCCGCTTACGTTGTGTGCTGAAGCGAGCGGTCCCGACACTCCTTGTGGAGCACTTCACCCCTCTGACTGTACCCTGACACACTGTGACACCTGGAGCACTTTAGGCTGACCCGGCTGCTCACCTCGCGCCTGATGGACAGATTAAAGGACCATTAAGCATAATTACTGTTTCAGTTGGAGAGGCCGACTCATCCTGTCAGAAATGGTTACAAATTGCTGCACCTCTGCCCCCCTGTATGGCTCTTAAATTCAGAATTTCATTACATTCTTCCACTTCCTTACTGTCAACAAGTTTGGGGCTTTGACAGCAAAAAAAAACAAAACGCATACGGTGAAGGAGAGAACTGGAAAAGGCAAACGGAGATTTTTAATGGAGTTAAGAATTCAAATTGGCTCGAGAAACATATTTTTGTAGTTTTTTCTTTTTTGTTTTTCCACTTCTTCTTTCTGAATCCGTGGCTGTAAGCCAGTCAAAGTGAGTATGATGGCCGCGGAGAGGAGTGTGACAGGTAGTTGATATGATCTGGAGTGGAGCGGTGTGAGTGTGTGGTCTGCTGCGCTGTCTGTCTGATTATGTAAAATGTGGTGAGGTGGTGTAACATTGGCTGGCTGTTGCAGTGGTTTGCCAGCTCCAGAGGGCCTGTTGCCAGTTTTACATGAGAATGTGCAGCAATGCCTCGTAATGTTCTCTTTCTCTGTATCCATAAGAAAACCCACACTGCCGCCCTAGGGAAATTGGTCGATACCATCAACCCAGCTGGAGGCCCGAGCAGCAGACAGAGTTTTACCATTTTTTTTTACATCAACACTGATGTTTATTATGAGATCTTCCTGTACGGTAACCTGCCCCTCTTGCGCCCCTTTTTCTTCTTCATTTGGCCAATTATTACACCCATGGTGAGAACAAACAGTTTCCCTACTTAATAATTCACATCACTTTCATCTGATACTCAGTTACCATGGGCAATTTAGTAGTTGAATAATTTTGTGAAAAATTCATTTATTATCGCTGTGCGTTATGAATCTGGAGAGACGGAGAGTGGAGTGGTGGAGGATTTTAAATTGCGTCTGTGGAGCGAGGGATCCAAGGGTAGGTAATGTGTTCTAATGTTCTCAGCCATATGCATTGTTTTCAGGGCTCATCGGTTTTACATCGATTCCCACTGAAGTGTTTAATTGCATCATGAATATGATCTAATTCTGTCCTTTTCACTGAAACTGGAGCACTCTCTGCAAATGATGTACGGCCTTGACAGCACCACATCAGGATGTATTTTATATGGAATGTAAATTATAGTGTTAAATTAGCCCGGAAAGATAACTAGCTGGCACGGAGGAATGGACTCAACAGTTTAATTTAGTGTCAAAAGGCCGTGAAGGGATAAATCACCTCTCTCTCCCCTGCTACTATGCCATATTAGGCTTTAATCATACTCCTTTTCTTGTAATATCACTTGTTTCTCACCGCTGCCTAAGGACTTCTCCAGAAGTACAGTGCATTTCTCCCAGCATCAGTTGACTGGCTTATAAATGCTTCAGTTTGAGCATATGGAAGACAATGTTTGCCACTTTTACTCTCACAGATTTTTTTTTTCCTCCCCCTTTTGAAAAACACTCAATTTAACTTCCCTCTGAGATCCAAAATGGCACTTGAAGATCTGGAAATAATTTTCTTACCACCAGCAGCAGCAGCTCTCTCTCTTTTTTTTTTTTTCTTTTTTTTCATGGTAGCATTGAGAAAGGACAAAAAGCGGGTGAAGAAGTGCAAGGCTTTATGGCACAGTCTGGTAGGTGAGGTATTCATGTAACAGATGAAAGCCATTAGGTAGACGTCGGTTTATAAGAAGGGACCTCTCCCTGTCTCCCTGTCCTCAAGGCTGGAGTGTTTGTCTGAGTGGCCCCCGCCATTAACTGGAGTTACCCTCCGTGACCCAAATAGGCCACTGCGACTGGGAACAGCCCTCTCGCAGCCTGTTCTATCTAGTACGATTGTGTCCTTGTCAACAGCTAGAAGAAGAAACCACCTGGCCGAGATCTGAGTTTTAACGTGAGAACTCACTCGGCTTTGTGTTCCCATAGCCCTGGCGGTGAAATGATATCCAGTTTAATTTGCTTCTCATCCACTTGTTGGGAAGGATAGAGGGATGAAGAGTTAAGAAGAAGAAGAAGAAGAAGAGCCTCAGGGGAGCCTCTGTTGACCGACATACCTACACAGCTTCATGCGTGTCATACCTCGATAGAAACAGTTGGACACACATGGATATCTGGAGCCGACCACTCACCACTGCACAACTAGGGTACCTCCTCGCTCTTTGAATTCCTCCCACTGTACTGCTGAGTTTGACAGCTCTCTGGAGAAAAGGGCCCTTAAATTATCAAGTGGGGCTGTAGTTGTTTTCCTTGTTGTTTTCATCTCTAAGGAGGGGGGTAGGGTGGGCTTTAGGGAGGAATTGGTATGTTAAATGAGCTATGGGAGGTCTGCTGAGGCTTTTTTTTTTTTTTTTTTTTTTTTTTAGAGTTTGGGGGGGGGTGAGTGTGGGGGTTCAGTCAGACGAGAATTGCTGCGTTGGGCGTTTGAGGCAGCTGTGTGAAGTCATTTTCCGGGAGTGCAAGCGGGAGAGAGGTGCGGATTAGGCAGCGCCTCTGAGCCGGAACAAGTCTGTCTGGGAAGGGATGAAGGCTGCAAACCATAGATCTAATTCCCGCTCACGCTGCTAGACAGCAGAGACACTCACACACAGCCAGTGTGAATTAGGCCCATTTGCTCCCCTCAGTCTGAAGCAAGCAAACACAGGAGCAGACAGGGAGAAGTTGACAGACTCCTCACATCCTGCCCTCTCTCCTGACTCCCTGCGCTGTTTCCAGCCCACCTCCAAAAGCTGTCTCCAGCTCGCGCTCGTTTTTCATTGTTTCTTGTGCTGCAGGTCTTTATTATTGCTGACATTAACATGAACACAGTGCAAAAACAGGTTCCCGTGTAATCCTGGGAGGGGGGGGAGGAAAAAAAAAAAAAAAAAAAAAGGGCATTCCACTGGCAGTGCAGAAAATGTTTGCACCTGTGGCCCCATTGATTGCGTGCTCGAAACTCCAATGCTCTGAAGTTCATGTCTTTTTAATGTGTGTAATGCTTTGCCTCAGGTCATGCGATTGCCCTGAGGTTAAGGAAGGTTCAAGAGGCCGCGTGCAGCGACGGATTAACCATTTTTTCCGTCCTCCTTCTTCTCCTTCTTCCTACTTTCACAAGCACAGCTTTCCCTCTCTTCCTCCACGTTCACCAAAAACCAAACCTAGTGCCCTCTCGTCAGCACACAAAAACCTGACCCCAGAGCCATGCGGAGCAGGGCTGAGATCAATGTGGCTGACCCAGATACCGCCCCCTGCCTCTTTGTGATTGGACGCAGTTAGCTTGTGGGTCAACCACAGTTTTGCAGAGGCAGGAAGGGAAGTTGCAATTCAGACCTGAATTAACCATCATGCAACTTATGTTCAAGGGCCTGTAGGCACTGTGGCGCTTTCATCTAATGTTTAAATAGTATTTCTGGTATTCCACCACTGTTCTAACACTTATTTCAGAGAACCTCCAAAAAAAAAAAAAAAATCAATTGGAATGCTTTAGTTATTAAGGCTGGTTTTTAAAGCTCTGTTAGTTGGGAGGGAAGATGGAGATGTTGGGTGTAAGAGCCCCCCTGTTCTCTCCCTGTTGTGCTTGTCTCTCCCATCACAGCCCTCTGCACCCTACGTGCCCAGTAATGAGTTGTATTACATGCTCTGTGGTGGGCATGTCTTGTGTTAGGAGGCTGTATTCAATCTTTGTATGGTGAATGGAGGGGAAGGCTCTTTGTGTGTCTTTGAGAGGCACTGAATTGAAACGGTGTGCACCGAGTGAAGCTGATGAGGAGAGAGCGAGTCCTGAGAGGAACATGTGGATGCCTGGCAGGCAGCGAAACACTGTTGTATGTTTGTGTGCACTTGTGCGTAGACACGTATCTAACAGTATGTCTGCGGACGCTCTCTGTGCGTTCACCGCAGATGGGTGGGTTTCACGGAAATGTTGCCACCAAGCTGGATGTAGAGTAGAATTATCCTTAGTTATTCGGTTTACTTATCCCACATTTTCAAATAGCCTGCCAAGAGGTGGTGTGTATTATATGAATGGGAAAAATCTACTCCAGTCGGCTCATTCGTCACTTGAGCCTCTCATTGTGACCCTTTTTAAAAAGGGACTGGCGAGGGCTAGCTGTGGGCTAAGTGATTTTATGAGGCAGCATCATGGGGCTCAGGTCTTATTCTCTTTTTTGTAGGAATGCATTTCCTACTTAGATGGCAACAAACTGCATTTGCACTTAAAACATATTCTGTAATCTTCTTTTATTTTACATACAAATTGCATCCTGGGCGATGCATTCATCATTGCTCATATCCAGCCCACTCTTAAATGAAAAATGTATCTGAGATGAATAATGGATCCCTCCATAGTATAATTTTGTGTTTCTTGAATATAGTCAAGAGTTCCTCCTCTGCTTTATTCTTTAAATTTTCCCCCTCTCGCTCGGATGAAGTTTTCGGAGGAGGGAGATATGAAGAAAAATTACTTATTTACTGTGGTTATTGTTTACCTGAGAATTTTTTTTTTTTTTTACAATATGAAACCTCTTCGACACACATAATAAGTGGAATATAGTGTCAAAAAAAAAAGCACACTGCCATTGGGAATCATGGTGTAGCGACTTCAGGACAGTCCACATTTGAACACCAATCAATCACAATCATGTACCGTACCTTGTAGTATCTTAAATGTTTAGTCTGTGGAACAGTTGGTTGGGAGATGATAGGGTTTGTAGCTAGCTTATGTACACAGGTGCTGGTGGTGGTGGCAGTGTTGTGGGGGTTCCTCTGGGGGCTATGGGCGAGCAGCCTTGTGTGAAGCCAGGAGAATTGAGGTTGAGTTGCTGAGCCCTCTGTCTTTATCTCTAATTACATGGTGAGGCTTGGGGAGATTGGGCAGAACTGTAAAGCCCCCACAGATAGCTCTGCACCCCCCCCCCCCCCCCCCCCCCCCCCCTTGGCTGTAACACAGCAGGGTCTGAGGGTGTGAAGCAGAACCAGGTCTAGTGGGGCTCTAATCCCACCACAGACATTCTCCCTGGGGAGTGTTCTTTCCTCTGCACGGCAGCTCCGCAGTCTGCCACATTTCAACCCGCCGCTGGGGGAGAAGCACGCCGAGGCTCCGGCAGCCCACTCTGTCGTGCTCTACTTGCTCCTGTCGGTTTTTCGTCGTCCCCAAAGTTTCCCAGCCCGTCCTGTGAGACATCCTGACACCGAGTTGCAGATGGGAGGCATTGGACCGGAGCAGCTGGTGTCACAACGTGGATTGGAATTCACAGTTGAGATAAAATATGAAACAAATATGTCATTATACATATGTTTTCCACAGTTTGTTCATCCAGCTGTTTCCTTGCTGAGTCCCCCCCTCGCTCCCCTTCGCCTTGCCATATAAACATGGGTAAGATTGGCTGATAATAATCTATGATTTGTCCCATTTTTTTCTCAGAGTGGGTCCAGTTACTTGTAAGTATTATCCTCTGTATAGTTTGTTTGATCACTCATAACAGCTCTGGATTCTGCATCTTAATGTTTAGTCTGTTGTTTTGATGATACAAGGCAACAGTATTAAAGAAGAGCAGAGAACATACTGTACTTCACTACAAATGAAGAAGGCAGAATTATTCCCAGTCAGTTAAGTGTCCTTTGATTCCTTTGCAAGTTTAATCTGCAGAAATCGATAAAAGGATGCATGTTGGGCTTGGAAGTCAACAGCAGCCGTGTTTGATGGGTAAACGGACAACCGAATGGATGATGTGGGGGAACATTCATCTTTCTTTAGGCAAATTGGGCCGCTAGGTCCCGACTAATTGATTGATTGCGTGACTTGCTGATACAATCAAAGCCTGGCCTGATTTATGGCGATAAATCGATTGATTAATAAGGTTTTCTGTGATGGGGTTCGTCCGTGATGGTGGTGAGAAGTGGGGGGGGAAGACACCTACAAGTCACACATCCGTCTTGGAGCCGTCAGCCTTGTTGGTTTAGTGTGGTAATAAGAAAGGCCTGGATCTCCCAGCTGACATTTACAAAGAGCTGGCTGGCTGTGACCCGCTCCCTAGATTAACCTCCACTTGTTCTCATAAGCACCACTGATATTAAAAGATGGGAAGCAGCGGCAGCAGCAGCCGGGGGAAGAAAAAAATGAAGTGTGACTTTTTTCGGTTCACCGTTTGCATACATCATTAGGGGGGGAACAACAAAAATCAATTGCACATTCCAGAATAAATAAAAACAAATATCTTGAGCAGCGTAATGCGAGGGCCTCTTGTTGACTCTTTCCAGATTACATTTAGCCGGGTGTTTAAACGCTGATTTACAGCAAGATGGAGTCCATTCCCTCCACTCGCCTGCCTGTCTGCCTGCCTGTTCAGAATATGAAATGGAAGTTAAACACTGTGAATCTCCAGCGTGGGGAGGAGGGCTCTGGACGTGTGGGCAGTGTAGCATCAAATAGATTGTGTTTCCTCCCGTGTAAACGCCTAATGTGCGCCGAGTGCTCTGACACAGATGAATGTAAGGAATTTGCTGTAAAGACTTTACGGCCCTTTTGAGAGACATGGCTAGGAACCGGTAGTGTGGAACGTGCTCTATGCCCCCCTGAACACACATCCGCGCACGTGCACGTACACAACACGCTTGCACAAGTGCTTACACATGCACACATGTCAAGGCACACAGCCCTCCAAGGAGAGCCGTTACATCAAACTGTTAAGGCCGGCGCGGACATCGGGGATACTTTTTATTTGCTTTGGGTCAGAAATGGCGGCCCTGATGATGTGATGAGAATCATCTCGCAGACCCGCTCCACGCCGTGCGCTATGTTTTGACAGAAAATAATCCCGGTGATTCTCTTGGCTAAGCTCATCATTTAATGTACGAGAGCTACCTTCTGCTGCAGAACAGGGCAAATTATAAAATGATTCATGTATAAACTGCCCTTTCAAGTGGCTGCTCCCATTCTGCAGCATCGGAACTCGTCTGCCAGATCTTGGAGCCTTTGTGACGGCACTCAAAGCTCTCAGCTGCTTGTTGTCAGCACCAGTTTTATTCCCACTCTCACCGCTCTATTTAGATTCATTTATTTTTGGTTCAAATGCTGTAAAATGAAAGTGCAAGAGAGAGAAGGAGGGTAAAGGAGTGTTCCCTCTCTCGCAGACAGGTGGCCCCGGTTTTATGTCGCCGGGCCCCAGGGGCCCCCCGCTAACTGAGTCTGAGCGAGAGGAGGGACCTGTCTCTCAGCGCTACACAGGTGGTGTGAAACGCAGCCCTCTCTCCACACCTGAAATATTCAGATTCTTCCAGCGGCATCGCTTTGATCTCGCTGCAATCGACAAGGGAAAACGGAGAGAGTAGGGGGGAGAAAACAACAAAAACAAGAGGAAGAGCAGCACACCTGAGAGCGAACAGATTGACATTTCTTAAGAGAGAATAAACAATCGCAGGTTAGCTGCGTTGCATCGCTCCCGCTCGTCGTTTCAGGTGAAAGTGGGCCATCGCGGTGATGGCTGCATCTGTGGAGCCTTTCCTCCTCACTAACTGACCTCAATGGTGGAGCTTCAGAGACGAGTCCCCTGCACTTCGAAAAGGAAACAGGAAAACAAACCTTGTCCCCAATTTTATTGTTCAAGTTCGACACCATTTCTGCTCTCCTGATTTTTTTTTTTTTCTCTTATCCTGCAGTTTTTTTGTGTTCGGAGCCTGGGCAGTTCTTGGCCATTGTGAAACCTCCCTGTCGCTCTTCCACATTCACATCTCCATTTGAACTGATCATTTGTCCGACTGAGGTTATCATGTCTTTTCTCAGGTTTCAACCCACTAGTCTGCTAATGAATCATAGGACTGTGTAATTAGTCACCCTGCATGTACCACACAATGACAATAGACATCCTGATTGTAACCACAGAGTTTGAAAGGAGCAGAACAATGGTCGCCCTTAATGATGATAAATAAGGTGTTGTAATTGGCCTTCGTTTGGAGCATTCAGTCATAGATTGTAATTTGAAGTTTCTAATTGGAGGACATTTAAAGTTATTCATTGGATTCAGAGTAGATCCAGGATTGTTTGAAAGAACTGTAATAAGATGTTTTCATGATACCTCTTGATACTATTTTGAATAAGACTTGACAATAAATGGAAGTAGAGCCTCCCCGATCATACTATGATGTGTTACCAGTATATTAGTGAGAAGTAAGAAACGTGTGTGTGTGTGTGTGTGTGTGCATGTGTATCCAAGTGTGCATGTTGGAATTAAAGAGAGAAGTGTTGACAAGTAGGCTGTGCTCTGGTGCATCAGGCGCCAAAAACTCTCTAAATGAAGCAGGGTATGACGAATAATGGCTGACAACACCAGTCACACCTTTTGCTGATGGTTGTAATGCTCACATGCTTCTCCTTCCTTTTGTAAGATTTAGCATGCTGTTTGAAGACAGCCTGACTGACTGGGGATTAATTATTTTGGATGATTTATCAGACTTACCAGTCCAGAGTTTAGAGAGGTGTCAAAATGAAATGTGATTTTCCTCATTGGTAAGTCCTCACGATCTATATGCTACCTACATATTTATGCACAGTGAAGTCGGTGTTGCTGCTGCCGAGTGGACAGTTGCAGAATGTGCAAAGGAATCCGTAGGGTTGTGCTTCCCAACCTTCAGGGGTTGTGAGATAATTGCCAGGACAGGAAAGCAGAAAAAAGCACAAAAAAAAAAAAAAAATTGTTATGGAAAAAAATATATTTTATCAGACATTCTTCTAATTTTTGCTGTTTGTATTGTGAATTGATGGATATTTTAACCTCTTAAGGTCCCATAAAATGATTCCAAATAATAACTTTTTGGCTTCATTTGAAAAGATAGTTTGACATTTTGGGAAATGTGCTTATTTGATTTGTTGCCAAGAGTCAGATGAAAAGATCAATACAACAATTGTATGTAAATACAAAGCTGCATCCAGGAGCCTAGCTTAGCATAAAGACAAGAAACAAAGGGAAACAGCTTGCCTGGCTTTTTCCATAGGTAAAAAAATCTACTTACTAGCACCATTAAAACCCATGTATTATTATGTTATATATATATATATATATATATATATATATTTATTGTTTGTTTAGACTTTAAACCAAAATCAAAGCAGACTGCTGGACTATTTCTATCTGACAACCTCATGGTAGTGAAAGTACTCTGGGAAGTTGCTGGTTAGAACCTGGCGAGCTCCTTTCCTGTTGCTAAGCTAAGCTAACCACCCTCTGGATGTAGCTATATTTAATGGACAGATATAAGAGAGGTATCAATCTTCTCATCTAACTCTGAGCAGGAAAGAAAACAAGCATATTTCCCAAAATGTCCAAGTATTCCTTTTAAGGGGTCATGAACCAAACAGGTTGGGAAGCACTGCCGTTAGGTTTGTGAGCAGTGCAATGGCTACTTTATTTAAACATCTATAATCTTGTTTGGATTTATTTCTTCTTGCAGTTGACAATATATCTGGCAATTGACCTCATCTAAATCCTTTAAATAAGGTAAAACGTGTATCTAGCTTCTAACCTAATACTGCTACCACTAATCTACTCATACTAGGTTAAATCTTTCAGAATTATATGCAAATAGAATTTGACTGAGGTGTGATGTGGTCTAACAGCAGTGTGGTGTTGGTGTGAATTGGAGCAGCGCTAGCCAAGCTTACAGAGAGTAAAAGTGAAGGAACAGCAGTCGGTGGTAAACAGATGGAGGGAGATGCCAGGTGATGGCAGCCCCCCCCCAGTGCTTCCCTATCAGAGGCTGCGTGCTCAGCTCACGTTCCTAGCACCGGGTCACAGAGGTCAGAGGCTCCTCCCGCCCCGGCTCCTCTGTCTGACTGTCTGCCTGCTTTACCCTTAACTGATGTTGAGCCCAAGGAGGCCAGATAAGAGTTCATTTTGGATCTTTCATATGGACAGGCGCCAATGTGCGCTCTTCCCCACACAGCTCCACCCCCCTCACCCCCCCCCACCCCTTCAACCAAATGGCTCCCTCCCCCCTCTGTGGCTGGCAGGAGGGGGGAGTTGGAGGGGGGGGGGGGGGGGGGGGCTGCCAGTAATAATGTTGAGGCCAGACTAGACTGCAGTGATTGGGGCCATTGATTGTGGTGATTTGATTTATTGATCAGTCCCCCCTCTCAAATGTGGCGTCTGAGATGCGGGGCTAATCTGAGGCAGCTATGGACAATCTTGTGCCTCACAGAGAATAGGAGGCGATAAGGAATGTATGAAAGGAAACTACACTTATCTTAATCACACACTGGTCCCTGCTCTGCCTTACTGCAGCCCCTGCGTGCGGATGTCGGCGCACATGTGTCTCTGCGCACACATTTGTGCCCACCCGCTCTTTTGTGTGAGACCTTACGTGCAAAATATGCGTGTGTGTGTGTGTGTGTGTGTGTGTTTTTGCGTCGGTGTGCGTATGCAGTGGGGGTTGTGAGGCAGTACAGTCACCAGGCAGAACAGAGTGGATCTATAAATTGATGGAATTCAAAGCCTCCAGCATCGATTACCATTATAACAAACAGCAGCACACAGAATGTCTGATTATTTTTAGACAAAGATTCTGTGCTCTCAGCAGCAATTCTGCTGATGCTGTCACACTTTCAGACATCTGCCTATGATTGCAATTAGATGGGATACAAAAAGAAAAATAATACCCCATCTGCATTTTCCCCTCTCTCCTCCTCCTCCCTATTTTTCCCTCTTTAATTTGTGCTGTCCAAGCCCAGTGCACACAATAGTGATTTTGACTCAGTCTACCTCATTGCAGTACCTTGGTAGTTTTTTCCCAGTTGTCAACATTTTCCACCATGGTTTGTCTTTGTGAAAGGCCAGAAAATAGCTTACCACCACAGATGTAATCAAGAAGAGCTTGGTTTAATGAATCAATGTCAAATCTACTCCAACACAATACATTAGTGAGCCCCGCATTTTTACCTAAAATACTTGCACAGATTGTTACAGTACATGTCTCCGTTCCGACTTTTGTGGAGAGAAATTGTCTTGTCTGCTGTCTGTTTGCTGCCTTTGCCTATAATAGACATAACAATCATTTAAGTGAAACACAACATACTTGACAACCAGCTTATGTCATAATCCTCGGCGCTTTGTCTTTCTTGCTGATTTGTTGCCGCCACTGCCCTCCATTTTTCTTGCCTTGTTTATCCTTCACCCAATATAGTCTGAAGGGACCACTCCCTGCAGTCTTTCCTGCAACACACTTGCATAAACCTGAGCCCTCTTAATGCAGTACGAATGGCTGCCTGTCAGAACATGTGCTGTGCTCCACTACAGATGCTGCTAGGGTCCATCTTTGGTCAGTATCAGAGGGGCAGAGCCTACATTTGTAAGGCAACAGACATGTGAGTCATGGTTTTACAGCTTTTTTTTCTTTGTTGTTCAGCAGTTCATTGAGCTTTGAGTCCATTTACTAACTGCCAATGGGGCTGCAAGTCTCTCCTGTTAAATCCAATATGCTTCTGGTTTCTTGGTCTTTGTTTCTGAGTCAGAAGACACCAAGATAGCTTTTCCCCTTGCTGATTGACTTGAACACACCAGGACTGGTTCCGTGTTCAAAATCTCTCTTTCCTGTCCCTCCAGTCCCAATGACAGCTCCGCCCTCCCCAGGGGAAACTCATCAATTATGGCTGGATGTTTGACTGGCAGAGGTTTAATGACAGGAGCTCTGTATTGACCCGACTGCCACACACTGAAAATTTGGTCCCAGTCAACCCTTTTTAAAACCTGTCAAATGATTACCAAGAAACTCCTCTTTGCACAGTGAGTTGAACTCATTTTTTTTTCTTTTTATGTCTTCAAGACATCAGAAGCATCTACATGTTCAATGCAAATGATTTCATGAAGGCCGGAGCTCAACATAATGGAGGATGATAAGTGAATTTTATCGGGGATCTCAAAGGTGCCCTGGCTTTAAGTTGGAATGGATCACATCTGATTAGGAAGTAGAGGAAAAATCTTCTTTAGCATCTTTTGTCCCCAGAGACAGCAATGCCAAACACTACAATGTGGAGTTCTTTCCATCATCAATCTGAGCAAGACAACCAAAGTAGCAAACAGTTTGTTCTGCTTCACTTCACTCTAGAAAGACAGACAGTAGGTTTCATTTGATGGGCTGTTGCCCAGGCTCCCCTCCCTTCTAATGTTCTAGAAACTGTGGGGGTGCTTTCAAAATAACCATGCCATTATGATAGCACTGTTTGGCTTGCATACAGCATGAGTATTCACCATTCTCATCAGCTGAGCTGCAATAAAAAGTAAACCCAGTTCTTCAATGAGGCCACTGAAGCACTGGCGGACTTAGAATCACCACACTGTTATATCTTAAGTACTTATAAAATCCACTCAAAGTCACTTCTAGAGGAATTTTCTCTTGGCAAGATTAGTCGGTCTGGGGCCATTTGAATCTAGTGGAGGTTGGCTGGCTTCTGAAAGCCCACTCTCTAATCTCCAGGAAGGCTCATCCCAGATGGACTGTAAGGACTAACAGGAATTTATGAAGTCTTGTCACCGTATCCTGTGCAGCCGTGGCCTTTTTTTCAGTGACAGTACGATTTACCAAGAACGACACATCTCTCAGAAAACCAAATGTATCCAAAACATTTAAATTCTGTCTAAGACTTGTGATTTTAAATGCGAGGAGCGTTGGTGGTAACCAGGTGTTTAGACGTGTATTGTCTGTCTTTGCTACAAATAGGAAGTATGACAAATGGAGATATTCCACATTGTTCTTATTGTCGACAAATCCCATGAAAACACTAAAGCCAATGCGATATATATCGTATTCCTCTGTGTCATAGAGCTCTATTGTTGTCCAAAAACTATTAAAACACATCATTAGTCACACTGTTGCATTGAGTCACATAGCTTCATTACCATGAACACATGTACACCGTAGTTTGTCTTGACTCAATCCCACAATGGAATGAAATGCTCACTGGAGCACCAAATGTATATTAATCCGCAACCCAGAAGTTTTAGGAAATTACTGAGCTTTTTTTTCTTTGGAAAGTGGAACTATATATTTGTGACTTGTTTTTTAAAGATTTATGACTTCACTCGGGACCAATAGGCCTTTGGCCGAGAGCCAAAGATAGGGTAGGGAAGTAGGAAAGTATTGAGAGACGGACTAACGCATGGTTAGTTTTGGTCTTTTAATGGAACGTGTTAACAATAAGAAAAAGATGGAATCATTTTTTAATTCCACCTGCGATCACGCTAACCTCTTCCAATCCAAACACTTAGTTGTCTGAAAGTAACCAAACTTTATAGGCGGCAGATCAGAAAACACTCATATGAATTGTTTTCGTATAATGCTCAAATGTGTTTTTTTGGAATACACTGATCCTGCTGATAGAGGCTGCAGATCAGAAAAGGCTTATATCGTTTTGGAAGGTAATAACTCATTACTTTGTCACTTAGAGGCCTTGTTGCTTTGTAAGCAGCACGGCGTCACGACAAAAACCTTTACCTGTAGGTAACATATGCCTGGTGCCTTGCTGAAAGACACATTGGCCGAGTTGTAAATGTAATCATAGGAAGATGAAGTGCTGTATCTCACCTCAGACTCTACAAATAGTCCTATTTTAGCTGCTCCCTGGCTTGTTAGTCCAGGGACTTGAACCAGCAGCCCTTCAATTAACGGCCTACTTCTCTGACCGACAGGCTGCCACCATCCCACGAGGCCGCTGCAGCTGAAGTTTCATCCTTCTATCCTTCCATTTTCTTTCTTTTTTTTTTTTTTTTTTTTTCTTCCTTGCGTGATGATTTATTAAATTGCCTTTAAGTAAGACTGCAGATTAATTAAAACACAGTCAATTTAATTTCCCGGCGTCATATATAAATTCGCAGTGGTAATTGAATCCCCTACTCCACTATTTTATATTGTAACCCAGCAGTTACAAGAGAAGATCCTCATCAATTACCTCGAATCACAGTCAAAAAACGAAGAGGAGGTGAATGTACAGTTGTGTGTTCCAGCGCTGCTCAGTACAGGAGAGTGGAGTTTGAATCTGCTTTCCTCTTTTTTTTTTTTTTTTTTTCAGTTTGCTGAAAGAGCCGGGAATTGGATGACTGATCGATAATATTGGATTTGCGGATGGCATGCGGTGCAGTCGAGTCCAGCATGAATGCAAGGTTCTGATGAAGGGCCTGCTACACAGACAGCTTTGAATAGTGGATCAGACATGTTGCCGGGGTGGAGCTCTCATTTTGTACAACACAGACATGTAAACAACCGATGTGCAGAGACATTAATGGAATAGCGATCAGGGCTGTTGTTGTAGCAAAAGGGTAATTTGGTTAAAGCTATGGAGGCTGCTGCCATGTATTGAAAATCTGTGCCGGATCGATATAAAGATCGGCGCAGGCGATGGGAGAGAGATTGGGGAAAAAAAAAAGGCTGAAAATAGATCTGACCTGTGGTAATTACGATAGCAAGCGAGGCGTTTGTATGTTTGAATCAGGTCTTGGCCGGGCTTAAAAAACAGCCCTTCATTTCAGGAGGAAGCTCTATTTGTTTGTAAGGGTGTTTGTCAGGTTATTGGGTCTCCACACGTGACTCCCCACCCCCTTTCTCTCTCTCTCACTCTCTCTCTCTTTTCCCCCCCTCCTCCTCGCCCCACTCCCTCACTGGCGCTCTATAACCGTTGCAAGCGTATTGATTATTTCAAATACTGATTATCTAAAAGGCCTTCTGCTACTGTAGGCATTGGATTTATTTTGGCTTAATTATTTATGGGCCAGGGCTAGCTGTAAGTATTACTGCTGTGAGATCATGAAGGATTACATTGTTAATATTCAGCAGTGTATTTTTATTTATGTACACTCTAAGCTTTACTGGACGAGCGTTGGCAGGCTCCCTAAAGTGCCTGCTCTCTCCACTCTCTTCCTCTCACCGTTTTTCTCTCGTCTTTTTGTGTGTTTGCAGAGGGAGCTAAACTCTGTAGCGTCTGAGCTGGCGGGTCGACAAGAGGAGAGCGAACATTCCCACAAGCACCTGGTAGAGCTGAGCAGGGAGTTCAAGAGAAATGTACCTGAGGTAAGTCTAGTACCCCCCCCCTCCACACATCCCCCCTCCCTACCCCTCCTGTTCTCTCAACTATATGCCGTTTTCCTCATCTTCACTCCAGCAGGTACACACTGTCTGCGTCACTGCTGCTGCTGCTCGAGCCCCCGCATATACCTTTTGTACAGGGAATTATTTATTTCCTTGGTAAAAGCTGCATTAGTGTATATTAACAGTGCACAACACTTGTGATAAGTCAGGGTTAGCGCTCCCCCCCCCCCCCCCCCCCTCTCCTCCCCGCTCCTTTTCCAGTAGCTCTGTTAATATTTAAATGCCGAGGCCTTGCAGTAATGTTAGCCTCTGGCTGCGTGTGATGAGAGGCCAAGGGGCTCATTTAGAAAAGGTAAGCACAACTTTGCTGCTTATTTTCAACTCTAAAGCTGAAGCATTAATTTATGAAAAAGTTATCTTGGTTTCAAAATTGGCAGTTGATATTGACTTTCTCCAACTTTCTGTGATGTAACAAGTAAAGGTGTCTCTCTAAACCCGTAAGGAACAGGACGCTCACAGAACATAATCTGATGAATGCTAATGAAGATGAGCAGCCCCCCCCCCCACTGTGCCACCCCCTTCAACATGACTATTACAAACACACTTTTTTATGGCGCTTCGAAAAGTATATTTTTTATTGAAGACACATATGCACGGTAGAAAACGAGTACAAAGAGAGGAAAGTTTAGATTTTATTTAAATATTTTTTTATGCCTTTATTGTCAAGCTGAAGTGGAGAGGAGAGAGAGAGAGAGAGATGGGTTATACCAAAAGACTATAATTGTAATGACTAGTAGATCGATAGAAAATTAATCAGCTGACTATCTGATGATAGTTAATTGTTTATTTCATTTTTTTTAAGCCTCATGCCAAATATTTTCTTGTTCTAGCTTCTCAAATGTCATGAATTGTTGATTTTCTCTGTTTTATATGATTGTCAATTGAATATCTTTTGGGTTTGGACTGTGGAGATAAAACAAGTAGTTGGAAGATGTCACCTTTGGTTCTGGAAGGTCCAGAAAGTTACTGATAAAATAACCAGTAGGTTAATCAATAATAAAAATGATTGTTAGTTGCAGCCTTACATGCAATAAAGGTCCCTGTCACCCCGAGATACCCTTTTCACATTTTTACTTTTTAACGCCCCTCATTACCTTTTGGCAGCCCTCCACCTGATCAGCAATGTATATTGATAATTTTCCACAAACACGGTCCTATTATACATAAATAGCAGATTAAGCAGGGCTAATAGAAGAAAAATAACTAAGTAGTCAAAGACACATCAGGACAAAAAATGTTTCATTTAGCATTATGCTGTTGAACTGAGCGAGACTGAAGTTGAAATGACTAGAACTGAGAAGTTCTCTTACTAGAAACAGCATTGCTTTCTGTCTCATAAGTCCTGGTAAATAATTATTATGTACCTGGCAGCTGAAATTCATTTAATGTGCTAACTTTTTTAGTAATACTTTAATAGTTTACTAAATTTCATTGGTAAGTTATTTATGTACACTAACTTTTGAAAATCCACATTGAGAATTGTTGTTGTCTTTTATTTTATTGAGCTTCACATTTGAAATGTGCCAAAAACTCATTCCACCTTACTGTTGTATGGCAAAATGCAACTCTTCACAGAGATCCCTGGCAGGAGCACCCAGAACCTCTAGTATATTCAGCACTGCCAGGATCCTGATAAGAATGCAAAAAACACAAACATATAACACCAGTTCTATTTTGGCTCCCTGCCTCCTTCAAGATTGACTACAAAGTCCTGCTACTAACATATAAATCCATCAACGGACATGCGCCTCCCTACCTACAGGAACTGATCATACCGCAAACCTCCACCTGCGCCCTCAGATCTGCCAGCAGCTTGCTGCTCTGGGCCCCCAGTACTAAGCTCCGCACCATGGGGGACCGAGCCTTCTGCTCTGCCGCACCACACTTGTGGAACATCGTTCCTAACCATCTGAAGGCTGAATCCTAAAAAACATTTTTATTCAGGATGGCTTTTTCATCTTTTTCATCTTAACTCTTATTAATATTATTTTCTTTATGTTGTGTGTTCTATTTTATTAATACTGTAGCACTTTGAGTTTCACTATGAATGAAAAGTACAAATTAAATACATCATTATTTTATTATTAAATGGCAATTAAGGTGGATTGAACTGAATACATGAAAAGCTAAATCTATGAATGATACAGATATGACTTTGTCCTTTTTATCATCTTCTTTGAAATGATCATCCATTGACAACTAGGCTGAAGTCAAAGAGAATATTTTTATATTTTATAAATGAGCCCTCCGGCTATTTGCTGTGGCTCGACTGGCTGCCTATCTTCAGCTTGAGTATGTAGTGTAGTGCTGTAATCTTGTCAGTATAATACAGGCGTTTAAGACAGGATCAGGCTGTCACCACTGGCAGCACAATCCCCTTACCTGAGGCTGTAGGAGCTCGCACAAGTCTGGATCCTGAGCTCTAACGCAAGTTACTGGAAAGCCCCACTTTTCAAACATGCCCACTCAAACCCTTTAGGTTTAACCACTAATACCCACACCCCATAACAACATACCTCACTCACTCACTCATGCAGTTGTAAGAGGCACTATGGAGAGAGAAATCCATTAACATGAAAGATTTTCAGTTCTCTTTCTTATGGAGCTGTTTGCGCCTCACTGGGGCCAATCTGATTCCTAAACAGGTGGAGCATCTGCAAAATTTAAAAAAAAAAAAAAAAAAATGCTGAGGCTGAGTTTATTTTTCTCTGTACATAGGAAGTCCGGGACATGGTGGCACCTGTTCTCAAGAGTTTCCAAGCCCAGGTGAGTCTTGTGTCTTTGCATTTTACAGATTCTGCAGAGTAAAACACTAAAAAGTCTGGAAAGCAGTTGTATCATTTGTATCGATGATTTCTTTAAGCTCTAACATTATAGTCGACTGAAACAAGAGCCATTCCTGTTGGGTTTTTTTTATATGTACATTGACCAGAGCGGATCACTGTGCTCCTGGAATGAATGATTTGATAGATAGGGCGGAGGAATCCACGGCGTACTTTTCATGTTACTGCTCATCTGCTGCTTATTGACTGATGCCTTTTCTGTCAAAGTGAAGTAGCATCTATCTGCCATTAGATGATCAGATATCTGGCTTCTCATATTTTCTTGGCCGAGACAAGCCCTCATTTCCTGTTGTGATGGTGCATTCACCGTGCCCCCTCTCTGACGTCGCCATATTGAAAAAGTCATCTGATACCTACCAAGTCTCTGCTCCAGCCATTAAACCAAGGTCATAAATCACATTTGTGAGCTGCGTTATGGTCCGCAAAGCAGAGGCTTATGGAAATGATACCACAAATATGTTTCCAGTCTCACTCTCCCCTCTAAACTCCCGCTCGGCGCTAACCTGAAAGCCCCATCATCGGTAAACATGAGAACACTCAGCATGGATTGTTCAGTTCTCTTGGAAGTGATTATTGGCAGCTTCTTTTTAATGCTTTATAATTGACTATGCCCAAGCAACCGTGTTCCCTGGCAGGAGCTATCACATTCAATACTACACCCCGCAATACTCCGTGGTTGATTTGTGTGCTAATTCAATTACTCTAACTGTAAAGTCACACAAATATCAGAAGCACCCTTCCATATCTTTATTGTGCAAACAGGAACCCACAGGATTAATTTAAGCACCATTGATGTCTGACAACTGGGAGTCTAGAGATGTTTCATAGTAGATAAAATAGATGGCTGATAATGAGCAATGATTTTTTTTTTTTTCTTGTTAGCTGCAGGCCTCTCTTGGCACCTCTCGGTCTCTCTTGTGTAACTTCCACAGGCTTATGTTCTGCACATTGATAAGTAAGCCAGCTTGCGTTGTGGAAAAAGCCTTGGCTGTTTTTTTTTTTTTTTTTGATCGCAAGGTACAGCAAGCTACTCAGCACACCATAATAATATAATCCTCTGGTGTTTTCTGATACACTTTGACCTTATTGGTAATGTCAAACAGCTTGCGGAGGCTTGTGAACTTTACCCAGCGGTAGTCGGCACGACCTCAGTGTAAGCTGTGGGACCTCGACCTGCTGCTGCAGGGGGAGACTGAGCGGAGAAGGTGGAGTTGGGATGTGCTTGTTTGGCTGTGTGGTTTGGGATAGACTAAAGCTCCCCTGCAGCTGCACTGTACAGGTGGTGAATGATAGAAAAGTCCTTGTGTGTGTGTGTGTGTGTGTGTGTGTGTGTGTGAGAGAGGATGCATATATGTGAGAAAGAACTGGGTCCTTGCCTCCCCCCTCCGCCCCCCCCTCAGTTTGGAGGCCCAGAGGAGCGCCTCATGGTATTTGGACCCTCATCATGCCACTTCTAAAGGAGAAGTCAGCTCCTTTGAAGTGTTTGCAACATGACAGGTTTCTCTTTCTTTTCTTTTTCATTTCAATGTTCCCCACCCACTTTCTCTCTCTTCTCCCGTCCAATCTCGCCTTCTAATTATCGCTAACCAGGCGACTGATTAGAAACACGTTGCCGACCTAGTTTTTCTGAGGAGCTGGAGGAGGAGAAAGGGTTAATCCCAGAGCTGGTGGCTGTCATTGGTCGCTTCCCTCCTTCTTCTCCTCTTTTTCGTTCTGCTCCTCTCTTTCTTTCCCTGGAAGTTTGCTAATGAGGTCCCGTCAGAGCTGAGGAGAGGTGTTAATTTGGCCTTGTGAAGTAGGAAGGAGATTAAGGACAGTGAGGAGCTGAGTTTACGGCTTAAAATACACCGCTGTCCTTATTAATCCACAGGGCCCTGGGAGACCGGCGTTTTTGGTTTTATAATGAACACTGTCTTATAATGAAGGTAATTTTAATAAAAATTTACGCAGAAGAAGAGGAGATGGTACATGTCTCTATGGTCTCAGGCACACCTTTGGGGCTGTGGGATATGACAGTTATTTCTCAAATAACCGATCGCTGGAGAGACAGAGCCTGTTGGACCACACCATTCACACAACTTTCACACGAGCGCTCGCTGCCATCTGAACGTACGGAAAGCAGTCTTCACCAAGTCTCACCAAGACTATGCAGGCTTCTCAATGCAATTTACACCTCCCTCTCACTTTAGAGTGTAAACTCCCCTCAGAATAAACCTTTTGTTAGGCAGGAAAAAGAAAAAAAAAAAAAGAACAGTGACGGATTTCTTGTGTTTGTTGCCTTTTTTTTTTTTCTTTTTTTTTTACATCAGGATAGGAGAGGCAAATTTCTTTTCACATCCGGCCTGTACCAATCTGAATATCAGGCCCAAATTAACCAGTCATTCTATTTTTCTCCTCTCCTCTTGATGTCTTTTGGTGCTCTCAGAAAAAGAAAACAGCAGTATGGGTCCCTAATTACTGAAACTTGCTTTACAATGATAATCCGTGGAGTAATTTAGCGTGCACAATGAGAGTTGTGGTGCTTGCGCAGATGGAGATTCTGATAAATAGTTTGTAACGTGTAATTAGCAGCTCTGCCGGTTACATACCATTAACCCCTCAAGCTCAGGAATCATTATTGGCCCTCATTATCAAGCAGCAAGGTACGATCGAGCTGACTAGACATCAAAAACATCAAACAGCTATTAAAGCGCCGCGAACTGGGGGCCGATGGACACCTGTTTATGAGTCTAACTGTGCCATTTCTTCCCCTGAGGTTGGGAAGTGATGATGTGGGGGAAGACAATGTTTTTATGTATGTATGTTGTTGTTGTTGCTTGTTTTCTATGAGAGCAGAAGAGGCGTTTTTGACTATACAGCAGCTTTTTCAACTCCATGAAACTGAGGAAAGAGATCTCATAATGGCTGTTGCGTCTCACCTATATATATATATTACAATATACTGTCAGTCTGACTTCTTGTGTTCAGGAAAGGTGGAAAGAAAGCAACTTAAAAGCAAACGCAACGAGTTTGTGCTATTATGATTTGTATCTATTTGTTACACAGCGCAACAAATCATGTAACGGTACAGTTTGCTTACATGATCTACTTTGTCAGTCTGTGAAGTGGAGTAGAACCAAGATATAATGTACAACAAAAATCATAATAGTTTTTTTGGATTGTCATCTTCTTTTACGTCTCATTTATCAGATACATCTGCAGCTGTGTTTGCATCTCGACTGTAAAAGCGTTGCGCGAGATGATTTGACCAGAGTCCTGGAGTAGCAGGGTAAAGTGTCTCAGTGTTTTCAGAGACCATGCCCGCAGTGCCTTGCCCTGAGCTCGCCCGCCATGCAGCGAGGTAGACAAACACCGTCTTTGATCATCCATCGAGAGACGACCAGTTCTTCCTCCTTTTGATTAATTCCTGAAGGAAATGATAATTTCTCTTGAATGTATGAATATGTTATGAATAGTGGAATGAATCAAAGAGTAAAGGATGATAATTAATTACAGCGCTATGATAAAAGGCTGTGGGTGTTATGACGCAAGCTTCCTCCGTGTCATTATGAGAGGCTCCGTAATTACCTTTCTGCATGAGCCAGCGCTCCTGGCGGTGCTGGCGGTGAGAGTGCCGCTCAATGAGTGAGTCTAACGGTCATAAAGCTTTTCCCTGCCTAATTGTCTGAGGGGCTCTATGGCACTTTCATAGATGAGGGACTGCGCTGTTAGGAAAAATGCTCGGCGACGCTACAGCTTTTCCAGCTCAATGAAGTTAGATCTTCATCATGGGCTAAACCTCGCGGTTATTAGGTACAGATTGCTTGAGTGGATGGCTAACTTGGGAAGGTGGGGTTCGGAACAGCAGTAGAGTCATACAGTCTGATGCAAAAGCTGCTCCTAGACTATATACAGTTTTTTTTATTATCAAGCTAGTGCTGATTTCTGTGTATATTGTACATTGTAGTCCCATATTTCTGTGCCAATAAAACCAGATCCCTGCCTTACAGTTACCTCTGAATATTCCCTTTGTGTTATTATTCATGCCCTATCTTATGTAAGGGGCATTTACAACATCCTCCTGCTCCTCTCACTCACTCCCACTCTCCCACCCTCCCCCCTGCCTCCCCCCTGGCTATGACCAGGCTGCTTCATACAGGGCTGACGAGGTATCTCTAATGCCCGTCTCCTGCTCGGCTGTCTCAGGCTCATTGAGCAGCAGGCCAGGCCCAGGATCTCCAGGCCATTACCTATTCACAGCACGTCCAGGCCTCCAGCCTATTGTGGGGGAACATAATGGGCTCCAGGGCCATGTAAACCACTGGCTCCCTGCTCCTGGTTTATCACTTGTGTCTTCTTCATACTAAGGAGAGGAAAGGAAGGTGGGAGGCAGGAAGGTAGGAAGAGTAGAGAGACAGAGAGCAGAGAGGGAGGGATGTGAGGGAGGCGGGGGAGTGGGAGGGGGGGACGTGGGAGTGTAATTGGACATTAGATAATACCTTCTTTGAGTCTTTTCCGTCCTCTCTGTCTCCAGAGGGTGAATGTCCACGCCTGTTCTCCACATCAGTGCAAAAAAGCTGCTTTGACCCAAACTCAAGGCACTTCTTACTCTTTCAGTCTTTATTACTTTAAAGTTTACTTTTATTGATTATGATAAGTCAAAGACGAACAAGCTTATATGTGGATATTGGATCAAATAATGTTGGGCTGTCCATCTCACCTCTGATACTTCTCATCTAATGCCAAAGTCCATACATTGACAAATGAACAAATAGTCTAGTCAAAGGTCTTTTTTGTCCTATTTTGATCACAGTAATGCTTTTGGAGAGGCTGGCTCTGTTTAATTTCACAGAACTATTGGACATGAGAAAAACATTTGCCACTCAATTTACAATTAGTCCCCTTTTTATATTCAGTTTCTTACTTATTGTAATCACTGCTCATTGATCCATGTATATTTAAGTGAGCCTTCGTCACTTTTGCTTAACAGTGGCCACTGTGAATTGCTATGCTATAGAATTAACGTGAAGTGAATTTTAAAGGTGTGATTGCATATAAAAGTCAATGCAAAGATGCGAGTATGTGTGAATAGACACATATTTGCACTCTAGAAAAGTACAAATTGAGACAAAGAGGCATCAGCGCTAATTTAAAATGTTTCAATTTAAGCAAAAGATTTGCACACATCCACTATAATTCATGAATGTACAGAGAATACGGGGAAAAAAGAAAGTAACTGGAAGGCAAGAAGGGAAATAATTACGGATGGATATCAGACACAGTTGAACAGTTAGTGCACATGCTGCTAGCTAGCTACAGCTAACATCTGAAAAGAAGGTACATTGTCTGTTCGACATGAATAAACACGGACAATACAGAAGTCATTCTAATAATGTTCAGGCTCAATAATGTTAGTTACACAGCATTATCTACCTAACATTTGAGGTGAAGTGGCAAGATAATGTTAGCAAGACCGGGTAAAGCTGTAGCATCAACAATATTTAGTGTTGCAATTTAAGCTAGGGTTCATTATATTGCTTATAAATGTAACTCTTCATTTGTAAAAGCAAGATGAAATCTTTCTAAACTTATCAGCATAGCATAGCAAGTATAAAAAATGTATGAAGGGCAAACTAAAATGAAAAACAATGCAACAGCCCTTGACTAGCATTTTTAAACACATAATACAGTTCATATTTGTCTCCAATGTTTTAAATATAAAAGTGAACATATTTTTTCTACCCAAAAGCAAATGTATAACACAATAATTCCTGCCAAATGGTGCCTGTCTCTTTTTCCAGAAGCTCACTTTAAAATGAAATATCATCAATTCAGTAAATCACGACATAAACAAAAGCAGTAGTTGGGGCGGCTGGTTTTCACTAGTGATACACCATATTTCAGCTCTAGATTGGGCCTTTTTGAACAAGTTTAATATATGTGACTGCCCTTGTTTGTTTCCTCTGTGGTGACTGATTGTTGTGATTCTGCTGGGTGTTTTTATGCTGAGATGCCTCAACCTTTCCATCAGCCTTCCCAGTGTCAGTCTTATCCCTCCTCTGCTGTGCTGTGATCTGACGGTGTGTGTGCGTGTGTGTGTGTGTGTGTTGGTGTGTTTGTTTTCCTGTCCTGACTGATGCCCTGTCGGAGCGTCCCAGTTGGGTGTATTCATCATTATGGATGCGTGTTTAGAGCCAGGGATGCACACCAGGTAAAGAAGAGAGAGGGGGTGGGGGGTGGGGTGTTATAAATAGGCACTTGGCTCTCTAGCCGTGTGGAATTGATGAGTTTCAGCACATTCTGCTCTGCAGTGCCAGGTTTAATTTCTACCGTCCTGACAGCACAAACCTCAGAGCCCGGAGACGTCACGCCTGACTGCCGCTGCTGTGCAAATGTTAGCCATGTTTGAGGATGGACGCACGCATAGCGCCGGCTGCACTGCTCCTATTGGGCGTCTGACTGGCTGTACATCCGCTCCTCTAAACCCTTGTCACCTTAAGAGACAGGCAATCACACTCCCCTCCTCTGACCCCTCACCAAACAGACACTCACCAGCAGCAGACAGTAACTAATCTAGGAGGCAGTTTCTAAGACCTAGCTCGCCTCGGTCTAACATGGTCAACTACTTGTTATGAGACAGGTGAGAGTCTCCCTCCAGGCAACCCTAAGTCAGAGAACAGCATCACTAGTAGCAGCAGTAGCACTGTTCCTGAGATCCTCCGACTCCTGGCTCACTCTCAGCTGCTGGCAAGAGCACAGTCAAATTAGCCAATAAAAATGTGTGAAATCGGTGGCTCAGCGCCGGCGAGGACATGCCAGGAGAAATAAACATCAGCGCTCGTACAACCAGGAAAAGCTCATGTGAGGAGGAAAAGGCGGAACGGGAGAGCTGCTCCACCAATTCTACGGCGCGATTCTCTGATTTCAGGCGCAGAATCGGAGCTGCACAGACACAGTCAGAGAGCAAAGTTGTTTCTCCACTCCATTGAACACCGAGACCCAGCCTCCGATCAAGCCAGTGGCAGCACAAGTCAAAAGAACATGAGTTTCTGTCAGAGGATACGCATCCCTCATGTGCTGAAGTGATTTAATTCCCTCTGTTCATCTGTGGTGTTTCCCCCCCGCTGAAACCCGGGAATACCAGTCTTCATTTCACATGATGCTCGGCTGTGAAGTTTAATTTCAGCAAAATCTAAACACGCTAATTAAATATCATAACTTTCTGAAGAAGGCTCTTGTAAAGGTACCTGAAATTTTAATTTAGACTTCAAAAGAGCGAAGACTTTAAAGCAAATCTATTGTTTTTCATTTAGACTTGCAATTTTCTTTTCTCTGCAGTACTGCAGTACGTAGTTATGATTGATCTGGTAATTAAAATATGCAGAGAGGGAAAAATATTAACTGCTCCTTTTTTCACTTTCTTTTTGTTTTAGAAAACAGCCGACACATTTTCCTTCTCTTTCCAGCACAGATAATTAAATTTTGCACATTGATGTTCTTTACACAGCATTCATCGGCCTCATTATTTTTCCATTTTCATCTTTCTGGTGAGAGATCGATAGATTGATAAAATGATGGAGCCTATCTTAAATAATGCAAGCAGAGAAAAGTTACACTTACTTTGCTGCTGGCTAAGTGTTTGAACTTTTATTCTTCTTTCAAATTGTATTTAATATCCCATGAAGGTAGATCTTGCAGTATTACATGCTAGTGTAAATCATTTATTCCAATTTTGCTGTCCCTCTGCAAAAAAAAAAAATGATGCAGCTCCTCTCTACTTTTAGTGGGCCTATGGTATATTGGATGATGCTTGTCAAGCCTAATATCCTAAATGATAAAGAAACTGGCAATTCAAAGAAAGACAGCGTAAAGTAGGCCAATTAGTACCTAGGGAACATTTTGCTAGAAGAGATAGCAGCTCCAAATGTCACATGCACGAACATTAGGACCGATTGTTTATAATATGACCTGACAGTTTGGGTCTCTTTAATATGGGATTAACTACAATACTAATTAACATGTGGCTCTATTAAAACAAGCAGCTGTAAGAGAAGTAACTTTCTTTCCAGGGAGGGGAGCAACTCCTCTGATGTACACCACACGTTGAATTGTAGCTTCCTCTTCCACAAATCAAATGTGTTTTTACACTTTTAAGAGATCTGCTTGTTTTATTCTTATTTTACACTGGAAATACGACACCCTAAATCACACCCGCCGCCCTTAAATATCTAAGCCCACAGATCAGAGTGTTCTTTGCCTTTGTCACAAACAGATATATGTTTTAAAGTCCCTCTGCAGGGCTCTCTGTTTCATCAGAGGCATAAAGTGGCCATGGTGGCCTGAGGAGAGTGTTAAACACATCCTTAATTAAAGCAAAGTAACTTTGCGTCTCTGCTCGTGATTTCTCCTGCTGTCCCTGTAATTGGGTCTCGGTGGATTTAGCGGTAGGGCTCCAGCTCTTCTTCTGGAGTGGAGTGCCCACTCTGGAGTGGAGCCGAGGGGACGGGGGCAAAAGGGAAGAAGCTGCCGGTCGGCAGGTCCAGGATGCTAGCAGCTGGCAGGAAGGCACAAGAGTCAGCTGCAGCCAAACAGGAGGACAGGTGGAATCAGGGAGCTCAAGCATGTTTCATTCCTCACAGAGAAGCACTGTTAGTCTGTCAGGAGGAGACATGGAGATGCATGAAGTCACAACTGCCCGGATATCAAACATGTACAGGATTTTGTTGCACAGGGTTTACTGAAGAAAATGTAGATAACATTAGCAGACAAGCAAGGGGAAACACTTTGATGCAAACATATCCATGAAAATATTAAAATTCTAAATATTCTCCATATTCTTGATATTAAATCAATATATTGGTTATGTTCTTTTATCTCTACAGATATTGACAGTGGAAGTAAAATATAAATAAATATTTCTAGGCAATCTAAAATAACTGAAAAACAACATTTGTTTCATGGTTTCTTCAAAATATCAAACCTTTTAAATCTTCTTGCCTCCTTGAGCTGTGTGTGTGTGTGTGTGTGTGTGTGTGTGTGTGTGTGTGTGTGTGTGTGTGTGTGTGTGTGTGTATGTACACGTATTTGTGGGCGTGTGTCTTCTTCTGGCGAGACATGTGAAGGACAGCCGAAGGTGCGGTGAGATCCAGTGATGGGCTTGTTTTATTACATCTCATATTGAGACCAATCTCTGCCCATTCACCTGAAGGACAGCCAGCTATTCCCTAACTAAATTAGCCAGCCGCTGTGGTGTGAGAGGGCCTCCACAGGCAGGCTTTGACACACACACACACACACAATCACAGAGGCAGGTACAGGCAGTCACGCAATAATGTGTATTTTTTCTGGCCTCCTCTCTCGTGCAAGAACTCACACTTACATGCATAATCACATGTCCCGTCCCCCACTTCCCCTCTCTCACTTGCACACACTCAGGTTGAAGGCAGGGATGGGAGGTGGTGTAATTACAGTCATTGTGGAGAGTTGCGTGTTTGTGCCCCCGTCAACGAGCCCTGCACACCTCCTGCTTGTGGGACTATGTGACACAGATCTCTGTACTATAGCATACCTGGATATCACATGTCATGTGTCTGCATGTGTGTTTGCCTTCACAGTGCATCTACCCTTCATATTTAGTTATTAGTTTTTTTAACAGGGTCCATGTGCAACACAACCATTGGGCCAGAGTTAGCTATATAGCTAATTTACATCTGTGCTCCCTGGGCAGGAAGATATTAAAAAACAATATAGTACAATGCAAGCAATTAAAAACAATACAATTAGCAAAAATTACAAACACTGCATCATATATAAAACAACATCATACGAAATATACATTACATACTCTCCATGCTGGAAAAGAGCTAGTTCCACACAAAGGTTGGGACCAGCTTGTAATGCATTAAGAAGTAAGTGTGAGAAAATCATTGAGTGCATAAAAAGCTTAACAGCAGCTAGAGGCAGTTGATGTCTAATGTGTCTAAAATTCATTAGGCCAGCTCTGACACTTCTGGAGACCTTTTTTATGTATTTCTTAAAATTTAAGATAAAATTAACAATTATTCCCAGATACTTGATGTGCTCAACCATATTTAGTACCTCTCCTTTAACTAGGATGTCAGGTTGATGAGTGTCATTTCTCTTGATAGACAAATACATACCTACAGTTTTGCTCATGTTGAGAGTAAGACAACAGTGAGTTCACCAGTTGATACTTAGTTACATAGTTGATAGCGAGTTTGGAAGCAGCTTGTTCTCGTGTTTTAGCATGAGCGTAAATAACTGTATCATCTGCATACATCTGAATATGGACCTCGGGCAAATCGAGCAGATCGTATGATCGATGGGCATGTGTCATTAATTCCTGTGCATAGTTTTCTTGAGTTTAAGTATGACTCCATCCATGTGAACGCATAGTAGAGAAATTGAATTTAACATTTTGGATTAAAGAACCTCATTGGCCGTATCAAAAGCCTTTTTAGAATCAAGGAAAACTGCACCAACAACACCTTCCCTATCAAGACTGGATTTAATTTGGTTAATAAAATAGCAATTTGCTGTCTCTGTGGAATGATGTTTCCTGAATCCCAACTGCATAGGACACAATGGCAAATGGCCATTGTTTAGACAGACTATTAACTGGTCACAAATTGCAATTGTAATTGGTTACATTGGTTGGATCACCAGCCTTAAAAAGAGGGGTTATTTCTGCCGATTTCCAGGCATTAGGAAAATAGCATAGTTTTATTGACAAGTTTACAAGATGAGTGATAGGAGTACAGAGGATACTTTTGTACTTCTTTACAAATGCAGGATCACAGTCAAAAACATCTTCGGCCTTGGAACTTTTAAACTGGCTCAAGATTTTGGTTATGGAGGACTCTTCAGAGATGTTAAAAACAGGGAGATTATAATTTGGTGATATAATGACCTTACTTCTTAAGCCAACTCATTTACAACTTTATTACATAGATGCTGAAAAGTCCTCCTATCATGTGCTAACCTTGGCTTAAGTGCAGTTTTCAAGGCATGGACCTTCTGTTTCATTAAATTCCACATTTATTCCTTTAACCAAGGCAAGTTCAGCTTCTTTTGGAATATGTGATGTATTTACTGAATTCACCTTTAACCTTATTAACTGTGGTCATTAAGCCTCTAGATCGTCTTAGGACCAGATCTCACTCTAGTCTAGTTGTTTAAACTTATTTTCAAATTCATTGATACATCTCTTTGGTATGATGTTTGTCACATTTTTGCTTTCTTGTTGGTGTGTGAACCTGTGTTTTGTTATCTTCCTTGCTGCTAATTATGATCTGATAGCCGAGGTCAGTAAATTAAATGATTTGGTGATTCTTTCTGGTTTATTGCTGAATTTTAAGTCAATCTGGCTTGGAGATGATGGGGTGATTCTAGTGGGGCCTTGGATTACTTGGCTGAGGTCAAACTGACTTGTTATGTCCTTAAGCTTTTTCCAATTAATATTTAGATCCTAGACCTGAATTAACTCTTTATTTCTGTCAAGTTCTTTCAGGGTGTTTCTTAGATGTTCATAAAACATGCTATTTGAAGAGGGAGGTCTGTATATACCAACAACAGTGAAGGACGTGCGTGGGGATAAAATAATTGTTACAGCAATGCATTCCATATCCACAGAGAATGTAGTAAATGCATGTTTGAGTTTTAGCCTAGAACGCACTGTAGCTGGGAGGGTGAACGTTCTCTTCATGCTCTCTCTTCCCTAATGAAATGTCTTTTGTAAAGTCTGTTATATTTTTTTTTTTTGTTCACTCATGGCGGATGTTCTAATGAGGCAGAGCCTGAAATAGCAGTGGGGCTAGCACTGCAGAACTATGACATCCCATGTGAGAACTTGCCCAAATCACAGTGGCTGCAGCCGTGCGTCAGGTTTCTTTATTTATAACCCGTATGGAATTGTCCTACACTCTGAGCATATGGAGGGTTATGTAACGCTCAGCATCCAATAGATAAAGTCAGGTCCTATATATAAAGCTTGCTGAAGAGTTGTTTCTGAGGCTGTTTAAGATGAATTTAGTGCTCCTGAATATCTGCTTCAAATTGATGTAACAAAATGAATTATTGTCAAGCAAAAACGCATATACACACATATACATATATTTCTATAGCATTCCTGACATTTCTTTTAAAGGGTCAGTTCACACAAATTACAAAAAACATATTTTTTCATTTAACTAGTGATATTTAATCATGCAGGTATACTTGTTTATTTGACCAAGTTTTGAGATATCTGCTTCTACTCCAGTATAATGGATGAGAAAGAGATTTTTTTTGAGTCTGTGATGCTTAAATTAGAAAAAAAAATGACAGCACACATTTCCAGAAACAATGTCCCTGTTATTCTGGATCATCTACAAACTAAACTGTCAACATTTTACTGTACCTACTTCACACCGGAAAAATTAGTCCCTGTGAAAACTGCATCTACTCTCTACTGAAAAAAATGCTCATTATGAAAACAGCATGTTGACAGTGTGTTGCATGGGTCAGTGGTCACGAACCTGGGAGTTGGGAGATGAAGAGGTTGCAAGATGATTACTGGAGTAGAAATCAAGAAGAGACTAAATTCTGTTAAAAAAAAAAAAAATTAGCGCACTTTCACACTTTTCTTTGCTTTTTTCATTTGAAGTACTGTACAAATCCAAATCTTTCCACATGGCTAATTTTGGGTGAACTGACCCTTTAGAAAAATACGAATAAATACATTTAGAATTTCATAATTTCATCCATAGTTGCTAGGATATGTGTTTGAAAATAACACTGGCATTTGCTGCTGTAGGCATCTCATCTGATTAGCCCTCATTCACTCAAATTGAAATGCCACCTCGCGCCTGTCACATTGTATATGAGGGATCAGGCAGGAAAGCTGGTCATTACAATCATGACATCAAATGCCTGGCAGCAGAGGTCAATCAGTGTACATTAACCAAACAGAGCTCATTTGTTTTACAGCTTTTAGTGGCGTGTTGGCACCAGCGTACATGAGCTTTAGGCTGGCATCCAGCGGGCATGGAGGGCCTCCCAGCTGAGCGGGAGCAAGATGGGCCTTGGCCAGCCCTCTAACAGAGGAGTATGAAGGAGACAGAGAGTAGAGTGTTAATGTGTCCCCTCCCCCCCCATCTCAGCTGATTTATGCAGATGATATGAACTCCTTTACACTAGGTACTCATAAATACCTACAATTCTGAAATGATCGCTGGGTCACTGCAAGAAAGACGTTTGCACTCTTTTTTTAGTGCAAAATAATTTTGGGAAAATCCTCGCTCTCCTGGCCACTCTCTTTTTTTTTTTTTTTTCTCTCACTTTTTGGATGGTTTTGGGTGGTGGCATGTCATCACACTCATGCATTAGTGTGAGTTGGTGTACAGACAAATGCATAGACGCACAGTCCAAAGATCACTCTTAACCCTCACCTGGTCCTAATTATAGCAGCTGAAGGCACATTTCAGTGGCACCTTGGTGATCTGTCATCGACAGCCCCTCTCCAGTCTGGCTGGGAGTGATATCTCTCTGTAAAATATGTATGACATCAAAAAGCCTTAAAGGTTATTACAAATTAATAATGAGTAGTGGGCCGAGAGCAGTAAAAAATAGCCTTCCCTTGGTGTCGTGTTTAAATGTTTAATTTAACATGCTCCAGTATAAATGTGGACTGCCTCCCAGCAGTATGTGCAGGGCCCTGCGGCCTTGCCAGACTCTCAGTGGTCAAACAAACAAACAAACCAACCCAGACCACCAGACTCACATGTATTAAGATCGACATTCAGATTAGACTGATTTGCGCAGACACGGATGATCATCCGTCTGGAGTCGTCAAGCGTTATCTTGAAAAGGCGAGGCGCTTCTGTCTTTGCAGCTCTAACAGCATACGGAATTATAAAAACACTAAAGGAAACAGTTTTACTCGCATCAAGCGCAAATTCTCTGTAGACTTCAAGACATGGAAAAGCTCTTTCTGAGCGTTTCTCTGAAGCAAGTCGAGTCATTGGCCCTGAACCCCCCTCACAGTAATGTCTGAAGACACTGTACAAAATTGCCTTATTTATGCCTGTAATGTAAGCTGTCTGTTCTGGTGTCGCTCATTCTCTGTGGAACCGACGACGGTGGCAGCCGAGTCTGGAGTGAATTTGCCGGGCGACTACCTGGGAAACATCAACAGTCATTAATTATGTAAAACTCTTCTCACAGTGGGAGCAGGGAGAGCTGCATACAACTGCAGCGCCTGCTCCTATTAGACTCAATGTACTCTACAATGAGCCCCCGCTGCCTGGGGGCGTGGAGGGATTATCAGCCTACCGCCACGACCCCCCATAGAAAGACACACATGCGGTACAGTACACACACACACACACTAAATGTGACGTTCTATTAAGTTCTGCACCGATGTATGCTTGTGTTTAGCTGAGGAGGAGAGTAACAGGAATCTCTGCGCTGTCTCTCCTCCCTAGTCACCCCATCATTCACTTCTCTCCTTTGCAGGTCCTGTTAGGTCTTTTCTCTCTCTCTCTCTCTCTCTCTCTCTCTCTCTCTCTCTCTCTCTCTCGCTGGCAATTGTCTGCTTTCCGGCTTTCTCACTACAATGAATGAAATCGGCAAATCTGACAGGACAAATGATATGCCATGTTTGTCAGGAACACGGGGTAAGGGGCTGTTTCATTGTTGATAGTGCTGCCACCAACGCCGCATTGGTCTCCGCTACTTGGAACCAAATTACCATCAGATCTGTCCTACACAGGCCCTACCTGAGATCTTCCTCTCAGCACTGCGATTGACAACAGCAGATTTATCAAGCAAATAATGGACCTAATTTCTGCACCATGTGTTTCCAATCCATCTTCTGTCAGCAACAGACGCAGGATTGTTTGGCAGACTTCAAGTCGTCTCCGCAGCGTTCGGTTCCTCTGTCAGCTGCGCTCTTCTAGCCGTGGTTCAAGGCTCGTTCATCAGCGTTATTCTTTTTAGCGGATGCGGCTTTGGCATGATGTTCCTCCATGCTGAAACAAAGGCAGCGCTGACACCTGTAATTAATTAGGCTATTATGCATTCCGCAATGATAATTGCCTCACTGGAAAGTCACCAGCTTTCTAAGAGGGAGAGAGAGGAGAGGTGGATGGAGAGCACTATCCATCATAGTGGAGCACTCTCTCCCTCTCTTTCTCCCTCTCTCCCCTCGTGTCATGCTGTCTCACCTTGACTAGTGTAGGCAGGGCTAGAGAAACACTGTCAACATGTGTCTGAGGGCGAGATATGCAGCTGTGCCTCCCCCTTGCCAGAGTTGCTCCACCAGTGGCCTGCCAGGGTCCATCCACTCCAGGGCTTTGGCTCACATTGGCACAGTTACCCATGACACCCCATCTGTTGTAGCTTTGTTCACTAGGGCAGTACAGCGCCGGGATAATGGGGGCACTTTATTTTTATAATTAGCCCTTACCTACACTTCTCCTCTCTTCTCTCCTCTTAACATTTCTCCCAGCACTGAAATCTAGTCCAGGTGCACTCATTACTACTTTTCACAGCCCTCCCTTTCAGCACATCAACCGGTGCCTTCATCTTAGCCTGAGCACGCCCCCGCTCCCTCCCATCATGCCATGATAGTTACGTTTTCAGCAGACACACTTTCCTCAAGGTTTAGGTCATCTGCTGCATCAAACATTTGAAAGCGCGAGCTCAAAGAAAATGACAACTCCTGCCTTTTGAACTACAAAGACATTCATAAAAGATTTGTTTTCCTCCCTCCGTTTGTCTCTCAACGGCTCTTGACTTTGACTTTGCTGTGACTTTGAGGTGTTAGCGCCGGAGCCGGTGCTTTTGAGTTTTATCGAGAGGGCGGGTAATACAGTGGTTCTGCCGCCAGTTGATGGCGTGGGGGACCCAGAAGACACCTGCTGGGAGGTGGAGACAGCAGGCCCTTTGATCTGGGTTTAATCTCATGCCATGTTCTGTCTCTCACACCGCTCTGTGCGCCACGTCCGTCGGGATTACATCAGCTCCACCTTGATCTGTGGTGGTCTGCTTACTTCTTAGCCTGGGTCATTAACGGCGCTCTCCACTGGGGCTTTGACCCAAGGTCTCGCTCATTTAGTCTCATATTCCAGTCATATATTGTGATGTTCCTTTTCAGCCATGCTAGCAGCATGGCTCTGTCAATAGCAACTTGGGTCTATTGATCGGTCCACATCTTTGATCCAGAGAATATCTCATACAGAAATTTCATACAGAAGTGTGTCCTTCCCAGAGGATCAATCCCAATGAATTTGGTGATTGCCTGACTTTTCATCTATTTTTCTCCAGAGGGTCAACATTTTCACATATCCTTTTAAAATCCTGGATTGTTGGTGCACAATATTGTACAGACGTTCATGGTTCCCAGATGATGTATGCTTAAGACTTTGGTTGATTCTGACCTTTCCTCTGGCGCCACCATGAGGTTGATGTTTGTGGTTTTGAGTGAAACTGGATGGATTAAATGCATTAAATCTTGTACAGACTTTCAAGCTACACTCGGATGAACTTTGGTTATTCCTCTGACTTTTCATCTTTCTCCATCAGCAGGTCAAAATTTTAATATGTCCCCTATTTTGCTTTATGAGCAAGTATCTACATAACTAATGATGTTTGCATCAGCCTCAGCTGTGTGTTGCGTTAAGTGGAAATTAGCAAATGTTAGCATGCTAAAATGCCAAACTAAGATGGTAAACATTATACCTGCTTAACATCAGCATGTTAGCATTGCCATACTGATGTTAGCATCTAATTCAAAACCCTGCAGTGTAAGTACAACCTCACAGAGCTGCTAGCATGGCTGCAGACTCTTAGTCTAGTTAACTGGGTGCTAGTGCAATAATAGTTGTAAAAAAATAATATGAATGTCCTTCCTGCTTTGTTGATTAATGGAGTCTGGAACTTAACGATTTGAAACCTGCATTAAAAATGTTCCTTTCTATACTCAAGGTTTTATTCTACTGTCATTCATGCAGGTGAGCCTCCGCAGGTTGTATTTGTGCTTTGAATTTGTCACTGCATCGTTGCAGCATGTGTTCAGGAGTGGATAAGTGGTACAAAAGAATATTGGTGTGGTCAGCTTTGGCCCTTTATTTGGCTGAGACGCCAGCTCTGCAGTGGCAGTGGCATCAGTCGGTCGCGAGAGCGGCGGGTTGACTGACAGGCAGCGCTGATCGGAATTGACGTGGCGACGAGATGTGTGTCAGTGCTCTGACTGCTCATCTCACTGGGCACCCAGAGACGGCCGCAGCCACCGCCATGCTGCTACCGCCGCTCCGAGATGGGTGTCACCATGATTAAATCTGCCCTCAAACACAGTCTGTGTGTAGTGTGCATCTGCCTGTGTGTGTGTGTGTGACTTGACGTGTGTGTGTTCGCATGCTCCCGAGTTCAAGTGTGCGTGTATGTGGGTGTGCGTGTGTGGGTGTACACGGGTCTCTCACCAGCTAGACTGTATTGCAATAGTGTTTACCTCTGTCCCTCTCCTCCACCCACTCATCAGTCACTCCACACCAACTCATCTCTCTCCTCCCGCCTCTCCTCTGAACCTACACTCAACGCAAAACAAATGCCGGTGGTGACAGCTGCACAAGAGCTGGGTGGCTCACGTAAAATATGATCTTTTCCCTGCTTCTGAAGGGAAAATCTTGAATTAGCATGTGCTTGTTTTTAACCAACAGATCACATATTAAATAAAAGGAAAAGTACATGAATGTAGCATCGCAGGTTTATTTCCTTGAATTGTTTATTCAACGATTTAACAAGTGAACTATGTTGTGAGCGATGCAGGCATTCCTGCTGCCAGTTCACCATCAGGGTGCATCATTCAAGCTTCCTCAGATCAGTTTTTCTATTCCTCATTATACACTGGGGAACAACAACAACAAGGTATAGAATCATTTTGCAGGTGAAGTTTAAGTTTGAAGTTTTTAAATGGACCTAATTAGTTGAAAAAGCATAAAGCCCAACTTGTGTTCTTTCTCACACATATATCCCTTTTCTTTGAAAATCAAAACATGAAGTTCAACAAGAAATACAGAGAAAATCCCAAAGTTAAGACTGCAACTACTCTTTTCTCAGCTTAACCTCTGCATTATCACAATAAAATATTATCAGCGGCATCACAAAAAACTCATTTTACAAAGTTAGTTGTAGGTTTCAGTCCTGTACCAAGCAAAAATGCTAAACAGTCTCTGCTTCCAGCTTCTCAGATGATATTATATTTTTCTCAGTTTTATTTAAATTTCCAAATTTAATATATTTGGTTAAGACTGTTGCTAAAAAACACAAACAACTTCAATACATCATATGGAGCTCTGGGGAAATAAACTATTTTCTGGTGTTTTTAATAGACTAAATGATGCATCCATTATTTAAAAAAAATATATTTTATTGATTAATTGAAATAATGGAAATAATTGTTAGCTGCAACCCTCATTTGTATTATTGTACCTGAAGACATTTATGTTACTCCACTCTAAAGTGGGCTATACTAGGATATGAAGTCTCCAGGTGTTGGATGGTACATGATATTTTGAAATTGTACCAGGAAGGGATAAATATTGGTTGGAATATTATTCATTACAAGTTAAAGAGCTATTTTGAGGAACTGGAAGAAGGTGACACAGGACAAATTCTTACCAATTGTTGTAGCAAGAAACACAACGAGAGAAAAAGGGTTAGAAACTGACATTATACGAGGCTTAAAATGAAATGGTAGCATTGAAAATGGACAGACAGTTGAAGCCAACAACAGGACTGCATGAATGACAGATATATTTTTTGCTGTTATTAATACTGGAATTGTTTTACCAATAAGAATTTCATTAGAAAGAGAAAAAAAAAACCCACCCTGGCTCCAGATTTCAGCACATTTTAACACAGCATTAGCAGAGTGTTGCTCGTATTTTGCCTAATTTTCTCAACACTTAGATTAATACAAATGTTTGTCAGGAATCCAGTGGATTCTTCTGGAAGGTGTTGTGACAAGCGGTGTTGCGGTGGTGGTGGTGGTGGTGGTGGGCTTCCCACTGTTTTGTTCTAATAAGCATGGAGCGGGACCGGGGTTGTTGTGACATCCTGTCAGCCTGTGGGCTGGACTGGCGCTCTGTAAGCAGCACAGTAGGATGGACTCCCTATGATTGTGCACTGACCTTTGCATCATGGGAAAGATGACAGGTAATTTAGAGGCCTCAGGGACTGTGGAACCATACATTTGCTGTCCCCAAACCACCCACAGTACCAACCGCATTCACCTTGAGACGGAAGCAGTGTATCCATGTGCGCCGCGCGTATGCACACACACACACGTGCAGAAAAACTGAGAATTAAATCACATGCTGTGCACGCCCAGGCACAGATGCATATACAGACCTGCTCCAAGCATTCACACACTTATTTGCACACACAAAGAGTGCAAGATCTGCCTTGACACCCGCCCAACACCCCCCCATCATCGTCACACACTCTAATCACCTGCATCATCACAACCCAGCCTCAAACAACCAAATCACAGGGGGTGGCAAACTGGTAAGGCAGAGGGGGAAAACGATGATTTAGAGTGATAATTGCATAATCACCAGTTGTGATAATTGTAATTGATGACTGCATAATTGCTAATTGCGCTCTTTATGGGAACCTCTCTTTTCCGTTGTCTCTCTGTGTCTATCTGTATGTCGCTCAGTAGCCCTTCACTCTGCTTCCTCTACTTCATTCTAGATTTATTCTCTCCTCTGTCATTTATTTTTTTCTCTCTCCCCAACACATGCTAGCTTGTTCTCACACTTACAAACACATACACACACACACACACATACACGGACTCACTAGCGGGTACTGTAAGTATTCTCAAAGGCTTATCAGTAAGTATTTCCCAGCAGCCTTGTCCCAGAGGCTGTGCTCTGCCCACTCTGTTGCTGCGTGAAGAGTTATGGAGGAGCGCTAACAGGTTTCTTTTGTCTCTCTCTTGCTACTCTGCCCCAGGCTTTACTCTTGCTTGTAAAATCAACCTGCGGCCAGCCCATTCCCTCGGTAGCCATATCTTTTTTATCACAAAACGGGTGCAAACAAAGAATGCGCTGTGAGCCGAAAGCCGGGGCCAGAGCCATATCTCGCAGCCAAAAGAGGAGAAGAAGAAGAAGAGATTTGCCAGTTGTAGTCCGTTCTCAAGCCGCACCTCTCTGTGCAACAACCTTATCTGCTCCTATCTGCTAGTATGAGTCTTGCTCGGAAATCCCATGTGCTTGGCTGAAGGTGGATTAGCATGGAGATGAAGATGACTCCCTGATCAGCCCATATTATGCACGACACCTCAGAGTGCTTTGATGATAGCAAGGGTGGGCTGCGAGGAGAGGGGGGGGTGGAGGGTGGTGGTGGTGGTGGGGGGGAGAGTATCTATACGCATTGCAGGCGCTAACGTGAGAAGGCATCAGGCAGGCGTGTGATTGATGTCTCTGCTAGCGTCTGTAGGCAGGTTAATGGTGTGATTGTGGAGGTAATCTCCGTGTTCTCTCGTTAAAGGATGATGGAGGGCCAAGAGACCCCGCGCGTCTCTGGAAGACGGAGCCTAGCGGTCGCACAGGATCCCAGGCTTTTTACATATGCAGTTGGGAGCCTCATTTGATGTATACGCTTCAGAGGAAGGCCAGGCCCAGCCGGCAGACCGTGTCAGTGAAAAGTTGATGAGTCGCGCAGCGGGTTCAGCCACCCTGCTGTAGTGACCGTGTAGTTCAAGTGTAAGCTCGGGTTGATGGTAGTTTGTCCAGGTGTCACAAAGTGTTGCCGGAGCTTCGGCCGTTGTCAAGCTTGAAGAGCGGCCAGTCTGATATCGGCTGAAAAAAAAAAAAAGAGCTCTTAGTCACCAAACTTCTTCTGTTCACAGTGAAAACGAAGCAAACATAAAAAAAAGCAGTCTCTCATCAGCGGGGATGAAGCAAACCTTATTTGAACCAACACTAGTTGTTGCTCATAGCCCACACATAAAGCTTATGGGGCCACACGTTTTCATTGTTTGTGAACCAACATGCCAACATTAACATCATGTCCTGGAAGGAGAGGGGAGAGGTGGGCTGGTGGGAGGGAGGGGCGGGGGGGTTAAATTGGGGTATAGCTGAGTATAACAACAGCATATAGTGTAGCAGGGAGCTGGCTGAGAGATGCAGACTATTGCATCTGTATTGATTGGGCTCCAGCCTTTTCCATTTTCCATGAACTCCTCTGAGCTGCTCCAAGTGGGAGTGATGGGGGGGATTTGCTTGATCTTTATGATATTTCTTTAAACATGATGCTGTCGTTATGCCTCCCCGGGGAAAACGCCAGCCATTTCCAGTAAATCAAAGGCTCTCTGTCCCTCGCTGTTTTCCACACACCTTATTTATAACCCCACTAAACAGCCCCAACACACAACTACCACCACCACCACCACCACCACCACCACCGTTCTCATAAGTGTTTTTCTTTGGCGAAATGAATGTTTTTCCGAAGTGCAGTCATACCAATGAGGGAGCAGCAGCCCAGTTCAGCCATACCGCACACTTGACCCCGCGTTGTGGGGTCCATTGAGCCAAATCCGACAGAGGCTGTAATCAACAGTGACAGAAATGACATAGACAATAGATGACAATAATTTGAATTCCGAGTAGGGGAAGGGGGGGGGGGGGGTCATTTGGACGAGCCTGATCTGATTTACCGTCGCAGAGCCGAGGACGTTGAGAGGCGGCCGCGGCGCGTCCTCTGACTTCCAAAACAAGCCCGAGGTCTTAGCGGGAGCCTGGGAGCAGGGTAACCCACATACCCACTAGTGCAGGTGCCCTCTCCATGGGGCCAGGTGGCGGCTAATTCGCTTTCTTTGTCCCTCCTAATGAATCGTTAATTGGTTTGCATCACCCGCCGAGCCGAGGATAGCAGGTGCCGAGTGCTGCTGGTGACGAAGGCCACTGTCACCGGCGAGCCTCCTCGCGCGCGCCGACACCTACATTTAACAGGCCAAATGTCACCTCGCAACATGCAGCAGCTTGGCAGTTAAACAGCAAGGATATCGTCATAGTTTATGCCTTGTTTCTCTAGTTGTTTACTGTGCTTGGTACAGCAGAAGCACACGTAGCCTTGGAGTTGGTGAATATGCACCAGGCTATGAACTGCACAGCATTTCTGTTACACATACCGTAGACACATATATTAGTGTGTATACGAGGCAGCCGGGAATGTTTGTTTCATTTATTGGCAGGACGCTGTGAGGCTGACCTTTGCTCTCGCTACTATTGATTCATTGTTAGCCGTTTAAGATTTTAAGTGCCTTCTTCTCTTGTCTAAAAGCATCAATTTAAATGCCTCAAATGTAAAAGTATGCCGTGCATTGTGATTTAGACATATGCCGGGATTATATCAGTCGATGTTTACCTTAATGGCGTCTTCTCCCCTGCAGGTGGTTGCTCTGAACAAGCGCAGTAAGGAGGCCGAGTCTGCGTTCCTGGGAATCTACAAACAGCTTATCGAGGCCCCAGGTGAGTCTCCCACTAAGACCAGAGATCCGCATCTTAACAAACGACGACAACGGCATAAAGCATAAAAACCCACACTCGAACACATTACTTTCAGAATTATCTTTCCCCTTCCCTAGATCACTCCCTGGACACCAGTCCCCCCATCAAACCTGCACCACTATCACAACACCGACCTTATGAGCGCACTCACACAGACATATCATGTATATATGAAGCAACACACAAACCAGAAAGTAATTTTCTTGCCATAGATAGATATGGTGCAACAGCACATGGATATAAGATACATAAAACCCTATACCCTGTGGCTCTTATCTATTTTTCAAAGTCTGCGCTCTCAGAGTGGTTTCCAAAACTCTGCGTGAGGCCACTTCAAAACCCAGCACTGGTTCTTGAGTGTAGCCCGGCTGAGTAGCGAACACATCCTTGAGGATCTCTGCTGCTGATTGTGGAGGGCCAATTAAAATCCCAACTGAAGTCTGGCTTCATGTGGAACTCAGGCCTGATGAGGCCAATGGGGGAAAAGTGAGAGAGAGAGTGGGGGGAAAGACAGTAAGTTAGAGAGGAGGAAAGACATATTGTGTGTTTATGCAGTTGTTATTTCGATGCCAGGGCACATGTACTGTATTGCTCTTTGTTGCAGGAGACGGCAGTAAAACGCAGCCCAATCTCAGTCTAGATCAGAGAAACACTTGTGGCAGGAGTAGAGAATGCTGTTTACAGATTCAATGAATACAAGATAAAAGTCTGCGTCAGAGAAATAGCGACGGCGGCAGCTGACTTTTAAAGGTCTCCATTTTTCCTTGAAGTCCCCTGCTTGATATTGCGCCACCATACACACACACACACACACACATATACACACACACACACAGACTTTGAATGGAGTTATTTCCTTGATAAGAAATACTGTTCTTTGAAGATGTATTCTGTTTGATTTTCTGACCTATACCTTTTATATCAAGGCCTTAATTCAAGCCCAGGAGCGTCTTGTGGGATATATTTTGTCAAGAACCCCTCTCAAGTAGAGAATAGAGTCAACTAAGAGTTGTTATGTTCAAGAACAAAGACTTTTAAAATAAAAAGAAAGGCCACCGTCACCCAACATCAACTAACAAGCGTAAAAGAAAAAAAAGAACAATATGGTACAGGAACGTTTCGTTTTCAAGGTAACATTTTTCTCCGTCTCTTTTACATAAGGAGTCTTTCTATCTGGTCATTTTACTGACTACACAGCGGCAGACTGTCCTGTGTCAAGCTACATCAAGTGATGTTGCACTACCCAGCCTCATACCTCCATTTGACCTTAGTTTTACAAAAAAGGAGTCTTTTGTTTCCTTGGGACTCACACAAAGTGAAGCCAGTTGGTTTCTTTCTCAGCAAAGGTCAGACTGAGCCGTGGTCTGACTCAGTACTAAGTAGTGTTGGCCAAGTTAAGTTATCAATTACTCATTAGTCAGTAAAAATTAAATGACATTACTTTACTAACTATTTAATGGCAGAAGTAGTTACATTATTACATCATTACTTTCATTTCTCAGCATAGCTACAAAGGTGTCTTGCAACTCCAAACATGCCACACCCCACATGTTATTATTCTGTATTTAGCACATCTAAAAAAAAAAAAGGCATAGTTTAATAATTTACTGACCATCAATAACTAGCTTAGAGTCCAGAAGTCCCATTCTCACAGCACCAGGGAAGCTGAATCATACATGTAGGCTTAACAGTGGCTAACATTAGCAAGCTAGCTAATAAGACACAACATACTGAAGGTGTATTCCTCCTCTTTTGGTGGAAGCTAGCTGCCTCCTCATACCTCCAGCTCCTTGCCCGAGCTAAAACATGCCAGACCAGCGTGTCAAAGTTGGATTACAAATTGGGCAAAGTGGGCAACTGCCCTACGGCTTTGACTTTTAGGAGGTCCAACAGTCCCGGGTTTACTGCATGGAAATAGTTCTTTGGTAATTTGATTAATTATAGATTTGTTAGGAAATGTAAGACAGCCCTGCATTATTTTCCAATAATGAGGTTCAGTACTGTAGAGAGGCCCTGAGTCTAATTCTACTTTCAGGATCTGTATTACTTTAGTTGTGGTGCATATGCACACGCACATGCACTGGTGTATAGTCCTAAATAAACATGTGATTAATTAAATTACCATAAACTAACTGACACACAGATGTCTTGGAAAAGGTTATTATAGTGATGGAGTACTAGATGGTTTCTGGGCAAATACTGATGCTGCCACATGCTCTGGACCTAATGGGAACTAGGAGACATCAGGGTACATACAAGCTGCACAGAGCGCTGAGTGGATGGGTGGGAGTGGGGGAACCGTAGGGGCCCCAACAGCACATTTTCCCACCATGCAGTCTGTCCACTCAAAACACAGCAATTGATATGATTCTTCGAAGTCTTCCACCAAGTAATGGAGTGTTACTGATCTTAGTAACAGCAACGTATTAATTACTGAATTTCTAAATGTTATCTCTTATCCTAAAACTTACAAACTATAACTTATCTCTTTTCTAAATTACAATAAGAATGTACAACTCTGAAACTGCCTCATCTGACACAGTGACCATGTTCAAAAGTCAAAGATCCCGGCACATTCCTCCACTTCTCCGGCCAAAACTGAAGAGAAAACCAGAGCGATGAGAGTATTTCTGTGCCAGGCCCTTGCAGTATCTGCCTGTGAGGAGGGCCTACAGTATCCTGTGCCTGTTTGTCACTGTACATCTTGCTGTTAGTGTCCAAGGTCACAACTCCCCCCCCCCCCCCCCCCCCCTTCCTCTCTCTCTCCAGCCCACCCCTCGCTAGAATGGATGACTCCAGGTACACCGGAGGACAGTCATTTGGCTGTGGCCCCACTTCATTTCTCTGTGCCCCTCAAACACAACAGTGAGCTTTTCCCAGCATTCCCCCCAACAAACGCTTCAGCTCATGTATTTTTAATCTTTTGACAGATGCAATTATTCTTTACACGCCGTGCTCGTTAATCTTAATGCAGTTATTACTATTCATTGCTGGACGTTTTTCCCTCCTATTATTTTAATTTGAAAGCGTCTCTCTCTCTCTCCCCCAATGTGTGTGCGTGCTCATTCGTGTGCCGTCGGTCCAATCGGAACAGGCCAACAGCGGAGTTAATGAAATGCAAGAGGCGAACAAGGAAAGGAGGGGGAGGGGCTCCGGGTAGCAGCAGCAGCAGCAGCAGCAGCTCAATATGTGACCTGTTGTATCTGGCTATCATTAACATCTGGTCACATATCAGTTATCCACTTTGCCGTGCCCGCTATTGAATACAAATAACATATCCATTAAGTTTTGTGAGATTCCAGAGTGATCATGTTACACTTTGTTAATGCAACATAATGCTCCTGTTCAATGGCAACTAGAACACAACAGTAAACTCAGAGCAGAAATAACTTCTTGATGCAAGTTATTGAAGTGACTTTTTTTTTTTTCTCTCCTCTCCTCTTGCCTTTTATGAGGCCCCTAAGCCGAGATGTCAATCCACTGGAGTGTTTCATTAGCGTTCTATATTTTGATTTGCCTGTGACACCTCCTCATGCTGTGCACTATAACTCCTACCCAGTCTGGGGCTTGAAAGGGGTCTGTTAACAGTGTTTCCCTAACAATGTTTATATCACCTCCGCACGGTTTTTTGATCAGCGCAGATAAACATGTCCTGATCACTGAACGCTGAAAAACAGTGGCAGCTTCTGCCCGAATTCATCGGTTTCCCAGAGATCCAACTTCCTTCGTCTTTTTTTTTTTCTTCCTCTCCTCCTCGCCGCCTCACTCTGCTCCTCTCTCCTGGAGTGTGTGTGTGTGTGTGTGTGCGAGCGAGCGAGCGCGCGAGTGGCGTTTGAACGTCTGCGTTTGTTGCCACCTCTGTGAGAACGGCGAGGCCCTGTCGCCAGGGGCGTAGCCCTGAGACTGACGCTCCAGGTGTTTGCTCTTCCTCGCCTCCTCTCAGTACACACACTCATCCCTCAGGATCCACCCCGCTCCCTCTCTCCTTTAGAACACAGCTCCTTTTATCTGAGCGGGGAGCTCACTGAGAGTTTGTGAAGATTCTGATCTGAATACACCCCTCTAAGTGTGTGTGTGTGAGTATGTGTGTGTGTATGTGTTAGGCCTACGGCATGTCTGAGGTGTGTGTGTGTGTATGTCTATGTATGTGTGTGTGCACTAGTGGTAATGTTATGGCAACAGTGCTTGCTAGTGGTGACCAGCAGTACTGCAGAGCACAAGTACAAGCAGCTTTTTGTCACATCAAGTCTTATGTTGTCTTGTGGTATGAGATGGTTGTAAGTCCTTTACATATTCACATCAGATGTCTCCCTCGGCTATGAAATTACCAGAACAGAACGCACTGACCTTAGTAATTCAGAGTCATTCAAATGCATCAAGAATAGTTGTCCTTCTTCAACCCTCCATAAACATAAGCAAGCAGCAGCAGCAGAGAGAGAGAGAGAGGCCTGCGAGGCACAGCGAGCTGGCTTTATTGTAATTGTGCAGCTGAGTACCTACAGTCAGGATGAGAGGGAAGGAGGAGTGCTGCCGCGCGTTTGTGGCGGTCTGTCGGAAAATAAGGGCGTATAAAAGCTGATGGAGAATGAAAGCTCTCTGGGCGGGACGAGATTATGCACAAGTGATTAATAAGAGCAGTAATAAACAAAGGCCCAGGAGATGTTTGAGGTGCTTAATAATGCATTATGTTCATAAAAGAGCCGGGCCTCTCCAACTGATCCCTGTGGAGTAGGAGACCCCAGAGGGACCAGGAGAGAGTGTGCTCTTAAAAGAGAGCGTATGTGCATGTGTGTAGGAATGTCTGTCTGTGTCTGTGTGTGTGTGTGTGTGTGTGAGGAGATAAGATGTAACTGTGGGATTACAAAATGTAAAGACATAGACTGGTGTATTTGATGACATTAATTCCTTGTGATTTGTCTTACATGTCTCATAAATAAGAACGAGAGGTAGATTTTTTTTTTTTTGTATAATATTTGGAGTGAAGTTTGGTTTGGATGTCATTGTTACTTCTTCTTCTTCTTCTTTTTTTTTTACTGCAGCATCTCGTGTTAATTTTAAATGCTATCTAGCTCTGGCTTCATTCTTTGTTCTGAGCTTTAAAATGTCTTGGTATTGATGTCATTCCTTCTCCGCCCTTCAGTCTGTCAGACAAAGACGTGGAACAGCAATGAAAAAGAACAGGTTAAGAAGTTTCTCTTTCAGCTTTGTTTTGTTCACACACAAAAGCCGCCGCTTCCCACAATCTTTTTTTTTTTTTTTTTTTTTTTTTTTCATTCCACCTATCTTTTTATTTTAGTATTTTCTCAATCCTTTTGCAACATCAAGGTAAAGTGAGACTTGGGTTTGCTATCTGAATATCAAATGCTCTACTGGTTTAAAATGCACCACAAACAGAAAAGTCATGTTTATGAATTTGTTGCGAGCAGATTCTGTTATTTCCTATCAAAACTAATCGTTGACAAGTAGAAGAAAGAAGCCGGCATTTTATCCTACATACCTTTATCACTTTACATTGTCAAGGTGAAAGTAAAGACTTAGTGTTCTGTCAACCTAGTTTTGGTCCTTGACAACAATATTACAGCAGTGTTACTGTTTGTTGCAGCAGCAGCGGAGCGTGTTTATGGACCTTGAAGTCCACTCAGAGGAAAAAAACAAGACTGTTTTGAATGAAAAGAAAAAACCTTGGAGCACAGCCTTGTAAATTAATTTGTTCGTGTTGTATGATGGGAACACAGCTGGCCTCATTAACATGCGCACAACAAATAATTATAGCGTTTTTTTCTCTCTTCAGCCAGCCAATGCTTGGCTAATGGGCTTGCTGGGTTAATTATGTCAGAGCGTAATTACACAGGGCCCAGGGAGACATAATGGTGCACCCTGCTGCGCCCACACCGCCTAATGATGGTGTATCGCTGACAGGGCCAAGACGGACCGCCCCGACACACCTGCTTGTCTTGGCGCACACCACCCTGGTCCACCCCCACCCACCTGAACCTGTGCACCGTCCTCCACAGTGCCACCCGCAGTCCGCTGAGCCATCCAGGCTCTGACAGGCTTTGGCTGCAGCTCACCGTGGACTGAAGGCTCACCCAGATACACTAACTGCCTCCCGCTTTGAGATGTGCAATAGCACAGAAACAGCAACTCAGTGACCACAAGGAAGCAGCTACAGGATGGCAGCCTCATTACCGCTCAGTGAAAGTGATGAAACTCAATATCAATGCAGCCGAGATTGTGTAAAAACAATTAAAAGTTTTGGTAACTTCTGTTGGCTAGTAGCAACTTACGGATGAAGCTAATCCACATTATGCCTAAATGAGGTTCATGTTAAAGGATAGTTTGAGTTTATCACAAGTGAAAGGTCTTATTTTCACACGCAGTGAAGTGCATAAACCTCTATTTCAATACACTGTATACCAAAATCAAACTAATTTCAATCTGTAGTTTATCTTAACAAATCCATCCTATTAAATAAATGCTCAATTTATATTTCTTTTCTAAAGTTCTGTTAATTTCTGAGATTTGGGAACATTGCAGCATTGCTGAAAAGTCGAATGGGGCAAGAAACACAAGTAAGACAATTTATTTGGAACTCATTTCGAGTTCAAATGGATGCAGACTGTAAAATTATTACCCAAACTGTCCGTTAACAGTTAACAGATTCACTTCCTGATACCAACAATTACTAACTGTACTTCCTGTGATTATGATCAAGCAGTTCTCTCATGTAATGAGAGTTTATTACCATCATTTCAGGTGTGCTCATATTCACTTTTACCTCCTAATACATTTACAGTTTAGATAATTTGGCTAAACTGTTCAACTGGTAACTGTTAAACCTGACTTGTGAGACACAGATTTAAAAAAAAAAACATAACAGTCAAGCTTGACGCCACTGAAGCGGAGATATTTTGACTTTTAGTGTCTTGTAAAGCTTTTCCCATAATGCAAATCAAATGATGACATTATTGGAGTTATTTTCTAAGACTTAAGAGACCCAGACAACATTACACTGTGTATGACTGCTGTTTCTCGCCCTGTGTGACTTAATTGTAGCCGTGTTCCCAGATCTCAGCAATTACTTTGGTGAGTACAGTTTTATTGTAACTTATAGAAATGATGCCCAAAAATACAAAAATATGACCCAAGTTGTAAAAAAAAAAACTGGAATGATCCTTTCAATTTAAGACCTTCCTCATTGTGTGTGAACAGATATTTCCACATTTTCCCAGTGATGATATTGAACCCCTCCCGTGTCCCTCTGCTCCTCTCGGTGGCTGCGATCCCTCCAGAGCTGGACCTGTGTTTCACCAGAGAAAATGATGTATTAAATGTCCCGTGATTTATTAGCTTAAACGAGCTGCTGTTTCCCGATCAGTTATCGTGACCTCGGAGCAGACATCCAATCATCCATGATTAAGATAAGGGATGAATTAAAAACTGAAGCGTTTTATTCACACGGAGAGTGATTGCGACTCACCTGATGTACATAATGCCTCGTCAGCTGTGTTGTATCGCTTTGATTAGTAGAAATGTTAGCGGCGGGGTTAGTGTTGGATTCCTCCTTCCACTCCAGGTTTTATTTGGCGGATTTACCATCAGAGCCGCTGGAAAAAAAAGAAGCCGCACAGCTGCTTATGAACTACATCAATTAGTAGCTTTATTTTCCAAAGTTATCAGCGGTCCTCCTGGACTCTCCTTCAGTAACTGTATATCCCCGGCCCTTTGAGAGTATCCCTGCTGCTCTACTTTGACGGGGGTTAATTTTGTATACAGACTTAAGTTATATCCCTTCACTTTAAATTTGACTTTACTTTACTCCCCTGCCACTGATTGATAATCCTGGCTTGTCCATGTGTGAGAGATCCCTTACTATAATCTCTGTCCTTTGATCATTAAAAGTTGAAAGGATATATGGGAAAGAGGCTGATAAAGTGATTTCTGTGACAGTGGGTCGATGGAATAGCAGTGCTTTAAGTCATCCTGTTTGTCTTAGAAGAGCTGTGCTCTTAATAGTGATGTCCCTTGTGACTGATGCAATATCTCCACAGTTGGTGTAACAATGAATGCAGACATTGTTTGACTGTAAACGGTCCTGGGAAAAATAGCTCAATCAATTAAATGGCCCAAAATGTTTGTCTGATGAAAATGCAGATATGGCGAGCTGCAATGTATGGCCAGGATTTCAACAAATTGCACGTCGTAGAAGTTTTGAGTCTCTGATGAGCATTTATTTTTGTGGCCTGCCGGCTCAGAGTTTGCATTCTCACAGTGGCATCTGGCAAAGTTTAAACGTCTGTGGTTCCAACTTCTTATGAAAAGTCACTTCAGTCAGTGCCCATACTGAAGAAGGGATCCAATTGGGTTCCACACAGAAGTCTAAGATGAGTGGATGAAAGCTGTGGGAGAAAAGTTTGTGCAGCAAAGCAGCGATTTTCCTCCTCTTTTAGAGTTTTGAAGGGCTGCAGTGTGTGTGTGTGTGTGTGTGTGCGTGCGCGCGTGTGAGTGCATGTGTGTGCACGTGGCTCTACATCTTGCCTCCCCTCTTGTCAAGGAGCTCCCCTGAGCTTCCCTCTCTGTGCTTTGGCACTAGATGTCACCTCCTTTGGTGTTCGGCAGGCAGGTACACAACAGGAGCAGCTCTCTCTCTCTGAGCTGTTGAACTTTTCGGGAGGGGAAGAAAGGGAAGGGGAAGATTAAAAACAGCCCTGTGATGTGGAGTGCCGAGCTGCCTCCTGAGAATTCCTGGCATAATAATTTAAATGATCAAATGATACAGAGGAGACTTGTTAGTTGAGAAACAGCCTCCTAGTTGGCCCCATGGGCCCGGTGCTGCTGCGCATGCATTGCAAAACAGCTCCTCTGTTGTGCTAAAGAATCCCGCTTTTTTTTTTTTTTTTTTTTTTTTTTTACCCCCTTTTCAGGAGCAGACTTTTTCTACACTTTGCCTAGGTGTATACATGGAACTTAAGACTCCGTCACATATTCATGGCAATCTTTTTGTCTTCTCTGCCATTTATCAGCACATGAGAAGACTCATTAGACTCGATATCTGAACATGTGAAGGGTCGGATCCAGGCTTGTGTCATTAGGTCCAGCCTGTGAAATTTTCAAAGGCACCCGAGTGGGGAAAGTCTAAGAGTCACTCTTTGGAAACAAGTCTCAGTGGAATAGTCTGCCTCTGTTGAAACTGCGATGCAGAAAACTCTGTAATGTGCTTTGCAGGCAGCGCACACAGTAAAATAGCTATTTTGCTTTTTTTGAAAAATAGGAACGTATGTATATCGTGTGAAATCTTAGTAGTTCTTTCTACAGAGATTTGTTTGTGTCTGTTTTCAAAGATCCGGCTCCTGTGCTGGAGGCCTCGCACACCCTGGAGGAAAGGCTGCAGCAGCTTCAGAGTTCAGCCCCAGACAGCAAGGCCCTGGTGAGGGAGATCAGCGGGCACTGGAAGAAACACCTGGAGTGCCTTGAAAAGACAGGTCAGGCCAAAATCATGCACATTAGGGAGCCACCCTACTTGGAATATACATTTTTTTTTTTTTTTTTTACGCAGGTCTGGAAGTACTGGCAACTTAATTATACACACCGGGTCTTGCGAATGTTGTTAATAGTACCAAAATATCTAGAAAAGTTTTTTTTTTTAAAGTCACATAATGAGGACTTTTTATATAATTTATCATGTTTCCTTGTTAATTATAGAGCGCTCAGTGAATGTTAAATCCATGGCAGCTCTTTCCACGCACACAGAACCCACAGAGGACGGCCCAGCTGTCTCAGGGGCAGCAGTGACAGGAGACGCCCCAGAATCCAGCTCTCCAGCCTCCCTGATGACCCCCAACAGCACACCGACTCCTGGGGCCCCCGGCTCCCCACAACAGAACTGCCAGGACCGAGCCGAACAGGACGAACGAGGGTGAGAACCGCTGGCTGGCTGGCTGGCTGCCTCTGACTGATACAAGATTTATATTTCTTAAAAGAGATGAATTAAACCTCTGTAGTCACATAGGTTTACTGAAGTAATTATTTTAGATCGACAGAAGAAGATTGTAACCCTTTAATATCCCAAACCATTTTCCAATCCAATTTTTATGCTCATTAAAGGGGAACTCCACTGATTTTACACATCAAGGTCTGTTTACAGGTCTTGGGGAGTACTACCGCACAGGTGAAAAAAAAAAAAGTTGTATAAAGCCGTTTGTGGCTCAAGGGGGAGCTGCGTGAAGTTTGATAAATTGCCTCGGCGTCGGTTGGGGCTGAAGACTACAAGTTTGAAAATGAAACAAATCTGGGGGTGTGGAGTTAGAGAGAAGTGAGGTTATCAGACCTCTGTAGCCCGCTCCTCGTCTCTGCTTGAGGCTGACAGCTGCAGGCTACATTAGCTGCTAGTAGTATAATAAACCTGAATCTGTACAGTCAAATAAATCGAGTAGCGTTGCATTGTGGGTAATGTGGGCGCCACATTTTGAGAAGAAAGGAATAATATGATTTAATGATTGTCTCTGTTTCTGCTGCCTCAATTTTGATCCTTTTTTTTAATCCTAAATAGGTGGAGTACTCTTTTAAGGCAACAATATTCATCAATTCTTATAATGATGTAATAATAAATAAGTATGATCTATTGTTTTCTGTCTGTGACCCTGTAGAAAGAAGCTTAAATTCCTCCATTTAGCTGAAATTGAGCATTCAGTTTTCTTGGGGATATTTTGAGGTGTAGCTAGACATTAGCAGCAATGGTGGAAAGTGGAAAAAAAAATATGTATATATTATCTTTATTTAATCAGGTAATCTCATTGAGACCTGAAACAGCAGAGAGAAAGAAAATAACACAGCCAAACAAACAAAAACACATATAGCAGCAGAAACAATCATGTGTACATGGTGCTCCAAAAGGCTCCTAAAACGCATCAACGCTCATAAATTGCATTTTGTCTGTGAACTCCGTATGTGCCTTTTTCCAGGCAGGGGTAGGTTGGGATTAACATATTTTTCTGTCTCAAAGCATAAAGTTGTGTACAGTGTGGACATGATGCAGTGTGGTAACTGACAGAGTTTCTTCTCTCAGGGAGGAGGAGGAGAGCGCTGATGCTAGTTTGGCTGACAGACTATCAGAGGCCGAGGAGAAGATCAAGGTTCTGCATTCATGTAAGTGGTTTAAACACTGGCACGCACTGTAGCTGTTAAATTTAATTTCAACCTATTAAAGAGCCAATACGTGTATAATTGCAGTATGGTGCCCCCTACTGCAACACAGACACTCACACGCTGCTGCTGCTTTGTTTTCATAGCTTTAAGTTAAAGCTATTTTCACGTTTTCACCAATGAAATTTGAGTTTGATCATATGTGAGTTTAACATCAGCTTTCCATGCACTCTGTGACTGTTAAGAGTGTCTCTACATTGGTTATATTTGAGTTGTTTGACTTGTAATTTAAATATGGAAAATATAATAATCTATCTAAAAACCGCATTGGCAAATAAATCCAGTAATGTAGCTTTAAGGTCAAAGTTCATGTGTTTTGTTTTTTAAAGTTAATATCTCACCTCATCCCTGTCTTCGCCTCAACAGCTTTGAACACCGCACAGGCAGAGCTGCTGGACCTGCGGTGTAAATATAACCAAGAGATGACAAACAAGTAAGAAACTGTCTGAATTTTACATTTTTATGTTTTACTGTACCATCTGTTTCTGAAGAGCTTTTTCCCATACAACCCCTCCCCCCTTTTCTGTCCAGTCACGGTGGCGGCGCACGCTGCTTTCTCTACGGCCTTCCACATTGTAGCGTTTTTCGAGTGCTGAATTCGCTCTTCTTTATTTCGCCTACATAAACTCCGTGTCCAGTGTAGAGCTGAGGAATGCCATTGTAAAGGCAGCGAGTGAGAGTGACTCAGCCACTAATGCAGGTCGATGAGAGAGAGGTCTGTGTTTGCCTTCACTGGCAGCTGGGCCTTGACAGCCCTCAAGAAGAATTGCTCCATTTAAAGATTGCTTCAGAAAACACTCTACCTTGTCCTGGTCTTTGAGCGCAATGTATCCACCGCACGCCTGAAATGAATCTGAGCTTGTATGAAGGATGTCGATAGACATTCAAAGTAAACACTCCTTTGTTTGGGTTGTGCTCCAGAGCACAGTCAGCCGCTGCTAATGGATTTTCTCCCAGGCTTAATCCATGGCGCAATTGAACTGATGTTTCTAGACCCACTGCCATCCATTTTGTCGGATTGGACACTTTTTCAGGTTGGCCTTACATTTCCCATACAGCTACACTTTGAAAGGCCATCTCCGTTACCTGGTTTGTCATATAGTGTGTGTGTGTGTGTGTGTGTGTGTGTGTGTGTGTGTGTGTTGTCCCCGGTCACATCCCTCTCTCACGGACAGTAGCACCACTGACCCCAGAGCTCCAGCTGCAGTTATCCCTCCTTGACCCCGAGCCTCTGAACACCGGGCATGCCTCTATTACTCTCACTGACTGTTTCCTCAATGTTGATAAGAAAGACTATTTGTCTGCTTCGGCTTGAGTAGCTGAGCAGGTAATCAATACAAAACATTTTCTGTACTGCACAAGTTCATTAAATGTGGAGCTGACACCTGTTAGTGCGTGCTGTCAGCTGGGCGCCATCTATCCTCGGCCTTATTGATAGGACCCGGGCATGACCGAGACCCTCTGAAACCAGGTCTGCGCCAAACTCCACCGATGATCATTAATGCCAAGAAGAGGTTTGTTTGAAACAGTCGCGGTATCTGACTGATTCCAGGTCTTACTGTAGAAATATCGGAGTATTGTATTTTGCTTTCTTGAGTCTTTGTGACACAATGATTCTATTGGATTTAAAACATTTTAGATAATTATGCAGCCTGATGCGCGACAATAGGAGTAGTTAAAGTGCAAACATGAAAGATAAGGGTTCGGCTGAATTAAGTTTGTTTAATTTGGATTTAAAAAAACTCCAATATGTTCTTTGAACAAATTCTTCTTTTGGTAAAAAAGGACTAGAGTGTCCTGAAACTTGAGAAACCTATGTGCATATTTAAATCAATCACAGCATCCTCATTAATTCATCCTTATCTACCTTTTGAAAATCAGGTCCCATGTGTGCAAAATGAAACTGTTGAACTTCAAACAAACCTCATGAATAATCCTGCTGAGCTTCTGTTTAAATTAGACTGATTGTTAGATGTATGGAGGCAAGTTGAGAGTCGAATCTCAAAAGAGTTACTGAGGATACAAATCACCCATTCATCCATCCAGATCCCCTTTGTGGTCCAGCAGAGGGACAGTGATGTACGCCTGAGATTAGAGGACATCAACTAGAGATAGATTCCAATTTCTTTTAAGAAATTTGTTTTTGTTCCAGAATTCTTGGTACTATCTAACATTTTCGAGACAGTCCCACCATTTAGAGACACTCCTGTTACCATGGAGATGTTAGCCCTTCCAAAGCTTCAGGATTGCGGTCCATTTTCAGGATGAGCTGTGTTGCACTGCAGTCACCGAGCTCGAGTTACTTATTGTTAATAGAGTCAACTGAAACAAAAAAAAAACAAGGATTTTGCTCAACGTGTGAAAACATCTCAACTGGCTATGTAAAAAAAAAAAAAAAAAAAAAAAAAAGAGGACTGCAGAATGAGCTGTCACTTTTGCACAGCCGTTTTTCTGTTGTTGTTTCTTTCTATACATGGTTTTGATCATTTATTTTAAGGTCATGACTCATGCCACAGCTGGATGGTTTGGATCATGGCATTAAACTCCTAATTTCTTGGAACACCTATGTGGGGAAAAAAAAAAAAAGTGACATTTACCGCTAGAACCTTGGCCACTTAACGAGTGCAAAAGGTGTGTTACAACAACAGTTAGGCTTGATTTTTGGTGTGTTTGTTGTTCATTTGAGAGTGAGAGTATCTCCTCAGTAATCCTCTGGTGCTCTGCCTGGTGTGTGTGTGTGTGTGTGTGTGTGTTTCAGGGCAGAGGAGGTCGACGCCATCATGGCCAATCTCGAGAAGGCAAACCAGGTGAGTACAGTCTTCCTCCGCACTTCTTTGATTGAGATACTCCTTCGTTAAGGTAATCACTCCTGTAATCAAGCCTCGGCTTTAATTAGACACCCTCCGTCCTGTGTCCCCCCCCCTTCTCCTCCTCCTCCTCCTCCCGCACTCCCCTCCCCTGAGCGTGTGATTAGCGAGTGTAAACCCGAGCTCCCGTCGGTGGGCGCGCTGTGGCAGCACGTCTCCACTCAGCAGAGAACAGGAGACTGCCGAGCGCGATTGATGCCGGAGCGTCGAACGCCAGGGTTCTTCGTTATCTCATTGCCTTGATTGCTTCCTATCCTGGTGATACCTCTTTTCTTCTGCTCCTTTCTTCTCCCCTCTGCTTTTTTCTCTCTCTCTCTTTCTCTCTCACACTCTTTTTCTCACTCTGCTGCTCTCTGCCAGCAGCTCCTAGATAAATGTTCTCAAAATGAATCATTAATTAGCAGGCCGGGTGTGACAGAGCAGGTAAACAGTTTGGGGAATAAAGTGGGCTGACTAAACAGCCCCCTCAGCAGAATAAACCCGTGGCTGCATTCGTCTGCTCGGGCCCTCGCTCAGGTTTTCATTTGGTTCTAAATTTGAGAGCAAGGGTGTCTCCTTTGATTTATGTATGTGCTCTCACCTTGATCATCTCATTAGCCAATTGATGTGGCTGGTGTATGAAAACTGTAACGCTGCGATACCTTGTCTGTGTGCAGAGAGCAGAAATGGCCCAGAGAGAAGTGGAAAGGCTAAAGGAGCAGTTAGCCAGTGGTCAGAGTGGCACCACAGGGAGTTGCCATCCAGCAGAGGGCACTAGCAGGGTAAGAGTAATGTGTGTTGGTCTATGGAATGCTTGTTCTTTCATTTTTGGCGTTGTGCTTTGGTGTTTTTTTTGTCATTCATTCCCCAGACATGACCTGTCAATCAACAATACATTCAGTGCTATGATGTTCCTCCCTCAGATTTTCTGTGGGTGGTGGCCTTGTCACATCTTATTACCTTTACTTAAGCAGACACAATCACTTAGAACAATTCAAATGCAGCAGTAGTAGTTACCTGATCATCATCTCTGAAGTCAAATTCTCTCACTTCCTACCTGTCTGAATTATATCAACACTGAGTAGGTTGTGATTCACTAGCCGGCCTCTCACATTTTCTCTCCTCCTCACTCCTTCTATCACTTTTTTTTTCTATCCCCTCCCTCTCACACCCTTTGTCACGTCTCCTTCTCATCCTGTCAGGAGAAGAGTGAGGTGTTGCCCTCCCAGCTGGAGGCCGCTCTGCTGGCTAAAGACCGCGAAATCCTCCGTCTTCTCGAAAATATTCAGCGGCTGCAGTTCACACTACAGGAAGTTCAGGAGACCTCAGCCAATCAGATCCTAGAGCTGGAACGCCAGCTGGCCTATAAGACAGAAGCTATCGAGGTGAGTGGCTCTGACACATAAGAAGTGACAGAACGTGATGAACACCTCGTTAGTGGCTCTGATCTTCTTTTTTTTTTTTTTTTGTCAACATGCTTCTGCTGTTTTTTCCATTTCAGAGATTAGAAGCTAAACTGCAGTCCCAGATGGACTATGAAGAGATTAAAACTGAACTCAGGTGATCATTTGATGCAGACTAAATGTGTAAATCATTCATAATTATTGGAATTTAGATCCAAAATATTTGACTTTCTTTTGCATCTTTGTTTTCTGCCCCTAGTATCCTAAAGGTGATGAAGCTGGCTTCTGCCAATGGCAGCTCGTCCCAGGTATATTTTCTCCCGCTTCTTGTTTACACAGCGGTTTCACACAGCCGTGACTTCCTCTTCCCAAAGTAGACCTTTGGTTTCTTCTTAATGTTTTCTTGTTGTCAAGGAAGAAAAACTACAGCAGCGCCATTGAAATGCGCCAATGATCGTCATCCATTATAAGGATATCCACAGCCCCTGTGATTGATTAATCGAAAATTAACAGCTTTTGTCTGCGTGCGTGTGTGTGTGTGTGTGTTTGTGTGTGTATAGGAATCTGCCAAGGCTGCAGAGGCTCTTTTGCTGGATAAAGAGGCGTTTCTTCCATCTCACAAGTACCTGATGGATAAGGCCCGCATTTTGCACAGCAACGGTAAAATGTCTCATGTTACGTTTTATGTCTATATAACCTAGTTTTTATAGTTAAGCAGGAGGTGCTAGAGTTTTTTTGTGGCTGTGAGTTTTGCCATCTTCTAAAAACTCCCCTTACTTCACTGATTGCTTGTTGCTCATTGGGTAGACTCAATCGATTCTCGAGTGGACGTTTTTCAGACTTAAATCTCTTTGCATAAACTGAGCCTGCAAAATTGAGTCTGGGTTTGCAAGGCTAGAAAGCAAGTGAGTTAATTCATGAAATATCTGTCTTTGCTGGATAACAATTAGCTGCCCTTAGTTACTCTGCGGAGGCCGTGCGGCTGTATGTGTATGTATACACAAGTTTGGTGAGCATGTGTTTTCTGTCACCAGATGATGACCAGTCTGAGGATGCAGGCAGAGAGACAGGCAGGCCACCCGGCTCCCACTCGTCTTCCTCTCAGGCGGACGGCCGCGCCTCTCCCAGCCCCGGCCCCCCCACCCTCGACGGCTCCTCCTCCAGTCACGATCTCCCTCGTCCTTTCTCCGTGTCGCCGTGCTCTGGAGACCGACTGTCAGGAGACCACCTCCTCCACAAGCAGCTCCTCTCCCCACACTTTAAAAAGGAGGGGCTAATGGCTTTTCCCACCGCCCTCTATGCAGCCAAAGTTGCCCTCATGTCAGCCACTCAAGGGTCTGCGGGGGCAGGCAGTGGTGACGCGGGCTTACCCAGCGACCAGTCCGAAAGCGGCAGCTCGACTGCAGGGGACGAGGACCAACTGGACACGGCAGAGATTGCCTTCCAGGTGAAAGAGCAGCTGCTGAAGCATAACATCGGCCAGCGCGTGTTCGGCCACTACGTGCTGGGCCTTTCCCAGGGCTCGGTCAGCGAGATCCTGGCCCGGCCCAAACCCTGGAGGAAGCTGACTGTGAAAGGCAAAGAACCCTTTATTAAGATGAAGCAGTTCCTCTCTGATGAGCAGAACATCCTGGCACTGAGGACCATCCAGGTCCGCCAACGAGGTGAGTGGATAAGACCGTAACAGGACAGGAAATAGCAGAAAAACATGCAGATTTCAGGTTCAGGTGGGGAAAAAAGCAGAATTGTATTGAAATCACTGAGAGGTCCATTTGATTGAAAAACCAACTTTTCTACTATCACCCTTTTCTTTTTTTGTGTATGCTTTCCCAATCATGGATAACCATACACTAATTATGTAGAGCTGCATTAAAAAAGTATAGAAAAACACATCACTGTTGCACTCAGTGACCATGAAAACACACACGTTAGTTTATTTGGAGTTAATCCTACATACACCGTCCTGCTGCAGTGAATACTCACTAGAACACCAAATCAACTGTTTTAGTAATGTTTGCAAAAAAAACTGACACTCCAGGGCCACCCAGCTGTTTTAGTAAATTTCTGTGCCTTTTTTTAAAAAAAAAAAAACCTATATATTTGTAAGCCATTTTTAATGATTTCTGTCTCCAGTAGAAAAGAAGGAGTTTTGGGCTGAGTGCCACAGACAGGGAGAGAAAGTCAGACAGTATAGAGACTATGTTGTTGTTGGTTTTTGGTCTTTTCTTTTTTCATTTATGGAAAAGTAAGAAACTATTGTGAATTTTGTCTTGAGTATAAATGGTTTAGATAGTATTGTTAAACAGGTTATCATATGGGAATCATGGCCAAAGCTAATCCAATAAGACCTAGATCATAAAATAAAAGGATGTTCTTTGGAGAGTGTTTCAGGGGATTTGGGATTGTATGAAGCTACAGTCTACCTCCACGTTTTTAAATCAGATGTTCTCCTGCCATCTTGTTTTTGGTGGCTCAGCTCCTGGACATGTGTACATTTAAAAACTTCTTAATCTACTTGGACCTCATCGCTGACTTCTTCACAGCTTTCTCTGCCATGTTTGTAGTGTTACTTTTAAACTTTGTTTTCTCCCTAGATTCACAGCTTTTGAAAGTTGAGCTTCCCGTATACTGCAACCTCAGACAGCACGCGCTCAAAGGCAGCCATTGATCTACCAGTCAAAAGCAAAGCCTTGGAACTGCTCTCTGATCAACCATCCCACTCACCCCCTCCCCTCTGCTCTCTCTCTCTATCTCTATCTCTTTCTGTTACCCTCTGTGACAGGGAGCATCACTCCGCGCATCCGAACTCCTGAAACTGGGTCAGACGACGCCATTAGGAATATCCTGGAGCAGGCCAAGAAGGAGATCCAGTCCCAGCGGGGAGGTGAGGAGTGAGCTGCGAGTGATACATCATAGTTAAAAGCCATAGTGATTGATTTTTTTTTTTTATTGACAATAATGTTTCTATTCTTTATTTTCAATCGCTATTTTAATGCGTCTAAATTGAAAAGGTAATGTGTGCATCAGTGTCAGCGTGTGGGTCTTTCTTGCGTAGGTGATGGCAAGACGTCTCTGAGCGCCTCCTTAGGCAGAAGCAGTAACGGTGTGGGCAGCGGCTCTGACGAAACCATAAAGAGTATCCTAGAACAAGCCAGGAGGGAGATGGAGTCCCAGCAGCAGACCCTGATGGAGATGGAGGCCTGTGGAAGGGCCTCGACTGCCAGCTCAGGAGCTCAGGTGGAACGTCTGGGGCCTCCGGAGCGCTCCAGGGGCCATACTTTACCCATCTCCATCAAACAAGAAGAAGGGGGCTGCGTTACCGTCTGCATGGCCAATCCCATCAGCAGCCCCCAGACGCCCCTCAGCGTCCTCTCCCCGGCCGCCTTCGTCCAGAACATCATCCGCAAAGTCAAATCAGAGATCGGCGAAGCGGGCACCTACTTCGACCAGCACTGGTCTCAGGAGCGGGGACCGATGGGTCTCGTCGGCGGAGGCAGCTCTCGGCCCTTCACTTCGGTCTCGCCCTCCCTGTCTTCCTCCTCTTCCGGGCCCTCCGCTTTGCCCAGGCCCTGGCCTCGTCTGGAGAACGGCGAGTGTCTCCCCAACAGCGAGGAGGCCTCCGCCGCCGAGGACGAGCTGGTGCTGAGCCGGCCGGTGGAAGTGAAGGTGGAGTCGGACACGTCGGTGAGCGGCGAGTCTCCGGGCCCCGGCCCCGGACGGCTCTCCTACTACCCGGCGTACATCCCCCGCGCCCTTAAGCCCACTGTGCCGCCACTGACTCCAGAGCAGTATGAATTGTACATGTACCGAGAGGTGGACACCATCGAGCTGACCAGGCAGGTGAAGGAGAAGCTGGCGAAGAACGGCATCTGTCAGAGGATCTTTGGTGAAAAGGTCAGATGTTGCTCTTTCATATTAATAAAGGAGAATCTCTTCCTACTGCAAAATACGAGAACATGCAAACAGTTAAGAATTATAATAAATATTTTACATCTTGTATATTAAACTGAATATTACGTCTGCTTCATTTAACCCTAAATACATAGATCCATATAAATATCTTTACACAACTTGTAAACTTTGTTTTACTTGATTCGCTGTTTTACTCTGATCTACAGACTATGAATGGAAGAAGTTTTGTGAAGCCGTACTGCTTTCCTGTGCACATTAGTCACACTGAACGGTTTCATGTAATATTAGACTAATGTAACATGACTAAACACAAACCACATCTTTTTATTATTTCACTTATCTAAGGAACAAAGTAATCAAACACTCAAATCATCCATGTGAAAAAGTAATTCCGCTTTTAAATGTAATAATAGGATGCACCACTTAAGCAGCAATAACTGCAGCCTAAAGCTTCTTATCATTTGATATCAGTTTTCACATCACAGTGAAAAGATCTTAACCGCTCTTTATGCAGGAAAACACATTTGTAGGTTTTTTTAAGCACAAACCGTTTCGGTTCAGCTGAGTTTGAGTCAGGACTTCGATGCTGCCCAAACTTAAAGTTTATGCTTTTCAGCCGTTCAGATTTGGATTTAATTTTGTGGTCTGGATGGTTGTCGTGTGGTATCACACAATTATGCTTCAGCTCATGGACAGATGACTAGAGCTCTAAGAAACTGAGCACAATTCATACGACCACTTGATGTGAAAAGCTGTGCTTTTAGACCAGACACAACATAATCAGTGCCCAAAACATTCCACTTTTTTTTTTACTGGTCTCTGTGTAGAACATTTGAAAAGCCTTCAAGTACATTTCAGTAAATAAAAGAAAGCATTGAAAGCATCACCTCACTGCTCTGCCATGAATCCATTTTGACTAGTCTCTTTCTTATTGTGCTGACTTTAATAGACACTAGAGAGACTCGCAGTTCTTTGAATTTTCTGCTGGTTACTTCTGTAACTTCCTGGATGAGTCTTCACTGCACCCTTATAGACCTTTTGGGAGGCTGGCAGCAGGATTCATTACACTACACTGTCTACAAGCACTCATGCATGCATCTTTTTTTCCCTCATCTCCTCTGACATTTCTTTTGATTGTGCCATGATCTGCTACTTTACTTTAGAGTATGTGTTAGATCATAAAGGATTCAATCATCTTAATCTAATTATTGATGACTGAGGGACTAAAGGGGGTAAATAAGTTTTCAAATGGACGATAGGGGTTTTGTATAAATTTGTTCCTTCAACCTATGAATTGATCATTTTAAAATGTGTTATTCCTTGGTCAAATCTTTAACCAATCAGTAGGACAAATATATAGAAAATTAGGAAAGGAGGAAATATATGAATATGTAAACTGTTTTTGGGGACTTTTCCTGTAGTTAGCCACTTTATGTTTGATATTAGTTTTACAGCTTTATTTCCAAAAAGTCCCTCTGGGCGTTCTCCTAGGCACCTTTTTCATTCTCTGTGGAGTGGAGACAATATAACAAGCTTCATGGTGCAGATTTTACACCTTGATACGTGAGAACTGTTCAAATTTGTAAATACTCAAGTGTTGTAAAATACAATGCAGGTTGAAAACAGTGCAGCGATCTCGACAGAAGACTCGAGCACACTGAAGTGTGTTGAGATTTTATTCAAAAACCAAAAAAGTGAAGAAAGAAAAAAAAAAATCATCACCAGCCTTTTATGTTTTTGGTTTATAACCACACACAATCTACCTCATGATCAGTCAAAATGACAAAATGATCAGCACACAAGATTTTTTTCTGCACATCCATGAAACATGCTGCAAATTGCAGGCAAATAATTAAATCTGAATCGACTCAACATAAACATCTATGGTGTTTTGCTTCCCTCTAGTGGTCGTGCGCTGAAAGTGTATCACTGAAGCCATTTGCCATGAGCAAAGAGATTTCTATCTTTCATAATAACAATTAGAAGGAAAAACTTGTTCAATAAAGATCCTTTAATATATACAACATTTTGGTCAAAGGCCTTTTTCAGGTGTGTCCTTTTTCTTTGACTGAAACGTTGTTAAATGATCTTTATCGAGTGAAGACAGTGTACAGGTGTGCCTCTGCCTTCAAGTACGTGTCTGCTCCACCAACACACCTGTCACAAAGACTATTCAGGTGTGCAAAAGACTTTTTGATGAAATAACGGTGTGCAATTTATACATTTTGCTTTAGTGCTGTCACAGATGACGTGTTGAGTCACAGTATATTAACTTGTGTTGTGTGGTACAGGTGTTGGGGCTTTCTCAGGGCAGCGTGAGCGACATGCTGTCTCGGCCCAAACCCTGGAGCAAGCTGACCCAGAAAGGCAGGGAGCCCTTCATCCGCATGCAGCTGTGGTTACTGGACCAGCTAGGCCAGAGTCTCAATCAGCCCCCGAACCAGGGCCACACTCAGGGTGAGACCGCAGTTTATAACACACACTCTCATATATTAAAATGGGCAGCAACAATAAGGCTTAAGATGCTGCAAAACCAAAGCACCAACATCAAAAGGACAAAGTGGGACTGCTGCAGTGGCTACATCCTGGTTATAGGCTTATGGCTGTTTTTTGTGATCCCCCCCACCTACAGATAAAAGCCCAGTGACGGCCCAGTCTTCACCCTCCCCGCCCCTGAGCCCAGCTGAGAGCCATCCCAGTCCACCGGTCGAACCGGTCAGTCTCTCCCTGGAGAGCAGCAAGGAGAACCAGCAGCCTGAGAGCCTGGTCCTGGGGCTGCCCCCCAACCCGGAGGGAGGAAAGTCTACCCCCAGCCTCATCGCCCTGCATCAACCCACGAACCCACTGGGCATCCAGGAGCTGGTGGCCATGTCTCCGGAGCTGGACACCTACGCAATCACCAAGAAGGTGAAGGAAGTGCTAACAGACAACAACCTAGGTGAGTCTGTGTTTACTCTGTGGGGATAAGCTGACACTCCTCGTGAATGCAGACACAAGCGCGTCACACACCGTGTACGTTTGTTCCCTCACAGGTCAGCGTCTTTTCGGTGAGACCATCCTGGGTCTCACTCAAGGCTCGGTGTCTGACCTGCTCTCCAGGCCTAAACCTTGGCACAAACTCAGCCTGAAAGGAAGGGAGCCGTTTGTCCGCATGCAGCTTTGGCTCAACGACCCTCACAATGTGGACAAGCTGAGGACTATGAAGAAGATGGAGAAGAAAGGTGGGGACTGTGTAGTGCAACGTCATCCTGTATGAATCCAGAATTTGTCTGTGTTTTGTAATCCCTTTACATCATATATCCCTGTCGTCCCTGCAGCCTATCTGAAGAGGCGGTACGGACTGCTGAGCACCGGCTCGGACAGCGACTCACCCAGCACTCGTTCTGAGTGTGTGAGTCCGGCGTTGGCCTCGCTGGACCTTTGTCCCTACAGCCAGGTGAAGAAGCCTCGGGTGGTGCTGGGAGCTGAGGAGAAGGAAGCCCTGAGGAAGGCCTACCTGCTGGAGCCCTACCCCTCTCAGAACACTATTGAAATGCTGGCCTCCCAGCTCAACCTCAAAACCAACACTGTCATCAACTGGTTCCACAACTACAGGCGAGTCTAACGTGACCTTTACTCTGTTCTTTTCATTCTGTATTTACTCTAAGCTGCAACTGAATACCTGAACTGTATATCAGAAAAGTAAACTCAGATATCTTTTACTCTGACACTTGTCTGTTTGTCTTTAAGTGACGGTCTAACAGCAGCGTTTGTGTGCAGGTCCAGGATGCGACGGGAGGTGCTGATGGAGGGTCTGCCGGACAATGACACAGATGCTGAGCACCACAGCTATTCGCCCTCTGCAACACGAAGCCCCCACTCTGACGGAGAGGAGAGGAGGCTGCAGCAGCCCTCAGGACACATCCACTCCAGCCACCCTCTCAGCGCCAACACTGCACCGCCTCACGTCAAACAAGAGGCGATAGACAGGGAAGACGAGGGAGAGGAGGGGCGGGAGGGCTCCATGAAACAGTCGAGAGTTCAGTGTTTTTCCACAGCAGTGCAGTTCCCGCAGTTGAAAAGCGAGCGCGAGGACTCCATCGCCGGCTGTCGTGAGCCGCACTTGGCTGGCCAGAGCCTGAGGCAGGAAGAGGGGATGTGCAGCCAGGCTCAGGGGCTCTACCCTGGCGCTGTCTCCATAGACGGCCCACAGAGAGCCAACCAGTCCAGGCACGAGGGGGAAGACTCCGGGAAGTCGCCCGTCGATCCGGTCAGTTTCAAGGCCTCGTCGGAGCCCTGCCGCAGCAGCCTGGAGGTCTCCCTCAACTCCCCCTCCGCTGCATCCTCACCTGGCCTCATGATGTCAGTCTCTCCCGTCCCTTCCTCCTCTGCTCCCATATCGCCCTCGCTGCCCAACCCGCCTTCAACGAGCACCAATCACAGCCAGGACCCAAACCCACTCCCTCCCTTCCAGAGTCCCAAACTCAACAGAAGCACTCAGAGACGCAATGAGAAAATGGCCAACCTCAATAACATCATCCATAGGCTGGAGAGGGCAGCCAATCGAGAAGAAACACTGGAATGGGAGTTTTAAGCCCCATCGTTTAATTGTATCCAGTCCTGATGACCCTCGCGGCGCAACAGGAAAGTCTCAAACAGAAGCTTCCTGAAGACTTGGAGTGGAGCCTGGAATCCTGAAGGCCTGTCCTCTCAGACTGAAAACTGAAATGGGAACGCAGAGCTAAACATATGGCGAAACTCCCTACAAGAACTTAGAGTTGAAAAAAAGTTTATAAATGTGTATTTGTTTTTTGTTTTTTTTTGTTTTTTTTTTAAGGCATACTACTTTGAAATAAATGTGACAGCACTAGCTGTTCTTTTACCTATTGGACTTGACATGAAGACTTTTGCAGCTATGGTGTCATAAAATGTACACTGAAGTTCTGTAGATTGCCACTGGGTGAGATTAAAAAAAGACCCCTGTCTTAAGCCATTAAAAGCACTATAACTATTTGAAAAGAGACATTGACCAAATTTGCTACTTTTTGAATAGCAATTTTTCAGATTTTGTCTGTAAGACTGGACAGTTTAAGTCAAGTAACATGAAATCCTATTACTGACTGAGGGATAGTCCTTTAAGACTCTAAATATTCAACATCTTGTATGTACTTAGTTTCTTGGTGATATGTTTTGAAATATTTGTAACTCACACGTATAAAATGTGGTTGTACATGTTGTAGAATTGTCTGCAATAGCCTTCTCTAAACCTGATGTAGCATGGTACTCACCTGACCCTGTTATCCTCTGTAGTTAGTCACCTGTGATTATACTTGAGCGAAAACAAGAGAAAAAAAAAAAAGTTGAAAACCCTGCAAAAAATAACAAAAAAGGAAACGTTAAATCTAATGAGTAGAGTACTTTTAGTGTTTTCTTTTCTTTTTTTTTCTTTGAATAATCCTTGAGGTTTACAGTTTAGGGCCCTTGTGCTTTTGGTAGTAAGTGAAACATTCACTCCGCACGAGCACAGTTTACATGATTTCTTTCAGACTTACCTCTCTGACCCTCTAAGGCACTGGTTCTCAGACTGTAACGGGCCAAGACACAGGACACCCAGTTTACCTCAGATTATGGTGATGCACATCATGCTATGACCATGCGTTTCATTCTTATACATAAACATGACCCACACTTATTTGAATAAATGGAGGGAAAGTACTCATCAAACACGTAGCAAGGGGTGAGTTGAAATGAGCGAAAATCTGTCTTTTTACAAAGAATATGCTGCTGTTTGAAAAAGATAGGGAGCTAGTAATTCACTTGTAGGTTACCTCACACTTGGGTAACACTTGATTGAGTGCACTTTCTCAAAATGGGTCATTTACTGTAGCTAGAATAATGTATACTTGACGAAACACCTCAACCTCTAAACACTGGCATGGTGTTCGAGGTAAAGCTGTTGTGAGCGACACTACAGTGCTGTGAATCGATCTCCTTTGGGGCTAAAGCTCACAGTCATTGAGAGCATGATAATTGCAGTATGACCTCTCATCAACATGAAAACATTCAATTTGTAAGTACACTATATTCAAGGACACAAAAGGTTACAGGTATCCCCTCATATTATCTTTGACCACTTGTGTATTGTGTCTGTAGTTTCTTTGTCATGCTTGCAAGATGTTCTTTATGTATTTTGCCTCTATTTTATACTCAGAACAGTTAACTAGATATTCAATACCTCGTGTATGAACTACTTACAGCACTTAGATTTTGATAATTGTGAGGACTCAAGAAAAATTTCAAATATCAACATTATCCTTAACTTAGTGTCCACAAGTCTTTGCCTTTACTGTATCGTTGAAGTTGGTAGTTAACACTTGCACATGTCTACATAGTTCAGAGGACTTGGATTGTATTAGAGATATATATTACACAATTACTAAAAATAATATCTTACATTCTTGGAACAAAATGTGCTGATTATATTGAAATAGAGTGTACAGATTTAATAAACCAAACCCATTCAAGCCAGTTCTGGTCTGGCAAGCTTGCCCACGTTTTAGACCTTCTCTCAGGGTAGTCTTGCTTTTTAAAGCTTTACTGAAACAGTTGCTCTCATCCTTGGTGGTGACTATGACAAACATTATGTGGTGTAGAGAACGACTCCGTTATATATTAATTGGACCTGTGGAAGTTGTGTACATATATGGGACTTGCAACTTTTGCAGGAAGCAGTGATTTGTTGGAGAGTTATTGCTGTTTTGTAATTCATTACACGGACGTGTCAAAGTACACTGTAGATTGGAACTACCAGGATGAGGCTAATGGGTTGTTGCATTTTTGGGATCAGTAGACTTTGCTCTCTAAAATACTGTTGTTTTTCTTTTTCTCTTGGAGCCACAGAAGATTTTTCTCTGGTTTTCGTACCACCATTTTTTGTGCATAATATACTGTATGATTAGAAGTGGCATTTCTTATGTGGAAATTTCATTGTCTTTCATGGTAACATGGGCATATGACTGAAAAAGAAATGTATTTACCCAGACCATTATCTCTTCATGTAAAGCTCATCTCATTGTTTTGCATGCAAATCCATTCTGGTCACATGACAAGGGATAGACTGTGTTTTTGTGTTGTTGTTCTTGCACAGGGACATTGAATCAGCACTTAAGTCTTTTTACATTAGTGAAGTCCACGCATGGTGCAGCTAATAAATTTGGCTCTCACAATGTCATCATGAATCCTGTCAAATCAGAACCCAATGATGACCCAGTAAACGTCGCTCCCAGGTGAATATTTAAATCAAGATTTTTTTGTGCCATATCATATGCCTCATGCATTATCCTCACAGGAGTAATGCCTTGTGGTAAGGTGTGATTTAAGAGGGGTGTTGGGCCTTTTGTAACCCTGTTTACAAAAAGCAAAGCTTTTTGTGACAAGAGCCCTACACGTTAGATGGTTTTATTTTATAATTGACATTAGTCACTAAATAATGTAATAATTGGTCAGCAAAATTTGAATGATTTCATTCAGAGTTGTTAATATGGAAACAGTATTTACAACTCTGATACTGAGGGTTTGTCACAAAGAAAAAAAAATCATTTGAAAGTCAGCTGTGAGCCAATAAAGAGGAGTGTCCTGCAGGCTTAAATAACTGTCAAAGGCCTCACGTGTCAGACTATTAAATGTTAAAGAATGGACAAAGTATGCCAAGTGTCTTGGAATTGAAGTTGCATAATGTAAGCCATCATTCAATACATAATTGTTTAAGATCCTGCTGTGTTGTGTCTTTATTTCTTTATGGTAAATGTCTGCCATATTTACAAAAAGAACAAATAAATACACACGATTCAAACTTTCAGTCCTTCATACCAGTCGACACACAAATAAAAACACACTGTCTCCAAATAATGTATGAACCTGAAACGGCATGAAGCCGTTCAGTTAATAATTAATCAATTAGAACTAATTGGGACATTTGGTAATTTTCATATTGTTCGCTTCATTAGCATTCTTTCGATGACTCCCCTCTTACTCTGATTGAATTATATCATTCATGTCTATTATATTGAGTTATTCGAGCAGGCTGCAGCCAGTGTTTACATGATCGCACCGCGTGGTGTATTTGAGCTCCTCCTCCGCCCAGAGCGTAGCTCCCACGCGATGACGTCACGCGCACGTAAGTCGTTGGGCTGGAGGAGAATTCGCGGCGATGGCGACGACGGCTTGGTGCTGGAGAGGGACGCAGTGAAGCTGGCCTCGGCTCGGATATGACTCATGTTTACTCAATCCAGGTCTATTTGCTGCTTAGTAATTGCACGGGCTTCGGATGAATATTTGGCTTCTAACTTCTCATCGCTCCGTTCGCGGGTGAGTCCGCCGGTTGTGGCAGTCGCTTGGTGTGTTTTGACAGAGGCCTCCGTTTTCGGGGTCCGCCCTCCATCTCATAACAACAAAAACAGTAGCGGAGAACTGCTGCTAGCTCAGCCAGCTAGTGTTAGCCGTCTCTGTCACAACTATTGCAAACACCGAGTAGCCTACTATGAGATTACAACACAGCAGCACAACAACAACAACACCCTGCTTATTAGTTGCTGTTAATTGTCGGCTGTTTGTAATCCAAACATTAGCTTGCTAGCATTAGCTATTTCACGGAGGTGCTCTTCTTGGTTGACTATTGACGTTAGCGGCAAAAAACGAGCTTAACGTTACTCAGACAGAAGGAAGAGCAGCGGTCGCTGCTAGCCTGCTAATAACTTTTATCTATTCAGATGAGTTATCTGTCTGACCAACCTGTTAGCATACCCGACGTTAGCTGTTGACTTTTTTTTTTTGCCGGTGTTTCAGTTTAACGAGTGACCGTGTTAACTGGTGACTCTCAGCCGTAGAGTTGTGGTTATATGTAGTGACCGCAGATGTTGGGGGAGAGAAAAAGAACAGAACATCCTTCAATTTACTTTAGTCCATTTTCAATACATATTTAAATGTGTTTAATATATCCGCCAACAATTTACGTTGGTTAATTGTATTCAGAAAGACTCATACACGTCTTGTAAGGTTTCTTATAAAGGGGGTGAAGAAAACCTATTTTAAGGTATGAACTGTTATCCTCAATCGGAAAGTGGCCCATATTCCATCAGTTAACCTGTATAATAATGTTAAATTCTTCATAATGCGCTAGCTGCTCTGCTAAGCTAGATTTCCTTAAAACTAGCTTTAAGGAAGATGAATATTTTGTAATAAGACAAAAATAAGACCAGACGAATAAAGACTGCATTGAACATACAATTTAACAGAAACGAAGGCTTTTACGAGGGGTACTATATGTTGTGTTCGTATTTTCTTCAGCTGTCACTACGACAACTATGGACGTATTCGGCCGAAAGTCTCCAATTAACACGGTCACTCGTTAAACCGAGACACCGACAATAATTGGTTTATCCAGAGTTATGTTGCAGAGCATTTGGCTTGCTCTCAGTCATTAAGATTGCGATTCAGAGGTGTTTTGTATGTCTTTTTGATGTTGCTATCTTTATCTCCTCAGCAAAAAATAGCCAACATTACATTATATTTTAGCTAGCGTTTTAGCTAATGCTAGAGTGAAGCCATAACGTTAACATTAAGCTAGCGGAATCTGCAGTATCTTGTAAGACACAAAGTTAGCGAGCATGTATACTTTGCGCTGTTGTGTTCAATATCGCTATCTGTCAGTCAACTTATCGACTGCAGTCAAACTTTGTTGTCAGTCATTGCAATGCATCGCGTCAGTCGGTTTTTCTTTGTGAAACTTGATAATATGAGTTTGGAGATTGGGGCTATTTGCTCGATAATGTTGCAGCCTGTGATGCACGGTGGCCTGTCACGGGATAGGAGTAACGTTAAGGCTCTAAGGGGCTTAGCCTTCGCTGTGTGACTCTGAACTCAGAGCCAGACTGAGCCGTAGCCACGGGTCATGAGCGCGCTGCGGTAAACAGAGCCGTGTGTGTGGCAGATATGCTTTATCAGGTAGCACCAGCAGTGAACTGGACTCTTCAGTGAAGTAATGACCTCCCCCTTGGCAGGCTCACACCACTCTCAACGACCAGGCAGTGCCTCCTCTGCTGCTGTTGCAGTGGGATTTCTGTCTGGCTTCTGCCCCTCGGCATCTTAAATGGTCCTGAGAAGGTGTATTGAGGTCCTGAGCTGCTCATTCACTGACCTCCTCGGATCAGATTTCAGTCTCTGCAAGAGTAGCTGACCTTTACAACTATTTGCGGCCTGTATGCTGAAAGATCCCTAACAGGTCGCCTGTTTTGAAAAGAGGTGTTAAGTGATATCACTGTTAGGATCAGCACTGTATAGATAGTTTAACACTTCCTGAACAAAAAAGTTGGAATCTTTTAATGGTCTCGGTGAATGACGTATTTTGCACTGGCAGGGAATTAATACCAACCACCAGCCAAGTGCTGCAAGTATTTGGGAAAAGTATTTGTGCTTGATCAGCCATTTTGGCGGATAATCGACCATTGTTGGGTAAATTAACCTCAAATAAGTTTTCTTTTATAGTCACACTTGTCATACCTGCTATTAGCTTGTATTAACCTCTAGATGAGGCAGCAGGGCTTTATTAAATCTGTCTTATGTGGATTGCATGTCCTTTATTTCTGAAGGCGAACATTAGATGATCAGTTCATGTGACTGAACCATGTTTTTATGCTGGTTAGACTGTAGACTTAGTGCTTCAAGATCCAGCTCGCGTTTTTTCCATTCCACAACTGAGTTTAAGTGGTATCTCTGAGCTCACATGCACGCCACTGTGACCACCAGCACAGCTATATTTGCCAGGGAATCAAAAGGGCTTCTGTAGCTAGAATGTCTCAGTGAAGAAGTCTGCTGTTTGAAAAATATAGACAGGTTTCTAAGGAAAAGCATTCGCTTATTATTCATTTGCCTTCATTCCCACAGATTTCCATGTCTTACTTGTGAGAGTTCCCAAACAGGATCATCAGGACTGCTCATCGTCCGTTACTGATTGTCTGTGGTAAGTTTAAAGGAAATATCACGTTATGTTTTTGGCCATCTGCTGTTTCTTTAACTGTGGCTGTCAGTACATTTGTCCCTATTTGCTACATTTAATGCAACCGGCTGAATATAAGGTTTACTGTAGGCCTGAATCCTGCTATTGCAGGCCTAGCCTTCCGTTGTGGTGTCATACCATATCGAATTGATTTGCAATTAACATTTTGAACATGACTGCCCAACCAGGGGCTCACAATCTCCTGGTCGATCATGGGCTACGATCAGTTTGTTATCTAGACCTGTTGCCTGAGAAAGTATTTCAGGAGCGGATGATGCTTGCATACAAAATCACAAATGCAGTAAACCAGCTGTTTGACCAGCCTTCAAAAGCCAGCCAGTCCCGGCATCGTTATTCTCGTGAGGTCCTCTAACATCTGCTCATGTCCACATGCACTCTAAATAAATATAACAGGAGCGCTGCAAATGAATATAGAAAATGGTGTTATTGTGGTTTGTTATTTCAGGTAGTCATATTTTCCAGAGAGATTCAGTGATCTGGTAGAAGAGACTCAAAACTTGCTATTCAGGGCGAGCTACATACAAACATACTTTTTAAAAAAAGGTTGTTTTGGGGCATTTAGTTCCTGTATTTGAGAGCGGACAGTAGAGAGGTGACAGGAAATGAGGAGACAGAGATGGGGAATAGCATGCAACAAAACATCCTAGACTGGAGTCAAACTGGGGACATTGCAGCTCGCAGTCAGTGCCTTAACCCCTGAGCCACTGGGGCACCCCGATAAGCATGTATTTACATTGCAGGACACTGACCCTCTCCCAGAATGATGACCTTAAAAATGATTGATTTCAAGCGTCATTTTCTTTTCAGCAAACCGGTTGATCAGGATCGTCCATTAACATTTATTTTATCTGATCACCCTGCCAGATAAAACAACGATCTGTTCAGAGCAACTGAACCTTTGAATATTAACGCCCTCCCAATATAAGCTGTGTGGCAACAAGACACTGTTTCACAATGACCTAAACTGATCCGAATTCAGTGCTGAATATGACATTGTCACAACAGCCACCACAGTATGTTGCTCCATATTTGTCAATACTGACTACAGTGACACGATCTGATCTGTGCAGCGGGCTGGTCTCGGAATGGAAGAAGGAAAAAGTAGATCTTAATTTGAAAGGTTCGGGCAACCTGACGTTAAAAATGCAATCAGACCACATGTGACAAGAAAACAGCTGCTTTCTTTTTGTGTTTTAAACATAACGGTTTAAAGGCAACATATATAATTTTTCATGTTCTCTGTCAGAATAACTCATCATCTTTCTGTGTTCTTCTTGCACAGACTGGTCCAGGTCGGCATTCCTTGTTGGGTGACCCACACTCCTTCACAGGGGCCATGGTACAGTACTTTCACTTTATGCATGCTTTGGATAGTAACTACTGTCTGTCCTGTGGCCTGGGCGCAGTCTGCAGAATCGGAAACTCTCCATTGATTACCGATTTTTATCAGCTCTGTTTACCAGGAAGCAGACAGTTACGTCAGCCGCAACAATGTCAAAGGTCTTCAGAGGCTGCTGCCTAAGCGGGGCAGCCTTCAGTTTTTACTGCAGAAATATTGGTTATATTGTTGCGTCATAAAATAACCACCGGAAGGGATGTGTTGCCTGTTGAACTGTGTGTGTGTGCGTGTGTGTGAGTTTTTTACGGTCTTGGCATACTGTTGTGTGGTGGCTGCCCCCTGGCTGGCCTCAGCACGCCTACTCCTCCAAGCCATGGTGATTTTGTGTATCAGCTGCTCACAGGCAGCAGTGGCGCATGCTGAGCCAGCATCCCACAGGATGTGCCACCACTGCCTGTTATCTGGCATCTCTTTCGACCACCTTAATCTTTCTTTGTACAATGTTGGGACTGAACTGGGCTCTTGACCAAACAAAGGCCATAGGTTCCTGTCGGTCCCTGTCAGCAGAAGGCCAGACATTTTTTTCCACTAGTTTGCCCTTGAGAAAAAAATTCCTGACTCTGCTTGTATATCCAGGCCTCGCATTCCCCAGTGATAGACATCCTCTGTGAAATATGTTCATCTTGCATAAGACTACTAAGTGACCTCAAACATTCAGCCCTCATGAAAGCCTACAGACTGCTGGTGAAAATCATCTTTTAAATGAAAAATGTCCATAATCTGATTTGGCCAAACTAAATTTGATTTTGAACTTTCTTTTCTTTTCGGGGTCTTGTGTAAATTAATTAGCATGGGTATTTTCAGTTTTAGAGCGCTGCATATTACTGGCATCTGTTTAAGCATAGTTTTGTTGTACAAGTGGTGATTATAGTAAATCAGCCTGGGCTGCACATTACAGTGTGGGTGGGGAAGCAGAAGACAGACACACAAAGCGGCATAAATGCAGCACTGTCAAGTCGGTTTTAACTCAACTCCGTTTCATAGAAAAGGTTGAGACACTTCCGCTATTTCCAAATAACGTGAAAGCCAATCAGATGCCACTATGGCCAGGAAAGTAGAAGCAAAGTGAAGTTGAAGAATAATTCTTCTTTTCTGCGAAAGAATTACAACTAAGGTGGTCTTGAGCAAGACTTTTAACCCCCCAATGATTCTTAACAATTCTTTCGGAGCAGCCCAGCGGTCAGAGCTCCCAGCTGTGAATGTGTTTGTCAGTGTGTGTGTGTGTAACATTAAGAGGGTGATAAATGAAGAAATAGACAGCAAACCTCCCCTGGAGAAACATTTCAAAAGCCATATATAAACTAAGGAAAAATACATGACTGAAAGAAGGTTGTGCTGTTAAGTTGGAGCCGGTTTCAGTGAAGAGTTAACGGGCCTTTTCTGTGCAGGAGGAGGAGGGGCAGCAGAGCTTGGAGTGTATCCAGGCCAATCAGATCTTCCCCAAGAAATCACCCGTCCTGGAGGAGGAAAACATGCAGGTGAGGAAGCCGCTGCACTCTCTGTTTATCTCATGCTGTAAAAGCCAGTTAACCTGAAAGTTATGTGTAAATATACAAGCGAGTCTCTTCTCTGTAATCGGTTACATAACTACAGTAACATGTGACTTCAGACACACTTTCAGTTCGGCCAGTCTCAGAAGAAGAAAAGTTTCAAATGCCCTAAAGAAGTCTGAATGATTAATAAGAACAAAGAAATCTTTCATTTAGTGTGTGCTTTATTTTTTTTTTTTGAGGTTATGTCGTTTATGACTCAGCATCAGCCGTGGCCAGAGGTGTTATGTTGTCATGTTAACATACGTACATACATCTGTCCAGTTGTTGTGAAAGCGATACGTCAGGAACGCCTCGATGGAATTTCTTCAAATTTGGCACAAACATCCACTTGGACTCAAGGATGAACTGATTAGAATTTGGTAGTTAAAGGTCAAAGGTGAAGGTCACTGTGATCTCACGAGATGCTTTTTTTGGGCTTAACTCAAGAATTCATACACTAATTGTGATGACATTTTATGTTTAGAAGGTCAAAGGTCAACTTCACTGTGACATCATAATATTCTGAGAAAAAAAACATCTTCCTGGCCGTTATTCAGCGACATAACTCAGGAACAGTCTGGGAGATGTCGACCATATTTCACATTTGGTGATTGTTTAGATCTTCTGTGCTGCCTGCTTGAAGATTTGTGTGAAGCGTCCACATTTTGGAATTTATAGCGTCTTTACAGCAACGTCCATATCTGAAGCATCGTCGACTGTCATGGCTACAACTTTGTGTTCTATCAAGAATCCGTCTCATTGACCAAACATGTCAACGCATACGAGGAAAATACACTTAATACTTTTTTATTAAATTCCTTCACAGTCCTTTCTACAAATATTATGAGTCTGGACAGATGTTGATGTAAACTTGCAACTTGATTGGTTGGCGGAGGCATACGACTGTGAGGCGGTATTTCTAGTTTTTAGTTAACGCATGAAGAAATCCTTTAATAGACGTTTATTTCCTACTCTGAGAAGCTACAAGTCGAAGCCTGTCATTGATCCATTGGTCACTCCATTTCTCTTTGCTTCGTCTTAGTCCTGGTATGTGTTCAGTCAGCTGGTTTCTGGTATTTTAAAAGCGTCTGTTGAGTAACTTGGAAAGCTTATATTTCATCAGCCAGCGTCAGCAGTGAAGTGCTGCAAAGCAAATGTCCATTGTAATAGTTTGCAACCTGCTGAAAGTTAGGGATTTGGTTGTGTGGCCTTTTTTTTTTCCGCATATGATGAAAAAGTCAGAATTGGAAAATTGGTACAATTCCTGCATTCAGTAAAAGGTGCACTCATTAGTTATGGATGGAACTACTTATAGTGTGAAATGGGCTTAGACTAGTTTCTATTATCTGCAAGAGTGAAACGTCTCATTTCATTTTGACTGACTGCTATAGCAAGAAATTGTCAAAATGGTGATACATCTAGTGACATAATGAATTGTACCCTCTGTGCATGTATCATGATCAGTGCGGCTCTGCTGTTTGTTTAAAATGTTTTATCTCCTGCTGTTGCTAGGTGCCCTTTCTCCAGCTGCACGGGGAGTTCACAGAGTATGTGGGCAGGGCAGAGGACGCCATCATCGCGATGTCCAACTACCGACTACACATCAAGTTCAAAGAGTCCGTTGTCAACGTAAGTATCTCTGAAAAAGTGACGGACGAGATCCGAGGTCGCATATATGATTAGAGCTCAAAATGACTGAAGAATGAGTTACATTGTCTCTACTGGAGGCTGTGTGAAAGTGCTGTAATGTTTTGTGAATGGACAGAGCTGGGGCCGTTGTGCCAGCGCCGTGGTGACCAGGCCATTCAGAGCTGATCTGCACTGGCAGCAATGCCGCGTGACTCTTCATCACCTCTGTTTCTACACTCGCTCGCCCACTTCGCTTTCTCTCTGCACTTGCCGTTGCCATGGTTGTGGTGGTTCCAGAGGGGATGCATAACAGTCGCACCTCTCTCTCTCTCTCTCTCTCTCTCTCTCTCTCTCTCTCTCTGTCTCTTTTCAGCACCATAACAGAGAGACTAGCTTTGTTACTCAAAACTGGTCACTTTCTAAAAAAAAAAACATCCTCCTTTGCTATCACAAGGATGTTCACTGTACTGTTCACTTATTTTAAACAAAGCCTTTTTCATACTCTGGCTTCTTCTCCATTAAATATAGAAAAGTATGACTTATCACAACCAAGAGAAACCAGCGTTTTTCAATTCATAATGTTCAGTGTAAAATCGCATCTCTTTATTTTTTTTTCCCTCGCAAATATTTAGCATGAGACCAGGAAAGTTGTGCAATGACAAATCATGGGCTAAAGGGAAACTTTTGTAGTTTCAATTCCACCTTTTTTAAAAATATCCATGGATGTACAAATAATATTCACTCAAATTATTTTGAAGGATAAGTCTTGTGATATTCTGTATTTTTCTCATCTCATGAGAATCTCATGATAGGACCAAACCTAAAAGCTATAAATTGATCCTACTAACAAGTAGAAGTAAGTCTGTGTGGTTCTAAAAATATTAAACACATCAGTGCCGCAGCACTGACTGTGAACACGCACAGACCGTAAATTATTCAATCCCACATACACCACATCCCACTGCTATACTCAAAAGAGCACCAACTCTGTGGCAGGAAATAATCAGGATTAGATCTAGCATTTGACTAAGTTAAATTAGCTAAAAAAAGTCTTTAGCCTTTTTTTAAAAATGAAAGTCTGTGACTGTTATTTGAAAATCGACTTCTTCAGTAGGAACAAATGGGTTTTGGGCTGAGAGCCGCAGACAGGTGAGGGAGGTTGGAAGGTATTAAAATGCAGACTAATGCATGATATTGTTGACGGTAAGAAAAATATAGAATATCACCTGCAGTATTCAGACCAAATGAGGTGTTGTTGTGCACCGCTGCAGGGTTGAGCAGAGGTGTGTGGGCGTGTTAGTGCTCTAGAACGTAACCGCTGTGAACCAATCAGAAAATAACTGATTCACTGGCTTTCTTGCTACCACCGCTCCCTCTCTCCATTCACTCCCTAGCTCACTCGACTAAAGCTGCTTTCAGCTCTGTCTTTCTTTTAAACGAGTCAGGAACCAACAGAAAAGCCTATCTTTACTTTACTTTTAACATTATCAAACAAAGACAAACGTCCTCCCAGTAACATCTTTGTCCTCCCTCATGGCAGCTCTGATCAGTCTGATTACCGGCTGTGATTGGCCACCGCTGTGTGACGTTAGGTTGCGTTTCTCAAAAAGTTGACTCTGAATCAACTTTTTCACCGCAGGCCGGTGTGGCGCCGCTACGTCCAAAACCCCTGCAGCACTAACCCCATTCAAACAGGAAGACTGGCGTTTTTTCACCGCACTGCCTGATTTGGTTTGAATAAGACCTTATCTTTGAAATGATAGCTAAGCTAGCTAAAAACTTCTCAGCACCAAAAGTTTCCATCGCATGTCTGGTCACATTTGCAATCTTGTTCACTTATCCTTTGATCAAATAGCTCCTGATTTAAATCACATTTTTTGAGACTTTTAGTCTGCATTTAACAATCTGAGAATTTGGTCTTCTTTCATTTGGTTTATGTTCTCAAAGTAAGGTATCAAAAAAGAGGTCGGTGTGATCTGCAATAGTTAGATAGCTGATAGCTGCAGTATTTTTAGTATTGTTGAAACAGTAACAGTGGTTCCAAATCAACAGGAACGTCTCATCTTATATCATTGTTAAGTTAATCTGACCTTTGTGTGTGCTGGATTTATTCAGCCGTTCTGGCGGTTGCATCCGGAGTGTTTGCTGTTGCTGTCGGCTGGCTGTCAGGTGTTGCCGGGGGTTAATTGGACCTCAGCGAGCCTCCGGTCCAAGGCTCACACCACCTCTCTGCTCTCACATTAGACAGAGCCAATGTTCTCTTCGCACATATTTGGACGGGTCGACGAGTCATCCTCATCACACGGCAGAGCTGTCAGAGCTCCCGAACCAGTTGGTGGGAGGTGCTGGAAGAGAGCGAGAGGCTGTTAACAAGCAGCCGAGGAATTTTGATGGTTGCCAGATTAGCGATGTAGATTAGAGAGCAGGAATTAAGTTGCGGCGACAGGATGCGAGTGACATCCGGACTGCACCGCGACGACAGCCCCGCGCGGACGGAAAAATAGTTACAAATGGACATGCAACACTTTTGATTATTGTTTTGTTTTTCTTTGTTTTGTTTTGGATGGCAGAGTTGTTGTTGTGAGGTGTCAGTAAGTACCCAGCACAGCTGCACGGCGTGGTGTGATTGACTTGATTGTATCATTTTGTGTGTGCCTGCCTAGCGGAGTAGAATCCTGCCTGTTCATCCTGGGTAGCACCAGGTGCCAGAGAAAAGTAGCCATGATAGAAAATGATCTTCTTAAAGCCACATTTACAACAACACAGTCTCTATCAGGCAGTAACCCTGTCACTGTAGTCTAATATTGGGAGTTTGTCCTGCTGATGGCTGGCCGTCATCTGATCGTGCATGCCACCGAATGTGTGTGTGAACAGCAGCTTGAGCCACACCTTTTTTTAAGAAAGCCCACTGCGCTGCTGAAAAGTGCTCTCGGCTAATTAACAGAGCTTAGTCAAAAGCAGCATGGGTATTTCCCTGCAGTATTCAAAGTATGCTCTTAAGTCATAAGCACATGACAGTTCTGTACTTTGGATTGTATTTGCCTACAAAAGATAAGACTGTAACTCCGGGCCAAACAGGAAATGCAGATACAAGCTCTTCAGGATCAGTGTTTTTGTGTTCTCATAGTCAAAGTTAAGAAGATTATGTATATTAACAGAGCTCCTGGTGATGTGATGTGAAAATTTAATGGAAATGCACCTGGACAACTAATCTGTGTGCTTTTTTTTTTAGCGCCATGTAAGCTGAATGGTTTGGTTTATGCGATGAAAACATATGAATTGAAATGTAAAAGTTGCAGCACACGTGGCTGATTCTTAGCATGAAGGACTTTTTTCCTGTGCTGACCGCTAATTAGCTAAATGGTTTGTTAGTTGCAGTCAACCACACTACTTGTACTGACTGCATGTGTTTGATACGCTCTTCAACATTTGTATGAAAGTTTGTGTGGGTGTAGAGGTGATGTTCCCTTTGCTTGTCGCTCCGCAGGTTCCCCTGCAGCTCATAGAGAGCGTGGAGTGTCGTGATATGTTCCAGCTGCATGTCACCTGTAAGGACTGCAAAGTTGTCAGGTAAGACCGGTACTACTCATGCACTCATTTAAATAATGCGCTGCTGAGAGTTACATGAGAAGATTGATACCACTCTACGCAGCGCACAGTGAATATAACCAGCAGCATGACTGTCCAAAGCTGACAAAATCCACCTACCAGCACCTCTACATCTCACTTGTTTACATGGTTTCTCTTTGTTTCATCTGTACAACAATGCAACTGTAAAAACAATCATTTCTTGGCTGGATGTTAGTGATTTGCTGGAGTATCTGCTGGTTGCCTGGCAACATTGCGGTGATGACAAGACTCCTGGGAGACACTTGGCCCAACCAAGAAATAGTCCCACAAATAACCCTTGTCAAAAGACAAACTTTCATTTTTATACTTCAGTTTTTGTAAAGATTAAATAAATGAGATATAATGTGTTCGGTGGATTTTGTTGACTTCAGAGAGAACTTTTTCCTGCTGTTCCCAGTCTTTATGCTAAGCTAAGCTAATTGGATCTCTCTTCATACTGACCACACATATCGATCTTAATTTATCAAACCTTCAGCAAGAAAGAGAAAAAGCACATTTTCAAACAGGTCAAACTATGTTTAACACCACAAACTTCAGAAAGCATGCTTGTTGTAATTTTAGTATTAGACCTTTTTTAATATAACTACCAAACACAAAGCCTCAAATCATTTACAGTCATACACTTGTAGTCATATCTGAAATCTGAAATCTTCTCCTTTGATCCCCAGGTGTCAGTTCGCCACTTTTGAGCAGTGTCAGGAATGGTTGAAACGCCTCGGCGTGGTTGTGCGCCCTCCTTCTCGCCTGGAGGACCTCTTCTCCTTTGCCTTCCACGCCTGGTGCATGGAGGTGTACGCCGGTGAGAAGGAGCAACACGGTGAGCTGTGCAGACCAGGTAAGCCGCCGTCTCTCGCATGTCCTCGCATAACCCCCGAGCGGGACCTCTCCTCCACTGCGGCGCTCCGGTCTTATCGGACATCTCTGCTCTGTAGGTGAACACGTGACCTCCTGGTTCAAGAACGAGGTGGAGAGGATGGGCTTTGACACTCAAAACGCCTGGAGGATATCTGACATCAACAGCAAGTTCAGGTAATAGCAGCTTTCATTCAGGATTCCTGCTGCTGCGTTGATTTCCGTGTCTCCAGGCTAGAAGATAGATTCTGTCTTTTGCTTCCATTGGCATACAGCACGAATCTGTGTGTGTGTGTGTGTGTGTGTGTTAGACAGTGGGTGGTTGTGTTATTGTACTCTACTGGTGCTGCGCCCTGGGCAGATAAGGGCCCAGCCCCAGGATTAGATGTCTGTGGACAGAGACTTTTGTTGAGCCATCACAGCCTTTGGTGCTCTCTCTCTCTCTCTCTCTCTCTCTCCCTTATTAACCATTGCTCTCTCTCTCTGTCCCTCGGTGCTGCAAGGCTTTGCCCCAGCTATCCTCAGCAGCTCCTGGTGCCAGCATGGATCACTGACAAGGAGCTGGAAAATGTGGCAGCCTTCCGCTCTTGGAAGAGGTTCCCTTCAGTGGTTTATAGGTTGGTTTGTTTATTTCTCCTTGAGCTCTTCAAACTAGAAGGTTAGTCTGTTTATTGCCACACAGCAACGAGAAGCTTCCTTGTGTGCTGATTGGCCTCTTTGTTTATGAAAGGAATTGAGCCATCTTCAGATAATATCTTAATGGCTATATATCAGTGCCACTATGGACAGAGTTTACTTTGGCTTGGGAAACCACAACATGCTGCTAATTACTTATGGATTACTCCCTCCAGGCTATATTGCTATATTTTCTTCTATTCACAATGGGTCGCCACAGCCAAGACCACTGCGTCAATGCCTCAGCCACTTGTGGTTGTTGTATTTAACAAACAGCCTTTAATCTTTGTTTTTGGAAAACTACTCCAACCAGAAATTACAAGTTTGAATGCCTTATTTGTGCTTCCCAGCACCTGAAATAAATATGAAACAAAAGTTTACTTTAGGGTCTATAAAATCACTCAAACCAGTGATTCTCAACCTTCTTTGGCTCATAATCCAGACACAAATGAAAAGTATCTAGTTTTTCACAAGGAAAAAGCAAAAATTATTTTAAAAAACATCTAGGTATAATATGGTACATGCTTCAGTGGTGAATGATAGTTTCCTAAATAAGATAAGAGCTCAGCCATACGCACACACCTTTTAAGTCAGCTGACTTTGTTGTTGTGTCTCACTGTCCACGACCTACCCCACACAGGCACCAGAGCACGGGGGCTGTGATCGCCCGCTGCGGCCAGCCAGAGGTCAGCTGGTGGGGCTGGAGGAACGCCGACGATGAGCACCTGGTCCAGTCTATTGCCAAGGCCTGCGCGGTAGACAGCAGCTCCCACAAACATCTCCCCAACGGCAGCTATACCAATGGCTCAGACCTGCCTGATACTGATTTCGGTTAGAGCGCAAGGCAACCTCACTCAACCTCTCACTCACTGACATAACTGTGTACACCCACATGCATACATGCACACCTCCAGCTGAAACACACACCTACTACCGCGCACAGATGGATATTTCCAGCCCTTAGGTCTTGCTATCTGCGTGTATCTACAGCAGACAGAAGTTGTACAATCCAACCTGTCCGAGCTTGTCTGAAGCAGCTGGTTCATACAAACACACACACACATGTCATCACAGCAACTTCTTATGTCACATTCAGATTCACGTTCACCTCTCAGTGGTTTATTCGCATTCTCAACCATTCTGTCCAGCCCTGGTTTCATATGTCTTAAATCATACTGAGATGCTGTGTTTTGTGTCTGCGTCAGAATCCTCCATGACCAACAGCTCAGAGGTGGAGACATTAGCTATCCAGCCCCACAAGTTGCTGATCTTGGACGCCAGGTCCTACGCTGCCGCTGTAGCTAATAGGGCCAAGGGGGGAGGCTGTGAATGCCCAGGTAGGTCCTGTCAGCTCAGTCCAGAACTAGGTCAACACACGCACTGTGGATTCAGCAGCTCAGTCTCCACGCCAAACTTCAAATCTCCACCAGTTTTTGTTTTCTCATTTATTTTTTTTTTAACTATTGTTCTCCCTCTGTTCCAGAGTACTATCCCAACTGTGAGGTGGTGTTCATGGGCATGGCCAACATCCACTCCATCCGTAAGAGTTTCCAGTCCCTGCGTTTCCTCTGTACTCAGATGCCTGATCCAGCCAAGTGAGTTTTCCTTATTTGCCTCCAGCTTCCCTTAGAATCCACTCCACGGCTCTTCAGGCTTAAACTATTAAACCCAAAGGTCTCAAGCTTTGCTATAGTAACTGTTGGTAACTAGAAATCACAGCTGTGTTTTGGCCTTGGCCATACATCTGTGCCTGATTTAGAAAGCCTGGCCCAACCCCAAGCGGAGATTCTCTTTCCATCTGCACTCCCAGACTCAACACTACAATGATGTGTAATTGAATAATGCCAGCTTCAGAGAGTGTCATGACAAGTGGTTAGAGGATCAACATCAGAAAACAAAAACAGTTTTTAAAAAAAACTCTTCCTAACTCTAGATCCTAGCGTAGCATGTTTGATAGTCATACTTTATATGTGCCTTTGCTGTGGAGTCACTATTAGAAACGGTTTATATACAAACTGTGATATTGATGCAAAAATAGGTTTTTGTTTGATTTCCAAATATTTTTTTTGTGATTTGACCAAAGCTAAACCTAATCTGTAACACTATACCAAGTATGATTGCTACTAGACACTTCATAAAGATAAAAAAGAAAGGTAAAACTGCCGCTCTCTGTCACAGACACTTCAGGTTTATAGACAACATAAAACACACATTAGTTCTTAGAGTTATGACCCGGATAAGATAAGACAAGTAAAACATTTACTCATAATTGAATTAGGCCAAGATATATGCAGCTTTTCCACTGGTCATGTAATGTTTTGAGATGTTATCTGAGGGGAGTGAGCAACCCTTTTCAAACAAACTGGCTTTTAAAGCTGCATTAATGAATCGCTGACCTAATGCATAATGAATCCATAACTCATAAGCTCGTAGTTACTATTTTTAATTCGACATTTTGTTTACTTACATGTTGTAGATCTTTTCTCAGATGAAAAATATGAACAAAGCTGAAAAACATAACCCTTGATAATCCACATCATGGGTCTGCTCCTAACTATAGAAAGTCATTGACAGCGTTGCAAACAAGCTGTGGCTATAAATACCATGGTATGTGTCACTGGTCCATGCTATGTACTCGTCCTTATAAAACATGTGTACCCTGAGAACACGTAGCATCTGAGGCATATGAGGTCCTCTGATGTTTGTTGCTCTGTTTGCTGTCTGTGTGCCTGCAGCTGGCTTTCTGCGCTGGAGAGCACCAAGTGGCTGCAGCACCTTTCCTTGCTGCTGAAGGCGGCGCTGCTGGTGGTCAACGCCGTGGACCGGGACCACCGGCCTGTCCTGGTGCACTGCTCTGACGGCTGGGACCGCACGCCTCAAATCGTTGCTTTGTCCAAGCTGCTGCTGGACCCGTACTACCGAACTATTGAGGTACAGCTGAAGACTTGTTTTGTCTTAGATGTTTGATGTTTGTATCCACCTTTTATTAGCATGTCATTTTTTAGTTTTTGTTTTGGGATCAGTGTTGTTGTCATATTTTCTGTTTTATGTCGCTGTCTCTAATCTTGTGTGGTCTCGGTGCAGGGTTTCCAGGTTCTGGTGGAGACAGAGTGGCTGGACTTCGGCCACAAGTTCGCTGACCGCTGCGGACACGGGGAGAACTCGGAGGACCTGAACGAGCGCTGCCCCGTCTTCCTGCAGTGGCTGGACTGTGTTCACCAGCTGCAGAGGCAGTTCCCATGCTCCTTTGAGTTTAACGAGGCCTTCCTGGTACGTGCCGGTGTTGCTCTTAGTGGAAATCAAACAAGCTATTGGTCTCTGAAGTCTGATACTTCTTAGCTTCTCAAATTAGACACATCAGAATGTTTTCATACGCAGACTTGAAAATAAAACTCAGCTGATTCAAATGTGTTTACGTTCACTTTTCAAGTGTTAACCACTAATATGCAGTTACGATCTGGGTGTGTTTACTCTTACGAGGAATCGTCTGTCATCTCTGCTCTTATCATACCTGAGGTGTGTGTGTTCAAGCCTCTACATGTATGTATGTATGTGTGTGTGTATACACAGGTGAAACTGGTGCAGCATACCTACTCCTGTCTGTTCGGCACCTTCCTGTGTAACAGCGGTAAGGAGAGGGAGGACCGGCACGTTCAGGAGAGGACCTGCTCAGTCTGGTCACTGCTGAGACCAGCGAACCGCACGCTGAGGAACATGCTGTACTCGTCACACTCCGAGACCGTACGTCCACCTGCCCGTCACCCTGCATGCTTCGGCGGTTCCGGTTGTTCTGGTTTTACGCTTAACCTGATGGAACTAATAATTAACTGTTATTAACTACAAAGAATTTGCTTAAATAACGTCTTGACAAGCTTCTTTACAAACGAGGCTGACTTGAAAACCAGCAGGACAAAAGATAAACACAAGTCTGTTAAAAGAAAATGAGTCAGTAGAAGTAACTAAACAATGTGGAGTCTGGTCTCTCCAGGCTTGCTTTTCCAAATCCTTCACTTCCAGACAGCAAAGTCCTCATTCATAATGGAAAGATGAGCCCAGGAGGGATGTTTTTCCATAACGTCTCTGTAGATTTATTGATCGTCGTCATGTTGTCAAACTTGATTTAACAATCCTTATGACGCCCTTCAAGAATTTTTGTGGTTGCTGTTAATGTTTCTCATTTCTTTTACTTCCCGAGTTCACTTTACAGCTGTCGTTGCAGGTTCTTCACCCGGTGTGTCATGTGCGCAATCTGATGCTGTGGACGGCAGTTTACCTGCCCAGCTCCTCCCCGACCACCCCTTCAGACGATTCCTGCGCCCCTTACCCTGTGCCTGGTGCCAACCCTGAGGATGCGCCCCTGGGCAGGTGAGCCTGGCGCGCTGGCACCGAACCCCCCCTCTCTTCCTCCCTCATGTAAGATAAACACAGGTTGAGGGCTCCCACAGCCGACGGGACCCGGCTTTTCAACATTTCTGCTTTAGAAAATTTTGCTCTGCTAAGGCCCTCACAGTCATATTTTTTTTACTGATAACTGTTTGATGATTTGCTTATCTCGTGTCTCATAACAGCCCTACCATCATCATGGAAGGGCAACAGGAAGTTCTTTCATTCTTATGTTGATGTTGTTTATGACAGCTTGCTCGACATTAAAGAGAGCGATTCTGAAGGCTTCTCTATCATTACGTGGGCTATTTCTGCATTTTTCTTGTTTTGATGATTCTGACATGTGAATGATTTTGTCAACGAAACAGTCATTGATGATTATGTGTTCAGCTACATTGAATCATAGTGTGTCAAATACACTGAACTATTGTTATGTAATAAAAAGCTTTTTTTTTCTCTTTTGCATAATTCTCTTGTTTCCTCCTTCAGACGTACGAAGACTCGCTCCTTCGACAACTTGCCCAGTGCATGTGAGCTGGGAAGCACGCTGGCTCCAAACCGCCGCTCCAGCGACCCGAGCCTCAATGAGAAGTGGCAGGACCACCGGCGCTCTCTGGAGCTCAACATGGCAGTGGGGCCTGAGGGAGGGGGCAACCAGGATCAGGAGGTGCGGCCTAACGGAGTGGGCCCTTACCCAGATGGAGTGGACTCTGAGCTGGATGACAGCCCGCAGCCCCGGGCCTCACACGCTGAGCTCGCACAGGGAGCCTCCCCGAACCCAGTGACGGGAGAGGAAGCGGAGGAGGCGGAGCTCTCCGTGGCGGTGGGCATGGCCGAGGGCCAGATGGAAAACATTCTTCAGGAAGCCTCGAAGGAGGAGGCGGGAGCAGATGTTCAGAGAGAAAGTAGCGCTGCTGTCACTCATGTCATTAACACTGTTGTCACAGAGGTGGAGACAGAAGCAAAAACCAATGAGGACGATCAGTGCGCTAAAGTCAACGGGACCGAGACACAAGCGGCGTTTGCTAATGGTCACCATGCAGAGAACGGTGAACTGGAGGCTGAGGAGGACGCTGAATCTCCCGCTCTGCCCGCACAGACGGCAGATGAGCAGGAGCAACAGGTGGCTGAGGAGACTCACGCAGCAGAGGATGTGGAGAAGCAGGTTGTAGAGGGCGTTTCTGAGCAGGTGGAGGATGCACATGGACCCAGTCAATCTGGCTCAGGTGAGCCAGAGCAGCTCGCAGCCCATAGAACTTTAACTAACGGCTTTGCAGACAGCTCACCTGAAGAACCAGGTGCGGATGAGGAGACGTGTCTCGACTCTGACAGAGGTGTCTCAGAGCCGGTAGAGCAGGTAGATAAGAGGGCCTCCCTGATGGAAAGCTCCACAGAGACTCTGACTGAAGAGGCCTGCAGCAGGCTGGAGCCCCCTGCACAGCCGCCTGTCTGTCAGAGCCGTCAGCCCTACTACAGGAAAGAGAAGGCGCTGGAGACGGGCGAGCACGGGTTTATCAGAACTTTAAACGGGGGTGGCAAGCGGCCCTCTGTCAGTGCCTTTCAGCCTGCTGACCTCAGCAGAGACGGGCTTTGCAACGGCGACACCTCCGACGGGGAGCCCTCCGGAGGACCCCAATGGGCCAAAGGGAACGGGGAGCGGGCCCCTCTGAGCCGACAGGTGTCCCTGGCGAGCTGCAACTCCCTGATACTCCACCCACGGGGCAGCTGCTCCCAGCACCGCTGGTGCCACGCCCTGCTGGGCCGGGCCGCCATCAGCCCGGAGCAACCGTCCCGCAGCCACCTGGACGACGACGGGCTGACGTTGCACACGGACGCCATCCAGCAGAGGCTGAGGCAGATCGAGGCAGGACACCAAATGGAGGTGGAGACCCTGAAGAAGCAGGTGCAGGAACTGTGGAGCCGCCTGGAGAATCAGCAGCACATCGGCTCCCACAGGATCAACGGAGACATGGGAGACGAAGTGGTGAGACTCTGCGGGTTGACCGGGAGATTGACTCACCTGCTAAACTGTTTTCACCTGCATGTAACCTTTATGTTGTACCTGCAGCCTGAGGAATCCCCTAAGATGTACTGATTAAAGAGACTCTGTCTGTGTTCTCCCTCCATACAGACCTCGATGACAGACTCGGAGTACAACCTGGACCCCAACTGTCTGTCGCGCTGCAGCACAGAACTCTTCTCAGAGGCCAGCTGGGAGCAGGTGGACAAGCAGGACACTGAGGTGAGCAGCTGGACTCACAGCGACATTGAAATTTAGCCATTTTTTAAAGAAATATTTGTATATACTGAATATTTTTGGATGCATTTCTGAACTTCAGATCCTTTTAAGAGTGGCAGTCGATTGTTGTAGGCGAACTAATCAATGAACTGCATTTTGCAGGTCACTCGCTGGTACCCTGACCATCTGGCGGCCCAGTGTTACGGCTGTGAGAGCAGGTTCTGGCTCGCCACCAGGAAGCATCACTGCAGGTAAGCGCCGATTGGGGGGGGTAAAAAAAATCGAACCGCACTGGCTCAAACCTTCAATCACTGTCACTGTCATCATCGACCACTCCTGTTCGTCCCGTCGAGACTTATAGAGACGTTTCCTCCGTCGTAGCTTTGACCCTCTCCTGTTCAGACCCAGCGGTTTGTATCCACAGGCGGGCAGAGTGAGACTGCATTCAGCTGAGGCAGCTTTCAGGACACACTGGCATCACAATGAGTTTTAAACTAAACTCAAGTGACCTGTTGTGATGGGCTTTAACTTCCTCTACACATACTTTACACATAGACATACTGCGGTTTGGTTGACTGGTCCAGCCTGCAATGTAAAAAAAAAAAAAAAAAAAACTTTACAAACCTAGTCCAACTGTGGTGAAAACAGAAAAGGCTGCAACTTTACTTCCATTACTGAACTTAAAACCAGGACGCACACTTTGTTATTTCTTTTACTGTGTGCTAACCTGCTGTTTTCACATCACAGACGATGACTGAAGACACTAAAACCTCTGTCACAGGAGTTTAGTGCGGTGTGGCTGGACTTCATTGGACAGAATCCATGAATAATGAAGTCTAGATTTGGTACATCAATCTTCTGTTCACACATTTATTGGCGTGTACCAGTCCCATGCGGTCATAAGTTTGAAGCCTCATGGACATTTTACATCACACGAACCCTTAAGACTACACAAATATGGACACATAGTAGAGCCACATGTGAACAGGACCTTCCTCTTCCTCCATTAGGACTTGATGTTGATAGAGAGATATATTGATCGGTTTTACTGCCGTGTTTTTGAATGGACGTTTTGTCCTACACTCATAACTGAATGGCCCTTTTATTCTAAACAATGTAGAACTGGAAGCATCCGCATTATCTCTCAGTGCTTTGAAGTCCGCAGGATAATGACATTCATTTGGTGCGTTTCAGCTGTCGGTCTCAGTCTGTCAGCTGGTGGTATTTCCTCTGGTCTTATCATTTCCTCATATCACTGTTGTCTGCGCTTTACTTCCTTTACTTCTCTGTGGCGGGGAGGACTAGGTTTAACCATTGGCTGGCTGGAGCAGGATTAGATTCAATTTAGATGTCCAGTCATTCATATGAAGAGTTGTTTGGACTGTAGACACAGTTGTAAACAATAATCTGGCTTGGATTCAAAAACATTTTTAAAAAATCTAGTTTTAAGAGTGTAGCGTTGCAGCCATTTCTCAGCTGTTGCTATCTTTTTCTTTTTTTAAGACACATCTTCAACAGGAAGTGTGCTTTTAGTGTGTTAAGTTTTCTGCACTGTTCAGGCAGTTCTTATCCATTGTCTGCCCCTCTCCTCTACAGTGGCAGGGAGCCTTTCCAGGAGGTCTGGTGAGATCCGGCTCCCCTGTCCCCCACCACTCCACCCTCCACCCTAATCGCTGCACCTTCCTCCTCCTCCTCCTCCTAATCCTAACCCCCCCCCCCCCTCCCTTCCCGTTCCCTGCCCTCCCCTCCTCCTCCCCCACTGCATCAGGTTTCCCTTCATTCTGTTCTAGTTGTCAGCAACTCAGAGAAATCTCTCTTCATTTCTGAGATGTATTGGCTTGAGTGTGAGTCCTGCAGCACCAGTGTGTGTTTCCATTGACCAGTTTTTAATTGGCTGTGACCGCAAGCACGGCGCTGTCAGTGGGTGAGCTGTGATTGGTCGAGGGCTGAGTGTTATTTCACCTAAAAAAAAAAAAAAAAAAAAATTAAAAAAAATCCTCAACCTCAACCCCCCTCCTGCCATAGCACCACATCAGCACCCTGCCCCCCACCCACCCCCTCTCCCCTTCCACCATCCAAACCCACCACCACCCATGACACCCCGGCAGCATGCCGCCCCAAACCTGTCCCCTGCATCTCACCTCCCAGCAGCACCGCATGGTACTGGAGGCCACTCAGTCCACCTGGTGGTGTACAAGGTTGCAGACTCTGAGTGAATTAGGATGTAATTTTATTTCTGCTCAGGCAGGTAGAAGGGACCTGTGTGTGTGTGTGTGTGTGTGTGTGTGTGTGTGTGAGTGAGACTGTGTGTGTATGTGTGTAAGTGTGTGAGCATGGCCTTACGTTTGGATCTGAGCATGGGTAGCTGAAACCTCCAGTGTCACTTGCCTTCCTGTCCAGTGCTGGTAACGTGTGTTTTTTAATGGGCTGAATATTCCAGTTAGCACCGCTGAGTGTTGGAACACCTTTGCTAACCCGGCATGTAGTGAAACATCACAGCAGAGATGAAGTGTAAACAGCAGCACCGAGGATAACACACTGAGGAGTTTGAACTGTCGGACCTTCTTTCCACCTGCTTTATCCTGCGTCTCTCTGGTAACTGAATGTGATCAGACATCAGTGTCCTGTTCTTCAAATGTGGCTGAAGTCATCCAGGCTAACAGCTGTAATCATCCTCTTCGTTCTCATCCAACTAAATTGTTTCTTTGGAAACACTTTGAGGGTTTTAATTGTCAATATTGGATAATGTTGACGAACAGCGCTGTTATTTTGAACCTGTGATTGTACTGGTGCTCTGGCTGAAGTGGTTAAAGGATCAGTCTGGTGTTGTTCTGTGTTTTCATGTCTCAGCAGGCATCATGTCTTCAGGTTTTCTCTACGTACGTGCTTCTCTCATGAATGTAATATGTCAGGAACGCCTTCAGGCGATTTCCTCAAATTTGGCACAAATGTCCACTTGGACTCGAGGATGAACTGATGAGATTTTGGTGGTTAAAAGTCAAGGTCACTTTGACCTCACAAAACCTATTTTTGGCCATAATTAAAGAATTCATACGCTAATTATGACAAAGTTTCACACATGTCTAATAGGATAAAATGATGAAGTGATGACCTTTTTATATACAAAAGGTCAAATGTCAACTTCACTGTGACATCAAAAACACTTTTCAGGCCGTTATTCAACGATATAACTCAGGAACAGAAGGAGAGATTGTGGTTGATAGTGAATTGGTGACACTAATCGTGAGTGTCCACCTTCAAACTGTGATTTTATTAAATTCCTTCAAAGTCTTCACTACCAGTTTTATGAGTCTGGACAGACATGGATGTAAACTACAACTTGACTGGTTGGTGGAGGCATACGAGCACAAGGTGGTAATTTCTAGTTCTTATTGTCAACAAATCCCATGAAAAGACCAAAATATAAATCAGTATTTCCTTTGTATCTCATTCCTCTGCATCATAGATGTCTGTTGTTGTCCAAAAACTATTACAAACACATCAGTGAGCCTGAGAAACTTAGTAGAGTGGCAAAAGTGGATTAATCCACAGCTGAAAATAGTCCCCAACAAATGTACTTTTTAAAAAGTTTTGATAAAAAAAAAAAAACGCAGACAGATCCTTTGAACATAAAGCTAAGAAAGCACCTAAACACATTGTGAATATGCAATCAGCCTGTTCCAAGATCTCTAATGAAGAGTTAAAGAGTAAACTTAATGAAATTATATGACAGAGTTTCTGCAGATTGAATAGTAATCAAACTTACCACCATAATTGACCTACAATGAAACTTACTCAAATGTAAAAGTTCTGTATTTTATACTTCTGATGCATGTGTGTGTGTGTGTGTGTAAATGAAAACATAATGAAGTGTCAGGTTTTCTGGCTCCCATAGTGAGAAACTTTCATTATAGGTTTTTACTTTTCTTTGACTCTTAATCTAAAATGATAATTATATCACCCTTTTTCTGTTGGTGCCTCTTAGAAAAGGGGTGTGGAAGGAATTGCTGTTTTGACACGTCAACACATTTCCATGTATGAAGAACAGGACGCATGTCTAAAAAATCTATAAAAAAAAAAAAAGCAGGAGACGCATGGTTAACGGTAGGTGTTAAAGGGTCTCTCTGTGTGAGAGTCCAGCAGTAAACCTCTCTGTGTCCCCCTGCAGGAACTGCGGTAACGTGTTCTGCGCCAGCTGTTGCGACCAGAAGATCCCAGTGCCAAGCCAGCAGCTGTTCGAGCCCAGCCGCGTCTGTAAGACCTGCTACAGCAGCCTTCAGCTCAGCCCGGCTCCCCTGGACCTGGAGCTGGAGAAACCCATCACAGCCAGCTCCAACTAAGCCTCCGAGGACCGGGATGGTGACGGAGGCGGTAGGGGGGAGCCGGACTGAGCCGCCGGCCACTGACACAGGCGCACCTGCTGAAGAAGAGCACAGGAGCTACGCAGAATGTCCCCATGTACTTTATGTGTGTGTGTGTGTGTGTGTGCGTGTGTGTGTGTTTGCTGCAGATATGAAATTTAATGTGTATATACCGAGGCTGACATGGCGGAGGAGCTTGAATAATGGTGGGTGCGCACAGGGGGGTGGGTGGGTGGTGTTTGTGTGTGTGTGTATGTATGTGTGTGAGAGGAAAGCACACACTCGCCACACAGGGTTTGTGGCAGTGACGGGACTGCACTCCCAGGCCAGAGGAGTGAGAATGGACATCCTGGTGCCTTGGACCAGGCAGGCAGAGAAGGTCGTCTCACTGTGTCGCTGAAGTCTCTCCGAGGGCTTCGGTCCATCAAAAACCATTTTCCCGCTCACCTACACTTCTCAGCAGACTTCTAACAGACCATCATCTCCCAGCTTCTTCCTTCGTGTGGAGGGTGTAAGATCAGGAATGACGTGGAAAACGTGGCAATCAAGAGACAGTCCCTCGGCATTAAGAAACGTCTGGATGTTGAGCTGATGCTGACAGATGTTTAGGGAAAAGTTTAAAGGGTCAGGTCACCCAAATGATATAAAAAAACCCATACTTTCTTCTTCTAGTGTTATCTATCCATGTAAATAGTTTTGGTTTTATTTACTTTACTTAAATTGATATTTTCTTTATCAATTTGAGATTGCTTATCATTTTCCCAGTTAATCATTTTTTAAATAAAATGTCAGGAAATAGTGAAATATGCTCTTTATAATGTCTCAGAGCCCAAAATGACATTCAGATTGCTTGATGTTCTACAAATAGGACAAAGAAAAGTAGCTAATTTTCACATTTGAGAAGCCTTGAATCAGAAAATGTTTGACTCTTTTGCTTAAAAAAATCACATCTTATTTTATCAAAAATATTTGCCAATTAATTGTCTCTTAAATATTTCTTTTCATTTGACTAATTAATTCGTGATGTGATAAATTTGAAGGACATACGATAAAAATAATTGTCCAAATCAAAGCAGCAGATGTTGATGTTCTGACTTTTAGTCCCAACTCGAAGTCATGATCCAGAATTGTTTCCTACATTTCCCATAATGCAACTTAGGTTAATAGCCCCACTTCTTCACATAGACTTTCTTTGTAAAAAAAATAAAATAAAATAAAATAAAAAAATAGTAGTGTCAAGCTTAAGTAGAGATAACGTCAGGGTTATTTTCTCAGACTTAATGAAGCTCCTCCACAGAGGACGTTTTATAGTTTTCTACTCCGTCTGAACTCCTTATTATACAAAAAACCTCCCCAAAAAACAGCAGCATTTGTCTCCAGAAGCAGCTTCACTGTTACTGTGGAGAATCTACAGTTCTGTGATTTGGGTGAACTGACCCTTTAACACACTGTGGGCTGAATCTCAACTCAGCACATTTGCCTGCTTTTTGTTTTTGTGGCAGTTTTGATCAGCTTTTCACACAGAATAACACAAACGTGAGTGTGTGTGTGTGTGTACAGTATATACAGCTAACTGACATGCAAACACAAAATTGGAGAAAAAAAAGGCAAAGGGTTGTGTGTGTTAGTTTTGAGTGTGTGTGTGTGTGTTGAGATTCAGCCCAAAGTGTGAACAGCAGCAGCAGCAGCAGCAGCTGGAATCCTGAAGGATTTTTAAAAGTGTATCTTGGGATATTTGAAATGTTTTTTTTTCTTGCTTGTTTTGAATCTTGGCCACAGTGAAGAGAAATCCTCGCTCACATGAGGACTAGTTAGTGCTAGAAAAAAGCCTTTCAGCTGTCCGACCCTCACAGCTCACAGTCTGCCGTAAACTGATGCGTTGTGGCGTTGTCAGTTTGTGTCAAACGGCGGATGAGCCGCCCGTCACGGACGGACGGACTGTGTAATCTCGGTAATCTGCATAATCTCCTCCTGTCACACCCTTCACTCACAGCAACCCTTTTTCTTATTTTTACCCAGCAGGCACTGGGAGCTGGACGCTTCCCTCACGTTTCAGTCGGCGGTGGGAATCAGAAGTGAAGTCATGTTCAGAGCTGTTGAAACATTTAAAATCTAAAATGCATATTTTCGTTTGATTTTTATAGTATTTTTTTTTTTTTTTTTTTTTGAGACCTGACTTGTGATTTCCGCTGTGATTGGCTGAAACGTGGAGGAGAGCGGCGGCAGCAGAAAAGGGCTCTTGGTGTTCTCACGCCACATGAAATCCGTCACTGAGACGCCCGCTCTGCCCAACACCCATTCAGTGACCTCCTTGCATACACACTAACACACACACACACACACACACACACACACATTTGTAAGATAAATGAATAAAATAATATATTCAGATACCTATATAGCATTTAAGAAAAATGTATAGAATCCTTGAATAGTGGCTCACTAAATTAGTCACCAAAAAGTTTTTCTTTTTTTAATTTGTTTGTTTTCTTATGTTGTTAATTGCAGAAATGTACCTATATTTTGCAACCTGTTGAAAACACAGGTGTGTGTGTGTTTGTTTTTTTTTTTTTTTTTTTTTTTTTTTTTAAATAGAGAAGCAGGGTGTCCTGTTTTGATGCTGCAGTGGATTTTTCCCTTTTAAATGCGATCATTACTTTGATTTTATTTATTATGGTTTTGTTGTTGAATGGCTGTTTGAAAATCCAGACAATTCAATTGCCACAAGATAATCAGTGTTTCTGAGATGAGGGGGGGGGGGGGCGGCGGCGATGAAGAGATGGTTCTGATCTGTGGCTGTGGCAGCGGTCGCCATGTCGGCGTCCCGCATCAGCCAATCAAAGCAGGATTTGTAGAGTTAAACGTGCGAGCGGTGCACACGGGGAGGAGAGTGTGGCTGCAGCCGGTGAGACGTCTATGCACTGAGAGAACAGTGGTCCAAAACAAGCAGCCTCAACCCAAACTAAAAGCTCCCCGACCTAGACCCCCACCCCCCCTACCACCCTACCCCTTCCCCCGACTCACACACACACAAACATTACTCCATTCATACCTACAAACACTACCTCTACTTTCTACACACACTCGTTCATGCACACACACACACACACACTCACTCACACACTCACACTGAGCTTATAGTAGCTGAGTGATCGACATCCTCAACGACGGCCTTTATTGTTATTATTGAAGACTTTTGTTTTTCCATTAATCAGCTGGAGCATTAAAGGTACAGCACACGACTTTAGTTCATGATGACCTTCTTGTTGAGACTGCCAATTTAAATTTTTTTTTGTTTTGTTTTGTTTTGTTTTGAAATCCCCCACCACCCAGCATGTGACGTCAGCAGGGGGCCTGCCTGCGCTTCATGTAGCAGTAGGCCAGAGAGTGTTTGCAGAGGACAGTGCAGAAGACGACAGAGGCAGGCAGAGGTGTGTTTGACTATCACAGGATAAATGCATAAATATAGCTGCGTGATTGACGACATGATGCTACTTTATCATACTGGAGCTGTATCACTGATCTTGTGTTCCTGATGAGCTGAAACTCCTTATTTGAGACTCTTCTTTATTTTAAACGTGGTGGTTGAACCAGCAGATCACTGACGCGTGCAGTGGAGCTGCTGTTTTTAAAGGTGGTCGGAACAACAACAACAGGCTTGAAGTGTTTGTGTTCCTGTGGACGTGGTGTTAAAGTCAACAGCTCAACCTTCAGATACAATGAATAGTAGCTGAGACGTTGTATCGCTAAATTTAATATTGAATCTATTTGATCGGTACTACTGCATTAGAGTGCAGCAAGTCTTTGCAAATTCAAATGCATAGTTTGGCCCTGAGAGCAGAACACAGCTGTTCAGTTTCTAATGTTGAGGTCAACCTGCTCTATGATCTCAGATGTGTAATATGTCTTTATCTGCAGGTTATTGGCTGTGACACTTTTTCCTCACAGCCACATTGACAACCAGCAGCATGAATTTACTTGCTCTATATTTTCACCACAATCACAGGCATGAGGGGCACCACGCTTGTCTTGTTCAACAATCCAGGAATGTGAATTGTCTAAGAGAAAAAAAAAAGAAAAGAAAAAAAAAATAAGGCTATTTTTTGCACAAAGTAGACACTGCCACAGAGTCCATCAAAGAAAAGCTGAAACTGAAAGACTGCTGTGCTTTTCAGTATTGTTAAGTGATCCCGCGGAGCATGATGAGAGTCACATGGAGCGTTGGTTCTGGTTGTACGTGTGTGTGTGGTGGGAGGGTTCGCTAACGTGGGCATCAGTTACACATGTTGCCAGGATGATCCCATGCTGTGCTTTTTTTTTTCTCTCTCTCTCTCTCCCAAGAAGTTCTCTTGGTCTGCATATGTTGTATTTTTCTTCACTCACGCTGACGTGCTCTGTCGGAGGCGTCGCTGCTACGGCCCAGTAATCATTTGATGTGAGTGTGTGTATGAGAATGCATCGAGCATTGGTGTGAGTGAGTGTGTGAGTGAGTGTGTGTGTGTCTCTTATGGTGGAGACTGGTGCCAAGCAGTTTTATTACGGGTCTCTCACAAAGGGATCACTCGTGCTTTTGTTGGATTTTCCTCCTTTTTTTTTTTTTCCCTCCCTTCTGTTTGATAAGCACTTTGAACCTTCTCATGTCTGTCAGAGGAGTGTGTAGCTGTACATAGCAATTTCCTGTAACAACAAGTGCTCCTTGTTCAGTCTGAATATTTTGTTTTGTTGGATTTACTTTAAAGAGCATTACATTGTTGTAGAATTAAAGGAGAAATAAACTAGATAAACCTACTGTGTTGTGATACCTGCTCTCACTGATAAAAGCTCACATGTGTTGGAATATCTGCAAACACACAAAGAAGAAAACAGTCAAAACACTTCAATCATGTTTTAATGCATGTACTGGTATACATATCTAAAAATCAAGAAACTCTTAAGTTACTGTCTAACATCAATGTCTACTCATTGAATGCAAATTTAAGTGAATACATGACAGAAAAAGAACAACCAAGAGAAAGAATCCGAGATCAAAAAGCGACAAAGTGCTGCTCTAAGTTAGTCATGCTCACCGATGTGACGAATGGAGGTGGTCTTACTGGCTCTAAAGAAAGGATACTAGAAAGTGACGACCCCTGACGATTTACTAGACTTCATATCACTGCACAGAAACAGGACATCTGTACCATAATCAGCAGCAGCAGCAGCAGCAGCGGACTAAGAGCAAGCTGAGGCGGCGTCAGCCAGCCTGACTGCACGACGTCCGTCATCAGAGGCAGAGCTGCATGTCTCTTTATCTTAGGTTTGCTAAAAACAACACAAGGAACACTTGGAGCAAAACGTTGCTATAATTGTTTTACAAAGTATGGCTGGACGACGACTGTCAATAAAGCAATTATATATATATATATATATATCAAAGGCTATTTAGTCAAGAGGACCATACATTTGATCCGAAGAAAAGAAGACTGGGCATGTAACAAGAACGAGTTTTTAAACTCCTGTTCAAATCCAATCTCGTGTGCAAAGTGTTGCTTCCTCAGAGCCCCTCTGTCCTCCTGATATATGTGAGTAATTAAATGTCGGTTTGATTCTCTGAACAGAGAAAAACCTTGCGTGATATTTCAGACTCTAATGAAATGTTGCTATTAGATTGTTTTAACCAACAACATCATTAGTCTCCCTGCAACGTCTTTAGAAACTCATTTTTAAAAAAAATAGACATGGCTTTACCAGCCGACTATTCCCTTTGTCTATAAAAACTCAGACAGCAATATTTACAACTGTGATTATATATTATAAAGTAGACTCTCTTGATCTGTAGATCAGCTTAGGTTCCCTGCCAACAAATCTACTGCGGGATTTCTCCCACGAAAGCACGTGTCAGAAAAGAGAAGATTGTCGCAGGAGATGTCTCCCAGTGCAGGTTTATGTGTAGTCAGATGAGGAACTGAGACTGCACTATGTACAGGCAATGGAGCTGACGGTCAGCCTGGTGATGTGTGTGTGCGTGTGTGAGAGAGAGTGAGTGAGTGTGAGTGTGTGTGCTTGCACTCAGAGTGGATCAAGGGTTTCCCATGGTTCATCTTCAAGCTCCAGTCAGGAGGAGCACTGAGCTGGATTCACACTGATGACTGATCCCACACCTGCAAGACAAGAACAGGGGCAAAGGAAGACGGGTTTAAATGAAACTTTAGAGGAGGCAGAGTGTGTATATTCATATTGTGTCTTCTTGTACTATTAAACACAGTATGTGGCTGAAGGTTTTAAAAGGAAGGAAGGTTCTAAACAATATTAGTTTGTTCATTTTTGTCCCAAAATGCAGCAATAGAGAAGCTTCTACTTTAAAAAAAACTAATACTTTGACTTCTAAAAAGACAGACAGTCACTTCAGTCTCTGGCTTGAACAGACTCTGTGTCTCTGTGAATGCTCCTGTTGTCTACATTTGATACATTTTGTGCTTGAGTATAATTGCAGGCAGGAGTGTGAATGAAGGTCCTTGACATTAACTTGGGATGATGACTGATCAATTGAGCAGCAAGAACAAATAACAAAGCAAACTCTTGTGAGGACGCTGCATGGTGTCTGAGCGGCGCCACACACTACAGAACACACCAGAGCTGCTTCATCAGCTGGAAAATGAACAGCTGTGTGTTTGTGGAGCAGGACGACCATCAGATTCAAGAATGCAAATGATCACGTATCAGACTGCTGTTGGTACCAGAGATGGTGTTTGTTGTTGTTGCTTCATAGAACTCTCATATTTTCTCATTTGTTCTATGATAAATAATATTTAATACAACTGCACATATATTTTTTTTATTGTGTATTAGTATTGTGACTGTTGAGAGGAGTGTTGTCTCTAAGGCCTGCAGGGACATACAGTTATACGGTATACATCTTAACCACCCAGCCAGCAGGGCGCCGTTACAGTACCTTGTTAACGGGGGCGAGCTGTGTTCGCACAGACCCGGCATGGAGTCGGGTGCTGTCCCCGAATCTCCCAGGGGACCTCTCCCTGCGACTGTCCAGCACCCTGCCAGGTGACTTCTCCCTGTCCAGCGGCCGGGCCGGAGACTTATCCCGTCTGAACTCGGTGCGGCCCTCCCGGTAGCGGTGTGGGGTGCTGGGCTCTCGATGCAGGCCGTCGTGGCTGCCGGGGCCCGAGGTCAAACGCTTGGTGATGTGCTCTGTGTAGGTGGGCGGCCCTCGCTTACTAGGACTACTGTAGAAGACACAGCAGAGACCAGCACGTCACCATGTGTCATCTGAATCTGAGAGTGGATTCATAAACCATCGACAAACTGAACTTTTAAACTATTAATATTCACAGGTCCTGTATTTTAAAAGAAAAGTAGATTTGATTCCAACAAGTAGAAGTTCTCATATTCTGAATAATGACAACATCCATAAAAGTTCATCATCACACAGTGTGTGCGTGACATCAGTCATTAGTTAAACAGTTAAACAGAACATTTTGTGAGTTCTTCTAGCAGCTGCTAAATATCAGATCAGATCTTCCTTTTTTAACAGCTAAGTTGAAACCAGAGGAAGAACAGTTGAATTTGAATTTCCAGAATCATACTGTAAGAATGGAGTGATAGGTGTTTAGCCTGGAACAGCAGATGGTGCTGTTGTCATATCCTAAAACTGCACAATTACTTATTTTCTAGAATTCAGTTTCTTCCTGAAATGAAGGAATCCATAAAATTCAGAATGAATGTACATGAGGTTATTTGTTTTTGTAAGGAAGTGTTTTAATCTCAACATTCAAATTCTGTATTTTTTTTGTCTTTTGCTGTATGTTATTGCTCAAACTAAAATAATAAGGTCAAACATGATGTAGGAGCTGACCCTCGGCTGGAGCCGGTCCTCTGCAGCTCTCCGGACTCTCTGATCAGACTTCCCTTGCAGCAGATGACCCGCAGTTTGTTCTGATAAGAGGAGGCCAGGTAAATGGCCCCGGAGGAGATGGCTGGGCCCAGGTAGCGAGGATTGGGGATGTCAAGGTGGGCCAGCACCGTAGGACTGGAAGCAGGGACAAAGATGTGAGAAACACAGCTAAAAAAAAAAGTGTGGAACAAATGTGTTCCAGGAGCCAGCGTGTCTCACCCCAGAGCAGCGTGTCCCTGAACCTCGATGACGTCCAGGGAGTTGAAGTAGGTGACGAACAGGTAGGGCTCTCTGTAGGCTGCACCAGAGGACATTACAGACAGAATGATTCAGATGACAAAAACCTGGTGGTGTTATTCTGCATTTAATCATGCAGTTTTATATGAGTTACAGACTGTATTTACCAAAGGACAAAGGCAGACGGCTCCACTTGATTTCCTCAGTGCGGCTCCTTCGACCGTACGTGTCCACAAACACTCCGAACTCTGTGACAACAATAACAAAACTCACTTCACACTCTTGATTGTGTCTCACCTCAAAACAGGAGAGGAGCGGTGTTGTGTGCAGGTGGTACTATCATGGACATGATGTCACTTTATAGTGTACATCAAAGTCACAACTATGATGTAGTTACAGGAAGATATGGTTGGAGAAGAAAAATGAATCAATACTCTACTAAAAATATTCTTTTGTTTTTATATTGGTGATTGTTATATCTTAGATTTGAAGCACTAGCACTTTATTCACCGCTCACCGTGAAAACACAGCAGGTATTCCTCCTTCTGCATGCTGCTGGCCACCTGCATGATGGCGATGGGGAAGCTGTGGGACGAGGCGGCGAACACCGCTGAAGCCAGTGACACGTCATTCTTATCCAAGAACTCTGCAGAGGAACAAACAGAAGATGGTTTAAGTATTCAGAGGTCACAAACAACATCTCTGACACTTGGGGAGAAAAATCACCATAACACCTTATATGAAGATCCATAAAAAAAAAGTAAGAAAAACAACAAAACCACTGAATGTTTATGCTTTGTGCTGGTTTTCTAAAACCACAACAACGTTCTGTTTGCGTCCTCACCCTCAAGCACAAACTGCTTCATCTCGATCTCGTAGAACTTGTTGGTGCCGATGATGATGCTGTAGCTGGTCAGATGAATGCAGCTGCAGGGCTCCAGAGTTTCAATCTCCTGTGAGATGAAGAATGGAGACAAAGAGCTGCAGTTAATAAAACAAACTTTATTAAACACTTCATTCTCTTTCTGTAGATTAAATATGTAGTGTATTGTCTAGATGTAGAGCTAACAGGTCATATCCACCTTACGAATACAGTATTTGTTGAGATTGTCATTGTAACGCAGAATGGTTATCTTGTTAGGCATTGCAGCACATATACAAGGCCCGTTGTCTATCTGTAAAGAGAACACACACACACATACACACACAGTCATTTCTAAAGTCAGTTTGTACCAAAACATTCTTCCACCAAAAAGTGAAGTTGTGACACACACATGCGTCATCTTATGTGTCACAGAGGAGAAGAAGACCTACTCTCCCAGCAGCAAACAGATGGCAGCCTTTCACTGTCTCAAAGATGTAGGGAGCCAGCTCAGACTGGTTGGGCAGGTGGGACTGGGCCAGTGACTGCTTCACTCTTTTAATCTCCACCAAACACAACGCCCTCTCGTCCCCTATGAGACACACACACAGATGTTTAGGAGCTAGCTGATGTTGAGCTAAAAGTTCAGTCTCACACTCTGCTGCTCGCTGGACTGTTATCATCTGGTGAAAACGACAAAGCTGGAGGTCTCACCAACAATCATCAGCAGCTTCTCCTGCTCTTTGATGATGTGGATCTGAAAGACTGATCCCAGGCCGGGGACGTGAGTCAGGGAGTTCTTGATGACGTTCAGGGCGTACAGACCCTCTTCAGAGCCCACCAGAACTATCTGTGGACACAGCAGGAAAACACACTCACAATCATGATCAAGATTCAGATTGTATTTTATACAGAACACATGAACATGCATCAGTGTGATCAACACCCGTACCTGATCTGTAAGAGGGAGAGTGCAGTTAATATCCAGCCTGTCGTCTCCCTCCAGCTTTAGGAGGGAGTTTCCCAGTAGCTTCTGGAAGAGCAGAGAGAGGAGAAAGGATCAGCAGGGTCACGACATCGACACGACCTCAGGGAGAGGCAGCAGAGGAACACAACAGAGAGGGCTGGACAGCTGCAGGACTGTGCAGGTTAACAAGTGTCAGAGTTGGGACCAAGTCACAAGTCAGTCTTCAGTCTAAGTTCTAGTTTTAATTATGGCGCTTCAAAAGTAGAACATGAGTGCAGTCATCTTTTTTTCCTGTATTGTTAATATACAAATCCAAGGAGTTGAAGAGCTGTAAAGATTTCTATGCTAAGTTACATCAACAATGATATAACATTTACTTGTTTATTATATAATATATAATTATATAAATGGTTTTATTTAACCAGGAAGACTGGTGGGGTATATTATCACTTCTACAAGAGAGACTTTGTCAAATGGCTGCAAAATAGTCACAAAATAATACCAATCCATAGAAATGTTTTCTTAGCATAGACACAATGACAGATGTTAAAAATCTGCAAATAAGACAGAAAAAGGGTCAAGCCCATGGTTTAAGGATTAAAACGCTGATCATGAAATACAGCATCTCCAATTCAAGACTGACTAGGACTTTATTTATTTATAGGGGACGGCACCTGTTCATCAACTCTGATTGGCCGGGTTAATGCAACAGCTAATTTGCACCTGTAGTTCTGACAAAACTAAAAACCTACAAATGATAGAAAGCACTAGTACATAACAGGTTTCAACAACAACAGGAAAACACTTTGTCCCAACAATCTTAAACCAACAATACAATCATGTAAGTTTAAAATACTATAAACAATTTAGATTTAATCTATAAAAACATCAGATTCATTTATAATACATCTCTCTCTCTCTCTTGTTTCCTGTCCTCTCTCTAAGTCTAATAAAGGCATAAAATGCCCCCAAAAAATGATTTAAAAAATCAGAAATGCTGTCAACTCAATGTTTCTCTCTGTTTGTGGCATATGTCTCACAGCTGAGTCAAAGTCATGTGACTTGTGTCCCAGTCTCTACAGAGTGTGCAGAGGGGCAGCAGGGTAAAAACACAGACGAGTACACAAGCAGGTAGAAATCTGCTGTCTGATCCCTGGTCCTCCGGACCGCACAGCTGAGGAGGATCAACCCAAAGATGATCAGACATCTTGGGTGAGAATTAGTGTACAGTGGTCAGACACAGGGAAGAATATTTCAGCAACACTGATCTATTACATCGACACAGTGTTTGTACAGGAAATGACAGTGTTGCAGTCAGAGGACAGTGAGAGCGAGGAGTGGTCACAGCAGGTGAGGTGAGGTGAGAGCAGGGGGGGGGGGGAGGGGATGAACAACCAACACAATGACAGACACATGCACTACTGCGTGCCTCATGAAGGATATGCAGGTGTGTGTGTGTGTGTCAGTAAGACTTGTGTCTGCATCTTTGTAACTCTTTACCTGGACCAGAGGAGACAGAACCATTTGTCTTTTGGACACAGCAGCCTATGTGTGCAATGAAACCCAATGGAATGGGCAGAATCGAGCAAATCAACAAAACGTGCCCATATACCGGACATACAATGTGGCATGATGAAAAAGCAACAAACAGGAGTGAGGAGGACAAAGAAAGAAGGGAGAGGAGAGAAAGAGAAGAGGAGAGAAGAAGGGGACAATTAATGACACATATAAGTGAAACGGGGGGTTATCCATAAAAACTCTAAACCTTAAATGAATTATTCAAGAATAAAGAAGGTAAATCCGCTGCGCATGAATAGCCCCCATACAGTTAAACAGCGAGTTTACGACCGCAGCCATAGACGGGACACTTATCTGTGACTGTGGTCGTAACGGTTTATGGTTTGAGTCAGCAGACATTGAGGACACAGCGCTGATTGCCCCTCGGCTGCTCCAGAGATACTCACTGCGTCGGCCTCGGCTTTCTCCCGAGAGGCTCGCCCCCCGGCCACCACGGACTCCATGACTGCCACCCAGCGCTGTTTGTCTGGGAAACTGGGAGCCATAAAGTAAACAGACTGTCCAGGCCAGCAGGGGGCGTGACAACGGGACTCCAGCTTCAGGACGTAGGGAACATCTGACACACGGGGGAACAGAGGTAAGGACTTCAAAATTCTCTTCTCTTATTTTAATGATTTATAGTTCATTATAGTGAAAGCAGAACATGTTTCATTTTGCAAGGGACTCTCTGGAACCTTTTTTACATCTATCTTCTCTGAGATACATGTTTAAGGGACTATAAAACACAAGAATTCATTTTTGTATCGAGCAATTATGAAATAATTCAGAGGGAAAGTTACAGATGAAGGACGGGAGGGGAACGTTTTGTGTATACCTGACTTGGAGGTGTTGGGAAGCTCAGACGCTCCCACTGCTCCATAAACCTCGACCTCTCCATCTGACAGACACAGGTCGAACTCTTCCAGAGGCTTCACTGAATCTGAGTAACACATGCAGAACAGTGGCAGTAAAACGGATCTGATCTCTGGAAGATAAATGAATTGTGTTGTTATGTCACACAGGTAAAAGACTCATGTAACCTTCTCTGGGTTCTATCTCGTAGATGGATACTTTGGTCCCGTCCAGGACCACATATTTCCTCTCCCAGCCCTGGCCTCGCTTCCCATTCCTGCAATGACATGAGGCATTACTATAAAGGTAACATAGATAAAAAAAAATAGGTTGAGTAGTTTTTCTAGGAAACTCTTCAAATGCTTTTGTTTAAACTGGTTTAAGTAGCAGCTGGGTGGACAGAACATAACGGAGAGCCTGTGAGGGCTTGTGTGCAGTAACATCAGGCTGCCTGATCAGTGGGAGTACATGACACAGCTTCACAAGGACGGAGCAGACCAGAGAAACTTTATTGCTTGAGACAAATACACTAATGGGCGTAAGCTTCCATGATTCTACCAGTTTTTGGAGCATATGATTCACATCATTTTCATTCTCGTCAAATCATTCAGTGACCCTTTCTACCCTGTGCGGAAACAGATGCATTTGTTATGTTTCTCCACTCATTTGTTCATATTTTTCCTTTCAAATGTTAAGATTGAATGGTGCAAAAATAGTGCGAGAAAAGCTAAAACAATCACAGTGTCACAGTGTGTTTATAGCTAACCTGGGCTGTTTCATCCAGCCCTCCAGGTGCATGTGTCCGCTGGCTTCTTTCAGCTGCTGGCCTGGAGAGCTGCCTTTGTCCCGGCACAGACCTTCAGACAGATGCAGGGAGCAGTCGCTGGACATGCCACATGTGGCTGGAAGGCAGGGGGAGCATTTTGGGTGGCACAAAGCGTGACACTCTGAAGGAGAGAAAACACTGTTAAAAGAGAGAGCAGGCTGTGGCTCCTCTCCTCAGCAGCACAGAGGAAGCCAGGTGTGAATAAAAAAATATTTTTACATGTTATTTCTGGGTTTCTTTAGTGTTTCTTTTGTGTTGTAGAAAGGTTAGGCAAAACAATGGGAGTGCATAAGATGTAGCAGCTGCAGCCATCAACATGGCCTCACAAATACTGAAGATATTCTCATTTTATATCCACAATTAATATTAGAATTTCAATTTATACAAGAGAAATGACATAATAAGAACAACTAAATAAGAGGGCTAAAAATTCAATTTTACTTTTGTAAATGAGGCAGCAAATTCAAATGAATAACTACTGTTATCTTTATTTAGTTTACATAAAGGTAATGTGGAGAATGTGGTTCAGGCCTGTCCTTGTGAATACAGATTTTACTCACCGAGACAGGTAGCGGCTTGACGACCAAAGTGCACAGTATCCAGGCACACGGTGCACTTGGCAGCTCTCATGTTGAGTCCCACTGTGAAGCGGTGAGGGGTGTTGTGGTGCACCCTCTCTCTCTCCCTCTCTCTGTCTCTCTGACTGTCTTTCAAACGGCGGCTATACTCTGAATACAGTCAGGGAACATAGTGAGGGCAGGCAGCTCCAGCATGGCTGACTCTGTCAGGCACATCCATCATTTCAAAACCTCAGTGCACCATGCCATACCAGCTATGAAATCAGTTCAACAAAAGACATTTAGCAAAATGCATAAGCAAGTACGCTCTGGAGACGAAAATGCTTTAAAAAGAATTAAATTACTCCATCTCTTTGTTTGTGCCAGATCACTGTTGCATTTTGAAGGCATTATTCAGTCAATGTCAAGTTTCCCATTGTGTGCCCAGTTTTCTTTGCTTGCAAGTTTACTCACATAATACGTTTTTCTATACACGGTCAACACATGGTCTCCTGAGGATGTGCAGGTATCTGACTCATTTAGTTTAACATTTAGAAATACATGTTACACTGCAAAACATGACAATTAATTATACTTAATTGATGTTATTGTTTTTATTAGTTTCACTTTCATGATCTTATTGTTCTCTACTTACATTATGTTTCCTGTTTCCTTACGGAATCGTGTTCCAACCTCAATTCTTCTTTATCAGGTTACAATGACTGAATTAAGATTGGAATCATCTTCGTCTTAACTTTATTATTGTAACCTTGACTGTATTGTGAGAGGAAATGAGGTGACTGAATAATACCTTTAGTTTCTGAGTGTGGATTCAATAGGTGATACAGCATTTTGTGCATTGCAGAGTTTATAGTACGGTGCATCTCAGTTAGTGTATGATATCAAGTTCAGGTGGGATTGTAGTGGGTTAAAGAGCAGAGCAAAGGTCTGAAAATCAGATTGGCTAAGCTTCAGCAACCAAGATAAAAAAAAAATGCTTCAGATTTCTAAAGCTGTGCACTGAAAAGGGAGAAATTTACTTGGAGATTTCTCAGCCTCACCTGACCAGCCTGGTGGGATCTGACATTTTATAAGAGTGCAGAGCTTTTAAAATCTGGCCTTTTTTGAGGAATGGATGAGGCAAAAGGAGAAGAGAGATAAGAGACCAAACTGCAGAAACCACGAGTTTGGGCGACTTACTTTCAAAAGTGACCCTCCTTCTCTCTGAAAGGTGTGTGAAAGAAAAAGGATAGTAAGAGCTCCATATAATGATCCCTCGCGAGTGAGATTATATGTGTGTGTCTATGTGTGTGTGTGTGTGTGTGTTTTTGTATGCATATGTGTGCAGGTAAGGGCCAGTAGGTGTTGAGTATGCATGTATTGTATGAGTCTTGAGTGAAACTGTTGAGCTACATGGCACATCATCCCCTCACTCACCCTCAGGTGTCGCTGCGTCCTTCCTGCGTCCAGAGTTGGAGGGTGCCAGGCTGGTCGGGCCCTGCTGGTGCTCAGGAGACTTCACCATAGCAGACATAATCATCTGCTGCCGTGCTGTGGCCGGGTTTGTAGAGTTACCATGATCCTTATACTGGAGCGCTGGGGTGGGAATAATTTATTAACTGAACTTCCATCACTGCTTACAACACTGCTGTTTGTTTACTCTGGTCATCAGTCAAGTCTAGCGAGACTGCTCTCACCTTCTTCTCTCAGAGATCGCAGCTCCGCTCTCATTTTCTGAAGAGCATCTTCCAGCTCGGAGCAGCGAGATCGCTCTTTGTCCAGAGCTGCCTTCATGTCACTGTACTGCAGGGGCACTGGCTGGATAGGGGGCACAGGAGAAACCTGGCCCTGACTCTGACCCTGGGCCTGAGCCTGAGCCTGAGCGGCCATGGCAGCCAACAGGTCCTCTCGACGACGCCCGAACAGACCCTGAGTCACACAAACACACAGATACACACAGAAAAAAAAACAAACAAATAACACGAGACACATATGAGAGGCAGGGAGATTCTAACTCTGCTAGAAAGACAAGAGCGACTTGTTTTAAACCGTTATGACTTATTCTGATTGTAACTCAGTTTCTATGTGATGATAACACAACTAAAACTCTTTATGAATATGTAAGAGGCTGGTGGAAGTTGTGATGATAATTTATGCGTAAAGTGACTCATCTGTGGCTGCCCTGAATGTAACCTTTGTAATAAAGTAATTATAAGACCATGTCATATTAATTCCCTGAATATATATTTTTCTAACACGCTCTAAAAGAAACAAATAAATTACGTAATTTGTCCCTCTGCGATCTCTGGAATTCAGAAGTACATTCATCTATTCAGTCCATTGAATTCAATGTTTCCACAATAACGTACCTGATATCTTTACATCAGAACAAGTGGCAGTGTGATCATGATCCTGTCAACCTGAACTAATAATACTTCTAAGCTCACATATCTGATTCTTTACCTTCATAGTATTTATTTTTGGAAATTAGATTTTTTTTCTCTCATATCTAAATATTTCTTAATCGGATTTGAAGATTTCACGTAGTTTCAGTGTGATGTAAGGTGATAGTGGTGAAAATGATAATATGAATCTACAGATAATATTTCTGTTTCCTTCATAATCATAAGTTTATAATGTCATAGCATTTAAAAACTTTTAAATTGCCAGTAGAATTTTCCCAGGGTTTTCAAAAACACCCAGATCTCTGTAGGAAGATAAATGATGAATTACTGATCCGTCTGACCTTTTTCTTCTTGGAGCCACCGTGGGCCTGGGCCTGCAGGAAGTCAATGAGCTTGGTCTGCTGGGTGATGGTCCCCTCCATTTTCACCTTCTCATGGGAGTACACAGCCTGCAGGTGGAGCTAAGTGAACATCACTACTGCCATGAATTTCTCCTCAAGTACATTACTTCACACAGAGGGGGTGACAGAGAGACAGAGAGATGGGAGGGGGGGGTGTATACTGTGGAATAAGACAGTGTGTGGAGGGCATGTGTGTGTTGTGTTGTATGAAAGTGTCTTTTCACTATTAAAACATAGTGACAGAACAGAAGGGAGGAAACAAGACTGGAAATGACAGAAAGATTTGCTCCGGATCCAGCAGGGGAACACGTGGCTGCATAATCTCTGCGTATATTTATCTCTGAGTATGAGTATGTATATGTTTATGGTATTTTCTGTGTACATTAGTTGATATATGTGTATGTATATGTATGTGTGTGTGTAGCAGCACCTGGATGTTCTCCAGCTGATATTCCAGGTCAGTCCTCTCAGTTTTCAGCAGGTCCGTTTGGTCGAGAGCGTCCTGCAGCCCCTGAGTCAGACGGAAGATGTGGGTCTTCTGAGCATCCATCTGCTGCTGCAGTTTCTCTTGCTGTGGAGGAAAAACAGCTGTTTCGTCAGCATCTGGATGCTGTGACTTTGCCACTTGCGCTTCTTACAAACAATTGCTTCCAAACCGTTCGGCAAGATTTGACATTTATTACCACAATGACTTTACAAATATAAAATCAATTTATTTGTCTAGTCTGGCAACTGATTTACAGCAGAAATAAAGACATAATAGTAGCGTGGAGCAATTTAAACATCTAAAATGTGCACATAATCTATGAAACAAGACAATAAAGATCAATGGTAGACTGCACATGTGTGAAAATATTTAATGTACCTCATCCAGCAACCTCTGTTTCAGATCCCTCTCACTCTCCAGCTTTTGCTGCAAACTGCGGGCGTTCATCTCCAGCATGGCATGCTTCTTCTCCAGATCATTCAACTGAGAACAGAAAGCAGGGGCAAGAATTCACTGTAAAATCTGCAAGCTGCAGAGAGTAAAATACTTACTCAACGGTGTTGAAATGCTCACAGTGTCAGCGAGGCTCTCAGCTTTCAGTTTCTGGTCTTTGAGGGCCTGCTGCAGGGCCAGGATCTCAGCTTTGTGCTCCTTAACTGCCTGTTCCACAGCCTGGCGAGACTCTGAGCTGCGCTGCTCTGCACGAAGCCTGGAGCATACAGCAAACCTTTGTTTATACTGGTTGTTTTGAATCTTTAAGAGCATCCTCTTCCAGATCAGCTGTAACGTTTTTGCTATTTTTGTAACTTGCATACAGGTATTATTTCAATCAAATGAAAGGAATTCAGTCTCATGTAACAGTATGTATGTTCTTGTATTTCTACACTCTTCAAAAAGTAAAGAGAGGTTTAAAGGTTAGTTTAGGATAAAGACTTTAGAGTTAAAAGAAAATACACCTTCACAAACTCTGTAATGTATCTTCCTCATCATTACATGCACGCCTGGAGTTATTGAGTGATGGTGTTTTATGATGCTTTTTGTGTATCCCTGCCTTGCCTACATCAACTCAGAAAATAATTTCATATATTTCCCAGAATACCTTTTGACGAACCCTAGAGAATATGCCAAAACCTGTTGCACTCAGTGTGTGTAGGCGGAGGGAGCCAGATCCAACACTGATAGCAACAACAACATTCGGAGCAAAAAGAAGGAGTCTTTACCAAATTGAGAAAAACACACTCATAACAATTTATGACAATGTAACATGTCTTATGGTTAAATTATATCGTGGACTATCAAAAGCCACTACAGATGTAGAACACTATGTCTCTTTGAAGTATATTCAACTAAATTGTAGCTGCATTGAAAATATCTTAATGTGCTTTGAGCCTCACTACATTTGGCTTGTTACCTCTGGAAACAAGAAAACTACATGCAAGGCAAGCTTCATACATGTTTAGGGACCAATATAGTCAATTAATGTTCACACAGTTATGTGATACAGTGTGTGTGTGTGTGTGTGTGTGTATGTGCGTATGCTTTTAACCTGTTCTGTTTCTCAGTGTCCAGCAGTCTCTGGATCTCCCTGCTCCTCCTCTCAGCCTGGTTTTTCTCCTCCTCCAGTGATGCCCTCCAGGCATCCCACTGTCTCTCCTTCTCCAGCAGCTCATCATTCATAGTCTCCAGCTCTAGAACCTGCTCCTCCAGCATGGTGCACGTTGTCTTCAGTGTCTCAAGGTTCTGGTGCATAAGAGGATTTAGATTAGAAATATTAAATATTAGAAATGGTTAGGTGAACTAACCAACCTGTGCTAAGGACACAACTCCTAAAGTTGTCATTTGTTCTTTACAAAAGAAAAAGGAGGGAAAAAAGGAGGTGCAAAGAGAGAGAAGCTATTAGTTCAACACACACACGCACACACACATATATATAAAAGCATATACAATATACTGTATATACAAGTACATAAACTTGTACTTGCAGCTTGAACCACATACCTGCAGTAACACAACTAATTAATTATGTTACTGACTATGTGAACCTTTAGTTTAAATAATACCACTAAAGCAGCAATTATAAACAGTTGCTGTGAACCAGCATTAAAACGTTTTCCTATGTTCATCACTAGGGCCCACACAAAGCGCCGTGTTTTATGTCTTGCGATGCTTCGGCTTTAGACAAAGCATTGGGAGACAAATATAGCCTGTACTGGTGCTGCAGCAACACCACGGCCCTCTGAAGTCCAACGCTTCCACAGCTGACACGACCTGGGAGTGATGGGGATGACACATCCCTCCTACACACCACCCCATCCCTCGTCTATGACTTCCATCACTGGTTACACAACCAGCAGGACCGAGAGCGCTACTGGACACCCACACACATATCCTCCCACAGGGGCAGCGCACACATCACACAGCCTCCTCGCTCTCTCTCTCTCTCTCTCTCTCTATCTATCGCTACACGGCTCCATCTAGAATACAGCGCATAACAATACTGAAATATTCCCAGGGTTTCTGCCGCCTGATTTACACTTAACACTGTCAGAGCTGGGAGAGATGTCTAGGTCACCTGTCACAGGGTGTGTTGAGATATCATATAATGTAAATAAATGAAACCTGGTGTCTGACTGGTGAGTGGGAAGTGGGCAAGGGAAAGGAGTCTGAACCAGAGGAAGGATTATGACTGTCTAAGAAAACAGAAAACTGTTGTTATTTTTTTTTTTTTACAGATTTCAACTAAGAGCAGCTGATATTTTGTGGCAATTTCATGCAGAATTTTGAAACGACTGGACTATAATGGTGATACGTTGCCTCAGTTGTATGCGGTGACTGGTGAAGGAAACCTACATGAGCAAGGAAAGAACACACACACACACACACAACCAACACAGGACCACCAGCAGCCAGTTCACCTGTTTCTGGTTGTTAAGGTGCATCTCGCGGTCGGCCACCTCCCGACGCAGCCTGTCCACGTCCTGGCTGAGATGCAGTCGGTCTTCTCTCTCATCGGAGGCCTCATCCAGCTGTTTGGAAAGGTAGAAGTTCTGGCGGTTCAGCTCAGCGTTCTCCTGAGTCAGAGAGGTCAGCTGCTCCTCCAGGTCTGTGATCACCTGCAGAAAGTCATCAGGACACTTAGGTAATGCCAGTGAGGAGAGCAGGGGAAAATATACAGAGCACCCACTCTGCACCAAAAATATATCAACCAAATAACAAACAACTACCTCTGACTGATAAATATACAAATATACTTTTTGTCATTAGCTATTAGATTTTTTAAATCAAAAGGTAAACTATAATGTGTCCTTTGGATTCAGTTTACAAAAATGTACATCTGCTTAAAAAGAAAAGAAATTATACACAAAAAGTTAGAAAAAAAAGGTCGATAAATTGAGTTTAAGAGATTTGACCCACTTCTACATGAGGTTTTTAAGCCTTAATACAGTTGACATATGATACATATAAATGCAGGACTTCTAAGATTTTAAAAAGCATCTCTACTCTTACATAAACTCAGTGCACATAATACATTTACATACATTTTACAATCTACATGCATAAAACGTCCTGCTTACATCGTTGTCTTTATATGCACATACATGCTGCATATCCAACCAAAATGAGCCCTAACACCTCACCCGCTCTAAACTCTACCACTGCATCATTATATGAAGCAAATATCTAGGTTAGTGATATAATGCAGTGATCATTTTTGGCGTGATATCTGGGCTACTTGTTTAACCTAGACAGCATTCAGAGCAAGGAGCGGGCTAATCATTCCATCAGCATCAGTCTGTTCCCTTAATCAGCCATGACTACTGTGCATGCTGTAGGGAAATGAGGCTGATGAGGCTTCCTGTTAAGAGCCCCTTATTCTTTGCTCTCATGGGAACATGTGTACCACGCACAACTTCAAGGTGGCGGGTGGAAAGAGGCAAAGCTTTTAAGTACATAAATTAGCTGTCTGTTCTGTACTGACTCAGTGCTTCTGCTCCCCCGAGGCAGGGGACTGACAGCAGCAACTAAATACTTAAGGCGGGGCGAGGAAGTCAACTGTGGAATGGATGCAGTGGGCATCTGGCAAGCCTCTATATTTACTCTACTCGTCTGTCATCCCAGTCTATAGAGCGACTCGCAGGCCTAAAGTAAATCACATCCGGAGCTTTGCATCCTCAACACTACTGATTACAAATTGTTCAATACTGTTTGCGAAGGCTGTGGGAGTACAGAGAATGAAAAGCCTGGTTAAAGAGGCAGGAAATCAGTCCCACCATTTCCCTGAATTAAGAAAACATTGTACACTGATAGTACAGAGTTCTGAAGAACATCTGGTCTTTCTATGAAACAGTCTGTGCAGGAGAGATGTTGGCTTACCCACATTTTCTAAAAATGTAACACCTTTTTAGTTAAATCTCTGCTGACTACATAAAGGTGAGTGATATGAATGAAACTACAATATATGGAGACATTGTAGTTTTCTGGTAATTAAACTGAGAAAAAAAGTTCTCATTAATTTCACCATTGTCCACAGCTGTCTAATACAACCAGAGTTGTTAAAAAGATAGCCACCTTGGTAGAAACAGCAGAATTAAATCTCTGATGATTGACAAATGTATATAATCTGATTTCAACTCTGATTTAGCAGGGTCTAAGCAAGAATATGCTCTTATAAAAAACCTTTGCCATCATCATAAAACTCAAAATGACCTTTTTAAATTTTCAAAGTCTGAACAATACACATGACTGCTTAATGCTAGTCAAGTCTATAAATAGCTAATGTACATAGAAAATAGACAAAAACTAATTCAAAAGGCTAAAAGTCTAAAGCCACACTAGTGGCCCTGATAGATTATTTACACACTCAATGAGCATTCTGATGATTTTATTATTATTACAGCTGTCCAAAAGTGCGGGTTAAAATAAAAAAGGCAGCATTGAGAACATGGTCAGCAAATTTCATGGCAGTCTGTTGATTATGAGTTTTTTTTGTCTGCAATGTTGACATTTTGGTTTAACATTTGGAGGACAGCACAAGAGCAAAGTTAACTGGAGTGTCTAAACAGGAGGGGGATGGGCTTTGTAATTCATAAAGAAATTTTGGCCTGATAGTTTCATGCTTTAATACCTGACAAAATCTTTATGAAAATCTGTCCATCAGATTTTGACATACCTGGTCATGGAACTGAACTTTGAACTGATGATTCTACATGATGGCCAGTGGCTGTTAAGACATCTTGCTTTTGTTCAAAGTGTTCAACGGACAGACTAATCAACATCACAAGTCTTAGCAAGGCAAAAAATACAGTGGCATTTCATGCTCCGCTCATTGCAGAACCTTGGCTGTGTTTGTCTGAACGGTGGCCAGAATATATGGACGATGCTTTTTGAACAGTTTGCGAGTGGGAGGATCTCAAAAGTAGGGCAATGGAATAAATGAAGACCATGATGGTCTTGGTGTTTATTCAAGATATATGAATTTGGAGACACTTAAATCCTTTGAACATGACACCATCATTTTCTTATGATTAGTGGGACACCATGTCTCCACAGCAAAACGCTGCTGTATTCAATTATATAATATGATAATAACATTTAAAGTGCTCTCAGCTCTCATTGTCTGTAAAATTAACAAAAAGATAATGAGCTGTTGGATAGCAACAGTAACTAAGGAAGTAACTATCTAAAGACTTGGCTACTTTTCTTGAAGTATCATCAGTTAGTATGTATGGACTGAGGGATGATGTGTTAGATAATTAAAATATGGTCAAACTAGTCATTGTTTCTATGACTTGTGCATACATACACCATGAAGCAAGGCTAAAAAAAGAAGAAAACAGACAAAAGAAAGAAAAAAAATCCCCTGAATGTGATTCTGCCGAATAACAATAATCACTGGATGACAGCCATTATCTTCCTGTGAGTTACCTAACTGTTCCAGCAGGGCTAGTTTTGGTAATGGCAGCTCACTCAGTTCTTCTTGTGCACAACTAAAGTGCTATGGGTGAGCCAGTGGCATCATGGCAAGCAATTCAATTGAGAAACACTTATGTAAAAAAAATTGCACCTATTTGAGGCAGCAGTTCTCTCTTTGACTATGGACACTATTGCAGCACCAGACATTTTTAACCTTTCCATTCATACTGCTGAATTACCAGGTAACTGAAAGGCAGCCATTGTTTGCCCCCTTTTTAAGGGTGGTGATGAGGCTGACTTAAATTGCTATAGACCTTTATCCATTTTATCTTGCTTATCTAAGCTTTTAGAGAAATGTGTCAACAAGCAGCTAACTCACTATCTTGAGGAGCATAACATTTTGCCTAGTGTACAGTCAGCTTTTCAAACTACCTCTCTAATAGGCTGCAACCTCCATCTCTCACAGCCCCTCCATGTGTCTTTAGGTGTTCCCCAGGGCTCTATACTGGCTCCTACTCTCTTTTTTAATAATTCTTAATAATTCCCGCATGCATTTATATGCTGATGATACAATCTTGTGACCATATTTCCCTTATTTGGTTATGGGGATACAATTTATAGATTGGCTTGCAAAACAATACTTCAAAAGCTTGACACAATTCATCATTCTGCTATCTGACCTGCAACGAATGGCCCATTAAAAACACACCACTGCCTTCTGTATTATCTGGTTATTTATAAAATTCTTCTTGGATACTCACCCCCCTATTTAAATCAGTTATTGCAGCCAATATTTGTGGCCAAGTACCATATGTGGTCTTCCTCTTACATCAGAGTAAATGTCCCTAAATGCAACACATCCTTTGGCTTGTTGTCATTCCAGTCTGCAGCTGCTAATGACTGGAATATGTAGCAAAAAACACTAAAACTGGATACGTTTATTTGAAGCTCTGCTTTTAAGGGCCTACTTATGGATATTTTAATGATACTTGTAAATATTTTACTTCTGTTTGATTAATACCTGTAAATGTTTTCCTGTAATTGTTTTACTTCAGTTTAATGAATCAGTCATTCTTCTTTGTTTTGTGGTTTGTTTGTTTGTTTGTCCCCTACCCTCCTCCCCTTTCAAGTGTCTTCTGGCACTTGCCCGGCTGTCATAGTAAATAAGAAACTGTTCTTAATGCATGCAATTTTTCACACTTTCCACCAACTGAGAGATGATGTAAATGTAACAATTTGTGTTTATTTTATTTTACCCACAAAAGGGATCAAAAAGGAAGATAAGTGTGATGAAGAGGAGAGGGAGTTTAAAGCCACAGGGGCTCAATTTGTGATTGATGGTAAAAAATAAACGTTTTTAAATGAAGACTCATTTATACAGGAATAACAGAAACACACATGAACTTAAACAGTATGGCTTTAGGTTGTTAGTTATGTGTGATGATTCAGCCGGTATTCAATGCCAGATGAGCCGTCTATTCCTGGAAAGAGTGAAAGAAAAAAAAAAACTAGAGAGCATCTTACTGCGCAGCTGTCTCTCAAGGCATCAAACTTCCGTTGTATCTCATCTCTGTGTGCCTAGCAGGTATGACAAAAGAGACAGAGGGACAGATTTCACTGCCTGAATTACATAATATCAAAGAAGACATCGACTTCAGTATTCCTCTATTTTATCTCTCTCTCTCACTCTGAGCACAGTGATCTCCTCCTCAGCCTCTGCAGTGGTCTCCTCTAGCTCAGTCTTGGCCTGCTGCAGCTGGCTCTCCACTGCGTGTCGAGCTGCCTGCAGGTTGCTGATCTGGGATTCGCGCTCCTGCAGTGACAGCGTGAGCTCTGTCACCTGACGCTTGATCTCCAGCTTCTGTTCTTCATGTTCCAGTCCAATCTAGAAAGGCAAACAGAAAGAGGGCATCCATGATCAGGGAGGAGGAAGAGGTGAGTCACTCCAAGGATGCCTCACCTTGTCTGACTCTGCACCGTTTTGTTATTTTGCTCTTTTTTGTTACATCTGAATTAAAATAGTAAATAGGTTTTTTTCTCTGCTCAATAGCACAAAATTACCATAACACGCTTGAACTGAATTCATTAAGTTGTTGATCAATACCAGTGACTCAACAAGTGTTAGGAATTCTTGACTATAAAACTCACTTTCGGAACTATTCTTTTGCATTTTAAAACAAAAATCCACCACCGTTACATCCCAACATCATGTTATATGTCGCATTTCTGCATTGGACATCAAATGTTCTTTACTTTTCTAGCATCCAACCTGGTGGCTGGTGTCTATAAATGATCATCTAACAGCTGTTTTATATGCTACACCTGTTACTACATGGGATCATGACGCACTATAATTATATCATTGATATAAATTCAGGAAAGCAGTTACACACAGGTGTACAGGCACCATTTGCAGGCAGATCACTACATCAGCTTTATCCATTTAGCATTTAAAAATGTAGCCTCTTATGTTTAGACCTACGCTGATTTTTGCGTAGGCATCCAAACTAGTCAATAATAACGACTTAATACTGAAGCTGAATTAGTGTGTAGAGGTGAAGGCTTGGAATGAGACTGACCCAGCACTCCTGTTGTACTCCTCACCTCTCTGAGCCTTGTTTCCAGCTCCAGCACACGGCTCTTATTGCTTTGCTCTTGCTGACTCATTTTCTCTAGATGCTCCTCTAGTTTGGCATTCTGAGCCTCCAACTTTCCAGCCTGAGACTCCAAGTAGAACTTCTGCTGGCGAAGCTCTGAGATCATTTCTTCCTGGGCTTTCCTGCCACAACCACACGTACAATACACAAGAGCAAAAAGTTGAAATAATAGCTTAGCATTGTCACATGATAGGTCCAAGATCAAAACAGGTGTAGAGTATATCTCTGGTTTTTCACTAAAACGTCTTGGTTAGAAAATTCTATTGCCCTTGTCTGTGTTGTACCAACATGGAGCTGATATAGTACTAATTACACTCAATGAGCTTTTACTTGAATTCACCTCATTAGAGAGAAAGTATTCCTAATGCTTGTATCAGTACTTACATGTTTTTCTGGGTGTAGATACTGCTGTTGGCTGCCAGTTTGTTGGCCTCAGACAGCTCAGCAATTCTCTGCTCCAGGCTGTTCATCTTTGAATCCATTGCATTTATGGTCTAAATGGAAATTATGGACAATATAACATGTTCTTTAATTACTTACATTCAGATCTTTACATCACAGGCTTAAACCGGGGTCAGATTATGGCTCGTTGTTCGGTGCTCTACAATAACCTACCCAAGATTATTCCAAACATGAAATCTATGTCAGTGTGATAAATGTTAAAATACGCCTGGAATAGTGTCGCTGCCAAGCTGGTCAGCTCTTACCGCCTTCTGTTCGCTGATGATGCTGCACTTCTCCCGCACCTCCTCCTCATATTTGCTCTGACTGGACTCCAGCATCTCCTTATCAGCCATGTCCGCCTTCATCTGGGCCTCCAACACCTGCTCAGTGCCAGAAAGCCCACAGAACCATAACCAGGATATCACTTAACAGGACAGAGAACAGTGTGAAGATGACATAGTACAGATCTCCAAAAGCATAGACTACACCCACTACTCAAATGGCTAAAGGATGACCGCCAAACATAGATCACTTCCTGTAAGGAGAGTATATCAAGAGATACCTGCCTGTTGTCCTACATTGCAACAATGGTTATATGTGAGTGTATTTAACCTTAATCTTATCTTCATAGAGCTTCTCCTTCTGCTTCAGATGTGTTTCCAACCTCTGGGCGGTGCCTTGGGTCTCTCGCAGATTCTCCTCAAGCTCCTACACAAAGTTATAAATATGTTAGGCACTGCTTAAAACATCAGGGGCCGCATTAACAAAGGCTAACTAGTTTTTGGTCTAATAGTAATTTAGAGAATATTTTAGCACTAAAAGCAGTTCATATACGATGAGCTGTTTGTGATATATATATATTATATTTATAATACGCATATATATTATATATGTGAATTATAGGTAATCCAGTGGAGTCACAAACACTGTATCATAATCAGCCAAGGCTGTTTCTGGATATATGCCTGACCTTGTCAGCATTTGGAAAAATACAACAATAATGTGCTTTTAATGAGCTCAATTGAGTTTTGATGGTAGCGGAGGCTCACCAACAAACAGGTGTTTTTGATGCCAGACACAGTATATTTAACAAGGCAGCGTATTAGTGTATTTATTGAATACACTGATATACAGTTTTCTACAGTATTTATTCATGCCTTTTAGGTATCCAAGCAGTAAGTGCTACTTAGTGCTCAGGGTGCCAGACAGCAACTCAACAACAACAAACAAACACCCTTATCAACCAGGTCAGCCCCACACCTTCTCTTAAGAGCTCTTTCTGTATCCTTTTGTTACAACCAATATTTTAACAGGAAAAGCACAGGTGCTAATGCACAGGACTCCAATGGTATTAATTACACCTGTGCTTTTCCTGCGTTGGCAGTGAAAACAGTCTTTTCTTATGAGTTCTCTTAATTTCCCACAAAAGTTTCTCTTTTCAGTTTCGTGAGTACGTTCAATGATGAAACTCTTTGTGCAAACTTTAATTTAGGGCTCCTCGTGCAATAGAATTGGATTAGGAGAATCTGGCCGCAGCTACATGACCACCTTCTCTCTGGACCCTGAACACCCAAGCAGGTGTTTTCACTCATTCTGACTAATTAAACCTCTGCAGTGCTGTGTAAGGTATTACATGATGTCACCAAACCCTATGTAAACCACCCAAATAGATGACTAACAGGAGATATCAATCCAGTCTGTGCACACCCACACAGTTCTGAGAGGAGGTTCTAATAAGGTAGATTAATTGAAAACACCTGTGTGGGTGGATCATGGCTGTTTAGAGGCTTTAAAAATTAATAAAAGAAGTTATTGTTTGGGGTGACTTTGTTCCTTGTGTATATAGAAATAACAGTATATGGATCATCCATAGAAATAGTAAATGGAAAGATTTTTCAGAAATATTATGTAAAATAGCACTTCCTCTGCAATGATGACAATGAGTTATGTTTATCTCACACCTCCTCTGATTATTTTAGCTCCACACAAGAGATAAAAGGTGGGTTACCAGAATCTTATCTGCCATCTGCTGAATCTGCTGGCCCTTGCTCTGGATCTCGTCCTTCAATTTAGTCTCCCGGCGCTCAACAATCTCCAGCCTTTTCACCTGGTTCTCCAGAGTCTTCCTGCCATCCTGCAGACAATGCACACAAGTAATGTACAAACACCAACGCACACACGAACAAGCATACAAACACCTCTGTTAGCTGACTCACTTTAATTTTTAGACATGTACACGCAGGTCAAAAGATCCATAGTCCCAAAAATAAGCTTATCTCCGTATGAACATTACAATACATTTTGTGAGAACTCCAATTAGACCTGAAGATTTCCACTTCAAAAAAGAATTGATGATAAACTGTAGCAGCCGCATCCATTTGGTGTATTAGTGATACACCTCTGCAATGTTTATATCTCATTATTCTAGGTTCATCACAATAGCTCCAAAGCACTCATTTGCATTCGTATGTGATGATATGAACAGTCTTAGGAGCTGTTCAAATTCCGCCAGATGTGTATTTTCTTCCCTCTGACTCTCCGGTCTAAATTAATGCACGCTAATTAACAAATTTCCATGTCTAGTGCCTGGTGTGAAGCACTGTTTTAGAAGAAATCATAACAACCCCTCTCAAAAATAAAGTATACTGTGTAACTAAAGACACTGCATAAATGAATGTATAATGAATGTATAATGTACATATTTATAGTAGAATTATTATAGCTGATCCAAAGATAAAAACCTTGAAAGTGTAACAAATGTAAATACTTATGCATGCGATATATACGCATACAACCTGTGTGGCTTGCTTAGAGGTTTTGAGACAGATACTCTGAAACGATGATGAAAAGGATAAAAGGTTTGTCTGTTGCTTTCTGCATTTTTGCACACTGTAGTGAGCAGAGAAAGTTTGGACAGTCACAGTTTTTACAGTTTTTAATCACATGCACCGTTCTGTCCACAGTTTAAATGCTTAGAATTTCATATTAAGATTTTTTTTTTGCAGAGAATTGACTTGAATAATTTAAACTATCTACAGGGTGTTTTTTTTTTTTTTTAATGCCAGAATTGGAAACAACGGTAAACATTGACCTAATAAGTGTGGTGAATTACTGAAAAGTCCAGGAACATGAAGCAGTTATTATCATTAAAATGCCAACATGCATTTAATGATTGTTTTTCTTTTAGCTTTATTTAGATGTTAGAGCATTCACAGTTTACCTGATGTATTTGGCCTGTAAGAAAAGTGTGTACAGCAACATGATAGCAGAAGCAGGAACACAATAAATAAAACATCAAAGGCAGACTGATTAGCTTCATAACACCAGTCACAATAACCGACTTTATTTTCAACATTGTCTCTACACAATAAATACTGCAGGTATTTTATAGATATATGTGCACGAATAATAACCTAAAGGCCTCAAACTCTGGGGTGATGGATGGATGAAAAGCTGAGACTATGAGGCATATTAATCTAGTGTTTGTTTGTTTTTTTAAATCAATTTAAAGACCTTTTTGTTTAGCTACAAACATGGGGCAATGAAGTAGCTCCACAGGAATGAAATACAAAAATCATACACATTATGATCAACTGTATCAAATATTCAGAGCACAAGTGAAATCAAACTATTAGCCAGACTTATTTGGACGACACTTTTATCAAAGATGTTCATGCAAAGCAACAAATGACATGATACATAGAATAACAAGAGAAAAACATGCAGGGAGCCTGAGCACATATATGTCAGTCTGTGTGATAACAGAGGTGTATATACCTCAGTCTCACGGAGGCGTCTACGCAGGCTGTCGCTGGAGTCCTCCCTGTTCTGTAGCCTCTCTAGATCTCGCTCCATGCGTTCTTTGGCCACTCTCATACTCTGAAGGAGGTCTGTAGCCTCAGCACTGGCCTTTAATGCCTAAAGGTTAAAAGTCAAAAACATATCAATCAAACAGTAATGTGTCCTAAGAGCCTTTTATATGTGAAACGAATCAGTTGTGTGGCTCAAAGTAATGACATTGGGTGATAAATCATTGGTTTCAGATACAAAATTTGTCTATGAGGAATAATTAACATCATTGTGCTAAGTTCAATGGCTCCTTGTAAACAAACTGTTTCCTGTATAAGTGTAGAGTACTAATATGATATCCTTAAAACGAACAGTATTCAGCCCCTTTAAGAAACAAATTCCTACTGATGATTTCTTAAATTTGCGTGCACACTGAGTCAGAATCTGTCCAAAATGTGAGCTCAGTCAGCCTTGAATATCTGAACCGCTGCCACATGTGCTCTTGGCAGAATGGATGGTACTTTTAAATATTCATTTCTGGGAAAAGACAATTCTAGTAGGATGAAATTATCTTTACTAATGAGGCAAAAGTGTTTGATTGCTGATAATTAAGCAGTAATTCGGGTTTTTAAAGACAGCTTAATTTGTTCTCGGGCCATAGACCAAATTTGACTGTAGACCGCAGTTTGAGAGAGAGACACAGAGAGAGAAAGAAGAAGATAAGGGAGGGTAAAGAAAGAGTTTATACACTCATCGGAAAGTGTAAAATGCTGTTACATCTCTTACGTTTGGCAGCACAAGCTCATATAAATTATTTATTAATATTCCCAACAAAAATACTTGACCTTGGCAAGCTTCTCTTGAAGATCCTGGATTTTTGTCTGCTGCTCAGCATTGGTCTAAAAGAACACCACAAGTACCATCATTTTGATATGTATAGATTGATGTATAGATCGATGTAATATATTGATAAGTGTCCTTATCGCTTTTATATTAATATGAACTTCATAAACTACCTTCTCCAGCTTGGTGACCAGCTCATCTGTGTCGGCTTTGCCTTGCTCTTTGACCTGTGCAAATATGGAGAAATCAGTGAGATCACTCCAAGATTATGGCTCAAATGCAGTTTATGTACAGTATGTGTCAAATATACCACACTGACTTCTTATGAAACTTTCTAGACCATTAAAAGTTACAGTGTAGACCTTCTGCATCCTATGCTGATAGTCTGCAGCCTTCCTCTTCAGTTCTTCATTGCTCTGCCGAGACTCTTTGAGCTCAGCCTCATACAGGTCGCTACGGCGACGGGCAGCAGACAGGTCCTCCTCCAGTTGTCTGATGGAAACTCGCATCTCCTCCAGCTGGGCATGATATTCCTGTACAAAAACCACAGAAAAAAATGGATGAGAGGACAGGAGAGGAGAGGAGAGGAGAGGAGAGGAGAGGAGAGGAGAGGAGAGGAGAGGAGAGAAGAGGAGAGGAGAGGAGAGGAGAGGAGAGGAGAGGAGAGGAGAGGAGAGGAGCAATAGTCCTAAACACAAAAGGAACAATAACATTAGGAGAGGAAATTTCCAATATGAGGAAAAAAAGAGTTTCCATTTAGTAGAGCGCATACTTCATAAAAAAATACCTGGAATGGGACGGTCTTTTCAAATTCTGGCCGCTTGAAAGCACTTTATCAAATTACCATGACTATATTTGTTTAGAAGCCTCTGCAGCAAATTTTGAAAACATTGGCAGAGAGATGTCTGTATGATTTAAGTGGAAAAGAGCTCTCCAGCAGCCCCAGTGTTGTTTGACCTGAACCTATCTGAAGAAAATGTGCTTGTTAGAAGCCACTACATTATTTATGAGAGCAAAGTCATTCATAAGAGATATATTTTAGATATGCTGCTGGCATTTTAAAATTGAACAAGATGGAAACATTTCAACATAGTGGAGGTAATTAAAATACTTATATAAAAGTCATTATATGTCCAATCCTTTGGTAGTCATGGAATTACACACTTCAACTATGGTAGCGAGTATAAACACACTAAAATTGTATAAAAAAATCAACGAACAAAGAAAGGAATGTGGAGGGAAAAATATGATCAGCCAGAGTCACTTAATGCACATGTCTGTTAAATAGTGATTAGTCACAGCCTAACAGATCTAATTTCAACCTCCTCATCAGGTTACAGGACACATCAGCCTGTCAGTCACACTAATAAAAAGTAGCATCCTTCTGCATCCAGGGACACTGATGCTCAACTGACGCAGAGAAGGACAAGTGAAGCAGACAGCATCAGACATGGTGAAAGCAATGTTCAAATAGTTTAGCTGAAGTGGAACGGAAGGTTACATATGCAACTATAGATCTCTGAGTACAGAGAGTCTCTCCCTAACCAGTTAGCCCACATTGGCCTTTCATATATATAGGAGCCGACCTGCGTATGTCAGGTAAAAAAATAAATAAAAAGTGTTCTGGTTCCACCAGAGCAGGTTGACAGTTCTCATCAATGAGGATGGGCTGGATCTCCTGGGAACTACCTTTCATCTGCTCCTCCTGACTTCCAGTGTCAATAAAAGCTAGAAATGATTTTCAAAATCCTGTAATTCTTTAACAAAACAATGACTCAGTCTAAGGAAATTAAAGATGAGGGAATTCAGCTTTCAATATGATGTTAAACAAAAGGCTTGTGGAGCACTGAATCACAGTTATCTTTTATTACAGAGAACCAGTCAAATGCACATTAAGTTTTCTGTCCTCGGTTCATTCAGGTATCTGTTGCATAAAAAAAACAACTGTGAAAGAAACATACTTGGGTCAGTTGTGTTGGAGTTTAGCCATTTACTCGTATTGAAAATACTTCCAAGTGAGCAGAAAAGACATTTAGACACTCTCACTATCACTTTATACAGCAGCTTTCCAGGAAATCCTCCTCTGAGACTGAGAAAGACCTTCAAGTCAGAACGTTTCTGACTGCAAATCTTGAGTTTAATTCTCTGTGAGTGTGACTTTACTCTATATGGGTGATGGTGGTTGCAATTTCTTTTTATTTCATTTGGTTGTTTGGCTGGGTGCAGGATAGTGCCGATAAACCTTGAAATGTCAAAGAATATATCAAAGGGCAATCTTTTTTTCAATACTAATCAGCCTCAAGTTTAAGGGTGGTAAACTGACACACTGCCACATAAGGTTATCTCCTGAGTTCCATTTATTATTTCCCCAACTCAATACATGCCCTTAACACTTTGTGTGTTACCAAGCTGGTTATCAACTGAATCACTCAAGTCTGGGTTTATCAGTCCGACTGTGAGCACATTCATGTGAGAGTGGCAGAGTTGTTAATTACAAGCAACGTCTTGAAAACTATAAGTAGAGTCCTCAGTGTGATATGCAATGACATAGAGATAGCCGCAGGAGAATTAATTTAATGCTGCAACAAAAACCTATTCAGTGCGCTGAAATGTGTATAATATAATCTCACAATAGAAGAAAAACTGTGGGAACAGTTGGAATAAAATCCAACTATTAAAAGTAAGGCTGTAAAAACGTTAGGCAATTATTACATGGGACTTTATAAAATACCATTTGCATTTTTAAAATGATCAGCAATGTAGAGTGAGTATGGAAAATGGAAGATGTATCCATTGATGATATATTTTCTGTAGTGACATTTTGTCACATGATGAACAAACTATTCATTTTTCTGGTAAAAGGCCAAAGTGGGTAATACTTTTTATTTCCAATTTTCATTTTGTTAAGGCTAAAAAGATTCAGTACTCACAGAGTCACTTTAGAATAAGACTATAGAAGCATGTGTACTGTTGGTAACAAAAGAAACAAAGCATCATTAAGATGCAGCTATAGCCACCATTCATTGATCTGTCAGTTCGGTAAACTATCCATCTGTCTGTTAGAAGCTTTGTTTTAAACCCTGAGTGGAAATTAATTGAAAAGTAATTTTACAGATATACTAAAATGTTGCTTCATTCGTCTTACTTGTCACTTTATAAACTCATGACTCTGATGAATGACTCAATTTGTCCATTGAGCAGATTAGTGAGTAGTCTGGCTGTTGACAAATTAAGATCTGATCCTCTGGAGTTAACCTACGCTGGAGCAGGTTAGCCATGCAGCTAAGTTACCATGGTGATCTAGCCCAGTTAAAAGTGAGCCAACTTTGAGATACTGAAAAACTTGGACCAAACACAAAGATAGAGACACAGGCCCTTGCTTTAGTTGCATAATCCATCACAGTAAATATTAAGTCCACATTCATTTATATCTTTGTTATTTGTGTGAGATAACGAGGTGCAAACATCAATCTGATGGACAACAATTGGACAAAAATCAATGCACACCTGTCCGCTTATAAACAGCAAAGCAACAGTATAGCACTTGATCATGCACACACAGTTAATATTTGAAGACACTTATAACCTGCCTCTTTTTCTGTGTTAACACAAGGCAGACAGGAGCACTGTGGTTTTTTCAATAGTTCTTCTTTGCTCTCTTGTCTTTAGTAAGATTGTCTCTTTGCATATGTTTGCAGGTCTTAATGGCTTTGGCACAGATTGCTTTTCTCTGAAAATAAATCTATCCCCAATCTCTACTGTTTGTTGATCCAACACTGCATGGCTTCTGTATGAAAACGATAAACACTGCAGTCATATGACAGAGCGTGGGAGACAGATGCTTTTCAAGATGAAATGCTGGATTTAGCCGACGTAAATACCCTGCTGAGAGGCACCAATGGGAACACGGACCAGGTAATGTGCATGAGCAGCAAACTATCCTCATAAATTTGAAGATGCAGATTATATTCTTTTTGTTCTAATGATAATGTATCTGTAGAATGTTTGCTTTGGGAGGGTGTGCTATTTTTACGTCCGCCCACTAATACATAACCAGTGACGCGCTCAGTTCAACCACAGTCTCACTGCTCCTGAACCTTTACTCACACCTCCACCCTCCACTTTGAGTGTTCCAGGGTTAAAGAAGACTAAGGCCACTGGTTTGATCGCAATAAACTGCCTCTTTTATTCCCCCGCACCATTTAAACGTCCTAATTGGGGGAATTCTCTCTCAAGCTCTTTTTTCATTCTTCATTTCCATGACTTTTCATGTGCACAACTGAGTGCAACACCATGAATGCCTTGAGGGAGAAACTGTTGGAAAGCGTGCCTCCTTATCTCCATTTGCACGATTCATTGCATCAAGGCATCTAACATTTAGTCACATAGTTCTTGGAGAGAGACCATGGAGGCAGTGGGATATAGCCAGGACGGCAGGTTTTTTGCAGCCATTCAGACAATATATAAACACTTTTGTTTTCAAGCACAGTTTGTCTCAAGCATACTGAACAATTAAGTGGTCCCAGGACAGCATGTAGAAGTAATCCCTCCAACACATCCTGGGTCTGGAGGCATTTTTATCCCAGACAGTCGTGCCCTGAACACCTCGACAGGGAGGCAACAAAAGAGCATCTGTCTGAACTACTTCAACTGGCTTTTCTTGCAAAGGAGCAGCAGCTCACTTGCAAGGCTCTTCTGAATTGAAAGAACCACTTCTGTTTTAATATTGCAATGTATTGTATAAATGTCATTTTTGAACTACAACACATTATACTAAGTTAGGATTAAATAATGCGAGTAAATTTTCTGACTTGATTAGGTAAGTATATGCACAGTACATGATATTAAATGCAGATTTTCAAAACTTCTTTAATGGAAACAAACCATGAAAAAGCTGTTTTTAGAATCGGATGCAATCCTCTAACACATCACTGGTTTTGAGGTTTTATATCAAGTAATGGTCAAAAATTATGTTTCTCAAACAGAATGAGCTAAGGCCCCAGCACCCCATCACGACAGCCTGCCCACTGCATCGGTACTCTCTTCACTCGTAGGTATATGGCTCTCATCACCATGGCAACCATTGCACAATGTATTCGGTGCTTGGTAACCAGCACTAGTGTAGGCTGAGAAACACAGGTTGCTTTTCTATTACCTTTTTTAAGAAAAAGTGGTGCATAATGCCAGGAAAATGATTTTTCATGCTCTGCATCTGTTGTCCTAAGCTGTCAATTTTATAACAGCTCAATTCTCACAGTTGGCAACACTTAGCCATGTGGTGCTGCTACACATGCAAAAATATACACAAACTCACATACATGCCGTACATTCATTACATTTGATTTCACTAATTTAGTGTAGCATGTAGAGTAAACCTCCTCTGTTTCCACTGATAGTATTCCAGGAAGATTCACACTGCGTGGACCCTGCAAACACTTGATGCACTCTGCAGGAGAGCTACACATTATATTATCCGTACAGTCTGAATCATGTGGTGCATCGTTTTTTCTTGATTGAACAGTTCATTTGACCATTTATTCATGAAGTGGAAAACCTTGAAACCTTGAAACCTTGAAAAACAAACCCTTTTCAAGAAAACTTGAATGAACGGCATCTAAATATTTTATATCTTTCTTGGAGATTTAAAATCCAACAACAAAAGCAACTGACGTAAATAGGCTACAGAAACATGAGGCAGTTCTGAACATGTTGTCAGTACTTAATGTTACACTGACTGCATACCTACAGAGAGTGGTGGGGTTCCAACATCATGTGCCTATTTAATTAACACTCACACCCCACACACTCAGTCTTGATGACTTGACCCTCTTACACTGCTTCTTCTCTAAAAGATTATTCATTTATCATCCTTGCTTTACACATTCCATACTGAATCTACATCACTGCAAATATCCATGTTAACCAGCCTCTAAAGAGAGATCATTTAACTTGTTTTCTGTCTACAACAAGAATAGTAAGAATCCCCTTGAAATAAAAAAAAAAACGAATGAAATCTGAAAAGATTATGTTAATATGGTCAACAGAGTGTTTCCTCATTAGTGAGTTAGTTTAAAGCCCACAGCATCACTAAAGAATGTATTTAGTAAGTATATATCACAGTGAACTACCACGATGACGCTAAAAGATGCCGTCTTACCTGCTCTTTGATCTCCTGCAGCTTGTTGCTCTGTTCGCGGATGTCATGGAGGAGCTGCAGTGCTTTGTCATCCTCCTGCGACACTTCCATCCGAGCTTGTTCCAAACTGCGCTTCAGACTCTGAAACCAACACATGCGTATTTACAGTCAGTTGATAGTTCATTACACACACCAAGCTAAATCTAATGCCATCTAATACAACAGCCCTCCAAGATGTGTTATATTTATGAAAGTTATAATGTACGGTTTATGTTGAAACTGTTTTGAAGAGGTGTTGATTCCACTTCATGGCCATTTTGGAAGTTATAGTTTATCATGATGTTGAATCATACTGTGTTATGTTGAGAAGTGTTTCTAATATTTTCTAATCTTAAAAAACGATCAGTCAAATCCTAATACATACAGTATCAGTCAAAAGTTTGGACACACCCTCCCATTAATTTGAATAAGTGTGTTCAAACTTTTGACTGATACTGTATGTACACAGACATGTAAAAAAACAACACACACACACACACACACACATAAACACACAAACCGATATTGGGGAAAAAAAACAACAATCCATGTAGTGTCTACTGTAGTTACCACAGGGCTACTCACACTGCATTCTGTGATGTAGGTTGCCAGGTCCTGCTCCAGGATGGTCCTCTGGGTCTCTGAGGCCTTCAACTCTATGTCCTTCTGCTGCAGCACTGACTCAAGGTCAGACATCTTCCTCTGGACGAGTGAGATCTCCTGCTCAACCTGGAGACGAGAACATAGTATGGACCTGACTTTTCTCTGACAGTTTAGTGTCATTTAGTGAATCTCTGGGGCCAGTGGATGCCAGTGTCCCTTAAGAGCATAGCTGTGTGGAGGATATGCTCTCGTCTGAACAACAATTTTAGTAACAATACACTTGTAATGTCTGTGTGTGTGCATGCCAGTGAGTGAGTGAGTGAGTGTATAAGACTGCTCTTGTTTGGTGGCATGTCATTGGACCAGTGGACCAATTAGATGTGCCATTACAGGATTACAGGGCCTGAGGAGCATTGGAAACCAGAGAAACAGCAGGGCTGGCAGCAAAGTCACAGATACACAGTCACAGCACTTAGTGTATGACACCACTAACACTCAGTCAGAATGCAGACACATGTTCACAACAACACAGTGCCCACTGAATGAGGCTGCTGCCAGTTAAAGCTATGGGTCAAAATGGTACTGGACTTAAAAGTCACTGGACACTCTTTAAAAAGATGCGTCATTTCCAACACATTTAAGAGACAGATTAAAATATGTGACATATGGATTCATTCATGATATAACATTACATGAACATTTCCAATTATTACTGTATTCACAAATTCAGTAGATTTCTGTGGAGTTTCCACATTGTCCGATGCAAATTCAATCTTCAGACTTTATTACTTAGAAATATTATGACATCAGGCCAGTTAAGTTTGCTCTTGTTAGATCTAAATCTATATTTGAAGTCCATATTTCCCTAAACGGATTCACTAAATAGAGTTACTTCACTGTCAATACATTCCAAGCTGGGAAGTTTTCACATACATCAACGCAATCTGCTCGCTGCACTGAAACACATGCTAAATTTTATAAAGACAAAATAAATCGTCAACACTGAATATTCCAATCTGAACACAAGTCAGCAGAGGTGTCAGCAAATCCACCAAAACATTATCTTTACCACCGAGGACGAACATATCTAACATGATCAAATTTGTTATTAAAGGTCACTTAGCAATACGGACACTGGAATAACATTATTGAACAAAATGGATAATGACTGCATGTTTTCTGTTTGATCACTTATGAAAGTGGTAAATATTTTTTTGTAAAAAGGTAAACTAGTCTATGAAACATTAAACTATGATTTGATATTTGCTAATGGAGTTGTGGGAGGAGAGGGGCACGCTCTCCAGAACAGCGCATTAAACCATGTCTCACACATTACTAATGTGTTGTGCTGACTCACAAATAATGTTAATTAACTTACTTTTTTTTTTTTGTTTTAAGTGTTCAATCATTTAGATCAAACTAGCATATCTTAGCATATCTTTTTAAGCATCTCACTACCTCATAATAATATACCTCATAAGTTTTCCCCCATGTGTTAAATAAAAAAAATATTGTGCTGCATTCAATTATGCACCCATAGGTGAGTGTAACTGGTACAACCGTAACGGATTCATGCTGCAAGGACAGCCCCATCTCCACACATAATCAGAGACTGACATGGAATAATAATACACACACACACACACACACTTGATTGATTTAGCTCACTCTGGAAACAAACTCTTACCATGTGAAGAGTAATACCTGTGACATGTGTCCAGCAATTCTGGCTGTTTTGTGTTTTCAAAGTGATGAAGTTTTTCCAAAGGAGACGGTCTTATCGAGACAGTTGTTGGATGTAGTCACTAATCTGTTGGAGAGAAGAGTGTGAGAGAGAGATATGAGGAGAGGATGAGAAATCGGGAATTGGGAGAGAAACATGACAGTAAACAGTCTTTATGCACAACTCCTCTTGAAAACTGAGGGGCTGACTCAACATTATTATGTAAAACACTTACCTTTTATAATCATATTATATAGAGGACTATTTTTAGTCCGTCAATTGGAGTAATTTACCTTCCATATGTGCTCTGACACATTTTTCATAAATGACACTATGGAATTATGTCTGTGAATGTTCCCCTATTAGATAAGTAAACAGCGGATATCAAGCCATGGTCACGGTTGCTGTGTGCAAATCAAAACCAGACATTTCTGTTCATTACAAATAGCTAATCAAGCAAGTGTGCCCTCCATAAACACATTTCAAAACCACATTTTAATATTGGCTCTAACACCAAGAACAGCAAGCATGTAAACAACTAGCAATCAAGTGATGCTGTGAATACTTGAGAAATTCACATAGCACATGGAGCCAGTCATGCCACAGTGTGATGCTTTAGACATTAACACTTGTTCCTTTCATAACAGAATCACACAGATGACTAGCAGATTAAAGCATGTCGTTCACAATGTAGGTATTTGGCGAGTGTGCTACAGGAGATCCATACTGAGCTGACCAAATACGTGCTCATATTCTAGCTTAGCAGAGGCTATAAATAGCCTGCTCGTGTTCACACAACAGCCTCTTTTACCCACCGCTGGATATATTTGGCAGCTTTTGTGATCAAGAGGCAGGCAGAAGAATGAGCGACAGAGGGAGAATGTCTATTAAAAGCATAGGCTCACCTCCCACTCTTCCCTACAGTAACATGCTCAACTCGAGCTCAAGGATCATGTGGACTGTAGTGGATTGCTTATTGACTGATGTTATATTGCCTGTTTCTGTTTTTAACTGTGCTAAATCAGTGCATGTGTACGGCCTTGTGACTAGCAGGATATAACCATCATCTTTCTGCCCAGAAGATCGCAGGCAGTAGCGTCTGTGTCAAAACACAAAACTATGCAGACGTTAGAGATGAACAATGAGTCTCTATAGATGACTCTGCTACTTTCTAATATTTCATAGGGTCATCTGGGGGGGGAGTGTTGTTCAGCAGCACAACGGGCCACACAGCATGTGCCCAAGCTGCATCAGAAAGCTGCCTGGTATTCCAGTATCACTGGCATGACATGATGCAGCAGCAGGTGGCTTGTAATGAACGATGATGACATGAGCAGAGCGTCAGCTGAGGTGAGTTTTCTCTAGCACCTGCTGATGTTCAGGCAGTAAGCACATTACATCAATGACACACATCCCTGCTGTTTGGTTTGGATGATGACAGAAATTTCCCATTTGTATTTGTTGTTTTTGGAAGCAGCAAAGAGGCCAGTTAGAGACAACCATTCAAACCATATTTTCCACAAATGCAATAAATGTTCTGAGTGAGGGACCCTCATCTGCCCCATGTTCATGTCTCCTAGAGGTTCTCAGAGTTCCAAACCTGCTAATGAATCTCATATATCTACAGTATGCGTGCTGAGACACTAACAACGCTACATGATTTAGTCTTGTATACTTCTTAACAATATGGAGAACTTCCACAACAGTGAGCCAGTGGTAAAGTTGGTGGTTACAGGGTGCCATCCTAGCATCAGGCACCAGATGGGACTCAGATCTGGCTGTCTTCCTCCCAGACTCAAGTGCTAGCTGACTGCCCATAATGAGCTGAGCTAACAGACTGTGCAGCTGGGCTCCTCCTCTGCAATAATTAGCTCCCTGAAAGCAATTACTAATAACTATACTTTTAAAAGCTCATTACAACTACCGGAAAGACAGTTTGACCATTGAGCTGGCCGATTTATGTTAGCCGAACATTTCTTAATTCTTGTTAATGAAATGTAACATATGCATGTTCCGGATCAGACAATAATTCTTCATTTTTGCTTGGTTTTACAAACTGAGAGAGTGCGATATCATTACTGTACCTGCCATCAGGATTGCCCCACAAATACAGCTCGTTTATGAGAGCTCATCAACAACAGAACGGCAACATTCACAGAGGACCACTGCCTTCAAACTCAGTCGAGGAGCTCTTTTTCGTGGGTTGAATAATGTGTGCTGGGGTGTGAGTCAGAGTTGTTGAAGAGGAGGAGAGTGGAGAAAGGTTGCATCCCAGTCATGGTGTTGCTCTACATTCAGTCTGCAGGGTGACCAGGGGCCAGTGCTACTGTATGGGCTGTAGGCAGCAGTGAATCACAGACCTGTTGGAACACTGTAGTGGCACAGATTCTTCTCTAAAAAACAAGCTCACAGTCCTTCTCCCATATACTCCCCTCTAGTTTGATCTTTCAGTCACCCTCTCCACATATACTAAGAGACATTTTAGGCCTATTGTCATGACAACAACTAATTAGTAATACCACAGTCATGCAAGTAAGATTGAGTGCTGCAGGCTTCTGCCAGTGCAGCAGTTCTCTGATTTAAATATGCTCTCCTAGCTCCATAGTTTCCAGCTGAACACCACAGGCTTTGAAGATTAGGGAGGTTAACCCAGGCCAATCCGTTAATGCAACCTCTCTGAAGAATCTGAATTTAATACAACGCCATACATTTTTGGAAGTGCATTATAGGCCTAGTGCACTTGCGCTGGTTAGCACATTTGTGAATATGAACATCTGAACACATCTGGATACATTTTAATTAATTGAATGTTTTTTTTAGGGCAGTTGTAAGATCAAATTGTGCACAGTTTACACACAGGTAAAAGTGCAGACTGGTAGTGCTGCTTGTGTTATTGGAAAGTCTTATTCTCATGTATGCACCAATACAGACACAGGAATACAAACACATTGGTCTGAAATAAGTACCATCTGTTTCATGAGCTATTTAAGGCAAAAATCCCCCGTTGCAGCACAGTTTAAAAACTGGTATTAGTACTAGCGATTACACATTTAGACTAGCAGTTCCCCAATCTGTAGGTAGGTATGTTGCTATGTTTACGTAATAGAAGGAATCTAAACCCATTCAACCAAAACCACAGCCAGTATTATTTGTCAACCTTACAATGACAAGAAGGTTGGAAGATTATTGTCCTTCATAACAAGAAGTCCAAAATATGACGCCACCAGTGCTACAGACCTGCCCCTGTGCGCTCATGACAACACGACAATCTATAAAAGTATGCTGAGCACTTGGGAAAGCACTTCAAAAATCCAGTCCGTCATTATATCACAAATCCAAATGACACAGAGGATCAGTGTGGGCTTCTGAAGGAGGCTTTTGGGAAAATGACACTTGAAGATACGAAGCAGTAGAGCTCTGGCTCATCACAGCTCACATTAGCATTGACAGATCTGTTCTGCAGAGAGTTTGTTTCGTTTTGACAACGCACAGGTGTCTCTCATTCCCTCCGTGCAATCTACCACCAATTTGGACTGCCCCCACAAACAGGTAACCGTGGATTAAAATAAACACCGACAGATGTGACTGCACAGTCCACCTGGCAAACTTTTAAGCATTTTTATATGGAATATAGCTCACAGCATGTAAATCTATCTATAATTCTCTCAATCTCCCCCACTGTCTTGCTCATTAATATTCTGTTTTGTTCCGCCTGAAAAGTCCTGTCAGTACTGTAATTTGTGATTCAGCTGAATAAGTGCCAGAGAGAAGCAGCAAGCTTCCTTCACCTCTCCTCTACCTTTGGCAAAAACCTGCTGTTACCATAGAGATACTTCCTCCAACCACAGTCTTCATCTTGTCATACTTTTGCTTACTGACTTTGTAATTTCAGCTTTCCTTCTGAGCTGAGTCTCAACCCGAACTACTACGGCAGCTTACTGACTGAAAATCTTCAAGTGAAGTGGGATCATTTGGAGATAAAGCATCCGGATGAACTTTGTCTCAAAACTTCCTCAGTCTTTGGTTTAGATGAATCAAATGTTTGAAAAAGCTTGCGGTGGTCTCATTATGACCGCATACACGCGGTGAGGAGTTCGAACGCCACCCCAGGGAGTGATAGCCATCTGTATGAGTGTATGCTACAGTAAGCACAGCGATGAAGAGAGACGGGCAAACAAAGACACAGCATTTCAGTGTCGTGACCAAGAATAGCGCTCACTCCTGATAGACGAGATACAGCTGCTGCAGGAGCTTGGTGCAACCAATGCTATCTCATCATAAATAAATCCTCAGCTGTAGTGTCATTCAATCAATCAATCAATCAATCAGTCAATCAATCAATTAATCAATCAATCAATCAGGCAATAGTTCCAGCATGCTGTGATGGAGAAAAATAACAATGCACTGTGGCAGTTCCGAGCTACAAAACAAAGACACGGTTTTCTTTCCCTGACCCAGTCATCCCCTTTAACCCTTTCCTTGTCTTTGATAGGCGCACTAAGTAAAACAGTATAGCACTTACTCAGAGGCTGCTACAGCTGACAGGTTTTCTGCGAAGCTCCTTAGACGCGGCACCTCCTCGTCCAGTAAGCCCGTTCATGTGGGGTCTCCCTCGGAAGCCACCAGCCAGAATGAGAGCTTCGCTGGTTCATCAAATTCTGGGATGTCATCCTCACTGGGGAGAGAGCGGAGCCGAGGGGAGAGAGAGATGCGCTGTGGCAGGGCAGAGAGCTGTGAGGCAGCGAGAGTGGCTGGAGATTACTGCTTACAGAGAGACAGAGAGAGGAGGAGAGAGGGAGGGAGTGGAGGACTACAGAGACATTGCATTGTAGAGTAATGCAGCAGACTGGTGATCACATACTGTAGAGAGTGAGAGGAGGCTCACTCTCTCTCTCTCTATCTCACTTCTCTGTCACCAGCTCACCCTTACCACCCCCCCAACTCTTTCTTGCTCTCCCTGTGCTGCAGCGGCCGTCACTAATCACACTAATGTATACAGCTTGACAAACTGTGTGAACAGTCAGATCCCAATAGTTACAAACAACTGCAGGTTCATGTCAGTTACTTCTTAAATTGTGCGGCTCGTTAGTGACTAAATACAATGACCCTTACTGCGCCTCTGTTTAATGAGCAGCAGCGCTGGAATCTAATAACTCGCAGAACAAAGATTTCATTACAGTGAAATTCTGCTTTAATCCGCAAGTAAACAAGAACCAGAGCAATTAAAAAGTTTCTTACTTAAAGAAAGAAGTGCTAGCACTGAAGAAGAAGGTTCTTTGGCAAAAGGGGGGAATTCACCATTTATTCATTTCATAGTTGTGCAAAAACAATACTTCAAATATCATGTGTTTTTGCACGGTAGCATAGCCATTAGGTTCATTCACATTTCATCAGTGTTACTTTTCAGAAAAAGCTACAGTTAACGCTTGAGTCTGTCACAATTATGAGTTTACTCTTAGGTAACAAGAGCTTTCCATGATGTATCATAATCCTGCACAGTCACAATGTCACTTAGACCCCTCCATCCCCGACTCTGTATTTCTGTAACTTGTATTCAAAGTGATTAACGGTGCCTTGTTGTACAGACTATACTGCATACATACTGTATCAGAACACTCTATAATCGCACTAGAACAGAGTACACCGAGGTGCTGTAATGTACACAGATAACAACATAGCAAAGTAAAGAAGTAAAGTGAAATATTATTGTACCAGAGTGAAGCATAATACTACACATGTCATGTCACAACCTAACAAGGTCCCCAGTGTCTCATACACTAGTTCAGACTCACCTTAATTTGCTTGTTTTTATGCTAATATAAGTCAAGGAACACGTCACTGTGATACTGACTTGCAAATTACACATTCAGACACACACACACATTGTCAAATTATACACTCACAGTAACAGATGGCGGAACCTAACGTGGCAAGCAGATCTACGTCAGTCAATCAATGAGTGCGAAAGTAATCAGTCATTATAAAAATGAGATTTTTTTATGACTGTAGCACTAAAAGTGCAGGTGATATCCTCGCATTTAAATTGCATAACAAAAGTGTGAGTGTTTTTGTTCCAGTGACCCATGCTGGCCCGAGATCAGATTACACCTCCTTCCCTACTGTTAGGAATTGATTGAGTTTGTCTCTGAATCAAGCACTTTAATGGCATTTTTGAGCTCAGCTGCTTCAGACTTCTTTTATTCTGACGTGCAGCTCTGTTATAGTAATCTGAGGAGAAATCTGTGTCTGGAAAAGCACACATCCAGGAAGAGCCCTTAATTAAAGACTTCCCCACAACGACTCAGGATGAGGTCATCACCTGCTGAAGAAACAGAGTATCTGCCGCAAGCATTTCAAAGGGACACCAGTGCAACCTAATATCTGTGTAGAGAGAAGCGCGGAAGCAGAGAAGTTTTTCTTTTGGATCCTTAAATATCCTTGAGAAAATAATGTGCGATGTCTTATAAATAGAAACTAGTTTTAGCCTTTACACAATGCGGCATGTTGCTAGAGGTGAGTAATATTACTGCTTTCAGCCTGCTACTTTTTAAAACATTCATAGCTACTGTGCCACCTGTGTCCACAGTAAATGTAATCTTAGAACAGGGTGTACTAGTACTGGTTACTGCACCTAAGACAAAAAATAATCTTTTTAAAATGTGCATGTATTCTCTTTTGGCACATGAAGTGTACTCAACACTGGTAAACCACATGTGAAAGCAATAAAGTTCATTTAAAGGCTGTTTTTATATAATATTATCCATGTATGTATTATGATTTACTCACATCAGTAAGGACAGGGTTGAATTTTCACAGCGATTCAGAATACTGGGTTGAGGCAGAAGCATCATACTGATGTTACCTAGCAACAGGGTATTGTAAGTGTCTAAGTCCATTCTTAGCGTAATTCTTAAGTAAAGACGGAAAATTACAATCCTTTTCACTGGGATTTTACTAGCCATGAACTTCAGGTCAGGACTTTTACAATCACTTTCCAATCATTTCCGTTTCTGCCGTCTGCAAACACTGTATAGGTATTGTTTTTTTGTTCCTGCAAAAATAACAACAAAAATAATTATTTTTTAAAAACAACACCAAATACTTTAACATGACAGAAGTGTTTATCAGGGAGAAACTGAAATGATCAGACAGAGCAGCACCTCCTCAGCAGGTGCCACAAGCTTTCCATCATCTATAAGAGGTAGCAGTGTAAAAACACTGCCATCCACTGGCAAAACACTGACACTCTACTTTTCTATCTTATGTGTTCTGACGTGTTGATATAAGGTTATGGCTATTATAGAGAAATGCTGCAATCTAGAGGTTTGAAGAGCCTGGTTTCGTTGCATAACAGGCAGCCAAACCTTGCATTAGTTGAAAAAAGGCAGAGTCATGCCTGTATGACTAAGGGTTGGTGTTACATAAGCACAGAACACTCAGTACTGAGAAGAAACTGCTCTAGATACTGACTGTCAAGTGTCACTACTAAAGGAGCTTAATTCACTGTTTGAGGGAATTTAAAGTCGCTTACTCGCTTGCTAAAGCACATGACTACCACAAGACAACATGGAACCTGTAAATTTGCCGACAAAGCTTTTGACGTTGTTGATCATCCATCACAGACAGAAAGATGTTCATGTTCTCTGAGGGGAAAATGTCTGTGATCAGATGTAAATACTGAATCTTGGTAAAAAAAAAAAAAAAAAAAAGACTGTTATGACTGTTCTTCTGCAGATATTTACAAAGACCACATTTTTTATTTACACATCCTAACCATAATCTCAGCAACATGCTAACAGCACCTGCATAACACTTTTCTGATCTGATCAGTGTGGTTCTTTAATGCCACGCAGTGGAAGGAGGCTGTTGATTGTTTACCAATCATTGTGGAGGATGTGGGTGTAGTATCTCTCTTTTCCCACAGAGGGAGCTATAGTCCATAATAAAGAGCAATAAAGCTCAGCACATCGATGGAGGAGAGACGCCAAAACAAGACTGATGTCTATTTGATATTATATTATTATTAATATTCTCAAAAATGAGCTTCATGCTATTTTATGAATTCCTCTCAAAAGATGACAAAATGTATTTCATCTACAAAAAAAGTTCATATTATTGTGCCTGTTGTGTTGCAAAGCTTTAACATGAAATGAAATTCATATATAAACTCTGATTAGATTTTTATTATATTTAAACTGAGGTTCAGTCTTGTTTATTATTATTGTGTTACAACAGTAAGTGTCATAAATATTGTTTAGAATAGAAATGATCATAACTATATTAATTTTACAAAAGCAGCACCCTACGCTAACTGATCAGGTTATAATGTGACGTGTTTTTCTTTTTATAGCACAAAGGTTGTTGTTGTTTTTACCAACAACTCAACACCAGCAGCATTACACTAATAAGGATAATGCGGGCTGTTAAATTCATTCAGCTTAGCGGTTTATCAAAGCAGTGAGGTTTTGATGTGCTCAGAGGAAATCACCCATTATCTATGTGATGCGTGGACCCCTCGGCCCCTGAAGCTAGTCGACAGTGGACCAGCAGGCTGTGACCCACTTCTTTTGTGCCTTCACTTTATCAGCTCAAGAGGCTTTGTTTGTAATCATTCATCACCAATACCCCGCCCCCAACATCCTGACATCTCCACCCCTTCATCCCTCACACATACATATTGGTACATCTGTGAGGGCCTTTACTGAGTAAAGTAATTCCATAACCTTTGACCTCAACTCACACTAACCCTAATTTATGCCCTAAATTAGCCTCTTAAAACAGTGTGGTTTTCTTCCATTTTTTCCCTCTGTTAAAATATGAAATCTACAACACTACAGATATACTGTGTATACATTTGATGAATCTAACTTGAATTGTCTTGACTGTGTAAATATTAATCCTGAGTGAGGACCAGATTGCTGGTGGTTTGATTCCCGATTCTTAACGACTTTGCTTCTTAAGGCCAAATACTATCATCTTCATCTCTGGAGAAAATGACTGGAGGCAAATGCTTTGGAAAGAAACATTAACCACAGGGTGCTTACTAGTGAAGATGAGGCATAACTAACTGTTAAGGCCAGCCTGGCATCCTCCCTCACATGGAGTCAAATGTGCAGCTGTCATGGATGCAATTAACTTCCTTAATAGTAATTTTGCTTATTTGAGTTAATATGAGTTCATTTGATTATATCATATAATGATATATACATATTGTACTTTCTAAAATTGACACAATAAACAAAAAAGAAGTATGAGTATGGGATATGCAGGGGACTGCGGAGTGTTTCTAGTTGAAGTTGGAGGTTTATATACACTTAGGTTGAAGTCATTAAAACTCATTTTTAACCACTTCACAGATATCATGTTAACAAACTATAGTTTTGGCAAGTCGGTTAGGACATCTACTTTGTGCATGACACAAGCACTTTTCCAATAACTGTTTACAAATGATTTCACTTATAATTCACTATATCACAATTCCAGTGGGTCAGAAGTTTACATACACTGAGTTGCCTTTAAACAGCTTGGAAAAATCCAGAAAATGGTGTTATGGCTTTAGAGGCTTCTGATAGACTAATTGACATCACGTGAGTCCATTGGAGGTGCACCTGTGGATGTATTTTAAAGCCTTACCTTCACACTCACTCCCTCTTTGCTTTACATCATGGGGAAAACGAAGGAAATCAGCCAAGACCTCAGAAAAAAAACTGTGGACCTCCACAAGTCTGGCTCGTCCTTGGGAGCAATTTCCAAACGTTTGAAGGTGCCAGGTTCATCTGTACAAACAATAGTAGTATAAACAACATGGGACCATGCAGCCATCACATCGCTCAGGAAGGAGATGCATTCCGTCTCCTGGAGATGAATGCACTTTGACGTGAAAAGGAAAATCAATCCCAGAACAACAGCAAAGTACCTTGTGAAGATGCTGGAAGAGACAGGTACAAAAGTATCTTTATCCACAGTAAAAGGAGTCCTATATCGACATAACCTGAAAGACCGCTCAACAAGGAAGAAGCCACTGCTCCAAAACCGCCATAAAAAGCCAAGCAACAATTTGCAACTGCATATGGGGACAAAGGTCTTACTTTTTGGAGAAATGTCCTCTGGTCTGATGATACAAAAATTGACTTATTGTGAGGAGCTTGTGGAAGGCTACCCGATACGTTTGACGGAGGTTAAACAATTTAAAGGCAATGCTACCAAATACTAAGTGTATGTAAACTTCTGGCCCACTGGGAATGTGATGAAAGAAATAAAAACATCAATAAATTATTCATTTTTCACATTCTTAAAATAAAGTAGTGATCCTAAGTGACCCAAGACAGGGAATGAGGGAAAAGATTTGCAAAACCACAATGTAAAACTACGTAATGACTACGTAAAGCTATTTACTTTACTTAAAGGTACAAGTGCTCCTGTAGAGCTGTGACCTTCACTGTGTTATCAAACAGGCTGGCATAAGTGTTAGTTAAACTGTATTTTAATTATGTAACTTTAATTATGTAACTAGCTAGTGAAGGTGAACTAATTTTAATTATGTCTGATGCTGGTTAGTATATTAATCAATACCAGAGCATAATCTGCAAGATAACTCGTCACTATAGCTGTCAAAGAAATGTAACGTTAGTGGACTAACATGTACAATATATATCTCCAGTGAAGTATAAAGTAGCATAAAATGGAAATACTCACATAGCTAAAGAACGAGTAACTTAACGTTAACGTACGTCAAAACTTTCCATCATTGAGAATAGATATATAGACATAAAATACAACATCAAACTGTGTCTAGCATGAAAGTAGTATGTATAAAACTGAAGGAAGACTTGAAACGGTAACGTTAGTGCTAACGTAAGGTTAACTGACTCCAGTTCAGACCGTCTACATGTTAACGTTACATAATGTGGATTTAAATTTGTTTAACGGTTAACATTAGCTAGCGTTAAGCAATTAGCTTTGTTGCGGTCATTTTAAAAATAAAATTAAAAAATAGAGAGTAGGTAACATTATAACAGGTAGCTACGACCTTAATTATTCCAATGAGTTGACATTTTATGCAAGTAGTATTTACTGAAAAGAAAAATTCATCGACTTACTGGCCATGTTTACATTTGCGCCATATTTGTTTAACACTTACCCTACTTGCACAGCCTAAATAAAATTGAGCATAGTTAAAACATCATAATAACTTTTATGACGACAGTTTTTTTTCTTGGACAGGCTACTATTTCATATCATATTAAAAGCCGATATGAAATTATGTAAATTATATTTTATAATCTAATTATACTTTTTTTTTTTTTTTGCTTTAACCACCAGTTTCTACAAAATAAAAATAAGAATAAAAATCATGGGATTTTACCAAACGAATAGGTCTAGCGCTTTGAGTTACAGTCACATGAATGAGAAGTACGGTGCAAATTAAATGTATTATTATCATTATCATCATCATTATTATACACCCATGGGTTTTGCATACACCACAGGTTTTTCTCACGATGGCTGGTGCATTACTGTAGGCAACAGGCTGTTGTTATCTCATGTCTTCTCTGCTCTTTTACTGGGTGTCACAGATGTGTGAGAGGCACCAAAATATGGCGCTATCATTTTAAACCAATGGGGTGACCGTTTGTAACAGGTTGCAGCTGGCGTCACTACCGTGGCGGGAACGCGCGTTCAAGAAGGGAAAGAGGTTGAGCAGGCATCGGGATCGCGCTCATCTATTTGCCTGGCAGATGCCTCTGGTGTAACAGGCCGATCATTATGGGGGACCCGGGACCCTGCGACGGGAGGGACCCTGACCGACCGACCGCTGCGGAGAACCCATCAAGGCGGTTTATACCGGGATAAAAACATTTTGTGTGTGTGTGATAGTTAAAAGGCAGTCAGTGAGCTACAGAGGAGACGGTGTTTGCTGGGGATTTAATCAGAGCCAGAGCCGCGGCTGGTCGGTTAACGAGGAGAGAGCGACGTTAGGAAACTGGAAAGACAGCAGTTTTCAGTCTAACTGGATCCAGCTCGGAATAGCGAGAGCGATGGATGAATTGTCGATTACAAGTCGGTCTGGTCAGCCCAACCCAGTCAGAGCAGGGTGGGTTCATCCGGAGTGAAATCAGTCGGCTCTTATCTGTTGGCTTCTCCTCCGCCGGGCGGCGATGTCCGCTTTCTGCCTAGACCTGCAGACGTCTGCCGTGGTTTCAGCACCACTGGAGCTGGACAGCGACTGCATGGAGCCCCGGACCAGCCCCGCCGCTCAGGAGCCCGGCGGCTTTCAGGGTCACCCGCTGCGGCATACCGGCTCCGGAGGCCTCGGCATGGCCTTGGAGGAGGAACTGGCCATGCTTGCAGGGGAGCGGGACGGCGAGGAGGAGCTGTCGGACCTAGAGGCGCCTGCGGTGGGGCATAACGCAGACTTACTGTCGCTCTTCCGTCAAAAGGAAAAAGACTTGGTTTTAGCCGCTAAACTCGGCAAAGCGCTGCTGGAAAGAAACCAAGACTTGACCAAGCAATATGAGAAAATGCACAAAGATCTCAGCGAGAAATTAGAGGTAAACTAGCAGAATTACATATAAATGTGCTCAAGTTTTAATGCCGCCCTCTAAATGCCATAAGTGTAATAGTCAAGTTTGGGCCTACTCAATGTAAACAAACTCATTGCGGGCCATAACAGATTCTAGCCTTAAGCTGTCAAAGAAAGAGGGTTTCATCTCACGACTCCCTTATAGTGGTAGCTTATAATAGTACCTGATGTGCTTTAAGCTGAGAAGAAACGACATAGCCTGAGGTGAAACTTGCTGGTCATTCTGACCTAAAGTTGAAGTAAACTACACTGCCTCCCTCTTTACAGTGAGCAGCAGCAGAGCTATAAACGCAGCACTGTCTGTTAATTAAATCACACATGCGTTTATAATGAAAACCGCACAGCTGAGCCTTTTGTTCTTGTTGTTTTCACAATCCTTCACGCAAGCCAGCACGTGTCCTGAGAAAAAGCACAAAGACTAATCCTGTGGCTGTCCAGGGCCTACTGTATCTACTGTACATCTGTTCAGCCCATTGATCCATATTCATCCTCATGTTGCAGCTCAAACAAATAAGCTGCCTCTTAATATCAGACTCTCCTTATTGATGTTGTTACAGTTCCCGGTATCCTATTCTAACCGGTGGTTGATGTATGGTTGTTTTTTGATTCTCTTTTGATCCCCCCCTTCCTTTGTTCAGGCATTTACCCAGAGATGAAAATAGTGTCCATACAGATGCCAGCTGCTTCCGCCTTGGACTTAACCAATAACAACAACCCCCATCCAAACCCTGGCAGCCACTGGTGCTGCAGTGCATCTGTCCATCGTTCACTGCCATCAAGAGAAAGAAGCATCCTATTATCTAAACTGTCACTCCAGGAACTAGGGAAACAAGAAATTGGTTCAATCCAATTACTATATTATGGCCGTTCAACTTGCGTCATAGTTGCAGTTACCATCAATGTGCAATTTTTTAAAATCATGTTTTGTAATAAAACTTCAGTTTCTGCTGGATAGTGTACAATGAAGTTTGCTAAAGGGGGCCAAGTTTTGAACTTTTTTACCTTCAGTGAAGTGACATTTTTCTGAGGATTGAGCACATCTTTCTCAGTCTGTTGAAGCACCTGTGAGCATCTGTGTGATCTGCAGTGATTTCATATGTATTTATGTTTTTTGTTTTTTTTTTTAAATGACGCAATACATCAAATCCAATCCAGCGGAGGTTAAACCATAATGCCCCCTCTCTCCTTTTGTCCACATGCAGCATTTGGAGCAAGAGAAGCATGAATTGCGTCGGCGTCTGGAAAGTCGAGAGGGGGAGTGGGAGGGCCGCGTGGCCGAGCTGGAGACAGACGTGCAGCAGCTGCAGGGCGAGCTGGAACGACACCAGGTCCAGCTGAGAGAGGCTGACAGGGACAAGACCAAGGCCATCAGCGAGCTCTCTGAACAGAACCATAGACTGCTGGAGCAACTCAGTAGGGTGAGGAGCAGGGTCCGTGTGTGTGTGTGTGTGTGTGTGTGTGTGTGTGTGTGTGTGTTTATGTATGCTTCAGATGTGCTGCTTCAGGCAGGCTGGGCCAATCTGCACGGAACACTTAATTAGTCTGGGCTTTGAGTCACTGTGTCACATGGTCCTAATGCTGCTTTAAATGCCCTCCCAACCCACAAAGAAACATATGAAAGTGCAAGTATGCGTGTGTGTATGTGTGTGTGTGTGTGTATTTCTTCCTGTCAGTGGCCTCGAGGCCACTCAGTCCAGTTCAAGTCTGGCTGACATGACATAAGGTGCTCAGCCAAGTGAGGAATCATCATCCCTCAGGGGGGGATCTACCATCCTTCAGTCTGTCTCTCTCTAACTTCACCTAAATTATGCTAACTCATCAATATAAAAGGGGAGCTTCAGGGTCTTATGCTGAATAATTTAGAGTGATTGGACTGCAGACTTATGCAATACCACTCTGCATATTGACAGGTAATTTGAGTGCAGTTATTATGATGAGCAGAATAGAAAAGGTCCCGCTTGAGATAGACAGACAAATAGGTAGATACATAAATACATATATGCATACAGCAGTGCTCAGGGTTGATAGAGTAATAATTTAGGCTATATATCCCTTGGTGTGATGAACTGTAAACACATCAGGGTGAACTGAGATTGGCAGTAGATGCAGATTGATGGAGCTGAGAATGGCAGCGTTGTAGCTGCAGCCGATTAAATCCTCCTAAGAAGCTCAATCCAACACCTCAATCTGCTCAATCTACACCAAAACAAGGACACTTTATCCAGACAGAGTGGCCACAGTGGAACAGCCCTGTGGTGAACTCTATCTAAGAAGTTATCGGTTCATGTCATTGTTGTGTTTATAGCCATGGTGTTCCTGTTAATTTGTCCATGCTCTGTACCTTCATATTGGCTTCATTGCCACACTTGGAAAAATATTATGGCTTGTCAGTGCAACCACATAGACTGATTTAATAATCATATATCCAAAATTGTGTGGCTGAAAAACATAATATTCAACAACTGTTGCTTACTTTCTAAGAGCAGGACTATGTCTTGCCTTGCCTGTCACAGGGATGTACAATATAAACACCTGTAAGACCATTACAACAACTTAAAGGTCAGTAAGCGCCTCACAGCATTGGCTGCTGCCAGGTAGGTTAGCAATGGCTCCATCAGCCACATATCAAGATGCCCCAGAGCTTTGTACACAATGGTTGACAAGCCTGCACAGGTGATTTGTTAACCCCATGGGCGGTGCTGTCTATAGCAACGCTCAACTGCCCTCCTGGGAGGAGATATGAGTACACGCTGCTCAGGGAGGAGAAGGCTCCGCATGGTTTGATTTTAACCCCCAGCTCGCTGCTTTACAGGCCTGCTCTCTTTCTCATCCTGATCAGAATGTGTTAGCCTCCTGCCCCATTTCGCCCCAATACCATCATCACACTGCAATCACAGACTGTGCTGGACCGGCCAGTCTCTATAGATCTAAGTAAGAGAAGACACTTAGCATAATTAAACTGCATTTAATTTCTGTCAGTCTGTATTGCGTTTTGGGGGGAAGCATATCTTGTGGTCTTTGTGACTCAGTGAAATTCACGATACCTAATTGACTGCATCGATCCGGATCTCATGATTCAGTGCGTTGGGCAGGCAGAGAGAGACCTGCTGGATAATAGAATAAATGAGGTCAGCCACAGTGCTAGCTCGCTCTCTCTCATTTTATCTTTTTTCTCTCCGTCTTTCTTGCTTTCTTCTTTTTCTCTCATTCTCTGTCTGTGCTCATTACTAAGCAATGGGCTGTGACTGAGTAATGTTAACTGTTTACAGCTCTGAGCGAATAGAGGGAACGTAGAATCACCCTGAGAAAACTCTGCAGTAGGGAGGCCGCTGTAGGCCTGCTATTTTCATCTGCCCTCCCCATCTCTCCTTATAGTTAACTCTTTAACTGGAACACTCTGATCAAATCTAAATAGGTCTGCATGTGACCTCCTGTTAACCCTGTCTATAGAATAGCATATCTTCCTCAACACAGCCCATCAATGATGATGATTATGAGCTTGTTATTGTAGTCCTTTGGCATGCCTGCGGTGACAACAGACACATCTATTGAGGACCAGGCTCCTAATTGAGAGAGCAGCCATGTCCACAGCCCCTGGGTTTACAATAACACACAACCAGCAGAAGCAGATAAAAAGTTTAACCACATTACTACAGCACAGAAAGAATAGCATTGAGTTAAGTTTAACTGTGGAGGGAAAAATAACTTCTTAATCAATAGATAAACACACATTTTGATTATTTAGAATAACACAACAATATATAAATATGTGCTGACATAAATGCCGGTATAAATGACTAAATCCATAATTAAATAATCAAATAAAGACTTACAGTACACGAGTAAGACATTTCATGAACGTAAAACATTTTTATACACCTACATGTACATTTTAAGTAAGAGGAAGTATTAATAAATAAAAGCTTGTAGGATTTTAGAAATAAATAAATGTAGATATAAAAGTATAAATAGATTAAAGACTTTTATTTATTTATTTTCTGATATTTATTTTACTTATATCAGACGTTATTTATTCTTTAATTAAGTCATTTTTTTGTACTTCATTTATGTTTGTCACATTTTCAGAGGGCGATTTCTAAAGCAAACCTTCCTAATATATCTAATTTTCAGATTAATTACCAACATTTTTGTTGTTTATTAATTTAATAATTCATTTATTTATTTATTTGTGGATTATTTTGAGCTTTTATTCATTTATTCATTGCCAGTTCTTCAGAGGGTAAAGCCAACCTTTTAAGCCAAAATGAAGATTGAGAATAACCTGAGATTATTGTTAAGAATCATTCCTTAACAGAGCTCTTAACTGACTGCAGTGGGACGACCTTGAGAAGGCAGGGCACTCAATAGGAAGTGATGTCACGGGGTAAGATGCAGCGCTGAGGGGATTAGGCTATAATCCATGGTAAGCCTTGCCATATGTGTTCAGTCAGGAACCAAAACAACTCGGCTCCATACTCCACTTAATTAATAACAGCAGGTAACTTAGATAATTGGACAAAGAAAATGTAAAATGTTAGTCTCTGATGTCACATCTTATACCGTATTGACAAAAATACCCTCGGTGGTTATTCCTCTGTGGACATATGTGTGTGTGTGTGTGTGTATGTGTGTGCATGGGTGAGACAATGTAACAATGATGAGTGATGAGTCTATATATTACTGAATATGTGAGACAAAAGCAATACAGAAACAGCCTTCAGCAATAGAGCAGAGGAAGTGTGTGTTGGTCAGTATGGGTCTTGAGTGTGAGGACAGCCAAGCTTCTCAGACCTAATCTGATCAGAGTGAACCAGCAGGAAGGAGACCTTTCTCTAATTACATTACCGCACATGTTCAGAAAAAGAATGGGTAGGGATGCACTGACTCCAGCATAAGATTCATGCTTTATGGCCATGGTTAATTCTAATTGCGTCAGCCTCTAAAATTTACCTAATTAGACTTTAGACAGAAGCTTCCAGTGACTCATCAAAGTTGTTTATTTGAGGCTATAGAAGGGGAAGTAATTTCATTCTTTTTGGCTTGTAATATGCCACAATTTAACAGGCGAGGTGTAATGTGAATATTTCTGGATGACAAAAGGGGAAATGTGGCATCCCATGTTGTTTATGGCGTCATCAGAACAGTGGCTCCACATCACACTCTGCAGGTGATTCAGTTTCCCTCCTCCTTTTACATTCCCCCCGCCACTGCTGAACACGGTCCCTGGGCATCTGTCCAGCCATCAGCATCGTTCACATCCAGTCACTGCCACACATAACGTCTGCCTCCCATCAGCCCAAGGTAGCTGTTGCTCTGAAGATCGGCTCAGTGATTGGCACGTATTGTCACTCTGAGGATTTGTTATGTAACCATCTGAACGTGGGATTGCCCATCCTCCATAAGTCTAGACAAAGCAGCGCTGTGTGAAAGTGACTAAGGAAAATACCAGAAGCATGCAGACCACAATTCATAGCTCCACCAATCCCGTTTCTCCTCGGTTGCTATGACAACCAGAGTGACATGCAAATGAAACCCCATGTGTCGTTACCATGGGAATGTGCTCTACAGAATGGCACAAAGATACAGATAGTTTGATGCGAGGTTGCGCGACCAAAGACCCGAGATGCACCTGTAGTCATAGATGCCAGATCATGTTCCGCTGCCACAGACAGTCTGCAGCTGAATCAAGAGGAGTTTCTGCTTTTCAAGTTATGTTCAGCTCTGCTCGGGAAAGTAAGTGTACAGTGTTTGCTCAGATAAATGTCAGAGTAAAGAGGCTGTAAAAGGAACGTATATCTCTCAGCTGTTGAGCCCTACTTCGCTGCCCTGGATTCTGCCGCAACAGTCTGATTTGCCCCTGTTTGTCCTGCCGTGCTTATAATGCTTGATCTGGGATCTGAGGAATTTGTGCGCAGATTAAGCTAGTATCTGCAAATCAGACTGTCTGCGATCAACTCTGCTTTTTTTTTCCTGTCATGATCTGAATCTGTCAGTGTGTTGGGTCAGTGGGTTAGATGTCACGTTACCACTGTGACCTGCCGCTGCACTGGCCTCCATTGACTGCACATCTGTTTCCCACACAGAGGAGGCAGGATGACACAGCTGTCACATAGAAACCCACATCTAGTCACTATAACCCAATGCTCGTTGGCTCAGACAAGGGTGGAAGGAATAAGTTAAATAATAACTTCAGTAAAAGCAGCCATACCAGCAGCAAAGTGTACTTTAAGTATCAAAAGTAAAACTACTCATAAGGCAGAGAATTTAGTCCTGTGAGTGTTATTAACTGTTTCATTATGTATAAATATCATTTTCATGTTGTAGTTAAATCACACTGGAGCTCATTTTAAATACTTTTGCTGGGTCATTTAAAGGTGCAGTGTGTGGAATTTAGTGTCATCTAGCGGAACAGACTTGGCAGAAATAGAATATGATATTCATGAGTATGTTTTTATTATTGTATAATCCACTGAAAATAAGAATCATTGTGTTTTTCTTACCTTAGAATGAGCCTGTTGTATCTACATAGGGTGGGGGTCCTCTTCCACGGAGCCTGCCATGTTTCTACAGTAGCCCGGGACAGACAAACCACCATAGATTCTCCTATATGTTTGGAAGGGAGGGTGAGAGGTATTTAGTTGGTTGCAATCTGCAACCTCACCGCTAGATGCCACTAAATCCTGTAATTGTAATTTATCAGTAAAGCTGGTAACTGTAGCTGTCAAATTAATGTTGTGAAGCTGAAATAAGCAAAGAAGCCATAAGTGGAAATACTCAAGTAAAGTATAAGCACATAAAAAATGTACATTAGTACATAGTAATGTCAAGGTGACTTAAGACTACTGTGACAAAGTAGTTACAAATAGTTCTTAGCCTTTAGTATTATGTGTTTTGAATGACAACTTAACTCAAACATGACATGTTCTTATCTTCACCTAGCTAGAGTTGAGAGTATATTAAGTAGTGGAAAAGCAGTCATTATTTAATCTTGTGGAAAATATTTTATATCCCACTGTTATGGAAATAATTTAGCCACCCTCAGTATGGTCATTTCATAAAATTAGTCATTTCTTTAGTGATTTATCAGCTCAAATTGCTCAGTGTCCATAATGGGAGACAGGTATATTTACAAAAAATGCCCTAGATTTTGCCCTATTAGAGGAGAACATTTTGACATGTCACAATGCCATAATTCCCGTTTTTATCACAATCCTAAAAATGATAAGTTTCGACGGAATAGTCGTGCTTCCAGAGCGATGAAGTATTAGTCACTGATCAGATTCAAGCCCCAGAACAGTGAAGCTGAAGCAGAGTCATCCTGGCAGCTTATCCTTTCCAGAGACTCCCAGCAGAACACAGCTGCAGACTACATCTAGTGTTACCTGAGGACGAAAGTGAACTGAAGTGAGCTAATGTATCTACACGACCAGCCGGCAAATCTGTAAGCTTCTTGAGAGGCCGCAGCGGTGTTTAGTGCCACCCAGAGGCTGTACTTCAAATTGATGTTTAAGGAGTCAAGTATTTGTTTTCATTCATCACCCAGTGATTAAAAGACAAACCAGAAAGAAACATTGATAATTAGAACTTAAACATGTGTGGTGATTAAAGAATGCACTCCACAGTGCACAAATGAGTCACTTCCGTGCAAACAGTGCTTGACTCATTTACTACAGTTTGTGTGTCCTCAGTGAGCCGTAGAAAGTGGGTGATTTTTTTGGGGGGATTTTTGCTGTTGCCATGGCAGTGATGATAATGCAAACGGAAGCTTCCTGAGTGCAGCTCTATGCTAATGATGCTCAGCCAGGCTCTGTGTGGCCTGATCCCACCTGTCCAATAAGCTCAGCTGATGCCCACAGTCTGCTGCTGAGCCAGAGTGCACAAATACTGAGCACTGGACTATTTAAGGCTTTTGAGAAGAGCCGTGACATTTAGATACAATTATGCTATTTCACCATTTACTGGAAAAGACTTGGAAGGGCTGATTAACAAATAACACTCAACAGTAATCAATAACACTGAGTACATAGTAAACTTTGACGTGTTTATGCGTTTGTACATGTCTGTTTAAGTGTGTGTGTGTGTGTGTCTGTGTGTGCGTGCGTGTGTGTGCTTGCTATTTGTTATCAGATTCCAATGAGTCACCTCCCTCAGTATCTCGGGAATGCAAGACAAGGCTGAAAAGCTGCTGAGTAATGCTTCTAATTTAACCGAGCAGTTAATGTAACACATTACGAATGTCAACGTTAAAGTCGTCCTCTGCACAAAAATGTGTTTTCAAATTGTTCGTTCACTCGGATGTTTGACCTACACTGTGTAGAATGATATATGTGCAGAGTTTGACATTTAAAAGCAGAAAGGGGAGAGTTTCTCTGTGCTCTCCTTAAATCTGAGTTCAAAACATCCACATATGAGCATGATTTTGTGACTTCACAACTAGTATGTAAGGCCAGTCGTGGTACAATATGTATCTTACACAAGTGTGACGTGGTAACTTGAAACTTTCGATCCACATACTCTGGACAAAGACTTTTCAGGACATCTGGTGCTCAGTAGTTAAACTTTTGAGATGGGAAATATACACACTCGAAGATTCTGCATTTTCCAGTGAGAGAGATTGAGTAGGTGTAGTTTTTATGAATTTTTAACAAGGTAATTTAACTTTTTTTTGTGGAAAAACCATATCAGATAACATGTCTGCAGGGGATCTTTATCAATAATTAATGTCAGGGGAGACACACTTGTAGACACACATTTTAACTTTATTCTCTCTCTCTCTCTCTCTCTCTCTCTCTCTCTCTCTCTGTCTGTGTGTTTCTGTCCAGGCTGCAGAGGTGGAGAGGCAGCTGTCCACTCAGGTCCATTCATTACGGGATGACTTCAGGGAGAAGAGTATGTCTACAAGCCAGCATATGACACGACTAGAAACTCTACAGGCTGAGGTGAGCCATTACTACTACTATCATTTTCCCTTATAGGTCACTTTTTTCTGCAAAGTACAGTTGATCCACCGAAATGTAACAAAAATCCTAACACACAAAAGTACAGCCAAGTTTTGTTTCTGTAAAAAAAACTTGTTTGCAGTTATTGCTACACAATGAGAAGCCTGAATGTTTAAGGTGACAGCACATCCCTACGGCAGTTAAAGTGAGACTATGTAACATTTGGAAGAAGAAATTCTTCCTCTTACAAATCAGATGTTGAATTTCTAAGCAGTAAAACAACCTTTTCTAGCTCACTAAAAACATAGTCTCACTTGCTCTAGTATGAACAGTAGCTAGTGGTATTAGTGTTGTCAGCTACTGTTTGATAGATTTTGCTGTGTAACTGACATTACCAAGTGAGTTCAGTGACTTTATGAATCTTCACCATGCCAGAGATACGTTTTATTTTAATGGCTTTCACACAAAAAGCAAAACCAAGTAAACAAACCATACCTCACCAGAAGACATGTTGTTGTTTTCTGCTTTTGTCCCTGTCCATTTGCTCTTAATCAGATAGCCTAATGATGATGTCTTTAAAACAACTGCCTCGAGGAGCTCTTGGGGAATTAAGAGAAATTGATGTAGCTGCTGTTCAAATAAAAGTTACATAGTCTCACTTAAAAGTTGGCGTTTCCGTTGATAATAAGTGAAAAAGAAATTCAATATATGTCCAATTTTTTCAGAGGTTGGTGATCACCTATCAATACTATACTAGCATTTCTAGGTGCTGTTTAATCTACCAGGGCACTTCATATTTTCCTCTCTTTCTGTAATCTTTATCTGTCTCCTCACCCGTTCCTCCTTCCCTCTTGGTTGGAGCAGCAAGGGCTAGAAGTGAGTGGTTACCGAACGCTGTCTGTTGGCCAGACTGCATGCTGCATGTAACGTCTTGTAAAATATAGAAACAAGGATTGCACCAAGATTTTGCTTCGAATTTTGAATCGCTTCTCCTTTCTGTCCAATCAAATGAGTTGATGATAGGGTATAGTTCCATTATTTCATTGGGTGGATTGCTGAATCTCGTGCTAAATGAAATGCTGACGCTTTTGACCATAATACATTCACATTTTACATTTAATGTCTAATGGGAATAAAAGCTAAAAAAAAAAAAAAAAAAAAAGGAATTTTATATATAAATGAAAAATCTCTTTTTCCCATTTCCGGACCCTCATGGCAATCCCTGTTTCCTAAGATCAGGCATGAATAACATGCTTGGTTACTGGAGCATGATATGTGTTGTGATGTCAGTCATGTACTCATATATGATGGCAGCCACATACTGTATGTCATAAACACAGGTACTGTTAGAGCATAACAATGTAAGCAGTTCAGATTTCCCTGTGGCTTCACTTCAAAGCTACACAGAAAACACCCAGACTGCAGAGCCTGCGCTATAATTGGGAGAAACAGCCACAGCTCTATATTTAGCTGAGATACTGCAATGTCTGGGTGCTCCCACTTTTCACTTTCCTTTCATATAACATGTGTCAATGACTAATGGCTTTTTGCCCTATTTGTGTAAGACAGAGACTATAGCAGCCTGAAAATATCCAGAACCTGGCGATGTTAGAATGCTCATATGGTAGTAAAGCAACCGATTCACATGTAAGCTCCTGCACGGTGAAGTAGGTTAGCAGATGTAGGTCAAAAGCAGGAGGGATAAAAATGAACAAGAACTGATGTTTGTTTAATGTAGAAAGCTGCTCAGGCAGCTACAAAGGGAAAAAAAAACACAACACAATTCTCACTATGAGGAATATGTGGGGTTGCTATAATGCTGGCCTTCACTTGAAGGCCGTTACACAGGCATGGGAAGGAGTAAGCTGATATCGAGCTTTGTGGAGACGCTAACATATCACCAAGACATTCCTAAAGACGAGGGTGGCAACTAACGCCTACGCCTGTGCTAGGCAACAAACATTCTTTAGGCCAGTGGGAGTACTTTTTAATCTTGTGTAAGAACGTATGTGTGTATGAGGGAGAACGCCTTCAGAGTCAGGGAAACAACAAAATTTAGATTTTAATCAGGTCCGTAGCTGCCCGCCTGTCCACTATCGACTGGGGAATCAAGACAGTCCTCGGTTTCTTCGCTTAATGCCTATTTCCCGCAGCGCAGTATCTAACTGCTTCCGTTTGACATGTTAGATTAAGATGCTGTCGGAGAGGAAGATGGAGCTGGAGCGTCGGGTGCACGCAATGCTGGAGGAGAACGAGCTGCTGCAGAATACAGTGGACGACCTCAGAGAAAGGACGCTGGTGTTTGAGAAGCAGTGTCACGAGAAGGACCTACAGGTACAGAGACATGAATGAATGACTGTTACATGTCATGTTTTTCAGGGTAGCTACAACCTCTGTAGATATTGTGATTATCATTTTTTGTATACCTGCTACAATTAGCAGTCCTTCCAAATCTCTTTGTACTATACTTTGACTTTTTTTTGACTCCTTTGTTGTGCCCAGTTGCGTCAAAGCCAGCTGGAGCTCCACGAGGTTCAGGTGTCCCACAGGCAGCTGACCGCTCGGCTGGAGGAGCTGACAGAGGAGCACAGCCTTCAAAGCCTCACACCTCACCCATCCAGTCTGCTGTGTGAGATAGAGCAGAGTATGGAGCAGGAGGAACAGGAGCAGGAGAGAGAGCAGGTAAACCAGCTTACTATTACAGCAGTAAGGTTGTGTTTAATTGTAGTTTGCAAGTTTTGTTTTGTTTATTTGCCCACTAAAAAAGCAGTATCAGGTGGGACAGCTCACCAAAACCACTGTGAAATACTTTTGCTGTGTTTTTATCTAAACACTCTCCCTCTCCCTGATTGCGTAGCTGCGTCTCCAGCTGTGGGAGGCCTACTGTGAGGTCCGCTCGCTCTGCTCCCATCTCCGGGGAAACGACGTCACAGACTCAGCCTTGTCCACAGACTCTTCCATGGATGAGTCCTCGGAGACGTCCTCAGCCAAGGATGTGCCTACTGGGAGCCTCCACACCAGCCTGCTAGAGCTACGGAGGTTGACACAGAATCTGCTGGACGGCAACGAGTCCACGGTACTGAATGCTGGCAGTTAGTCAGCGAAAAATACCTCCTCTAAAAACTGATGATGTTGCAAAATTGACACACAGCTAACTTAATCATACTTTGAAAGAGTTGGAGCCTCTGTGGGATCGTTTTAGAGACACACACAAATGTACTTTGTGTGGTACCAATACATATTTCATCGAGTTTGTGTTGTGAAGTTGTGTGTCTTGTGTTGAAAGGGCTCGCGGCGCAGCGATGAGGAAGCTCTGGAGGAGCAGGTGAGGAAGCTGGGAGAAGAGATGAGAGAAGTCAGAGAGCTGTACGAAGCCGAGCAGGACAAAACACGCAGCAATGAAGAGGAGCTGCTACAGCTGCACAATCAGGTACTGGCTTCAACTTGCACATGTGTACAGTCATACGCATGCTATGTATGTGCACAACAGTGAGACATCAGGGGTTAGCTGATGGCCTACATAAAGTTTTTAAAGCTTGAGCACAAGGCAAAAAATCTTCATGAGACTTTGCTGCAAATAAGGTGAAAAGTGTCAGACAGCGCTCATTAATTTAAGATCATATCCAATCTCTCTTGGCAGAATAATGTTGCGTTAAAGAGCGCTTATCTGTAAGAATAACATTTAAACAACCCAGTCATGCAGATGTAATACACAGCAGTTTGTGTGCCTATGTGAGTTTCATGAATGTTTTTAATATAGGACATTGCCTTAAAGGTGCAGTGTGTAGAATTTAGTGGCATCTAGAGGAATGGACTTGGCAGAAATTTTTAATTAGTGTATAATTACCTGAAAATAAGAATGGTTGTGTTGTTCCCTCAGAACGAGCCTTTCATATCTACATAGGGAGCAGGTCTTCTTCCACGGAGGCTGCCATGTTGCACCACCATGTTGCTACAGTAGCCCAGAATAGACAAACCAAACACTGGCTCTAGAGAGGACCTTTCACGTTTTTTGCGAGTAGGTTCTTCTACATGCTTGGAAGGGGAGGGGGAGGAGTATTCAGTTGGCTGCAATCTGAAACCTCACTGCTAGATGCCTCTAAATCCTAAACACTGGTTCTTTAACTTTGTCCGTCTTTCACAATTTAGACAAAATCAGCTCCAAACACATACTCTGGTCAGTTCTTCTCCTGTTCAACTGGCTCAAGTAAATATCAGTCACACACATAAGCAACCCTCAATATAACATTAGAGACTGTTAACAATCACACATGTGTCGTTCTCCCATGTGTCCTGCAGATGGCGCTGCTCTCTGTAGAGATGTGCTCTCTCCAGGAGGAGAATGAGCGGATGAGGGCGATGGCTGAAGTCCGAGAACCCAGCGAGCAGCTCCAGAGTGCAATTAGAGACCGAGATGACGCCATAGCCAAGTAGGATCACTGCACAATACTGCATGAACACCGATGAGTGTTACACTGATTCTGTTATAACTCCAAATAATAATTCAGTTTCACCTGTAATTATGTAGAATATGTTGAATGGAGCAGTAACTTAATGATTCACACTGTGATTAGAGTAAATGATAATTCTAGTTTAATACAATTTAGGTCTAATTTTGTACTATCACAATAATAATATTGTATTCACCAAGTTAACTGCTGTCATTTGGGAATGTGGTGAGATCACTAAAAAGAACTCATCACTGTTTAGAGACAGGAAGGGGTTTAAATAACTTGGCTAAACTTATTAGCTTATTAAAAAGATTGCCATTATAGTAGTGTTGCTATGTTCCCAGACATCAGAGATTACTGACAGAAATGATAGCTATGACTATGAAAAATAAGACCCAAGTTGTAACGAAGCATAATTATCCTTAAATTCACTTTTCTTTGCTTTTTGCTTAAAGGAATAGACATTTTGGGAAATATGAGCTTATTCGCTTTCTTGTTCAATGAGAAGATAAATACCAATCTCATGTGTGTCCATTTAATTTACAGCTACAGCCAGGAGATAGTTAGCATAGCTTAGCACAAACGCTGGAAACTGGGGAAAGCAGTTAGCGTGGCTCGTTTCATAGGTAGAAAATCTACATACCAGCACCTCTAAAGTTAAAAAATGAGCACTATTAATGTTATATCTTGTTTATTTAATCCTTTCAAAAATTAAAGTGTAAAAACTACATGTTGTAGTGTTAAGGGGAGGGGAGCTGGACTACTTCTTGGCCAGGAGCAGTGACTTTCTGGAGTCTTGTTGTCTCCATGAGGTAGTAATGACAACATATTATTAAGTGCCCTTTAAACAGAATTTTTTAATCTTTGGACAGAGCTGGGCTATCTGTTTCCCACTGCTTCTATCCTTTATGCTAAGCTAGGCTAACTGGCTGTAGTTTCATATTTAACAGACAGAGATGAGAGTGGTATCAATCATCTCATCTAACCCTTGGCAAGAAAGAAATTGTATGTTTCCTCCTATTCCTTTAAAGAGACTCTACATTCATCCGCACATAAAAAAAACAACTGAAGCAGAATCTCTTCATGCTAGCATGTCATCACTAGCTGTTCTGTATGTGTGTCTTGCAGGAAGAAAGCGGTGGAGATGGAGCTGGCAAAGTGTAAAATAGACATCATGTCTCTGAATAGCCAGCTCCTGGACGCCATCCAGCAAAAGCTCAACTTGTCGCAGCAGCTGGAGGCCTGGCAGGTGGGTCAAAGGTTACAAGTGATGTTTTAGAAAAAGCCTAAAAATCCGTTAGTTAAGTATTTGGGAACAGCTTTATAAAAGGTTGTTGCATCAATAAAGCTGTTCTGGTAAATCACTTCTTGAATGAAGTTTGTCATTCTACCTTAAAATGAAATTGATAGACTAATATATAATATATATATATATAAAAGAATTGTGTTACTTCATGGTGTTACAAGTTGTGTACAAATGAAAAATCACTAACTTCAAGATCAGTTTGTTTTTTCCTTGTCCTCCCTGTAACTCATGTCTAGTGTCTCTCTGTTTTAACAGTTTCCTGTGCACATACATTAAATCACTCAGTTAACTTCTGAGGGTGTATGTCAGTAAGGAAACATATAACGTGTAACCTGAGGACACTGTGTGCGTGTGTGTGTGTTCCCTCCCTCCCCTCCCTCATCTGTAACTAGCAGCTCTTTCCTTTCTCTTCTCCCCGCCCACAGTTTGCCTCCTCAGGGCTCTTTACTGTTTGGCTCTTGTGGTTTCTGATCTAGTGGCCTTTCTCAGCTTCCGTACCACCCTTTCTCCCCTGTGGTACCCCCCCTCCTGCCTTAGAGGTGAGCCGAGCTGCGCCATCTCGCCGTTCTACCCTGCACTAATCTGACCACGCCATGCTGAGCCATTCCATGCCACGGAGAAACGCCCATACCAGCTTCCTTTATATCTCAATCCATTAACCACCTCTGAGAGCCATCACACCCACCACCCTCTCTCTCCACCTGCCTCTGTCTCTTCTCTCCATACACCTGCACCCCCTCAAGGAATGTTTTTAGGTGGTCGACTCACTGATGAGCTTACCTGTTGAAAGATGACATCACAGACATCAAAAACACCCATGTGTCTCCAGTAGATCAAAATGCTACAGTTTGTTGAGTGATTATGTGACATCCAAAGTAAAAAAAGACCCTTTTAGTTGTAAAAAAATGTGTTCAGATAGTTTAACATGATTAATAAAGTGTAGTTGATTTACTCAGGGTTTGATTTTAGAAATATTTCAGAGAGCCAACCAGGTATTCATTAAGTGCTTACTAATTCTCAGTCTCCCATCAGAATTGATGCCAACTTGATTTAGCAGCTTGTCAGAGCCCCCTGGTGGCTTTATGTCTCAATAACTACTAACAACAAACCTGGAAACTTTTCTTTTCATCCTTTAGATGAGTCACAGTACCTGGTGCAATTTAGAACAGTGGTTCCTCCTCCTGGGGATGAAACATCAAATCTCAGGGTTCACAAAATGATTATCAACATGAAAAAGCAGAAAAAACATAGTGCTACAACACAAAATTCTGTTGTTTTTTTTCAGACTTTGCTCTATTGTTTGTATCTTCTTTTGAATTACTGGATAATTTTACATCTTCAGGCTTCAGATAAATGAATCAGAGACACTCTTCACAACATGTCCACTACCTATTTATTTTAAAAAATAAGTGACAGATTAATTAAAACTCAAAATAATTATTACTAATTACTGCACCTTCACTGTTTCAGTTCTGAACTTATATGTTGAATATTCCTAATGTAATGAGTTTTAACCTCTAGTATGTTTATCTGGCCTGTGTCAATTTGGACAATCTCATATACAAATGCCGGATTGGGACATATATCATTTATATATCATTTTTTTCTACTTTTTTATTTGGTTTACAAGCACAGAAAAATACCAAATAATGACAGAAATGGCGTGACATTTAACTTGGCTTACAAAAAACCCCAAAACAAAACAAAAGAAAAGACATAGGAGAAAGAAAAAAGAAAGGGACGATTAAATAAAGTTAATAAAGTTATAAAATAGCTAAATCTAACTAAATGGATATGGAGATATATCATTTCTGATTATATTCTTTAGAGATACTGAGCAAAAACAAATGATCTACAGAGGGGTGAAAGGTGATTGTGGTGTCTCTGTAATCAATACCTAACAGGTAATCAATCAGTCTGATCTCCTCAAAACTCCTCCTTGACATCCCATCATACACCCTCTCTGCCTGACCTTTCTTGTCTTTCTCTCATTCACTTCTTTGTTCTTGTCTCTAGGATGATATGCACAGAGTGATTGACCAGCAGCTGATGGACAAGCACCAGGACGAGTGGCGCTCCGCCCCATCCTCCCTGTCAGGGTCATCGAGGGCCCACAGCGGTCAGTCCTCCAGACGAGCTCACCGCATCTCCGACCGGGACAGGAGACTTTTCTCTTTTTTCAAAAAGAACTGAGCCCTGTTGGACAGGCCCTGAGCACAGCAGACAGACAAGAGACAGACAAGGCGAGGGAGAAGGAGGGAGTGACATCACAGTACAGGGGTAACAACACAGCCAAAGACGGGCAGTGGCACACACACTGAAGTTTTGGGGGGGAGGTGGGGGGGTCATTTTTGCACTTTATCTGTCCCATTACTCTTCTTCTTACTGGTTCATTGGTGACTGCTGACAATGAGAGAGAGAGAAATATAAGAATAGGACTTCCCCAGAAGCTTTGGCTTAAGCCCTTCTCTTAGAAAGGTGGTCTTACAGATCAAGAACAGGGTCACAAAGTTTACCTCTAAAGAGGAAGGTTTCCTTGTAGTGCCTACGATCCATCTCTACTACCCCACTGCCAACTCTGTAGAGAGGGAACACTATGTACTAACTCTTACTGTATGCATCCTAGGTATCAGGCCAAGGAGTCTGGGGAAAGACAGGGAGATATACGGGACACAGCAGGATCATGGGATGAGGATAGCACAACAGAGTTGTGTATCAGAATATGATGAGATAGAGCAGAACGACGAGCATCCTCTTGGTACGGAGCAGTGATGCTGCAACCAACCCATATGTGATCTCTCAGGTTTATTCATTTGTTCAGGGGATGTTCACAACATGAGGCCACGGCTGGATTTATCACACAGTGTACTGTATATCTGACAAAACAAGTGACAAAAAGAATGCTTATTTTCTTATTGACACTTAGGCAGTATGTCATTTTACGGTGAGGATTTACCAAAGTTTAATACCCCCCACCCAAACATCCAGTCAAAAAAAAAGGAAACCTTTAAAGGGGCACTCAAATATTAAAGCTACACTAATCAATATTTTTATATTAACAATGTATCAAATCACTATATGTAGTGTGAAAGGGGTCGCTTGTAGTAACACACCTACTGAAAATCGTTACCCAACTCAACAGCTCCCCTTAGCTCTACAGAGCATTTTAGCATTTATTAGCTTATTGTTTTAATTTTTACATCTTTAAGTTTTGTTTCTCATCATTCTTAACAACCAGCTGTTTTCAGTGAAAAAGCTCTCATAAACTTACTATCCACTACATGCTCAGTTAAAAATGGGAGACATACAGTCAGCGACTAGCTGGTGAGCGTGGTGGAGCATTTACCAGCTAAACAGCCAGAAACAGATGGAGAGTCAATATCGGACTTAAAATCTGTTTGTCCAAATCAATGATAATGCTGTGTTATGTGTGCTGGATGTATAAAAAGGCAATTGCCATAACAGCTTTAAAAAGTGATGTCTATATTGTGTTTGCAGCTGGTTCTGCTGCCCCCTAGTGGGGAAGAAAAACTATCAATGCAGCCTTAAAAAAAAAAAAAAGACGTAAAAATTCAAGCAGTTGATGCCCTGACGTTTCATTTTAAGTTGCTACTATCAGACTCCTAAAACACTGGATCCTACATTTCCCATAATGCCTGATAAAGTTTCATTTGACCCTCCCTGAGATCCAGCGGGCCTTCATGTTCATCTCCAAACATGTGAATAAACCTTTGGGTGGCTGAAGTTAGTGATAGCATCTGTCCAGTATTATTTTTCTATTCACATTATATTTAACATTTAAAACGTATAATTTTTCTGAGGAAAAAGAAACGTCCAACATCGTCCACATGATGTCAATCATCTTCCTAGTTGACCAAAATTTCAAAATGTTTACATCAGCGTGAGAAGGAGGGAGAGCTGTAAAATGCTCATGAGATCTCCAAATTAATCAATCTGTTTCTCAACAATTAACCTGTTGAATTTCATATCATCAAAAGACATGTAGGTGTTAAGACACTCCACACGTCCTCTGCTGTGGTCAACAACCGAGCTGCTTTGGTTAAACACTTATAGAAAAAGGTCTACCTCCATTCTCATTGCTTCAATACTTCACGGGCACTTTGATTTCTTAGCTGTCGGGCTTCCGTTTAGGTGACATATCTGTGACTCCATCAGTAATACAGTATGTGTTGACCTGAAATCTCTTGAGCGTGAATGACTTACAGTGTGGCACAGTGATGTCTCATGTCTGTCTGTGTTTGAACTCATGTCTAATGCAGCTGTGCAAACCTATGCAGATGTCTTCTTGTCATCTCAGCTGGTTGTTGGGAAGGATCAACCCAAAGAATGATTTTTTTATTAAAAAAACAAAAAAAAAACAAAGTCGAAATAGGTTTGGATGAAATCGATATATTTATAAGAAAAAAAAATGCATACCTTTTTGGATGAAAACCTTTTTTTAGAAAGAAATATACCTGTACATTGTTATTTGTAGTTTCCTTTTTTTTCCGACGTGTGTCCTAATGGTGAGCGGGAATTCCTCTGGTGACTCGGACATAATCACTCATGTTCATTTTGGCTGTTCAGGTGTGACATGCAGTAGAGCTGGCAAGAGCTACATGAGCAACCAAATTATTCACCGATGCGATGCATAATATACCTGAAAGGACACGAGAAGCTTCATTAATCTCAATTATTAATCCAAGAGTGCCCGATAAATTGCAAATTCATCATTCAGTTCAGATCTTGGCATCATATCGTGAGCCTTTATAAATGGTTTGTAAGAATAATGGCTTTATTAATGGTTAAAAAAAAGTGCTTAAAATGCTTCATAGATCAGTTGTAAGCCATTTATAAACTGTATATAAACAGTTAATAAATGGTTTACAACACACTATAATGTAGTTATAAGCAGATATAAGTCTTTATTAGTGTATAACTCCTCCTGTGGGAACCCATAAGTAAAGGCTGGTATGTAAATATATTTTATATTGAATGACAATATAGTAAAACTCAGTTGTAATAATATAAAATATGTCTTCATGGAAGAAGTTATAATTGTTGATACATACTGTACATTAATAAACACTTAAATAGTCTGCTTACAACTACACTATAGTGAGTTATAAACAATATATTAAATGTTTATATAAGGCTTATAAATGTTAAATAGGTGGGCTTAAAGTAAAGCGTTAACAATACATTTTTCTCTGCAGCCCCTTCACATAAGGTCAAAGGTCAAACAATCTGTTATATGAGTCTTCCTGGAGCTTAAACAGAGATTGAATGACCTCCTGGAGGGAGATAAACCCCAAAAATGTTCTTATTAGTGGTTTATAAGTGATCCATGAAGCATTAATAAACCCCTTCTTATAACTCTTCGTGAAGGGTGTCTTATTACAGAGTGGTACCCAGATCTTTTACTGCTCCTGTCTGAAGGGACGTGATCAGAAACTCGAAAGAAAAAAAGAGAAAAAAAGAAAAGTAAAACAGGAACATGTTCTTCCTCCGGGCAGATATAAATGGAAAGTGTCGATGTGTGTGAGATGAAAACACTGAATGCTGTGTTGTGTGTCTTTAGTCTGAGACTTCCCTCTCTGTCTGACTGACAGGCGAGGAAAAAGACCTGCAGCAAGCTTAGATTAAACACCAGTCACTCCTGCCATAACCAGACTGTAATTTGTTTCCTGTCATGTCACGTTTTTTTGTTCGAAAAACAATATTTGGTTTCGTCCACATTATGTCCTAATTACTATTTCTGTTTCTTGTTTAACTGTATGTATTGTTCCAGACTGTCGCTTCAACACTGTAGACTGTACTGATTCATTTTCTGATTGAAAGCATTTTTAAAAACGCTGTCTTCTGTGTGTTTCTGTGGTAAACATCCCGATGCTGCCACTGTGGGACGAGTGTGTGTGTGTGTGTGTGTGTGTTGCAGTGACAGAGAGAGACATGCCATCGAGTGTGTTTTCTGTTGCTCATCTCTTCTTGGTCAGATGTTGTTTGGAATTTAGTGCTTTCGGTGGATTCATTGTGCTCCGTGTGAGTGCTTCCATTCACCGCTGACTAACTGCACTGTTTCAGTTACAGAATGCTTCAAACTATTCAAAAATATTTATCATGCAATTTTCTTAGCATTTGGGGGATTATTTTGTACAAATAAATACTTTACAATCTGCTTGTCTCCTTTGACTTGGCACAGAATTACTGATTGTTTTTTTTTGTCTGATTCTCGCAGTCACACGTTTGAATTTAGCTGTTTGCATGTGTGTGTGTCTTTCTGCTGAAACATGAGGTCACCGCCGTCCACGAAGAAAACAACAAGAGCAGGGAGGAGTTTTACCAAAAAAAGTGGAAAGTGGAAGTGGAGTTTGAAAAATCATCAATATGAAGATTCTTTTAAAGAAAAAAAGATCACAACATGTGGTTCATTCATAAACCTGTCAGGCCTCCTGGTGACGGTCAATACCAAGTTGTGCATCCAGACTTTGCTCAAACTGGCAGAACTTTATTTTAAATTCTAATCAAGTTCCCAAAGTTTTAAAAAAAATACTAGATATGTCTGGCTGAATTTTGGGGAAATGTGTTTAAAAAGATGTACAATACATCTGAACTATTTCTATTTGATGGAACTGTAAAGGCAAAGTCACATTACAGCTTCAATAGAAATAGAAATAGAAATCTCTGGGTCTTAAGTGAACCGTGTACTGCAGCAATCAATAAAAACTGTAGGACATCCTCCGTCTGCATCAGCATATTCACTAAATTACTGTTGACATGAAATAGTGAGGCGGAGTCCTCTGCTTTTATATTTTAACACCATTTGTCAAAATTGCAAAAAAAAAAAAAAAAAAAGAAATGTCAACAAGTGATGAAGCTCTTCTATATTCATATCAGGAAGGAAACGGCTGCTATTAGAGGCAATAAATGGAACTGCCACTTCAGATTGTGTCATACCATTTATACTGATAGATATCCTTTTTTATCTCTGGGTATATTAAACCATTATGAACAAAGCAGCAGATCAACGAGCCAGACTGATTTATAGCAGCATTGTTTTTTTTTATTTTTATATGACATTGGCATCAGTGTGATGCAGTGTCGAGTATTTAAATAGCCTGATTAGCCAAAAACAAACATTCCTGTCTGATTATTTAACCCATTGTCAGTTTTTCCAGTTGATTTTGCCAAAAATGTATTAAAACACAACATGTACTGATATTGTGATATAAAATTACATAATCCATGATAGAAGTTTTTACCTGTGGCTCACCTCTAGTCTGTAACAGAGCACATACGTGTTGAATAAGTGAGTTTGCATCAGTTAGATTATTATTTTTCATCAGTTTATCTCAGTAATATTATCAAGAATGTGAACTGCATGTTAAGGATTTTTTTATTCTCTCCCAACTAAGGGAAGAAAGATATTGTTGTGGTATCAACATGAATATAGAAAATATTGGAAAATTAAAACACAAATATATTTTCATATAATACAAAGCTCTACTGATAATGTGAAAATCCACAAGTCCTGTCCTGTTCACACCTACTGGCAAAGCAGGTATGTAATAAATGAAGAAGTTGTACCTGACACTTCTGAACTAATGACAGCAGGGACGACAGTGAGACACAGACTGCTGTTCATGGAGATATCTCACCTGTAACACCAAAGACACACAGCAGTTTGATTCCAGTTTACAAAAAAAGAGGCTTCCCAAAGACCAGCACACACTTCCTCCCATATACTTTTATTCACAGGAAGCAAAAATAGAAAGACAAGTTCAAAATGAAGTTAAGCCTCAAAATCACTGACAAATGAGATCAGTCATTATGTGTCAAATATTTATTCCTTTAAAACGTTTATTACTGATTAAATTCATATAGGGAAAAAATGAATAGTACATCTCTTTTTCTCCAGTGTACAGCAAACCACAGCTGACGAGTGTGTTTCAACCATAGCACACAGGGGGGGCATGTTCGACACATGCGCAGTTTGGTGTGCTAATTTTATGTGTGTATGTTCTATATTGAATATAAACACACAAATATATTTATATATACATACACATAATGAATAGAAATCATAAAGTGAGATTTGATGCCATTTCTTGGCCCCGGAGGTCAAAAAACACCGTGACCTCTGAGCGTTCATCGGGCTCCCAAAACCGGCTGCCAGAGTGAGTCCAGAGGATGAAAACTCAACGTTTTCGACAGAAGCTTGGCCGATTCAGACAGCTCTCTCCGTTTACAACTCTCCCAAATCAGAACAAAGGAAATTAAAAAAAAAAGAATAAAAAAAAAAGAAGTCAGTAATAGATCATGTATGATGCTTCAGCCTCTGCCAAACCCTGGGAGCCAGTGCTGCAGTTCATCCCCGTTTGCTCTTACAGATACAGCCTCACTCACTGTCTGCCGCGCTCTCATCATCATCATCGATGCATAAACGCTGTCCAGTGACGCTTCTGCGGAACAGCGAGCAGGGATGGTGACACGGAAAAAGCAAGGAAACACATGACATCAGACCTGAACGATAGTTAACGGTTAGAGACTCTGCAAGCTAAGGAAATACAGTAACTCCTTGACAGTCTGGATGCATGTGACCTTTTTACCTTCAAAAAACGAACTTCGCATGCTCAGATAAAACAAAAAAAAAAAAACAACAACAAAAAAACCAGTCTGCTATGGATCACCGTGGCGACTGAGAGAAGCCAGTTTCCAAAGCAAGAGCCTCCTCGTGTTGACGGTCAGGTTGGGGAGGGTGCATTCGTCTCCTCCCTCTCCTCCAACTGAGAGAGCAAATGCAAGGAGGTGAGTCCGTCGCTGTGAGAGGTGCTGATGTGTGGGTGCTCACGGGAGAGAGGGCCAGCGGCTGCAGGGATACAGAGGGAGAGGGAGGGGGGAGAGGTCCATTCAGACCCTGATCACCCTGCCTCTTGGCCAACCAGGAGCCACTATGGCAACAGTCCAATAACAGGCGCCAATGAGCTCCTAATTTTTAATTTTTTTTTTTAAATCTATAATATTGGCAGTATCATCATTTTTAAAAAAAAACAAAACAAAAAAAGATGGAGGAAAAGGTTTTAAAAAGGAAAGCATAGTAAGACTGCAGTGAACGGTGGTTCTATCAGAGCTGGATGTCCTAGAGCTCCAGAGGTGGTTCAACTGCTCTGCTGCACTTAAAAAAAAAAAACATGACAAAAAGGAAAAAAAAACATAAAATCAATCAGGTCGTTGGCTCAGCACTACTGGAGGTTAGAGGGGAGAGGGCGGGTAGCTTGGCAAAATATAGACAAGGAAAAACAAAAACATGAGAAGTCACCAGTTCTGTCCATCGGATTAGTTGCTAAAGGTCGTCTACCAATCATCAACAACATCATCATCATATCATCATCATCATCATCAGTTTGATTTGTTTCCCCCCCCCCCATCAAGTCAAATAAAAACAAAAATCTAGCAGTTCATGATTTCTCGCTGTGAGTCGTGGTAACGCAGGTGTCTGAAATGTTGAAACTGCAGCGCCCAAAAAAAACAAAAAAACAAAAAAAAAACTATAAACCAAACAACCCCTCCCTCCCCCAAACCCCACCCACCCCTCCCCCCAAAAAAAGAAAAGAAATACTAGAAAGGAAAAAAAAAACAAAACACAAATAGATCCAGAAAAAGTGAGCCCTCCTTCTCCTCAGGCGCAGAGTCCGGCTCGACTCTGAATGTCCCGTGTGCAGTGGAATGAGAAGGAGAGATGAGATACTGATGAAGAATATGGGGATTATGTGGACAGAAATCTGAGCATTATGGCGGTCAGTTGTCAGCTTGCAGATCCTTAAAGAAAGGAGGACCTCAGGTCAATAGTGCCCATCTGCTGAGTTCCAAATAAAACTTGATCTGACGTCTAATAAAATCTGTACATATTCTTTTTTTTAAAGTCTTCATGATTAGTTTGTCCAAAGGGGACAATTCTTTCCATTTATTTATTTTTATTTTTATTTTTTTTATCTTTTACTGTATATTTATTAAATCTTTATCTGCTCTTTAATTTAGATGTTCTGAGTCCCATCGTGTGTGTATGCGTGTGTGAAGAGAAGACGCTGCCGGCCTTGTGGAGGATGGCTTCGAGTTTGCTAGCAGCACTTTTTCTTTCGTTTACTGTTCCGGGTGAGTTTGACCACGTCGTTCTGTTGCTGCTGCTGCTGCTTGGCTAGCACCTCCTTCTTGGCTCTTAGCACTAGCTCTGTGATGCAGTTGAACATCTGCAGGAGAAGCACAAATCAACGATGTGCGGTGAGTACCGCGAGTCAGAGCACCCACATCAAAAACACGGCACTTTATGAAAAGTGTGCACATCACTTTCTTTTGACAGGAGGGAGATATTCTGCTTCAACGCTGCAACGACTTCCTGACTGTAGTTGAAATCTGTTCAGTATTTACACCCCCCCCCCCCCCCCCCCCCCCTCCCCTCCCCAAATCTGTACACGAACACACACCCCTGAAAAACAGTCAACATCCTGGTGGAACATGCTATCAAAAAAACGTTTGCTCAATAGAGCTGTGAGGTGGGAGGAGCTATTTCAGGCGCCCCTAAGTTCAGGAAGTTAAAGCACATTCAGTTTCATTGTTAAGTTCATCACAATTTGAGTTTAGATCAGCATGAAACTCTCCCGGTTAAATCATCAGAACAAAACATGAACCACTGTGTTAGAAAATATCTGGTTCCTTAGTAAAAAGTTGAAGGTATAAGACTGTGTACATAAATAATGTAAGGGTAGAGGATAAATACAACTCCCAAGGTGCATTTCAAAGCCAATCAGGGGCGCCACAAATGGCTGTCAGAAGTTAAATATTATGATGTTGAGAAAAAGGATTTTTAAAATGAGTGATGAGTGAACATGTTTGATTTTAATTTCTGGGTGGCTTTAGCGTGAAATGAATATCTACTTTACTTTACAACTTCAGCAATGTGACGTTTTGAATTCATTACGCTGTGTGTCCACGGCTTTCTCTCTATGGAGGTACAGGCTCATGGGTATTGTAGTATTAGCGGATACAGAAAAAACACTGGGATCAAAATATTTGAAATGGGAATACAGAACCAGCGGCCCCCCCATTAAGCTCTGGCCCCCTTAGTTACCGTTGCTATGCCTGTCAAGCTTTCCACGCGCACACGACACATACAGTTTATAATGATAACACTGGCAGATTTGCCACCTGAATGATTCATTTATGAAACAATGGCTCCTTCATTTATCAGCTGTAGCTAGCTAGATGAGTAAGCTAACGGTTGTTGTGAAGACGTTGTCTCCAGCTGACTCGTTTAAAAACCAGAATCATGCATACACACTGAGGCAAAGTGTCCCAGGCGCACAGTCAGTATCCTCACTAGTCGATCTATGTAGAAACAGGAGTGTTCTTGCATCCCAGTGTAGGAAAAATCCAACATTTCACTTTAACGAGAGAAGAAAAGACTTAAGAGGACTAACCGATGTATTCGGTGAATGTAACGCTATGTTGGGAGTTTGGCAAGCCGAAGCTGCTGGAGAGTGAAGTTCCCCAAATCCAATAGAGCAGGACAGAGCTGCTAATACTAACCACACTCAGGACTGGCTTCCACACAGTGGATGTGCTAGTTGTGAACATAACTTGTAAATGTAATATTACAAAAATGTAGCTAGCTAATGAGATGTTCTTTGGCTTTGGAAAATATCATTGAGTTCAGTTTTGGTAAAAGGCTATAAAAAGCGACACCACCCTCCAAAACTCTTGTGGCATGTGGAGAAATCCAAAGCTTGACAGGTCTGCTGTGCCTAGTTACAGTTGCTAAGCTATGATTGGACAATTTCAGTTCAGGACAGGAGTTATGCAAACGGTCAATTCAAGCTTTCATTTGAGCTCCGCTGCATACCAGACGTGTTCCAGAAAACTATTCAGACAAACACGTCGGTCAAAACAGTCTGAGTTTCTGCAGACGACACAAACAAGCAGTTACCTCTTCAACGTTGATGTTCTCTTTTGCACTCGTCTCAAACAGGTTGATGCCCATTTGCTCGGCAAACTTCTGCGCGTCAGTCGTCTCGACCACCTTGGAGTTGGGGTCGTCGTTCTTGTTTCCCACTGAAAAGAGAGAATGTGAGGAAAGCTGTTGAAGCAGCAGGAATGCAGCGAGTCGAGTCGAAAAACAAATTCTGGACACCATTAAAAAACAAACAAACAAACAAACAAACAAACACACTCACCTAATATTCGGCACACATCATCACAATTCTGGTTGATTTCATGTAGCCATCGTTTGACGTTGACGAAGGATTCGGCACTCGTGACGTCGTATACCACTATGACCCCGTGCGTTCCCCTGTAGTATCTGCACACACACACACACAGAGACACAGTCAGTCAGACAGGTAACTTATGCCTTTGTCCAGCAGGGGGACACTGATCTCAAACTGGAGGAGACCCAACTCGATCATCTCTAAATTGTTAAAAAAAAAAAAAACTTTTTTAAATGAGCAATGATTCCTTAAGATTCCTGTCTGAATCAAGCTCAGCATCCCAGAATATTCTGTCAACGAACTTTATCTAGTCAGTTTAAAAAGGGACCCGATTTCACACGTGAGGAACGGTTGAATCGTCATGGTTACAAGCAGTCAGCCTGTAAAAACACTTCTGTGGTGCTGAAGGAGCTCTCTGAAGAATTCTCTGAGGATTTGATGTCATTTTTGAAAAATTTTTCTCTCTTACATGTCCCCCAACTTTATGGAAGTGAAATGCTACAATTGATAAAAAATCTCCTTTAAAATCTTTTCTACAATAAAGCAGCACTGCAGGGCATCAGGAAGGAGTGTGTGACTGAGAGGCACAGCGTCTGTCCCGCACACACACACACACACACACACACACACACACAAGAGTCAAGCGGAGTCTGACAGCAGGACAGTTGAACAGAGAGCAAACCTGCAGCTGAAGCTTCAAACAGTGGCCAGGCCCCAGAGTCGCTGCACTGCGCCAAACAAACACAAAGAACCTTTTGTCAGGCTTACTATGTGTGTGTGTGTGTGTGTGTGTGTGTGTGTGTTTCTGCCTGGCGTGACAGCGGGGGGATACAGTGTTGTCTGAGCATGTCCCCTGATGTCCAGCAGCACACTGGGCCACCCAACAGCAGGGGTGGATAGCTCTCTCTCTCTCTCTCTCTCTATGTGTGTGTGTGTGAGAATGCTCAGTGAACAAGAATAGAGAACCATAAACCGCCAAACACACAGCGGGCATGGATGGGGAGGGGAGAGGGGAGGGGGGGGGCGACCTCCAGTCACATTTTCTGTAGTAAAACATTGAACCAACAGGGTAATAAAGAGTTAATAAACTGCACCTCGTACTTAACAATCATCAATCAAGAGGCGTCCTGGTGGGCTTCAGGTTTAAAGGTGTTGACCCTGTAATGACAGCGGTCCTGATCCCACTGTCCATCCCTTCCTCCTCTCATCTTCTGTCTGGTCTTTACTGTCTACTCTCCAATAAATCATCATTCTATAAAAAAAAAAGACTCCTTCCACACTTCTGTGCCCTCTCATTGATTATTTTTTCACATTTTTGGGGGGGAAAAAAAATAAAATAAAGCCATCATTGTGTGTTCTTTTATTTATAACCCCAAAAACAGTCTTGGAAAAAGAACAGCGTATGAGGATGGGACGGTGTTTCCAAACTAATGCTAATGAAACAAGCATGAGAATAAAACAAACTCAGAATACAAGCATGAGCTGACTAGAAGAGGGAAGTAACTGCGGGTCTTGGGGAGGTGTCAACTTGTGCCCCAGGCTGATAGCAGCTGTGGGTCAGCCACAGGCACACGGCCAGAGGCGTCGGACATATGGCCGCTGCACCGGGCAGGGTCTCCGCCCGCGATCCATCTGCACAGCGAAATTCATTTAGGCCCTAATGAGGCACCACGCCACTCTACTTCAGCCAAGCAAACAATCAGCCCAGATAGGAACCTCGGCGGTCATAGGACGGCTCTCGCTACTCAGGGGCATGAAGCGTCAGCACTGCCGAGGGTTTCCAAGCTTTCTGGATGAATTTGCCGTTCTGGTCGTCCTCGCCTCAGTGACGCTGGCACATAATAACTGTCAGACGTGCCCTCCTCGCTTCACTGTGGATAGAACTCATAATGGCGTGACAAGTGACGGATAAAAAGCGTGTTTAAGAGCCGCCTCCGTCCGCTCCGCTCAAAGTCATAAAGGAGTCGAATAGGTAAGATGACTGCGTTCTGAGCTTAAGGTCGCATCAATGTTGTTTCTCATTCAGAGCGAGAGCAGCCACACATCTACGCGCAGGTCTTATTACACGCTTGTTAGAGATTCTGTACTCTTAATACAAGAGCGTGTTCAGGTAAATTGCGCTGGAACTGAAATGACGAGTCCATATTCCAGACGGGCACTTTTACTGAAAAGGAAAGAGGAATCGTTGGTTTGACAGCTGGAACGAGTGCGAGGCGGCGAACACAACAAATGTGTAATTGCTTGTCAGACGTAGTGAGAGACGTTCAGGTAAAAAAAAAAAGGACAGCAGACAGCAACGCCGGCGATCCTACTGCTGTTAAATCAGTAGGATGTTAGTTCATAGAAAAGCTGCTAGAAATTAAGATTATTAAACAAAAGGATTGAAAGGAGTCACTCATAAAACACATCAACACATAAAAGAATCATCACTCGACTCGGCGGTTCCCCTCAAATCTACAGCGCTGCGGATGCTGTTTGGGTTTGCTCTCTGGGTGTTCATTCCCCCCCTCGCGCCAAACAACACACAGACTAAGTTAGTGACTAGCTGGTGAACACAGCGGAGCGTTTTAGCGGCTTCCCCTCAGGAGAACCGGAGCGACTCGCATCCGTCAGCTGGACAGAGACGCCACTCTTTAACGAACGCTAACGTTGCTCCAGCTGCGCTTCAGAGGAGTGTTTGCTAAAATGTTTGAACTTAAAAAAAAAAAAAAAGGGAGATATACTGTATGTTCATGCTTTTACAGCTTGTTCCAGATGAAAACAAAAAAAAAAAAAAAAAAACACAGCTGCATCATTGCATGCGACCCCCGTGACTCTACGCACATGGCTAATTAACAAACACTGGTTTTGACATCACAGTTCATGTAATGGATTTCATGAATGCTGTTTGGAGGAGGGAGCCGGAGTTAGTGCCCGCAGGTTGACTGTTTTTAGATCTTGTACAAGAACTAAAAGGCAGTATAATGGAAGACTTAGATGTTCCAAATGTCCTTTGTGTTGTTTTAGGTAGAAGGTATATGCTATTATAATATAACGGGAGTGTCTTTCTATCAAGAAAGACATCCGTTATTATACCAGATATATTCTCCTAAAACAACAACAAAGCATTTGGAACATCTCAAGTCTTCATTAACTGCCCTTTTTTCTTGTCCACAGATCTAAAAACAGTCACCTGCGGGCTAACTCCGGCTCCCTCCTCCAACCGCCTTCATGAAAACCTTACATGAATGTGATGTAATCCAGTTTTGTTCATTAGCATTGTGCCGTGAGTCACGGGGGTCGCGGCAAATGATGCAGCATGTTTTTTTTTTTTTTTTTTGAAAGCCTGCCCCGACAGAGAAAGTGTGTGCCTCCGTTCAAGTGCAGCGGGGAGGCCTTTTCATTGGTCTTTGTGACTCAGCTCAGAGGTGAAGAGAAGCAGCAGCTGGCAAAACCCCACAGATAAAAATCATCCGGCATGTCGGACACATGTTATATTACACATGTTACTCATTAGCATCTGTTGGGGTTTTTTTTTGTGTGTGTGTGTGGGAACTCCTACTCTTGTGTTGCAACATGAAAACAATAACAAAAAGTGGTGGATTAAGTCTGAATGGAGGCGTGAGAAAAGTTTGAGTCCTGGGCTTTAAAAAGGATAAAGCTGGTGTTATTTTATCTTTTTTTTTACCGTCATCAGCAATTAATTGATCCCATGAACCAGTAGCATCTGTGTGTTTCTGACGGATCTTGTGCCATCATAAACAGAATCCACTGCAACGGCTCCTTCATGTGCTTTTAATAGTTTTTGTGCAGCTATGTGAGTTTTATGTCACAGACACAGAAGCAGGCTGTGGCTACTCAGGTGACTTGCTGATAATAAAAAGATAAAAAAAATATTAAACCAGAGTAACCGCTTTGGAAGAGGTTTGGAAGCTCTGCTGTACATTAGTGTGAACTCAGATGCACCCAGATGAGACACCAGACAGCGGTGTGACTGACACACAGTACAAAAAGAGGGTTAAGACGCCCAACCCTTGTCGTCATGTAGCACTACGGTATGAGACCAGGAGCCTCCCTCTCACATCTGTAATTAAGATCTGTGGGGAATTCCACCCAGTTTCACAGAGCAACACGCATTTACACTGTTTGTCTACAAGTGGCTTCCTCTTATAATACCTAATCTGAGGGCCACAAAGAAGCCCGTCTTACTTTCAGATTCAATTCTTGAAATGAAAACCTGAAAACTCTAGTCGACTGCGTGCGTGTGTGTGTGTGTTTGTTTCGGATCTACTTACGTGGAGGTGATAGTGCGGAATCGCTCCTGCCCTGCTGTATCCCAGATCTGTAGCTTCACCTTCTCCCCGTTGATCTCCACCGTCCGGATCTTAAAGTCCACGCCGATGGTGGTGATATAGCTACCTGCAAAAGCGCGCACACGGTACAAAAAAAAAAAAAAAAACACAACGTGAGGTCTCACCAATGAAAACTCAACTGTTAGAAAAATCCCAAAACGGATGCCGTGGCGGCGCCGAGGGAGGAGCACACGCACCTGAAAATGTGTTGTCTGCAAATCGCAGGAGGAGACTGCTCTTCCCCACTCCTGCAGAGGAAACACCAAGCACAGGATGAGGTTTAACATTACAACAACGTTTCCAAAATATCAGAACCACACATTCTTTATAATATTTAGTTTCTAGCTTCCAAAACAAATTCTACAGCTGTCTGAGGTCAAACATATTGAGTTTTTTTTTTTTTTTTTTTAGGGAGGGTTTGTTGCACCACAAAAAAACAAACAAACAACAAAAAAAAATGCATGTTTTCGGTCTGCTTTTGGTTTCACATATTATATCCTTGTTACTAAACACCATGTGACGGCTGCAGAACGAAAACAAGACGTCAACCTGAACAGCTGCTGCGAGATCCTTGTGTACCTAAAGATTTGGTACAGCGAGCTAAAACACACAAAGTCAGACCTGCTGCACAGTGTACACGCTGACGGATACGAAGTGAGCAAGACTGCACCCGACACGTTGGTTTTTAAGAGCGTTCTGATGATGTTTTAATACACAGGAGCTCAATCAATGCAACAGCGGAGCAAACAACTAGAGTCGGGTCAAAACCACAGCAGAGGGAGGTCATGATAGAGAGGAAGGGAGAAGGTGGATGAGATTGAAGAGGAGGGGAGATAAGAGGGATCAGGATTGTGTCTTCAACAGATCAGTTGTCAGGTTACAGGTATGTAGACAGGGGTGGGGCTCGGCCTGCAGCGCCTTTACTTAGCCTGCCTATTGTGTTATTGTCATCTCATAGTTGATTGGTCGCCACATCAAAAGCTCTCAGGTCTCCGCGCTACAGAGTTTTGTTCAAACAAACAATACCTGAAGCTTCAACGCAGAGGAGAGAGCATCATCTTCTTACCAAACTAGTACCCGCTCCAGGAACTCACTCATTCAGGGATCCAGTGACAAAACCCATTCATGCCATTTCTGTTTTTACCCACTGCAGCATCTATAGTGGAAATACGTATAAATAACACCTTGTGATGTTTTGTGGAGTCTTGTAAAGGCGATCCACATCACGCCTGTTCATGAGTACTATCACGACCTGTGTAAAGCTAGTTCAAAACATCCAAAATGAGAAAAAAAAAAGTAATGAAATACTCAACAGCCCAGAGGCTAAACAAGATCAGGTAAGTGATAAAACACAGCTTCATTCCAGCTCGGAGACTCAGCGTGGGTCATGTCTGGTTCTCAGCTGCAGATCTGTCTACGTGCAGCTGAAGACGGGGCAGCAGTCAAAGCATCTCGCCTCAATAAACTGGGTAGCAGGACTACAGTCGGCGGTAGTGAGGGGGACACTGGTATCTGTGTGTGAGTGGCAGTGAAGGGCTTGCTGTCTTGCTGCCTTGCCCTCTAACTGGGAGCAGCCAGCTGATGGGGTCGTGCCAGGATCGGGATGGTCAATGAATGCAAAGATCATTGCTCACAAAGAGGTCCTGCAGGATGAGGATAAACTCCTATTGAGGGTGGAGTCGCATTAGAAAGACATGTTTTCACTTTGAATGGAGAGATACAGGAGGAGCAGTCCTTATCAGTCCTTCACAGATTTACATTATGCATCTACCTGTGGCTGTGACTTAGCTTTTAACATAACAAAGAAGAGAAACTGGGGGAAAAAAGTTACCCACAGTGAAAGCAGTCTTTGAACCTCGGTAGCTTGGCAGACATGCTTTTCATTGGGTGATAATAGAGTTGATACTGACAACCTAAGACAGTCTCACTTCATTATAACTTACTTTGACTGTCTGGATGCAAACCAGAGACTGCAGTGCAGCATTCCTCCACTATCAAGTAGCTAACACTGTCATGCTAGCCGGCTATAAAACAAAATGCAGTTCAATAACTTAGCTCGTTTAACACCGTAAGCAGACGTAAAATAACATTTGTATAGCTTGAGCAGAAAGTCCTCAACTTCAGACAGCCCTCCAGCTTTCTCTGTCTAGCTAACAGTTAGCCTAACTTCCAGCTAGCTACCATAGCTAATGAGAGATACAAACAAGAGACCAAATTACAAGACTTCGTGAACCACTGTGACGGTTTTTGGTGTGTGGTGTTTGGTTTAACGTGGAGCTAGAATAAAACATATCTGACGGACAAGACAAGAAGATCTTCGAGAGACAAACCCTGATGATCTGGAGGCGATATCCGGCCTGATCGGCTAACACCCGGCCCGGACACACAACCTCCGCCCTGTCACCGCTACAGGAATATGTCGGAGGTGTAAGTTACGTTACACGCATAATTTCTGTGCACAAAATAAAAACTACCGACTAGTAAAACGCGTCAGACGAGAACATGGTGGACCTTGGAGATACATTTCTGCTTCTCGGCATGTATTTAAAAAAAAAAAAAAAAAAAAAAAAAACACGTCAAGGCCCACTTCCCGTCGCGCATCCCCGGTGTCGGCTTACCGCTGTCACCGATGATGAGCAGCTTGAAGAGGTAATCGTAGTCCCTGGCCATGCCGGTAGCTGGTGGCTCACCCCCCGCCTTGTGGACGCTTCTTTGCCTCGGTTTGCTGTCCGACCCCCCTCGGCCTGTAAAAATCACCAGCCCCCCAGATCCCTCCGGTATGAAAGAAAAAGACCACTGCCGATGCTAGACACTGTTAGCCCCCCCGAGCCGGCGGCCTTTTTCTCGGGGTTTCGCGGCGTCAGCAATCCTCTCCCTCCGCTGCAAACAGCCGGAAACTCCGCTTCCTTCTCTGGTGGAGCTGCTGCACCCAAGTCTGATCCGGCCTCACTGCGCAGGCTCCTGTCTCAGCAGAGCGGTCCCATCCCATTGATGAACACTGCACTCTGACTTACGAGACTCGTTGATCTCTGTGATTCACAACCAGACCAGTACATGGCAGGATCCTTCACATTTCATTAAAAGTCAACTGTTCAACACCAATCGCAATAAAAACCCGTTGATAGCCACCAGCCATAAGATATTTCTGTCATTCATTTACACTAACCAAACAAACAGTACTTGATAGGATATGATGAATAACTTTTTCCTCCAGAGATTATGTAATTTTTTTAATTACCTTACCAGGAGAACTAAAACTACAAGCAGCTCCCTGAATACATGTGGTTCATATAATACTCATATTTACTGACAATTTCAACATGTGAAATACCTGTATGTGTGACCAAAGTACTAGTGACCCCTGACCCCACCCTAAAAAAAAACAACAAACAAAACAGCTTTCCAAAATTTCACACACTGCATTATGAAATCAAGATTTTTATTTTGTATTGCCTTTTTACAACCGCATCACTGACATAAGAATGATTTTTTTATTCTTATGAGGAGGTTGCTTCCCCCCCCAAACAACTCTCACACACAAAGTCTAAATAAAACTTAATGAAAGGGGTGGTGTTCCATTACAGTGGCGTCATAAATCTTTCCAAATCGTTTTGGTAAAATAAGTAAGTGAAAACACATTGATAAGTCAAAACAGAATTGGCCTTGTTGTTCTGACAGTACAGGAGAATAACCTACACGTTGTGGGCTAGAATTAAAAAAAAAAAAAAAAGTTATAAATTGGGTTTAAAGGCCGCTAAAACAATGAAGCAAAGTAAGGAAGAAAAAAAAAAAAAAGGAATTTGTTGGGGAATATGTAGGAAATACAGTCAAAAAACACACCTCCCATCTCAGCCTTTTGTCCATGAAAGGCAACATACATGGGCATGTGTGATGAGTGTGTCTGGGGTTTGTCATACAGTAGAGATTTGTATAACATGTCAGTCAATCTTTATGTTGATTTCTGCAGAGGTTATTTCACGGTTCAAGTCCTGCTCCATCACGTTAGGATGGTGTCGTCGATCTCTTCGCTGGAGTCCGGCTGGCTGGCGATTTTCTTCAAAGACCGGCGGTGACACTCTGACAGCAGGTCATTACTCGCAGAGTCCAGAATGGCAGTAACAGCCTGAAATGCAGAAAGAGATAAAAGCAGAAAGTCAGACAGGATAGTGTTTGCCTGAATGTATTTTTTTTTTCCATCTGTAACTTCTACTACAGACAGTCTTGTGAGTCTGACCTGCATGGTTTCCTCTCCTTGGCGGAGTTGGAGCAGGTTGACGATGGTGTGTTCGCTCTGGGCTCTGACGCTGGTGTTCTTGTCCTTGGTGTTGTCCAGCAGACTCTTCAGCAGCGGCTTGATGTGAGCGGCCTCCATGGCGGGCGTAGCTGGGTCTTTGAACACCCACCACAGCACCCGCACTGACACCAGTCTGATGTCACTGGACTGATTCTGAAGACACTGTGGGGGGTCATACAGACATCATGCGTCACGATACGACACCTCCGTTTAAGCAGCACAGTTGAAACGGGTACTCATCGCAATATTCATCTTCCTACACATTCTCTGTTATGGCCTCATGTTTTTATTTACATCTACCTGATAACTGATGTGTGTGACATCATCTCTCGTCATGTGATTTTAGCGTATAACTGGATGTGTATGCTTTGTGGAATTGATGATTTATGATGTTTGACTCAAATTTTAGAAGGAAGAAAAGAAATCTGATTCCTCCGGACTTGAATGAATCAATGAAAGTATTTTACGCTTGAGTTACTATTGGAATTATCAACCTATAAACTCAAATTTCACCACACTAACATACTATTATTACTGACCCAATAACTGAGTAAAAAAAAATAGAGAAACATTTGTTTAAATATCGGCTTACTGCAATATAAAGAGGAGTTTGTACATCAGGTAACAAATGCTGAGTCACTGTTTGTCCTTAGTACCATTAAACTTTAAGTCCTTAATGAAACCGTTTTTTAAAGCAGCATTAACTGATTTGTTTGGGACCACCCTGAAAACACTGACTTAATATCACATAATGAAGTTATTGTAGAGAACATGTTAACAAACAGTTGCTTATTTATTTGGAGTCATGCTTTTGGCCATCCGACAAACGAGAGTCCAATATTCTCTTAGTCTCGTAGCTCGATTTTGGTCTCCACCAACTAGAATATGTGGCTCTTTAGCTGCACTATGATCAACAGCTAACTGTCTGCAGTTAGATGCCGGGCGGGTGGCATACAGTGAGTTTATTGGAACTTTTTTTTTGCTGACAACACTAATGAGAGCAGTGAGAGTGAAGCAAAACAATAAAGTTTAGAGCGTAAAATCCAAACGATGAGCTGAAAAGACGTTAAAACACTGTAGAGCTGAGGGGGAACTGCAGAGTAGGATGATAATTCTCTCTCTTCACATTACACATAGTGCTTTGACCCATTTTTAATGTATGAAATATTGATTAGTGCAGCTTTAATTTCTCTTTCACACAGAGAGCATGTGTTCTGGGACAGGCTCCAGCTCGCCTGTGATCATAAAAAGAAATAAGTGATTATAAAAAATAAATCCATTTTCAATGCTCCGCATAAATCGTGAACCTAAATCCATAAACACCATATGTAAGTTCAGATAAACTTTTCATTCTCCAGCCCTGTATAATCTGCACAGAGCCTGGGAGAATAGGATGAAGCACTATTGTGACTGAGCGTTCACTTCCTCGCATGTACAAGCATAGCGAGAGGGAAGTAAATGCCCTGTGATTATCAGTTTAATGAAACAGTTCCTGCTTTACCTTGACAAACTGTGTGATGATGCGCTGGGAAACGCTATTGGCTCCCTCTGTTCTGAGATAATGCCTCATCAGATATCCCATCCCTCTAATCCCGCTGGTAGCGATTGGGATCTGGAAGAGAAGCAGAATCACAGTATGTACCGACACTTGTGAGAAAAATGTGCAAATATTAAATCGCTTTCACTTTGGAATGATCTAAATCTCACATTGAATGTGTTGAGTGTTTTAAATCTGTACAATCTGCAGCTCTTGTTATTTGAACGGCCTTTTCAGACAATAGACAGGTTGGTATGTGATTAAGAGTTTCAGAAATAGCTGACATTTTGGTAAAAACATCTGATTTGCTTTCTTACAGAGTCCGATGAAAAGACTGATCCTGCTCTCATGTCTGTACGCTACATATGAACCTGCATGTCAGGGGATGGTTAGCTTAGCTTAGCATAGCATAAAGCCTGGAAGTAGGTGGAAAAATCTAGCCAGGCTCCATCCAAAGGTTATATAATAATCTGTGTACCAGCACCTCTGAAGCTGAAAGCATGTAAAACAAGTGGCTTTATACAGGATGTTTCTTTGTAGCTATGGATATATGTAAACAGATAGAAGTCATGTCTAAAGAGCAAAGGTCTGTTAACCACACCGTTGCTCCTCACTCACCCTGTCAGCGGTGGCGTTGTTCAAAATAGTCTCTGTCACACTATCACTATACTCCTTCCCGCACAGCTTCTCGGGAGCGCATTTGACAGCTATGGCCAAGGCCAAGCTACGGCCATGACGCACCATCCAATCCACACCGGACACGTCCGCTAAAATGAAGGGATAAAAATCATTAGCTTATGTGCTCTCATTATGCTGCTGATGCACAAGGAGCAGCAGAAAAATGAATAAAAAAAACACACACACACACAGATGGAGTCACACTTTCTTGAAATATCATGAGAAGTGTTGCTACAATATTCATGAAAAATATTGTGTTCAAACTAAGTGAAAATACACATTTTAAAACTGAAATAATACTAAATTTGAGTCTGTGTGTTTGTACATCACATGCATTTTCTAACTGCCAAAATATGTATGCAAACCTGAAGTTATACATGTGTATTATCGGCTAAAGTTAGAGAAGAGAAGACGATGTGACAACAGCTTTGCATATAAATACTAACCCAAGACATGCTGAAGTAACACACTCCTCAGCTCCTCCTCTGACAGGAAGGCGCACATCTCACCAACACAGCCCGCTGAAGCCATTCGAGTTGCATCCTACATGCGCACACACACGTGCACGCACACACACACACAAACACACACACACACACACACACAGAGCCAGACAGACAGGTTGACATTGTCATTTATTCTCTAGCATGAAGACTCAAAACCACATCCTCTCTGCTAACTTCCGTTTTTTTTTCTACAGTGATCACAGAGGAAACTACACGACTAAAACAACTCTCTGTGAATTCCCGTCTGAGTGTTGATGCATTTACATTTCATTTTTATTGATAATTGTATTATTAAATGTATGATGGTGTTGTTGAAGTATTCAGTAGGTATTACGGGCCTCGGGCTAGAAAAACAGGCGTGTTGCCACAGAAGGAAAAAAAAAAAAAAAAAGCCTCAGCTCTACTTGAAGCTGCAAGGCATCTGCTCCTCCTGTCATACCTCATCATGTCCCAGCATGCCTAGTAATGTGGTGGTGATGTTCTTGCGGATGACTGGATCCACCTTTGACCCGGCCCCCTGGATGACGAACCTTAAGGCTTGAAGCATAGTCTCCCTGTGAGAGGGTAAAGAACACAACACACGCGTTAGGGCGTGTAAACCTAATTTAACTTCATCGGCTTCTCTTACTTTATGACTGTGTTTCCCATGTTAGGAATACACTGTGATACTGGATGAGCTCATTAATAATTAATGCTGTGTTGAATACTTAAGCCTACATGGAAGGCGTGTCCTTAAAAGTGTACCAAAAAAAATGTCCATGATAGCTGATAGCATGACAGCAACTCCATCTGCTGAGGAAGATCATGTAAAATGATCAAAAGCTCAACAAGCTAGTGAATGGAGTTTGATTTGTTAATAGCTTTTTCCAAAACATCAATCAGTCTGAATCTATAATAATAATAATAATCCCTGGTTATAAAAGAATTTTGAGTGACATATCTACTGAGCAGGACATTGGCCAATAACATCAGCCTCTAGGTAAGACCACAATGGGACAAATGTCAAACCACACATGCTTAAAGGGAAGTATGGTATGTTGGTGTAGAGGTGTGCTTGTCTTTGGCTGTGACTATTTCACAAATACCACACAGATTTCCATTTAAAACTGCACCAATCAATATTTCAATATGAATTATGGATCAGATGACTATGTAATGTGAAAGGTGTTTTTGATTGTAGTGTCGACTCTGAAATTCTGGGCTGTAAAAACCAAAACAATGAACTGGAACTGCAAACTGCTTTGGTTCACTTTCACCTCTGTCATCAAGATTATTTCTAGAAGCATGAGGCAGCTGTTTTCAGCTAAAAACACTCTGATAAACTAACTGTACTCTACCTGCTCGCCACCAAATGGAACAATTAAGTGACTAGCTGGTGAACATAGTGAAACATTTAGCAGCTAGAAAACAGGGTATTTCCCTCATTAGTTGGTTGAAACCGAAAAACAGAGCGAGGAGAGTGAATACTGAACTGCTGGAATGTAAAATAGGCAAATGTTTGCTTGTATGTTCACCATATAAACTTTATATGATGAAGATATCTCAATGTGGTTAGAGTTTGTGGTGCTGCCCCCAAGTGGCAAATAAAAAAACATACAGGTTTAACATTATGCACCCCCTATCTCGGATTTTTTCTCCACTGAGAGGACACATGCTTGACACATGACACATCTTTCAGACTATTGGTTCTGAAATGATTCTAATGATTCATTAGAAGAGAAAAAGAGATTTCTAATTTTCATAATCATTTTCTGTACATCAAGGGAAATGATCTCAAATGTGATCAAATTAAGGCCAATGATCTTATATGTATATCTGAAGGTTAATGATATTAAGTGGTCTCCTAGATAATTTCATTGATAATAGTTTATGTAGAAGAACAGTTGATTTAAGTCTCTGCTCTAGTGTAAGAGTGCACACCTGACTCCTGAGTCCTCAGCATTGCGGATGGCAGAGAGCTGCTCAGTGAAGAGTGGGTCGACCTTGGTGTGGATAGAAACCAGTTGGCCCAGAGCCTCGGCAGCCCTCAGCCTCACCGCGCGGCTCGAGTCCTGCAGGGCCTTCAGGAAGGTGGTCTGCAGCTGTGGCAGGAAGGGCTTCAGGGCGATGCCCACCTGGGGGAGGAATACAGTCCAGAGGTTAGAGCCAAACTAATATTTTTTTTTTACTTTTTCCAACAGTATTTGGTCATTTAGGTGCCCCACGGGGAGATGCAGATAACGGACCTTTGCCAGCAGCAGGGTGAGAGTCTCGAGCAGAGCCGTCTTCACCGTCCAGGCAAAGCGGTCACCCAAGATACGAATGAGCGGTCCGGTGATGTTTACGACGGAGGGACGCAGGGCCTCGGGGGAGGTCAGTTTGATGACCCCTCCTAGCGCTTTGGCTGCCTCTTCTTTCTGCTCAGGGCTGCCGGTTAGGACACCCTCTCTCAGGACAGGCAGGATACAGACCACACCCTGTGGAAACAAAGAGGAAGAACATAACATACAGCATTAATGAGCAGGGAAGAAACAATTATTTTGCATGAATTATTATATATCCATGTTTTTGATTAAGTAATCTTTTAGTCTATCAAATAAATAGTAAAATAGTGAAAAAATAGTGAAAAATGTCCATGACTTCCAAGAGTCCCAGGTGGCTTCTTCAAACTGCTTGTTTATTCCGACCAACATTGACAACTATTCAAATTCATTGACTAGCTGTTGACTAAAGGAGTAGTCTGAAATTTTGCGAAATACACTTCCTGCCGAGAGTTAGATGAGAGGATTGATATCGATCTCCTGTCTGTCCATCCATCCATTTTCTTTACTGCTTATCCTCTAGAGGGTCGCAGACTACACCCTGGATAGGTCATCAGTCTATCACAAAGCTGACATATAGAGACCAACAACCATTCGTTCTCACATTCACACCGACAGGATATTCAGAGTCACCAGTTAACCTAACCTGCATGTACTTTGGTCTGTGGGAGGAAGCCTGAGCAGCGGGAAAGAACCCACGCAGGCACGGGGGAGTACATGCAAACTCCACACAATCTCATGTCTGTTCACTAAATATAAAGCTGAAGACAGAAGACAGTTAGCTTAGCTTAGCATAAAGAGTGAAGCAGCAGAAATATAATAGAGATATAATCACATTTATGAGCTTTAGAGGTGTTGCTAGGTGGACTTTTTAACGTCTGGACAGAATCAGGCTAGCAGTGTCCAGTCTGTATGCTAAGCTTAGCTTACCGGCTGTTAACTGTAGCTTCATAATTAGTGGGCTGACATGAGATTGATATAGATGTTCTCATCTAACTCTCAACAAGAAAGCAAATAATTCTATTTCCCAAAATATGTAACAACTGCTTTAATGCTTTTTGATGCCTTGTGGATTCACTAAACAATGAAAACACTGTAATGTTCCAGCACTAATGCACAAACTGTACAGCAGTCACTGTGAGCTAGCAAACAGCTCACTATGGTTAAACGTCTTGTTGCAGGGTTGAACAGATGTGATGTGAACAAATGTGATGGTTTCTGTTACTCATACCACCAGCTAAATGAGGAAGTATGGTTTCTTTAAGTGTGGACATGTGACATGTGGGAACCAGATTCCTGTTCACTGTGGTGTAAAGGGGCAAGGGGAAAGGGAATGACATCATCAATGCTGCGAGGAGGTGCCGGTGTTTATCGAGTCAGGAGGAGTCTTCTTACCTTCTTGGGCAGACAGAAACCGGGCAGATGCTGACCCTTTACGTCTCCAGCTACTGATCTAATGTCTCGATGCAGGTCGTCAATCATAGCCAGCTGGCTGCTCGCATCCAGTTTCTATACGAGAAAAAAAACAAACAATGAGTCCACGTTTGCCTTTTGATTAAAGTATGAACTGTTGTAAACATGTACATTCTGTCACATCGGCACACCTTGGTGATGGAGTTGATGGTGTCCCAGCTCTGAGACAGGACCTCTGTGTTGGAGTCATTGAGGAGGCGGATGAGGCCTGAGAGCAGGGTGCGTGTATGGGCGCTGTAGTCCAGACGGGTGCGAGCAAAGTAGGCGTTGAGGATGGTGACGGCGGCCTGTCTGAGGCCGGGGTCAGGGCCTCGCGTGGCCTCCAACAGGTCCTCAATGATGATGCGCTGGCCCACTTCATCCTCCACTGAGAGGATCACCGTTTGACAGCTGCACAGCTCCTGATGTGGAGGGAAGCAGGTATTCAGGTATTAAAATCAGTGTTATCACAAAGTATGATAAAAATCTATTATCCTTAATAACTGATATAATGATATGAGGCTCAAACACAACAGCAGCAGTGGCCATTATAACCAGTAAAAGCTGGTATTACCTGTGCTTCATCCTCTGTTCCCAGCTTTCCTTTGAGGGAGGAGAGCAGGGCGGGCAGGATGACCCCAAGGTGACGTGTCAGAGCGTCTCCGGCCACAGCGGACAGGAAGGCCAGCACACGGGTGTTGACAGGAGGAGCAGTCAGCTGGTATAACCAGAGAGAACATTTGCTTTAGTCAGCCACACAGCCAAACACAATAGTAAGGCCTAAAAAAGAAGGAAAACCTGACAGTGAAACTTTACCTTTGGCACCAAGTAAGGCAGCACAGAGCGACTCTTCACAGCCATGACTTGCTTCAGGCCGTCCAAAGCGAACTCGGCTGTCTCCTCGTCGTCCTGGGAAAAGATGTTTTTATGTATTATTCATCGCTCGCTGCAAGTCTAACATAAAGATGTTTGCTGAATGTTTGTGTCCTCGCTTCCTCACCAGCTGTTTGAGCAGGGTCGGCAGGATGTCGTCCAGCGCCTGGTGACCAATGGTTGCGTGAAGCTGCTCGAATGTTTTGGCTGCAGCCTCTCGGACCTCCTCCAGAGGGTCACAGAGAGCCTTCCTCACTGTGGGGACCAGGGACTCAGAGAAGACCAGCACCTACAGTAGAAAGGTCAATCAGGTGTCATGGTTGGGAAAAATGTATACACCTTTTTTTTTTATTGTATTTGTTTGTTTTGGGATTCTGAAATGAGAAGCAATATATTTTCACATGGTAGATGACACATGGGCTGCACTTACATAGCACTTTTCATCTTTAGTAGCCCGTTTATGTATTATTCATAGCCTCTCATTCACACACAGATGGTAACCGAGCTGCCATTTGGGTTGCTGGCTTAACCATCAAGAGCTATTTGGGGTTTAATGTTTTGCTTTAGGGAACTTTTAACAACCCGCTCTACATCCTGAGCAACAGAACCAGAAAAAAAAACAAGTCCAAAAGGAAAAGAATCATTTCTGACAATATATTCACCAAAATCTCTGAATCTCAATCTCGATTTATCACCACAAGAAATTACAAGCATTTTAATCTTCAGGATTTTGTTCATCTCTGAAATTGATAACACCTTCTTTATTACTGATCCTGCTGTAGCATTGGAAAACATCTTATTTCCTAAGCTTTTTTTCCTTATAAAAACAAAACAAAACATAGAATTCAAAACAGATGCAGTCCTTGGACAATTCTCCAATATTGTCCACAACAGAGACAAAGCCTGGTCCAAGGCTAGATCCAGTGGCTCCCATGACGACTGGTTAGCCTTTAGGCAACAAAGAAACATCTGCACCAGCATGATCAGGAAGGCTAAATCAAATTATTATCAGAAAGCTCTCTCTGCCTGCGATTGTTCCACTACATTTTGAAACAATATAGCATCTCTTAAGAATTCATCACAGTCACATTTCCCACCACAAATCAAACAAGTATCTGGTCATATTTCTGATAGATCATCCATTGTTGAAGCTTTTTAATCACCACTTCCTCTCCTGGTCTTTCACTGTAGACAATTACCACATCTGTTCAGCAGAGGTCCCCAGTGCCTCAGCTTCTTCTGACTACAAATTTTCTTTGAGTTTTGGTAAGCAGTGCAGATGTTCACAAAGCTCTGCGTAGGTTAAAAGCGTGCAAAGACACTGCTGGAGATAATCTTGACCTGTAGTAGCCTCACTACAGGCCTTAGTAGTTCCCTTACAAAGAAGCAGTCATGTCTCTGATCTCAACAACCACCGTCCAATATCTAAACTTCCTTTATTAGCAAAAATCCTACAATTACTGACCTCTCAAATGAATTTGATTGGATCATAAAATCCTACTTCATAAACTACAGTATATGGGTCTAGATGAAGCTACGTTTGATTGGTTCCACTGTTGTTGCTGATGGTGATCAGTCAAGCCCTCTTACCATCAGAAATGGGGTGCCACAAGGGTCTATCCTTGGTCCACTGCTGTTTACATTATACATAAAGAACATAATTCTCCCTAAAAATATACGCCAATATCCATTTTTTTGCAGATGATACAATTTTATATGCCACAGGCTCCACTGCAGCCCAGGCCTTGACTCATCTTCAGTCTGCCTTTGATGCTATTCAAGATTTGACTCAGGGATTAAAAACCAAGCTAGGCTTCTTGTATAGAATTAAAGGTTGTCTCTCTTCTTCCAACTGTAAGATTATTGTTCAATTAAACATGTCTGTCCATAACTATGAAGATATTCTCTATTGCCATGCTGCCCCATCAACACTTCAGCAGTTAAACCCTGTGTATCATAGTGCATCACGCTTTATCAGAAATGACATGATAGAAATGTATTACTCATCATTGTTCTCTGTACCACATGGTTGGTTGGACTTCCTTACAGACAAGAGGAAATAACCTTTAAAGCTTTATTATCTGATGTTTTTTAGGATTCTTGTAACTGTTTATTAATTTCTTGTTTATTCTGTAGTTGTGTTGTTTCTATCTGCTGACTGTGTTCTTGTCTTGTGAATGTTTCTTGTTCTCAGGTCTCTCTCGGAAAAGAGATCTTAATTTCAATGAGACTGCCTGACTGAATAAAGATTAAATAAAATATAATAAAAAATAAAAGGGTAGGGCAGGGCAACTCAGTATTGTACTTCCATAAAGTTGGGGGATTCCAAATATTTTAAAAAGAAAGTTCAAAATCAATGCAGCAGAGGCTGAGACATCTTGACTTTTAGTCCTCAATATGGATAAAGCTCCAAATCACCTCTTTGCATAATGCCACTTGATCCTTTAGACCCTCCTTGTCTGGTAAGTGGCCACATCTTTCAAACTCTGCAGGCTCAATTTGTGGCTTTTTTGTAAGATAGCACTGATGACATCATCAGTTTCATCAGAGCCATAGTGGATTTTATATAACCATTTTCACTGTCTGAGCAGTGACTTTGACATTTAAAATCAGTGGAGTGCCCCTTAAACCATTAACTGTGTATGACTTATGTTGACGGTCTCTCATGCTGACATGTTTGTGGTGTCTCTCCTACATGCTTTTGAACTGGCAGAGAAATGTGTGCGTTACAGTGTCTGTAAGACTAACCGCATCTTTGCTGGTGGACTTCATGATCTCACTGAGGCCGATGCAGACACCCTGCCTCTCGTCGCTCTTGTCGGAGCGCAGCCCTTCTTCCAGGATGGGAATAATCTCTGGGAGAATCTTCTCTCCCAGCTTCCTCACCAGATCGCCCAGTGTCCGAGCAGCGATCTGAAAAACACATGAACGCACAGTGTCAGCGAAGAAGGGGGTGCGGGTGCTTTCGCAGATACAGGAAAAATACAAATACTATGGACAAACCAGAGAATGTAAAAACTCTACTAAGTGGTTTATGAAGTAAAAAGGAATCGTACCGTTCTCTTATCAGGGCAGGTGGAAGCCAAGAAGCCCAGCAGGAGGGTGAAGAGGGTTGGGAGAATCTCTCGGAGGGTTCGGGGAGTGTTGGACACCACAATCTTCCACACGTGGAGGGACGCCTGTCGAACCACCAGCTGGGTGTCTGAACGACCCATATAGAGGCCAGAGAGGACGCGGTTACGCCGCTCAGCACCCAGAGCCGAAATAATAGCCTGGGAGGGAAAAGCTCAAAGTTCAGCGATGCTTAAAACATCAATGTAAGTGCTGATCCTTCACAGACCCCACACCCACACCGCTGTGATGGGGTGGTTAAGTGGAAATAAAGACCATATATACTTCATTTTATTAACTGGATGGATGTGCAGAAGAATTGCTGGAGAAAAATAAATGCGTTCATACTTTGTTGGATGCAGCAGTTCCAAAGTTGTCATCCTCAGAAGCCGTTTCTGTGGTCATCTTCCCTGTCACTCCAGAGATATGGAACAACAGATCTCCAAGCAGCTGCACAGAGCTGAACCTGCAAACCAACGACAACATGGATGCGCGGTTTAGTCGATATAACAGTGACATTTATTCAATATCCAACAAATTACTGTGTATTCCAAGTCTCACCTGATTCTCCACAGGTCGTCAAACAGGCCCTGTTCCAGCTCAGGAAGCAGCAGTGCGATGGCGGTCTCGGCGTACATGCTGATGATGCGCTGCCCGGCTCGCAGCGCAGTGTCTCTCACATATTCATTCTCATCGGCCAGAGCCTGGTTGACGAAACACACACACACACAGAGGGTAAGAAGCTGCAGAGCTGCAGTGACATATGATGTGCAGAACGACACACAGGAAGTAAATAAACTGTTTTGGGACACTGACTAGTCGGCTTACAGATGAAGATGAATTTAAACTTAACTATTCTCACACAGTTTTCTGTTGATCAGTGCCAAAATATCTTAAATACATCCATGTGATTCAATATTATAAAACAACAGAACATGAAAATGTCCAAGAGACCCTTTATAGACACTATTTATAGCTTATCTATAGTGCCTAAACCACTGGTGCACATCCAATAGACAGTTCTAGACGAGAGCCAGGGCTAAACGGAAAATAACAATACAACATTTTAAACACAGGAACAAATACCTTGAGAATGCAGGGGATGATGGGCCCGACGTAGGGAGTAAACTTGTCTCCGAAGGTGAGGGGCAGGTAGATGAACATCATGATGTAGCCGTCCCTGACGTGGGAAGCTATGTCCACCTTGCTGGCTGTCTGCACCACATCCGGCATGAGCTTGTCCAGCTTCTCCACTCCCAGTCCGGCCATCACCTCAGCCAGACCTGAAGACACCAGAGCACAGGGCATCCATCAGCGACTCTTTTGGAATAATCATATTTAAAAGAGAAACAACGCAAGGAACGAGCGATGAAACCGACCTTGAGCGGCTCCAGAGCGATCTACGGAGCTCTGCTCAGAAGCCAGCGTCTCCATGAGCCACGGCAGCAGGTCGTCGAAGCAGGATTCACCCATTCCCTTCACCATGGCGCCCAGAGCTTTGGCGGAGACTGTACGTACCTGGAGAGGAGAGGAAGAGCAGCTTACGGTATCAGCTCCACGTACACATATTAGCACATATTAGCGTGGTTCTGTTTATCATCACTAAACACACCTCAGGCACCGGGTCCAACAGAGAGGCCTTCAGTCCAGGGATGACACTAGGCAGGTAGGGTGACAGATCCTATAAACAACGACACAGGCACATATGGGTTTATCATAATCAAAATTCAAAGTTCACAGAAAACACTGGGTCATTTGTGATATTTTAGCGCCGTCTACCTTCTGGTCAGTGAGGGAGTACATGTTGCCGATGATCTGAGCGGCCATCTTGCGAGTGTCAGTGGAACGATCCTGGAAGGCTCTCTGGACGATGGGCATGATCAGAGCGAGGGAGGGGGCGTCGATGAAGTGGACGAACTTGGTGTCCAGCAGCGTCTGCAGGCAGGTCTGGGTCCTCCTGGAGGGGTCGGTGAGAGCGTCCAGCAGGATGGGGGTGATGGCTGAGAAAGAGACATGATCGTACACAAGTACATCGAACATGAGTAGGGAAACATAGTCATTCCCCAAGACTTGACTGAGTTGATTGCAAGTCTAATTTTATTCATATCTGGCATTTTTTCCAATACATTCCTGGTAGCTGTTCATTACATTACTTTTACTGAATCTCCTCTATGGAAATGTCAAAAAACAAATTACAGTAGATAATTCTGACTATAACCTTTAACCGTGTTGGACTGCATTATATTGTACGTTGTATCCTGCCATAGATCATCAATACCTGCCCCCCTAACAGTCAACCGTTGAGCAGAGTCATAGTCAACCAAGTTTTCATTGGTCGTTTAAGTTGCAGGAGGAAAAAAAAAAAAAAAAAAAAAGCAGCTGCAGTTTCCTCCACACCTGTCACAACTTCTTCTCCCTTTTTATTCTGTCCTTGCAGAACAGCGCTGTATGACCTTTCACTAGCATCACAGAAAACATGCAGTACAATTGTCTGTGAATGAGATCTCAGGATAACCAGATGGAGCTTTGGAGCAGCTCTGCACACCGCTGATCCTATTTTCAGTCTGTTACAAGTTCATAAGTGATGTGATGTTATACCGTTTGAAATAAATGAAACAAAACGTTCACTTGTTGTTCCGACACATTCAGAATCATCAGTGCTTTTGCTGTTAACATTGTCATTAAAAGCTCATTATTACAAGTTTTGGATTTCTCTGTAATGTAGCGCAGCCCTGGAACTCAAACCATTTTCTGACGCCCCAGTATGTAATTAAATTTATATTATAAATGTGTGACAACTTGTCGACTGATGGCTTGAACTAACAACTACTAGTCGACTAGAAAAAGCTTTGGTAGCGGGCAGCATTAAATTATAGTGTCCTGTGTAATTATAGACTATAATTCAGACCTTAAAAAGCATGAAGCTGGGAAAACACGGCTTGATGAGGTCTATAATAAACCTCAGTGCAAGTCTGGGTGAATATGGTGATGTTAAATTATAAGTGGGCAACCTGATAAAAATCTGTTTTGAATATTGCACAACTAACCCTGTAACAATTTGTAATTAGCATCAAACAAACGCCCTGAAATTGTCTCAACATACAGACAAAAAAGGTTTTGTATGTTTTTAAAGCCTTCTTCTTCTTCTTCCTTTAAACATTTTAAAAAAGGACACAAAACTCCTGCGGTAGCGACTCTGATTCTCATGATTCTTACCGAGGATTTCGGGGTTGCGGATGACGGAGCCGATCTGTCGGAGGGCCTGCTGCCCGGCCTTCTGCACCTTCACGTGGGAGTCGGTCAGCACCTCGGTCAGCTTGGGCACGATGCTGGGCAGGCAGGAGGATAACTGCTTGGGTGCGCAGAAAGCCATAGCACCCAGCAACTCCACCGAGCCTGAAAGGGAGAAGAGGGTGATTCACGAGAATCTACGGTTACCATCCTGTCAGTACATTTCCCTGCTTGCCTAGGGAACCCTGTCCCTTGTAGGTGCTCCTTACCTGCTTTAGTCCTCCAGGACTCCTCCTCCAGGGCGACCAGCAGAGAGGGGAGGACCAGCTTCACACCGTGGGCGCTCAGGTTCCTCATGACAGCCTTGGCACAGTCATCTGCGGCCTGGTGGAGGAGAAAGGAGAATAATAGAATAGTTTATAATGTAGATATGGTGAAACTCTGGATGGTGCAGGAAGACTAATAATTTAGACATTTTGATGATAAATAATATTATTTGAGAATAACGTGGGATGATTTGAAAAGACATAAACTGTCAGGAGGAGAAGATGTGGCTGCTCACCTCTCTGACGTACTGGTTTCCGTCTCCAAAGCAGAGCAGGAGGTGTGGCAGCACGTGGACCACGTACGGCTCAAACAGCTTCCCCAACATGTTACACAGCATCTCAAAGGCAAACAATGCCCCTGCAAGAGACAAACAGCTGGTCAGCTTAGTTTTAATTTCTGTCACACAAGGTCTTCCCTGTTGCTGAAGTCTTGAGCACCAGTAGATGGCGCCTCCTGGTGGTCGTGTGGTAGATATATTGAAGAATATGTATGCTGACATACATAATATCTGCAAAATCAGGTGGAAACAGATCAGTGGTTGGGATAATCCTCACTAACCTTCCCTCCGTCTGAAGTTTTTCTTGTCCTGGATGGCGTCGGTCAGCGTGGTCATGATGTCCTGCTGCTTGAGCGCCAGGATTCCGAGTCCTTTGACCAGACCAGCCAGTCCGTACGCTGCTCCTTTCCTCTCTGCGTACTTGTCGCTCTCCAGCAGCAGCTGCAGCAGGTTCCTTACGATCCCTGCGGCGTCTTCCTTGATGGCGGGTACTAAAGGAGGTAAACAGCTGGCCACCGATTCCTGGACCTGAATGAGAGATGACAAACCACATCAGATAATGTGTTGTACTGTATCTTCTATATTATTTATGACTCCTAAATGTTGAACGCTCTTGTGGAGCAGAGAAGCAAGCAATGAGTTGCTTACCTGCTGTGAAGGTGTAGAGAGCGCTGTGATCAGCTTGGCCACAATGGGTTTGACCTTGGGGTCGTTTTTGTCCAGATGTTTGGCCAAAGAGCCCATGAGGATGACCACGCTCTGACGGACAGAGTCGTAGCTGGCGTCCTGGGGGGCGTTCTTCAGAAACTCCTCGAACACCGGCAGCAGGGAGCTCACATTGTCCTGTGAAAAGATGCAAATGCTCATATGATACAAAGTCTGAAATGCATCGGTGTGTTTGTGCAGTGAAAAGCGCGAGCGGTGAGTTTTTACCTTTCCGTGCGTGTTGAGAGCTGAGAGGGCAGCGTCCAGCATGCAGCGCCGCACCTCAGTGTGGCGGTCGTTCAGAGCGTCAGGGACAAAGAAGAGGAAGAGAGGGGTGACCTGAGATTCTTCCAGGTACTGGGACAGCTTGTTCAGAGCCAGAGCGATGCCACACCTGACGGAAAAGTGTGTGTGACAGAAGAGCTCAGTGTTTCTAGTAGTCCCAGTTATGACAGGGTTAGCTTTCTAGATCATATCTGATCTAATCTGTCTCAAAATGACAGATGAGTGAAACAAGCTGGCTGCAAAGTGCTGTGAGATTCTATCAGATCAATGTCTCTTTAACACTGTTGCTGGTCTTTCTCACCTGGCTTCCCATTGGTCAGGTGGAGCTTCAGAGATGACTCTGCCCAGGGCGTCCAGCACAGGAGGAGGTCTCTTTAAATTAAATTAAAAAAAAAAAAAATTTTATTCAATCATCCTTTGATTATTGAACACAAATCCTTCCATTAGTAAGAATGTATTCATGGGTTGTCATGGTGTCAAGGTCTTACATAAAGTTTCTGGTGATAGAGCTCAGTGAGCTGGCCGAGTACTGTGGCAGACTGGTCTCTGTACTGGGACACGGCGCTGGACAGAGCTTCAGCCGCGGCAGAACGGACGGCCTCCTCGTGGTGGGTGACGTCTCCGATCAGCAGCGAGCAGAGCTCAGGGACCAACTCCAGACCCAGAGACTCCCAGAGCCTGAGGAGGAGGGACAAGTGAAGAATTTAGCTTAGCCGCTATTTTTTTTTACAAATCCTGAGCAGTTTAATATACACACTCAGATCAATGGAGCCACAGAAAAGTCAGAAAACCCTGAAATACATACTTTTCAGCCAAGGATCGTCCTTCCTCCTCGACATCGAACCTGGAAACCCAAAGCCTGCGCAGCAAACTCAGTCCGCTGGCCTCTGTGCTGTCTGTAGGCAGAGCAAACTCCATCTCCAACAACCCCTACGCACAGAGACATTCAGTGTTAATAGCTGTGCATAGAGCAGGTCAGGTTGTTATTTACCCAGGGTTAATGATAAATACAGTTATAGCATGATCGAAAATTCCGTCCTCAGTTTACTAAAATGTGTTCATGAGCAGCTGTGGAGAAAAGCAGATGAAAACCTACAAATGCTGTGACATCACTACGGAGTCTGTAATGAACCTCTGTTTATTCTTACTGATGCTAGGCCGTCTTATCACTAGAATATTAAAATGAACTAATGGGAAGCTCACCCTGAGAGCAGCGTCTCGGACAGAGAAGCAGGGTGAAAGGAGGGCGTTGAGCAGGACGTCTATCTCTGACTGCTCGGCTACAGTGCAGCCCTCTCCTCCTCCAGCACTGGCACACAGCGCCGTCAGACACTGAGACGCCAACACCTGAAACAGAGCGTGAAAAAGTTTCATATCACAGGGTAAAAGCAACAACACCGATTTTTAAAAATAAGTTGAATCCAAACTCTTGTTTAGATAAAGTGTTGTTTTATCATTAGGATAACAGTAAGGATGAAATCTGGATAAATTGATCCATCAACAAGATGAATGTGGAATGAAGTGAATTTGTCTGATGAGTCTCTTGTTTACCTGGAGTCTCGGGGTGGCTGTGGAAATAATTCTGGTCAGTAGCAGCAGCATGGAGACACGTGGAAGCAGTTCTGGGCCGTCCTGAAAGTAGAAAACACAGAAATCCATTACGCTAATAAAAAAAAATAAACGGGAGTAACTGTCACATAAAGCTCTTTCATTTTCTGTGCCATTTATTTTTATAGAGCAACGGCTCTGCTTAACAGCTGTCAACAAGGTGTGCAAACACAAAGACACACTGCGTAAATAAATGCTGCAGCATGGCAACTAGTCCGTTCTTTTATTTCTGGTCGTCTCTGCAGAAGCTTTTTTTGTTAAGATGCAAAGTGTGTCTCTACCTCATCTATGGTTGTGTCATCGTCCGTCTTAGCCCGAAGCTGAGAGTGTTCGTTGATGATTTGCAAGGATCTGGTCATTAAATTCTCTGACTCCTCAGTGCTGCCTGAAGATTCCCTGAGCGTGGCGTTGAGAAGCGGGAAGCAGACGGAGAAAGCCGGCGCGGACAGCGGAGCCACGTCTTGGGAAAAAGAAGAAAGCAAGTCAGTACGCGAGAAACGAGTCGGGTGTTTTATTTTAACGTTTTAATGACAGATTGTTGGGATATGTGCTGATGTGCTTTGTGTCCTCACCGCCAGTCTTGCCCTCTCTCTGAGGGACAGTGTGGTTGTGCAGCAGCAGCACAGTGCGGTTGGCTGCTGTGTCCAGGTCCTCCTGTCCCCAGGCCTCGTCCAGATCGCACTCTGGCTTCAGCAACCGTAAAGTCACATGTCCCACAAGCACAGCTGGAAGAAAAAAATATATAAACTTATGCTGCCAGGACAAAGCTGTGTCTATTAACGCCATACAACACCAAGACAAGGTTGTGTACCGAGATGGTGGAGTTGTTGGGGCATGAGACAGACTCCGATGTCCAGGAAGACCTGCTGGATGCGTGGAGCGGCCAGAGGGGACTTCAGCAGAGGCATTAGGACCTGGAGGACGGAGGGGAGCTCCCTGGTGATCTGAGGTGGTCTCTCTCTCAGAGTGGCTTCCAGGAGACCCACCACACTCTGCAACTCCACATCCAGCTGAGAGAAAGCGAAAAGAACGCCACACGTCAACATGGAGAAATGAAGAATGTTACGACTTGAGAAATATCATTTGGGTAACTTTGCTCGCATACCCCTTGAAGTCTCTTGCGAATAGAAGACTCCTTCTCAAGCTGGGCTTGCATCATTTCTTTCTGCTTGCTGGTCAGCTGCACTTCATCTTTGATGCCTTTTTTCTTTTTCATCTCCTGCAAGATCAAAGAAAGTAAAACATTTAAGATATTATTCAGACATTACCGCCGCTAAAGAACATCGCTGATAATGACTTCAACCTACCTCCTGTAACTCCAGTTCAATGATCTGCTCCTTGTAGGAGTAGGCCTTGTTCTCTCTCTTCATGTTGACCTTCTTGGTGCTTTCCTTCTGGGCGCTGGAGAGACATGTAGAGAAGGAAGACAGGAGTAAATGAACGTCAGCAGAGAGACAACAGAAAATCATGCAGACGTCTGTTGAGTTCAGAAGTGCAGATCAGTAAGGAGAGGTTATCCATTACCTCTGAATGATGCTGTCGTCGTACAGTACTCCGTCGGGTGTGAGCATGATGGCGTACTCCTCCCTGGTGACATTAAGTAGAGCGGGGTGGGAAAGACCCTCAGAGACGTGACTGATAACCCGCGGTAACAGCTTGTTCGGGGAGAGGCTGGAGAGGGCGCCGACAGCATTTTTCACCGCCTGAGGAGAAACACATGAATACTAAACATCCGGGTATCATTTAAAACACAATCGCCAAGAGATAACAATCAAGGTCATTATTTGAATTCCATTTCTTTCTTTGCTTAGAAACCTCAGTTTCTGCATATAAATCATATGTAAATGCAGTGTAAGGAGGTGTTTGTTATTGTGAGACCTGGTTGTCTGCGTTGACCTCCAGCAGATGTGGCAGAATAGCCTCCAAATTCTTTTCTATAAACTCCTCTGCTTTTATGTTCATGGAGGAGAGCAGAATGGGCCACAGGCCACGGCGAGCTTCAACTGAAAGAGATAAACACACAGAGTGGACGAGATGTAAAACATGAGAGCATCGATACACTATTCCAGTTTCATTAAAACTACAAAAACCAGGTGTTGAAAGGAAAAAGAAGTCATTGTGGTAAACAAGAAGGCAGCAGATTCGTTCTCTTACCTATGGATGGATGATGAGTGACTATGAGGATCTCCATGGCCAAGTTCTCCGCTTCATTGGAGTCGCCCCATTGGCTGGCAGAAGAGCAAATGACACACAGCGCGTCGAGCAGGACACGCGGAGGGACGTAGCTGCGGCCCAGCTCGCCCAGCTCTCCCGACTCTGACACCAGGATGTCCTGGGGCAAAACCTGACGACATACAGAAACACTTAGCAACTGTTCCAGGCAGCAGGATATCTAGCAAACACGTGGATATACAATTTCACATTATCAGTAAATGTGGTTTACTTTGTGTTTGTTGATGACCACTCGGAGTTCTCCCAGAAGACCGTGGGCGAGGCTGGACCCGCCCAGGGAGGAGAGCAGCTTCTTAACCGTTTGTTGTGCCCGCTTCCTCACACGCCAGCTCCGTGACAACAGGACCACAACGGTGGCATGATGATACATCCTACAAGTGGGAGAATTAACTTGTGATCAAAATGTTGTATTCTGCATCTTTCTGACCTAAACTTCCAGAAAGTAAACGCACACAGATCATAGTGTTTAACCAACTTCACCTCTGTCACAGAATGAGGTTCATCTATGTATCGTTATCATTTATGTTTGCTAATAATTGTATTTTAATATATATCCAATAAACAATGCTCAAAGTTAATGCTAAAAATAAGAACTAGTGTGCACTACCAGTTAAAAAAAAGCACTTGCTTGTAAGTGTGTTTGCATGCTGATGATGATGATGGCTACCCTGATGAGCTGATTATACACGTTTGAACTAACAGCGACAACAATGGCAAAAAGATTTGATGAGGGACAGGAAGTAAATTTATAATGCTGCAATTGCCACTTTATGGGCCGTGATGTCAACACGAACAGCAGCTGCTTGTGTATGTGTTGTTGAAATCGAGCATACAAGGGCACTGTGACATTTTCAGGGGCAAAACGCTCTGTATCGTGAACAAAAGGTCAGACTCACTGTGATTTGCTGGTGTTGAGCCTGTGGGCATGGTCCAAGAAGAGCCTTTCACAGAGCAGCAGCACTGTGAGCAGAGCTAAAGACACACAAACAAGCCATCGTTTCATTGTTTCACATTTGAAAAAAAAAATCACTCATGAGCCTTTAAAGCTGATGATAGTAAGATGTTTTGAAAACTGCCTCACTTTCTTCATTGGCCTGTGAGAGGAACTTCTCTGTAGTGAAAAGCGGCTTCTTCTCATCTAAGACCAGGTTCCAAAAGCTGGAGAATTTCGCTTCTGTTGAGACAAAAAAAAAAAAAAAAAAAAAAAGATTTCACTACATTCTATCCTTGTGTTCCAAGAGTTCTCTGACAGGCTCCACAAACAGGGAAAAAAAAAGAGCCTCACCTGACTGTGAGTCCAGCAGAGCCAGTCGACTCAAGAGAACAGAAGCTGTAACGCCCTCTGCGAGCAGGGCGTGCTGGGAGTTTTGTGCCGCGGCCTTCTCCACGGTTTGGAGGAGCAACGGCATGAGGTCTGAGGCCTGGGCCACAGTGTCACCTGAAAACCAGCAGGTCAGTTTAATACGGACGCACGTCAAGTGTGATTTCAGTTCGATATCTGTACGAATCTGTACATTCGACACATAGCGGCTCTCTGCGTGGACTGACCTTTGAAAGCCCCCAGCATGGCCTGAAGGTAGGCGTGTCGGACCAGAGAGGTGGAGGTCTTGAGGGTGAACGCCTTCTTCAACCAGTCCAGCAGGGCGGAGGGAACTTCCACGGTGAGGCGACTGCTCCACTGGGAGAGCACGGACACCGCGTGCACCAAGGTTCCCTCGTGAACTAAACGCAAAAAAGAAAAAAGAAAAGTTAAGTGTTTGACTAAAACATTATGCTGTGGCCGATACTTTAAAGTGATTCAAGCCTTAAACAGAAGGACGGGGAGGAGAGGAGGAAAAGAGCAATGAAAGTGAGTGATGATACCTTCTTGCTGTAAATAAGGGATGAACATCACGGCGACCGCAGAGCTGACAGTCTGACTGGAGGTTCCTGACACGGCATGATGGCTACAGCTGGCGATTCCTATGATAAGAAAATATCATCTGGTGTAAAAGTGTCCAAGTGTTGCAATTCTATCTTAATGAATAAGTGCATCATTAAACTGTTTGCCTCTTTACCTGACAACACGCTCATCTTTTGGGCGACGACTGTGAGTTTTCCCTCAGAGCCTGAAACCACAAACATTGAACAAGTGTCAGTTGACCGGTGACAGTGACAAACACACACACATAAAAGAAAATCAGTTAAATAGGGAAATGAATTGCTTCACCTCCGAGGATCTTGAAGAGGTGTGTGACGATGTCCTGCACAGCGGTGGGGTCGCTGCACTGCTGGGCCAGGTTCTGCATGGCCTGCACCGCCTCCTCCATCAGCTGGGGGTTGTTGGCTTTCAGCTGGCCTGGAATACATGACCGCGATGTTAAATACGGAGAAACCGCGCCACATTGAGTAGAGCTTCTCATTCGTTATTATTTTCAAGGTGGAAACGAGCAAAAGTTAAAGTCTTACTTGCTATGGCCTTTCCAATATCCATGGCGTACTGACTGAGATCCAGAGTCACAGTGGACAGCAGGCAGGAGACAGCTGGTAAGAGATCAGACAAGAGATCAGAGCCGGTGTGTGTGTGAGAGCTGCCTGAGCATTAAAGCAGGTGAATATTAAAAAAAAAACCACTGTGCTCAGAAACTAATAGCATCTCACTCTGCATGGCGTTCTCTGGACTGCGGAGCATGGTCTTCTGCAGAGTAGGCAGCAGCAGCTCCTTGAACTCGGAGTGGGCGACGTGACGCAACAAGGAGCCGCTTTTCTCCAGAATGTGCTGTTGAGGTTTTGTCTTGCTCATAAGGACTGACTTGATGTAGAGGTCCAACAGGGCACTCTGGAAAAAAAACAAACAGCAAACACAAGGTTATATGAACATTGCAGCCACAAAAATGTATCTGAGAAAACTTTAAAAAAAAAAAAAAACTCACCTTATGCTTCTCGATTGTAGCTTTGTCTTTCTGAGCTGTGCAGAAGTCTAAACACACCCCCAGCATGGCCAGAGTAGTAGGGCTCTGGTCCAGACTCAACAGAGTGCTGATGTATTGATCAACCAGTCCAGGGTTCTGGTGAAAACAACAACATGATGTCAGAATTTTCCAACAATTGTGGGTGTATGTTCTTAGTGTGTGTGTTAGGATCTGTTGGATTAAACACAGTATGAGTGAAAAGTTTAGAGACTTAGTGATTTAGATCAAGTCAATGACTGAAGTGCTAGATCCTGTCACGTCAACATGCGTCTTTTAACTGCCGGTGTTTCTCTCCTCACCTTCTCCCAGAGGTGACTGAGATTCTTGAGGCTTGATTTCTGAGCTGTAGATTTGGCTCCGCCCACCACCTCAGCCACAAGGAGGCTCTGAACCTCCACCTAAAAAGACAAAGGAAGACAAAGCATGAACAGGATTTTTCACAGACAATAATATTATCAGTGATGTCATTTCAATCTTTTTTAAAAAAAAGGCAGTTCACTGACCATTTTCTTCCAGACGGCTCCTTCTCTTTTCTCTGGCGTAGAAAACACAACGGGCACCAACAGGCAAGTCCAAGACAAGCCGATAAAGGCGGCAGAGCCTGTGCTTTTACTGAAAATATAACATGGCAGGCATGAGAGAGAGGAGAAACAACCAGGATCAAATGACACACACATACATTTTAATTTAATCAATTTAAAAGTCGCTTTTTATGCAATAATACATCTGTTTTATTCCCCGTTGTTTTAATTAGTTAACAGTAATCACATCATTGAAACGATACATTTCTTGCCTGTCAAGCAAGAGCTAAAAACAAAACAAGTCTAATGCTGGCAGTGCTGTGATGATGCTTCCAGCTATGATGTGGATCTATTTTCTTCTGTAGGTCTGTAAATGTAGGAATTCATTAAGTGCTGCAACTACTGTCAAAAATGATCTTTATAGATGAAAAAAAAAAAAAACTTGAATATAAAGTTCAGAGCCGCACCTAGGCTCTCCATGTTTGCTGACGACTCCACTGTTTAGAAGGCAGTGGAGGAGGCTGGTCACCAGGATGTCAGGCTGACTGTCAGCCAGCTGGGCGATGACAGAGAGGAGCTCTCTGCGGGATGCAGCATCTCTGAAACACACACACACACACACACACATCCACGTGTAAACACAAAGCATACAAACACTAAAAACTACAACATTGTGTGGGATCATGCTTTTGTGTTAAGTATGGTTTTCTAGTGACCGGAAGCGGCCACACCTACCGATATCTGTGAGGAGTGAGACAGAAGAGCTTGCACAGGCCTTTGATGGCAGGCTCCGGTAACTCTAAAAAAAGAGATGTTTGATCAAACGTTAGCGTGGATTCTAACTCTAAACCAAAAGATCATTACGCAGAAAATGAGATGACACAAAAATCCCTCACCTTTACCCTTTGTACACTGTTTCAGCTCTCCGAATATCTCCTTGCGCTCCTTCACACTGGCTGTGGTCACTTTTAAGGCAAATTTCTTCAGGGTGTCTGAGACCTGGATTAAAAAAATCACAATTAGCAGGAGAACCGGTCTGCTGGTCTACTGATAATGATAGTAAATGGCAGAAATGGTTCCTAGTTCTGTCTAAACTACAGTCCAGCACCCACAGGTGTTCAGTTCATGATCATATGGGACAGGGGAGGGTGGAACTATGGGAATAAAAATCTGGGTTTTCTTGAGGAATGGCTTTAAATATTTGATTTAAAAGAAAAGTAGATTGTCAATTGGCCACTCAATGAATTGACTGGTGGTCTCAGCTGTAGTTAGTATGTTTGTTGATTCATATTTGGAACAATGTCATTTCTATGTTTTGTCTGAAGTGTGCTGTGTGGGGAGGATATTGTTTTACGGTGAGAAAAATCTGAGAGAAAAGGGGAACGTTTTTTTTTTTTTTTGTGAATCTGCTCCTTTGCAAAACAGTAAACAGTGAAGGCTGAACTTTTAGATCAACTGGTGGTCGACAAAGAGATTCCCAGTATAGTTAATACTATCACTGTGTCAGCAGGTTAATCTGCTGAGTATTTAAACCACTCAAAACATTTGAGCTGATACCACACGGAGGGCGGTGCTTCATCTCATCACCTAACAAGACTAACTGTGTGGCAAACTTGGGGAATGTAGTCCAGCTAAAGTTAATGACAGCGAGTTGAAGCACTTAGTCAGTTACTTAGAATACGTTTCTATCATAATAAGCCTTCATCTCGCCTCTCGCTGTGGTTAGAAAGCAGTCCTGTGTCAGTGCGAGCAGGTTACCGTTTCAAACAGCAGCTGCTCAGTCTGATGGAGTCATACTCTACGTAGCTCCCAGCTAACAGCTAACCAGCTATCTAACTGTTGATTTCCGCTTGTGTTACTCGTTGAACGCCAAAACACACTGAGATGTTTATATAGCAGCACTCGATATACCACGAATTTTGTGTCTACAATACTCAATTATTATTCTGTACGCGGAGAGCGTGCTATGAAAAACCAGCCACACAAACCTGCGTGTCCGCTGCCATCTTGCCGGTCTTGATGCAGGAAGAACTTGTTGACGTCACGTCCGGGTCACAACTACTCAAGCCCCCAGGAAGACCTGAGGAAGACCGCCGGGCTTTGAAGCCAACTTGACTAAAGCCTTTATATAAATCTGCCTGTACTTGTGTTCTTGTGAAATGTCATAAATCATAACCCGCGTGCCGTTCGCGATATTTTCTTCCCAGCACGGCGAAGTCATGACCCGCCCTACTCTGCCTCTGATTGGCCTATCCTGATATTCTTACCGTGATCCTAACCAATCTCAGTCGTCACGCCTGAACTTAACCGACCCAACCAACGAAGGCAACGAATACTAACCAATCAGAGGCAGAGAAGGGCGGACCATGACTTCACCATCCTAGAAAGAAAATTTGGCGCACTGTTTGCATTTATTTATTTATTTTCCAAAAAATGAATTGGCAAACAGCAAAGATGAACCATAATCTATATATCTCTGAGTAAGTCAATCATTACAATTATAAAATTATTATTTTGTTATACACAATTATAAAATGTTCATCAACTAGTAACAGACGCCACGAGATATAAAGCAGACAATACAAAAATGTAAAACAATAAAATAGATTAAATTAAGAAGAATAAAAATAAAATAACATAAAGTGCAGGGTTTGGAGTTACTTAAGTGAGTTATTTAAACTCCTTCTTTGGCTTACTGTTTGATCTGCAGTGATTTGATGAGTTCTAATGAATGTGTTTTTGTGCAGCTACAGGCAGAGCTGCAGGGGAAAGGATCAGAGGTCCCGAAGGTCCTCCAGGGGCCCCTAAACTACTTGGACCAAAGCTCGAGCAAGGGTGTCATGCCATATTTAACTGGGGTATAGCATCAAGACTTCCTGCTTGCATGTTTAGTGGACTATTCATAGTGTGAACACAACACATGGTGATGCTGAGCTAGTGATGCATTTTTAAGTGAAAACGATTGATCCCTTATGTTGCAGATGTGTCTGAGTGTGAGGGGGACGATCACTTCTCTGTGGTATTTGCGGCCCCTGTGGCAACAAAGTCATCTGTGTCTGCCACATATTTCATGTGTACAGAAATATGTTTTGCTAAGTCCAATAAATCCACCCAAAAGATCAACACCAGGTGATTTTCTTTTGCTGCTTGCAACAAACAACAGTCTCTTGTGAACTGGTCAAACTGGTAAGGTTTATTGAGTTATGAGTTGTGTGTGAAACAGATTGGGTGAAGCACAATATCATTCTGATCATCATTTGATTATGTATTTATCCAAAATGTTTCACAACTTTGCTTTTTAACAAGTCAAAGACAAATTCAACCTAAGATTTTTTTTTTTTTTTTTGACAAAGTTACAGATTGTTCGTTTTAGGAATAATGGAAGAAATAATGACAGTAAAGGGTGAGAGGCCTGTCAGTATGCAGCACTCTGCTCTCACTGCTGTTAGTCAGATGTCAGATTTTTTAAAATAGTTTTTTATCTTTTGTAACTTTGAATTATTGGTGGTAAAGTCTGAGTGACAGCAGCGTGGGATCAAAAAGAAAACAAAGAATCCTGAACTCTGTCACTTTGCCTTTAAATGAACTTTGCCTGATAAAAGTGTGAGGGCTGAAATGTGTTTCCCTTCAGTTTGACTTATTATCCATCTTGAGGTGAAGTTATTTTAGACATTTGATGTGAAGAACAAACTAAGAATCATCACATTTCTTCTTCTGTCTGATGTGAAGCTGCATCACAAACATTCTGCTCTGGAAATTGTTTTTAACTTTTAATGTTTGGTTTTACATCTTTGAAACAACAAACTAAAACACTCTTTACAAAAACACTTGCAAAATGTTACGACATTTACATTACACATTTCTGTCTACAAACACATCTCATTACAGCTGACTGACTAAACATCTCAGTCAGATCCTTACAGTTAATCCTCCACACAAAACTAGCTGAACTCGTCACATCAGCTCACATCAGTAACGAGCTCTGACTACGTCTGAACATCAACATCAATATAATACAGATTAGAAAGTGATTATTGATCAACCACTTCACAAACACTTTTCTCTTAAACAACAACTGCAGAGTTCATGTCTATTAAAGTAAAGAAGGAAACATCCATCTGTGTCGGAACCAAACACAGACACCCAGAAACATTAAAAACCAGCAGGTGAATTTCTGACGAGAACCAATCAGACGAGTCTATGTTGAAAATGTTTTTCATTCTTGTCTCAGAAGAAGCACAACCCTTGTCAGAATGAACTCTGTACAAACAGACCACAGCTGTCCTTGTGCAGTGGGATGATGCGTTACATGGTGGTGTCGGTCTGGTTGGGCACAGGTTGGATAGATGGCAGCGGGGTCAGTGGCAGCAGGTTTCGTTTGGAGGCGGCGTTGTCTTCTCCGTCGGATTCATTGATGACAGAGATCTGAAGCTCTGAGTCCTTGGTGCATAACTCAGGGTTGCTCATGAAGTTGTGGATGGATCTGCGAGACTCTAGTCTCTCCCGACTTGTGTAAGGAGACACACCGTCTTTAAATTCCTTCACTACATGGATCTGACAGATGAGAGGGAGACAGTCAGCTCAGGGTTCATAGAGTATCTGAATTTGTCTGAGCGAGCAGCACAGCCTTCTGAAAGCTTCCACAAACACTCTCTAAGTCCAAACTAAAGGAAACAGAAGTGTCTCCTGGATTAGCTACTGCAGCTAACTGCACAGCAGTGGATCTACTTCACAGAACATATGATCCTCAGTCTGTAGGGTTTCTATCACTGTTGCTGTTTGGATTTGGGGAGGTGAAACCAGAACTGTGGATTTACTGGAGTTAAACAGCTGGAACCAGTTGTGTTGCAGGCCGATCCTCTGCTGATTTTCTGCATCTATTCTTCGTCTTTCTTCTTCAGCTCTTCCTCTGTGAAGTCCCAACGGTTTGGACTCTGGATAATCAGCCCACTGCAGGTAGTTTTCTTCAGTTTCCCAATAGGACAATAACGTAAACAAATCTTCTGTTTGTCTCTACTTCTGAAGCGTAATCATGGTCTGAATCTTCAGGGACTCTCAGCCTCATATGTAGGAACAAACAGCTGTTCATGTCAGAGGTAGATCCTTCTGCTGTTAGCTACGAGCTAATCCAGTGTGTTACTTCCTGTGTTTACTTTGATTTGCACTTAAGAGGTTGTATCTGAAGTTTATGTGAAAAGCTTTAGGAGGCTCACACTGCTCATCTCAAAACACTTTGTTTCATCAGAGTACCTGAATGTCCACAGCAGAGGTGGACTTATTAAAACCCACAGTCAGAAGGTAAAAGCGCACCTGTGACTTGAGGCGGTTGAAGCCGCGGCACCAGAGCAGCTTTCCCTTCTTCAGCTCCATCTCAGCGTGATCAATCTCATCCAGGTCCTTCATCTCCTCAGGGATCTCCTCCTGCTGAGTGCCGTGACCTGCTGTAGTCAGGAACTTCAGCCAGCTGTTGGGGACGCTGGTCACCAGCTGAGAGAGAACCAACACAAAAAGTTCACTGTCCCCCCCCCGTCAGAGACAACATGTCTGTCACCTGAACATGTTACAGTCAAACCAGGTTTTATTGTCTAACAACAATCTCTATCTGTAGTTATATATGATGATATTTAGTTAGGAGCCTTCCTGTTTTCTCATTGGCTGTTGGTGTAAATTCAGTCAGTCATTTCTACTTTTCTGTTAAAGTTTCAAGCAGCTGAAATACTTTCAAACATCTGCATGACATGTGGAGTTACACTGACAGAATTCAAATTCCAGATTAATGACAGACAGGTGATCAACTATTTAAAATGATCACGTTGTTACCACATCTGAATGAGCTCCAGATGTGTTTTTAATTGGCCATAGAACACAAAACCAGTTAAAACTATATTACTCATGTGAGTCATTATTTGAATTTTGGCTTGATTGATGTATATGTTCTTCAGTGTATCAGTGTATCAGTGGTTGATCAGTAAAGTGAAACAAAGTTACATCTCTTAGTTGTTCTATATTTCTCAAACTATCAGTTTTTTTTAGCCCAGTCTGCTTCTTATCAGACTTTTAATGAGCTCAGAGAAACTTTCCACTTTCAGCAGTTGAATGCAAAAACAAACTGCACATACACATTCTAGACAGAGAAGAGAAGAAAACAACAGCCAGCTGAAGGAACAAGAACAAACATTTTTTAAGTGGAGGTGGACTTAAAGCATTTTTGCCAAATCATATTGTTTTCTTCAGGGCCTGGTAGTGACTATTTTGTGGACCTGGGTGTGATTACACACTCAAAAGCATGTTTACAAACAAGTGTCTCACCTGTCCCCACACGAGACTGCCGAGTCCCAGAAAGACACACCACAGCCACTGAATGGCGGTCAGACCCACACAGCTGAACGGTTTACCACCAAACTGCACAATGACGAACTAGAGGAGGACAGAGGGACAACATCTTTTTATCACTTACTACTACTGTTATGAGTGTCTGCTGCTGGTGCCGTCATTCCAGCCAGAGGACAGAGGAGCGAGGGTGGGAGGAAGCAGATATTAGCAGAATGGAAAGCACCCCCACATCTCACAGTTTACCTGTACGAGGAAGGTGCCCAGGAGGATGGAACAGAAGATGGGGTTGTTGAAGATGCCTCTGAAGATGTTCCGCTCGCCATGAATCATGCGGGCATTGAGTTCATTGAACAGCTGCATCAGGACGAAAGTGTTGAACACGATGGTGTAGTGCTGAGAGGGCGGGGCGTGGAGGGGGGCGTTCCTGCCGCTCTTAATATCAAAGATCTTCTCACCTGTGAGTAAGAATCAAAGATTACTGAACAACTGCACAACTCAACCCAGTTCCTTCAATTCTACATCAAACTCCATTCATTTACACGAGTAATGATGAAGCATTGTATTTTAATGAGATTCATTAGTGCATTGTAATATATTAAAATATTTTGAATGTTATTCCACGAGCTATTGGAATTATTTATGTGAAATGCAACCTCATCACACATCGCCCATCTCAGCCTCCCTTCACTGGCTACCAGTTCATTTCATAGTTTCATTAATGATGTCCGAGGATAAATGAGGTCTGGCAGCTCCTCTGGCAGGAGTCTCCTGTTTGTTCAGGAACTAGAGATGGCTGAATTTGCTGTGAAGACTTCACAGAAGATACTCAGAGCACTACTTCCAGCCTGCTATCATCCATTATAACTTCTAGTGTGATTTTTATATTTTATTTCTCCTTTTGTTTGTACCTTGGTATTTTTCATGTTGTTTTATGCATTATTATATTTTTGATTTAGTAAATGCATAAAATGCATCTCTTGTAAATCAGACATGCAAAGCAGGTGCTGCACCTGCTTCATGTGTTGAATGCAGTAACCAGAGGAGGTCTGTTCAATATACAGTATGGGATTTATATCCTTATCAGTGAACTGTGCAGTCTGGATGGGAACATGATATCAGCACATCCATATCTGCCTCTCAGTGGAGAGTCATGTCAGCTCATCTGAATGTGTTAGATACAGAATTATATGGATCTGTGTGGTGCGTTCACTGACCCATAAACAGTAGGGTGAAGATCAGAGTTAGCTGGTAAACAGCATGGCCTAGGATGTTTTTCATCATGGTGCGGGAGATGAGTGGCTTGTTGCGGCCGTACGGGTTCCTGAGCAGCAGTGCCTCGGTAGGTGGCTCAGTGGCGAGAGCTAGCGAGGCAAAAGTGTCCATGATGAGGTTGACCCAAAGCATCTGCACAGCTTTCAGAGGAGAGTCCTGACGACACACACACAGATGTACGGTCAGCAGAGAAAACACAACCCCATCAACTCCGAGATTAAGAACTTTGTTGTCATTCAGAAGAGAAAACAAGGCCATAAATCATCATCAGAGGAACCTGAACATTTAAAAGCAGAATATTTGATAAGATTCACTTCAGAAAACATAAATTCACACATCTTTAAACTAAAAATCATCTTTTGAATTTAGTATTTGATGAGTCTCAGGACAGGGTTTCTACACACTTTTATAAATCAAATTTAATTTAAATTTCATTTTAAGTTCCACACTGCAGGTTTAAGACTTTTTAAGACATTTTATGACCTTAAAGACATATAAAGACATTTTCCTGTTTAAAGCACAAGTCTGGCATAGCTCAGGGGTCACTTTTACAATGCTTTTTGTTTTGTTTGTTTTTTATATAAATGATCTTCCTAAAGTTTGTAAAATGACATCTGCTGTACTCAGGTCAAATATTTCAAATATCAAATATTCATGACTACATAATGAACAATCAAAGAATTTGTCCAAGAAGCAGAAAAAACTGAATCATATTCATGTGACAACAATGTCTCTAAGCCAGGAACAACCTGGTGTTCCTGTTATCAAGAGTCAACAAAACCTTCCAACAATCACAAATCTTCTCTGACAGTCACCACTCTCTATAGGATCAGACTATTGGACTGTTAGATGTTCTTATTATTTTGTCCAGACCTGGGTGATGCAGGCTCCAGTGAAGGCCACGATGACAGCAACCACATTGACGGTGAGCTGGAACTGCAGAAACTTGGAGATGCTGTCGTAGACATTCCTGCCCCACATCACAGCCTTCACGATACTGCTGAAGTTATCGTCTGTCAGGATGATGTCAGACGCCTCCTTTGCCACGTCCGTACCTGCGATGCCCTGTAGAACACAGCATGTAAGTTAACTAATGTAAACCTGACCCTGAGCCTCAGTTGAGATCAGGGCTAATTCACAGGTCTGGTCCTAAGCCCAACAGCAGGAAGTTTAACATTCAGCTGGGGTGCATCCCAAGTCTTTTAAATTGCATCCACGTTTCCTTCACTTTCCTCCCACCAAGGAGAGGCGCAAAGAAACCAAGTGAGGAGAGAGAAAACAAGGAAATATGTTTTTGGAGAAATGAAACTTCCTTTCCTCTGAAGCATCACGTGAAGCAACGTCCGTTTGTGATGATGGCGCCAGCTGATCACAGCTGAATCAGCTGTCAGTTTCAGGAGTTTGTGTCTTCACACATGTGCACTGTGATAATACTAATAAAAGGTTCAGTTATGACTGCCAGAGCAACAGCGTTTTCCCTGTGCAGCCTGTTACCTGTTCAACAAACACCTGCCCATGAATAAAAACCTGCATTCTGTATTTATACTGTGTACTGTGTCCCACTCAGAGGCACCGGAACCATTTCTACTGGCAGGATGCCAGTAGAAATATAATTTATATTATTTATTAATTATTTGAGTCTGTATTTATTGATATTTTGATTGATTGTCGTTACCATGGCGAAGCCAACATCTGCTTTCTTGAGGGCAGGACCATCATTTGTTCCGTCTCCAGTTACAGCAACGACCTGTCTCTGCCCCAGCACCGTGCTGTCGATGATACCTGGGAGAGCAACAGACAAGACACACAGCTGACACAGCTGAGACACATTTATGGAACAAATGAGGATGTAAGCATCACCTCTGAATTCCTTTCAATTAGTACATATTTTCTTTCATTTACTCTTTTTGAGATTGTTTCCATTTCAATGTTTAAATGTACATAGAGCACTTTGAAACTGAATACATTTGCCTTTGCCTTGCTTATTTCACTGTCTGACTCCCCTTCCCTCACTCTTTGACCTGGTTAAAGTGTGTCTCACCTTTAACCAGAGTGTGTTTGTCTGTTGGAGAAGATCTGGCGAGTACTCTCAGCTTTGGCCAAATCTTATCAATACGTTCCTGCTCAACCTGCAGAAAAAGAGAAAAGACATAAATAAGTTTTAGTTGCAAAATATTACTTTAAACTAGTTTTTCAGACTAAAGTACTGCTAGTATCACTAAAGAGCGGTGGGTCCCAACCTCTTGGTCCTCACAAGGAGTCACAAGATGAATCAGATTGGTTGTGAAAAAATCTGGGCAGCACATTAATAAAAAACACAAGTCTGCCATACAATATCAGCTATTTTCCAGACTTTTTCTCTCATTCGTATTGTTGTACTTATTCAGGCAACTTACCTCTCCAAAACAGTCTGAGAAAGATTGAAGAGCTACTAAACAAAACCACACTGCCTCTAGAGGCTGCAGTGTTCATTACAGCCACAATATGAACAAACAATATTCTGATGATTTCTCATTACAAGGTGCTAAAAATATAAAGTTGACCAGAGGATGGTGCTAGAAGAAAAGTCATAGAGTCATTAAATCTAGAGTGTTAGATTGACAGAGGACAGATTTAAGGTCCTGTTTAGGGCAAACACTGCTGTCTTTAAGCCCAGTCTGTGATTGTCTGACCTCTCCCCGCTCGTTGCGAATCCGCCGGTTAAACTCTTTGCCCTCCATACACAGGAAGTCATCTCCAGGTTGCAGGATGCCACATTTGATGGCAATGGCACGGGCAGTGTTGATGTTGTCTCCGGTCACCATGCGGACAGTGACTCCAGCCCGCTGGCACTTTCTGATGGCGTCTGGTACCTGATAAGAACGGAAGAACAAACAGGTAGAGAGTTAAATATGATTGAGTAAATAAACAGTAAACACTGACAAAAAACTGATGTTGTAGTTTTCTGACATGTGATTTGATTTGTTACACAGTGCTAAAATCTGAAATCCAGTATACAGCTAAAACAGACCTGCCAACCCTCGACAAAGTACCACTTTCGCGACCTAGATGTGTCAGCTGCAAATCACTACTGTCCACACAATGAACTATTGTACTGTATATTTTACAGCTGGTGAATACAACAGTTCTCATTTTAACTTGGCTATTACTTATTGGTTGGATGACCTATGACCAAAATGAACATGACCGTTGAAACATAACATATGTTGAAGTCATAACATCCCTGCTTACATATTGTAGGCTACTTAATTCGAGCGAGGGGGTGTTTCCTTGATATTTTCCTGGAGTAGGTGAAGTAAACTACAGTGCCAACATTAATTTTCCTCCTAACAAAAAATTACACATTTAGACTGAATAACCCCTTTGGAATTATGCAGTTTCAGCCTAAAGCTTCTATCAGACCATAACACAACATCTGAACATTACCTGTGCCAAGTCTGATACTAATAAAGTGAAGCAGAGCAAAGTTAGGGAGATTTTAGTAGAGGTATGTATAGGCAGAATCTTGGCCATTTGGGCACATTTGGGTTTCATACGTGCCATTTGGATTTACTCAGACACCATACTGTAAAACTCATTTAGTTTCATTTACAATCACTAGATAGAGACAGAGACTGTGTCATCGCATCAAAGACTAGCAGGCAGGTTTACTGTAAGCCAAATTCTTATTCTTAGGATGGCAAAGACATGCCCTGTCCTACTCTGCCTCTGATTGGCTATTACTCAGTGCCTTCATTGGTTGGATTGGTTAAATTTAGGCATAAGAAGAGAGATTGGTTAGGGTTAGAATAAGAATATCAGGGTTAAGCCAATCAGAGGCAGAGTATGGCAGGTCATGACTTCACTGTCCTAGTAAAAAATGTTTTTTGGTACTCGCTCAGTCAGTTGTTTGGTGTTTGACTTGTGTTTTGTTTTGGTAGAAATGGTTACGCTGGCTATATAGGCAATCTTCTTCTGATAAAAACGCTTTGTCGTATGACTATTTTCTCGGGTGTTTAAATACCACGTGACGCGTTTGATTATGTGAGAGCGGCTCTGTCCCCGCCGTCGGGGATCTCTGGTGTAATACACATTTCAGATTAACTTCACTCTGCACATTATCCGAGGAGCTGTATCAGCAACAGTGATGACACTGTCACAAGCATATGGTCTCTTTTGTAACCCATCACTAGGTCGGTCAAAAACTATTCATTTTTTGACAAAATAGTTTCTTTTAATAAGCCCCGAGTCATTGTGGTGTGTGTGTTTGTGAGTTGTTAGTGTTTTGTGCTGCTTTGTATGTACTTTTTTCTGTACTGTATGCATATATATTGAGTCTTGTGCAGTTTCATATTGTATGTAATTTACTCTTGAGTTGTATGTATCATTGCAAACTAGCTTAGGCTATAAAATCTATGTTAAGTTCATGGTAGATACTTGTCCCGATACAGATAAACATTAAATAAATCAAGCATTCTCTCACAAAATGTCCCTGCAGCTCCTGAATATCAGCACAGATTGGAGTTAGATGAATAGCCTTTGAGACGCTTCATAAATACAGGCTGATTACTAAGTGGACTGCTGTCAGCCCTTAATTCATTTCACATATTTAGGGATTGATGATTGTTACATGTAGAAACATTTATGTAAAAGCATCTTAAAATAAAAACAGACTACAGTATTTGAAGGAGCTCCTTCTCAGATGTTCTATAAATAACTGCGGCAGAGGGGGACAACCTGCAGCTGTGTTGTACTGTGTGTATTTGTACTGTGACTGCCTTGGCTGGTTGCCTCCATGTGTCAGAGCTTACATACCTCAGGTCGCACAGGGTCCTCAATGCCAACCACAGCGATGCAGGTGAGACCAGAGAGGATGTGGGCCTCGTTGTCCCAGTCTGGCTCTCCATCAGTGGGGGCGAAGTCTTTGTAGGCTAGGCAGATGGTTCTCAGGCCCTCTGATGCCATTGGCTCGACCACGTTCTTCACCAAATGGTCTCTGTCTCGAGCTTTGAAGGCTCTGGCCTCACCATTGGCTGACATGATCTTATTGCACCTGGAAACAGAGGACAGGATCATGTGATCATCATCTGACTGAGCACAGAGCTGTGTAATCAGCAGCGGTAAACCTACTTCCCGAGCAGGATCTCAGAAGCCCCTTTGCTGAACATTCGGTAGCTGCCATCGTGGTTCTTCAGCACGGTGCTCATGGACTTTCTCACTGAGTTAAAGGTGTACACCTTGAACAGTTTCTCCTCAGGGATCTTGTTACGGACAGTCTGGTAGTCTTTTTGCAGGTCAAGGGTGAGTCCTAGTAAGGCACATTCAGTCTTGTTTCCCACCTGGCGGGGCAACCCGCCCTCCTTCTCTGGAGGCTGAAGGAAGTAGAAGGTGCGGGAATTAAACTCAAAACTGCAGCAGCACAGCAGCTGTGAGGCACAACTTTCAACAAACACAAAACATGCAACATTGTTTAGTGTTTAAAGTATGGGTTCACATTTTTTCTGATCTTATCACATGTCCATATATACACGTTGACACACTTTTTAGTCACTGTACTCATTCTTCCTGTCCATTCTAGCTGTGAAGAGATTCAATGCATGAGAGGGAGAGCAAAGAGTGCATCAAAGACTGATGTTAATTCTCACATTGTGTAATTTCCCGAGGAGATAAAACTCTCCAGTATCACACATTAAAGAGAAAAACTATGCTGAGGGAAAAATTCATCTCATGAACTCTAAGATTCATTAGACAATAATCTATACTAGACTAATGAATTAATCAAGAAAATAAATGTAGACTAATTGATACTGAAAATAGATAATAGTTACAGTTACAGTGAAGTGACTGACAACAAACTTGTTACAGCAGTTGTTGGTACTTGTTAACTTGTTAACTGTCTCCACTGTGCGGTGATCTCTGACGTGGATCCAGGAGGCAGTGATCAGATGAGTCCTCTTCAAACTCACACAGCTTCCTGAATGGACAGCTATTTTCACAGCTCACCATAATCTTGGAAGTGTAGGCACAGTTGACCCCAATGCCCTGGACGAGCAGGTCCAGGATCTTGGCAGGGATCTGGTCCGGCTTTGGCACCTTCTTGCTGTAGCATCCTCCCATGTAGGTTTGCACCACTGTCATACGGTTCATGGTTAGCGTGCCCGTCTTGTCAGAGCAGATTGCCGTGGCGTTGCCCATCGTCTCACAGGCGTCTAGGTGGCGGACTAGATTGTTGTCCTTCATCATTTTCTGACAAATGCGTAGAGCAACATTAGTGTTAGAGTCTGATTAAACTTACTAATGACAGTTCATAGAATGCTCCAGGATTGTCTGGAAGGGGTTCAAATGGGATATAAGTTCGTCCTCAGGTTCCTACTGCTCCAACCAAGGGGGACAATAAACAATATTGTGAAAACTGTACAACTGGTGTGTGGTATACAAAATGTGTGAATATGACATGAGAATAGACGCAGAGACGATAACTATGTCAGTTTCAATTACACTAAACTACAGGTTGATTTTGTGAGACCGAATTTCTGAAATTCAGAAATTGGTTTTAATGTGTTCAGGCTGAAAAGCTGTATAATACTACATACAAACAGACCTTGACTGAATAGGCCAGGGAGATGGTGACAGCCAGAGGGAGACCTTCAGGCACAGCTACCACCAGCACAGTCACACCGATGATGAAGAACTTGACAAGGAACTGTATATAGATGGGCAGACACTCTTTGGACCAAGGAATTCCCTGAGTCCAGAAGGTGTTGATCAGGAAACGAATAATTAGGATGAGGATGGTTAGAGTTGACATGAACAGACCTGAAGGCAGACAGAAAGACAGAGTTAACCAGAGTTAACCTTAGGCCATTTTCAAACCTGCATGGAGTGGGTTTACTTTTTAACTCCTGCTCCAGACATGTATGACCAATGAGTGAAGTGAACGTTCTTACATTGCCTTTAGTGATACATTGTGGGTGGTACAGTGTGGGTTTTTCATATGACCCCCGCCCCTCCACCTCGAGGACTTCGGGCCACCGCCCATCCCCCCAAAGCAGTCAACCCAGGGGACACACTGACCTGCTTTACCAATCTCCATCGCCAGCTTGGTCAGTTTCCCCTGGAGAACTGACTTCTCCTTCTTGGAAGGATTTGTCTTCTTCTCTGGTTGTACATCCTCTTTGACTGGCTTCGTCTCCACAGCAGCTCCAACCTTGTTTTTCCCTACTGAGGAAACAGGAAGTCAGTTGAAATTCAGGTGTTTGGACACAAATCCTCAAAACTGCTTCTGCTGACACTTGTAGTCAAGGATCTGCTACATCAGTGTAATATACTGTTATATACTTTTGCTGCATAGAGAAGTGAGCGGTCTACTAAGTGGCCTAACAAATGCTTTTGACTCATATTTTATCATCATTTGAACCACATCACCCCATAATTTACAAAACTTTTTTAATCTCAACCACTGAGAGCAAAATATAGATTTTTTTTATATTGAGTAACAGATGTAAAAAACGTCCACATTAAAAAATGCTGCTGATCTTTGTTTCCCTCTAACAGTAAGACACACAGATGTGTTGGAGTGAAATCTGAACTCTGTCCAACTTAATTCTTACTTCTACATGCATTTCAACTTTTTCTACTCTTAATGAATCCATGAAGTGAATTATGATGACAACTGAAGCATCTTTCTTCATCTTTAGAGTAAACTGAACTGAACTGAACGCACTTTTCTTGTTCTCCTTCTCTTTCTTCTTGGACTCTTTCTCAGGTTTCTCCTTGACATCATCACTTTCTTCTTCACTGGCACCAAGTAGCATGAGGATGATTCCAGTCTGAGAGTTCACACCTACACCAGTAACCACCATCTTACCAGAGCCCTCCATCACATGGGTACCTGTGAGAGACAGAGATATGAGAGATTGATATTTCTGCATACTCCATACAGATGTGTAGTGCACATCCATGTCCATCCTGGAAGAGAGATCCCTTATCTGTAGCTCTCCTGAAGTTTCATCTTTTTTCCTTGTTAAAGTTTCTTTAAGTTTGTTCTTGTACGTTTAAGTGCTTACAGCTGTATTTCATTGTTGTACCGCAGGCATTTTGTTTTCTACTTGCCTCCATATTTGTTCATCTTTAAAAATATATTGGTAATGTGATGGCAGTGTGTTTTGGAGGCAGGTGTAATAGGGGGTGATTTTAGGTCAGGGGTGTGACAGACCAACAAGCCAATCATCAAGGAGCTGCATGCAGACTGCAATGTTTCATATTTCAAGAGGCATATGTCTCATGATAATCATAAAGCAGGTTTTAGAACTGTGCTCCAATAGGATGATTTTTTAAATTGTCAATATTATTGTTGCCATGGTGACGCTCATTTGTAAAATAACCAGCATGAAACTGTTTTTTGGTCATGGTCTGTTTTCACACTCAGTTATAATAAAAAATATTGCCAACATTTCTGCTGGTTTCAAACTGCTTTTTTTTTCAGTGTTTGGTCTGTAAGTGTGAAACCCAAAGAGAGGATCAGATTTAGTGGAAAGCAGCAGCAGAAAGTGGCTGATGACAGCTGATACTGACAGCTCAGGTCACACTGAACTTGGTTGCAATATTTGAAGTGAATGGGGCAGAGTGAAGCACCTGAAAGCATCATAGGGTCTTTGGTCAGACTCTTCTTTACATGATCCGACTCTCCAGTCAGAGAGCTCTCATCAATCTTGAGATCATTGCTCTGAATCAGGACACCGTCAGCAGGGAGGAGGTCACCTGGAACACCGAAACACACAGGTACACTGTTATAACGGCTCACCCTCATCAGGTCATTATGTTACATCATCATTACAGCATCTGTCATGTGACGACAGCAGAAAAAATGTTTTGACACCATTAAGTCCAAATTGGCTCTTTATCATTAACAAACATAACTATTCTGTTGTGGTTTTCAACCTTATGGCACACAATTTCACTAGCTACAGGATTATTATAGGACTATCTGCAGTGTTCTGGACTGACATTTTGAAGTAAGACAGACTTTACAGTTGTAATGATCTACTAACAGTGGGCTCTGTACATAATCCAGAGGAACAAAGACTCCCTGCGGTTGACATTTTCAAAAGTATTTTGAAAATATTTTCTTTGAAGGACCATAAATTAAATTTTATTCACATCCTTTATTTTGGGGTGCCAGCATAGTTTCCAAAGAAGGATATCTTAAAATCCAAACACACAAAATCGAGACTACCTTCTCAAGCAAACAACTAGAAGAAAGTTCAGAGAGCAATGGTGCGAGCTATCCTTTTTTTTTTTTAAAATCAGTACGGTATGTCATGGTCCTTCCAGGTGTATTGTAAGTGGCTTTCAGCTGCTGAAGATGCGCACTCTGCTGTCCTGACTTCTGGGGGAAGTTCATTCCATCATTATGTGACCAGAACTTCAGTACCAATATTAAAACAATACTTCTTTTGATACCTCACTTTGAGAAATGAATATAAACATGTTTTTCTATTTTTTTTATTGAATAAAAGATCCTAAAGTTGTCAAAACTGGCAAAATAATTATTTAAATTGAAAACTATCTGATCAAAGAATAAGTCAACAAGATAATGAATCTGAACAGACATTTTGATGTTCAGTTTATGATCCTCTATGCAGCAAAAACATTTCAGTCAGTATCACAAAAATATTGAGGTTAGAGATGCACAAATCCAACCTTTTCAGTCCCAATACCGATATGTGGGCTTTGGGTATCAGCCAATACTGAGTACCAATCCAATACCAGTGACTGGGATCATTCTTTTAGTTATGTTTATTTGTTTAAAATTATATAATATAAATATGAATTTATGAGTGAGTGATTCAAGTCATTCGTTTACAGGAGGAATGGGGTGCGTTCAAGACAGCAAATACACAGCTGATTCAGGTTATATGCATGGGCTAACTTTTAATATTAATGCACACAGTACACACACACACACACACACACTGGAAGGCTCAACGTTGCCCTAAGTGACAGCAACTTGACCAAGAGAGGAGAGTAGGCTCCAGCAGGAGCAAAGCATCTAGCAACGGTTAGCAGCAGCAGCAAGTTGTCAGTCTGGTAGTAAATGTACAGTACAGACTACAGTGTGTCAGTTAATAAACACTGCAGCTTGTCAACACCATGAAAAGTCACGTCTGTTGTTTCCCTAACTCTTGGAAGAGTGAAGGTTAGCTTTTAAGTTAGCAACAATGGTTTAGCCTAACCTGACGACGCTAAACTGATACCAAACCATTCAACCTAGGAGAAACACTGGTCAGTATCAGACCTAATTCAATATTCTGTATCTGATTGGTGCATCCCTAATTGAGCTTTGACACCCTGTTCTAAACATAACTTGGGTAAAACAGGCAATCTGACCTTATAAATGGTAAAAATGGTGGCTCTGTTACAGATCAGTGCATTTCATGCTCTCACCATATTTCACTTGTGCAATGTCACCAACGACGATCTCGGACAGTTTGATCTGAATAATCTGCCCCCCTCGGATTATGGTGAACTTCTGCTCCTGCTCAATGCGTGTCTGGAGGCCGCGGAACTGCTTCTCCTTGCTCCAGTCATTGAAGGCTGTTACCAGGACCACACAAACGACTGATAGGAGGATGGCAACACCTTCGATCCAGCCGGCCTCTCCCTCGCCCTCCTCATGTACATCGCCAGCCGCTGTGCCACAGTCTGAACAGAGACAACACAGTTTTCTCAGATTACATGCAAGACATGTATATTGGTAACAAATATCAGTAATAACAGATTTAAAGATGAATACATTTTTATCACATGTACTGCTGACATGACAGAAGTGCTACAGGACATACATGAATTCCCAGAGCTCCCTGAAGCCTGATAACAAGACAATAGAAAACATTTGAACAAACAGAGTTACTGTTGAACAGTTTAAAATAAAAAGAAAAACTCACTATGTCTGTTAGCTTCTGGCGGTTTGTAGAAAGCAAGGCCTAGTGAAACGATGGCAGCCACCTCCAGGATGATGAGTGTAACATCCTGCAGGGCTTCCCACACTAACTGCAGAAAGGATTTTGGCTTTTTAGGAGGGATGACATTTGCTCCAAACTCCTGCTTCCTTCTTTCAATGTCCTCTGAATTTCCATCTAAACCTGGAGCGGGAGACACAAAGACAGTATCACTCTACATGTCCTACCAGAATTTTTACTTCATCTAACATCTGTTAATCCTACATTATACAGTATTTAATCTCATTGAAATCAAGATCTATTTTGTGGAAGAGATCTGAGTACAGCAGTGAGAAAGAAAACAAGCATATCCAGGCATAACAGAAGGACAAACAGCATCAGAAACAACCACAGACATCACTAAGTAGACAGACTCCCCACAGTATCTTGACAGACACACAGTGTGTCCAAACTTTAAAGTTCCCCTCCACTCAAAAATATGTTTTTCTTCTTGTTCCTTCAGTTGGATGTTTTAAGCTTTCTCTGTGCAGAACGATGTACAGTATGTGCGTACCTATGAGCATGATTTGTGACAGTTTGGAGCCAGTGGAGGTCCAGTATGCAACTTAAAAGTTTGATGTGGAAACTTGAAGGCTCCAGCGCAGTTTAAGGGCAAAGGCAGGGACATCCGTGGGGACATTTTTTTGTCAGGCAGCCAAAAAAATTGTTCTTTCTCTTTATCATTTCTTTTCTCCTTTATAAGCACATGTGCACACCACATACACACATAAAGAACCTGACTCTGCATAATGTTTACTTCACTGAATATGCATTTACTGACTTGCCTGAAACCAGACTTTTTCTCTGATTTTTACATTGTATTAATAGAATACTTAACTATAAATCCAAGACCAAAATTAATATTGAAAATTAACATGTGATAGACTGTCGCAATAAATGTTACAGTAAAATAAATATGTAGAAACCTGAAGGTAATGTGCTGCTCTGTAAGTAGCTGCTGTAAGGTTTACAGACCTCATCTGAGATTCTGTCCTGCTTTAACTTTGTGGTTTTGGTCAACACAACTGTTCCTTGACAGAGTCAGAGTGATACTCAAACCTATTTTTAAATCATCAAAAACTTTGTATTATTTTGCATTCGGCTACTGAACTTTTGGCTAGATGTTTTACTATGACACCAGAGCTCACCTGAGAGGCTACAGCTCATCTGTCTGTGTGTCTGTGTGAACCGATGCCAAAGTAAATGTTTTGTAATCAAGATCACTGTGTTATTACTTTTTTTCCCTGAGCTTCATGGTCATAGAAATCCCACTGCTCACCTGCACCTGTGAACTCTGCTTCACTCGCAGAATCTGGAGTCAGTCCCAGGCAGGCAGAGTCCAGGAGCTGACTGTGTAGTGAGCTGCTGCTTTAGTAATTCACTGAATACAGCAGATTTTGTGCAAATTCACTGAAAGTTTTGCACATCTGTACAATGCAAGGGCTTGACACTAACTGTTCAAGGCACTTGTCCTTTGGACAAATACATTTATCTTTCACTTGTTCAGTTGTCCAGGCACAAAAGTCATTTGTCTGGGTGAAAATGACAATAATTTATTTTTTTCATTTTGAATACAGAAGCATCAACAAGCATCAAAACAGTGTCAATATATAAATAAATATACCGGTATATTAAAACATTTTATTAAAGCTATTAGTTTTCTATTAATGATCTTTTCATTTGATCTTGAATTGCAAATCACTTTGTAAAGTCTGTTTCAATATGAGCTCTATAGATTAATCATTGATCAACCTTCTGACATTTAATAATAATGATTGACAATGTTTCCCCTAGGAAGCGCAGTAGGCCCCCTGAAACTTCTAGTATTGTTGCATGGCAAGCATAAGTTTAGACTACACATGACACACCAAGCACTGATCCTCCAGCCTCCAGGCTTCAGCAGAGGTCACTGAGGTCATTGTGTAGAAAAGTTTTACATGCTTGGTGGACATGATGAGCATCACTGCCTCCACAAAACTAATTATTATCTGTGTTGCTTTTTTGTTAAATATTGTTCTTGTAAGTTTTACCTTCATAGGTGACAGTGGGCAGAAAATACAGAAAAAACAGAGAGGTGGTGACGGAACAAAGTTTTCAGACTAGGGATGCACAATATTATCGGCATGATATTGGTATCGGCTGATATAAGCTCTAAAATGAAATATGAGCATCGGCATTTTCTGCCAATATGTTTCCATCTCCTCCTCCACCTGACGGTGTTTCCCTCAACTGGACTGTTTCTCCCTGTTGGTCCCGGTGCTTCCTCCGCAGGTTCCACCTCACTCAGCTGCCTGTCAGACCTACTGCTTCTTCCCACTTTAACCCGAATAACAAACCAGGGCTCAGTGCTCTACACATTAATACTGTCTGTCTAATAAACTCAAAGAAAACTCTACTGCTCCAGTTCTTTGAAGTTTTAATGCTGAGCTCCTGAACGCCAGTCTTCCTGAATTTTTCCTTCATATATTGTCTTTCTTGATCATACTTAGTACAATCTATGCTTGCATGCATAATAGTCTCCTCAGCCAGCTGGAAAAAAATATGTGCATATATCGGTATCGGCAATAGGTTACAATGAGTTGGAAATATCTGCAAAAAATCCAATATCGTGCATCACTATTTCAGACAGATTAAAACGGGACATTTTTGTTGCATGCTGGTCTGCAACTGACAGCACAGTTTAAGTTTACTGTGGTATGAAACCTCACACCAGCTTATATCAGTCATTTGTGGAGAGGCCTAAAACATTACTACACACCAAACTGTTATTTTGAGTGGAGTGACACGCTGCCTGTGGTTCAGTTTTAGATTTACATTTCTGTTGCAGTGATGCTCCAGCTGGCTGTTGGAGAGGACACACTCTGAACACAGATGCTGAGTTTCTGATCATATTTACCTGCAACAGGTGACGTCCTCAGTCTGGCACACAGTCCATTAACATCTCCATAAGACTCCTGGATCCTGATGAGTGCCTCTTCTCCTCTCAGCTCCATAAGCGAGCGAAGCTCCTGCTTTGAGCAGCTGGGCTGCGTCTGGTTGGCCATGTCTCCTTACTTTGAGACTTGACGGAGGGCTTCTTGAAAAACACACTCAGTGGTTGACCTGAGGTGCAGATCTGGTCTGACAGGGACTCTGTGACTGTATGGAGAGACACAGACCAGATCATTTTAAAGGCCTTGATGGGAAAACAAACATGCAACTCTGGCGAAACCATTGACAGTGTAAAAATGTGGACATCATGACAGCTCCCCAAAAGTGAAGCCAATACATCTTGATCGCCCCCCTGGTGGCTGGCTGCAGTACAGGTCATAAGTCCCCCTCCCATGGGACATGAGCCAAACTAAGTTCACATCAAATACATTTTCCCCAGAAGATATTTATTTTTTCATCATTTTAGGTAGTTCTTTTCATGCTGATGTTTGTTCAAGTGCTCCTTTTACTGATACATTTGTTTTTAATTAGTTATTTGACAATATAAAAAAGGATGTGACATCAAGATTAGCAGCCGATTCTGATATTTTTCATGACTCAAGAAATGTAACAAATCATGACTTTAGAATTATCAGGTTCTATCTGACATTTTTGTCAAAACTGAATTAGTCACATAAAACTATTCTTTGAGTTATTGACATTTTGTGCAGGTTTGTTTTGATTTCATCATCATCAGCCCTAAAATTTAAGAAAAGAAAAGGCTGATTTCAAAGCTCTAATTTTGTGCTAGTTCACTTGCAAAGCACCAATCAGTGCTCAGAATGCAGCCACGATGGCCAATCAGATTCCACTTCTTTACCCTGTGATCTCACTACTCTGTGACTGTGGTTAAAGGAGCTAAAAAGATCATGAAATGTCACTCAATCTTAAGAACCCTCTAAGTTGATGATTTTATCAGAATCATCATGAATGACTGATGCAAACACCTCCTCAAAGTTAAAGTTTTTTTATCTTGTTTGAACTCAGTGAGAAGCAGATTTTAACCTTTAGCTAAGATGCTAATCATATAGCATTTGAAGTTTAATTACGCAATTAGCACAGTTGTTAGCAATAATTATGTGGTTTATTAGTGAAATAACTTACTGCAAATACTTTTAAAAAAAAGGACAACAAGCCAGTAGCTGCCATCTGTTTAATTTGAGATGAAGAGATTAATTTCATAAAATAAGTGAAGTCTTAATGCAACATGTATTAAAATGTTAACGCAGTTTGAAGTTTTACAAATTGCGTAGGCGCTAAGTATATTTGACTGATACTCCGAAGTGTATGGACAGTAACGTTATTTCACTGGCTGTGCAGTCTGTGAAAAGCTCCTGCCATATTAAGCATTGAAGTTTAAATTGTCACGGCGGGTTAACTTGGTCGCTGAGTCACTTCTACAGAAATAGTGTCTGCTAATCTGTTTCCGCATGACTTTAACGTTATATAAATATTTATATATTTATAAAAAGTATTTTATACATTCAATGTTTTTTTTCCCCAAGAAGTAACATTAAGAAAGGTGAACACTTCTTGTTGTGTTCATTCATGTGTTCATTTACACATTGTAAAATAAAAAGAACCAGATGACTAATTATATACTGAACATTCAATTTAAGTTCAGGAACATTCCGATCCTGTTTTCAACAGTTGCTGTCACTACAGTAACCACAGACTCATTCGGTTGAAAGTCTCCAGTTAATAATGTCAAAAAACCGGTTAAACCTTTCCCTTTTCTGGCATATTGGTCGGTTGGGATAAAAGTCTGTCTCTCATAAATGGGACAACAAGGCTGTTTCACTGATAACGTTATAGGTGTTGTAAGAAAGCCCTTTTTCTCTGTATGAAAACGCTAATCATGTTACTTCAGAGAGTGTCTCTGCTAACTGGTTTATGAGCCAAGAGTGGAATAAAATAAAACTCTAAATATTAGATATAATGGCCGTTGACACCAACGGTCAGATTGTTAACGTTAGCTAACTTCACTAGGTTAACGTTACTCACTCAGTTATTGGAAACATTCATCTTTTTTTCTATTTTTACAATTTGGATTCTTGCACTGGGTATCCTTACTCAATTTAAGCTCATATTTCATGGAGATGACAGCCAACAGACCACTTAATGAACTAACGTTAACGTTATGCTGCCGCGTTTTTTAACCTAACCCCACTTTTCGTTAATTCTGAGCATTCTCTGTTCCGTTAGCATTAGCTGAGGAGAAATCTGTCTTTTGTTAAAATATACTCAGCACTGGGGGAAATAATTTACTCTTCCTTGACCTAATATGGACGTAACTTTAGTAATTTAAGTTTAGTGGCGTATCACACACATTAATGTCATTTAACTTTTTACTCATTTAACGACAATTATCAATGGTAACGTTAGCTACATGAACGTTAGCCTGCTAGCTCTCACTGACGGGTGGCGATGTTGAATGAGTAAGCTGTTTGATTCTCTCCCACAGCTACAATAATTATTTAATAAATTAATCTGATTAACCTATACTTATTTGACTCTATATACGTATACTCCTACCTTTCACAGCAGATAAGGAAGAAAAATCTGGTTAAATCAGTGCTCATCAATTGGAAATGTAAAATAAAAAAAACCCTAACGTCAGAGCCGTTAGCCCTCCAAGCCACGCCCACGCGGACTAGTAACGGTTGGTGGCGTTTGATGATGTCATCAAGCAAAAAGGCGCCATTTTCTTTCTTTTTAAAAAATGTTTTCTTTTTATAAGAATGTTTGCTTTATCAACAATATATTTACAGACAGCAAGGCAAGTCAAACCTAGGCATGTGTCTAAGTAAGAGAAAACACACACACAAAAAGACAAAACAAAACCATACAATCATACTATTAAAAATAAGAACCTGAATTATGATCTATTGATTGTAAATGACTTAACTTAAATTGGTCTTCAATTTTAATTAAAGGTTAGTACATACAGGGTCTGTTAATTTGTAAAATTGTGCATATATCAGCAGTTCTTCTGCAGATAACAGTCGAAACTCATAGATTTGGCTTTGTATATATAATATTTTGCCAATATGAGAATTTGGTTAATCAGCAGATTTGGATCTGGATTATCTTTCATAATCAGCATAGACAGCATAAAATCAACAGCTAGCTGGCCAAAAGGTGTTACAAAAAATGACCAGCAGGTGTCGCACTGTGTGAACCGCTTCAACAATAGGTTTGTACCATGGATGTATAATAAGCTCTTATAATACATCCATGGTTTGTACCATACAGTCATGTACATTACATGTACAGTCATGTTCTCAAAAAAATAAGAAGAAATGTGGATATGTTGACAGCTAGACAAAAAAGGCATCTATAGATAGGTTTATGCAGTGACTGATCTGCAGAGAGAGCGAGTGTCGTATGAAACCTCAAGTGCTGTGCAGTGACTCTGTTTGGTCTGTTTGACATCTCATCCAGGTAGTATCAGTTAGACTCAAGCTCAACTGTCACCTCCATCAACTGTGATCACATGGAGCAAAAAGGCACTCTAGTAAACTCCAGTAAGAAGAACCTCCTAGTTTTCATGTCTAATCAAGCAGACCGACCACATTTGTACTTGATAGATTTACTTATTTGAGACCATAATGACCTTTTGAAAAAATGTATTGACTTAGTATTTCATGATGTTGACTTGACAGTCTATTGGAGCCAGGGATTTTTTTTTTCAGTGGCACTTTAAGGGACTTCTACACTCAATAAAAAGCAGATTTAAAACCCTTTAAAACCTTTTTTTTCTGTAATACAATATTTGAGAGACAAAAATGATTTAAAGTTATGTGTTATATTACAAATCTATACAAATCAAAAGAAGTAATGTACAAGTATATTTCATTAATGTATACAGATGTTAACATTTTCAAAAATGCTGATAGCTATTGAGATAGGTCATTATTTGATCTTTTACTTACATGTTTGTAAGTACAGGAAATTCTGAGGGACAGCATACACAAATATAAAATTGGCGAGATTTGGGATTCTCCCTAATTCAGAGTGGGAACACAATATTCAAACCTTTAAGGAGATCCAGGTGTGATTGTCAAAGCAACATTGTGATCTGTGTTACATTGCAGTAAAACAAAGCATGGTTTTGGCCCATAAACTGTAGGTTTTGCAAACACATGATGAAAACATGCTGAAACATGTTATCCTGTTTCAACATGTTAACAACAACCACACATTCTGTTTATTGCAGCCACATAACAGGCTGTAAAGTCTGAACATCAAACACAGGCACGCATTATCTCCATGGTAACAGCAAACTGTATTGTGAATATCATACGACTTAAACAGCACATTTAAACAGGCCATTTAGACCATGGCTGATAAACATGATGTTTGGTTAAATAAGCTGTTCTAGAGTCATTACAGAGTATACCCTGATAGTTTGAGCATTTGTTCAATATAGTTCACATTTTACTAAAGTATAAACATCAGCCACTAGGGGTCACTATCAGACACACTGACGGTCCTCACTGAAACAGTACATGATCTCTGCTTGCAATTAAAAAGACATTTATTACTGTTTCAAGACAAACTCTTAAACTATCCCTCTTCAGGATGATTTCAGATGTTTACACCCAAAGTGCTGATTCCATGTGTATTACACATTACAGTTAAACCCAAAGTTTATGCAACATGTTTCCTGTGCAGTGTGACTTGTCATTTGACAAAAACAACACAAAATATGAGCAAAATGTGGCGTTCTATGCACGTGTTATACTGATGTACTGAACACCCCAAAACAAGTGGTGCAACAGTTTTTTGAAATATACTCTCGTGCTTTGGGAGTCATATGAACCACACACACACAAAAACAACATCAGTCGAACTAACGTGACAACTCAAAAATAAACCAATTAGTCTTTTGCATCTTTAAAAACACATATTTTAATGATGCAGACAACATTGGTGACATTTCATTTTTGACAGCTGAAATTTTATGTTACAATACATCGGTTCATTCTCTCCAATTTGTCTTTACCACATATCTGTACAGTTTTCTCTTCTTTCTTCTTGCACTGATGCTTGATTCTCCCCAAATTGAGGAATTGACCCCAGAATGTGAAGCAATATGTACAAGCAAACTGTGCAACAAATAAATTCATGGTTAATTATATTAGTAATTCATAGCTTTACTAAAAGTGGTGAGGTGGTGCTAGAGCACTTTTTTTATTCAGATCCAGATTGAACAAGTCTCAACATAGTACTGTGTTTCAGCAGGGAGGACAGTGCACTGGTTTTACTCTGTGGATGTCCATCAAGGACTTTTAAGACTTTGAACCATTGTTTCCAACACTTCAACATTATGTCACTCTATGAACTGGTGTGTTGAGCAGAGACATGACTTTTGAGAAATGATAGAAAAAATACAAGAAGCAGCTGAGCTATCAATGGTACCATATCAACTGAAGACTTACACTAATGAAGATAGAGAGTGACACTCCCATAAATATCTCTAACACAGAACACCACAGACTGAGCAGTTCAGGCGAGTCCCACAGTTTGCGCGCCTCCTTTCCTGGACTTTTTTTTATCTTTGTACACTTCATGTCTTTCAGTCCAAAAAAATTTTTTTTTTTACATTACTTTCATCAGCGAAGGAGCACACTATCCAACGCTGACATAGATCGTAACTATGAGAATGATGAGGGCCACAACCGCTACGACGATGGCAATTAACACTTTCATCCTCTTGTTCTCCCATCTTTTCTTTTGCTTCACTTGGTTGGCTGTCTTTTCAAAGGCTTTACTCTGAGGAAAAACACACACACACACAGATAGAAGATGTTACATTTTGTCATATCATTTCATATCAAGTGCTTCATGTAAACAACTTTGCCTCTTTCACAATGAGTGCACTCGCAGCTGGATTTGAAAACCCAGCGTTAACTGAGCCAGTTGATAACCAGCTTCTTGCTGCCGGTTATCCAGCATCGGCAACGAGATAGAGCCGGACTAAGTTGAACTTGCTTCGTGATGCAGGAATCTGGTCAAAGTAAGTATGGCTCTCTGTGGTTTGGTGCTGGGCAGGCAGCAAACAGAAGGTTGACCAGAGCTTGACTGAACAAAAACAGTTTCTGGCCCTAAAACCAAAAACAATGATCTTAAAGAAGCTAAAATGCTCCACAGTGTTAGTCGGGTGATAATTCTATGTGGGTTTGTCACTTTACCCATCACACAAAGTTGATCCATTATTATAAAAATAATAATATTGAAAAGTATTGATTAGTGCAGCTTTAACCATGGTGTTCTCCCTGAGAGCTGCTTTCCTACTTTTGACTGTTTCTAGACCAGAGTGTCTCCCTGAGGGGCCCTTTAACTAAAATCTCAGTTGTCTGCTTGTTTTCTTCTTTGTGAATTGCTCAACAGTGTGATGTAACTCGAGCCAATGGGGCAATGTGGGAACGATGTGACCCACTTGTCGACCCCCGGACGGACATTCGCCTCGTGGCATGTCCTGGACTCACTCTGTCATACCCAGGGAGACCAGCTCACTTCATTCATCTTAGGAAACAATAGGAAATACCTTTCTAAAAATAGCACCATAAAACACAATCAGGATGTAAATTGTACATTTGTTTTCCTCTCCAGCTCCACCTAAGGTGTATTTATAAACATCAATATGACATTTCCTAGTTTTAATCCCTGGGCGCCTGTGGAAAAGGGAGTGTGTTATTCAATCAACCCAAAGACTTCCACAGACCGCGGTTAAGTAAAAATAGCTAAGTAATAACGTCTTTCCACTTAAACATCTTATCTGAACTCCTCCTGCTCACCTTTGCCAGCAGCTCATCAGCCCTGTCCTCCAATTCAACCAGTTTAGTAGATCTCTCATCAGCCTTGTTCAGGTTGTCCAGCATGATGACCTTCACCTCCTCCACATCCTCCTGGGCCTGCTGCAGGCGGCTCTTCCCATTCTCCTGTCCGATCAACACACACAACAAGGTCAGGGTGAGACACGGGTGAGACAACTTTTTTTTTTTGCAATTAATGTGCTTAAATTGTTTGGACTTTCCAATAGAGAAAGATGGATGGATAAAAGTCATTTTGCAAGCATCCAGCACCAGCCACATCTTTCTTCAGATGAGAAGTGATGGATTTTATGTTTCGGGATAAACAGAAAGCACTTAGCATGAGCAGTTATGGCTGAAGAAGCCAGCCTTCATCTACTGAAAACCCAAGGAAAAGACATTGCAGTCTTTTAATTCCGCTTATTGATTCACAAGTGATCTCTGTGAATCTAGGAATGTCAATTCAGCAGAATGAATAAAACCGAATCTAGTTTAAAAGTATGAGGAACTTGTGGATGGCCACACATCATCCGGGGTTCTTCTTTTCCTCACACTTGAGTCTCTCGAGAGCCGCATAAGTCATTACATAACTGTTGGGACAGGCTGAGTAGCACTCCCAGTGACTACTAAACAGACCTTCATGCTTAAAATTCCTCTTTAAGCACCAAAAGATGCGATTCGAGAATGAGCAACAGTTGGACTCACAGCCATTGTTAGATGAACCTTGACCTTTTGACCTTTTTTGTTTTATGACTCTTCTTCTGCTTTTATCTGCTTATCTGCTTCTTTTGGCCTTCATATTGGGTTCCCACAGGAGAAAATATTAATAGCCTCAGTGCAAAAAGAGTTGATGCATATAAAATCTCAGGAGGACTGTAGCAGTCACCACATGCTTTTATTTTGGCTTTTGCACACAGGTTTCTTTTGTACTAATTTGTGCATAATCATTCATTTACTGTAAGCAGTGTAAATTATTAGCTACATATTCTAAAATGATCAAACCTGCATTTCAGCACACATTTAAAAAAAAATGAGTAAAATGAAAATCATATTGCTTTTTGTACAAACATCATGTGTCTGATATAAATCAGACGAGCTTACTGTTTAGTAAACAGAGCAACAGTCTTGCAGTGACCAAGCCATCCTGCTGCAGCATCTTTTCCAAGTGGATTAAAGCAAGAGCACATTCATTTGTAGTTTTATAACTAAAACAGATGTATTATTAAAAGCAATATTCCTCAGCGCTGAGTGAAATCTGAACCTTAAATGAAAAGAGGAACAAATTATGAGACATGAAACTAATAAAAATGAGGTAGGATGGATTTTTTTTTAAGAGCATGAAGGTTACTATACGCCTGCTCTGAGGACAAGGCAGCACCCAAGGGCCCGGACAGTAAATGAACAGAACAGCAGCAGCCTGGGTGACTACAGGTTAATAAAACCCTGGAGCAGGATATTTAGAGAGTAGCTTCACCTCACAGCAATTAGTATCCTGACAGTTTCCCTTTGACCTTTGGCTCTTGTGAGGACTGGGAGGAAGCCAGCATCTCAGAAGTTGACAGGGACAGGAAACAGACAGATAGAACAAAACAAGTACACTCTCAGCATCTTGATTCAGCTCACAATTCATTGTCATTTCCTGTTAAAGCACAGTAGGATAAGAGGAGTAAACCTGCTACTTATAGACGACTGGTAGAGCTGATTAATGGATGCCCAGTCATCTCATTTTTTTTGGCCAACCAAATCGTAGTGATAGAAGAACAATAGTCTGTGTTTAAAATTCAGCCGGCGACGTCTTAACACAGGAACTGCTGCCCATTCCAGTTTCCCTCCTTGCTTCCTTCCTTCCCTCACTCCCTCCCTCCTGCCTGCATTAACGTACCTGGCATAATATTCAGGGAAACCACACCCACATCATGTAATAGCATGTTCATTGTAGTGTAGTATGGTACTCCATCCTATAACACGTGCTGTGCTGCTACCTAATAATAATTAATAATTTTTCTTTTGTGAAATAGAGTTCATTCACTTTATGAGATCTGTTTATTTTAATGACAACATCCGGGATCAACAAATGTGACCCATGGTGCTATTGACTGCACACACTCCAAAAAAAAAAAAAAAAAAGTGCATTCTTAATTCATGACTTCATGAGTTGGCTTCATTGTGAAAAGATGAATATATTTATTTTTTTATTAATTTTCCTTTTCACTTCTCTCCAAATGCTGCTCTTAAATCTAAGTCTCTGTCTAGCCTGGTGTCATCAGAACACTGAATTTCTCCATATTAAAAGGATGAGTTCACAATTTTTCAAGTGTGTCTTAAAACAACAGTCAGGAGCCCAAATGAATAGTGAAACATGTTCTTTTTCACTGTAATCATTCCTCCTGTTCATACTGACCATTAGAAGATCCCCTTCATAATGCACCTACAATGGAAGTGATGGAGGACACAATCCACAGTCCTCCTTCTGTGCAAAACTGTGTTTAAAAATGTATCTGAAGCTAATATGAAGCTTCATTCATCCAAATGAGTCAAATCCAGTAGATATCTTTCAACGTTACAGTCTTTTTAGAGCCAAAGTCCCTCTTTTTCTTACTATACTTCCACCACAGCTCAACAGGGAAACACTGAGGAAACACAAAGAGGGAATTTGATGCTAAAAAGTTAATGTGGCAGATATCCATTTGATATGACTAACTCATAAAAGCCTCAGATCAACTTTTAAACAACGGTGTGAACACACTGTGGATTTTGGACTCCATCAATGACATTGAAAACACATTTGAAGGAGATTTTTAAGAGGCAGTACGAACAGGAAGAATGATTAGAGCGTTCACCGTTCATATGGACACCTGACTGTTATCTTAAGACATACTTGGAAAAATTGTGAATTTATCCTTTAACACCAAACAGAAATCCTCTTGATTTATTTGTCTCTATTGAATTTTTGCTTTTGTTTTTGTATTTATTCAAGTTTATCGATGTAACGATTCTTCTCGTGTATCTAGGCATTAGACATACCTCCTGTTTATCTCTTGAATAAACAGTTAAAATGGAAGACGCTGAAGTTCACAGCAGTACTACCCGGTTGCCCACTTGTGGGACTTTGCCCACAGATAATGGTTAGAGTATACTCTGTCACTAACAAACCTTCCTCTTTTCTCTCTCTTTCTCCAGCCTGTTAACTATTAACTAATATATCAATTTAGGCTGTAAGAGATTGACATTCACTCACCATTGCTGTCCCGTGTCTTTCTGTGCTTGTGCCGAGGCTGTCACCGGATCCAGTGCATTTAAAGTGCGACTGAAGTTGACTTCAGAGACAGGAAGCACAGCTCACCAGATCTACGGTTTGAACCTGCCTGAATGTTCCCCTTTGTGCCCCAAACAAGCTCTGCAACGTTTTTGCGGCTTTCTTTGTTGTTTGGAAGTGACTTTGTCACTGTCACTTTCACTTCTCCCCGGTAGACTCGTCCCTCTGCGTCTGTTCACGCACTCCGTCCTTTCTGACTGTGAGACATTCACGGTATTCCCGGAAAGTGATCACGTGACTAATACTGAGTTGATAGAGTCCGGACTTCCCGTTGTCTGGACTTGTTGGTAAAGGGGTTTTCTGTTGGCTGCAAGTGGGGAATATACTGCTTTACCATGCATAGTCTACATTCATTACATCATTACATTCACTGTAATGCAAAGCATTTTATTATTTTCAATTTTGCTATTTTCTATTTCCACTCATCGACATTTTAGAGATAAACATCAACTATTTTTACTTCACTACATTAATTTCTTAATAATAGTCACTGGTTACATTCAAAACATATATTCAGCTTATAAAATATGATGCATAGTTAAAGTATTGAACTAACATTAAAGTGCAGCTTACATTTGAATGCATCAATAATATAAATAAATACATAGTTCAATTATATATAACGTTATGTAACAGTGTTGCAATTTTGTACTTTAGTTACTTTTACATCTGATACTGTAAATATATTTTGCTGATAATACTTTTCTACTTTTGTACTAAGTAGCTGTGGGAGTGCTATACTAGTGGAGAAGCTATCAGTACTTCTTCCACCTCTGCTTATTTAACAATGCTGAAGAAATTCAGCAACAAAAATGTGTAGAAAACAACAGGGGAATTTTCTAGGCTATAAAATTTATATTATTACAATAATTTTATTGTTACAAGAAGTGACACCAGCTGATAAATAGGTGTTGTTTATATTTACTGGTTGCATGGTTCATTTCACACTCTACAAAACCTCTATATTTCTATTGTTTATTTGCTACTTATGGTGTGCTTTTGATGGCTATATTACTGTAGTTATCTTCACCACCTGAGATGATTTCATTTAATACTGTGGACTAAAACATGATATCTTACTTTATATTAAATATGGTTTGAAAATATCTTGTCATAAGCAAAGTCACCCAGAGAACGTAAAAGCTGTTTCAGCACCTGAGGTTAATTATTAATTAGGTTAATTATTATATGATGATGTGATGTTCTTCTTTTCTCTGAGTTTAAAAAGTTTGAATGGGAGTTTTAAATTACCAGGGGCACCTGAATGCAGCGGTACTGTGACTCCACACTGACTTTCCCTTATCTCCTTCATGCAGCAAGGAAACCAACGAAAATTCCATAAAAAATGCATTATAAACATACTCATTTGCTTTTACGCTGAGCAAGTATGGGCATATGAGCATATCATATTTGCAGTATCCAGTTTACACTCTTTACTTCTCAAACATGTCAAGAATGTTCAACTACTGTCCATTTCCAGCAGGCCGTTGCAAATCTACTGCAGAACATTGTGTGCTGTGTTGCCACTGATGGGTGTTGCCTACTTAAAGGGAGTGCAAGAAAATGACTGCTGGTTCACCCTTGTGAGAAGTATGTATGATATTTATATAATATTCCCTGTGGGAAAATTATATAAATATCATACATACAAGTCTGACCTATAATTTTGTGCTATAGTTCTGATATCTGTGTTGTATCTTTTGTTGTGACTGTAGTTCTTTTTTCCTGTGAAATAAAAACAATGGTGTTCTTGTCACACATAAGTCTCTGCTATGACGTGTGTTGGGTGGCATTGAGACCAAAGCGTCTCTGTGTGTCCTCTGAAGGGGGACAGATGCAGAACAGTTGGTCATCAGTTACTCAAAGCAAGTGTGCTGCGCTCAAGACTAGGCAGGCTCTTAATCATGAGTGCTGCCGTATGTGCTTAGTGTGTCCCTGCCACGTATATGATAAGGAGCTGACAGGTAGACAACACAACTCCATTGTAGCTCAACTGCGTCACTCACGCGGGCAATTAAAATTCTTTCCGACAGTCTTCGATTCATTCAGTATGAGTTATATGCCAAACAAAACACACCAAAAGAGAGACCCCATTACCGCCTCTGTTTATGGAAAAAGTCCAAACATAATTGTCAGATCCAAAAAAAAAAAACTTAGATCATCAAAAGTTGCGGCACAATTAATTTATAACAACAGTTGGCACACTGCTGTTTTTCCTGTTATCAGTTCCAAAGGGTGCAAAGAGGAATAGAGGACCTGAAGCTAAAAGAGGTCAGTGAAATATCAAAAACAGGAAGTAGGGTAATTCACACATTTCTAACTGAAACCTCAAAGGCCTAAATCACCTGTTTCATAAGAGCTTTTCAAATGATAAAAATCCCCCAAGTTCATTTACAGTAATCGGCTACATGAAAACATGCACCTACACCTACTGCTGTAGCCAATCAGTGTTATTGAGTTGAATAGCACTGAAATATCAAAAACCTTATCTTATGCACATCAATTACATTAACCCATAATCAGCTTTGAAAGATTTTGTATAATTTTATTTGTACCCATGTCCTATTTCATAGATTGCGTGATCACATGGTTCAATCAAGATATCTGGCATTAATGAAAAAAACATGACTTTGCCCTCAAAAGGTTTCTAGTCACAAAGACTTATACTGATCATCTCATTTACACTAGCCTAAGAAATTTGACAATATGAAGTTGTCATGAACTACACAAAGCTAAGACAAATGACTTCTCAAAACATATTGAAGAGGCTAGGGGTGGTAGCTCCAAACTGTGGAAACACATCAACTGTTTAACCAACTAAACCCCCATAAACAACAGTGAATAAAGGAGCTAAGAATAAACAACAAACATATCTCTGATCATGCAACAATTGCATTGAATCCAATGGTGTTTTTTGTAGAGTCATTTCATGAACTTGCAAACAATTTTAAATCAGTAGAGCTGCAACCCAACACGATGGACCAGAACACTCAAAATCTATTTTATATTAAAGAGGTCAATCTTGGAAAAAGTCAACACAATCATGAGTCACTTCAGCAACTCAAAGGCCAAGGACATCCGTTATCTTGATCCTGCACTGATAAAGAAACACAGAACCCAACAATTTAAGCTAATAACACACCTTGTGAACTTATCAATTAAAACAAGAACTTTCCTTGAGACCTGGAAAACAGCCGTCATCAGTACAATCTTTAAATCTGGTGAGCAAGACTTCACGTGTAATTATAGACCCATTACCATTCTCCTAGCTGTCTCCAAGATACTGGAAAATATTGTAGCAGAACAACTCATATTGCATCTAGAGACAAATCAATTACTGCATCAACAACAATTTGGACCCAAATATTCTACTGAGACTTCTAATTGCTGTTTAATTGAAAAAATAAAAGGTCTTTTGGCATGGCCTACTAGGCTGTGTGCAGGTAGGCGGGGAGATCATCATGGCAGCTGGGTTTATGAGCAGCAACTGCACCTAGTGACAATCAGCTAATGCCCCTAATGCTTCCCAGTGCCAGGTTATTTCCTCTTCCTCCTTGTGTGAGCCCTGTGAACTTTGCTCGTGTGAAGGTCCCCTGACACAGTGCCACCAGAATACTTTTTTGGGTAACTTTTTTTTCTTTTGGTTTCTTCACCAGTCGAGTTGCTCCTTGTTATCTTTAGTGGTTTGATTGGGGTTTTCCCCCTTGTGGTGTTTGTGTTTTCTTATTCTTACTTTGCCCTTTTGAAGGTTTTCAGTTGGACTTTTGTATTCTTCCCCGCCTGGGTGTTTTTTGTTGTTTTTGACTATAATAAACCTCTCCGATACTCTGCATCTGGGTCCTGGCTCTCCCTTAAACACCACCTCGTGACATCTTTTCGATAAAGGCCATGAGGTCGGAGCAATCTTCTTAGATTTGAAAAAGGGCCTTTGACACTACTAAGTCCAATTCTCTGACCATGCCTCACAATGGTTTGGCTCGTAAGGGAAGATTACAACGTGTAAGAGTGAATAAATAACATCAAGATACCCCAGAGGTCAATTATAGGTCCATTACTATTTAGCATGTATAACAATGACCTGCCTTCTTTTGTTGATGTTCTGGAGTTGACTGTCAAATGTATGCAGATGATACTGTCATTTATACATCTGCAAGAACATCTAGCAAGGCAAAACCTAATTTGGACATTCAATTTTCTCTGTTCACTGAGAAAAACTATGGAACTGTCTACCCACTGAGATGAAAAAGCAACACAATTTCAATGTTTTTAACATAGGTGTTAAATCACGGCTAAAAGGGAAACAATACTGTTCTCACACTTAATACCCCTGTATAGACACACCTGTATTTTTATGTGTGCATGTATTCTTGTTTTCCTCCTTTTTTTTCTTTACATTTTAACTTTTATATTCTAGCTTTTTTTTTTAAAAAAAAGCCTCTCTTGTGGACAGGTGTTGTATTTTAGCGTTTCGCCATGAACACTAAAAGTGCATCTGGTGCCTGTGCATAACTGTATGTTACGTTTTCAATGCTATTGTGATGTCCATGTCAAATAAATAAATTTAACTAACTTGATTAACTAACATATTGTTTAAAGGTTAAACTTGGAAGCACTGGGATGCTGAACAGCAAATTGTACGAGACTGGAACCCAGCATGAAAGTAAATACACAACTAGAATAGATTATGGATAAGTCCTAATGGATTTTCCAGGGACCTTTAGTTATTTGTTTGGAATTGTTTATTTAAAGCAGTACAGTAGTGTTGTGTAGTAGAGTGCTTTGCTTTGTTATACCACACTATGGTATATCATTTTATAACCATATCCCTCACTGAAGCGTCTGAACTCCTCATTTCAATTCCATTATGAAATTATCCAGCATTGTTTGCAGTTCTGGGAAGTACTGGTGATATGTCTCTTCATTTGTAAACAGTAAAGAGAAAGAGTTGGTCCACGTGAGTCAAACAACCAGGGCCTCACTTTTTGTCAACACAGACTTAAAGATAACCATGAATAAATATATATATAAAAAAATAATCTGCTGTTATCAGAGGGGAGACAAGAAACAGCCTGTTCCTGCAACTACTTCCTTTTAACAAGTGGTATTACCTGATCCAAGCTAAAGTTTTTTAAAGCAGTGTCACTCATTTTCTGTGGCATGCCATCATATGGACTTGTCATAGTATAGTATAGTATAGCACAGCATATTTATCATAGTATGTATAATATAGTGCTGTGTAGTATGGTATGCTCTATAGTAGTGTATAGTCAGTCTACTTCAGTACTGAATATCACTGACCTTGATAAACCTGCTTTTGCTCCAAACTACTTTTGTTTTACTATCACCTCATCGAAATGACCATATAATGACCACAATACATGCGGGATAGAGTATTGAACGTTTTACTGAGGCAGGGCATGAGATTTTGTCAGGTCAGAGCTGCCAGGGTCGCCGATCCGGCCAACAAAAGGCTTCTTCAGGGAAAAGCTGCACAAATACAAAGGCTATATTCAGCATACTGAACACCCTCCCTCTGCATCATTGTATAATAGTCGTCAATGGATGGTAGACTCACATCCGCATGACTACAACAGTCTGAGTTTGAGCTGATTTCCCATCAGTAACAAAGGGCTTTCAGTGCTGTTTGTGTTTGTCTCAGAGACTGTTGTTCCAAAAACTCATCAGGACTTTTGTCACGGGGGATAAAACCTTAATATTTCAGTCACCGCTTGTTGACAAAACAGCACATTCACACCAATGAGATGCAGAGGTTCACTGTTGTGGAGTCAACAGGAGAGGTGAGCCTGTTACAACCTGTCTGACAGTCTGCTTGAGTTTCGACTTGCTTGGTATTCCTTTTGTAGGTTGTTTGGTTCAAATTCATTCTGTTATGTTTTATATTTGGCGAACATATCTCAAGATTTGGAAATATCTGTTGCCTTTCATTGAGGGCACTGAATTCAGGAGAGCTGTAAAATCAGAAATTAAAATTATAATTATTTCATAACTGACTAACAGCAGAAACAATTATGGGAATTTCTAAATCATCAGTAATAATAAACCTTAAAGTTCTACTGATCTGTCCTCACTTGAAAACAGATGTGTGCACACTTAAGCATGCTGGCAACTAACCTCACCAGCTGGGCCTGATTTGTAGTATACCCCTTCTCTTTCTTACTGCATTCTTCCAGCACTCAACCAAATGTGACCCACTTTCTGTGAGGTGGACTGTCGTTTGTATACACCAAAATGTTTCTCAGCTTTTTGCTATTGCTCAGCTGTGTTTGTAATTCCAGAATGAACAGAAACCGAAAGTGTGAGCAAATGTGTCATGTTGCCCAATTTGCCCTACATGGTTTCATGACCAGAGAAGCTATGGGGGGGAGGGGGGGACTTCCTACTAATCCACGTCAAGTCTCTGATTGGCCAGACTCTCTGTCTCCATCTTGTGGAAATTTAACAAAAAGCAAAGTTGTAACAAAATAAAAAGTATTTCTTATATAGATGGGTGACAAATTAAAGCAAAAACCAGTCCAGGTCTAAATGCTTGACCTCTACAGTGAGGGGATCTGATAGCTCTGTTATGCTTTGGGGGGAATTTTGCGTGCATGGTTTGGGTCGACTTGTCCCCTCAGAGAGAAGAATCAGTGCAAATCAACACTGAGTCACTGACTCATTACCTTTATCTTATGATCAAACATTTCTATCCTGATGGGAGTGTTCTCTTCCAGGATGACACTCCCTTGATTGAAAGGGCACGAGGGCTCACCGAATGGTTTGATGAGTATGATGTGAATCATATGCTATGGCCTTGACAGTCACCAGATCTCAACTCAAGTGAACACCTATGGGAGATTTTGGACTGAAATGTTAGACAGCGCTCTCCACCGCCATAATTAAAAACACCACATGAGGGAATATCTGTTGAAAGAAAGGTGTTCAACTCTCCAGAAGAGTTCAGAGATTTGTAGAACCAATACCAAGGTGCATTGAAGCTGTTCTGGCAGCACATGGTGGCCCAAAACCTTACTAACACAGCAACAGATCTGCGGCAGAGTCTGTATAAGCAGACAATGATCTTGGCCTCACTCAGCATGGATCAGCTCATTATCCATGTGTGGAAAGGAAACGAGACTGCTGAAGCGTGTGAAAAACATTAAAGAGTTTCTTTCTAATATTTTCTACTTTTTATTCCTAGTTCTGAACCATTTTATGATTAACATTATGCATTTTATGAAGAATTGTTTATTTACATACAGATTTTACAGGTCAATTTAATAAAGCATAAATAAGTAACATCTAAAGAACAAATACTTTCATTGACACATTGAAGACTGTTGCGAATATAAATATAAATGTGAATGTTTAGACAAACTACAGTTCATGATAGGAATTATTTTGACCTCTTTGAAGCTAAACTGGTGTGGTCCAGTAACAGCAGAGAGATGTGGTAGATAATGCTGTTAGAGGTAGACACACAAGATCTTTGCTCAAGACTATTATAAAAATGTTTTGGAATATACATTTTTGCTTTTGTCTAGAAGCTGTTTATTATGAGTTGACATGAGCCCAGCAGGGGAGCCATGCAGGGGCTGTAACTGATCTCTCTCATATGGATGGCTGAGAGAGATCCTCCAACACTAGACATGTGGGAACAGACATGAGCCTGAAAACTGACATTTAACAGCTGTCCCCGCTGGTTTGGTTATCAAATCAAAGTACCGGACCCTGTGTTAAAGTGTGGAGCTCCCGTGCCTATAAAAACTGGGCCTGTTTTCTGTCATTCAATTCCTCCGTGATCTCTGTTGCTTCACTTCATATAAACACAAAGAAAGAGTGAAACAGGAGCGCTGTGTCCGAGCTGAGCTTAGGAACTCACTGGCTCATTTTTTAACTGTGAAAATATGCGATGGTTGATAATCAAGGCCACCGTGAAAAAAAGGAATTCATGCAATGCTTTGAGCAGTGCTTTGTATAATGTGCAATAGAAATGGGTTTAGGATTTAAATACATCTATATGTACAATATGTGCATGTGTTTATGGCTTATAATGTGCAATAGGAATGCATTTGTTTATGATTTAAATATATCTGTATATACATTATGTGTGTGTGGGTGTTTATGGCTTGGGGCTGGGATTGACTATAGGAGGCAAAGGGGCACTGGTGGGTATGACTCCGGTAGCCAGCAGGATGATGATGAGGATGATGATGAGGACGACCACCACGATGACCACGATCAGCTTGACGTTTTTCCAACAGTAGGAGTGAGCCACTTTCTGAGACGTCTTCTTAAAGACTTGAGCCTGAGCAGGGAATGAAATGAGACGATCCATTGAGGATGGATGGACATCAAAACCATTAACATCAACAAAACCTACAAGCTCTTAACATTTTGGTGTAACTAGTAACATTAATAATGTCTGCATTCCATTCACTGTGCACCCTGGTTCACTGCTTCATTTACATGTGCACTAGTGTCCTGGCTATGCTTTGCACATGTAAACACCTTATCCTGGTTTTGAGAGATCTGGAGTACTCCAATAGAAACCAGGTTTCTTGTGTTCTATATAAACTCCAAAACTGGGATACATGTAAACACACTCATAATGTTATTATATACAGTTGTGCTTTTTCTGTTATCCAAGACCAAATGTTGCCTCTAGAATGATGTGTTTGATGAGACAGCAAGAGGTTCTAAGTTACAGTAAAAGTAACAGGTGAATGCCATGATGTAGTCATTGTCATAATACCAAGCATTTACTGGAAGAGGAAAACACAACATTTCCTGGAATGAGAAAACTAGAATGACAGGTTGTGTACTTTAGAGAAAGTATAATGAGCGATACATCCTGTGCAGTGAGGCATTTGAACCAAAGACAAAAAAGGTTCATGGGTTGATAAGCTTAATACAAAGATTAGGTTAAAGCAGGAGAAAGCTTCATGTGTTTTCTGTAGTGTCTTGAATGTGGGATGGCCTCTGCTGTTATACTGGTTTATGATTATGATGAACACTAAGGTCATAGTTTAACAACATTTATTTGACCTCACGTCCCACTGTGACTGTAACGTACACTAAAGATACACTGATGTAAAATAAAGACACATGACAAAGTAAGAGGGATAAATTCTGGCAATGAAACTTACCGCTTCTTCCATTTCCTTTGACTTCTTCAAGGCGTTGTCAAGCTTGCCCTCTCGTACTAGAATTCCTTTGATGTTCTCTTTCACCTTGTCCTCTACCTCATTTATCTGAACAGTTATGTCTTGTATCTTGTTTTGTGGCACTGGCTCTTCTACCACTCCTCCCTGCTCCTGATATGGGACACAAGTAGCGGTAAGTGACTTTAAATGCAAGAATTTAAACATATCTTAATTTAGCTAATATCACTTTTTCATTATAAACTTTTATTTCTGTTGTTTTGAGGTACTTTTAGGTGTGCTCGCTGCTGAAAACTGTAGGTGCAAACACTGTAAATAAGTTCAAATGTCTTGAAATGTTAAGTATATGCATGTAAGATGTATGGGAGTCTAAGTTGAATTGCTTAAAGCAGTTGAAGTGTCAGTAGAAGTTGAAGCATTGAAAGGCTTTGAAAGTCTCTGTTGTTAGTGCAACAACTGAAAGCAATTGAAATAGTAGTTTCAAGTTTAAGTCCCGCAGACAAATGAACTGTCAGTTTGTATGTAAACACTGGATGTAGTTAAACTAACCACTGAAGAGTAAGAGTCAGTTGAACTGTAAACACTGAAAGCAAATGAAATCTTAGTTGAAACTAAAGTGTCACATATAGTCGAATAGTTGATGTGTCAGTTGTTACATAAGTAGTGGCAGTGAAGTGTTTGAGGTGTCAGTTGAAGAGAAAGAATTAAATCACGTTCAAACTTGTATCTAACCTGCTCCTTTCCCTCTAATTCAACACACTTCAAAGGATGTAGGAATCATAATCCAAGCCTCAAACAAGACAAGACAAGTTAACAAGATAAATTAACCAGGAAGAGTAAGATATCAAATGATTTAATGTTAGTGAGCATGGCAGTTGGTATTGGCTATGAGGGTCCCACCCCCCTATAACAAAACCCTCTCTTGGAAATTAAGATTACATTAATTTGTAGCTTTATAGCTGAGCTAGTTATCGTTGAAAGTGTGTAATGAAACAAAGGCTGCGATGAAACTTAAGTGACCAAAGGAACAAGTTATGAGACATGAAACAAATGTTATCAAGTCAGGCAGGTTTTTCCAGATCATGAACAGTGTTTACAGTAACCTCTATGTCTGGTCTGAGGAAACAGCTGCACCCAAGGGCCTGGGCAATTAATGATCAACACAACAGCAGCCTGGGTGACCACATACTTGTTTGACCTAAGAGCAATTAACATCCTGAGAGGTTTCTCCTTGACCTTTGCCCTCTGAACCATGAGAGTACATGAGATGATGACAGGCACAAGAAATTATTTTAAGAGCACACATGTGTTGTTAATGACTGCCCATACTACCAAAAATGCATTTTGTATCACTTAACATCTTATAAATCTTATATCTAATATAATTTATCTTTCACATAATTTTCGTTTCAAGTACATTTACGGACAAAGTTTTTAAATCTTTTTTTTCCCCTAGAATATGTATTTGTAATATAAACTCACACCAGCTACCGTGTCTCATTCGCCCATCATTACATTAGATTATGGAGGATCGAAAACGTCTGCCAAAACAAAATTGCCTTTCTATTTCTGTCTCTTTTTAAGTTGTGTGAACATTTATAGTGAAGCTAATTAGCCTATAAAATGAAGCTACTGTTCACTTACCATCTCTGCCTCTCTGTCCTGTCTCTGGCTGTGTATGGGAAAAGTCTGACACATCTTCAGTGCTTTTATATCCATGACATGGGCTCTTGAACTTCCTGAAAAACAGGGTATCTTCAGTGGTGATGTCATCCTGCATTAGTGGGAGAATCAAAAGTGTCTTACCAGTAACATCATCAGTCCTATAAAATCAAACTTCCTTTCTCTCTATAATTGACAGTTTACACTCAAGATTAACAAACCTTCTCTCACCTGTTTCAACACCATTTCATTAGATTTTACTGCGATGTGTGACTGACTGATGGTTCTGATGGTCTGTTGGTCAGTCTGCCACTTTGGTCCATATTAAAATATCTTTAACAACTTTTTTGACATGCATAATCCTCAGAGAATGAATCCTAATGACTGAAGTATTCCAATGACCTTTCCTCTAGTGCCACCATGAACACATCTATGGCTCCACATGTGGATGGATTGCCATGAAATTTGGCTCACACATTCATGTCCTCCTCAGGCTCTCTGATTGGGATTCATTTAATGTATTCCCAGATAATTTACAATTACCAAAGGTGATCATGTGACTGTCCTAACCAATGTCGGCTATGACCTGGATTAGCTGACTTGTTGGAAAGTTTGAAAGATCTAGGCATTAAAGACGCTTTCCAGGTGTATTATGGGAAATGTAGGATTTGTAGTAGTTTTTGGAGATTGTCTCTGGGCCTCTGCTGCTTTCATTTTGACCATTCTTTTTCAAATGTGTCTTTCGCAACTCCTTCCAACTGTATGTAAGCGCTACTTAAGTGATACTTAATCACTGGAGTATCCCTTTAAGAATATGATTGTTGAACTGCATATAATGTCCATCACCTAAATGAACTCTTTTCATTGCAGTGTTTGCAACACTAATTTGGTTTAATTAAAGTTACATGTCCGTAACTGCTTACAACCCCACACATGTGAACATTTTCTGGATTTAATCATCTTTTACAATTATTAACAGAACATCTGAGTTAATTATGACAAAGATTTGGACTTTGGGAAATCGCAATAAATTAAGAAATAATGGATGGTACTTGGAACAGCAGTGGAAGTTTGAGCAAAGTTTTAGAGAGGAATTGACCAAGTTTGAATGTGGCTCAAGAGGTTCAAATCCATTTAAGACTCCTTTCTGATCTACTTCAAGTCTTATAAACTCTCTGTCTCCATCTTGTGGCAATTCAACAAACAGCAAAGGAGGGCACACCATCACAACTTAAAAGTAAATACTTTTTTTTTTATTTGATATCGGACTATTAAAACTGTTAAAGACAATAAATCATAAGAAATCTGACCCTCGTGAACTCTGGTAAGCAGACATTACAGCTACATCACAGGTCTGCTGACCAGGATTCATCTGTTTCGAGAATGTGAATTCAACATAACAAGTGTTAAAGGCAATGGAAAAAGCCTCTAACACAGTGACATGTCTGCAGATCAACAGGACAGCCTCACACAGCACAGATCGGATAACAAGTGTGTGAAAAAGGCAATGAGACAACAAGCACTACTGTCACCTAGAAGCATGTAAAAAAAAAAAGAAAAAAAGAATATGTTCCAACACAGCCTACTTTTCATACCTACTTCTAGAAACTGATTGACAACATAGTAATTGAATTGTACCATTTCTGATGAATCATTTTAGATCACCTGTTGATAGACATACAGCTTTCAGTGGATTTTGATTAAAAAAAGAAGGCACACCAATAACATAACGCATTAAATAAATAGCCTCTAAAGAACATATACTCTAGCATATTAGGCTGTTGCTAACATATATAAATATAGATGGGAATGTGTTACTATATACAGTCCATAATGGGAATTACTTTGACCTCTTTGAAGCTAAATTGGTTACTGTAACAGCAGAGCGAGGTGGGAGATGCACAAGATCTTTGCTCCAGACTTTTATTCTGAAAAGTTAAAACTACATGCTTTGGAATGTATGTTTTTGTGACTTCAAGAGCCTAAAAGGTTGACATGGGCCCAGCAGGGGGAGCCATGGAGGGACTGTAAGTGATCTCTCTCAGCTGGGACACTGGAAGGAACCTTCCTGTCTAGACTGGTGGGAATTGACCTTGAACAGCTGTCCCTGCTGGTCTGTTTCTTAAATCCAAGTAAAGCCCTGTGTTTAAAACCTGGAGCTCTTGTGCCTCCAAAAACTTTGTCTGTTTTCTGTCAGTTGACTCATCACTGACCTCTGCTGTGAAGAAAAACAGTGAAACAAGAACACTGTGTCTCACAAACTGCAATATTTCTAGAGTTGGAGGAAGAGAATGAACATGATCAGTTAAAAAGACTTAAGATTACACTGCATAGCACAAATGTACAAATCTACAATTCTGCGTTATCTTCCCTTCTCAACACTACACATTTGTTTGTGAGGTTTTTCAGTCATTTCGAAAAACCATACAGTTCATCAGTTAAGTTCCTGGTTCCCTAATTTCACCATTATGTGATTTTTGTCCTACAACAGATAATTTTAGAGCATAAAAATTGTTTCTTAAACTCTGACAGTATACTATTGACAGAATACAATGCTCTCTACAATCACAAGCCTTCAATACAAATTAAGTAGCTTATTACAACATATTAGAAATAGCTAAAGCAGTTGCATGTTTATAATAATAAACTATCTGACAAATATGAAAAGAGTCCTATGCATGATTACTTTTTCCTCAATTGACAGACTATAAAGAAACCGGGAGCACTTTGAAAGGAATAAGCCCACAAATGGTAACATATGTATCCAATACACAATTCAGATTTTCATTAAATAAACTGTGACCTAAAATAGTTACAGCTTTGTGTTTGCTGCATTTTTCCAATGAGAGAAAACAACAAAAAAAAATGTTTTCAAAGCCCAGATTATTTCTTTTGGACACTGCATTTTTCCATCTTTTAAACCATACAAACTGTCTTTTATAAAAAAAAGGTGCAAGTAAGTGATAACATTTAAGACAAACATAACGTCTGGTAAGAGAGTGGAGGAATCTGCATTCATTATTTCCATCCACACACATTCAAGTGGGCTCGCTGACTTCCTCTTTGCCAGGATGAAATAACCGTTGGTAGTTAAGCAAAAGAACTGACGGTGGTGGTATAAGCCTTCCTTTAAGAACAGTGATTATGCTGCTGTCAGGTGAAGACCTCTGACCTCCAAGAGACCTTACTCAAAAATGGCTGCTGAAATTGTGTTTTGAAAGGGTTTCATAAGCTCTTGTGTCATTAAAGTTCCTTGAACCAAAAGCAGGAAATACTTAAATTCCAATACAAGCATGAAAGTTACCAGAAGACAGTAACTCAGAAGTGATAAAGGTCGCACCAGACAGCAGTGATTTGCAAAACTTTTGTGTAATGTGCAATAGGAATGCATTTGTTTATGATTTAAATATGTCTGTATGTACATTATGTGTGTGGGTGGGTGTTTATGGCTTGGAGGTGGGCTTGACTATAGGAGGCAAAGGGGCACTGGTGGGGATGACTCCGGTGGCCAGCAGGATGATGATGAGGACAATGATGAGGACGACCACCACGATGACCACGATCAGCTTGACGTTCTTCCACCAGTAGGAGCGAGCCACTTTCTGAGACGTCTGCTTAAAGTGCTGAGCCTGAGCAGGGAAGGAGACGAGACAGTCCAAAACATATTTAGCAAACAGGTCCATTTCCCATCAGAGACATTTTATTTCAGAAAGTACACATGTTATTAATTGATTGCTAAACCTAAACCTTTGGAGCATGTGGAAAACCTTTTCCACATGCTGGACTGCAGTAATACTGACAGTGGTGGACGGTGGTGTTTTTTTTTTTTAGCCTTTCCAAAAGCAAAGATAAATGTGTAAAAAATGGATTAAACTGTGTTTATCTGCTCTAAAATTAGCTGCAATCATTTATATGTCTTGCTAACTGCCTAAATAGTAACGGTACTGATCTAACCCACTGTTACTTCCAAAGCCAAGAAGCATTCATACTACATTATTTTGTGGGGTTACAGGTTATGTAAAATCTCCTTCATGACAGCACACCCACTGTGTAGTATTTACTCACTATAAGGAAACTGATACTGGATGCTATTATATCAGATTGTAGGCTAATATTACAATCTGGGGACGTTTACACTGCAGCAACAACTAGCAAACTTGTTATCCAAGATGGCGGTACACTTCAGTTAGTCCTCGTCCTGAACTCTTTTTCTCTTATAAAGTTAAAAGTGGAACATGCCGTTTGAAAATACAAACTTTAAAGGATAAATCTAACCTCTGTCTTACTTATCCAAGAATGTAAGATAAGAGTCAAACAGTGCTATGTTATAATACAACAACAATCTGATCTTACATGGTTCCTACTTACATTACGAGGACTAACTAGCTCTGCAGTGCTAACTGTTTTCCTGGGACATGAAACTTCAGTCTGTTGATGATATCATGTATGTAGCTATCAAAAAAAAGTCAACTAGAAATATTTTTAATGTTTTAAACTGCCTAATGGAGCTAACATTTGCTTAATTAGCTATCTAGCTTCAGCTGATAAAACTGCCATTTCAGCTGGAAAATACAGTTGCCGACTAAAAAAAGAGGAGAAGCCTGCATTTGCCCACCTCTGTGGAACTCACTGTTTTAAAAGTTAATTCAATTTTTAAGTAGTACATCTGCCACCGTTATCATTGTATACTGTGTGAAACTGAAAGCCTGGCAGGTGTAGTAACAGGAACTAGGGGAAGCAGGGCTTAGCGAAGGGGGAATTTTGCTACTTTCAAGATCCTGGTTTGATCCGTGATGGCTGATTAGTATGGCTTCCTGACATCAATGTTATTAGTTCCACCTGTACTTTTCCCGCAATGACAGAATCTAAATTCCTACCGTGAAGCAGATTTATAGTGACTGTGCAGTGAGGCATTTCAACCTCAGACAAAAGGCTGTGGGGTTAATGAGCTTATTTCACCTATCAAGGTGCAGCTGGAACAATGCCGCACTAAAAGCACTTCATTTAGAGTTTAGGTCAGAGCGAGAAAAAGGCCACGTTGAGCCAAGGTTTGTCTGTGTTCTGTCCCGTCTTGAATACTAACTTGTTATACTGGTTCATTTGATGATAATCACTGAGGTCACAGCTTGACAGTCTCTTTATTTACCACCACACAGTCTACATCTCAACCCACATTTACATAAAAAAAAAAAGAAATAAAAGGATAAACTCCTGTGAAAAGACTGACCCCTGCTTGCAGGTCCTCTGACTTGCCCATGAGGTCATCCAGCCTCTCTCCTCGGGCCAGGATTCGGTCCACGTTCTGCGTCATGATGTTTTTGACTCCATCTACCTGAGCCTTCAAGGTCTCAACCTTGTCCTTTGGCTGAGGCGCTTCTTCTATTCCTCCACGCTCCTGTGATGTGGCAGAGAAAGGTAATGTAGGAAGTTAATCTCAGGGAGAAAGTTTTTACAAACGTAAGCTTTGTTCCATGTCCAAACTTCACTCTTGTATTTATTGGATATGGCTCTGGGTAGTAATGACATTTTTGATACGCTCTAGTTACTGTCAGGTTCTGGTTGTTAGTGTAACTCCTGTTACGGTGTGTAAGCTGTAGCTTCCTCATTGACAAGTTGAGGCGGTGCATAAGAGTCTAGTGTCTGTCCATCTGTCTGTCTGACAACATGTGATGGTGAACCTCAAGGCTCAGTCATCAGATCCTTCTTCTTAGCACAGCCTCTACATCGCATAATCATAACATATTAAAGACTCAGACAACTGCAATCCAAGTGATTAGCCTGTACACGTCTGCACACGTCAACTCTTTGATTTAAGCAACACACTAAAAAGCTTGTCACGTCATGCTTCTTCCATTAAAAGACATGTTGCATAATTATATCAATTCTACTTATTAAGTGTATCTGAGAAAAGGAAGTGTCTCCTCTAAACTCAGGTCCAGGATCAGTCTGTTTAACAAGAACTAAGAGACGGGATCATGTGGACCTTGTTTGAGTGACCGTGTTTGCTTTCCTATTCCCTTTAAAATTGTTTTTTTTTTTTTTTTTTACATTTTACAGATCGCTGGTCATGGTCTGGCCTCTGGAAAGTCCTCTTGTGAACTTTTTATTTCTTAGGTCACCAGGGTTTTGCCGTCTCGACTCTCAAATTCTTGTAGAACTGAATCAGCATCGTCTTTTCCATCTGTTTTCCCCCATAAATGCTTTAAAATGTGGTTCATACCTCCTGTTTATTATCTCATTGACTGGATTAATAAATCTGACACCAGTGTGAGTCAAAGTGCCACCAGCAAAACAAACAATGGTATTTTCAGATAACAATATGCGTGACATCTGTTGGTGGCTCTCAGAGTCCTTTCGGTCTTTCGGGCCTGCTGCGCAACCTGCTAGCTGTCAAACCGCTGCTGTTGTTGTTGTTTCTTTTTAAAACTGCATTCAACAGGAAGATAAGCTGTGATCTCCACACAGTTATGGGTGTGATGTCAAAGTAGAAATGTTAGAGATATGCAGTGTGGCCTGAGTGTGAGTGTGAGTGTGAGTGTACATAGAGTGACTTCAAAATCCCATTGGCTACCACAAGACTGTAAACAAAGCAGTTTCTAGGTAACAGAGCAGGTTTTGCTGCGTCATCTGCTGTTCCGTCCTGTTTCCTCCCCTCCCGTCTTTATTCCTTCCTCCTTTCTCTCCCCTCTTCTCCTCAGAAACCGTTTTTTTTATCCCTTCATTCGTGCAGCATCATTTAATTCACCCCCGAAAACAAAACTTGTAGCTGCTTTCAATCGCGAACAATAATTGTGTTGTTACTTCTATGTTTAATTTGACGTGGTGTTTTCTTTTTTTTTTTTTCTACTTTCCATCTCCTTATCACATGATATGTTTCTGCATTCTTATCAGATGCCACGCTGCACGTCTTGTGTAACTCTGCCTTTATTTAACTGTCATAACTAAGTTCATTCCTCCTCCTCCTCCTCCTCCTCCACCCGTCTGTACCACTGCTGGTTGGTTCAGTGAGGCCCACTGAATGGCTGACAGCTATCCAGTATCAGGTTTTTACAAAAAGAGGTAGACAGAAACAGCCCGAGCCACGAGGCGTTTCATGCGCACCGACAGCCACATTAAGTATGCTATTCAAACATTTGAACTGTTGTAAGCTTGAACACATGAAAGAAAGTGACTCCAAGCTTCCAGTTCAACTCAGCGACTGACCAAACAAACTCCACGCAGACGCCTTTAGCTACCTGCAGAATTATGAAGACACACGAGGAAGTGCTCTCGAAACATGTGAATGAGATAAATCAAATCCTTCCTGTTAAAAAGGTTTGACTGCACTTGTAAATGCAAATGATTTTTATTTGCCCCAGTAGGCCATATGAAATCCTCACTGCTCACTTTTTTTATCTAGTCAAATGCAGAATTCACCTTGATCTAAGAACGCACACCGCAAGGTTTGAATAAACCGCATACACATTTTTATTTGGCGAAACCAGGTTTCTTTAAAGTGACTAATAAATGCTTCACACTTGGGGAAAACACTGTTTGCTGGTTTAACTCTTCCCCTCAGCAAATTGAGTCAGAATAGCTTGAAGTTCAAAGGTTTTTTTTTTTTTTTTGGGCCGTTCAAAAAGAAGGAGGGGTATGTTTGAAAACCACAAAGGTCACAGTTTTAAACTGTTGAATAGATGAAGCAACATTTGAAAGTTGACGGGCTCTGACAGAGCTTCATTGGTCAAGACTGAGTCTATCTGAGCAGATCTGAGCAGATCTGTTTGAGATATGAGCAGGGCAAGAACACGGAAGGAAAGACTGAATGAATTAACACTTTCTTGCAATAAATCATACTTTCATGACTGTTTTTTGTTTGTCTTTGTCTTTGCTCCTTGGGAGCCCTGAGATTTCCTGGGAAACTTTCAAGGACCTTGAGCCCCAATAGGTGCAGTTCTATCAAAACATGTCAACACTTTTATTAAGATGGGCAATTTCAAAATGCTTTGATATGCTTAAGGATTAATATTTAGGTACAAATCATGTTAGAAACCTTTGTAATGTATAATAATATATATATGGGCAAACCTGCATGTGATATCATTTTATTCTTTATGGAAAATAGTTTGGAAGCAGTGATCTTCAGCTGTAGTTTATGTTTTATTAGGGGAAAAAGTGATGTAAGGTGGATCACTTCTTTCAAAAACAGCCTCCAAATGGTTTACAAACGGCATCAATCATGGCCTGTCGGAGTTCTATCTAGGAAAATGTTAATAGGGAACAAATTCTTCTTGAATTGTCACATTTTTAGTGGAGTTAGATGTTTTTCCTTCAGGCAATTTGGACTGTTTACCAGACAACCAGTGAGGGGAAGCAGAGTCCTGCTTTCAAAGAAATGTGGCGAATAAACATTTTAACAGTAAGTAAACTGAACAAAGATGGTGGTGAAGATTGTTTCCAGCAGTTTGAAAAGTCAAACTTTGTGTTAGCTTAAAGAAACCGACTAGCTCGGCAGCTCTAGAGAGGATGAACACAGTTTCAGCTGCGGGTGTAATTAGGCCGTTTTGTTAAAACTATGAAACTTCCTCTCGCAATGAAAAAGTTAATGCGCTGACTTATCAAACCGATTCTTCAGACTTAATGCAAAGTTTGAAATCAAGTGTGACTAATTGTGTCCACAGATACACCTGTTGCTTGTCGTGTGTGGCGGCGGAGAGTCTTTATCACTTACCGGATCAGCGTCCATCGTGTCGGAAACAAGGCCTGAACCCGGTGGATCCACTGGATGTCAAGCTGACGCAGTTATTTAAGACCCTTTAAAAACTTTTTAAAGACTTGAGAGTTTGATGCTGCACCAAACCGAATACGTTTCCTCCTCTGTTTAACTTCCTGGTTGTTTTTTTTTTTTTTCAAACGAGATTCCTCGCTTCAGGCGTCAAGTCTACTACAACACAGCTGCACTGTGCTAACCCGGTGTTACAATAAAGGTTCACAAGCCTGCCGCTTTAGTGGAAATAAACACTTTAAGCCGGTGGTTCTCAACGTGAGGTCCGGGTAACCCCAGGTTTTACAGGCTTTCTGTCATAAAATATCTAAAAACAGTTCAGTGTCAGTTCAGGAAAAGTTTGCTTTAGGTATCTTTTGTTGCTTATATGAGAATACAAACGTGTATCAAAGTGTTTCTCAATTCTGGATATCGAGTAAATACGTTTTTAAAAAATGCACTGGCCTACGTTTTTATATGACAGTTCTATAATTAATTCATGAGAAGATTGTATTTAATAGATTTCATATGATTATATTGTAATTATTCTCTATTTGCGCTGTGACAAATACTTTTACTGTGAAGAAACTTCCCCTCGTTTCCTTTATTGTTGTAAATTACAGCAGCTTGATGTGCTGTCCCTCTTTTGTCCTCAGGATGGCGTCATACCAACGTGTCCCCATCATATGTTTAATCATGGAGACAAACTTATCAAACTACTTCAATAGTAATTTGTATTCTTCTTGACGGAACCAAAACTTTTGTGGTGGAGGAGGTGTGATGTTATCTTTGGATGTTTATTCACCGACAGCTGAGCAAAGTATTTGCCAAGCAGGAAAAGTTAAGCAGTAATTCAACTGGTAACAGGAGGTTTTTTTTATTTATTTATTTACACAACACTGGTATAGAAATGGACTGCTTTTGTTCACAGTTCGGTTTAATATTTATGGTATTTTAATAGTACAGCAATTCATAAAACTTTTCTGTCCTGGTTCAGGTACAGTACATCCCTTCATAGAATAGACTCTGTACACGGCAGTTCTTCTCAACCTTTTGGGTGTCAAAGGTCACCGACTGTATTTGATAAGGTGTAGTCTCAGGGATGATAAGATTTATTTAGTACATAACTCAGACCCTGGGTTGGGAACCGTTGTGTGCAAGGATACTTTGCAACTTCCAGCTGTCCACTGTGTCACTGTTTAAGAATAAAAAGCAGGCCGGGGTTCCATATATTTCCTGATCTCACAGCCTGATTCCTGGTTTTATTGCCATATAACAATGACATATTATATCATTTGTGAATTATGTGAAATAATCTACAACCAGTGAGTACAGTTCTTCCAATGATTATTTTATCTCATGCTGTAATTTTATTTTATCTATTAACTCTCAATTAGCAGTGTTATTTTGCCACTTGGTTCAACACAAAAGCCAAAACGTATTGCTGATGGCAGCTGTGCAGTATGACATCTAGGCCCCATGAGCTCATTCCTGAACACAACTATCTGTAGATCAGCAGCAGCGTCTCATGTTACAGATCCCATAAGATATTATAGAAAATAATCCAAGGGGAACTGGTGGTGATAAAGTCTGATTATCAGTCATTCAAATTCATTTCCTAAATCAGAAACATAGTGAAGTTTAATTTGCCCTCTGCAGAAGGCCACAGGACTTTGGGATCTTTCTCAGCTGGGTGACTGCCTGTCCTGCAGCTCCTTAAAGTATTGATGTCATACTGAGTCCCCACCCTGCTTGCAGCACCAGCCCTGACCGACCGGTTTCTCCTCTATCTGTGAAGGCAGTGGCTTAAATACTGTTCATGACCTGCTGTCATGTCAGACAACTGCTGCAGGCCGCTCTGAATCACAAGCAGCTAAAAATAACCGAAGCCATTATGTTCATGTTGGAAAACAATTGGCCTGACAGACATTGTGAAATGTGCTAAATATAAGGTCTGTTGCATTCTAGGAAATATGAATTGTGGGGAAAAAAATATTTTAGAATGAATCACCACCAAGAATTTTTAGAAAAAGCCTTTTATTTCTTTTCGCAATATACATTTTTTGTGTGGTTGGTTGAGCAGAGACGTTATCTACACACAGGACAGCATCGATAGTACACAATAAAAGGACAGAGAAATGTTCAAAACACTATTCCTGCAAGAAAGGCAGACATGACTTTTAAAGAGTCAATGACATATTTGCCAGAAAACAGATAAAAACATAAAATCTAAAACAAGAGGGTGTAACAGAGAAACATCAGACAAAGAAGGAGATGAAGAAGGATAGAATAGCACAAAATAATGGCTGTGATTCTCCATACAAGATCTTATTCTTCGTTTCTCCTCACTGGCCTTGTTTGATGATGATATCCGACATGTCATCAACCTTCACCAGCTCCAAATTCTGTTAAAAAACAAAAAAACATATTCTACAATGAGCACTACAATAAACAGACAAAGACACTCTACATGTTTTAAAAGGTTGCTGCATTTCAAGAAAAGAACATTCCAGTCACTTCAGTGTTTATAAGTGACATAGAGCACTAATTCAGGCTTTTAAGATGAATATTACATTTGGTTTACACTTTCCACTTCTAAGTGCTTCTAGCTTTCTTGGTTTTGTGTTTTAATGTACATTCAGCTACTACAGAAGATGTGGTCTCATGTGTTATGATTAGTATTAGTTACAGGGAGGTAACTAATACAGGGAGTTACAAGGAAGTGATTTAACACACAGGGTGTTGTCAAGTTCTAAGGTCCAAAAATGGATAATTTGGAAGGAAAGAGTGCTACAATGTGAATCAGAATATATTATGGTAATAAAATAATCATGTTCATGATTTACTGCACTTCAAGCAATTGCCAGAAAAAAAAAGAAAACTGGCTCTTTTACAAGTGTTTCACACGAGTTTCAGCTGCATTGATTATTATTTGGCCACCTGGGGGCAGTGGAACAAACTCAACACCTAACACTGACATATTATCACCTTATTAAAGTGAACATGTTAGCAAACAATAGCTTATTAAAACAGAACAGACATGGAACAACATTAACATTCATCTGGACTGGTGTTTCTGGCCTGACAAGTGTATGTCAAAGCCTTGCATTCAACCATCTGAGAAAAATATCCGACTCTTTATGTGCTAAACGCTTCACTACGTTCATCAGCTAGTTCCTAACTTTCTCTGTCATTTTGGTGCTGGCCAGGTTGTGTTCAGCGGGTTTATCAGAGGTTTTGTTTTGTTGCTGAAAACAGCTGCCTGCTGCTAGATGTCAGGCTGATGGAAGTGGTGGTTGATCCAAAACAGTAATTGTTTGGGTTGGAAACCAATTAACTGAGGAACTGTAGAGTTAATGATAACTCTCTATGAGTTTGTCCTCTTTCTCACTGCACATATTCATTTGATCCATTGTTGATATAAAAATATTCATCAGCACAACTTTAACTTTTGAAGAGTGACACAGCCGATCCGTTGCTTTGGTTACTGGCGGTTTCATGTCATTTGCAGTTATTTTGAACACTGCTGACTTTAAAAAGACATCTGTCAGCTAATCAGAAAAAAATGTTAGATGGACTGAGGATTATTCAAGGTGAGAAAACTATTGAATGAGACTTGCGATAACTTTTACTTTGGTTTCTTTGCAAGTCTTTCTTATAGTTAATTATGTGTGCAGTAAAAAATAATTTTCCAAGTAAGCTCCAAGCCATAGTGATGATAAATATCACTCACCTTTTCATTGGCAAGATGAAGCAGAGCAACAAACGCCAGCGGCACCGACAGGTTCTGAGCCATTGTGTTGGGCAGTCTGGACCACCAGAAAGAGAGAGAGAGACAGAAAAGAGAGACACAACAAAGTTTATATTTCATTAGTCATGCAGTTGAAATGTAGTGCCTTTGAGCAAGTTGTAGTTTTGAGTTCTGCTGGCAGGTTCTCAGCAGGGTGTAAATGATGTGCATCTGCCAGGCTAGAACACATCCACCCACACAAGTGTTTAAGTTCAACATTTTGTAGTGAAACATCACACGTACAGAAGCATACAGTATATTTGCATGCAGTGCTCTTTTGGTGAGTGCTATTCAGTCATCATTATTCCTCATTAGTGCTGTGGCAGGCAGAGTGGGAGGTCTGTTGATACCTTTGAAGCAGCGTCTTTGTGGTCTGACTGAAGACTTTCTCCCCGCACACCTCTGGTGTCTCCACAGTCTCCACCTCCTGCAGAGAACATGAAGCCATAACTAATAAAGAAGACTTGTACAAATAGAAGCAAACGCAGATATACACAGTTAAATCTGATAGGCTGCATGTCATGTGTGTAATGAACAAACACTGGTTTGAGTTTCAAAACCTATAACATTTTCAATTTACCATCTTCTATAACCTGCAGATGAAAAGCTGATACATGGTTATTATGTCAGTGTATTTTACCTTGGTGGGTTTTTCTGGGCTTTCAGTCAGAAGAGTCCACATGCTGGTCTTCAGTCTCTTCATGTCCATTTTCTTGGCTGTCTTGGCATAGTTGATCTCAATCTTGTTGACCTAATGAACAAGTAAACATGTAAGTACAAGTATGTCAAACTGTGGAGCCAAAATGATGTATCCATAGAGTTCAGGCTTCATGAGTGTTTTCCATCAGCTATTTTGTAATTGATGTCAGGTTCAAGAATTCTATTGTTAGGAATAACTTTTTATGTTCTCAGAGATCATAATGCAGCTAGTTGCAGCTGCTAGGCTACAGAGCTGCCTTGTGTGGCTTGAAAATATCATTAGTGTAGCTTTGGGTATAGAGATACTAGCTCTAAATTTTTTTTTTTTAAAAACAGACACCCGCATACGGTCTTACATCTTGTGTCACTCACCCTGTGTGGTTCAGGTACCAGATCTTCCTCCCCATAGGTGGAGACGCCCTCTGAATCTTGTGAGGGCGGAGGTATACTGTCACCTGAAGGCTGTGTGTCGTCTGAACCGGCAAAACCTTCAACATCATCATCACTGTCACCTCCCTGAAGAGGAAGACAGACAAAAACGTTGAGAGATGTTAAAGAGTTATACTTTTTTTTTTTTTTTAATTTAATGCTAAAACTGTTAATGCTAAAATTTTAACATGATAATTTATTTTGGTCTATTCAACACAAAAAATTAAAGTAAAAAGTACAACTATTACAATTACAATACAGATATTTTTACCACAATTTTTATAGAGCTGCTCGCTCATTCTAATGCTCTCCAGAGAAGGAAAAAAAAGTCACAAGCAAATATAAAATACGGGTTTCAGACCTCAAGACCTGGACAGAAGTTTGCTGTGTCGTTGGCGTTGTTGTAGTCATAGTCTCCAATGCCTTCTCCGAGCTCTCCGGACAGCCTCTTCTGCCCTTCTTGACATAACTGGAGTAAACAAAAACAAAAATATCCTTATTAAACATAGAAATTACCTTGATGATAATTCAATTTTGTGAAAAGTAAACAAAGATGACTGTGAGCATTATGTTGCGACAGCGATGCCAGCTGTACATTTTCTGATGTTTATGTGGTGATTAAAACAAGAATGAGAAGACAATGATGTCATACATCAGCCAACATCTGACGCAAATGGGACGTCAGTACCAAGAGAAGATCTAAGATATTGAAAATCAATGAGCACAATGCCAGATCTCTACAGGGCTGACATCTTTAAATGTAATGGACTACACTGGCACTCTGCATCCACAAACTGAGCACAGAGGAGCAGCCATATGAAGTAAGTCTACAGTTTCTACATTCCAGCAGCCCTGTCAGCTGACACAGGCAGTGAGGCCTCACCGAGCTGGAGGGTTTAAGGCTGAGTTGCGAGAGCGTCTCTGGGGGAAACTGGAAATCTGCTGGTAGAGTTGTTTTCTTATTGCTGGCACTGAGGGCGGACTTGGTGTTGGTGGTGGCAGCCTGTGAAGGGAAAGCAGATAATGTCAGATTCAGTTCAGACACGTTAAGAGCCTCTAGGCGATATCACTTCTTAGCTTATGGTTTTATTTAAAGAGTGCGTTCATTTGATCATACGTGTAGACACGGAAGAAAAAGTGCAATTGCAAAGTCTGAAGTTGTTTTTGTAATTTATTCTGGTCCAGCAGCAACTAAAAGCAGATATCCTGCATGTCAGGCTGAGGTATAAAAAGACTCCCAGCGCTGGTAACCGTGACACCAGCTGCATCAAAAACATTTCACAAAGTGCTGAATGCTGTGTTGCTATGGCTACTGCACCAAAAAGTGCCACGTTATAGCCTTAATGCCTACACGTTTCGATAGATGAAACATGTTGAGACAGACCACCTCTGGCTCTGTCAACTGTAGGTACCACAGCACTGCACTGAAGCAGAGAACATAAAGCCTGTCTACATACTGTATGATGAACAAGATCTTCAGTCTAAAATAAAGCAAAGCTAAAACACTACTGAAAATTAGCAGTAGTCATTAGTATGATAATTATTCTATGATGTTTTTAAAAAAACCTTTTATAAAATCATCATTAGTTTACATTTACAGTGGATATGTTGTGTTTGGACTGGAGTGAAAAAGCAGAAAAAAGGTTTTTTTTACTCTTGTGGTGCGGAAGTAGGTGTCAAAGTTGACATCGTCATTGAAGTCTATTTCAAAGGTCTTCTTGGGCTTCCTTTTACGTGTCTCCTTGTCAGGCAAATGGTCCACTAAAGGAAATTAAGTACATGAAAACAGATAATGGTTACTTTGCACTCACTCAGTAGTGCATTAGACAATTATGTCTGCTGTTAGAGAAAATGTGAAAGTGTAATTTATCCCCATATATCCCTCAAAACATGAAAATTATAAACCTAATGTGTAGACATTATGTTATCAGTATTATACAACATCCAAACACATTCCTGCTACATTTATGACAAAGAAACAGGCTGAAATGAAAAACATTTTGGTCATTATCACATAAAGCTGCTGCATATACTAAAGACAGCCTTTAGATAAAAGCTACATGAACTGTCATAACAATAGTAAAAACAGCAATATTGACTTCATTCATTTCAGCAACAAGGAAGTGCTCCGACTTTGTAATTTTGTCTTTTACCTTCATATCTACATTGAAGTGGGGATGCTTCACTGTGTGTACATTTACGTACATCTGCTGCTTGTCATCGCCAAGCATCCACATTTTAGTGAATATCTGACCAGTTTTATGATTTAACGTACCGTACAGCATGAGGGATTGACCGAGCTGAAAGAACATGTGACTTTCTCCTACAGCAGTCTGGTTAACATCGACTGCTGTTTTCAGAGTGTGTTGGTATTTGTGTTTAATACGTTGTTTGTAACAAAATGATATGACAGAAGTCTCTTGAGTATAGTTGTTCAAAACATGAGCTAAAAAATATTTCTTCATCCAAAACAGAGTGCACACAGTGTAAATCATTAGGTTACTTACACTGTTGTTACACACAGTCCAGTTTTCCCTGGCACTGGCTTTTTTATTGTGCAACAAGCTAATTATCCCAAATTATATTATCAATAACATATATACTATATTACAAAGTTGGGTGAAAAGATATGTTTTAATGTTTGGTGATGAATCAGATTCTAGACCAAAAAAGTAAAATTATCTGGTTTAGTGATGGTAATAATGAAATAATCTGCATCATCATACTGATACATTAGCATCAGAGTTCTCACTACACAAAGTAAGCTAGCTTAGAAAATTGCAAGCTAGTGAAGTTGAACCTAACTTTGCACCAAAGGCAATCCAAAGAGAAAAAAAAAAACTGGAAGTGGAACAAATGGAAAAAATGTGAGGGACACACTAATTGAAAAGCATTCGCCTGTCTACATGAATCCAAGAACATTTACATCAACTAGCTGCTTTGTGCAAGTGTAGAATCCCACTGCTGGTTTACTGAGTAGCTCTGCTGAAGCATTTGAGGTAAAACACTGCGTTTTGCTTAAGGGCACTCGTCTCTAATCACTGATGTCACCAAATGTGTATTAAATCATGAATTTCACTTACACTTGTGCTTTGGCTTGAACTGCCAGTAGCCGGGTCCAGCCCATGTGGCCATCGTCCTGGGGCTGAAGTAGGAATACTCCCTGGGCTGAGAGGACAGCTGCAGACACATAGTGGTGATGTCTCCCCCTCCGATGGGAATGACATCCCTAAACCACCATCACACCCACACATAAGCAGACGCAAATGAGCTTTAATTAATAGAGGCTGAAAAAATTGGATTTGCACAAAGAACACACACACACAATTAAATGCATATTCTCCTAGTGATAATGTATAGACTCATACAAAAATAATCCTTCTCAATCATCACTTGTGTCACACTAGAAGTGTGTGGTGGTGTATTTATTGATTTATCTGTCACTCTGGTGTTGGTGAGCCGACTGAATGTGTTTATAAATGGCACCCAACAAATCCTGCATAGTATACCTTTAAGTAGCCTTCAAGATAAGAGGCTATTTATTGATATAGAACATAATGGAGTCCATTCTTTCATCCTAACACAAGGTTCAAACAGGATTAAATGTACTAGGAGAGAAAGAAAAAGTGCAGAAAAGTACAAAGAAAAGAGAGCCACTATCAGAAACCTTTACCTAATGCTTCTGAAACTATAAAAGGATTCAACAAAAACAGAAAAATCTTTTAATCAGAAGGTCTGTTGTTAGTAAGCTCTTCATCTTTTCTGCTGTTGGCCCCTAAAGTAACTCTACAAGTTCTTCAAGTGTCATTGCCATACATTTATTATTGTTCTACTGTCCCATATTCCATATTCTCACCTTCCTTTTCCGGAGCCAGAGGCCTCACAACCCTCCTTGTGCTCCTTGTTTCCATCGTCACAGTCACCTAGTCCCTCCTCGTAGTCGGCGTCAAAGTCAGGGCAGTCATCTTCTTCAGGTTCAGGCTCAGGCTCAGCATTGACGTCAAACACGTGTTCGCCATGTTTCATCTTCTCCAAGAGTTGATTCATGGTCTGAAAGAAGATGTAACGTCAGACAGATGCACACATGCTCTCTGCAATAAGATTTGTGCAGCTGATTCAGCTTTGTGGAGAAGGTCATGTGGGTCATGAACCGTGTGAGGCAGTGGTTCCTAAATTCACAAAAGTTTCTGGAAAAAGTTTGGAATATAATTTTAGCGTACTTCAAAAGATATATTATCTATGGTGTCATTCTCACCCACCATACAGACAGACAAGACTGTAATTGAATTCTAAAGTCATTACAAAGATCTTCTTAGAGCTTTATTACATCAAGCTGCCAGTCAGCTGTGGGGTGCTGCTGGGCCATGTGTTGCTGACCAGCCCTGCAGGTTCCGCAGTGTGCCTGGACATTGTGGCTCAAGGCAGTCAGGCTAAAAATACCAGTGCATCTGCGTTGTGATCAGATTCACAGTGGCATGAAAGTGGTTGGCCAATTTGTTTTATTTGTCTCTATGCAATGCTCCATGAAAAACAGACCACCGACAAGTTCCTGTCACCAAGACTTGTTAGTGCCTGTCAGTTCAACATTGTGGCGTCTGTACAGTAAATATGAAGTTACAGCCACAAGGTGCTAGTCTAGCTTTGTCTAAAGTGGGCAAAAAAAGCCAAAACACTTACACTTTTAAAGTGCACTAATTAAGACTGTATCTGGTTTGTTGGAGTCTCTGATGGTTGCCTGAAAACCTCATGGTGATGACAGGAGTCATCTGCTCCGGGCCAAGAAATAGTCTGGTACATAACACCCATAAAACCACAAATTGTTTTTTATATACATTAAATCAAATTAAATGTAATGTGTTGCCTGGTGAACTTTAGAGGTACTGGCAGGTGGATTTTGTTTCACTTGGACAGAGCTGAGCTAGTCAGTCTTTATGCTAAGCTAACTTCTTGACTGTAGCTACATGAGCGGTTACTATTCCTTTAAGCGCAAGTTAAATAGAGGATGTTAGGTAATGCATCAGTCAGTCTTTGTTGGTGCTAGTTCTTTTCTCTATTTATTTTCCCCTGAGACAAGATCTTATTAAACATATTCAACCTGTGTGTATTTGACTCAAGCGGTTAGAGAAACAGAACAGGCACTTCACAAGCAAGCTGCAACTGCTGAACATTTGTCCCCATGGAGCAGAAATGATGCCCCCTGCCTATATTATACTACCACATCATACTAACAGTTAAATCTAAATATTCAGTAAAACAATCACAGTGATGATGAGGTTGGTGGTTATATGGTTTCTCTGACCTGCTCAGGGTTCCAGCTAGTGAAGGAGAAGTCTTGCAGCGAGGGGCAGATGGAGCTTTTCTCCTGGGAGCGCTGCAGCCCGACTGGCAGGAACACAGCACAGAAATATGGGGTTTAGCATCAGATCAAAAAAACTGAGACACACAGGTGCATGGCACTCAGGCTGCAATGATTGGTCGATTAATCTATCAATACAATAACTATCTGGAAATATTCAGATAAATTGATTAATCCCTAAAAACATACCACAAATACTAAGTAATGCAGTAGAAATCTGCTAATTTTCTGTAATGGTCAATAGGAGAGCAGTGCGGTTGTTACCCATAAATGGGGATGCAGGGACTCCCTGGGGAGGTGGAGGGGAGTAGGAGGGTGTGGACTGCAGGAGGGTCATGTAGGAGGGAAAGAGCAGCTCGCAGCGACTGTTCTCACTGAAGAGAACAGAGAGGAAAACGCCGGCTGTGCTGCTTTCATCAAAGGACGAGGCCATCCGCTGAAACATAGGGTCCACCTGGGTGGGACAGACAGTCAGATGTGATAAAAGAACTGAAGTCAATAATCCCTATATGCTGCACTGAGCACGAGGATCTGTTTGATATGACAAGGTGACGCAGTCATAATGGAGCACAAAGATAAAAATAAGATGACAGCTTAGTGACCCATGTCCAATAATTGATCTCAATCACTCAACATGAACTTATCAGTCATCAGTTCTACTTCTGTGGACATAAGCTGATTATGAAGTTTTATCAGTTTCATAAATTCCTTGGCTTAGTGTTAAGTAAAGTGACATCTGTGACACAAGGGCATAAAAAACAACTTATACAATACAATATATAACAGAAAGATGAAGAAACTAAGAATGCTGACACACTTGATCACTATCAGGTCTGACAATAACTTCTCTTAGTCATTTTAGAAGAATGTAATTTATATTTGCAGAAGCATATTTGTAACAACTGGCAGGTAAGAAGTGATGTGTAGTTACAGTGTCATCTTAACTTCTAATACTCCGAATGTATGATGTGTTTAACAGTGCATTTATTTCACTAACAAACACAATATATGGATGGAACATCTTTCCAGCCTATCTGCAATCGTTTTTAATTATGCGTCATTGACTGCGGTGACCAACAAGACAAAAAGCAACATCAAGTTAAACTTCCTACTTTCATTCTCACTTGTATAAAACACAACCAAAATCCATGTTGGAATTGGAGTGTTGTTCTGCATACCTCACACTTCCTCTCAGACTCGGCACTATTGATGTTACTCAGGTTCTGCTCCACCGTCCTCTTAGGAGGCCTCTTCTTCTTTGGCTGCTTGGCAGTCACCTCACCTCCTTCATCATCTCGCTGCTCCTCGTTTTGACCATGGTCTGCACAAAAAAAAAAACAAAAAACAAAAAACAAAAAAAAACAACTTTAAATTTGTGAGATTTTTGGATTTCAAAAAGAACTAGTATGGATGATATGGGTTCATTTAAAATAAAATAAATATAGGCAGACAAAGTCTTACATTCCCAAAGAAAAAAAACCTGAAAACCCACATCTGGGCTCCAGTGTACATTAATGAAAATCCATTATGACATTTTGAAACAATAAAATCACAGTGCCAAGGCTCTCACCCTCTCCAGGCTTGGTCTCGGCTCCCAGGCCACCCAGCACCCTGTAGGCATCAGCATGAACAGCATCCACTCTGACAGCATAGATCTTTGTACTGGCATCCAAAGTGCCAGCTGCTACCTTTAGGAGGAAACACATACACACAGACACATGAAGGACAGAACCATAATCCACACTGCTAGAAAATGAACATATCTGACCATGATTGACCCGTGCAATGTGGCTGTCTCCTTGAATTACATTTTATTTTGTTGAATAGCCACAGAAATCCCTTCAGACTTCTGTAACAGTGTCTCCTGCTTCTATTAGATTAACTCAGGATGCTGCAGACCTTATCAGAATAAGTGGGACTTTTTCATCAGGTTTTCAGAAAGCACAAGCACTGTATCTAACAAGGGCAATTATTCGGATCACAGCTTTATTTAAAAAGGAAATTAGCTGAAATTGATACTCATCGCCTGTCTTATAAAGGAAACATATTCAAAGATACATCTTTCACACACTTTTTTGATGGAAGACTTTTCATTACTACAGTTTTAAAGGCCTGTGTTTATAATTACACAGTTTAAAACAAGGAAATAGTAAAAGAGATATAAAACATTCCATTGAACTACACTAAATTAATCAAAAGTTCAAAAACTGGGATTACTGGCAAATCAAAGAACTCAAAGATTCATTTAGAGGATATAAAGAAAAACCCCCACATACCTTGAAGTTTGTGAGCTCAGAATCCTTCTGTTTGAGAATATCAGCCATGTAATCAATCAGATGCAGACCAAAGGCATTTTTTGTGGTAATTTTCTACAAAAAAAAAAGGGAAGGGAAATGCATTAGTCTTTGATTTCTCAATTCAAATAGGCACATCTTTAAAACACATAGAAAATGTAATGGAAAAAGAAAGAGGATAGAAAACTGAACTGAACCCAATGCATGTATACTTACATTCTCAGTGGAGAGCTTGATGCAGGTGGAGTAATGCTCTGAGATCTGTGCATTTGATAACTTGGGCACAGCAGCAGGAGTCCCCACAGCGCTGTATACAGACAAGAAGAGTACCTTTAAGCCTCAAGATACATAGTACACAGATATTGGTTGTTTAAGCTGTGATTTAACAGGTTTTTAGAAATCAGTGTTTGCCTACAAGCTTCACATGACGGACTGTTACCAACTGTCAAAACCATGGTTTGCTGAACAGTTCCTTTATCTTTACTACATACCTATGAGATGCAGAGTCATTGATAGAGGAGTCCGTGGCAACTTGAAGGTCAATGACTCTTGACCGTCTGCGCTGACGCCGCTCCTGCTCATCATCATTGCCGGGGAAGGCTGCTAGCAGAGGGGTGCTGCAGGCTGCAGGGGACAGACCCTTGTTCTTCAAGGAGGACGACGTCCACTCTTGACGTACCCGAGAGACCGGTGTGGAGGCTGCACTCATCTTAGCTGCAGACAAGGAAAAATACTATGACAGAGGCTACATGTAGGATACTGATTCAAGTTTCTCCTTCAAGAAGACAGCTAGCATTGTGTTTCAGTGTTTGGAAAATAAAAGTTTGTTTTAGAAGGTTACACTTAATGAGAGTTACATGAATTATATAAGTTTCTTTGCATTTGTACATGCACAGACAGTAGAAGTATATGACTTTCATTTTAACAATCTTCACTGGGTAATATTCTTAATATACTGAAACTGTTAAGAATTGAGCATAGGACTGGAAAGAAACTAAGAAGATACTTCAAGAGAAACATACAGTATTTTGAATATACATAATGTATAACATGGTTTACTGAGCGAATACCAAGAAATATGGACACACATGGAAATATGGAAACACATTTATCAGCTCCTATTGTCTAGTTGAGCTTTAAAAGCCAGGTTTAACAGTCTTCACACAACTGCAGAAAACAGCAGTTGATCATATGTAAACTAAAGGATCAAAGTCAAAACTATGATATGGAAACAATAACAACTGATATCGTTTTCTCTCTGTACAGCGAATTTCATTTATACTGCTATTTACACATAATTTCGTTTATTGCAAATGTGCAATATTTAACAATTTAAACTTTTCTGACACTGATTTGATTGTATTTTCGATGTAACGCTAGCGTTAACGTTAAGTGAGAAACAACAGCGAAAGACACATAAACAAAAGGACTTCAGCTGAATTGTAACGTTAACACTGTCTAAAAGTGACATAAGTTATCGTTAATAATAATTTTAAGGAAGCAAGCGTTATTTTACCACAGCACACAGCTAACTTTTCTCGCTAAAACATGTTCTACTCGCACAATAAAACGAAAACAAACTCGTTTTCCAGCTCCATGATCTGCTATGGACGCTAACTTAGAATACATGCAATTTAGCATAACAACGCTAGCTTCGGGTGGCATTGCTAACATGAACGTGTTGTCCCACTATCGTTAATTACTTGGTTTACTGACACACAAGAATTTTACCACATGACCTTCTTGTTCCTAACAGCATACCTCAAAATGTCTAAAATCCGACGTGGCTTCAGTGCGACTCGTTATAATTTGTAACAAGGCATAGAAGAACAGAGCAGGCTGTAGTTTTTCTTCCTGTTCAGCTTTTGAATTTTTGCGCCGAACGGTTTACGTAACACCGTGATACGTCATGACGTTAAACCACGCCCACTGTGTTTTTTGAATGACTCAAACGAAGGGGAAAAAAATCATAGAGGAAAAACTGCACAAGCTAAATAATATAATACGGAGCTCTATAACCACTTTTGTACGTTTTCTGTATTTTGATAATGTGATTTGTTAATTTTGTATAATTCTATTGTATGACTCACACTTTTAGATTTGAAGCAGCTATCCTTGCACAATACAAAGTCGTTGATTCCCACATGATACACACATTGCATTGCCATGGCAAAGCTGGTTCATGATCAGTATGCTCCTTCACCAGCAAAAATATTGGATAGTGATCAGAGTCAATGAGTGCCTTTCTTATGGGCAGACTTATAATGAAACACTGTTTTTGGCGAACCTAGTATTCTAGTGGGAATTGTAGCATGACAGGTTGGGATGGGCAGGAGGCATTCAACTATGACTCAGTAAAACAAATCAAATATTGTAGTAATATCATGGTAGAATTAACCCACATGCATCATTCATTCCCCCATATTTCATCAAAATTACAGCCAAGTCAAGTCAGAACAGACAAATAAATAAAAATTGGAGTGCCTCATGGACCATCAATGTAATTCAGAAATGACATGTTGCTGCTACATTGTGTCCTTACATTTAAGCAGCAGTTTACTGTGTGGGGACAGACAGACAGATTTATTTTTTACTCAAGTTTAGTGAGAGTGAAATTAGTTTTCTTTAATCAGAAAACAAGGTTGTTTTTTTTAACAAGACACATACACCCTGGGTCATCCACTGTCTCCTTGGGGCTTCCTTGCATCTCAAATAACATACATTCACATTTCATTAAGTGGAAAGTGGAAATCTGCAGATCTCATTTTCGTAAGTGGGCAGTCTGATTACATATCCTTCAGGCCTGTGAAAGTAGTATGCAAATTGGTAAAGATATATGAATTTCCTAATACAGGCACAATAATCACAGAAGGAAATGATGAATGACGCTCTAATTTGCAAATTAGGGATAAAGTATTATCAGACAGTAGCCTGTGGCCCAAGGCGCCCATATTTCTTAAATTTTATGTTTCTACCGATAAATACATTTCCCAGGGAATTTACATATGGGTCGAGGATTAAGTAGAAAGGAGAAGTTGACAACAATAAAAATACAATAGCTGCTCACTAGATGGCAGTAAAAAATAAGGTTCCAACGACAGCCTGCAGGTTACAGTAAATGCTAAAGCACAGGTTTGGCATTTGGGTAAAACACTGTCTGTTGTATTTTCCCCACTTGCACTGAAATAAAACTCAGTCCCTAGGACAAACTTTTTGGAGCGCCTCACCCTGAGTTCGCATTCTACAGGCTGTCTGGCTCATTACCAAGTCTGAGGTGTGATCATGTCAGCCTTGTGTCCACATCATGTTTCTAGTGTCCTAGCCGATACAGTCTGACAAACAAATCTTTCTGTCATAGAACAATAATGTTATTTACGCAGGTATCAAAGTCTCAAATGACTAAAATATCGTCTATATTCCTAGTCATTTGGCCTGAATCTCCAGTTAATACCTGGTACCCACTACAGCCTACTTGCCTTTTTAAAAATTAAAACAAAGCACAGCTCAACAGATTCATTTGAGCTCTCTGACTACTCCAGCCCTGAGGTTCTTGAGAATGGACTTATTTGTGTGCGTGATAGTGAACAAACCCAAATATAATGTGTCCTCTGACACCAGTGTAAGCTATAGTGTGTATACATGCTGAGAAGCAAGAGCAGAGGCAAATGTGTGTATGTGTGTGAGTGCTGTGTTTATGCCTCCAAAGAGAAGCACTTCAGTGTGATAGATGGCTATGGCATTACAACTGAAATGAACACACAGTGTGTGTGTATTATGTGTATGCACTATATCTAAACCACACACACATAAATATAAGAAGCCACACTCACATACATACAGCAGTGCCTAACAAATGAAAAGCATTAATCTCCACAGCAGAAGCCTCAGCTTGTTTTTAAGCGACCAATGCCACTTGATAGATTTTTCCTGTCTGGTCATTGATGGGAGATGATGAAGATTATTAAATGATTCACTTTTTCTGTTCCCTCTCTGCATTTCTGCAGTTTTTATTCTGTGCTTACTAACACTGAACACTTCTCACCTGAAGTTAATTTCTAACAATGAACCTAAATCAGGTTTTGTCTTAGTTAAACTCCTCTTTTACTGAAGCACACACTCACTCTGGATTTGGGAACTGAAGTTACACAATCATGTTAGCTCAGCATTAATGGGGCATTTAACTTCTAGCATACTCAAACAATACGCAGTGCATGGAGGGCCTATTAGATTTAGCTGTTAACTTGATGGGCTAAGGTCCAAGTCAATGAGGAAGATATATGTACTGTACCGGTCCAACGCTTTTAATGAAATTACCAAGCAGTGGAGTGCTGCGAATGTGTAGAGAGGGTTGTTAAAACAAGGGCAGACTGAGGCAGTAGAGCAGAGTCAGAGAGCAGAGTATTGGCCGTTTGTTTTAACATGTGGGAAACGTCAGATGTGCCAGGGTCAGACGGTGTGTCATTGGGAATAAGGTAATAAAAGTCAAAAGGAAATGCAGAGTATATTGTCATTTCACTGATGGAACAAACCCCGTGGCCACAGCTTTAGAGGTTTGCAGCTTCTTGGCAATTACAGCTTGTTGTACTTCTGAAAGTACAACCTGGTGTCTGAACAAAACTACAATAACTTAAAGACATAAAGCTGAAATCATTCATATTTTTGGCCACATGGGGGCAGCAGAACAAGGTAAATACCAAACTGACATATTGTCATCTTATACAGTTGATAATGGCTGACATGTTAGCAAACAGTAGCCTATTTACATGTCCAACAGACATGTAGCAACATTGTCATTCATTTGGAATTGTGTTTCTGGCTACCTGATGAATATAAATCCTTCTTTTAGCTCTCCTGAGAAAAAATATCTGCTCTTTAGGAGCTAAATGCTCCACTATGTTCACCAGCTAGTTGATAACTTTGCTCTGGGACTTGCTCTGGGAGTTTTTGACCTCTGTGGTGCTATGGATCAGCAGTTTTTAAAAACATTTGTTTGGGCATTTTGCCTTTATTTTACAGTAACAGATAGAGATATGTGATATCTGTCAGGGCTAATCATCTGATTGACAGCTGATGGCGGTGACACACCAAGAAATGTCGAAATGCAAAACGCAGAGAAAAAGACGACTGGTAGCTTGCTAGTAACATTGATGTGAACGATGCAGGTTTAAAATTCAGTTCAATTCAATTCAATTCAATTCAATTCAATTCAATTCAATTCAATTTAATTCAATTCAATTTTATTTATATATACGCGCCAAATCACAACAAAAAGTCATCTCAGGGCACTTTTACATGGATCAGGTCTAGACCATGCTCTTTAGTTTACAGAGAGAGAGATCCAACAATTCCCCCCATGAGTAAGCACTTGGTGACAGTGGTAAGGAAAAACCCCCCTTTAACGGGAAGAAACCTCAAGCAGAACCAGGCTCTAGGAGGGCGGCCATCTGTCTTGACCGGTTGGGTTGCCAAAACACAATTGAAATGTATTCAACATGTTTGTTGGACCTTGAGGACACAATTAATGTCTTTTAGTTAGAAAAACAGCATGGAAACATTGTTTAAAAGTAAATTCCAAATGGTATGTTTAACATACAAAACATTCATAAATGCTGAAAGGCCACATTCAAACCAGCATAGAGAGTGAAGAATTCATGAAGAAGCTGAACCATCCGTAAATGCATACAAGCATACATTCTTTGTAATTACTTTGTAATGTGAATGCTGTATTTCCTCTGTTTACCTTGACACAAACAGATACAATAATTGCCACTCTGATAACTTTACAGAGCAGTAAAATTCTTTCTCGCAATATTATAAACTGTTGTGCAGTACTTCTGACTCCAACTGGATTCCCAGGATCTGATTTTATTGTCTTACCAGTAGCTGAGGCAACAAGACCCCACCAATGCTGCCATTGGCATTTTTTTTTAATGTACTGCTGTTTTTGTTCTGAACAGCCACTATGCATGTTATAAATTTTTAATTTCAATCTGTCAAACCCTGCACAAACATTTGTAAAATAAAGCTAAAATGAAGGAGATGATCAGAATTTCAGAAGCATGTGCCATTCTCGCCATTTCCCATTTTGAGTTGTACTATCTAGCTTTCCCAGGAGAAAGCTGCTGCCTCTCTGGGAGAGAGGTTGAATCCCTGACCTCCACTGTGTCCGCACCTTTTCATGTGAAACAGCTGAGGCCTGGGATTGTCAAATAACCACCTGAGGAAGGTTGGTTGACCTAGAGCATGTCTATGCCTCTTTCTATCTGTCTGTCTCTCTCACACACACACACACACATGCACGCACTCACACGTACGCACACACGCACACAGATGTGTATTGACACATGCATATACACACACAAGGACTCAGATGGGCAAACACTCGCAGACATGCATACATGCGTTATGTGCAATATATTTCCAGATTAGTATTTATACACTATTTACTTCAGATGCAGCCTTAATCCATAAAAATTAAATGACTCCTACCAAATTCATCACATCCTTTCAAATATTTTTCTGTATATTGAGGGGAAGTTGAGTATAAATCAAGCACACTCTGTAATGGTTCCATAGAGTTCTATCACCAACATCTGAATAACCTCAAAGTGATTCCATGAATACTGATGGCTCATATCAGGAAAGCAGGTGGCAGGACTCCAAATATTGATTAGATTTTCCGACCTACTGATTACAGGTAAAAAACTGTGATTAGCAAGACTGAGAAGCTTATTTACTGTCCAACCTGGAATTCTGCTTTATGGACTCGCCAGCGGCTGATCACATGGAACTGTCAGACCAGTCAATTTTTATGACATGCCATACAGCTAGAATCAATGGTGCATCTGTGTGCATCGTAAAGCTCTTTAATTTGAACCGATGCTGCCTGAGACTTATTGATGATGTCATTTGTCATTTCCTTTGAGATATCTGACAGAAAACACCATGCAGCAACATGTCGGCATGTCCACCACCTTGGCTTGTGCTTCAGAAATGTACCTGCTCTGAAAGAATCAGGCTTGTTCTAAAGTTGTGGTTATTTATGGTCACATTAAAAAGGAGATCTGGAAAAATACCTCAGGTGTAAAATAAAATACAAATCAAGGTACATTACATCTCCTATGGAGGTCTCCCCTCAATGCGGAGACTAACAGGGAATTTTCAGTTGCAGCACAGCAAGATGAATATCCATGAGTGTGTGGGATAGGCCAGTGATGGAGCACCTACAATTTCACATCAGAGGTGGAAGGAGGGAAATAAAGAGGAGCCCTGTAACCAGCGCCATGAATTAATGATGCAGAAAGAGATAGAAAGAGAGAGCGAGAGAGAGAGGAAGCAGTACAACAGGTCTGTGTGCAGCCTCTCAACACAGGAAGCTGTTAAAAACCTGTTCTGGACCTTATACTATTCATCTTCTACTACATGATTTGTCCCTGAGGAGTGAAACAGCCCTGTGGTGTAGTCCCTCTAATTAAAAGATGAGACTTAGCACATCACATGTAAAAAACAAACAGACAAAAAAAAAAAAAAAATGCTGTATCTGTCTGACAGGCATGCGTTAAATTGTCCAGGTGTGTCTAAATCTCCCAGCATGCTCCTACTCACCAGGATGTGGTGTGCTAATCTTCTCTGTGGGAAGCAGGCTGCCTGGTGGTTTGACTTTTAGGGCAGACAGGACTGTAGGGAGGGAAAGCAAACACAAGAGGAAGGGGGTGCAACAGTATGATAGCATCAGAGAAAAACAGAAATAAATTCAGTAACAATCAGTGGAGCAAAGATGCCAATCAGGAGCAGTGCACGCTTGTGCGGCACTTGTTATCATCATGACAGGGCAATATGTTCAAGGAAACAGGAGTGTCTGGGGTTGGACATCAGTGGCCATGGTCTGCCTTTATGATGGCATGGAAGAAAAAAAGCTTGAGCTATACTCATGTTATTCATGCTTGGCTTCCTCAAGGGAAAAGTTGAAGTTTGTATCCACATGGGTGAAAATGAAACTACACAGGGCCTCAGTTGGTTTTGAAAAAAAGGCAATGCATTTATATTCATGCTAGTATCTAGTATTTATACTTCAACAAATGCACAGCTTCCAAGAAGATAAGGACCACGCAAAGTAAACCCACCTTTTTGTGCAAAATGTATACAGAATCCTAAAATAGGATTATCATCAAATAAGAAGTCTTCTATATATTAACAGTTTGTGTGTGTGTGTGTGTGTGTGTTTTATTTCTAGGCAGAGATTGCATTAAGTACTGAAAGGCAGTCATGATTTATGACATTACAAGGTCACACATTTTGTGTCCAGCGGTTAAACTTTTGAAAGGAAACACATTTTGATATTCATAGATTCAATTAGGGGGAAGTAGATGTCATTTTAAGAATATTTAATAAGGTAATTTCACCTTTCTATAGGAAACATTTATCAGGACAGAAATTAAGATTCAAAGCAGGGTGTTTTAATATGTCTTGAAATACTGTATGTCGGGGATCCTTGAGGGCCCAAATTTAATCCATAACATTCAGGTCATAATTCAATAAGATCATAACTGAATGCTGAAGGCCTGCAGTGTGAATGTAGCTGTGATGTCTTGGTGTTCTTCCCGTCTTACTGCTCCTTGCATTGGTGGGACATCTCTTTCTGGTTGGAGTGTGTTCATCATGTTTAGTCTGCAGGCAGACCTGGTTCAAAATGCAGGACCGTTCATAAAATGACATTTTTCAGTGAAGACAGACACGTTTTGTACATATCTCAAAATCATTATGCTGTTCTATGTTGTTTATTATCCACTGTTGAATCTGAAGAGTCACTTCTAATCAATGGCCAACTGTGTTAGTTCGCATCAAATGCAGGTTTGAGAGGTCAGAGATTAGTGTGTAGTTGTATGGTGAGTTATTCTGCTTTGTTTAATTGTCCACAATGCTTCTTTAACATAGGAAACACAGTGTATTCTAGCTGATGTGATGAACGGCTCTCTTACCTCCCTTCATAAAAAACAGACTTTGAATGTGCTCAGTGTTTAAATTGGTGAAATGTTGATAATTAATGCTACGCTACAGACAGGATTAATTGAAGCATTTGGGGGTTGTATGGTGGGAGGGAAGAAATATTATGCATCTCTGGTTCTCTCTGCTAGAATCAGGGTGTAATTTGTGTCAATCATTTGTTCCCCATTGATTGCGAGGCTCAGGAGTAGACGAAGACAGTTGTTGGACTGTGCCGTGCTCACTGAAATATTCACCTTCTCCTCCCCCTGCAGCTGGCTCCTACTCCATGTGTTTACGTCAGTGTGTTCACTTATCTTCCCAGTGATGGCTGCAGGTTTTATTCCAGAGGGTAAAGACCTGACCCGTCGTTCCCCAGCCTATAATCAAGTGCATGTAAACCAGATTATGTCAACATGTAGATGTCTAATATTTCAGTTCTGCTCTTTGTGATGACTTTTACTGTGTTTTCATTCATCCACATTGTGGATGATGAATGTACACACACAGTGTAGTTGTTCTTGTTTGGTTAGCCTGGTTCAATGTTTTGCCTGCTGCATTGATGCACTGCCTCATTCAAATAAATGAGGGCTACATTTTTTCATGTAGGGCTAATGTTGGTCTGAACATGGCCTTAGTGTGAAGTCTCAGACAAATGGGATTCATTGGTATATTTGGGACGCAGTAATGATATGTTTTGGAAATCAGGTGAGAACAATTATCATGTGCCTGTCAAGCTGGCCTTCACACTGGTGAGCCAATCAGCTGCCTAACAAGCTCTCAGAAGGCAGTGAAAGTACCATGAAAAAATCTTAGGGCATGACTCTTCGTATCGCTTTGTTCAGTGAATAACCAGGAGACTGAAGGAAGGTGATTTTAACAGGACTCTACACTAACCAGAACATTTACTATATGCCAGTCAGCTTACATACACCTAAATATTTAAAGCACTTGCAGACTTGAGGTTAAAGGCCAAGGCTTGATATTGTCTAGTTGTTTTTTTTTAAATCTGCAAAAATCGAGTATGCAGTGAACATACATTTACCATGCTGATAAGAGGGTCAAGTGGGTACAAAATGGTCACTTTGCCCAAATCACACACTCTCAAATGTTTATGCTGCCAATGGGATTTTTTAATGTGAATTTTGGCTGCTGATGGATAACAAGCTGTCTTGACAATGCTGCCCTTGTACAGCACCAACAGCCAGAGTTTCTGAAATGCAGGAAGCTATTGTAGCATTAGCTGTGATGCTTCATCCACTTTTATTTAACCTTATTTGCATTCAGGTGCGTGAAGTTAACTGACAGTCAGCACATCATCTCAGAAAGGCAGTTTTCTATTATGAATGTAGAGAATGTGCTGCTACAGACATGTCATGTATGTATGTCATCATAGGTATGCTGTCTGCATAGCAGAGGAACCCTCTGTCATGAGTAGGGATATCAGTGGACAACATATAAGCAATGAATCGTAAAGGGACAAGCATGCGCTGCTCTGTGGTGTACTACATATTTTACCATATAGATATGTGAGGTAGAATTGTTACAGATGATGTGTTTTGTTTCAAACTCCTTCAGAGAGGAGGACACCTGCAGAGACTTTAAATCTATTCATAGTAGAGAAGTAACTTAACAGCAGACTTGGCAGGCTGAACTCTTCTCTCATCAACTGCAGCTAAAAATTGCAACACAGAGCACTGACCACCGTGTTGTTCCAGTGGAACTGCTCTTTTCCAAGTGTGAGATAAGTGTTTATAATCCACTCTCGCCCCCTGCAACAAAGCTTTAATAAAGTTGTTCCCATAAATAAAAAGTCATCTTATTCAGTTAAATATCTATAAAATAGTGTGTTGATCAGTTTCTCTTCCTTCTGTTCTCTTTAATCTCATCTTTCTTGTGATTAATTGCTTATCGCTGCCAGTATCCTTCATTTATCCCAGTGTTCTGCTGATACACATTGAGCTTCAGTCATTAATTGGAGAACATTGCGCCCCTCCCTTCTGACATTTAAGCAGGCCTTGTGAGAGCAAAATCATTATCCATCAAGGTTTCTTTTCCTCTCTTCTTGTCACTAAACCTAGCGTCAATGCTTGTATTGTCTTCATTCAGCATAGTATCACACCAAGGCATGCAATACACCTGACAATCTACTAGAGGATCACCCAGGTATGAATTTAGTAAACATGTGTATGATTTTCAAAGAGCCTATCAAGTGGTACAGTTCAGATGACGTCTAAATAAGGTGACCAATTTCCATAATGTAACTGATTGGGTGGATGGATAGATCCTAACTTGCAAAAAGTGGAAGCTTCCCACCTCCAACTGCAAGTGTCATGTTTCCAACCGCGAGTTGGGACCCACACCATCTTTCAAGTGATTATTTTAACCCAAACAATGGTCTCTCTAGAAAACCTGTACTTCATCCAATAACACTTTGATGAATAAATAAATAACTCCATAATAATACAGCACCCTCCCTCCAGGAGAAATCAGGTCTCATCACTGTTTTTTACCACTCACAGAACACAATCTCTGGACCATCCTGTCATCTCAATGTTAGATGGTGGTGCAGCTTCCTGTGGAACCTGGGGTGCTCTGCCCTGGGAAAGTGAAGTGCTGGGGCAGCATCTTTGAAAAGATAAGTTGTGATGCGATCTTGGTGAGGCTCAAGGTGTGGAGAGCAGACCCTACGAGGTAGTGCAACCAAATCCTTCTGCTGCCGGCGCATTGAGCAGCCTGTTCTTCTCATTCTCTGACATTTGTGTTAGTATCAGCCACAAATGCTGATGAGTGATGGACAAAAACCCAATCTCATGTCCTGATTTTTAGGCTCCCTTTTAGGGCAGAAATCTCCAGAGTGGCATTTCCCTCTAGCTTGCAGAAGAGGTTATCCTGGTGGGCTTGTAGCAGGCATATCTTGTTGAGCAGTACAGCAGACTTGCCCATGGCCTTGTATGATTTGTTGGCTAAGCTAGCTGTCACCCTGCAAGGCTTCCACGGAAGCTGGGGCTTCTCCATGGTGAAGAAGGATCACAGGTAACCAGCAACAGACTGTTCCAGCAGGGGCATGCAGATAACCCAACTCTGGCTCCATGTTGAGGGTGGGTCATGCATTAAACACCTGGATGGGGGAGCACTGGAGCAAGCATGCTGAGGAGAGCTCCAGGAAAACCTTACCTCCTTTGTGACGTTGTTCAGCACTGGGAGAGGGCGAAGCAGGGTCAGAGTGTTGACCATTTTGGCGAAATACCTCCTGGATAGCACAGAGGGAGTGGGAGGTTTGGGGTGTGGCCATGAAATTCCCACCTTTTCAATGACCCTTATAAACAACGCATAAGTTCCTGATAGTAGGGACCCTCGTTGAAGTAGAATTGGCCCTCTCCAGAGCCTCCTCGTCTTCCTCATCAGAACCCCACAGAGCTGCATGACAGTCCTCTGTGGTGGGCACATGCACGGAAGCTGAGAGTGGAATGGAGAAAGTTGGCAAGAGGTGGGGGTCATTGGCAACAACCTGGCGGCTCTCTCCTCTCCTGTAGCATTCCAACCACTTGTAGGCCTCTCAGAAGTACATGAAGGTCTGAGAACCAGGCTAAATAAGCCCACCCAACGTTGAATCAGTTGGAACAGGAGTTTCGTGCAGTCTATGCAGTGGAAGGGGTACGATAGTGCCACTTCAGCATGTCTCTGCCTCAGGCACCAAACACAGCGGCAGAACACCCCTTAAACATTTCCATGGCTAGCAAAAATCTTCACGGCAACAATGAAGCTAATGTTAGTGAGCTAAGTTGATGTTGGTAGAGGCCTGCTTCTCAGTGGTGAGCTGAATAAGTAAGAGGATGTTATATAGTCTGTGATAGTTTATATACTGCTAGACAAGTGCAGTGACATAGGCATGAGGGGCCCAATCACAGTCATGGCCAAGTGCAGAGACTTGGTTGGGTGGAAAGGGTTTAATTAGTATTGCTTTAATTAGTGGCTGCTGCCTGGAGACAACAAAAGGCAGTAGTACAAACTTGAGTTCGAAATAAGTAAAACGTTGCCCCCTGCTGGTACTGTACTTCATATGCGTGTGCTTTTCACACCTAGGTGACGCAAAATGTGACACTGACACAGTGGATCGGCTGATGTATTACACACTTTGGTATGATACCAGGTTGCTTTGTGATTTGTCTGGAACTCCTCTTATTTTACTGGATGAAGAAAAAACTCAAATGAAGAAACTCATTTTTGTCTTGTATGATGGAGTGTACAATTGTGTCCCTCCTCGTGTTCATTGATCTTTCCAAAATGATTTAGGCATATATACTGTGGACCGAGATATTTGTTTGATGACTTATCAGACAGGTATTATTGGTGTCAGTGAAATAATGTGATTAGTGGGAGAAAATTACTTGCAAAGTTTGCAATTTGTCTTTTTAAATTTGGCATTAAAACACACTGAAAAAGAAATGGGGATTGATATGAAGAAATGATATTGTAGCGTTGCAGGATAGCTAGGCGCATTGTGGAAGAATGATGAGGAGCCAATGTTACAATCTGATAGCTCAACAGAGCCTAGATTTATTCCCTTGCTGCAGCTAACCTGAGTTTGAGGTGTCCCTGGTAAAACAGGGTGGCTAACCCGCTGGGTCTCTTAAGTTTTATTTCTTGTCAGCTAACTCTCCATTAACATGTACTGCATCTCTTCTCTCCAGTGTCAGTTGCTCTGGTGCTTAATGTGGCAATTTACACACATAGTCTTTTATTCCCTCCCAGGAACTACTGCTTAGCCAATTACCCACTACAGTGGACACCTTCATTAATAAAACCACTGCAAAGCAACACACATAAACAGTAACTTATACTGAGCGTTACAATTTTAAACTTTTTGCTTGATTTTTGATACAGCCTTAATCCCAAAACTACACACAGCAGACCAAAATCACTGTCACCTTATTTATGTGTATGTGTTTGCCTATATTGGAGGATAAAATTACTGCAAATCCAAGGAAGCTGAATGTCACAGAGATCAATCTCTGCTCTGATGAGATGGACGAGTGCTGGGCTGAAGATGCAGGCGAAACTAATAATGATAGATGTCAGGGCTGGTTGTCAGCTCATTCTTACAAAACTCATCTCCGGGCCTCTGTTTCTGTTGGACTCCAATTATCGTCTAACTGCCCCTCACAGCCGAGCCAGTGAAATTATAGCTAACAGCCCAAGCTCTTAGAAACAATGCACAATTGAAAGACAAGACAATCAAGAGGTCTGCACTACAACATACTGTATGTTCACTTTTGTAAGAAATACTGATCTAAAGACTGAAACTTTTATTTACATTCTTATACAAATCACTTTAATTACTTTAATGATGTGAGATTCTCTTCACACTTTCCTGTAATAGATACAATTGCACTGAAAATGTTTCACTTAAAGTAAACAGAGCTTCACCAATCAAAATTTTTGTAATGAACAATTAATAATATAACTATGTTATGTTATGTGAGAATGGTTGCTCAAAACTCTCAGAAAATGATAACTCGACTTTGTAGTTATCTTAAGCTCTAGGGAATGTTTTAGCACCTTTCAGCTCATTATTTTCTTTTTCTGGCCTACAGGACTGTTTGGTTCATTCTCATAGCTCTCATCCTCTTCATTTTCAGTAGCAAGGAGCTATTTTCAGTGAAAAAGCTCTGATAAACCCACTGTCCTCTGACCAACAACCAATAACATTAATACAGGCTACTTTCCAGTTATATATAAAATATATAATAAACTTAATTTATATAGCATAGTTAAGTGATCCACTTCAAAGGCCAGTATATGTGCATGTTGGCTCATAAGTAGGCTTAGTAGTACACCTAAATGGAACTGAGCCTCTACTAGTGTTATTAGTACTGTGAGAAAAGGTCAATACATAAAGTTTAATTGACCTGTGCTGAGTCGGTCCTTGACAGCAGTACAGCCTTGTGCTGCTCCTCCCAAGGCAATACAGTTTGAGAAAGGGAGTGTTCAATAAAGTGGTCCTAGAGTCCATCGGTCCAGTTCACTTTTTTCGCTTTGTATGACGTGCTGATGTGTGAGATAATTTCTCTTCCAATGTGTTTTCACCTGTTTTGCCAGACAACAAGAGAAATTCATTACAACATTCTAAGTAAAGAGCAGGCTAAATGAAAGAAGAAGACATCCAAATTATTCTATTTAACAAGACGTTATACCCTTTCAGTGTCTTTACATTTTACTCTGTGACATAACGTGCTTAAAGACAGTCTTGGAACAAACACCAGGTTTAAGAGCACTCCACACACCCAATTTGAAGCACTCAATTCTGTTCCCCTTTGAACTGCGCTGAATGACTTGCAGGGATGGAGAGTGCGTTGTGTCAATCCACAGACTCAGCAACCTAATCCATCCCCAGTCACACAGGCGCCTAGCGTTGTTAAGCTTTGTGCTGCTGCATTTCTGTGGGGTTTAGATTTAGTTAAGCTCTGAGTCTCCATCACTCAGCTCATGTTAGCCCCTGGACCTCAAGTCAATTGCATCGACATTTCCTTGCCTTGGGTGAGAAGCGATGTAATTAACAGTCACCTCATTTCCTGGCCTATGTGACCTTCTCATGAGAAGTGCCATATACACATCAGTTTGTAGAAAGACACTGGGAAGTGCTTATGGATGAGCTTTAAAGATTTTTACAAAAATGTCCATAAAGGTCAAATTTATGCCAAAATTGGGTTAAATGCGACATATTTTACCCGTTTTAGTTAATACAATTCCCTGGACTATGAACAAAATGTCTGTGTGCCAATGAGGCGAGGGCACCGTGCTACCATAAGAATAGTTTACCTTATACCTTGGAAAAAACATGGCTGCTAGTGAAAACAGCACTGCAACTGTATATGAGTCAGACTCTGAGCAAGACGAGGTTCCCGCACAAGTAAAGCATACACATACACATAGGACATTTCTGAATGGTTAATCAACAACAATTTAATACCACTTTGGAGTTTCTTTTTGTATGTGGGTATGTTGGCTAAAATCATACAGTCTTGCAGGCTGTTGTGATCAAGTGTGTGTTGTGGATAAACTACTGTTAGTGACTCTGTTTTGTCAGTGTGTTTTACTGTATATGTACTATTATGGCACAGTAAACTAAATGCAGGGAACATAATTTTATTAAGCTAATACACTGCAAGAGTTACCTAAGTATGCTAGCTCTGCAAAATGTGTGAAAGTGTATTTGTATGATAGTAGTTCATCTTATTTTAAGGGAACATTAAGACTTAACATAATATTAACTAAAAAACAAATGCAACCAACCCAAACAAACCCAAAAGCAGGTTTATATTTGTATGGAATCATTAATCCAAGTGATACCAACTCTACAGTCTTGCAAGGAGAGATTGTCCAGAGCATTGTCTCATTCAGAGCCGAAGTAAGAGGTAGTGTGTGTATATTGCTTGAAATTGAAAACTGTGTGTGAAAATCATTCATCTAACACTTTTGGCAGTTTGATTTGAAGGGACTCATGCCTCTTGCTGATCTGGATCAGTGGCTCTTTACTGTTTTCTGAGCTGTCGATGCAACCGGAGGAGCCTGTTGATTGCAAAATGCAGTTTCCACTTTTGTGTGTGAAAAATAAATTGTGACTGGAAAATGTGGTGCTAAGATAATCATTTGAAGACAGGTCGACACAGACCAAAAAATAGTAAAAGTGTAAAACTACTCCAGAAAGGGTCCACTATGTGGGATCATGTATTAATAGATGCTCTACAGTGCCACATTCTCACTCACATACAAAGGAATCACCAACAAGCACATGTTGACTGTTACGTATCTCATCTGTCCAGAATCAGTAAAATTCTGAACGCTATATGATGTGTGATCACTTTCAGATTCACCTCCAAATAAGTGGTACAAATTATATGGCTAAACTGAGAATTTGTTTATAGCGATGTGTTGCCCCTCATGCACTCAGAGCACTTAACTGCAGTGAATAAAATTTTAAGTGATATAAAATATGTCCCAGGTTGTAAAAAATGTGGAATTTTCCTTTAAAACTGGACAGACAAGGCTAATTTGAACAAATGCTTGTTGTTGTCTATGCAGCTCCTGTAGGATGTCCCTCCCACACACAAACACATAGCACAGCTATATTCTGACAAATTTACAGTGTGTCTGTAAAAAATGCATGAACCTCCACCCTGCCGCCCCCATCAGTGTTTAATAAGCCTTAACTCTAGCTGGTCAGCTGACCTGGAGCTCCATGTGAGTCTCTCATTAAGCAGAGGCCTGCAGAGCTGTGGCAATTAACTTCAGCAGACTGACTGATAACGACTGGAAGCTCTTTGGTGACATCTCCAGTCGGGGGTGGTGTGCGTGCGTGTGCGGATGTTGTTCACTGTCCAGTGCTCTTTGTAATATGAAAACCTGCAGCCCCTTGTAGTGATAATCCATGGTGCAGTCAATGCCATGGAGAGCAGACCCCACCATGATAATAACACTGGAGGTGATAGTTATGTGGTGTGTCGTAGCGTGGTGCTTTCCATTCAGTACTGATGAGAAATAAAGAGGTTGCTCTGCCCTGCAGATCTGTTTTAGGCTGAGTTTAAGCGAGTGTGACCAGTCCTGTGGTGACCTGACATGCTTGGAGGGAAAGCTTTTGAATTTTGTTTTTTGTCAGTTGTTGCAAAGTGAATATACACATGTTCATTTTTCATTTTTGGACTCCAGGGCCTCTGGGGCCATAATGCACCAGCTAAACTAAGAACAGGAGTTGCAAAATTTACCTCTCATACATCTGGATTAGCTTGTGTTTCGCTAACTCTAGCCCTCTCATAGTCATGCATACTCATTTCAGGCCGGTGACTGTCAATGTCAATGTCAGTACCTCAGCCAAATAGAAGACTTTTGTTCCCCTCCTCTTGGAAGGAGCCACTCTGTACTGCCATGGTACCGGAACAGTCAAAAGTTTGGACACACATCCTTCATTCAAGGGTTTTTCTTTATTATTACTATTTTCTGTGAAGACATCAAAACTATAATATAACACACACAAATTGAGTAGTAAACAAAAGTGTTAAAAGTTTCATATTTTAGATTCCTCGATGACAGCTTTGCACACTATTGGCAATGTCTCTACTATGAAGGTGTTCCTTAACTCTGGAATATATGAAGGGCTGAAGCTGGAGATATTTTATTCAATTATATATCTTATTTTATTTGTCTCATCATTTCACTCAGTTCATTTTACTGTCTTGGGTCATTTAGTGTACTGTCTTTATAACTGTTTGTTTCATCTGCAGTATTAGCTTTTAGCTTTAATACAGTGTTTTATTATATTTCTTTGAGCACTTTCATCTTAAAGTTCTACCTTATCTATTTTGCAAGAGATTTTTTTCTTGTAGAATATTAAAAAAAAGGATCACCCATTATATCACCTGTTACATCATCTGGTTCTGAACAGTTCTGAAGAGTTTCTTCAAGTTACACTAAGTCAGATCTCATTCTGTTTAGCAAGTGCCAAGTTCACAAGGTATCTCCTGTGACATGATTTCGACTTTGTACACGATGAGCATGGAAAAACAATCACAGAAAAACACGAATGCAACATTCATGCTGGTTCCTCTGAATGCAGCAAAGAGGAGGAAAATCAAAAGGAGCGCTTGCAGAGTGGAGCCAGTTGTTTTTGTGGAGCCTTCAAACTCCACAAGGAAACCACCAGAAGCAAAAGCTGCTTCTGAACGAGTCTCGAATGTAAAGAAAAACAAAGGACTCCGTTCAAAAGAGCCTGTTGTTTTTCTGGAAAAACTGGCCTCCACCAAGACACTAGAGGTGAACTTTACTTTTGGAGGTCGATCCATCCAGAAGAAGCCTGTTGTTTCAGCAAGCAAAGGTTGCTTCTTCATCCGCACAGAAGAACATGAAAAAGCAGAAGGAGCCTTTTGTTTCAGGAGAGCGCTCTGCTACCAAAAAAGAAGAAACAAAGGCTGCTTCTCAACATCCTGCCACCCAGAGCCGGATGAGGAAAGGGCCCAAACAGAGGGAGCATAAAGGGAAAGCTCCTGCTAAGGAATCTGTGACTTTGCCTCGTGGGGCAGTGGACACAGAGGAAAGGTTGAACTCAGTTATCAACCTCATCTTTGACAAAGCCATATCAAGGCCAGACTCTTTATGTGTGGCAGAATTCAATGTCTAGAAGGTCTATAATATTTTCAGTACAGTCGTTACCCAGATAAGTTTGTTCCACTGTGAGCCAAATGGCTGAAAAGCCTGTCTAAGTTTTGGTGACAGTTAAGAGTAAGTAGTCTTTCCAAAATGAATAAAAATTCAATTCAGGCAAGGTCAAATGAACCAAAAATGACAAAGGAGGAGCCTTAGTATACTTCCTTCCTTTTGGTACACAACCTGCTGTAAAAACCATGTTGTTATTACATTTAGGTTGTTGTATGGATTAAACAAACAAGATATAACGTGTTAATTAGTGAATTTACATAGCGATACACATAATTGTACTAAAAGACTGAGGCTTAAGCTGCATGTCATGCTGCAAGACGTGCAAATAAAGAAACATTGCAAGCATTGTTCTTACATTGTTCTCACATAGCTTATATATGTTGACAACCCAGAAAGAAGCTAAATTGACTTTATTGTCCATATTTCTAAAAAATTATGTTTTACTTTTAACTTTGCAAGAGAAAAGGCCTTTAGGGTGAGGACTAACCAGTGTGTTTGGCAAATGTAACGCTATCTCTGATAACAAGTTTGGGGTTGCTGGAACATCTAAACTTCTAAATCTAATAAAGATCAGGACAGAGATGCTAATGAGCCTTACACTCCGATATAGAAGCATCCAGGACCAGCTTCCACACAGTGGAGAAATACATAGTCAGTGTGCCTCATGAACAGGATTGTTTTAATAACTGTATCCCGTGAACCCATAAAATAATGTAATTATATAATGATGTTATGTTACATTAGGTTAGAGCGAAATGAACACATTGCTCAATTAAGCAATATTACTCGAGAGGGTGAGCTTTACCGTCATTGTTGGCATGACAATGATGTGGTCGGGAACAAGGCACATATTTACACTTCTGCCTCTGTATTTTAGGTATTTGAAAGGCAAAAAAAGCACCAGCCTCAGATACCCAGTGTTGCTTTCACTACAGTTCCATGCACACTGAAATGCAAAGCTTGACAGACCTGCCATGCCGTGTCACGGTTGATAAACTATGATTTGGAAATGACTGTTCAGAGAAGAGGTTTATCAAACTGTCGATTTCTTTGATTGGTCTTTCTGAAATTCTGAAACTCCTGGGGGGACCGAAACATTCTTAATAACATTGTCAATACTGGCAAAGTGGGAGAATAACCTCACACATATGTGCTGCTGTGTAAAGGATTAAAATCCTTGATCAGCTCACACACAGCTCATATTAAACAACATCCAATATCTCCTGAAGAAATACGGTAAATCTCATTCAAATGGGACTGTTTACAAATGGGATTTTTCAGTCTGAACGTAAGTTCGGTTGTCCTTCTCCCCTCTTACCCAGCTGCTTTGCTTTCCCACTTATTTGCACTTATACTGATCTGTGGTACATTTGCATGAATTTCATCATCAAAGTGCAGCTGTTGGCCACCATTGCCAGGAAATGAGCTTGGCAACATGTCCTCTGCCCATACATCAATGAGACATTTCATCTTTTCCGTTTGCCTTGAACAGTCCTCTATTGCTCCTGGAGAGAATGTCACTAATGATGATGTCTTGACATCACCTGGATTTTGTAACTGCTGGAGTACAAACTGTGTTCTGATTATCTCCAAACACAGGTGAGGTCAAGTCAGTATGTTAGGGACTGAATCGAAATTATTAGGTATTATTTACTTTTGTTATACAATTTCAAGAACTTGACTCCTTTCCTCCTTTACACCACCAGCAGGTCACATGTGTCACATCACTTTTTGCTACTTAGCAAATGTTTACGTGCTAATGCGCTAAACTAAGATGGTGACCATAGTAACATTACATCAGCATGTTAACGTTGTAATGCTGACATTGAATTTATTTCTAAGCATCACTGTGCTGTCTTAACTCTGTGGGAGAATGTGGAAGGATCTTTATATTTTTTATTAGTTTAACAGTCAAATATCTGATCTCGTGCCAAAACATCATCTGATCAAATTTATCTTTACTTTCATTATTTTGGAATCCAGGGCAGGGCTTCATAAATGACAAAGCTTAAGCGCCTCAGCACTGTCTGCACCATTAGGTGCAAGCTGTAGTGACAATGCATTTTATGCAAGTCATAAAATGTTTAGTGTTTAGAACATAATCAAATGCACATACATACATGACAAATCTTATTTTTTCTTTCCATTTCTACATTGTAATTTGCTCAACCGTAGGAGGGATTTAAGCTGGTTGCCTAATGCAAATAAAATCAAGACATTTTGCCATGTGCTGACTGACAAACTGTCAGTCAGTGTTAATCAGTGTGGACAACCTCCAGAAAATTGTAAGTACCAATATAGACTTTCCCTTTTTAACATCTAGCTACATTAATAATCACCTATCAGTGCTGAAATGGATGTTGCAGTCACATGCTCACTTTAAGAGGCATTACCTGTGTGGAAAGCTTAGATCCTGTCAGCTTGTCCTGGTCTGACTTAATGAAAGTCTTTATTTTAACGTCCTCCATTTGAACTGTATAGGAGATTGCTGCATCTCACTCTCTTGATGGTTGAGTCTGTCCCATAGTTGAATAAATCTAGTGGAGACTTCCTGCAGTCTTCAGTGGTTGCTCAGCACCTACGCTGCAAATGATTCAATCTTGACTTCAACAAGATTAAAGCAATTTACTTAATGGAGTGAAATGATTTGAATTGTTCCTGTATGAATAAACCTCAGGTATTTGTTTGAATTGAGTGTCTTAATGAAACAGAGTCAGCTTTTTGGCTTATTTTTGATGTTAATCCTTGTCAGTGTTGCTTACAGATAGTGTTTATCTATCTGTAAGCAAAGTGAGTGAAACCAGAAAACTGCTGGACAGACGCGTAAGATGTGAGTGGAGATAGTAAATGAGTAACATTCTTCCATTTTTCATCAAGTGCTAGTAAGTACATCCAGTGCTGCTGGTCTGTGGCAAACAGCAAATGTGATTAGATCATTTTATATTTCTGTTGTGAATGTGTGAAAACTTTTGAAAGTGAAGCAGTGTGAAGCCTGCTGGCGAAGACTATTACTGTTAAAAAAAAAAAAAAGGACACTCTATTTTTAACAACATTTTAGTCTAAAGGGTTAAATGACATGATTAAAATTGCACTAATACATATTTTTACATTAAAAGCACAATATGTAATTTCAGCCGCTAGGGGTCTCTCAATCAAAACAATAACAAAAGACGGTGCGATGACGGTGTGAAGTAGCAAGGGATCATGGGAGTTGTTGTCTTCATTGTTAAATAATCAGCTTCATCACGGATACGACAACTCCGGTGTTCATGGTCCAGGATGTTTTTACCGGGAGCCGAATTACCCGCAGAGGTCTCCTCCTCTCCAGAACAAACGGACCTGGTGATTACAGGTAAAAACACTGAATAAAGCAGTTTCACCTAAAAGGTCAATGTTCTCTGACGATGTATGACGAACCACGGACGTCAGATACGGGCTGTTAGCTGCGCTGCTGCTAACACTTGTTTGGTTTATCAATCTTATAACTTTACATCCAGACGTTCGTTCGGTTTCTCCGCAGAAGTCTCCTCTTCTCCAAAAACAAATGTACACGCAGATTAAAATCGTTAAAAATACTATTTAAAGCCATTTTGCCTAAAAAAAAAAATCAATATTTCTCTGGTGATGTTTGGTGATCACGGGACTTCCTGGAAGGGCTGTTAGCCGAGCTGCTGCCAATGTTTGCCCAGTTTATTTCTTGATAGTGTCCAGTGCCTAAATTCCGGTTAAAAATGACCTAAGTTTATCTTGAAAATGTGGCTTAAAACTAAATAAAAGTCAATTTATACTAGTTTGTGTGGAACAAGCACAATGCTGATGCATTATCTTGTACGTGTGTAAGTTACTCTTTGGTAGATGCCATTGTAGCGAACAAACAGAGCGCCGACGCATGCATCTTGTGCCAGTTTGCAATGCAGTTTACTCTGTGTTAGAGGAGGTATGACGCCATTTCCTGCTGAGATACTACTCCTAAAAAAGCAGTATATGCTGTTTTGCACCAACATAACACTCTCGAAACAATGACATATATATATATATATATATAAAATTAAAGCATAATAAGGCATAATTAAATCCAAATTAAAGCAAAGCACAATAATCCAACAGCAGAATGTAGGAGTAGCTTTCATTTATTTCACATGCATTATGGTGATGCGTTACAACATTGTCAATAAAAATAGTAATAAAACATGTATACACTTACAGCTGTGCTTGTCAAAAAAGGAGGTCTCTGGTATGGAATTTTCATATGTACCAAGGAGCAGTACTTGTTTGACAATGTTAGCACCTGCTGTTGGAAAGAGGTATGTGTTGGTGGGAACAAGTGACATACCATCTGAGAGCAGCGTTATACCATCAGCCACCTTTCGATCTTGGTATCACTCGATATTTGTGGTTGATAACACAATCTGCTGGTTTTAATAAGGTTTACACAATATGCAAGGGTCAGTTTTGTATGAAAAATATAGCAGGAACAGATTTGAGTAGATGTAAATGAAGATTATGATGAGTGAGAGAAAATGTTTGCTTGCATGCTACTGAATCCCAATGATGGCAGACAAAAGAGGGTGTGCCACAAAAGTGTGTGAGGGAGCTGCATGGAATTACTTTAGTATCAAAAATGATACCTCTGTTGAATTTAAAGAGAACATTGTATAACTCCAAACAAAGAGCAAATGACAATTATTTCTGTGCGGCCATTAAAATTGACCTTGAACTTGCTGTTTACTGAGCAGCTTGACTGCAGTTACATTTGTTTTCACCAACACACTGGTGGAATGTATTTTCTATAGGCAATCTTTTCTCTCCTTTCTATGTCAGTCATTCTTATTTTCTTAAAAGTTTGGTCTTCGCAACCTCGGTAAATATTTGACATCATTTCTGGGTACTTTGATTTCAGCATTGCTCAAGATTGCTCATGTATTTTTGATCTTGCTGATCTCAGACTAATGCAACCATCTCTGCTATAAAGCTCTATTTTAATCCCAGAATTGAAGGTCAGGGAAAGCCCTGCTGTTACGGACGGCAAATTGCTGCTGCTGGAAATGAGAGAATAACTACTTACAGATTGAATCCAAGGACCAACACAATTCTATACATACACAATTCAATACAGAGAATTTTTAAATGAGATAAAGTGAGAACTATTAAAAAAAAACCCTCTTGATATGAAAACCAGAATACATAGAAGATCTAGCAGCTGTGAAATGTAAGCTACTGTACACAATGGTGTTTTCAGCTAAATGCTAACATCAGCATGACAGCGCTAACATGATGTTTAGCAGGCACAGTATAATGTTAATATATGCTCACCATCTTAGTTTAGTTTAGTAGTTAGTTTGAGAGTGTTGTTTTAAGAAAGACTTGAAAATTGTGCACTTGTCCTTTTAAGGTTAGGGGAAGATTGTGGTAGTGGTTAATAAAAAGGAAAACATTAATTATATGCCTGTGATAAAACACAAACTCTCCTGCATGACAGTCTGACAGATTACATGCCCATTCACCACACTGACTTCTACACCTTCATCTTCCACCTTGTTTCAGAAAAGAGCACACTAATTCCTGCATTAGCACTGAATGGTGGCTGTTGCACATACATTTTGATTTGTGGATTTGTCTAATATGATCCAACATGTAATCCCTTTAGGCGCCTGGGCTGCTCATCCAGGGTATTAAATTATCCAAAGAGTAAACTGACCAGAAAGCCAAACTTACTAAAACAAATGAATTATTTGAATTGAACATTTTTTTATTGTTGTCTACATGTGTGTAGTGAGGTAAATGCTTTATCGGGGTCTAAAAAATACTTTTAAACAAATACATAGCCATCAATGAAGCAACAAGGCAAGCTTTTCTTCTTCTTCTTCTTGTAAAGGCACATTTTACTCACAAGTGGTGAGTCACCAGCAGACTCACACTGGGGAGAGCAGATTGCTTATGGTCTCCAGAAAATAAACACCCATTGACATGACTAAACTGATACTGGCTAATCAATTGAAATTACTATTATGGAGTGGTGGCTTTTCAGCAAAGATGGGATCAGGCTTTGTTTGCAGCTTGCCTGGTGTGAATGTATGTGACAGTGAGTCAGAATAGCAGCTACAAATCTCATGCACTCACATTAATATAATGATGTATACGTACACATTTGCAGGAAATAGGTGATGTCGCCCTTCCTGCACATTTAACACGTTTGCTTCTCAATTAGCTTAATGGATATGTTTATGACTGTGGAATAGATTTGAGCTGCCATAATTTAACTAGATTATTTTGAAATGGTGAAAATAAGGATTAGGCGTGGAGAGACGCCTACACTCAATACCTGCACATAAAACAGTAAATTGCTTCTGAATACCTACTAAAATACTATTAATTGCTTTTCTCCACTCATTTGAGTAGGTCTCCAGCCCATTTACCTCACATTGACTTATACCACAGCTGTCTGATGTGTTTTCGTGAGTCCAGTGATCAATAAAGGCGGTGTGATATACTATCCTTGTTTATATCTCATTTGTGCAAAATTAACATTGATAATCTGGAAATCACCTCTCACAACTCTCATGCCAAATCAATTGAATTAATACTAGTCTTTTCATGTAATCCATCTCAAATCCTTCACACGTATTTGACATTCTGCTTCTCAGGGTTTGGTCGTGTTCAGCTTTCGCAGGGCATAAAACCCCAAACTCATTTTCTGATGAGATGATACGTGTGTGCTGAAGCAAATCACCACTTGATGTGTAGCTGAATAGGCTAACAGACAAAAGGCACTTCAGTGACTGTGAAATCATTAGCTCTTATTTGATTTGGCAGGTTGGAGAGCATATTCTCATTTACAACACAAAGAGGTTGGCTGCTAGCAGCAGGAGGGCTGTCTGAATCCAAAAATGAACACATTTCATAACACTAAATATAGTACATGTCTGTCGCTCATCTGTGAAAACAGTCATCTTGTACTTTGATGAAAAAGGTCAGTGACTGGGGAAAACTCCTTAATGATGGAAATGACATGCACCCTAAGATCATTTTTGTATCATTTTCAGTCTTAACATATTTATTTCTGCAAACTCAATGAGAGGGATCATGATCACTCCATTAGCATCGAGATAACTCATCTTGATTTAAGAACTCATTTCACAATGCAAGCAGCTAACGTCTCACCCTGTTGGCAATGCAGCTTGAGGAAAATGCAATTATTAAAAGAATTATGCAATAAGTAACACATGACTTATTTTGATTGAGTTTTGCTGTGTTACTATTGGATGGATTGCCACGAAATGTGGTTTAGATATTCCTATCCCCTCAGGATGAAAAGTTGATTTTGCTTATCAGTCACAATCATCAGGTCAAATTTGATTTTCTCCAATAATTTGGTTTATGACCAAATACCTAACCTACACAGAACCACCTGAGAAGTGTTCCTTGGAAACTGTTTGAAAAAGGGACTGTCACTTTCATTTATATGCAATTATGATGTTGGATTTCAGTGTTAAACCTGGTCAAAAACTTATGTAAGTCAGTTTGAATTGTAAATCATGCAAAGATATTCCAGTAGAACCCAGAATATAAATATGGACCAGGAAATGTGCATTATGTAGGACCCTATGATTTCTGCAATGTGGAAAACACAGACAGAATCACAGAATTTGAAGTAGAATCAACTGTAAAATGCAGATTATCGTGAAATGTCAATGCAATTTTTTTAAAAAAATCTGTGTTTTCCCTACCATTGTAAGTGTCTTTTCACAGCCCCGAAATCGAATGAACAGATACCATGTTTTAGTTTCATTGATGTATACACTGCTGCAGCTTCTGTCCCACTGTCTGTGTGTCTGTGTTTTACCGAGGAGAGAGCAGACACAGACACACACACACACACAGCACACCAAAGTCATCCAAACAAAACTGAGGAATTCAACACTAACAGCTACATTTAGAGCAGAGCAATATTCACAACTATGACTACTATGATTCAAGAAAACAACTATTCTAATATATAAGTTTTGCCAACATACGAATGCGAAGCTCAGATATAAAGCCCTTGATTTTACAAAAGGATGCAATGTGTTGTTTTATAACTTTATTGAAGCAGTTTCTTTGATTAAAAAAAAAAGTGCATTGAAAAATATTTTCTTGTTGAAATTGAATTCATCCACCACATGATTAGACATTCTTTCTGATGAAAAAGTGCTTAAGTCATTATACGAAGAATTGAGGAAAATTAAAACAGAAATGAAAAACGAAAACCTCTTCACATATGTCGCCAGTGTTACTCTCTGTCACAAAGTCAATGAAAGAATGTACACACAGTTACTGTGAGGAATATAACTCCAGAGTTTCTGTACATTTAATTGATTTGTTCCTTATCGCTTTAATTGATACTTTGTCACTTTATGCATACATATGCTGTTCTCGAGAAATAATGAGCTCTGAACAGGCATGTTTTAATGGGCATTGCAGTGGTAATTACAACTGGAGAACTCTCTTTTTCTGAAAGCTCACATATATTTAACTTGGTCTTTCTTCTGTGCTGGAGTGACGTCTCCCTCATTCTTTTGTTGGGCTCATTAGCTCTTCCAAGAAAATTGGCTCACATTCTGTCCTAGAAAAGGCTGTGATGTCATAAGGTCTGGCCGGGGCAATAAGTAAATATTGAGCAGCGTGACTGCAAACTGTAAACAGTGTATAAGACTGATGCTGCACTTTGTACTCTGATATGAACATTAACAGCTTTCGATGGCCTTGCTTAGCTAGTGCACGTCATCTCCAATGTGGAGCAATGTGGAGCACATTTTCAAGTAGGCATTATGTAGACATTCAGAAACTAAGAAGTAAATTCCTGATAATACTTAATATAGATCTCATGCAGCTCCCTGAAGTAACTGAATACGCCTATGTGGGTGTGCAGGGACATTAAAGTTAGGGAATTCTAGTTTACTTCTTTTGTAATATATTTAAATCAGAATGATATTCAAGTGTAAAAAGTTTGAATTTTTCTTTTCTTTTTTATTTTTTTTTAAATAAAAAAATCCTCCTCATTTAGAGGAAATGTATTACATTGGGTTTTAATAAGGTTTTGAGTCTCCTGATATAAACAAACACTAAATATTTCTTTATTTTGGCATGGAAATGCTCAAAATACAACATTGTAATGAGCTGTTATGTTGGCCAGAAGATAACTGGAGGGTGCCAAGCTACTAGTGTGCATTTGTAAATCAAATGTGAGGGGAAAATAGCAATCATTTCCTTGCAAATTGTTTTGTATTTTACAATATCTGCCTTGTTTATGTGGCATAGAAAAATTGTTGGGATGAACAGCCATCCACAAAAGAACATGAAGAGTGATTTTTCCGTACCTCGTCACTGCATCAACCTTGTTTGATAATACTGTTATCAGCCACATGTTCTTGACGCTCTTTTGCAATCATTTGAAAAATAAGCCTGTGATTGCTCTTGTGTGCCTGGACTATATGAATAATCAGTGTAGTGTGAATGATGCATGACTTAGTTTGAAAAGAAATAATGACATAGGCCAACCAACTAGGCTATCTGTCTCCATGTCTTCACAACTTCCAAAGACTCATGTAGTGTAAATGGATGAACTTATTTTTGTTTTAAAAATTGAAAATCTGATTTGATCAGTTTGACATGGCTGATAGATGTGATGTTTGTGCTCTTTCCTATTGTCTTTGTAGTCGATTTCCCACAATGTCTTTGTGCAAGATGTTGACATTTGGAACCAGCTGCTCATCTGGTGGTGAAGAAATCAGTGGCAACTGAAACAAAGGAAATTACTGTGAAGTGAAACAATAAAAAGCCTGTGGTTTGACAAGGCTTCCAGTGGAGCTTTGAATAACTCTGCAGCAAAGAGATCAGCTTTTTCAACAGATGCTCTTTGAATTCTGAAGAGATGGAGACAAAATGCAAAAAAAAAAAAAACTGAGCACAGAATACTGGAGCAGCTACTGCTGAGAATAGACTGAGAGAGAACGAGAGAAAGAAAGAAAAAGAAATTGCATCTGTCATGTTGGGCAAGCATCTGTGAACATTCAGATGATATCACTGCTTTTTAATCTGACCTTGTTGGTGGAGGAAGATGGAGGGACATGGAGCAACCAAGGAGATGACAGGATAATGTATGACGGGTATAAGTAGGCAGCCATGTGGTTTCAGTCTCTCTGTCTCTCCCTCTGTCGTGCCTTTTTAAAAAGTTGGCTACTTGGCTTTGTGCCTGCTACACCCCAGTAACCCATCCCCTCCTCTCCGGAGTGTGTAGACGCCAAACCAAGACTGTCATCTCTTTAAACAGACTGTCTGCCAAAGCTCGGCTGCATGAATACATCTTAAATTCTTTCACTTTGAAAGAACTTGAAGGAGAAGTCGGTGTAGCAGTGTAGCCACTGATGTAACAGAATATATGAAGCATTTATTTATTTTTCATTCAAATTTGAATTAAGTCACAATTTATCTTCCGCTTTGTCCCACCTACCCAACTGTTGCTTCACCTGCCATGCTTTCCAGTCTTGCACAGCACATGTACAATTAACAATCATAACTGTGGCAGGTTTTGAAATTTGTGGTAATTTTTGAAGCGATGGGTCTTTGATTTCACACAGAAGTAAACAAACGCAGGCTTCTAATTTCTAACCAATAAGTTTCAACTCAGTTGGTTGAAAACGCTTCTCATTAATGTTTTCCATTTGACTCATTTGAAGCAGAAAACCATGTTAAAGGGTCATAAATTTGAAAGACTGTTGTTTATTATTTAAGTATGGTATTATGAATAAAGATGTAGTCCAAATGTCTGTTCCAATGTGATCCAGCAGTTATATAAGACAGCAGTTATATTTCTGCTTTTGGCTGAAGCTGCTGTTCACTTCCCCAAAATAAGTAACAAGGACAGAGCCACCATGTTTACTCTAAACCCTGATATTTAGCAATGTGGTTCTCACAGAGTGGATATTTAAATCCTGAGCAAGTATCATACAACTTAACCGTGTAACCCTACAAAATAATATTAGCTAATGACATGGCCCTTGCCTTTGGAAATAACTTTATAGCGTAGGTAGTATGCTAGGTAGCTGGACATGCTAACATTAGCAACTTATGTTAGGCAGTATTGGAAAGAATATTCAGATATTTAGGTTGGAAACCATTGGTGTCATCTTTAACAATGTGTTGTATTTTAAAAGCTTGTTATATTAATGTAGAAAGTACAATATTTCCCTCTGAAATGTAGTGGAATGGAAATATAACATCAAATGGAAATATTCAAGTAAAGTACAAGTACCAGAAAATTACTGCTGTTAAGGCAGAAAAATCCATTCTTGCAACTTTGCTCTTGAGTTTTTGCTTTATACAACACCTCCAGTCTCTTGAGATAACAAGCATTGCTCTTGTTAGAGCCGAGTGGATTTATTCTCATTTACATCCCTGTGTACAGTTGGTGGAAAATCTCACATATTTAGCAGCTACCAGACATAAACGAAAAAAAGAAAAAAAAAAAAAAAAGAGGTTTTCAAATATTTAGTGATGTAGGCCTGGATATTTACTGTTGAACTGCTCCCTGCTCTCAGTAGCATATTTTCAGCAGCATGGATAACTGCTTGTTCCAAGACCAATGTAAAAATATTTATGACAGGAGATTAAGAGTATTCACTTTGTTTGACATTATAGTTGGCAAATTGTCAGTTCTGGCAGTATAATTTGTCAGTTCTGGCAGTATAATTTAAAAACAATGAGAGAAATGCTTTTATGAGCGACACGCTGTGAAATGAATAATGAAAACTTGGCGAGGCTCCACCCACTCCTCGCTGTCTCCGAGCCCCCCACCCCCCCACCCCCTCAGCTAGAGGCTGACTTCTTCTCCCTCCTTAACTTGTGAATGTGGAGTTGAGATGGGTAGAGTAGGCAAGTCTATCTGCACGACACACCCACTTTACTACATGATACAGCTGCTTGGTTTGGTTTAGGCACAAGCTGGTTAGGGTTGGGGTCAAGGGGTGGGTCGTAGTAAAGAAGGTGGGTCGTGGAGATCTGCAAGACTGCTGATAGACTCTTCTCTAGGTTGGGGCAGCAGGTGGAGGATGGTTATGAAATTGAATTCCTTTTATCTGAACAGGGCTTATCACACATAGGCAGGGGAGAGGAAAAAAAAATGGTGCAAATGCATATATACAGGCTGCAACAGGAGAACTTGCGTGTTCCAGCTCCAGACTTTGAATTTCAAAAGATGAAACTCCTGTTCTCAGTTAATCAGACATTTATGAACCAGCCTGTGATTACTTTACACCAAAGGCAAACCTGCGTCCTAGAAATTATACTCTTGTAAAATGTTCAGTGAGATGTTCACTGTCAAGTTTGTTTATTTCATTTGTTTCCTGTACAATATTTGCCTCTAGCAACTAGTGCATGATTAATGTTTTATCATCTAATAAAGTGCTTGTGAGTGTGTTAGCAAACAGTTGCCCATTTACACATCCAACAGATATGGAGCAACATTAGCATCGTGTTTGTGCTCACCTAATGAAAATGAAAGTCCAATATTCACTGTCCTTTTTATCTGCTGGTGTCGACGAACCTCTGAGGACATTGCTTGACTGTGTTCAGCAATGTGGTGTTTAGTGAAGCTTTTATGCTGAAAACAGAAAAAGAAAAAAAGAGGTTGATGAAAGCAGTGAAAGTGACCCGAAACCTTAAAAATCCAGCTCACATATGTTTTAAGAAATATGAAAAATACTCTGCTTGGAATAATATTGTGTCTGATATCAAAATCCTTAAATCTATAGTATCTTCTCCTTCTCCCTCATTGAAAAACTACAATCTATGGACATGCAATTTTTTTTTTCTCCACATCACACTTGGGAAAGTTGCCAGTTAGACCACAGTTGGCTTTTACACTAGATGTGGTCACACAAATCATGCTTGTAGTTTCATGTCATAAAGTCAGTTATTCAGCTGTGTGAGTGTGACAACACTTCTTCCGGTTCAGCAAATGTGAGAGATATTGTTGTGAATTGCTCTCCATGAGCATTTTTTTCCCTCACACAACAAACAAACAACAAACAGGAAAGTTGGGTGTTGAGCATAAAAGAAGATATTGCCTCATGAATGAACGATTTCAGATCAGGATTCCAACAATGTTCTGACAAGGCAAAAGAAAACATTTCAAAACTAAGAACCAAAGTGAGAGAGATGGAAGCAGCATTAAACAGCACAAGAGATGATTTTTCGGCTGTTGAACAAAGATTGGAAGTGAGAGCGATGACAAATATTAATGTCTGTTTGCTGTAGCAACAAAAAAACAGTGAAAAAATGGAATGTTTGGAAAATAAATCAAGATGGAACAATATAAGGATCCACCAGGTAAAGGAGGAGATGGAAGGATATGGTGAATTTCCTGAAGATGCTTATATCAGAGAAACTGGAGATACCAGTGGAGCAACATAATATTGTTGAGAATCCAAAAAGCCAACAGAACATGGATTCTAGGGTTAAGTCGACCATGGGGAATATGTGGCTTGAACATAGAGAGCGGCACAGATTCTGAGAAGGTGAGTGGCACCGCAAGTTCGCTGTGGCGAAGAGTGGAGAGTGGGGAGCTGGAAGCCTGCATGATGGGGATGGCTGCTGGTGAGGAGAGAGTTGGAGCTGGCACCCACGATCATGCCCGTGACATTCGGCCCTCACTGAAGAAGGAGAAGAGGCCTGAGAGCCTGAGATCGGTGGGACTCCACGGTCGGATTCGGAGAGATATCGTTGGTGGAGGTTGGATGGAGACACCTGCTGGGCTGAGATACGCTGACTGCCGAACACAAGCGGCTACGCCGGGGTGTTTGGCTGCAGTGTGGTAGCTGCTGTGAGTTTGGTGGACCAGTGTGGAACAGATCGTTGTACAGATCGCCGCCCGGATTGATCGGGTAGGTCTGTAGTTCTGGGTCCATGGTAAGTAGAAAGATTTTTTGTTTGTGTTTAAATCGAAATTCTGGTATAAGCATTTAGGCAAGAAGTGTGGTCTGTCTACTCTCGAGAAATCTGAGACAGACAGGGTAGGATAGATTGACCCGGTATTAGTAGGCAGATGATTAGAGGTGTGTTTGAGGCGTGGTTCTGCTCCCGAAGTTAAAAAGTTAACTACATATAATAAAGGCTATAGCACTTGGCCTCATTTTGTTTTTTCCCTGCTTTTTAAAAATTTTAAAAAGACCTCATGCCTAAAGAGAAGTCTCAAATCTCAAATAAGTGGCATAAAATAAAATATAAAAAGAAAATAAGTCAAAGTCCAAAGGCAACTGTTAAACTTCCTTTCCTTAATGACAGAATTTTTAATTAAAAAAAAATCTTTCTCTGTTCCCTTTCCAGTATCAGAAAAAGGGGAAATTAACCCCTGCAGGAACAAATTTGAAAAATAGGTCACCCAAAAAAGAAACAGGAGATATAATCCTCTAACAGGAAATGCACCTAGTGAAACTAGAACACAAAAATTGAAGAAAATCACTCATCACATCACTCATCATCAATAACGCAACAAATATCTTTTGCTGGAAAATCAGACAAGGAAGGTAGATATGTAATGGTAGTTGGAAAGATTGATGAGATAATGGTTTCATATATGAATGTCTTCAACCCCCCAGAAGAAGGCCCAGACTTAATCAGAAAGGCAGTTGAAATAATAGTTTCATAAAGGTGAAGCAGAGAAATCACTGCAGGTGATCTAAAACTAATCATGGACCCAAGTATGGATACACAAAAGTGATAGACTGCACAGCTCAGATCAAGCTGCTAAAATAATGAGAGAAGCAGCCGAGGAAATATGGCCAATAGATGTGTGGAGAACCCTCCACTCAAAAGAAAGATTATACCTTCTTTTTCAAAATCTTACTAAGTATTCAAGACTGGGCTAATTCTTAATGTATAAGAATCATGTATCAAGGGTGATGAAATGTAATATAAATCTAATCCCATTGTCTGATCATGCTCTGATAACTATGAAATTGAATCTTGATCTGGAGGTGGGTCATTCTCTTTGGAGACTCAATAACTCCCTGTTACAAAGGAAGACTTCAAGATTAAAATATGATGAACTATTAAAAATGATCTAGAAATGAGTGATACAGAGGAAGTTGAACCAGTCATACTGTGGGAGAGAGCAAAAGCAGTACTGAGAAGAGAAATGACATTACATTTGCTTTGAGACAGAGAGTCAAAGAAGTAGAACAATCAAGGATGTTAGAATTGGAGCACAAGACAAAAGGATTGATTTGCATTCTTTGAATGAACTAAGGAAAGAACTTGACTGATTACTGACTGAAAAGGCAGATAATGGATGGAACATGGATATTTACTAAACAACATTACTTTCATAGTGGAGGAAATGCAATGAAAAAGCTGGTCTATAAATTGAAAAGACAACAGATAAAATTGACCGCAGATAACTGATAATCAAAATGCACACCTGACTTTTCCAGTGACGTCGGATGAAGGTTGATGAAAATGAAGAACATATCAAGATTAAAGTAATAATAAAGAAAATTCCCAGGGAGTGATGGGTTCACAGGCAAATTTGTATGAGGAATTTGATAAAAGAACTACTGCTGATCTTAGAAAGAAGATTTAACTGGGTGTTGGATCAGAGTCAATGGGCAAATACTTGGTGCAGCTCTATAATTACAGTCATACACAAAGAGGACCCTACTGACTGCAGATCATATAGACCAATAACTTTATTGAACGTAGACCAGGGGGTCTTGATCCTCCCAATCTAGTACATACCAGTACATACTTGGTTAAACAACTCTGAAGCAAGGTGCAAGTCAATAGAGAAGTACATGTGTTGTGTTTCAATAAAAATACCTTTAGGTAAAAAGAATAAATGAAGGACACAAGTAACTGACAATACACTCATTAAAAAAAAAAAAAACTTTTGCGACTTGAGGTAGATGAAGAGAAACTGTGAAATGAGGGATGACCTAATTATACTGAGAGAGATAAAGGAAGACCCTGAATTTACCCCTACTAAACACGATAAAGCCTTTAATATAAGGGCACAAAAGAAACCATATTTGGATAGTGTCTAAATGAAAATGGAATAAAGTCATTCAAGTCCTTAAGGCAATGTTGCCATTTACCACATTCCCACTTCCTCTGATATCTACAAATGAGAAATTACACCCAGAATAGTAAAATAGTAAGGAAGACCAGCAGTGACCTTCAATTACTTGTGCAATTCTTGGTAAAGAGCTATAGCAGTGTCAGAGTGCCATATCAAATCTCTGCAGTTTATGCTATTTTAGAAAATAGCCACAGGCAACAAGACACAAGGGCAAAACTAAAATGGGAAGAAGAACTTACACACACACATCTGAGGACACTTGGAAGGAAATTAATCAGCATCTGACTAACAAAACCACAGCATCTGACTATTGGATAGAGTATTCATTGAAAATACAATCACATTACTTTATAACAGCAGCTCAACAGGCTAAACGTAGTTGTAAAATATTACAAAACTGCTGGAGGGAGTGTGGTGACACTTATGCCAACTTTAGTCAAATCGCCTGGTTCTGCCCATCATTACAATCCTTTTGGAACGATATACAGAAAGAAAATCAATACTGTCTTAAATTTGGTTATTCATTCATACAGATGTTGTGCTACCAGGAAAAACCGTAGACAGAATATGAAATGAAGATGATAAATATTTGTTAAGGATACTGTGTATAACAGCACTGAAACAGATAACAAGGAACTGGCACCCAAAAATGTCCTCTAATAGACAAATGGAGAGACACAGTTCAACAAATATATCAGATGAAGTGCTTAACTTAATAAAATGTGGGGGAACCTGAAGCTATTTGAAAAAGATGGTCTAAGTGATCAAGTTACTATCATATCATTTATATGTCATAAAAAAGTTGCCTGAAAGTCACTACATAGGTTATATAACATGGGTAAGATGTATGAAATGCTATGAAGACAGTAAAAAAAGTATTAAAAAAGAAAACACGAAAACAGCCTTCTAGTGTCAGACTCTGCAGGCACATTATTCTGCACAGTGAAGCTCAAACATCCAACTGAAAGAACAAGAAGAAAAACACATTCCTGAGTAGAGTTGGATGTCATGTAACCAAAACAATGACAGGAAAGATGCTACCACACTCCACAGAGCTGAGCAGATACTTGATGATTCTCTGTGGGCTCGTCACTACGAGAGACGCCTTTAACACAGTCCTTTGATCCACTGTTAACATAAAGATACTGAATAGTACAGCATGAAGGCGGGGGAACACAGTGGTCTTGGTTCTAGTGAAAAAAAATGTAGCTCTTAAGTTGCTCTGTGGCTGATGGACTTGCTCACAGTCTGAAATCATACTGATAAAGAGAAAAGTACTGACAGTATAAAACATCACAGTCGGAGCCACTTTCCGAGGTGCCTCTTGTGATGGAGATAAGGGCTTTCACCTCTTCTGCACTCCAATGAGCTGATCACTTGACACCCATCTTAGGCTCGATCTTTTCCCCACTCTGTGCCACTCGTGCCGCTCAGTCCTCTTTTCCCTATTGACCTGAAGTGCAGAAAACTCTGCTGTACATCCGCGCCTACTGCGGGAATATGAGAAAAGACGGAGTGACAGTTGGAGCACAGTTGGCTCACAGTTAAAATATTTACACCAGTGGGGTACGGTCAGTATATAGTTGTCCACAGGCTAGGATTTGATCAGATATCGAGACCTTGGGTTGAATCCTCTGAAGCTTCTTCACAGGTAAGTTCTAGCACTTGTTGGCTCAGAGATTTTTTTTTTTTTTTTCCAGGGATCATTTTGAATGTGGACATCAGGGTGTCAACACCACCTTCTCTTTGCCGCTGACTGTCAGGTTTCTGAGAGCCGTATCGACTCACCATGTCAATCTCCTCTCTCGTTAGTGAAATTTGCCTCTCTCTTTGAAATGGTGACACAATCCAGCTGTCTGTCACAGCTGTCAGAGAGAATGGCCTATGACAGTTGGCTGTCTTGATGTGGGAATGACTGACAAATAGGGACTGGATACACACCAGAAATAGTGTCTGCCACATATACTGTACACAATGACAATTTTAGTTGTCTGAGAATAAAAAAAAAAAGTTTCAGTAACTCTGACTTTGACACCTGCTTTGTCGTTGCACTTGCTCAGGTTTTTCTTGGAGACTCTGACTCATGACGGGTGAGGCAAACAGTTCCTGACTCCTTCAGTTCGAAATTAAGACCAACTGTCCCTAACTCAGCCAGTGATTTCACTCCTGTGTGGTAGTGTAACTACTACAAGCGTCAGGATTTTATTGATACTGCTACTCTTACACTGCTCTTTTACTGCTGTGCAAAAAAAAGCACTGTAAAACTGGAAATAAATGTAAAATTATAAAGAAAATAAATAATATTCCTGACATTAAAGTTTAAAAAGAATGCAACATAGAAAACAGCCACTATAACTCATCCTGTCCTCTGTCCTTACTGCTAATGTGGACTGACTGCTGGCCAGGTAAGGCTGGTAGAAGGAGGAGGGGCTGGTTTGGGACTGGGGGCATCTTTTGATTCTTTAAAGATAATAAGATAAGCTACATACTGTGACGGGGCAACAGTAACGCCGCTCCGTCATCTCAAACCGGCGTGCGTTTCGCTCACTCTCTCGGCCGGAGAGAGAGCGCGGTGCCGGGAGCGCACAGCGCGCTGCAACTACACGCTCCAAATAAACTGTTGCGTGCAGGCCCGCACTTGTGTCCCGCGGTCCTGCACAAACTTTTCCCCACTTTTTCTTCCCGCTAGGCGCTGAGGGTGCACACTCAGCGCTGACGCGTCACACATACACACACACACATACACATCCATACACTCACCTGTTGTTGCCTCTCACCGCCAAACTGAGGCACTTCCGGGGCACCTCCTAAATAGTGCTCGGGGCACATCAAGGAGGTGCATGTGACCATGGACTCAACCATAATGATGTACATTAACTGATATGTTGGGATTTCTTGTTGCTTGGGGGTATTTGGCACAGCCATATGGAGGGTGATATTACACATAGTGTGAAAACAGTTGTATTTTTTGCAGCAATTAAATGGAATTATGTCAAGGAAAACAACAAATAGACAATGAATGTTGGTGAATACCACCTATTAGATAGATTAGTGTTGCCATGAGGATTCTTACAAAAAACTGCAGACAAACATAAAATGGAGTGAACGCACATCTAGAGCAAACACAGCAGTAACAATAGCTAAAGGCTTTTATTTGCTAAACACAGACCTGTGTGGATCTGAATGTTTTCATAGGTAAAAGCTGTATTTATTTTCAGTCAGTGTAGCCTAAAGGTGCTGTGATCTCTGAGTGCAAAGTCTACACTGCAAAGAGGATTTCTAATGGAAACCATGCTGAGACCAACATCACACACCTGTAGGCTGCCATGTGCTGACTGTGATGTGTTAATAAAAAATCAAACCAGCTTATTTCAAATGAAAATGATAACAGCAAAGCCTTAAAGTCTTGTTATTCATGAATCATCATCAACAAGACCGGATCAAGTCTGAGGTTAGAATGTGATTAGAGGCTGTCCAATAATCACAGGGTTGGCAGTTGTTCAGCTGCCAGCATTGAGTGTGTGTGTGAATGGGTGAATTATCTGTCAGCAGGTAGAGAAACACTATATAAATGGAGTCCATTTACCATCCATTTTATACTTGACTTGTACTTGACTCAAGTCATGTAGTTGAGTGCCAATCTCTGGTTGATCATTGTTAATCATACCAATGGAGTATGAGAGAGGCAATTAGGTTAAGCACAAAGGATATTCATTGCATATAAAGTCATGAACAGGCCAAAACCCACAAATTTGCAGTCTTCTTTTTCCTTTGTTGGCACGTTGTCATGCTTCTTTATGTTCCCAACACCTACTGTCAGTCAGTGGAATAGTTTGAAACTGGCAGCAGGAATGTGTATTGCCTCATCTATGTCCTCTTGCACGTGTCCTCATGCACGTGCAAGATGGGGACCAACTTATAAAAACATTGCTCTATGGCACTACTAGTGGTCAAAAACTCCAGAGGGTACCTTTAAGTAGAATTTTGAAGGAACGGCTTTAAGTTTTAATGTAGTAACTTTACAGTGTTGTGCTGTTATTTTCAGTAAAGGATCTGAGTACTTCTTCCACCACTGAAAGTCCAGAGAGAATCTTTAATTTATGCTTTGAGCTGTTAGAGAGTCAGAGTTTCTTCTCATTTACTTCTCCCAAATGATGCACCAGATTTGACCCTGCTGCAGCAGCACACAGTCTTTCTCTTATTTCAAAAAGCACTCTGAATACTAAAAAGCATCACATACGCGAACATGCCAATAAGGCCACAGAGCCTGACTCTTTAAGAGGTGCTTCTGCTGAGCACCTAATATCTACAATGGCTTCATAAAACCCCGGCCTGTGCATTTTTCTCATCCCATCGAGCACCATGTAATCCCTCGAATTACAATGCAAATGAACAAAAGAACCACCGAAATAGACGAGACCAGCAGGCTTCATCTGACAGCAGCAGGAGATGGCCTCCTCTCAGGCAGCTTCTGCAGAGTTAAGTGCTGTGTTACATCAGTCACAGTGCTAACTGTCAGCAGGCATGATGCATTTTCATAAATCCACTGAAAGCTTTTGATTAATATAATTAGCTTTGCTTCAGTCACTGCACTTTTATGAATTTATAATTGTATGAAGGGGACAGCTGCTGTTTGCCTAATTCCTTTAACAGCCTTTATCATGGGTGATTTAATGTATACAGTATGTTCTCTGTAATTAGATATTTAATAGTTTTCCAGTGTAATAAACAATTGATCATTTTGTAGTACAGTAAGATGAGACATTAAAATACAGATTAAGAGATGACTTAAAAACAAGGAGACCACAGATATAAGGAATGAACCTCAGCCAGCTTGCGTGTTGTTGTGAAATACATTTGTTGCCTCAACTGAGGGATTAAATGCACTTCTGTGACTCGAAAAATGTTGCCTTAAGGTTTCAACATATTGCCATCAGGGTAAAAAAGAGAAAAAAAAAAATCAATTTCACCTTACTGTCCTCAGTCTGTCTGTGCTGAGCTTCCCTTGCTGTCTGCTGTCACCTGTCACTATCTTATTATTGCCAGTCTGCCTTCATATAGCTCCTTACACGTCTTATTGTGGTTTTGCTTTTACCGTGTCAAACTGATTTATGTATTTTATATACTGTGTATGCTTTTTATGTCATTGCTTCTGTTTTGCCTGTTAGTCTCTTACAATGCAGCACAATGTGGTTTTATTTAATCCATATTTCTCTTAACATTAATATTCCTAATTTTATTGCTTTGCATGTCTTGTATTTTGAGCCTCTGTGTTGCATGTTTTAAGTAGTACCCGACAATGTGGTAGAAGGATGTTCTGAACTTTATTAATTATTAATATTCTCTTTTCTTTTTATTATTGTTCTACATGTTTATAAATGATCTCAATAACTTTGTTATTTCATATTCTTTAAGGGGTTTTAGGGTGACTACAGATGAAAAATAGCCTCTTGGCTAACTCTGACGCATTTTCAGCAATGTTTATTAATGTGCACTGTCCTTGTTAAATAAACCAACAAATAAAAATAAATAAATAAACTGGGGATACAATTTTTTTTGCCTAACAGCAATGACATTTGGGATCTTAATCATACAGATGCTTCAGCAGTTTCACTGAGAGTGTGGCAGTTTGTCTTCCTGACATTTATCTCTATTCTCTCTCAGTCCTGCCACCCCCTCTGTTATTTGTCACTACTATGTACACTGAGCAAAAATCAATGCCGAAACTTCTGCCAGTGAAGTTTGCAGTCACTGTCAAACGATTTTTTTCCTTGAATTTTCTTAAACAGTCATCAGTAGCAGTATATTGTTTATCTTCACAGCATGAAAAGACACTGGGCTTTTGTTATATGGATTCAAAGGGAGAAGGAGGTGTGTGCGTGTGTGTGTGGGGTATATTATACATGCTGCCTCTATTGTTACAGATGAAGGTCTGGACTAATGCAGTGATGCTCATGCTGATGCTGGCCTGAGTGTCTCAGAAATTTTTTTTGTTCCCATTTGCCACAAAGATTAAAGGTCCTGTATGTGGGAATCAGGAATTCCTTCTCGTTAGTGACATCTGTGGCCGTTAAATGAGGTGCAGTCAACATCTTGTGCGCATGCTCGCAGTGTGAGACTATTGGAGATGATGTCTTTTTCCTCCCTTACGCTTCTCATAATTACATAAACAATCTCTAACATTGTGTTTTTTTGAACCGTGTTTCAGCAAAGCATCTCTCACTCCCAGTCAGTCAGGCCCCCTCATCTTGCTGTATGTACATGTGTGCGGAGGCTCCTGCTGCGCTGTGGCGTCTGAAAAGTGAGAGCCAATCCATACCTCCCAACTTGCACAAATATGCGTTAATCAACCATCCGAACCTGACCCCCAAACCACCAACTTTTTTTTTTTTTTCCCAAGTGTGATTATTAAACAGCAGTAGACTCAGTGAACTGTGTCCTGGTAACGACAAGCCATGGCTTGGGAGCAACATCCTGCAGTTTTGTTGTGAAATGTGTGCTTATTACGACCTTTGGACTACCAACAGGAAAAGCAAAAGGGGTAGGTTATGTTCTGCAATCACTCTGGAGCTTGTTTTCTGCTCCTTAGTTGAGGAAATAATGTTGTTTTAGCTGTGTGTGTGTTCGGGAGTGAGTAACCTGTCATTACAGGGGTGTTTTGTTGGGAAATGTGTAGTGGTTGATGGAGGCAGCTAGCTGTTTCATTAGCTGGAGAGCTAATATCTGCAGGGTGTTTCTAGTCAGATAGCACTGATTTGTTGTGTGGTTATACTGGTTGTTAGTTGACGTTAGTGTGAGAGAGGCAAGGCACATGGGAGTGCACAAAAACATCAATGCCATTGGATTTTTGTGGAAAATCCGACCTGGGTCCTTCACATAGAAATCAGTCCACAGACTGATACAGACAACTAAGAAAGTCGGTGAAGGTCTCATTTTTTACGTACCTCACTACCTGTTCACTCATTGTCAATAAAAAAAACCCATTAAAACATGTAAATTAACATATAACATACACCAAAAACCCACATCAATATTATATTGCTGTTTTGGAGGAGTAGAAGTACCATTACAGCTACAGTTAAAATGTATGAAATAGAGCTGCTCACTGGGATGAGGCAACCTTCATTGCAGAACTAAAAGCCCATTCACTTTTCCCATAGACAATGTTACATGACTCACACTTCTACAGCATCAGCATGAAACACTCAAATCATCAGTACAAAAGATGAACAACTGTGTGTAAAATATCTGGTTCTTTCATAAAAAGTTGAAAGTACAAGACTGTGTACATAAAAATTTCAATGTAGAAGTTAACTATGACTCTTAAGTTTCTTTTGGCAAGAAAAATCAAATCACCAAGCTTAAAATCCCGTTACGTTTGCTGGTAACGATGAGTGGAAGTAGCTTTAGATGCAGAAACTATGCTGACATATTTTTCTTAAATGCAACGATGAAGCATTATGAATTTGCCCCTGCTTTGATACATGCCTCTGACTGCCTTTTTCTCCATGGCCATGATGGCCGGGGTTCATGGGTATTGTAGCTGTTAACCATGCTAAAATCAAACTATTGTCCATCAGCAACTATTGACATTCATAGTTCCTAGGGGAGGAACCCTATTCACTCTGATGATCCTCTGACTTCTCCATTCGCTCCACTGTGAGCTTCATATTTGTGGTTTTGAGTGACACGTATTGACAACTATCGGACAGACTGCCATGAAATTTGGTACAGAAAGTCACATCCCTTTGGTGATCCCCTGATTTATATTCTACTGCCATCATCAGGGTCAATTTTTTTTTACTTTTTTTACTCTACTTACTCACTTTGATAAATTTTATACAAATTTTGCCACAGTTAGTTTAATGACAGAGAGTTCATGGATGATTCTGCTTTTTCAGTCTTGCTACAGGGGACAAAACAGACAGAAAAGTCATAGATAATTTTGGGTCTTCACTAGGTTGAATATTCAGCATATTGTATCATATTCAGCATACTTTTTTTTTCTTTTTCATTTTTTACAGTTAAAGCTTTTTTGCAAACAGTCAAACCTGTTAATGGAAAAGTCTTAAAACCTGATGAATAAATGCAGGGAAAAACACTGACATAAAAAACATTGTTTGAAAAAAACATAATATATTCCTGCACTAAAAACAACATACTTATTTTTCATTCATTTATTCATTCATTCATTGACACATGGATTCAGCAATAGGATTTACGGTATCTTCAGCACATGCAAATGAAGATGAGTCAAACCCTCAGTGGCTGTATCTGACTCATGATTGGTTGATCGGTAACACATGAGTCAGAGCTCAGAAAGAAAAAAAAAACCTGGTAAAGCAGCAGGCAGTAAGTTACATGTGTCACAATGAACAGGAAGAGAGACGCTAATAATAAAAAAAAGATAACAATGAACAAATTAATTGAATTGCTTCTAAACCATCATGGAATAATTATAATAGCTAATGAAATTAAACATTTTTTCCTTTTGAATTAATATTTAAATGTTAATTCTTATTAATAGTCATTTGTAAAGGAAGTCATGTGGATAACACCAGCACTTTACAGCCTCCTCACTTAATGAAGGTGAGCAGTTTACACTGTAGCTTCTTCAGGTTTTAAAGTGTGATCCTCTCACTCTAGGCTGAAGAGATCTGCTCTCTACTCAGGGAGGAGCCGCCATCATGTCAGAGGTGGACAGTACTGGCTGACTGATGACTGATATTTAATAAAAATATCAATATCAGCCTGAGTCATCAGCAAATCTAAATATATATTGTTGTAATCCTCCACAGTGGAACCATTGTGTGTGTCCGTGTGTGTGCGTGTGTGTGTGTGTGTGTGTGTAAAGGAAAGTGGGGGTGGCGGTGCTCCTGGCTGGTATGTGATTATGTTCTCTATATACGAGACAGTAATGCTGCTGACAGTGAAGTGAAATTATAGTCCTTCAGTTTTGTCTCTGGAGAGACGCCTCCCTGGATCCAAGACTGACACTCAGATCTCCACCACCTGCCTAAGCTCTCTCTCTCACACACACACACTGTTTACCAGACAGAGAGAGAGAGGACATTCACTTCCTCATGGATATTATCAGGCTTACAGGCAGTATTAATGCACAGACATACTTAATAATCTCACACACACATATGTAAAAACACCACAACTCACAATTGTAAAATCAGTCTTGAGAAGAAATTCGTTCACCGTTTACTATTCTTTTTGGCAAAGTCAACGGAAACAGAATTTAAAACTGCAAAATTTCGTGCTTGTGAACTTGTGCTGTTGACTATTTGCAGATGCAGTCTCTGTAACTGATTTGATGCGGCTGTTAAAGTTTACTGTGAGTCCAAGATGACCCAAACATTTACGACTGAGCATTTCGTTTTCAGAGACAAAGAGTGGAGATGAGCGCTGACTTTCACCCTCCCTTCTTTTGTGACAGAATTAGGAGACAGACATAGTGTCTCAGTTTTGCCTGCGTTTAGCTGAAGAAAGTTCAGGCAAATCCAATCACTGATTTGTTATAAAAGCCCTTGCAGAGAAAATCTATGGGGGTCATCTGCATAATTATAATAGCTGTTGTTATTGTTGTGTATAATTTTCTCTAATGGAAGCATGTGAACGTAAAATAAAAGAGGAAAACAGTACTGTTATTTAGCTTTGTCCAATTTTACTCAGCTCTCATCTGCATTATAAACTGTTTCACAGATGATGAATGGTTCACTGACAATTATAAGACAGGAGTCGATGGTGCAAATATGTTTACTAACTGTCTCGATAACTGACAGTTAGCAAGCTCAATGGCATTGATTGAGTCATTGATTTTGTTCAAAATCACTGCCTATTTATCATATCATGCATTATATTTACACTCTGCTCTACAAATTCTGAGTGTGAACTTTATGGACTATATAATTCCCTCATAAATTCCAACAATAAAATGAAAAAACCATGGCATGTAAAAACTGAATTTATTGCTCACTATAGAATAAACTATGAGTGTCTATTGTATGGAGATGAATGAATGATTGAATGGGGGGTGATATTGGACAGCTGTTGCATTGGTAAGTAAAGAATACCTGTCAGTTATCAAGCTTGTTAGCTTCGAGAGCTTTTTCCCCTTCTGCAATGTCCTTACTTTCCTTGTGTTTCCATCCTTATGGCCCTTATACATATGCAGCTAATCTCACACACACACACACACACACACTTAACGGGATTTGAGGCAAAACTCATCCATCTTATAGTCCTTCAGTTGATCAGGCAGCAGTCTCTTGCTTGTTTCTGCCAAATCCACCCTCACTCTGACACACTTCACCAAATTTGGTGGAGGGATAGTTCAGGAGACTCAGGATGTATTATCATGAGCTGCAGAGCTGCAGGTGCTACCCAGGGAGTGATGGAGCATCACAGATGTGATAATCAGCCTCGCTGAAAGCTCTCCTGGCTCATTTCCTATCCCCTTCCTTCCTCCTCCCTTCTTTTCCTAACACATTTTTCTCGTTGTCTCTCCTCTCACTGTCTTGACTCTGCTCTCTCTCATTCTGTCTCTTTTGCAGCTCTAATCCTTCCAGCTCCCCACATTATTTAATAATAGTAAACAATCACAATACATTGCATTTATACCACATTTTTCATTCATAGTGAAAGTCAAAGTGCTAGAGTATGAATAACATAGAGCACGCAACATAAAGAAAACAGCCATAAGTGTTAAGATGAAAAAGCCTTCTTCAAATGTATTTGTCCCTCATGTCCACTTCAATACCTTTTGTTTTTTCCCCTCCATTTCTTTTCCTTCCCTCCTTCTTTTGGCTCTCCTCCATTCTCCCTCTTATCCTATTTGTCCTCTCCCCTCTCAGTTCTTCAATCTCCTTTATCTGTTATAGTTTCATGTTGTCACTAATAGTTTGGATCTCCTTTCATTCTCCTGCCCTCATCTCGTTTCACTGCACTTCTGTCCGTTTTATATTCTGTCTGCTTTAACTGTCCCCCAGTGCATCTGTCATGCAGCCTCGAGTGATAGCCAGACACAGACATCTAATTACTGTCTAGATTCTGATTAATAGTTTAATGTCTGTAATTTCAATTACTGAAATTGTATGGTGTTTGTAAATCAACAGGTAAGTCAAATGAAAAGCCATTATCTTCAGACTCACTGATCACTGACTGATTCAATGACTGAAAGGTATTGTGTGTATCCAAGGTCTGACATTCTTATTGCTCTGTGCTGTAGAGCTCCATATTTTCAAAAACAATTAATAAAACTATTTCATGAGTCACAATGTTGCATTAGGTGATGTGTTCCTTCAATACCATGAACTTTCATTTAAAGTCAGTCAAACATACACACCGTCCTGCTGCTGTATATACTGACTACAGCACCAGATGTGTATTGATCCACAGCTGAAAATAGTTCCCAACAAATGCATCTTTTACTCTGGTTTGAGTAATGATTGTAAAAAACTACAGTGCCCAGATATTTATGGACATATCTAAGCCTTTTAAGAAAATCAAACTATATATATTTGTAATCTTTAAAAGAAGATATCCTTGTACTTTAACACACAGGTTTTTTCCTTTTTCCATCGTAAGTAGTTTTAAAGTTGTGAAAATATTCACCATCTCATTGTCCTTGTTCCATCTGAGTGAAATATTCAAACCCAAGACATGAAGTTAATTAGTGAACTGAGGTTTGGGAGCAGAGCCACGTCTCAAACATGTCTCTAATACCTGTCAAGCCTACTTATACCTCGTCCTGCTCTGTTTCTCTCAGAATTCTTGACCTTCCCTCCTTTTCTCTTCTCTTCATCTAGTCACCTTCCTACCTAATCCCTAATCACATCCCTTCATCCTCTCTTCCTTCTTCCTCTCATCCCCTCTGATTCAATTCTGTCCATACCTCTCTCATGTCTCATTCTAGGTACCGTTTGGGGCCCATAATCAGCTCGGGTGGTGTTCAATAGATCCTTCCCAGACCAGCATAATTGACAAAATCCTTCTTCCACCTATACCCCCCTTTACATCCATTCATCCATCCATGGTCCCTGCTAGTAAATTGATCTTTTTATGGCTGCACCATTGCATCAAATGAGAATATTCTACATTTGTGAGTCATTTTATACATATTTCCCTAAAATATGATCAGTGATGGGTTAAATATCTATTTTCTTTATATTTTACAGTATATAGTAGTTGTTATGAATCTAATGGCATTTATTAAAAACTGGTCACTGACTGAGATGTTACTTTTGTACCCGTTGCTCAGCTCTACCACACACAGTCTGCTTTACTATGATAGTATGAAGTGCAAACACATCCTGTTTATCTGGACAGTTTCCATACTTGCGCTCTCAGTAATCCCCACCTTCTGAGTGTTTAATATGGAATGAGGATAAAGAGGTGAAGTGACGTGAAAAGAAGCACAGATGGTGCTACCTAGAGATTCTGGGTCTTCTGTCAGACTTTAGAAGTTTGCTCTCTCCGCTGGTTTGGAAAATGACAGGAAGCAGATGCAGAGCAGGTCTGCACTTCCTGAAGGCTGACAGCAGACAGGATTATTATGACCTTTTTATTAAAAATCATACATCGGCTGTGGTCCATCTCTTATACGGTATGGTTGGAGTTACTCCCTGACCACAGCCAGTGACTGGGTATTATTTCCATGTCATGCGTCAGACCATCATGCCGATCCGTAAAACCGCAATGAAACGTCCCTCGCCATGCCCTAATGAGCTGCTGGATTTCAGTGAAGACATTTATGGTGCCAAAGTGGTCTGAACTCAGTCTAAAAGGCTCTTCTATCCTAACATTTTTCTAGATGAAACAGATTTTTTTGGATGATTAAAATGACCAAATTTGATCATTTCAAATATGACCACCATCACCAACAAATCACATCTGCTTTACATTTTGTAAACTATGCTGCTCCTTTGAAATTTGAATGTTTTTTTCTGTCTTAAAGACAGCCATTGATTTTCACTCCTTTCACTCATCGCTCTGAAGAATAAATTGGCAGATCCATCTTGTTGTGAAATCTGTCACAGTGAACATCAAGTCTGCATTAATTTATATAATAATTAGGAGGTCAATCATTCATTATCACACAATGATAATGAAATTAAGGAATGAATGCAGACTTAATGTGCGCTGTGATGAATCACACAACTCAAGCAAGTTGAATCTGCTACTTTGTTTCCCCCAAGTGTCTGCTGATTGATTTTCACATCATACATAAATGAATAGAAACCCTCATAACCCCTCCCCAACACGTATTATTTAACAGGCCTGAATGCAGCCTTACTGTACAGATATATGAATGGTATTGATTCTCTCATCTAACTCTCAGTAAGAAAGCCAATAAGTGCTATTCCCAAAATCTTGATCTATCCCTTTGATCCAAGCATTTGGATTAAACATTTTCGTCAGTGTAATAAATTACATGTCACCCAATAACATTGACATTGCCCCTGATTCTAACCAGGTTTTCACATACAAATGGCCTTCAGCAATAACTTTCATCGAATTAATTGCTGCTTTCCTCTTTCATTTTATCAAATACAAGATCAAATGTAATCTTGAAGTCACACGTAAATGACAGGGAATCACTTGGCACCACAACCAACAGATGGTGCAGGCCCGTGAAGGCAGCTCAGCTGTGGTTTATTATGCGTGCAGTGTGCTCTGGCTGAAGGTCCAGTGCAACATATGACAGGTTTATATGGCACTAGCAACACACTGAGCCTCTGTTGTTTGTTGCCTGTTGAACTACAGAGGCAAACAGACATACTCAGCGTCCTGTCCTCCCTTCTTCTTTCTCGCCCTCCTCTCTCTCATCTCTGTGCACCCGTACTGCAGGTCACGATTCACAAAGACAGAGAGCGAGCCGTGCCAGATGCATCTACAAAGTAAACTGTTTTTTTTTCTGTCTACTCCATCTCTGAACCTTACTGAAGCTGCACAGCACTTTGTGTGTCAGACGCTTGTGTCTATCCCTTTGTTACAACTATTGTTTGATATAGAGAAAAGCATGCACACACCTACACACACACACACACACACACTTACTTGTCGATTGAAAAAAACACAAAACCAATGTGGAATTGTAAATAAACACTGTAATCATTCTTTTTCTTTAATAGAAAACATTAAATTTCCATCCCGATTTTGGCAAAGAGCACAGATAAAAACAGCCACTGTACAGTAAATGTGATTCCACAAATGGCAGATAACAATGGAGGCGGTAACAAATATATAGAACACAGTCACCTTAGAGCAGTACTCGCACTGAAAAGATACACAACACATACTGTATTTTTTCTTTTCAAATGACAGAAGCATGATTGAAGTTTTGGAGAAGCAGAGTCATTTAAAACACTTTGTCAATCTCAGTCTCTGAGGATTAAAAAAGCATGATAGAAACAAGCAAAACACTAATACCATACAGAAGTCAGACTAGCACGCATGGCTGTGTCTGAAAAGTGCCTGATTTTAAATGGTAACTACTTTCAGATTTATATCTCTTATACATGTACAGTTTATAGGTTTAGTCACAATAAAAGACACACACAGTGTGAACTGATACAGTGCAACAACAGCAATAATGATATTTTTATTGTTTTAGCTCTATATTCCAGTCCAGTGGACTCTGACTATAAGGTTAAAGTGCTGACATGCAGCTTTAACGGTAATTGAGGGTTTTAAAAGCAATCCTCGAACAGTAAGAACCGTAGCCTTATATCCTTGGGGCTAGAATTTCTTCATGGTTATTTAGAATGTAATCGTTCGATTCAAGCTGAAAGTCAGCACTTTAAAGGATAAACACGGTGTACATTTTCCTATTGTCAGTAAATCCCATTAAAACATCAAAACCAAAAGTGTGTCACTCTGTCAATACTCCCCAGCTTCCCTAACCTGCCTGTAGCACTCAGCGCCAAGCTCACTGCTTCCTACTGAAGACGTATATCTTTAAAAACTGGTCAAATTATATGTATATAATACACATTTGGTACTTGAGGGAGTTTTTACAGCAGCAGGACTAGCAGGTGCCTGTGAGATTGAGTCAAAATAAACTACAGTGTATGTTCATGGTAATGAAGGAATGTTTTCTGTTTTTAATATTGGAGCTCTATGACAACAAGGAATAAAATCAGACTTTGGCTACTCATACAATTACATGTTATTAGGCTTAATCCATCATTGGTTTTTGGTCTTATCATGCAGTTTGTTTAGGCTGGTTCCATATGTCTGAACCACTACCAACATTTCCGAACTGTACAGTGATTCAAGCAGGATATAGGACTCCAATATGGCAACCATTTTTTTGAAATTGCATGTCTGTTGCCTAGCTTCTGGATTTGCTTCCGTGTTGTTCGGCCCACTGCACATATGCATCAAACTTTCTCCTGCTATTTTAGGCTTTGGAAAAGTTGCAAATATAAACCTTCATGGATTATATATTCATGAAAGAAAAAGTGATAATTGTCTGTGCTTGCAGTTTGGGTGTCCTGTCAACAGTTTTACAGACGTCCCTTCTATAATGATGGTCTATGGGCAATATGCTTTTTGGTCTTCATGGGATTTTTTGGTTGCGGTACTGTGAGTGGCCATTGTGACAAACTGGCAGCAAGGCTGAGTGACACACTGGATCCAGCTCTCCATGGTTTGACAGCTATTGGGAACACAGATGACCAATCAGAGTTTAGTAGGTGGGATTAAGAATTTTCCTACATAGTTTAGCCAGCTGCATTGATGTTAAATTAGGGATTTGTTAACAATAAAAAAATATAGAATATTACCAGCACCATGTTTCAATGCTGCAGTTAAAGTTTCATTTCACATTCACTGTTGAGGAGTACAGAGACAAACAAAGCCAAACCAGAAGTGTCTGAATATTTACTTCAACAGTGACTTTAGATTCAAACCTCTCAACATTTTTATTGAACTAAGGGCACAAATGACATTAAAGATGCAGTATGGCAAACCCAGAATGGCAAGAACAAAATTTCACATGTATGGGGAATACGGTGAAATCAGTGACATTTAGTCATCATCCATTTCTGCTAGTGTGAGTTTTCAGACATAGCCCACAGCACAGCGAGGGAGAGGGAGAGGTATATGACTGTTTGTATTGTAACAGGCACTAGTACTGTAAAGTGTCTCTTTGCGGCACAGAATCGGCATCTTTCTCCACAGTCCAATCTCCTTTTTCCTCCAAGGACACAGAGTCCACAATCCCCTGTGCTGTGATACTGTACATCCATTCCATGGATTTATTAATTTACAACACAACACAGATACAGATATTTCTACATTATAATTCAAGGTTAGTTCTTTTTTTTTTTTTTCAAAATGTCACAATCAAAAGTAGATTCACAAAAGATAACCACTGGAAATGTTAGCATTTGTACAAGATGAAGAAAACCGGAGAATAGGTAGTTAGAGCAGTTTCACAAAGCAACAACACTGAGCGTGACTGCAGCAACGCACATCTTAACATTGATTATAAATATAAAGGCTGTTCTTCACCTTAACCTTTAAAGAGAATTTCTCCTTTGTACACTGATACACCTAAACTCAAAATGTGTCTTAAATTTGTGTTTGTTTTGTGTTTTATCAATGAAGTGCACTGTGGGTGATGCATGACTAGTTATGTTGTGTTGGCACACTCGAAACACAAACAACTTAAGTCACCGTGGCAGCTAAGTGCACCAATCTGTTCCCACTTTCACACACTCTCTCTCTCTCTCTCTCTCTCACACACACACACACTTGAGCATGCACCTATGCCACTGATATTGCAATCTTTAGATTTTCACCCTATTTAATGATAAGACCTGATAGCACGTTGTGTGTGTGCGTGTGTGTTACCCTCTCCACTTCTCTGCTGTAATTAGCATGATTGGAGAGCAAGGGATGGATAGAAACACAGGAAGAGACGGTGCTGATGAGACTATTCACCCTGCTGTGTAGCCTGCCTGGCGCCTCTCCTCAGCAATAAGCTGGCATCTTTTGTCTCCATCGCTACAGCTCTCATCAGTGACGGCTGTGTGCGCGTTAGAGAGAGAGAGAGAGAGAGAGAGAGAGAGAGAGAGAGAGACGTACGCTCATTTAAGGAGTACTCGTTGAACAAAGTTGATTACACATTCATTAAAGCCCCAGGCTCTCAGTCAGCCGCTCCACTTGACCTGTTCAAGTGACGGGCGTATAAGGGAACATACTCGGCATTCAGGACGCAGGGTGTGGATTAGTCCTGGCTTGCTGGTTAAGATTAGGGTACCATGGTCAAATGAAAAATAAATACATAAAAAGATGAGAGGATAAGATTGGTCCTTTTTTGGAGAGCACGCTCACAGTAATCACTCCACTTTTACATTCCCATCACTGGCTCAGACAGCTGATGCTACATTATAATGGATGGACATGCTGTATCAAATTAGACCTCATTTGCCCCTAAAATTTAATTTGGTAGGCTTGTTTGGGATTCAAATTCAATATGATTTTTTAACCTTGCACTGTCTTAAATCAGATCAAGATTCATTTCACTTTGATAAGGTTGGTTAAACAATATTTGCCTGGTTGAGTCATCGTCCACTTACAGGTTAAAAAGAAACTCTTGTTTTACACTTGAACTGGATTTATACTTCTGCTTTAAAGGGTTAATGCTGTACCTCCAGCTGCTACACGCAAGGGCTCTGAGGTTACGCCACATCCGTACAGTTGGAGAGATTTTTTTTATTTGCAACTGATTTGATATTATAACATGCTCATTGGATCAAAAAGTTAAACCGTAATCTAGTGTCAAAGATATTTTAAATTAAACATTTAAATATCCCTCTCAACCCCCTCCATATAGGGGGTGGTGGTGTGTCTTCCTCAAGCTGGAGTCCTCTACTAGAGGCCTGGGAGTTTGAGGGTTCTGCGCGGTATCTTAGCTGTTTCTAGGACTGCACTCTTCTGGACAGAGACCTCAGATGTTGCACCTGCAATCTGCTGGAGCCACTCTCTCAGTTTGTGGGTCACAGCCTCCAGTGCTCCAATTACTACTGGCACCACTGCCTTAAAAAAAAAAAAAAATATATATATATATTTTTAAAGTACAAACTTTAATATTGCTGAGTCCCACAAAATAGTTCCAGTCCTGTTCCTGTGCTTCTTTCAGCAGGATCTGGAACAAATGAAGCCCAGGTCATAAACCTGAATGTAACTTGTCAAGGTGAGGAATAAAAAAACATTCTCCATTTCACTGTCCTTGAGAGGTTACTAGTCCTCATAAGGAAAACTGCACAACAACAAACTCATCCGCACTCCATTGTATTTACGAGCTAATTTACACACAGCAGTACATACAGACGAGAAACATTTTCCTATCCAACTCACTGACTCCAAATCATCCTATCACAGCATGAGGCATTAAGGGGGCAGGTCATGCTCGTAGTGTAATCAGATAATGTTTTAATAACATCAACCACAATGCCGTTCTCGCCCCGCTTATCCTCTTCAGGCCTTATGTGGTTGAAATATAATGATACACTGAAAAGGTCTGCTTAATAAAATCTTCAGCTACATAAATCAAAAGAAAGGAAAACATCACCAGAAAGTGGAGTGATAGTTATTTTTCATGATTTTAAATGAACATGAAGTTTGACTGGATATTGGATATTTTAAAACTTCACTGGCTACACTGTATCATACAATACAAGACAACATCTGAGCATACTACAAACACACTATGTTGAGCTATAGTGACACCAAAGATAAAGCATTGTATGGTAATAAGTCTTGCATTGGTCAAAATGAGGCTTCTTGCTGCTGTGTTCATGCATCATGTATGCATCATGTACTGCAGGCCTGTCAGTTGTCTAACAGTGTATTTATGGAGTCCTTGTCATAGCAAGATGTAAATAATGGAGAGGAGGTACAATCCCAACCGTTTCTTCTTACAAGCACCCTACATGTTATAAATCACAGTGTGTTACCAATAAATTCAAAGTAGGCTATTGATCGTATTTATCTTTAACTTGGTACATTGCTGCTAGCTGTCTGTCGTGTGCTCACACCTTGAATATCAAGAAAACGCCACTGTTCACCCGTGTTGAACATCCTCAGTCTAAAATATTTGACTTTTAAACGTTGACAATGAAATATTTCATTTGCATTTCCCTATTTTCCTGAAGGAAATCCTTGTGTTTCCATGCTAACTGAAACCAGGGGGGATGAGTAGTGGTGTGACATGAATGATTTTATGACATCCAAAAACAAACCTACATCACTTAAAGTAATATATTTGTTAATGTTATATCATATATATATTAATGTTATATCATTTTTTAAAACCGGTGAATCTGCTTGACATATCATATACACCACTTCCATATTATAGTTGTAGTAGAAGTTCCTCTTCTCTGAATCTTCTTACTTCTGATAGGAAGTTACTGACTATCACTCAACATGGTGTATGTTGATGTGTTAGCCTGCAGCATCAAAGCCAGAGATCTGTGATTTTGATGCTCTCATCAGTGAACTGATGACTCGACCAAGATATTAATCTCCCAAAAGCTCCGTAGGATGCATAATGTTTATATTGTAGCCTCTTTGAAGAAATGGAATGTCAGCTATGGTTTTTTAATACAGTCAAACGTCGTGTTGTTTGATTTTCCCCTTGCACTGAATGTGACCTCCTGTTGTTCCTGCAACATACACTGCCTCACTGTTGTTACTTCGGCTTTAGTTGTTGATATGTTTCCATGTCACCAAGACAAGTTTTTGTAATCTGAATACGGTGATATAAAACCGATTGTCATCATGATGCCAGTTGAGTGGTGTTGCTTCACGTCTCCTCCTCAGTTTTACATCAGCTGACAGTGGAATTTATAACAACAGGTTTTTGTGTGCTGAGAATAGAACAGGAGGGAGGAGGGGGACTGTGGAGAGTGTTTCTCTGTGTGTGGCTGTTGAATGAAGGGTGTCAACAGGTGCTCTCTGTCTGTAAGTGTGTGCATGTGCTGTGTGTGTGCACACTGCAAAGAATATCCGTCTTAGAACATGATTTAATCTAGTAGTGGGTATAAAAATAATATTTTTTTTCCCCCACAAAACATAATTGATTTCCAATGCAAAACAAGTCGAACTGGCAAAACTTGTTCCCCCTGTTTCGAGAAAAATACGATTTTTACACTTCACTTAGATTTATTACAATGGGTTTAGCTTCCTGTCTTGCACCGTGTGTGTCAGTGTCTGATAAATTACAGTTTCATTATATTTGGTAGATGTGTGAGGCTTAGTCTGTGTGTTTGTTCTGTACAAGTAACAAATGTGTCAATATTGCAGATTTAGTTTACGACCACAGTTATTAAGCCCTCTGCATGATATTTGTGAAATATTCTGGCTGCCGTTAATTCACTCGATGTCTTTTAACAAATGGTCACAAACCTCTGGCAAGTAAATGTCTTGAAATAAGTTTGATTATTGGATCAAATGAAAGTAATAAAATTCAACACTGTAGTAAGACAGTTTGTTTATATATTTGTATGTATTTGTGTATGTGTGTTTACCACTGCAGGAGGTTAAGACAGTTTGTCCCAGTGGGCTTCCGTAGCCTCTGTTACCATAACCATCCTTTTCCTGGACCCCAGCAGAGTGAACTCCTTCTCTGCTCCTTTCGCCCCTTTTACAGACATTACGCTAAGCAGCAAGGCACATCACTGTACATTAGAGAGCTATAGCTAGCAGGCTGCCTGTGCACATTCTACACTGAAACTTCTGCAAAGCCCTTTAAACCTGATATTAACATGCATCTAATGACTGGATTGCATTCAGATGAAGCAACAGCATGTAAAATGTAGATATGTGAAAGAAGCTTATGTTATTACTTTACCCGAACGCAGAGGTGGTCAGAGGTGACTTTAGCCACATCAACAACCATGAAAAATCCAAGAGAAACGCACACAGATTAAACAGCCAAGAAACTATATAAGTCTGTTCCGAAGATATGCTAATGTCAAGTGGAAATGTAATCCAGCCAAATCGCATTAAGACACAGAGTGCATGTTACTGCCAGGTGGAAAGGTAGAGCAGCTGAGAGTTACATTAATATTTCACAGTTTGAAAGTGGTGCCTGGCATTCAGATCACCGCCTGGTTTCATGTGTTTGATAAAGGAGGAAACTGGAACATTTCGTCTGCTTGCTTTCACAGATCAATCTGAGAGCTACACACCAGCATATGGATTCAGTGGCGTCACGGAGGATTTAACCTGGAACTCAGGTTTTTAGTAAAACTTGAGGTTTTCTGTTGCCTCTTCAGCATTTGAAGCATCTCTGTGATGCTGAGATGATGCTCCCAGCTGTTAAAATCAATGTTGAGTCAGATGAAAGCAGTTCAGGTGACAGCCAGAACTTTTCAGCAGTGCCTGCAGGGGATCCTGAGAACACTCCTTCATCTAGACACAGGCACTCGTCCTGCTCATTGGATTGCTGAGAAAGTCCTGCTTGGTGACGGAGTTGGCATTCTGATCAGCCGACATACGTGCACACACATGCAAGGTTCAGAGTTTATGTTGTTTTTCTTCCCTCCACCACCTCCTCCTCTGGGGGAGCCTTTCAACTGAAACCACACATCTGCCACTGTCTTCAAAATGTATCTTTTGGGGAGAGATTTCCTCTCCACGCGAGGTGTAGATCATTGTCTGGAAACCTGAGGTCTCCGAGCTCTCTTTTTGCAGAGAACACCCCTGTTAAGACAAATAGCCGCTGTGTTCACAGCATGCTGGTCTCATGTTCAAGCTCGATGCCAAAATAGACTGTGTGAAGTCACACAGCTTGTGTGATCGAGGATGTGTGAACCTTCACTCTGCGCTGAGAGAAGGCTGGTATGACAAGCAGAAGCTGTGAAGATTCAAAGCGCTACCGTCTGCTTCAGTTTAGCTTTTGAACTGGAATGTGCTCATGTCGTTGAAGTGTTCATCACTTTTTGCCACTGATCATTAACTGTAAATAGCATGAGTACTTTGTACAAGGGACACTGTAAGTGAGGACAGCGCTCAGTGAACAGGAACTTAGTCTCACTTGCAAATTACCTAACAAGATGTTCCAGTGGAAACGCTGGCAATGTACTCATCAAAAACACATTCGCAGTCACACAAACTGATACATTCACTCTGCCCATCTGCATGAACACACACAGGCGAAAAGAACAGTCGACTCACACTCTGTCCCTGCTGTCCGACATAATCCCGCCTGTGTTTGAGATCTATTCCTGCAGGTTGTTACTGGAGTAGAAACTGGACGTCTCCGAAACGGTTTTGGAGACGCTCCGGGATGATGACCCATTGGAGGTGAGGTCTAGGGAGGAGCTATGTGGTCTGGCTCTAACATCGGCCCCACCGGGTCCCGGACCAGCTGTCGCCTTTATCTTGGGCTGCTCCATGTCGTCTCCAACCTGGAGAACAGTGGACACGGTGGTCTCCATCCGGCTAGCCTTGTAAACGCTGGTCTGAGTCTGAAGGTAGCGAGTGGACTTGAGCTCCAGGCCTTCGTAAGAGCCTTGAGGGACACACGGGCAGCAGCGGAAGGCTTGTTTGAAACCAGCACGAAACCTGTGTTGGAAAAGTACACATTCGTTTGTTTTAGTTTGGTTTATGCATATTTAACTGGTTCAGCCTTGGTTCACTTGCTAGTGCCGAAAGAATACCTGCCATGACAGTAACTTGCAACAGCTTACATGTGTGAGGGCTTCTCTTACATATTGATGATCTCCCTTTAAGCCCAGTTCAGATCTAATATTCATAACGAGACAAAACTGTTTTGGAACGTTGCAGCAATGTGAACTGGCCCGCCTCAGCTCAACTAAAGCCGGCTGATGGTGTCGCCTGTGACTCAGCTAAGTCGTCAGTGGCTGGTTTTAGAATGTCAGGCATGTTACTTATTTCAACCGCCAGTTTCATCAGCTTGTAGCAAATTCAGCTGGTTAAGTCAGCAACTGTTGATCAAAATAGCAGAGTGTTGAACGAAGGAGCCTTGACCTTCTTGTTTTCTGCATGTTTTCGCCGTTTCATTAATACTAAAAATGCAACTGTAGCAAGTAACTCACTCTCAATATCCTCATTCATATTTTAAGACACAACAAATTATCCAGCTATTAAATATCCAGCTACAAAAAAAGCCTGAAAAGCCATGAGATAGCAAGGAAGTACAGAGAGTAGTTGCTATAGCAACGATACACCATCTCATCTAGTTGCTTTGGTGTAAACTGGCAGGTTTTGCAGACAGGTGCATTGCAAGTAGGTGCGAGTAGCTGCAAGTTTGAACTTGTCTTGTCGTGAATCTTTGGTTTGAACTGGGCTTTACAGACACCTGAAGGCTGAACTACACAAACCAGATCACTGGTTACCTTGATTAAATCTTGAGTGCTCTGAAAATCATCAGGACATTCTTGGCATGCTTTGGACACAGATGCTCCACTTAGTTTAATCAAAAGTCAGTGTTAATACATATCAGTATTTATTGCAAGTTTTCTAAAATGAGCCACCATTATGTACCATAAGCCACTGGTCACATCAGATCAAGGCTGTAGCAGCAATGTATGTTTTATAGCTTATGAATTCAGCTCTTCATTTATAAGAGGCAGAATCTGCTATTTTATCTACTTCTTTTATAAGCTAATATTGAATACAGATAATATGATTCGTATTTCAGCAACATTATAAAGTAAATGGATGCAGGCTATATCAATGATAGGTAAAATAATAAGCATTAAGCATTTACATATTCAGCTGACATTTTTTTTCCAACTTCGCACAATCAAAAGATGTCAACTTGGAGACTTTCCAATCTGACAAGACTGATTACTATAAGCTACAGCTTGATGTAGGATCAGAGTAACAGACAGATCAACAGAAGACTGTAGTCTGTACTGACTGTACAATGACTAATAGAGACATGGAAAACAACCGAAGAGCATAAACTGTGTGTAACTGAAGCATTCTACTGTTAATTAACACCAAAAGTTGCATGTGACATTTACTGATGACCTTTGCTGAAAGACTAATTTTACCAGCACACGGTGTTTTGCAGGGGTTCATTTAGATCATTTTAAATGTTGCATAGAAATGATGAAAACCACAGACAGAAAAGACAGAAAAAAGCAGTGGCTGGAAACTGAATGGAAACACCTCACGTTAACAGACACACAAACACATACAAAGTCCAGACAGGGAGAGAATTGAAGAAGAAGGGAAAAGGGGAATTGCTGAGAGCAAGAGAGAGATGAGAAGAGATTGATGAAAAAAATGAGAAGAGAGGGCCATCATTGGTCATTTGAATTTCAATTGGCTGAGCTGATAAAAGCAAAGGCAAGTCGATATCCTGTACAGAATTATGACTAAACCCGAGCTCACTGCCATCCAACCCACATATTTTCATTTTTAGGATTTAATGAATTTCAGAAGCGAAAACACTCAAGTGTGAAATCTCATTTCTCCGACAGCACAAAGACAGTTAACAGGTGGCTGTGATGGAAGACGATGGGAGATGACTGATTAAAGACAACAAGCCGAGATGACCATCTGTCTTTATTTTGCCAAACAATGATCTTTAAATTCATTCACATTTTTGTTGACAGGCAGAAATGCTCGTTCGCCACGGTTTGAGAGTAAACTATCGATGTTCACAGTGGGATTCAGCCAGTTTCAGAGATGTATTTTTAAAGTTTGAAGTTTATTCTAACTTCAGGGTTTGAGGTGTGGAGAGTGTTTTCCCAGACAAGTGATCAGCCTCTCTACTGTGGTGTAGTTTTCAACTGCTTATCACGGAGGAAGCGGCAGATGATGTGATAGTGGGGTGTGATGTGTGTATCCGAGTGTGTGAGAGTATGATTGCTGCTAAACAAGGAAAAACATTTTTTTTCCCCCTGAGGAGTTGTCATCTTTGTTAAAAAAAAAAAAAAGAAAAAGAGAAGGAGACTATTCCTTTACTTTACTTCATCTTGTCAAAAGATGTATTTTAGTCTTGGTGATTACTTACAGATTGAGAAACTTGTCTTTTTATGATTTTTGAATGGATATGAAGGTAGAATCAGGAGGAAATTTTAATGATTACATTCTGAAATAATTGACAAGTAGAGTGAATTCTACAATAACAGCCGGTATTCAAAGATTGACAGATTCTCAAGTAGCATACTGTAGTTAACAATACTGTTGTCATTCACTAATTGACTAAAATTACTTGAACTACTTTGCTATTCTATTCATTCCTGCACATTTCATAATAAAAGCCTTTGCACAACTCCATTCAAATTGCTTTATTCAGTACATGTTTTTTTTCCTATCTTGCCTTCATCAGAGCGGTACCTTGGGAATGAGTTAGTATTATCTATAAGTATTAAGAGATGAAAGAAATTTTAATAGACTGTTTTTCTAAAAGGCAGTTTGAAAAGCTAGGTTGAGAGTATGCAGTTTGCTGCTTTGTACTGAAGAATGGAGACTCAAGTTTTGCATCCAGTGATGGGTTAAGATGAACTACTGTATTTTCTGAGGAGTATTTTGAAAGGTTGGTTTTAATGCTGCATGTTATGTATTTATGGTCATTTTTTTATTTATTAAAAGTAGATATTGTGTTTTGTTTAAACTATTGTAAAAGATTATTGTCATATTATTTTGTATACTTAATATCTAGGATGATTTATAAGTGAAATGACTGTTTGCTGGACTCTTTATAAGGAAACTGGAAACAACCTCATCACCCTGAAGACAATGTATAGACAAAATAATATGGTGTACAAGGGCTGTCACCTTTTCCAAAAATGAAGTTTAAACAACTTCAAACTACCTTGTTATTTGTTTGAAATAATTCAAATGTAACTTAAAGCCTCATTCTAAACTATGTTATAGAATTGACATGGCTCCATTGATTAGTGGTGCCTCCGCTCCCTCACTTGAGTTTCAAGCTAATGAAATTGTAAAGCAGTTTCAGAGTCAGCTAACAGCCTTACCATTATCAACTTTTTCCCCCCATCCGTATCACTGAATTCAAAACACTTCCGCACTTTACTTCTTAGATGGATATTATGTCAAGAGTTTTTTTCTGTTTTACTGTTAGCGAAGAGAATAACAATAGCCTCGGTCACACAGGCGCCGCACTGTAGGAAGAACCCTGCTAAAGGACAAGGGTTTTAATTTTGATGCACTGAAGCTCACACTGATCTGCACTTAGGATATGTGTATGTTAATTATTATGTGTTCTCAAAGTTAGAAATCTTCAAATTAAAATCTACCAAGATAGAGTTTCTATGAGTTGTTATAATTCTTTAAATGTAAAAACATCAAGTGTTGAGTTTCATTAACAGTGGCACCAAACATAAAAATGATTGACCTGGTGAGAACTGTGCTTTTTCTTTTGTTAGAAAGAAAAACTCAAACAGGAAAAGTTTACATTAACAGCAAACAGCAGTAACAGCCAATTAAAATGGGCGCAGTTCAGAGTGTGTCTTAGTAATAATATAAGAGACTTTCAAGGCCTGGTTCTCTCTGCAGTGGAGCTAAATATTTGAGAATTCCCCAATAGTAGAGTAATGCATAAATCTGTGTGTGTGTGTGTGTGTGTGTGTGTGTGTGTGTGTGTGATGGTGCTGACTGACCTGTCGTTGAGGCAGCAGTAGATGATAGGGTTGTACATGGTGGAGCTCATGGCCAGCCACATGATGGCCAGGTAGACCTGCTGGATGAATGTTTTCTCAAACATTTCGGGGAAGAACTGGTGCAGCAGGAAGTAGACATGGTAAGGCAGCCAGCAGATGGCAAATGTGCAGACCACCACGATCATCATCTTCACCACCTGCCGCACACACACACAACAGCAGCGTTTTGTCTTTGCTTTTACAGCTGTGTTTCTCCACCTCCATACATTGTGGATTTCACCGAGGTCTGTGTATTTTTTAGATTCAGTACTATAAACCTGTTAAGTATAACAGTATACTTGAAGCATAAATGATGGATTGGTTTGTCCAGAAAAATAACAACATTCACAACAATGTTACAGCAGGTATTGTCAATTTTCCTCTTGTTTTTGTAATGTTTTGATGATGAGACATGCATTGGCAGTGACCTCTGAGAACTCACCTTCTCTTCCCTTTAACAAGCCTCTCTGTTGGTTAAACAGAGAGGCGAATCTATCTACCTGTGAAAAAGCTTAGCTGCTTTGAACTTCTGTCTGTCTGTCAAAATGGAAATCTGATGCACATAGGCACATCATTAATGCTGTCAATAATAGGCAACATCTACAAGCATGATTTGAAAATAATGTACATGGACAGATGTCTGTCAGAGATCTGTCAGGCTGCCTCACTAAAGTAGAGGCTGGACTGATGTCCTGCACAGGTAACATGATCAAGATATATGTGCAATCTATAAGTAAAAATAGAATAAAGGAAAAAGAAAATAAAACAATTAGGACTTGGCTCTTTTAGTGGTTTTGTAGTTCATATAAAATTATAAAAAGATTTCTGTCCACCACAGCTTCCCAGAAATGTAATACTGTATGTGCCCTTTCTCCTATAAGGCTCCATTATAATTGCATGCTCATCATTTCCATGTTAATGATTGATAATAAGTTTAATTGTAATTTAAGTGTACAGACATGCTTGTGGATGCTTTGAACTAAATGCTAACAAAACATCAGCATGCTTAAATGTGTAGTGGATATAATGTTTACCCATGGATGTATTTAGAAGATGTGGATACTGAACTCAAAGATGGAACCCCGTTCATTCCTATGAAAGTTGCTCAGTGGCACACAAAGCCAAAATATCGGCTTCTGACTGCAAACAAATTACCTGGATGTTCTGGATGTTGCTCATGCTTCCACATTTTTAGACCCATAGAGCACGCACACTAGAGACTTTCACTGGCCAAGCCAGCTAACTTCCAGTTGGCTCTCCGCTCACTTGAATGGGGATAAATAAAGCAGTCCTGAAAGAGGCCGAGGTGGTCTTACAGGACTGCTTTGAGATAACTGATTGGCAGATGTTTGCGGATGCAGCCAATGGCAACATCAGACTCTGTCATAGGCTATATAAGTAATTGAACTGATGTTTCAAAAGCCACTGTCTTCACCCACCCCAACCAGAAAGTCACTGCCTTCAACTCAGGGGACCCTGACGCCTACAAAGCAGCCAGTTATAACTTCCAGAAATCCATCAGGGATGCCAAGAGGGCCCACAGTGACAAAGTGGAGTCCAACTACTACAGCTTTGATCCCAGACACATGTGGCGTGGATTATGCTGCATGACGGACTACAAAGGGAAAAACAGGGACATTGTTCAGCCCACCACATTGCTCCCGATCATGCTAAATATCTTTTCCTCTAGGTTTGATGCGGACAACATAGTGCTCACAATGAGTCAAAACACACATCTGCTCCTATCTCTCTGACACTTTGGACCCCCTGCAGTTTACATACAGACTGAACAGACCCATGGATCAGGTGATCACCTTGGAGATACACACTGCTCTTACCCCCCTAGACACATGGGAAAACATATGTGAGAATGCTCTTAATTGATTACAGCTTGGCATTCAACACCATCATCCCCTCATAACTCGTCTCTAAGCTTGTTGATCTTAGATTGGAGACCCCCATCTGCAGCTGGATATTTCCTGATGGGCAGGCCCCAGGTGGTGAGAATTGGTTGCCACACCTACTCCTTGCTGATCCTCAATGTGGGCATAACACAGGGCTGTGAGCTCAGCCCCTCCTGTAATCCCAGTTCACTTATGACTGTGTTGCCAAGCACACAGACTGTTGTCCTTGTTACCGTCTAGCAGACGATACAGGAGCACGGCTGCATATACCACCAGACTGGAGGACAGTTTTCCCACCAGGCCATCAGGCCTCTAAACTCATAGATCTAAATATTCCACATTGCATTGTCTGAATTATCTACTCATTACTGCACTGCACTGCTTACATAAAAAAATGCAACCAGGACTGACAATGTGCCAAACTGATATATACACTTGTCACTTTTATTTTTATACATAAATCCTCATTTTCATATGTATATGGTGTTATATTTTATTTATATCTAATCTCATCTTTTTAAAAAAAAATCTTATTGTACTCTTATTGCTGAGCTGACCTGTTTTCTTGTCCAACACATTTCCCATTGACCCTGTGTTAACTTACATATAACCAATAAAACTAAAACTGAAACTGAACTGAACTAAACTAATTTAATCATGTGGCTCTTCTAGACTTTTCAAATGTTATTGAACCAAATGAATCAAATTCTGATAATAAAACAAATCATTTTGCAGGGGTAATCTTGCTTCAAAAAATGTATTCACTGCTTTATAGCCGATCTTTTTCCAATGATTGTATGCTGGAAAAACACTTTTTGGGCCAGTGTGCATCACATGACGGACTTGTAATTACACAGTTTGTCCACTCTGTTAAACTGGCTTAATGGCACAATGCTCTTCCTGGGGGCTTGTGTTTACCATGTTCACCATCTTAGCATCAGAATGTTTAGCATGTTAGTATACTAACATTTGCTAATTAGCACTAAATGCAAAGTACAGCTAATGTTGTGGAATTTCAGTCTGGACTAAAGAGGTCGACTGACTGACTGACCTACATTGCCATCCATATAGCCAGGCCCCTAGCATGGCTAAAAGCAGAGTAATAAAGAAATTGATAAAAACAAGATATAAAGTGAAAGAACAATCTAACATAGAAAACTAAACTCATACAGAATAAAATACAGTAGTAAGTGGAACCAGTGCTACCACTGTCTGTCACACTGACCTGTAGGGAATGATCAGTGCAGAGACACCTTTGTAAATATGTCTGTACAAAGCATCATAGGATTCTCATGTTATGTTTTAGGGTCAGAGAGGCAAGTCTCTGCAAGTGTCTTCATTAGGAGAGTATCCCTAAGGAACTGCAACACTGAAACTGTGAACACACCTGACAAGCATGGGCAATGGAAAACAAAAGAAACAGGTGGAGGAGATTGGATGCCAAAGAAGAAGAGAGAGGTGGAGGTGGGCTGGAAAACCAACAAGGAAGAGAGGATGAAAGGAGAGAGGGATTCACCTTCATGGTGCTGTGATGATCATTTTATCATCAGCCACATCCTGTTCAGGATTGGACTGGCCAGGAGTGCGTGTGATAAGGTTAGAGTAATCAGATTACATTAGCAAAGCTGTAGCCAGCTATCTAAAACACAGGTTACCTTGCGTTTGGCAATCAGCTGTTCCTTGTAGCGGTCAGAGGAGTCTCCAGGGATCTCACTGGCCCAGAGGGTCAGTCCCACCACCAGATAAGCACAACCCATCACCAGCAGGGGAAGGAAGTAGATCAGGATAGCCACACACACATAGTACCTATAAAAAAACAGCCAAACTCATATTATTTATGATGTATCAATTTCAATAAATGAATAAAATACAGTAAATACATTGCTTTGACCCCTACACCTGATTCATAAATATCATGAGCCACCATCATTTCTAGTAAATTTTATTTTTAAAAATCAACTGTAAGAAGAGTGACAGAACTTTGAAATGTCACAGCAGTAAAAGCACAGGTGTAACTAACATGCATATAATGGCTGTGTTTCGTTGAGGTGCTCCAGTCCCATGACTTACTGGGACACTTAAATGTAACGGAGACATTGTTAATGCTATTAGTTACACCTGTGCTTCCTGCTTTGACAAGCCAGAGTGTCTGCTGTGAAAAAGGTCACATTTTTTCTCTGAGTATATGGACAAAAATGGTAAGCATGCCAAATAACATGATTTGTGGTGCACAATGTGACATCATTTGAGTGGATTTGTCATAGTTCTTGAGTCTGAATCACATTTTGAAGCTTTTCTGTGCATTTGTTCAAGGCTTTATGAGGTATGCCATGGTCATAAGCTCTCAAATGCTCTTCAGATCAATAAAATGGATTTTGAATTTGCCAGCTACCAAGAGCCTTGGCAGGTATCAAAACAGTAATGGCATGAAGAGGGTGATTATGGAGACAATGAGGTAAAACATTTGTGCTGACAGCTAATATTTAAAGTTGCATTAGTTGTTTTTTTCATGCTCAGGTGCATCACAAAAAGCTGTAATCACCTTAGGTTGATATGGCTAATGTGCTAGCAAATGGTTGCCTACTTACACGTCCAGCAAACATGGATCAACATTAGCATGTATGTGGAATGTGTCTCTGGCCAGATTATGAATGAAATCCCACCATTTAGTCCTCAAACTCTTGTTTGATGTAATAACTCCTGAGGGAGTTTGCCTCAACTTTGTCCACCAGCTAGTCGCTAAATTGATAACTGCCTGCCATTTGTTGCAGGTAGCTTAGACTGGGTTCATCAGTTTTAAACTGCTGCTTGCTGTGTGTGGGAACAACACCAATAAGAGCAGTCAGAGTGACCTAAAACAGTTCAGTTTTTCAAAATGCTGAGTCAAAAGATGGTACAATGCTCAGTGGAGCTGAGGGGCAATAAACATGTTGAATGTAGCAGCTTTAAGTCAGGGTATTGTGATATGGTGAATAACAAATATAAAGAGTTGAACTCTGTGCAGTGCCCAATGCGCAATTTGATATTTGTTTTAAAATTATTTCATTGGCTGTGGGCATTTCCTAGTTAATAGAAGGTCTCTGAATCCATTTTCCAGCCAGCCAACTCCCCATCTGACCCTGAAGCACTGACACAGCAAGTAGTAAGATATAAAGTTAGTCATTCGAGTCGAAGGCTGAATCAATCATCATTAGTGTGTTTGCCAGAGGACTCAGAAATACTTTAGCTTTGTAACACAGTTTAAGGGCAGCATTTAGACCTCTGTTCCAATAACTGTCCAATGAATTTAAACCCTTCATGAAATAATTAAATATGACAGTTTCAGTATTTAGCTAATGATGTGGTGATTTATCACAGGCACAGTATTTGATCCTGTGACTCCCTGTGTACCTTTTTAATATGCTTAATGTCAGTACATTTGTGTGCTGTGGTCTGTGTATATCTGTGTGTATGTATGTATGTATGTGTGTGTATGCATTCATGTCCATTAAAAGGTGGAAAATTTATATTATAGCACTCTGAGTTGTGCAGAGTGTGTGTGTGTATATTGTGTTTAACCATGTCCAGAGAGGAAAGAACCTCTGACTCCAGCATCCACAGAGGGACAATCTGTTTTTCCCTTTGCGAACCCTGCAGATGAGCCTCACAGGCCATTTCCTTGGCAATTAACTACAATTATGTTAATACCACTGAATCCCCTGGAGCACAGGGGCTTTCGTCAGAAAAAAAAATGACCACAAACTGAGACATACGCGCACACACACAGAGATACATAGAGAGATCAAAGAAGATATCGGCGCTTTGAAGGTATGAGATCCCTTCAGCCTGAAGGGATCAGTTAAAACTTCCAAGACAGACAGACACCAGTGTGCCCTGTAGGCCTCACTGAGCAGTATAATTTTAAAAAACAATCCTTGATGCAAAGTATGTCTACAATATTTTTGGAAGTTGCTATTCAGATATGTTGGCTACACTAAACAAGTTTCACAAAATAAAAGCCATGGATGTAAATTTTAGGAGAAATGAAACAATAAATATGCCTCTTTAGCCCTCTCTGCGGGGGAGTATTACCAGTCTATTGTCTTTTTTAGTATGTTTGTAGTTGACTCTTCTGAACTCTTTCATCCAAATCCAATAATTACTGTTGGTTTGCCTCGACAATAAGTGGATGTAAAATATAGGAAATCAATTAAGTCAATTGAAAATACTCTCAAGTGCTTATTAGATCGTCTTTTAAGAAGCTTTTGTCTGTTTGTTTGTCAGAGTTTAGGGATGTTGTCCATAGTAGCCCACAGCCTGCATTCATTAAACTTAAAGCAGGGTTATAGAGACTTTTTTTTTTTTTAAATCTCAAATTAGTCATTAACCTTACAAATGTTGACTGTTGGTTTACAGACTGCCCTGTCCAAACAAGGATTTCGTCCATACTGCAAACTATCCCGAGTCATAAAAAAGCATGACTGCAAAACTGTTAGATGGTGGATGGTCTGAAAAGATGTTGTCAATAGACCTTTTTCACCGCGGACATTTCAACATGTTGAAGCAGGAAAACCACAGGTGCAATTAATAACATGAATCTCAGCTTCATTCCATTTACATGTGTAGGTTTCATGGCTCTTGTATTGTGCCTGGTACAGTAACTTACTAGGACACCTAAATGGAACAGCGCCATCGGTAATGTTTTTTCCCCATTGTGTTAAGATCCACCTGTGCTTTTACATGAAAAAAGTCTTTCTAAGTTGGGTATAGCCATGTTTAGGGTCATGTCATGTCACCAAAGTCTGTGTAGTACAGCAATAAACTTGTCCATTTTGTGCCAAAAATAACTTGCATGATGTGGTGCAAAGCAGGTGGGACAGTAAAAAGCATTGGAGCATAGAGTTGTAAACATAAACTGCTGGACATTAACAACATTCCACAAATGACACAGCTTCTTATATAAGTACAAGCAATATTTCCTGAATGAGAGGTCAATCCCTCCTCCTCTCTCAAACCGCCAGTTGAACACTGGAGATTTTGTATTTCAAAGTTCAATCAGATTGAACTTTTGGTTGAGTCAATTCGTGCCTGGAAGCGAATGTGTTCAGCCCTGTGTCTCAAATTATCGAAGTTGGAGTGAAATCTAGTCAGCGGAGAGTGAGGGAAATGTCACAGTTCGTACATACACATACAGTAGTGATAAAGATTTGAACCAGGTAGGTGAAAACACCTGTTGTGTGTGGACCATGGATGTGCTGGGGCTTGAACATTAGATTGGAGTCCAAAGGAAAGTGAGATTGCTCCAGTTTGTAGATAAATTTGTCTAAAGTGTGTAGAGATTTGATCCCAATAATAATAAAGCACAGTAAATCTGATGCAGCATTTTGCCATGTGCCTTAATGATCTTTTTCATTGTGGACATTTTGACTTAATTATGACTGCATTAACTAATTGTATACAGTATGTACTACAGTAAAATTGCCGTACTGTTCTGTTTTTGCAGTTAGCAAAAGAAAAATGAGTCTACTATTTTGTACTAACAGCAAATGATGCATTAATGAAGAGAAGCTACCACTCGGATGCGCCTCTGCCATTAAACTCCACAGAGAAAGCTGTTCTAATGTTGTTGTGTTTGATTTCCAATAGCTTTCTTTCTTGTTGTCTCACCACTGTCCACAGCTCCTGGGCGCTGCATTATCTTCAGTATCTTTAGTATACATACTGACTTTTTTTCGAGTATACTTACTTTTGCCACTTTTTCACCACATACTCGAAATGTGCTTAATATTTGGATGTTATCGGAACGCAGCGATGGTCGTGGTTTTGCACGATGGTTCTCAGGCACCACTGAATGGAAGATTATTAATGTTATTTGTGACACCTGTGCTTTTTCACACCCTCCTTTCAGTGCAGAGGAGGAATGCAGTAAAATCTAATCTCAGCTTTAATTAAACTGAGAAGTCAACCGTTTTTGCCACACCAGTGTAATGAAACCCTATTTAACTAAAGCAAACACAAGCAGGAGCAGGTCACGCAAACCGCAGAGAGCATTTACCATAAGCCTGAGGAAAATCAATTCAGAGAAAACGGAAGCTGCCGCAATCCACTTACGAGTAGAAATGTGATTTGTATGCACACAAGTGCCCATAGGAGTAATGAGCTTAGAGGAAACCTCTTAGGTAAATCCCTATGTGTCTACATGTGTGTTTGCGTGGATGTGTTTAAGTGTGTTTCTCAAGAGTTAAATTAGATTAAACAGGATAGGCATATACTGTATATCACAACTGTTATTTGCTGAATAAAACTTTTTCGGGAAAATAGAAGCAACCACATTAATTTTATCTTTGGCTCTCTCTTTGGCATCCTCCATTGGATTTGTAGTCAGAGAGGTGTGAAATTGGTTATAACAGCTCGCTAATACACTTAAAAAACACAGGATAGAGAGGAAACATGTCACTTTAAAGAAAAAAGTGTCAACATTTGTAATTCATTACCATCGCCTCGGATAATTGTCTCTTTCATCTTACACATCGGCATCAAGGAGCAGGAGAAATAGGGGGGCTGGTTAACATATCTGTCTTCAAAATCTAAAAGAAAGTTACTTTCCAAACTGAGTGCGAAGAAAGAAGAAGAAAATTCAATATGCCTCACATTTCTTTTCTTGAGTTAGCATGTGTATGTGTGTGTGTGTGTGTGTGTGTGTGAGAGAGAGAGAGAGAGAGAGAGAGAGTGTGTTTTTATTTCTCAGCTATCAGGCTTATGTTTCTTCAAATCCGCTGTCATAAGCAAACCTATTTTCTGGTACTGAAAAAGTCAGGTTTGTTAGTGTGACTTGCCAGGATCAGGCTGTATGAAGATGTCAGGGTCAGCACTTTGAGAAAAGAATCTCTGCACACTGCATCTCTGAATCTAAAGACAAGCAAAAATATTGAAAATGACTCACTCATACATTCGGGACACCAGTTGTCATTTTGGATAAAAAGCGTTTGAACTCATCCAAACTGTGAATCGTGAAGTAGAAGAGTAAATCTAGCAGAGATGATGTATTCATTTACTGATGCTGCTGATTTACATGATTAAAGTGGTTTTGTAGGTGGTAGGTAAAAGAGTCTTCGCTTGGATTTTGGTGCCACAACAAAATGAATCCAGCAGCCAAAATGTGTTATTGATGAATATTACCATAAAGGACCAAACTGATCACATCAATAAATAATACATCATAATAATCATTTGATTAAAAAGCAAAAAAATTAGATAATTTTACTCTTTTCAAGTTCAGTTTTATTCAAACTCCTTAGTTTTCCTATTTTCTTAGTCTTAGCCTTTTTTTTTCCTCTTTTTTTTATGTTATCTATATTATGTTATCTATTTGCTCTTTGGCAGAGGAGAGATGACAGTAAATTAGAGGTGAGAGATGGGGAATGACATGCAACAAGTGTTCCCCACATGCGCTGGTGGCTAAACCACGGATGTTCTGAGGATTAAAATGGTGTTTCTGTTGTACAGTTCTGTTATTACACACCTATTTGCCTTTATAAAGCGCAGCACTCCTGAAAGTGCAATGATATTTGGAGGATCACCTCATAGTTTGGAAAATATGTCCTGCATTCAGAGCACAAGGCATCAACTGGTTAATGGTGTGAACCTCTGACAGCTGAAACAGATGTAGGTCAGGATTTAAAACTCAGGACCTTAAAGCTGCTTCTTAATATGATTTGTTATTTCAGTTATTATAGATGTAGTTTTTGTGTTTTTCACCCGGTGTTGGAGGTTGCTATGTGTGCATTACAACCCTGAGGAGTTTTTGAGCACTAGTAGCTTTATGGAGCAATACTTTTGGGAATGCACACAATGACACTTTGTATCACATTTTTGCACATTAGGGTGCACATGAATGATATACATTCTTGTCAGCGGTTTCATGCTGTTTCACTGATTGACATTTGGCAACAGTAACGTGCTGGCCAAGACACAAGAAAATCCCTTTAAGGCTGAAAACACTGTAAAGCTGACTATAAACAAAAGGAGTTTTTATTACTACTTGCCTAGAAAGTACTTGGAGGAAAATGAGCTGCTGAATTTAATGACCACGATTAAAGGAACAAATGAGGTTCTGCATTATAAAACATTTTAAATACTGTACTCTGAAGACCCAAACAAAAAGGCAAACAACAGCATTGTCGCAGTGAAACAAATTGATGGGAGTGACCCCTGATCCAGGATTGCACTGGTCCTACTACACCTCAGCAAAGCACAAGTTCTGTGCGTTCAGTTTTTCTCATTTACAGTGAGCCAAGACTAGCTGAACCCTGTAATAACTCCCTGACAGAGCCTGTGTCCCTGGAGGGCCCTGGCAGACCCGTACTCCCACTGATGGATTAGGCTTTAGGGGATAGAAGCTGCACTATGTCGCCTTGCTGTCATACAAACTGAATCAATAAAACCTAACTCACGGACGCACTGACAAATTATCCACGGTAACTTATATTGTTTCAATTTCTCGTGCTGCTGCCTCTTGTCTTCCCCAGCGGACAAACTTCACATGTCTTTATTTCTTGGCTGTTGGAGTTTGTGGGAATGTGCAAGCGTGAACATGGACTCCAATGCAAACATGCCAAGCAAATATTGAATGAATAAAAAAAAAAAAAGGAGATTACTGAGCTCATGCTTGGTTCAATATTATATCAATATCTATTCTACAGTACAGTCTATGAGAAGTGCACATTATTGAAGTAAATGCGTGTGATATGCATAATTAAACTGTGCATGCGCCTCCTTATTTAAACATATGGGTGTTTGTATCAGTATACATAATTAATGAATGTGTGCACTGGGAGGAAAGGCAGCTGTTCTTTTGACTTTGCCTGCCAGCAGAAGCAAAAGAATACTGGCAGTAACAGGATGCCGTGCTCCACACTGCTTTACTGGCACTAATCACAGGCTCATGTTGTGCAAAGCCCAATTTAGTGGTAAGGGACCATAGAGGACAAGGTGTGCTCTGTCTGTGATTTCTTCTAGATGTGTCTGTTTACTGTAATATGTGTATCTCTGTGCATGTGTGTCCTTCTTCAACACCCATGTTGAAGAAATGCTTTTGTATTTATTTTCTTATCAAGAACAAATATTTTCTCAAGGATAAAAACTCTCCAAACTCAGCTAATTTTATTGATTCTAACTGCTGTAATGGGGTCATTGGCTTGGTTACAAACTTAGAACTTGGATCAAGGTTTATGTTAGAGAAAAGGTTAAAGGTTAGGTTGGAGAGCATTGGTTAGGGGTTAAGAGTGTCAATGAAGTCAGTCAATGAAGACTACATAGTGAGATTGTCTTTGAGTTCATCCTACAGGTTTGCAGTGGTCGCCAGCTCATTCACCTGACTGTTCCCCTAACCGATGACTCTTGCGCTATCACCACAAAGCATTAAAAGCACCCAATCCCTTGGGGGTATATAATGACCATGAATGGAAGAAACTGGTTCGCTTTCATGTTAAGGCCGGCTCTGGCTTCAAGGTATTAATGGAGCTTGTGTGATGCTACCTAAACCATTAACACCTCCCCCACTGTGCAGCTGTAACCATGCATGATGGGTCCATCATCTCATGTTTAAAACCATTGCCAGGATCTGCCATTGTGGTATGACAGTTGGAACCAGGATCCATCAGATTAGACGACATTTTTTCAATTAAATCTTGTTCTAATATTTCTTACTAACCCTGAAAACAAATCATGTTTATCCAGGACAGGAGAATGTAGGTGTCACAATGTTCGAAACACAGACACTATTTGACCATCTGACAACCACATACTGACACACATTCTTCATCCCTTCTTTTACAAGCCATAAAGGCTTGTATAGTGCGTTGTATCGTCCAAACTCAGTTGATGTACCAAACGATTATACTGTAATTTATGTGATATGCCATACTTCGGACAAGTGTTGCGACCACCTCTACATTTAGGGAGGTGAGTTATGTCTTCACAGTGTGTACCTTTGAGATCACCGCCTTCAAAGAGTCCAGAAACTCTATAGCCATGATTGTGAAGCCCTCAGTCAGCCCTGGCTTATCATTATGCCATTTTCAAAGTCTGTTGTAGTAGTCTTAGCCGTCAATGTGTTTGCAAGTTAAGTGTGGAAATTAAAGTGCTGTTTCAGCAGGCTCTAGCACAGAGACACAAGCAGGAGGGTTTCTGATCTTCTGCTGACTGTGTGTAAGTGTGTGTGGCTGTCACTGTAGGTGAGAGTGTGTTATGTGGGGGTGTTTTGTGTGGTGAGGCAGAACAACTATATAAGTGTTCACAAACAGTGTTATCTATTAATATCTTCCTATGAGACTTTGCTTGTTAATTTCCACTAACTGCGATGGCAGCAGACGGGCCATCAGACAGGTTGTAGACAGTGACAACACTGGTGGGGCAACGCCGGGGAAAGAAGGCATACGAGACCTGACCCAGGGTCAGTCTTAATCAGATGTGTCATTTACAGCTCTAGCAGCAGAGCTGAATGACTACTGTGTTCTCACTCATCTCCCATGTGTCACTGATTACAGTTTCATTAAAAAAGTAATAAGTGCAACAGGGATCCCATCATGAACAATGAAATTGCTGTCGCACTGTTCATAACAAACTATATTTCCATGGAGAAATCTGACAGAGGCAGTAGAATGGGAAGGCAATAGCAGGCTGGCAGCAGTGCAGAGTAAACACTGTTACTGATGAGCTGAGAGGTTGCCATCAGCAGAGCTGTGATCGGAGCCACGCTGCTGTGTGTCTGAGTGCCTGCACATGTGCGTCATTGTGTGGGTGTTTTTCTGTGTTCGCTGAACTAGTATTGTGTGTGCATTTGTGGAGGTGTACCTGTATTTGCGCCTTCATGTGTGTACCGGCCAGTTATACCAATGGGATTACAAAAAGACAAATGGAAGTAATTGGAGGTTATGGGGGTGGCACAAAGTGTGAATAAATCACTTCTAGGCAAGCTGCATTTATTCTGTTTTTCTAAAGCAGCTTCAGAAGTTTGTCTAACACAGCAAGGTTTCAGTGTATGCAAGGGGAAGATTAACACCAGCATTTGCACAACAATACATTTTCTTGCCTTTTCTTTGATCATAGATCATGGGGCGAGGGGAGATGAAATTGGTGTGCTTCGGCAGCAATTACAGCTTTTGCCATTTCTGCTACAAAAGGAATGCATATATAGTAGTATTGGAATGATTCACATTAATGTTTAGTCACTGGTATGATATGACAGCACTTCTATTTTAGCAGCCAAAGGAAATATAATATCTGGAGGAAAGGTGACTAGTCAACCCTGACTGTCACTGAGTGGCCAGACCAGGGTCAGATAGCGTCTGTAAATTATTCTTAGTACTTGTTTTAACCTTTTTTAACCTATTGCATTGAAATAATTCAAATGGTGTCTGGGAAGCTTCTTGCCAACCCTCTATGGCACTCACAGATATTAAAATTATATACAAAGTGTGCTTGTGAACCTGCCAATGGGAAAAAATAATGCTAAGGTCTGTCTCAATGTTGTATTACTTTAAGATCAGTGCTTCTTTCTCCTGAGTTCACCACTTTTGGAGCAATGTATTTGACATTAACATTTTATAATTTGACATACAATTTTAGAGTAATTTTGTACTTCACACATTGCTGATACCTTTCTGAGACATTTCTTCTAAATGTCCCATTACAGTGGGCATATCATAACAAGAGTCTATAGCCATGCTGGCAGATCTTGGGAACAGCCGTGCTTTGAGCTTAATGCTGAAATCCTCACAATGACAATGCTAATGCTAAGGTTAAGCAGGTATAATGATTACCATGTTCACCTTCACATTTTAGTGTTAAACACCATGCATTTGAGACTGATGAGAATGTCTTTAGTTTTGCAGGTAAGTGGTCATATTTTCTTACCTGATGATAGCACTAGAGGAAATTTCAGTGGATCAACAAAGTTAAGACAATATATCTTGTGGGGGACATGAATTTCTGTAGCAAAAAGACCCTTGTTGAGACCTGAAGAGAGAGACTAAGATAGTGATGTAACCAACCTGCATGCTGGTATTTGACATGTTTTTTTTTCTTCCCAAAAAAGCAAATATTTTTTAAAATGTATGAAACAAATATTTGTACATATGGCAGACAGACCAACACTGCTATCTCAGCATGGCTAAAAATGAATCAAAGAAATACAGTATTTTCCTGCACAAGAACAAATTCAAACAAAAAGCACAGTGCTGTAATCTAAGGGAGAAAATGAGCTATTGGATATACAGTAAAAGATCAGACTGGACTGCGACTCAGAAAAACACTCAGTATTCCTCAGGAGCAAAATCCCCTGAGTGCTGGTGATAGCTCGAATATCTGTATTCTATGCAGTCCTCTGGCTCAACTCTCTGTTGCAATTAAAAGGATAACAATATATCAACTCTGTATTTGGCTAATTAAAGGGTTATTGAACAGGCTCCCTCATTTATGGAATCAAGGTAAAATTGCACAGTCAGATGGCTGGCTGGCCTTTTAAAGAAGTTAGAATGAATAGTACTCATAAACACTGGGCCATTTCTCCAAGCACATCCTCTATCTGCTGGTTTGATAAACAGCTTAAGTAAGACAGCTGGGGATACAGGTCTTTGTTCACAACAGGCTATTCATATAAATCATATCCTGCTTTGACATTACAAGGAGACAGTGTTTGCCTGAGTACTATCAGACTTGAGGCAGCTTACTAAAGGTGAGAGTAAAAGCCATGGACACAGGCTAGTGAGACAACATGAGTGTGAAAAGCTGAACTAAGTGGGAATCATGGTATTGACCTGAGTAGCATTGATTTGTAAAGAACTAAATAGACAAGCAGTCAAGTGGAACTAAATGGATCAAGGTTTGTCCAATATTAGCAACATATTTTTTTACTAGAATGTTGAAAATAATATTGAAACCTAAGATTTACACATTTCTGGTAAAAAGCTGAAGACTAAAACCATTTGGAAAGTAATGTGGTTGAACCTGCTAAGACTGTCTTTTTGCTCTTTAAAATTGCTTTTTAAAATTGATGTATTATTCATAGTTGTTTGTTGTTGTCCTGGTTTTATGTCTTGTTATTTTTGCTCAGTAAAGCACTCACTAAACCACTCTTGAAAAGCATATATTGTATGGTTTCTCCGTCTTAGTACCTGTAGAAGAATTACAAATGGAAAAAGGATGGTGGAGTAAAGCCTCAATCAAATCTAATCATTCTTTTCTCCTGTCCAACCACTGATACTTTTGCTATTCAGTAGAGAAAAACACAAATCCCCTGTGATGTGCCTTCAATTTATTCACTACAAAGCACAAAAAGCTTCCGTGCTTTTCTGCTGCACTCTCTCATTTACACCGAATACAAACAGCATACTCCCACATTTGTTGCCAATTCACAAGTAATTAACAGTGCTTGTTGACTATTTCAATAGCTGTTCCTAAGAGAGACTCACATCTTTTTGTAGTCAAACGAGGAGTATTCTGGCCAGTCGATGTAGCACACCACCCGGCCGGGGATTTCATCTGTGTTGGAGTAGTAGTATTGAGGGAAGGCCAGTAGTAGGGCCAAGACCCAGATCACTCCCACCACCACCTTGGTCTCTGTGGATGACATGCGCTGCTGCAGAGGGTGGATGATGGCCATGTACCTGCAGAGGGGAAAGAAGGAAAGATGCAGTGATGCTGAGAAAAACCTGGAGTGAAATCAAACTCTAACACAGATGTTGTTATGTTGTTACATTGACTGGACACATTCAGGTTAAATGTTTGGATGTGATGAAATACGGAGTTGATTTGGCCATTTTATTGCAAGACATAAATTAGTCACCATCACCTCTGAATGCAGGAGTTTGTTTGATTGCCTGTTTATTGTATGATTGATTAACACTGGAAAGCACCAACCTGAACTGAGATTTAGTTTAGAGTCCCATTAAGGGGCACCAACATCTCAAAGCTAAAAGTAGCTGATGTTAAACAGCTGTAAATTTCAGTACAATAAAGAAATAAGAAAGTTTCAGGCTAGAACAGTGATAAGCAATACAGCTAGCATGACTTTGTTAAAAGCCTACCAGCACCTCTAACGCTCATTAATTAACATGTTATATCTTGTTGTTCAATCTGTACAAAAACTGAAATGTAAAAATAACAATTACCACCAAGCTTACCGGTTGCTAGAAATAGCTTAATATTTACTGTAGAAGCATGAGAGTGGAACCAATGTTCTCATTTAACTCTTAGCAAGAAATTAAATAAGTGTATTCCCCAAAATGTTGAACTATTCCTTACAAACAGAACTACAGCATGTAGTATTTTGACTCTGTACTCCAGAACATTTGATTTGAAACAGTAACTATAAGGACAAGGTCAGGTCAGCTTTAAAGGTATTTGAAGGTGGTCTAATCCATATTGGGTGAATAGTATAGACATACACACAACGCTACTGAAGAGTTTTTAAGGCCAAACAGTGAAATGTTATTGACTGTCCAAGTCAGTAAGCCGACCTCAGTTCAACTGAGCATGTGTGACACCTGCTTTGGAGAAAATGTTATTGATGAACACAACTGCCAACAACAAATGTTGATACGGAACACATTTCTAAAATGTACACTCATTAGTTTTCCCTACAATATCTGCTCTTAAGACACTCATAGAAAATACTGAAGTCAACAGTGACTTGAAGCGTGAAACACAATATATGTACTATGATCATTCCCTAACCTAGCAAGTGCTTTTGTTGCCAAAACCTAACCACATGCCGGAGAGGTGAGAAGAGGAGGTAAGAGGTGTGAACCCTGGTCTCCAGTATCAATGGCCTGCGCTTTGTACAGCCAAAATCCACCCTGACCACCTCCATACACCTCCTTTGAACTACAAAAAAATATCACTTTGTGAGTAAACACAATTAAGAGTGCAATTATATTTCCCTAAAAATGTAATTGGCAAAACAAATCAGTAGTATAAAACATATTTTCCTGGGAGAAACAGATAACACGTGTCTGCTCATGCCTGTGGGTCCAAGCACACTCATATTAATTATTTCTCTCCCCACAAATTTGGGGCTGAACGTTCTGCACATTTCATTTGATGTGGATGTAAACACCCTTACATTAAAGCTGTGAGTCAGCATGTAGTCCTACAGTACACAGCCAACACAACACAAAATGTGTGACTGTCCAAATATTAATCAATTAACTGATTGTTTTTCAGGAATAGAGGAAGTAGAAATAAATGTTACTTAGAGAAATATTGTTTTTGTATTTGGTCATGTAATAGTATTTTATGTATAAAACTATACTATAAGCAAAACAGTAACCACATTAAAATACTTTCATTGCTTGGAAATCTCTTAAAGATAAATATCATAGATACAAGCCTAAATTGCAACACATTGTGAATAATCTCTAACCCTAAAAAGCAGATTTTTCATGTGAGCATATTTAAATGTAACTATGCACCATGATCACTTATAAGCAGACTGGAGGAGAAGATAGAGTTATACAGATGGAGGATTTATTGTTCAGTATGTGATCACAAGTTATTTAGGTCCTTGATGTAGGCAAAGTAGTCATATGTATAAGAATCATAAACTTAAAATGAAAAAAAGTGAGTTTTGAAGGGTAACTCAAACTACACATCTAAACAAAACCTGCAGAAAAACAATATTCATGCACACACACATGCCCACGCAGCACCAGCAGAAATATTTAAAAGAATCTTCTTTTTAAAGTTTAGAGGTCAAATAACACAGCAAGCTTTGATTTGCCGTACTGGTAAAAATAGATCGCTTTTTGACGGGAACAGGATCATGAAACAATGCTCTTTGAATAGAAAACCAACACCAGCGGTGTAATATTAAGAAGAATGTTTGCTATGTAGTACGCTGTTAGAACTCTGGTCAAATGATTCCCATGAGCATCTGAGTAATGATTTCACATAGTCATAATCATGCTCCCTAATCAGAGAGATGATGGAGTGCGTGAGTACTTAAAATGACCCTGTACATCATTAACACTGAGCCTCATCAGGAAATTGGTTTAAAACACTTTTGCTGGCAGAGTTCATTTTCCCTCAATGTGACTACAAAACGTGAGGGTGCGAGGAGAAAATCATTGATATTATACCTCATATTTATCCCCTGCATTGATTTTTGACTTAAGATTATCAGAGATTTGTTTGTATTGATTTACTTTAATTTAAATCCCTTGGACATTGTGTGCTCTTCTGAACAACTAAATAACCTGGAAGCTATAGTTATCCAGTCCGATGCTGATTTCATTCAAATTCATTTCACTTAACTCAGGGACACATTTTTCATTTATATACTGGTTATTTAAAAAAAAAAAACCCTGAAGTAAAATATTATTACTCTAAACGGTATAAAGTCTGGGAACACATACTCTTTCTATTAATGACTGATATTAGTGTTATTATTTTTTTTGGCCTTCTAGAATGTCGTCTTGTGCCAAAGAGATCTAATTAAAGGCTTAATCCCACTAATAACCCAAATGAATATGCTAAATGCACACTCTCACTCTAATTATATCAGAAACAAGAGGACGCCTTTGAAATCAAATGCTCCCAGCGGTCTGCAGAAAATAGGGAGATCACAGCCTCGACTTTATTTTGGCTTTGCTTCAAACAGCACTGGCAGCCATGTGGCTTTTCTTCATGTAGGTGAGTCATAGTCAGGCTGTTGATGTCAGAATCAAGCACACACCTGCCGAGGACAGCGGCCCAAATCATCATCATCATCATCATCATCATCATCATCATCATCATCCCTGCTGGCACTATGTACACATTTAACACATCCTGAACACCAAGCCAGAGTATAAGTTTAGTTGTTAAAATGTGAACTCAACCTGTCATGACTGAAGACTGGAGCATGTCACAAGTGATGACAGTCTAGACAGGCTTTGACATATCGTGTCATTTAGAGAGCTGTGTTCGGACAAGGTATGCACAATGTTCCTTCAGGAAAGTTAGAATATTAACTTTACTGCCTACAAAAATGTGTTCACATGCAGCTACTTTGTATTCAGCAAAATGTGTTTTGATGGAAATTAGGACTGAGATTTAATAGCATTTTAATCCTTTTGAATCCCCAATTTAATCTAATTAGCTTTTAATATTGGCACAGTTATAAAGACCTAAAACGCAATGACTCAGATGCATAGTCAACTTTGGCAGGTTAATAAGCCAAAAAACACTACAAATTTCAATAGCAGCATAATTATTTTTACAACCTGTAGCTACAACCTGAAAATGAGATGAGCAGCAGAAGATATGAAACTTATTTTTCATGAGCTACATGTTCTAATTACTGGAGGTCCTGGTACAGAAGTGTTTAATTGATATGCTTAAAATATTGATTTGATAAGCACAAGCTTAAGAGGGAGATGCTGCTAAAATTGTGATGCAATCAGCTCCTTTCTCTGGAGAAGAATCACCACTTGGTTGGTCTTAACGAAACTACAAAAACACACAAAGCCCACTCATGGTTGTAGATTGGTGTTACACTGTGATGTTTCTTTTCACTCATAAGCTGTGACATGTACAGACAGATAGTAGCTTTAACGGAAATATTCAGTTTGGCTTTTAACTGTTATGGAGTTAACGGTTACATCACTGACACCAGTCGTTTTAACCGTCAAAAGTGATCACTGCTGGCTAAAACGAGCCTGCTAAATGTTTTGCCGCATTGGTCTTTAACAATTCAAGAGAACCAAGAGAACTAAATTGTCCAATAAAAGATTCATTAACATCGGATCTTGATGAATCGGGGTAGTCTGCCCAACTCGGAAAAGGACAGACAAACAGATTGCAGGACACAAACTTAAGTCAGTGAGGTTGCTGGCAAATGCTGTTCTGCCACTGTGCTCTTATAATATGAACATATCTCACACTCTGTCCTGCATCAACACTGAAATTGTTTTAGTGTCATAAGAAGTTAATCTATAGAAGACAGGGTTAGTCAGGAGATATCACTGATCTCCTACTGAGCATTTTCTATCTTACTTCACACACTCATGGTGTTGTATGGTGTTCTGTCCAATAGGAGTAGAAATCTGAATTGATGGAAAATGCATGGAATCATGAAAAGTGGTGGAAAAAAAAAGCTTTGAATCCTTCAGAGCACAAGTGAAGGATTTTGAAAGTCAATGTGAAAAGGTTTAACTTAGCTGTAAAAAAAAAAAAAATATGAAGAATTACTTGCTAGAGCTTTGTAACCAATGTCTGATCTGCTCATTCAAATCCTGTTTCATTTTTCATCCATTTTCAATGTGGTTCTGTTTGAGTGCATCTGTTATGCTTGATTAAGTCTTCTGCCTGCAAATAGAGTATAATCTGCACTCTAACTCTTCCAGCTTAACCCAATATGAACACTCCTTTTATTCATCTAAAACAAAACCGGTTTCTGCATTGTAATGACCCAGCAACCGCTACTACAACTGAGAGGTATTTCATTTTTATGGATCTGATGGGAGAGATCTTGGCTCGTCCTGTTCCTCTCCCTTTCATTTCACATCTTGGAAAGCACACCTTTGAGACTTTGCGCTTCATATCTTAATATCTGTCTGTGGGCAATATCTGATTCCACTCAATAGGATACCTTCTCACAAGGTGGCAGGTAGCATGGGCAGACGGTGCTAGATTGCATGGGTGACATACACCTCCAATTATCCACAAATAGCACCTAAACTGCCATGGCAATGCAACGGTTCGATATAAACACCATGAGGCTGCTGCGCTGTTTTCCTGAAGAGACGCAAGTGATTAAGAAGGGAGCAGCTAAAGTGACAGATGAAATTGCCTGCCTCCAAGCCTGCCGGTGTGTTTTTTTTTTTTTTTTTTTTTTTTGCAAATTGCGTTTGAAAGTAGGCTGTGGTAATTCGATCATGAGTTTGTTTCCTCTGGTTTATTGGCCTCTGGGGGAACTGTTGTTGTTTTGCAGAGGGTTACGTTAAACTCACATCAACAGTTGGGAGGAAACGGGCTGGCTGAAGGTGGCAGAGCCTGGGGTATGTGTGAGTTGGTGTGTGCACGTACTAGTGTGTGTTGGGTGGTGGGTAATTTGAAGGATTCTCAGTGTTGTTTTCATTATTGTCCACATGCATACATATGACTCCTTCAGTCACCTTCGTCTCATCAGTAACCAGCAGACACTCCTGTGTTCTCTGCAAAACCAATATCCACGTGCACACCAGAGCATCACCTCCCTGGTTGTGTGTGTGTGCGTGTGTGTGTGTGTGTGTGAGCCAGCATGTGATCTGTGTGAGTGGGTGTGTGGATACATAAAAATGCTCTTGGTAGTCAGTGTGTGTCCACTGGTGTAGAGGAGAAGCATGCTTTTTGAGGTCAGCCTAATCCAGCGGTACAGTTGGTATGTGTTAGTGAAGGAACATCATTATCATCTTCTTCTTCATCATCATCGCACAAAAATTACATGTACATCATAATGGTCATTAAAGGATAGTTACAGGTTTTTTCAAGTCTGTCTTAATACAATACTGGTGTGCCATTTTGAATTTAATTTTTTTAAAATACATTTATATTAATAATAATTAATTTTTTTTTTTAAATAAAAGAGAGTTTTATTGTCTCTTTTTTTTTTTTTTTACAATAGTTTTATTTATATGCAAGCCACTTTATCTGCAGGTTGACCCTATGTGAGTCTGTATCTACTGAAGTTGCAGTTTCTTTAATAAGAAATTCCCTCTTTTTGCTTCCTCAGAACGTTCCCTGCTAAGCTTCAGGGTCAATGTGGAAAGTAGGAATTTTTTACAGCGACCAAGACCTGTTATTTACATATACATATTGGCATATCAATATTGTATTAAGACAAATTTGAAAAAACCCAAACCTTTTCATCCTTTTAACTGCCAACAAGGGCTCTTCTTTGCTCCTCCACTCCTTAAAGTCTCCCCCCCTCCCTTGGACAAAGAGTCAGTTGTATTTCCCTTCACACCGTTGATCTAGGCTGCAGGGAGATCCAGAGAAATCACATCAATACTATGAACAGCTACCAATTGGCCAACTGCCCTTAAGAAAGGCACATGAAGCCTTGCAGCCTCTAATCAGTGTTGACTTGTCAGTGATAGCAGATGACAAGCGTTGATCGGAGCGTTGTTTATTCACTCAGGGGTGACATTGCTCTGAGGCAGCTGTTTAAAATTATCTAAATGTGAGACATTGACTCTGATGGATGTGGATTTATAAATGCGCTGGTGCCATCTTATTAAATTTGGAGAGTTAAATTAACAGTGGATATTTTGCTGTATTGAGGTAAATAACCCTGGCATCAAATGAATGCTTGGGCTGCAAACAAATAAAAAACAGTGTAGCTCTATGAGTGACAGGTGACATAACGATGATCTAGGATGGGGCTGGATGGGGCTACAACCCCACCAATAATTACCAATAATAGCTCCATCGTAGCCTCATCACAAACTTATTAGACATTTGACCAAAAAATGCTGCCTGATACATACAATTGAATGGCACGGAGAAAAGCTACTTGTCAGTTTAAGCAAGTAAAGAACAAAGAACATATGTAAATAAGCATAAATAAGTACAGTGGAAAACACTTACAGTGATCACAGTTTCAGGGATCAACTGCTTATATGGATCAAAAATCATTTTGGGTCTTTTTATACATGACCATAGTTTCAAAAAATTTTCAAAACTATGGTAGTTCTATTTTACTCCCATGATACACATATGATATGTATTCAATAGCTGTGGCACCATTATCAGGCATTGCTGTGCACCTCTGTAGGGTTGTGGAGGTGCGGTTATGGGCATGTTTATTTGTAATTACTGTGAAACTACCAGATAATAAGGTTTATTCCTCTAATTCACCGGCCTTCTCTTCTTCTCACTGCTTGTTCTCCTCATCCACTTTCTAGCTCGCTCAACCACTGCTTCTCTCTCTCGCTCTCTCTCTCTCTGCTTTTTAAGTCGTGAAGCCATCAGCAAAACTTATTTTTGAAGGGAAATGTCATCCCCTCTTCCTAGTGATGTTTTTGTCCTCCCTCATGGCAGGGTTACAGCTCCAGTTGACCACTGCAGCATTAAAGGTTGCGTTTCTCTAAAAGTTGACTCCGGTTCAAATTTATTGGTGCGGCCCCCATCCACGCAGTGTAAATGCATAACACACAACCTGTCTGCTCCTAGTTGGTTACCTGGGACTGGTGCTGCATGCACATTGAAATCATGACAGGAAAAAGAAAGTCATTGTTCCTCAATGAGAAACGTAGTCTCCTTGAAGCTTGTGACAAACTGCCAAAAACAAGCCAATGAGATGCAGCAGCAAAACAACATGTTTGAAACAGCTGTTCTGTATTTTGATACAGTCAATTAAATTCACCAAATACCAAAGCTGTCTGTTTCATTGCTTAAAGGTATAATATGTAATTATTCCACATTAAAATGTTTGAAAATAACTAGACCTATGTTATATATGTTGTTGAGTTGTGTACTTACATTATCCCAAATGTTTCCAACAATTAAACCCAGAGAAATCTATAATTTAATAAAAGTAATGGACCGTTTCAGATAAACAAATGTTAGCAACAGCTCGGCTAACAGCCCCTCCAGGAAACAAACAACTGTTGAAATATTGATTTTTTAGGTGAAACAGCTTTTAGTAGTATTTTTTTTATCTATTTTTAATCTGCATGTACGTTTGATTTTGGAGAAGAGGAGACTTCTGTGGATAATTCGGCTCCCAACAGAAACCGGACATACATCTGGAACTTATGTTATATGAGAAAAAGCCGAACAAGTGTTAGCAGCAGCTAACAGCCGTCTGGTGGTCACCAAACATTGTTGGATAAACACTGGTTTTTAAGGTAAAACAGCTTTAATTAATGTTCGAACAATTTTATTCTGCGTGTACGTTTGTTTTTGGAGAAGAGGAGACTTCTGCGGATAATTCGGCTGCCGGGAGAAACCGGACGAACGTCTGGATGTAAAGTTATAAGAGATATAAACGCTAAAGTGTTAGCAGCAGCTCAGCTAACAGCCTGTATCTGACGTCCGTGGCTCGCCGTACATCGTCGGAGAAACACCGATCTCTTAGATGAAACTGCTTTATTCAGTGTTTTTACCTGTAATCAGCGGGTCCGTTTGTTCCGGAGAAGAGGAGACCTCTGCGGATAATTCGGCTCCTGGTAAAAACATCCTGAACCATGAACTTCGGAGTAATCGTATCCCGGTGAAGCTGATTATTTAACAACGGAGACAACAACTCCCATGATCCCTTGCTACTTCACACCGTCATCACACGCCGTCTTTTGATATTGTTTTGATTGAGAGACCCCTAGCGGCTGAAATCACATATTGTGCGTTTAATTTCATATAATAAATATACAAATGCCAAATAGATGGTTATCTGTATAAGAAAAAAGGGAAAAAAATATCAGTTATAATAATCATCCATTTATAATGATCAATTTGACCTGGACAGACGTGATCACTTTAAGCGCACTGTATAGGCAGTAAGTAGTAAAAGTAATGTAAGCATAAGTAAGTATAACTGAGTAAAGCAGCCACCAGTTAGTCCAACTAATGGTGAGATGTTATTGTTGGGTAGATTTGGTTTATCAAAGACACTAGCAAAGCAACACAGTACATAAAATAAGCACAGAAGAAACTTCAAATAGGTCGGACCACTGCGTTTAACTATATATCTTTAAATGTGCCGGTGTTTGTCCGCTACAATGGCGTCTACCAAAGAGTAACTTACACACATACAAGATAATACATGGGCTTTGTTGTGCTTGTTGCACACACACTGTTAGAAATGGACTTTTATTCAGTTTGAAGCCACATTTTCATGAGCAGTGTGTAAAAATGCATTGTTTCATCACAAAATAAACTCATCAAGAGGAACCAGAAACTAGGAAATGCTGCAGTTTGTGATTGTGACATGCTTCAGTAGCTCTTCAGATTCTGCTCACTCCTGGCAGTGCTGTTACAAATGTTAGCCAGGCTACCAGAAGAAGGATTGTAGTGCCTCACAAAAATGGCAACCATCCTGAAAGTTCCTACAATTGAGAAGTGACTTTCTTCATAAGTTGTGTCTTGTCTGTTTCTGTATTTGTCTTCCTTCTGTCTGCACATCGGTCTTATCTAGTTATATCAGAGTACTAAACTTCATTATTCTTTTAGTAGGAGTAGCATTAAAGAGAGATAGAGAGACAACTGCATATCTCAGAAAAATTCAAACTCTGAAACACAGATGTAACACTCGAAACACGAAATTACATGTTGAGACTTTCCTAGGAAACTAAAATAAGAAGGGTCCAGACAGGCTTTAATGAGAGAAACCTAAAAGTCAAAAAGATAAAACTCACAGTAAACATTTTCATGGTATGATTTGGATGATCAAGCCAGACTCGAGGAACATTTACATAACCATCCAGAGTTTTTTATTTATCACATCTATATCACCCAATTGCCTGTTTCAAGTCATGTAACAAAAATTGTTTTGCGGTGAGAAAACACTTTCGTCACACTTTTCATACACAGAGCATGAATCACCAGAAAGAGAGCCAGAAAGAGAAGGGTGGCAGGGGCTAGAATAACTTCTCATGATGATCCCTCTGGGGACAGCAGATGGAGGAAGGAGGGGAAGAAGTGGAGAAGAGATGCAAATTGAAGGACAGAGGTGAGAGAGCTGGATAGGAGGCCACCATAAGCTGCGACCAGGTCATGGCAGCAGAAGTCATCTGCTGAGGTTTCAGCATTTTTTTTATGATGACGTTGCTACACATAAACCTCTTTGCCCATCTAATGTGCCTTTTTGTGAGTGAGCCAAGCCTTCTTTGAGAATTGTGTTATCAATCTTCCAAATTAGCCATATTCCTACCATTTAGACATAGTGTTATTATGCTTCTCTTCCACCTTCAAGCTCAAATCTTCCAAGCTAACACTCTTGCCTCCATGCTTACACTGTCTTTAAATGGAGTTATAAACCTTAATAAGATCACCTTTTGGGTATGGTTGTGGCTAGTGTTTATTTTCTAGCAGGACACTTGTTTTGTCTGTTTAGCTCTTTAATTCATCAAGTGGACCCTCTATTTGACCTTCTAGTAAGGAGATGCAGGACGTCCAGACTAAAAGCCATTTACAACTGCAGGCCTCATGGACTACTGGTAAAACTAACTTTTGCTGTTGGTTCATTAGACAGAAGAAACCTGTGACCCTTCATTAATGAATTTAACATTACCTACATTTATAATGTATTGCCCCTTATGAATTACTTATTAACAACTATAACTACAGACATGGTGGCTTGTTGGAAATTGAGAAACTCATGAGCATGCAGGGATGGTTGGTTGCAATGTGCAACCTCACCACTAGAATTTTGGCATCTCTTGAAAGAATGTTTTCGATCACTGAAATGTATTCAGTGCTCCTTTGTAGCTGCAAATATGTTGATTTGATGTGTATAATTGGCATGTTTCTTACTTTGAGTTCGCATACAAAGTGATGTGCAGACCAGTGTGAGCTTCAAAGCAACTGGCAGGTTTTCATCTGACATAGAAAATATACCACCTAACAACATGGGTCCCAAAGTGCAGGGTACATGGTCAGCTGCTCTAATGGAGTAGAGCTGCTATCAGCAGCTATTTAAGCAAGATATGTCTGACTTTTCTGTTACGTTAAGATTGTGTTATCAGTTAGCATCAATGAAATCCTGTAAACCTGAAAGCCTGTTAATGTCAACTTGGATTCATTGGGCGCTTTTTTCCCACTTGGGGGAAGCACAACAATCTATAAACACGGTATTTGACATATTACCAACAAGGAAGTTAATAATGTTTAAGCAAAGAGACTGAATCAAAACAATGAGCTGAAAGACACTTGAACAATAGTCCGTAAATATGTAAAGATGAAGATCTGCAAAAAATAAATAAATAAATAATTTAAAAAAATAGTGTAGCTTTAACGGTTGGTATGAATGAAAGTTTAGGTAGGGACTAGATGTATCTGATACCTCTTGTTTCTTTTCCTGCTGTCATGTTGAACAGGCTTCTCCAGGCTGCCAGGCTCAGTGTGGTGCTGGTTTCTGTACTTGTGATTATGCAAGTATAATCACTAGTATTTTTGCTGAAAACATGCCGATGTAAACTCAATCAAGTGTCAGTAGTTGTAAGCTGTGTAATGTCCTTTTGTTTAATGTTCTGTAGAATCTGCAGCTCTTCTCAAAGTTGAGCTCCACAAAACAACCTTCAAAATTAAATTAAGTACCAGGTGCCGCAAATGCTGATGCAGGAGCTACAACCTAATGTTTTTTGTTCACATTCTTGCCTGTGTCCTTTCCAGGATTGCTGCCGCCTTATCACACTAGAGCCAAACTAATGAAAACCTTACAACGAGTTCAGTTGTCAAACTGCAGTACCAATTCAACAGCAGGAAATTCAACTCTAGCTCCTGGTCCCACATAATGATAGCAGAAGATTGCAGTGTATTTAGAGGTTATGGTAGATATGAGAGAGGGGCTTCTGGTTGTACAGATCAGCAGTGTTGTCAACTCAGTTTCATTAAAAGCAACTTTCCTTTCCTACATATACTGTATATGGCATATGATAATTTGCATGTATGTGTCACCAATCATGCCCAATATGCCTAATTAATTGCTTTACACAAATGGGCACTTTAAAACACACACTTATGCCTCCCCGCCAGCTCATTCTGAATGATCAGTCTTTGCAATTTCAAACTGTCTTCTCAAACCATGAATTGATCAGTTCAAGCATAGCTAAAGACTGAACATGAGTGATCATTGGTGATTCATACAAAAACCAGGAGTAGCTATCAGTGGCAGCCACACAGAAGACCGGAACTAAATGGAGGAGAAATTACCCTTGCTAAATGAGACAATAATGAATTTCAGTCACACCCTCCACACACCCTCCTTTCTGCACAGAGCACATTGATGAATTGTCACTATTAAACAATATCCATCAATCCATTCTCTATACTCCCTGATTCCCATTTAGGTGTGAGTCTATCCCTGGAGAAAATGGGCAAAAGGCAAATAAATATCCAAAAAAGGCGCAACTCTATTGCAGGGCCACTACATTCTGTACCTATTTAAATATATTCATGCACTTTAAAGTTTCCTGGAGAAAACCCACACAAACAGTGGGTTGAACCAGTTTCTCAAAAATCCTAGTTTGTTTGTAAAGACCTGAATTTGACTAATGGCTAGTTAAATCTGCACCATAAATGACTTTGCTACCAAAGGCTTAATTAAGGAAACATCTGTATTATGATCATCTGATCAAAATCAACTATGTACACAGGAAGTCACTGTACGGGCTATGTATTAGCAAGCTAACATTAGTTGTGTCCTTTGGTTCAGTTAGCTACGCAACAGTTCCACCTGGCAGGTAGCAGATGTAAATATTAGGGAATAACTATTTAAGAACTCATTTGCTTGTTGAAACCAGCTTTCAGTTTGGTAATGTGTAAATCTCCACTTCATAATCACTTATAATTAAGCTAAGTTTGAACTTAAAAACAGCAGCAGTGCAACCGGCTCCTGAGATAATTGTTAACCACTAATACTGAATACTATTATCATCTTAATTATCAAAGTCATAGTGTGACCATTTGCAATATCTACTATTTGAAGAAATATCTAGGAATATATCAACTCCATCCAGTCTCTGCAGCTGAACTTTCTATAAAAGTTGGCTTTTCTCAATTACTTCAATATAATCAGCTTCAGAACCAGCACACTGTTATCAGCGTTCAGCTGTACTGGTGATCTATGAGGTTGTGCAGTGCGAGAACACCACAGGAGTGATTGAAACAATGATGGAGATGAAAAAACGTCTTATCAGCTGCAACACTGTGCTTCATCCCCCATGATGAGACCCTGTAGATTTGCTGTATTTGATAAAAAAAAATTTCATATCTAGTAACTATTAGAAACTCTTCGGCTCATGCAGGAAGTACTGAATCAAAATAAAAGGGGTAAAATATAAACTGGAACTTAAACAGCAGTGGGAGATGGCTGCAAGTGATGGGTCACAGTGGGCGACTCTCTTTCTCACCTCCATCACCATCATCCACGACACTTTCAGAAATTCTGAAATACCTTTCATAGCATAGCCATAAAAATATGGTGCTATCTGTGTGAATTTTCTGCTTTTCTACAGCATTTTAATAACATCTTTTTGTTGCATGGAGGTAGGTCACGGGAATATAACCACGTTTCTACGTCTGTGAATTATTACCTAAATGGGAAACTAGCAATGAGTAGACTGAGAGCATATGGTGTGTGTGTGTGTGTGGCCTGTTTCTACCTTAACCTGCATTCTCACTTCCTCGAGATGTAGAGATTTAAGTGTATTTTTAAAAATAGCTTTCTCACTGAAAGGAGGACTTGCAGAGGAATTACAGGTCATCATCACCTGCCATGTATACTACATGTAAAAAAAGACACGAAAGCAGACATGATAAGCTTCAGGCTGAACAGAAAAAAGCTTTGCGTGTAGATAGAGTAGGAGGTGGCTGTCTGAAGCAAACACACAGATACACATAGAGAGGCAGAAAAATATAAATGAAACAAGACACATATTCCTAGAGACAGATGCACAATACGCAGACCACACACACACACACACACACACACACACACACACACACACACAGAGCGCAGCGCAGCTTTTTATGCATCTAATTTCCATTCAGCCTCATTGTCATAAGGAGCCACCCCATTGATGAAGTGGCTTCCTATACACATGAATGTTCATTAAGAGGATGAGAAACCTAAGATATTAAAAAAAATATATAAATCATTCACACCCCCTATTTTCTCAGCCGAGTCCCTACAGTGTAAAGTCTGTCACAGGAAGATAAAACCTCACACAGCCTGCAGCGTTATACAATCACCGGCTGCTTTTAGTAAAAGCTTTATTTTTACTAGGATGTCATCCCGGAGGCATTGAATAATTAACTATGACATTGTTCATGGTAGTTCATTCAAGCCATACGGAGCTTCCTTAAGCATATGAAAATAAGAAGAAGGAGCATTCTGATCTTCATTTAAGGAGAGAGCTCCACACTACCATATGTATGGGAGTGCATTTTTGAACTTTTATGGTTAAGGAGGTTAAGTTATGGAAATTATGAAACCCAAATGAACAAAATTAAGATGTCTTAAAGAGTTTTGGACACCTTTTTAAACCACAAGTATCTTTAACCAGGTGAGCAAAGTAACATTCCAGCCTGATTTTCATAATCAATGCACCAAAATCAACAAAAATATTACTATAGGAACTCATGAGGAGCCAATGAGGAATTCAGCTGTGACAGTAACCATCCAACTGGCTTTTATTAGCACTATAACATTTTCATAATATTCCAAAGCTTTTGATTTAGCATATTTTGGCAAAAATGTTAAGAGCAGTGATAAAACCTCACTTAATGCTGTTTTTATTGGTTTAAAATTTTAAAAAAGTCTTAAAATTCCTTCATATCAATTGAACAGTAAATGTAATGGGTTAGCCAACATGATCCAAATATTTAAAGTCTTCGAGACAGGATGATTTATCATTTGTCATTTCTCATGTACTTTCACAACACACAGAGCGTGAAAGGCGCAGTTTACCTGTCCAGAGCGATGGCAGTCATTGAGTAGATGCTGGCAAAGACAGCCGCGATCGGAAAGAAGTTGTGGAAGCGGCAGTAGACCAGTCCGAAGTACCACTCGTTGTGCACAGCGTAGATAAAGTTAATCACCGTGTTGAAGGCGGACATAGAGGCTTCGGCGAACGCCAGGTTCAGCAGAAAATAGTTGGTGACGGTCCTCATGCGTTTATGCGCCATAATAATCCAGATGACTATAACATTACCTACCACGGACACAATGACTATACAACTGTACGCAATGGCCCAGAGCACAATTCTCCAGACTGGCTGCACAAACTGGTTCCAGTGGACGGTACCGTTATTGGTGTCATTGTAGCCGGTGGTCCAATTTGGCACATCGGTGGTATTGAATAAAGGATCCATTTTGCCGTCTAGGAATGAAAGTCAAACTAAACCCACTGGATTTAAAGCTTATTCAGTTTACAACAGATTAAAAGTTCCCGTGCCAAATGCGAAGCGAACAACGGAAAGTTTGTGAAAGCGTCACTGCCGCAGGCTCACTTTGCCGTGGGCATAAATGTAGTCGGCGAAATGTCCACTTGAAGACCCCTCTTTCTTGGAAAAAAGTGAATTCAGGAAATGTAGATATTTTACGTGGATATTTCAATAACAATCGATCTGTCGCTTGAACTTTTCTCGGTGCGTAAAAACGCAAAGGCGCCTTTTACGCGCATTGCAGTCTTTGTTGCACTTGCTGGTCATACAAATCAAAGAGGTCTGCTGCGTTCTCTCCCCCTCAGCGGCTCTGTGCTCTCCTCCTGCTCTGCTCCTCTGCTCAAACTGAGCGGCTGCACACCAGCTTATGGAGCGTGCCGCTGCGCACCCGTCCAATAGGCAGGCTGTAATTATGATTATGGATGAGCCCAGGTACGTTATTCATTCCATTTGATTCCGACCGCACGATGAAGCCAACGGGATTATCATGCCTAAATACCTCTCATCTGATTTAATATGCCTATAATTCCTTTGTAGCCAATAACAAACAGCACAGACGCAGCAGAATGAATGAACTAGACTGGCACATTAATAATAATAATAATAATAACAATAAAATAATAATAATAATAATAATAATAATAATATTGAAGATGTAATAATATTTTTGTTGTGTAGTAGTAGTAGAAGTGACATCAAATGTTAACATTTATGATTAAAACTAACATTGACCTATAAAATACAATACAATCATTTATTTTTTATATAATTTACCTGCATAGATTTGATCTCCAAATAAAAATTCTGAATTGCAGATTTTCCTGAATGTGGTGTGTAATGTGGTGAGGTGCCACCCTGTTTGAGTGCCCCTACCCTCCCACTCACTGCCCCCTCTTGTGGTATCTGGACTTTGTATATGGAGATCAGATGCTTCATGTCAAGTGTCCAGTGTTATTGTAATACTGCTAATAACATTGTCATAATTTGACTCATGAGAAAAAATTGAATCGCATGCTTAAAAAAAAAAAAATCCTGACTCTGATAATATACCTGTAAACATTTAGTGACAGATGTGCACTTTGTCATGTCTTTCCATTTTCACAGTAAACAGGACTAGTAAACCGCTACAATCCTTTATAAGAGAGGCCAATCCAGGATATTATCCTCTGGAAGCTGAACTCTTTTATTGCGTACAGTAACTTTCTATATTTCATCAGAGCCTTGCTTCAGGGGCCATTTTTTTTGCAGGGGTCTACTCAAAAGAGCAATGTGAGGAGATGAATGAGTTCATTAAAAGGGCCACTTCCAGGTTTGCCACTGAACACTTGACAGCACTGCAAGTCTTGAGAGTGAATAGCTGAATGAACCTCGACTCAAACCCTCTTTACTGTGTGATTATGGAGTAAACGAGTTCATTGCGGCACAAGTTTTTGAAACCTCACAGGTTCAGTAAATCTTTTTAACCCATTGTCATATTTTTTAAAAGCGTAGTTCATGAAAGGGGTAAAAGGCAAGTTGATTTGTGGTCCAAAGCGTTGCATTTCTCAAACATTGTGTTATTACATCATAAATTACACTTGCGTTAGTTTGACATTTTGGAAAATATACTTATTTGTTTCCTGGCAGAGAGTTAGATGAGAAGATCCAGCAGCCAGATAGTTTAGCCTAAAGACTGGAAACAGCTTGCCTGGCTCTGTTCAAAGGTAAAATGCAGCTGCCAGCACCTTTAAAGCTGACTAATTATGGCTAATACGCACTATATCTTGTAAAAGGGTGGCAGGAGTTATGTCCTGGATTAATTGGCTGTAGCAGAGGTCTTCATGGGTCCACTCACTTCTAAAGAACCAAAATCTACCTGGGACCTGTGTCTGGTCCAAATTTGACTTCTCTGTTTAATTGCTTCAGGTAGGATCTGGTTTTCCTGCAACAGGTCTGGGGTCTGTGTGAATATTTCTAAGTGCATCCAAATTGGCTTCTGATTATGTGATACACCATAATCAACACAGGAGATATGTAAAGATATGTACAACTATTATTTTTCAATTTGGTTCACAGATACTAATTTGCTTCTATCCTCTTTCTAACTATGGCTCAGTTGGCTACAGATTTTTTTTTTATTGCTGGAGCAGGACATGAAGACAAGACTTTCAATTATTTTTATCCATTGGTCTGTGAAGCATAAAAACAAATTAGTTTAGTGTCATACATCAGATAACTTCTGTCAATTCAGAATTCTACAGAGAGCCTGCAGTTTACAGATTTTTGTTGAAACAAAATGCAGGTTTTTATATGTTTTTCTTTCTTTCTTTGAGTTCTTTTTGAGGCTACAGTTCCAATCAGGTATTAATCATTGACTCCAACCTTGTATTTCTGTATTGCTTCAAGAGTGCTTAAGAAATCAAACTCTCTGAGTAAGATTCTCTGAACACCCTGTGCCTTCCAGCCTCCACACTTCATTTAAAGCAGAGTTTGCCAGTCTGCCAGTCCTAACCTGACAGGAAAGCTGGTGATCACCAGAACAATGTCCTCGATGAATGAATATATAAATCACTTATACAGCTAAAAATACTAAAACGTAGGACAAGTTGACTACTGGAAGCACTGCAGCCACGCCATAATCCCACACAGAGCATCGTAGAAAAGCACTCTGTAGTCCTCTACTGGAATAAAATGGACAAAGAACAGAAAGAGGTTTCTTTTTTGAGCACTGAGGCCATAATTTACTGCGTCAAACTCTCAGAGTGCAGAAAATCATGCAATTCACATCCTTGACACTCCAGTATTCTGCCTCTCGCTTCACAGCTCTCATCTTCATTGCACTGCAGGCTATTGCTTTCATTCAGGCTTGTTCTTATGTTAATGCCAAGTATTCTCAGAACCTTATGTACCTCTTGTGAGACCCTTTTTTTGTGTCGCCATATTGACTAAGGCTCACTTTAGAATAGTGATAGCAATCTTACATGTGAATGCTGCGATTAAATGAAGGGAAAATGGCTTAATATATGATGTCCGTTAATCTATATCTCCCCCTGTCTGTCCAAAACTTTGGTCCAGAGACCGATATCTTGACAACTTTTGGCCAGCTTGCTATATATTTTTTGTCCTTTTGTCTCCTTTTGATTTTGCACACAGGATTTAAAACCCTTATTGCTGATTCGAATCGAAAATAGAAATATCTGTCACCTGGTGCACCATGGTGGGGATTGTGTTGTAGATGTCAAGAACTAGCTGGTGAATGCTCCCCATCCTCCTGTAATTTTCCTCACATGTCTGCTTTTCCCCTTATGTCACCTTCCCAGGTCAACAGTTCCCCTTTGACTTCAGTAATGTAGTAACCACAAACATTATCTCCTCCAACGATAATTCAATTATAAATGGTGTCCACTGTCCAGTCATGGCAGCTCTGCTCCTCCTGCACAAGGACACTGCTTTTCTCTTGGGAGAGGCTTCGATCCACTCTGGGCTGCCCTCTCCATCACAACTGTCAAGAGCACCATGGTGGAGACTGAATGGCTTGTAAGGAAAAGCTAATGACCCTAGTTTCTGGCACACACAGGTCACATATTCCTCCTCATTTCACCCCATTTCCAGCTGCATCACAGATGCACTTTACAGCTCTAGTTCTAAATCGTGACATGACCAGGTCAGTCACAATAACCTGTACTTCTATGCCATCCATTCACCATGAGACTCTGATTCACAGAAATAATTCTCTATATTTGTTTGCTGATAGCACTGAATTTTCTTACTTATAATTCAATTAGGTTGATTACTTGGAATTCTATAAAATGGAATATAAACTTCTCTCTCTTCATCTGTTTTTATCCACTCTATCACCATTGCTCTGTGTCAGTTGCTCCACCACTTTGGTCCAAACTGAAATATCTCAAAAACTATTCTTGGTCCCAGACGATGGATCCCACTGAGTTAAATGATCCCCTGGTTTTTAACAACCCCACCAGGACATTTGTGGTTCAGAGTGGAACGTCTTGACATCTGGTAGACAGATTGTCATGAAATTTGTTGCAGATATTCGTGGAGCCCAGAGGAAGAATCCTAAAAACTTTGAGGCCAACCTGACTTTTCATCTAACCCGACTGGCAGGTCAGAATTTTCACTCATCCGCTACATCTACAGTGCAAGATAGATTTGCACAGATTCATGATTTGCAGACGATGAATCCTAATCAGTTTGGTGATCCCCTCACTTTTTATACAGTACAGCACCACTATGAGGTGGACATGACTGTCATTCATATCCTTACATTCATGTCTTCAATAGGATGAATTGTAATAACTTTGATGATCCCTTAACTTTTCATTTAGTGCCATCATCAGGTCAAATGTGTCCAGTAATTTGTGTAATGACCAAATATCTGCTGAACTAAAGACAATTCAATCAGTGTCAACTGTATAATGTGTTTAGCGCTAATTAGCAAATATTAGCACCCTAATCATTAGTATGTTAACAAAGCCATTAGCATGGCTGGCTGTGGACTTTTGGTTGTAAATTGTTGGTTAAGCTGTTGTTTAATCCAAGGTATACTGCCTAAAAATATACAGTAAGCCCTGATTTTTACAGAGCCAGAACTGAGTGCGACTCCCTGTACAGTAGTTTTGTTGATTGAGGTGTTGCACCCTGACTAAAACATAAAAAACTTATTAAAGGAGTTCAGACTTTTTAAAGGCCCTAGGCTCTTTCACTGAGAGACATGACAAACTAGACCAAATTGGGAGTGCAACAACCTTCCCAGATTTAAAGGAATAGTTTGACATGTCATGTAACTGAAATAGTCACACAAATAATGATCTGTAACCCCACAAATGATTGTTTTTACACAATGGTGTATGGATTGAACAAACAAGATATTAAGATATCATCATGTTTATTAGTGAGCTTTAGAGGTGCTGGTAGACGTATTTTATTACCTCTGGACAGAGCCAGGTTAGTATTTTCCCAGCATTTGTAGTCTTTGTGCTAAGCTATGCCAACTGGCTCCAGCAACATATTGTATGGACAGTTGTGAGAGCGCTGTCTATTTTCTCATCTAACTCATGGCAAGAAAGTGAATAAGTGCATTTCCCAAAATGGAAAACTCTTCCTGTCATCGCAGGATGTAATGGGATGAACAGTGCCAGTACAGGGCCACCACTTTTGTCACTAAATGAGACAGCAACTCATTAAAATAAGTTCAGACCTTTTCTCACAGAATGACTGACAGCATAGAATACAACTATTTCTAATGTTTTTTAAAGAGAAGACACTTCATTCATAGGGCACTATGTGGGACCACTATTAGAGATTGCTTTCTTTTCATTTTAGATATCTTAAAGATATAAAATGGTCACTATTTTTTTTTCTTTTCTGACCATCTGCTGATGTCTCACTTGAATGAGGTGACGTATTTGTTGACCTTTCTTGTCTTTAATTTAGCCAAACAAGCTGTGCTCTCTGAATTGATATAGCACTTAGAATAAGTTTTCATCTGTTGAACTGATGTGTGAACTGCAAACACAGACATATTTTCAATAAGGTCAGTGTGACTGAAACTAAATTAAACTGGGGAATAATAATTCAGAATCTGAGAATCAATTCAACATCCTATTTCCTGCAGTGACCAACAGTATAGCAGTCCATGACTGACACAATTTAATTGAAACTAATCAGTTAAACTGAGATATCAAAACTGGTGTGAAATTAAAAAATGTTCAAACATGTCTGAACGCACATCGCAGTCACAAATAGCATTCAAATTAAAAAGTTAAAATTAACACTGACAAATAATATTAAGTGTCATTTAAGTGTAACCCATCCGTTTATAATGACATGAAATGGACTTGGCAGACACTGTACTCATCATACTGGCCTTAGATGCATGAAATGTATTCAGTGGTTCAACATGGGTTAAATCACACACACACACACACACACACACACACACACACACACACACACACACACACACACACATACACACACACACACACAGAATATACAATATTATAATATATAATAATATATTATTATATATATAATAATAATATTATAATATTGATAAAAAGCAGGTATATCAAGCACTTTATTGCTTTGAAGTTATCATTCAAATCTGCCAGTCATTCTTTGTAATTTAATTGGTTTGCGAGATCCAATCAGCAGAAAAACAAGTTAGTGTCAAGAGATGCAAATGAGGCTGATTATGATGAAAAGTTGTTTACTTCACCTCTCCTGATGATATAATCCAGCCCAATCAGGAAGCACCCAGGTTGCTGAAAGTGAAAGCCATGTTTCTCCTTGTCATCAGATATTGAAATTATTCTTCCAAACCTGACTATTAGAATACACCACTCAGTCTTATGCACTTTTCATTTAGTATCAGCATTCCTTCATGACCTGAACACAACACAAGTGTTTGTATAATTATCCTCTCCTTCTTCTCCACTGTGGGCTCCTTCTAACCACCAGCTGTTGTGATGGAAAGGGGCATTGTAGACTACAAGAACATCAGAGAGGAAATATTGTTTCAAAGTGTAAAGGGGCATAATTCTGCAGGAGCAGCAAAAAGGCAATGTGTGACAGAAGCATCTTTGTGGTTATAAGTTATAATGATAGCCTTAAAATGACTGTGACTGTTACTCTAACTTTTGTAGCTCTCAAGAGGTAAACATTGCATATTATTTAGATTCTTTGTGTTGGAACTAGCATTAGATATTTAGGCTTTGTGCAAGTTATTCTACAAAGTCCCTTCTTGTTGTTGTCTCAACTATACAACTCTTCATGCCTCTCAAGCCTTTGGCTACAGTTATTTCATGATTCAAGCAACGTATTCTCAGCCAAAAAAACCCAAAAACATTTCAGGTCCCAATGGCTAAAATGGCTCGATCCCTCATGGTGTGGAGCTCAGTACTGGGGGCCCAGAGCAGCACGCTGCTGGTAGATCTGAGGGTGTGGGTGGAGGTTTGTGGTGTAATCAATCCCTGTAGGTAGGGAGTCACATGTCCATTGATGGATTTGTATGTTAGTAGCAGTCCTGAATCCTTAATCCTGAAAGAGACAAGGAGCCAGTGCAATGAAAACTGGTGATGAATTGGTGATATTTCATTATAGTACATTACTTGACAAAGTTTCAATAAGTGTTCCCTGCATTTTCAAAGGAATTTTTGTGAAATGTTTGCCTGGTAAGTATGTCAGTATGGAGAATATGGATATACTGTATGCACTGGGGCAAAGATATTGTCTTTCCAAGAAGATAATAAACATCTATGAGATCAGGCCAAAAACCTAGAAACTCCAACTTGTTGCTGGATTTTGGTAACACTATGTCACTGAATCATGGGGTAATGTACGGAGTGGTTAGGTCACAAATGGGAAGTGGTTTTAAAAGCACTGATCTTTTAGACCTGTATGCATATGATTCTGACAAGTTCATCCTTCCAATAAAAGTGAACTTTGTTATGCCAGAGTCGTAAGACGCTTACACTAAAACCAGCCATTAATTCTTGAATCCATAAAGGCTTGAAGCTGAATTTGAAGAAAAGCAAATATTTCTAGAGACTGAACTTTCACTGGTAGAAGGGCATTCACGCAGGAGAGACAGCTGGTGTTGAATCTTATGGACATTCAAAAAAGAAATGTGTGTGTCTGTTCTCTGTGGATTGCCAATTGAAATCTGCTTTCAACTGAACAATGGAGAAGTAGAGTATTTCATAATACATTCTGTTCACCTCCATATTGGCCATTGAAGCTGTGGTTGCAGGCTTCGTCAATGTCACAGAATTTTAGAGTGAAGGGTGCAAATAAAAATCTTTAACACTAGAAATCTTCTTTACTCTACTTATGTGGACAAGCTATTATATTCAGACTGGCAGCACCTGTACTGTTTACAATACATTATTATTACACATTATCAAGGTGAAATTAATAGAGGACAAATCTAATATTGGTATCAGCACATCACACAGTCACATGTTGCCTCAAAGGAATGTCAGTGACAGGATTTAGAAGTAGATCAGTCGTAATGTGCACACATGCATCCACATACAAAAACAATGGGGCAATGCAATTTTATTTGTATATAAAAATGCATGTGCAAACTCCCACCCATTGTATTATTTTTACTGATATATGTAATGTAGTTGTGTGAAGTTGAACTAATTGGAACAAATGATGTTATAGTGCAATGTATAGTCAGAGGAGCTGAGAACGTGCAGAAGCCCTATATGAGGAGTATATGGCAACCCCATATTAGGGCCTTTATGGAGAACTTTACATTCACAGTTATTCTGAGGAACATACTGAAGCTTCCCATAAACAGCCTGAATGAAAAGTTCATGTTCTCCTGAGTTTTGCAGCACCAGGAGTCCAGCGACCAAAGTGTTGACTACAGTCAAAGAGGTTCAGACTGGGTGGAGTTGGAGACCACAAGAAGCAGTGGAGGTCAGCTGAAGCACAGGACTCTAGTAGGGACGGTGACAACAGTTAGACTCAGGCTGGGCTAAACAGGTTCCCTGCTATTCTATAGAACAAGGCTCAGGGTAAGGACAGATGCCAATTAGTTCAGGAGGGCAGGTATCAATGAGGCATGCATCATCAGGATGATAAGCTTTAATTAAGTGTGTCTTTTATGTAATACGTCTGGCATTTGAGCAACAATTCCTTTACTCCAGGACAATTTTTTTATTTGCACATCTGTGAACCATTCAACATCTAAATGATTTGTTGTTTTAATGCAAGTTCAATGTTATTGTTTGCACAATTGGACATGCATATAGTCCCACTACTATTACATACTATGGACATTTGCACATTCCAGGTTATGTTTTGTACATTGCGGTCTCTTCATTTTAATGTTTTAAAATTATTCTATTTTACAAATTTATTCTATTTCTGTTTTATATTATTTATTATTTATGATTACTTGACTTGTATATTTTTATTTGTATTTTGATTATTATGCACTACAACACCAAGGTAAATTCCTTGTATGTGCAAATCTACTTCAGCCTGTTTAAATAAACTTGTTTCTGATTCTGATCTTTTCTTACAGGATACAGTTAAACCTTCTTTTCTGCAGCAGCAGGGAGTGTGGACCAGGTAAGAGAGTGTGCTGAAACAGAAGCTCACTTGATCTGACATTTGACAGGCAGAGCCCCACCTCATCAAATTCAATGATCTAGTCTGTGTGTGACATGCTACAGAGTCCATCCAACCTAAATGCATGAGGCAAGCTCAGTCACAGTCTGGAGTGTCCACAGGTCTACTCACTAAAACAACACACTGGCAGCTGTGTGTGGACCTGGGTATAGACAGCTGAGGCTCCCTGACACTACTACATCTGACAAAATCACTAAGGTCCTGCTGTCAGAAACAGGAAGATCAACCAAGAGGAAGAGGGCCAGGTACAAGGAGCTGTTAGAGAAGTGTCAGAAGCAGGGATGGAGATCTTGCTGCGTACCTACGTACGGATGCAGAAGTTTTGTTGGCTGCTCACTCTGCTGATCATTCACACTGCTGGGCATCAAAGAGGAGAGAAGCTGCAGGCTGCTGAAAGAGCCCCCAGATGACCATGGATCAGAGGTGATCTGTGAGATAATGCTGCCTGGACACAAGTTTGGGCCAGAGCAACTCTACTGCTGATGTTTATGACACTGTGCTGTCATATATAATGTATAAAGTGTATATAATGACAATTATTGATGCTGAATAAAGGAATAAATATGTGAAACAGTAGAGTTATGACTGCTAAACGGAGCATTTGTTTGTTATTCACTACATCAGCCATACCTGTCCTTTGGTCTGTTAAATATTCGACTATGTGTCATTCTGGGCTGGAAATTGTCCCTCTCAACTGCAATTTTTCTCGCACTTTCCGCAATTGTAGTCAGCTACTCCCATCTCATCTCATCACAGGTGAGGAAAAAGTCATTTCACAGAACCTCCTGCAATAACAGAAAGAAGTCATTAAAAGAGTGGCATAATCTAGAATTGGTTTTATGCAACTAATCACTGTATTTAAGCTTTCTGTAATGGGAATAAAATGATACGCCATATAAAATGAAAGAAATATACCATCCTTGTCAAATCTAAGTATTATGTAGGACAAAATTACAAATCAAATAAAAAATTTTATATGTCCTGAAAGTGGTTGTGCATATGTGTGTGTGTGTGTGTGTGTGTGTGTGGTTGGGAGTGTGGAACGAAGGCTGGCAGAGAGAGGAAATGCTGGATTCAGATGACTTAACAGAAGAAATGAGCTGGGTTTCTGAATATAAACTCAATTCTGTCCATGCAAACCGTCTCCCAACCCGGCCAATGATCCCGAGGGACTTTGGGGACATAAAAACATTTCTGAATTCCAAATGTTATTTCTGACCTTTAGATTGATTGGCTTTCAGTGGCTCGGCCTAAATGTTTTCGCTACCTCCCACTGAAAATTTGAACTCAATTATTCGTGAAAGATGTGACACTCTGACTGTTTCCATTGATGAAGTGCTGACACCTTAATGACCCTCAGAATCTGCACTGGGGTGACAGATTTAATTCCCTAAACAAAGATCAATAAATATGCTGATGAGTTGGAGGAAGGCTTTGGAAAGACAAGGTTTGGCTGTGTGGATCTTACTGAACAGTGCATGATCATCCATTCCTTTCGTTGCCCAATTTATTCCTGTTCATGGTCATGGGGTAACTGGATGCTACCCTAACAGGCAACGCATAGTAATTTGACAACATAACATTTTCTTGATCCTTGCAGGAAAATAGATTTTTTGATTGCTCCTCTCCACTAAGAGGTCAGAGGTCAGGGTCAGCTACAGAACAACTTTATGTTGCTCAAGGAGACATAACTAATGTGGATTTTCATCACACAGAAGGAAGGTAAAATTGGCTGAAAGACTCAAATAATTGATTAAATGTAACCTGATGACTGATGTAACTCATAGCAAGCTCATATCACACTTAGTCACACACATAATAGAGTGTACACAGCATATAAGGTTGTATAGCACCTGAAATATGAAACAATGCACATCAGCTCTGTCCAAGACTGACTAAAAAATGAGAAGGAAGTGAAACTATACATGTTGACTCTGATTGTTTGATTCTAATTCAAATAAAAACACAGATCATTTTCTAAAGATGTCAATCTCAGGAGAATAAACACTTCTGCTGATTATCACTCGGGCCAGCTTTGCCACCTTGTAAACCTATTAATGAATGCATCGGTAATGTCATAAGCCAAGTATAGCCAACAAGTAGTGGCAACAACTGACGCAACATGAGGCAAGAGCTGGGATAAGCTGTGCACTGAGTGTGGAGTTAATGCATCACTGGTCCTCTGAGTAACTATTTTATGTACTTCCACTTTTTAAAAGCATGTTTTTCTTTCTTTCTGAAATATATTTTGACTTACTGTGGACCCACATTTGAATATCATTTCAGTTTATGTGGAAAAAAATGTATTGTTATTATGCTTGTTGTATTACTTTTAACAAGCCTCACCAGCTAAAGGTCCTTGTCCTCTCTGTCCGTGCCTGTTTTGCCACCACAGACTGATCAAGCACTTTTGAGCTTCATGTAACAATACAGGCTTCTTTGTAATATTTAAATACGATTTTGCACTCATGAAATAATTAACCTTGATACAAGTAACTGTAACAAGCATAATATTTGAAAACAAACACAAAATAATTTTACAAATCTTGTAGCTTAAGCCAATAAAATGAAAAGGTTTTGTGCACTGCCCCTTTAAGAATGTAGTCAAAACAAAGCGTGGACTAACCGGCCGCACGGAAGTGGTTTTGTTTCGGTGGCTCCTCACAATACTGTGTGAGAAATGAGAGCTATTATATATTTAAAATTCAGTTAGCTATCGTATAAGCGTTTCTCCATTGAACTGGGACTATTTTATTTATCATTTAAATAATTTTGATATTGCCTGAACTAAACGGAGAATAGCTAGCTAGCTTGTTAGCTAGCTTGACTAACGCCAGCAGCCATGCCGCCCTACTCTGAACTGAGGAAAACCAACCACTTCTACTACTTCATCAAATTCACCTTAAATATCTACTCAATGCTCTTTTCGGTAAGTGCCTGGCACATGTATTTCCATCAGCATTTAATGCGCATCAATGAGTTCGTCTGAGCTGTGTCTGCTAAGTGTAGTGAACCACCCAAAAAAGCATCAGTGAGACATTTCTCCAAACTTCATTCAAAACATTAGCGTTTAAACGTATCATCTGCTCCAGGCGTGTACATAGTTTTTGGAACATAACTTCAGGTATATTGCGAATCTACGCACGTTACTGTACAATTCGGCTTAGACCAATAAAAATAACCACAACTCGTTTGGTTACAATTTCAATTTTAAAACCTGATGTGCCTCAAATCTCAGCGACCTTCCACCGAAATAGCGTTACAGCGTTACTGAGATTTTATTGATATTAATTGCTCTCCGATGGATAGTAGACATTTCGCATTTGCCATGAGACTGTAGCTTAATTGAAAACTATGTTCATTTATTGTCGGGCAATGCAATAATAAGCCAGTATATTTGTAAATGGGATTTGGTGTGGAATTCTCTGGATACTAGCTAGCTAATGAATGGTTAGCTTACTAAGCGGTTATCACTTAACTCTCTTTTAATCTGCGATAAACACAAGGTATGTGGGCAGTGGAGAATTAAAACAACACACCGATACTATTCTTTACATGTGGTATCGTAACAATACAAAACGCTCACTGGCCAACAAACAGCACGGTGGTGCAGGGCGTTGGATCCACTTAAAGGGACGATAATGTGGCTAAATAGTTTTGCCGACAGAAAATAAGAGACGGCTGAAAGGCTCTTTTGTTAGTTACTCACTCAACTAATTCAGGTCAGTTTTGTGAATTAAATCAATCACATACCTACAGTGTATTAGATATTTTCAATTCACACAGTTATCCCTTTTATGCCTACTTAGCTTGAATTTTATTACAAATATGTGGTTGCCATATCTTTTATCAGATGGGCACACAGTGAAGGTTTTCTTGTACAGAGATAATATCATTCCACGCCATCAATAAATTAAAAAAAAAAAAATCTGCCTCTGACAATGTTCACAAAAGTCTGGTTAATTCGACATAAAGATAAGCCTGCAAACAAGTCTTTATATCAGTGATGTTTAACTGCTTAGACTACAGCAAGTGAATCAATTCAGAGTTAAATTTTATCCAAATATGAAAAAGTGTGTAAAGAACATTTGAATAGGATATCCAGTCCAGGTATGAACATTTCCCTCACTCCTCTCACTCTATTTTACACTGACATGTCAATACCTGTTAATGACTTTGGGATATTTTGGTTGTGGTTAGGGAGTTTGTCCATGCCACCAGGCAAATTGGCAGTTTAAATAAATGGTCTACTTCTGCGCAGAGCTTCGGTCATATATTTGTTTTCGAAGCAGCCCAGGGCTAATTTGGGATCCAACAACCACGTCAAATACTAGATGAATAAGTGAATTTCTTCCCAGGCCATTAAACAGTAAAGATGAGTCATCCTGAGCCTTCATCACCCCACTTAAATACCCCCTGTGTTTCGTCTCGCTTCACGCTACCCTCCATCTCACCCGTACACCACTTTCATTACTAGGAACAGTGTGGGAATAATGTTCAATTTGCACCACCACCAATCTGTCAGACTGTCTGTGTTTGTCGAATATATATATATATATATATATATATATATATATATACACACCCTAAAGCACATTATTGAATATGACACCAAAACATTGGTAGTTTGATTCCATTAGCACTCCAGAGTGTCTTTCATATGATCCTGTCACTCCTTCTTACTGCTGTGATTTTTAGAACAGTGTGGCTCAGCTCAGCAGAGAAAAGCTCTTTTGGCTCCAAGCTAACAATGTAGGCTTAATTAAAACTTTCTCTTCTGTTATAATGTGGAAATTTGTTTAATGTCATTCAACTTCTTTTCTGACAGAAATAAAGCTGCAGGTGTCAAGTGGGATTACTTTGCCTTATCTAGTTATATCTGTAATAGGTCCGGTTCATTGATTTTTGTAGAGTTATAATAAGTAGCTACATTTTACTTGCCTTTTTTATGAAGGAATATTTCCTGCCATCTTTTCTGTAAAGCAGCCTCGTGTCTTTGCACAGCATCCCTCTCACCAATGGACTGTGATGACTGCTATGTGCAGTTCAAGAGTTTTGTCTTTTTTTTAAAAAAAAAAAATTCCAGACAATATCACATCCATTTCTATAAAGTCATTCTTATCTTCATTACTGCAGCAGTGAAGGTAAGAAGGCTGACATTGAATGTGGGAGCCAAGCCAAATGTATCTGCCAATGCTTTATGGAGGGTTGTGAGCAGTAAATGGAAGTTGAAGTAGATGGACCCCCCCCTCTTAAGGCAGATTGCTTCTGTTTCCATCTGAAAATCAATAACGGGGAGGCAAACACCGCACTTTCCTTAGCGGAATGTAAACAGTTGTACAACTCTATGTTTACCTATTGACAGTTTGTGAGTGGATGCTCCAAAAATGTTTTCAGCGTGTCTACAGAAAGAGTTCGACTTATTAATGTAAAGTAGTCTGACAGTTATTCACCGTGAGACAATAGTACAGCAGTCTGTAAGTCTAAAGCAAGGCTGGTGGACTGTGCTATACTCTGCTGTTGATCGTGTTTGAGATGATGCCGTTATATAACACCAACACCACAATTTACCCCCATTTTTCAATTTTCTGTGCCTCTAATCATGCTTTCACATTTTTTGCAGCCTTTACCCAGCAGGATGTGAACACTAAGGACAGCTTCAGCACATTTTTAAAGTTGGTGCACTAGGAACAAAAACATCTTAAAATATGTCAGATTTAACAGAAAAATACAAGAGCTCAATGCCTTTTTGAAATTACTGATGGTATGAGTTTTACCCACAGAGAGCTTTGTGATGTGAGAAGATTGTCCCCCTGAATCAGAGCTTGAATTAGACAGGATACCGTATTAGCAGTAGAATCAGGGCATGGTCATTAGTATTGCCAACCCCAAATATCTGAAGATAAAAAAAGAACACTTCCTGTCATGTGTGACAAGGGCAACAGTCAAATATGAATTTGAGGAAAGAATGATGTTTACATTTCAGGCTGGATTGATGACTCAGATGACAGCAGGTCAAGCAGGAAGAAAAAAAAAAAAACCCCAGAGTCAAACAAAAAACAAAAGTAGGCAACTAGTGTCAAACCAGCAACAACAACACAGATATCACAACGGACTTCACGTCAAGTGGCAATTAAAATCAAATTTGCAGCTGCTAATCCTGTTTTTTGTTGGTTTTTTTCAAATTTGACATTTTAGTCAAACTGACAGAACAACAACACTGTCATTACCACCACCATCTGTTGTTGGCTCATTGCATACTGTGATGCCATCGTCACAGGTTTGCAGCACATCCAATCAGCTGTCTTGGGGCTTATCCTTGTCTGAGTCTCTCGACATGAAAGACCAGAGGCCTTTCATTCACTGCCATAATGCCAGTAAGTGGATATGCAGTGTATGTGGAGTCTTATCCTGCCCTGAGAAGCAACTAACCCACTTAAATTAATTTCATTAGTCTGCATTTCAATGGAGCATTTCGATGCCCTTTGATAGTATAAATCATGTTTGAGAGTATATAATAGTATCAATCAAATTCTGAGGGTGCCATTGAACCTTTTTCATGAGTTTTGATCTATGGCGATTAGGTTTGTCGCTTTAAAATAAAACGTCCAGTGTCAGTCTTTCAACTCAAAGGTCAAACCATTGTTTGGCTGCTATAGGTGACGGTAGAATAGAGAAGCACCTTCAGGTCTTTCCATCTGCAGGCAGCCTTTACATTTACTGTTTGGCATTTATTTTCACAGAATATTTTCTTGAGATCGAAAACTTTTCCCCAAGCGAGTTCTGACCAAAATGGCATCATAATTCTTAAAATTCTTGAAAGAAGTAGCAACAAAGCTAGGATGGAGAAACAGGAAGCAAAAAGAATGATATTTAAGGTTACCAGTGTTTTTCACTTCATACAAATACCATATCCCACAAGCCCTATGACACGGAATATATAGTTCAAAAAACTTGGCACTGTTTGTTCTTCGTTCAGAGGAGGTTTTCATCTCATGAACCCCCCCCCCCCCTCTCTCTCTTTCTCTCTCTCTCTCTCTCTCTCTCTCCCTTCAGCTGATGGGTCTGTGTGTGCTGTGCGTGGGGGTGTACGCCGAGGTGGAAAGGCAGAAGAATCGCACCCTGGAGGGTCTCTTCCTGGCTCCTGCTGTGGTGCTCATCCTGCTGGGCCTGGTGATGTTCACCGTGTCCGTGGTGGGCATGGTTGGATCCCTCAGGGACAACAAGACCCTGCTGCACATGGTGAGGAGGAGGAGGAAGAGGCAATGTGTGCTGATAGCGTGTCTTTCAAAGTTTGTTAGATGTGACGTCTTCGTGCGTGTGTCACTAACTTTTATGTGTGTTGTTATGTAAAACTTGGTGCATTTTAGATTGTAAAATGAATTACGTCCGAGCAAAACGTGGTGTGTTCAAGGTTTCTTCAACAGCAGCAGCTCATACATTTTAATCACTGATCACTTAGGATGCATTTTCTCTTGCACAGTTGTTGGTTTTGCCAATAATGGAGAGAGAGCTCAAAGAGAGCAGCGATACATTATTGTGGTTGCTATGCAACTATCTAACAAGCTGCAGCTAACTTGACTTGAATTTAAAGAGGGGTTTAAAAGTTAGCATTAGCTTTAAAAAAGGAAGTAGGTGATGTCTCTGCTTATGCTTTGATGAAGAGGATGAGGTGCTTGTTCCATACTAAGGAAGTCATAACATTATAATGTCATAATGCATGTAATGTGTTTCCTCTTTATGCTGCGTCTCTCAGCACTGGTAGGTAGGTTCAGTCAAGCTGCTGCACTGTATGATGTTGTCTTCCTCCCTCCACAGTTCCTCTGTGTTCTCTGTGTGTTGCTGCTTCTCCAGGCTGTCGCTCTCACTACGGCCCTCATCTTTGAAAAGAAGGTACATTTTTTCGCAGCACATGTTCACACAACCTGCACACTCCTGTATTTTTGTCATAAGACCATCCAGCTACAGTCAGGTCACCTCTTGGTTGTGTTTTCTGACCGGCATCATTTTTGTTATTGCTCACCACACTGACCTCTTCTCCTCTGTGCTGCTGCCTTTCCAGACATCTGCCTTGTTTCAGAGCAGCATACGAGAAGGAATTAAACACTACTATGATGATCTGGACTTCAAAAACATCTTGGATTATGTGCAACAAAAGGTAGTACAATGCTTTCTCTAAGATCTGGATAAACAGGGTATTTTATGGTATTTGCTAATAGTTTTGTTTTGTTCAATAATGGTCATGCAAAACTGTATGCGGGTATTATTGCAAAATGATGGCAATATAATGATTCTGAATTGATTCAAAGATGTCAAAAATCTATTTTTTTTTATGTTAATAACATCATGTTGATGGCACCAAGTAGGTGGAATTCAACCGTGTCAGCAATGCAGCACCCAGACATGTACGGCACCAACACGTTATCTTGTATCTCCAAAAAAAGATATTTGGCCAGTGATGCTGATCAGTAAATGAGAATTTTATTTTCATTCTCATACAGGCAGATGAGTATGTGATACTTCAAAATGAAGGCAGTTAACTTCTTTAAATCAAAAAGCTGTGGACTCTCACACTCCAGTAAGCTTAACTGTCAGTTATGTTTCATCTTGCAGACCAGTGGACTAGGAGATGAATGATCACTTTGACACACGGTGAACTGGAGTAAGAAGCTCCTTTTTTTTCTGTTTACTGAACCAAGAATGTATTTTCAATCAAGAATTCTGAGTCAAGTCGTGCAACCAAAAATTGGAATCAAATCGCGACATTCAGAGATTTTCATCTGTAGCAAGTTGTACCTGTTAGCCTAAAGGATGTGACAGCATCCAGCAGTACACCCGTATCCTCAGACAAGAACTTACTGTGCTTTATTCAGAGCATTGTGTTTGTTGATTTTTTTTTTTTTATTAATTTATTTTTTTTGGTCTGACTGTGGGAATACTTCATCTGCCTTATTAAACACGTGGTGTCTGCTCAAGAGCAGCAGTGGCGTGTTTTTACTGGTCTGCAGGGTCTGATAATAATAATAGGAGAAAGAGATAAAGCCTGACGTAACAAAAATGGCAAAACTCATAATTTAACAAAACCCACAATTTTCCTCTCAAATGCTTTTGGCACTTTGATAACATAAACATACTGAAGATCCACACCAGCACACACACACACACACACTGTAGAGTTATATTATTTTGCTACACTTCAAATGTTAAAATTGATAGCTGTCTTTATAGTTCCATGTGGCTTCTCTAAAGGAAACTCTTTACTCTTCTTCTTTTGCTATTCTAAAAACACACTCATGGACTACAGGTGTTTTTTAGAACAGCAAAAAGATGACGTGGCATGTGTTGCCATTGAAACCCTCAACATGGACTGAATAGAGCTGCAGAAACACAAATAAGAGGAAAGAAAAGTTGGCAATGTCACCAATGACACATAAACCACAGTGTCCTTGGTTTGACTCCAGCTGGGGACCTTTGTTGTGTGTCATACCCGTCTCTCTCTCTCTCTCTCTCTCTCCCTCCCTCCCTCTCCCTCATTTCCTGTCGGCCTCTTCGCTGTCCAACAAAGGCAAAAATAACAAAAAAAAAATCATAAAAACAAGAATGAATGAAGTTGGTATATAGGAAATGTTTCCTCTGCTTTCTGTTTGAGATTCATATTTCATCAGAGCAGTAGAAATGATGTCAGTAGCAGCACATACTGTATGGTCTGAGTGGTCTGATTTTTGAACTTTAAAACAGATCAGCTGTAATGGGTATATTTAGCCTATGACCATGAGCTCAGAAAATAATCTCTTGTTCCTCAACTGCCATTTTCACAGTCTAGGGCCTTTCTATTAAGGGATGCATGCAGTTTTTTTTCATCATGTGCATCAATAGAGAGGGCAATAAATCCTGCTTCCTGCCATGTGCCTTTTTCTTCTTCTTTTTTCTTCTTCCCTCCGCTTGTTAAAGTGTCTTATCTACACAGCCAGTGTGGTGCCCTGAATGACGGCGTGCCGCTGAGGTTACGCGATCACAGAGATAGAGTGTCCTTCATTGTCTAAGAAAGGTCTCAATACAATGGACACTTGATTAAATTTTGTCTGTGCCATACCTTTTTTTTTTTTAAATCATAACCTTTTAATTGATTGACAGAAACTTTACGTGTGCACACGCGTGTCATCTGTAGCAGACATCTCCACGTCGACTGTGGTTTCCTGCAGGAATTGAAAGTACAGAAAGATAATTTGTCTATGTAGAGAGGGGTCAGAGGTCACTTAAACTCCTAATCATCTCGTCTTTTATTGTTTTATTTTCTAGTTCTCCTGTTGTGGAGGGGATGAGTATAAGGACTGGGGAGTCAACCAGTACCATTTCTGCAATGGAACTGGTCCACTAGCCTGTGGGGTTCCATATACCTGTTGTGTTCGTCGCAAGGTGAGTGCTAGCAACACACACACACACACACACATACACACACACATAACATAGTACAAGCAAGCTGTCACATGAACTCTTGCCAAACATCTACACCAGCTGTGTGTAATATTTATTAAGAAGCAAAGTTATTAAGCAATGAAAACAATCCTGCATTATGACAACATGTGCAACATGTGAAGTGCTTGAGGAAAAAAATCAAAACAGGTTCTTTTTTTTACATCTTTTCTATTCATATTTACTTGTAATATTACTTATCTTGATTCACATGTATAGCTTATTATATCTCATTCCAGCTTTGTGGGATATTTTCATTATTGAGTGACATTGTAGACTATGTCACAGCAGAAATTTTGAGGCGTCACAGCAGGAAAAGCACAAATGTTACCAATAACATTGACAGTTGGCTCTGTTCCACGTAGGTGTCCCAGTGAGCCAGCATGTACAATACAAAGGCATGGAATGCAGCCATGATTATAAGTTATTAATAACTCCCGTGCCTTTCCTAGTATATCTGTTGTAAAAGAGAAACAAAAGGTCCGTCTTAAGAAACTTTTGTGTAACAGACTGCAGTTTATTAAACAAACATCAGCCTCCAGATTGAAGTTGGAAAGCACAGGCGAGACTCCCGCTCTAGAGTGACATTGTAACTAACTTCTATCTTTAACCTTCATCAGTTATGCTCGGGAACAACAACAACAACAAAAACACTGACTTCCCTCCCAGGCCACCACACCTGCCTGCCTTGAATGAGGTGTGGGGAGCTTGCTTCTTTTGTCTATCTGAGTCACAGTGGTGGGAAAAATGAAATAAAGCCACACAGATGACAGTGACTGCTTGTGTTCTTTAAGGGTTAGAGTTAGACAACCTGTAAGAAGCAATGAAATTATCCAACATACTTGATTGAAATTCGGTTCCCAGCCATAATATATCATGTAAATCTGTGTATGTTGGTTCTCTTGGAAGACCTTTTATCAGAGTTACCAACAACATGCACAGACTTTCAGTTTCTACTCTTAAGATAAAGACACATTTAAGATTAAACCAATCCAGCCAGTTATTGGTTGGCGATACTCCCTCCTGATCACATGTTATCAATACTAGCTAATTAACTTTGAAGTTACACAGGCTTGGAGCTATCCTGCTTGATAATCCTAGACCCTGCTGACAGATAGTATAGACCCAAAACATATCCCTGAGTCAGTGAAATCCCCTGCTTTTTTATGTATTATCTACACAACAGACACATAATTGATTGTGTGAGAGAAGTGCCTTATCCGGCTAACAGGAGACTTGTTGCAATTCAAAGGTAAACTTCCCCCAGGGAGATTTCTTTCTAAATGAAATGTTGGTCCCTGGAGGGCCACCCCCCCTCTTCCCTCTCCACCCTCCATATGTCTGGTATCACTCCTGTCCCTCGCCTCACAGCACTGATACGGTCTCTGGAAGCAGTGGAGCTGTGCCGGAGAAATTAATGACACAGTCAACCAATACAGTCTCTCTCTCTCTTTCTCTCTCTCTCTCTCTTTCTCTCTCCCACACACACACACACCAGAGATAGAGGAGTTGATTAGAAAGGCTGAACATTGGCTAGGTTTTCTGCTGTTATCACTTCCTTACCTGTCAGGGCAGAGCAGTCATTTTGCAAACACTTAAGTTCACGCACCGATTGGCAGGGGACAGGTACACCCCCCCTTTGTGAGGAGCATTTCACGCTCACATATGTCCCCGTGGTGTTGTGTCTGGTCACCTTGGCTCAGTTGAAATCTTGGCTCTAGCTCTTCAAATCTGTCCACAGGTGGGAGAAGTCATCAACACTCTATGTGGTTACAAGACTCTGGATCAACAGGTAAGAGGAAAAACTGGTTATTGCAGACAGATTTTATCCATCACTGTGCATGTTGACTTCTAAGCAAGCTCGAATGAGGGGTTCAATTTTTTTAGATTAAATTTTGGGCCAATTTATGAACTGTCTTAATTGATGCAAAAAAAAGTATCGCAAATTAAACTAATGAGGTGGAAAATTATGAGAAAACATTGATTTCTACAAGGTAATTCTAAACAACAATGACAAAATGGAAAAAGTCACTTGGTATGAAATTAGATGTAAACAAACTTGGAATTCAGTTATAACACAGTAACGCTTTAGCATTTTTAATACATATAGTAAATAGTTTATAATGGTATATTGTAGTTATAAGCACATATAGGTGTATATTAATGTATGTGACAACAACTGTGACTGTGCACCCATAAATGAGGTCTGGTGTATACACAGATCATGAATGACAATACAGTAAAACACAGCTGTAATAATATTGAATGCTTTTATAGGATAAGTTATAATTAAGTCCTGTACATAATAAAAACCTGCATCTGCTTATAATTTTATTATATTGTGTTATATTGTGTTATTTAAGGGAAGAATTTGTCAGAAATTAACGGAACCCCTGTAGATATTTGACCAAAACCACGTGAACATGCGGGCAAAGCGATACATGTTTTCCCGCCAGTTAGAGGCTGGTCCTAACACACCAGGAAATGTAGTAATATGCCAATTTTTTTTTTTTTTATCATTATTATTATTATTTGCTTGTTTGTTGAAATCTCAACAGAGCACCTTTAAGTAATCTCACTTTTAAAACAGATTTCTGCATTTTTATCCAAGAACTATTAAAGGGCAGGTTCACATTTTTTTCAAAGTCTGTCTTAAAACAACAGTTAGATTCTCATATGAGCACTGAAAGAGGTTTTGCCTGCTTTAATCTTGTTCATACTGGCCATTAGAGGATCCTCTTCAAATGTGCTTTCAGTGTAAGTGATGGGACACAAAATCCACAGTCCTTGTTTTGAGACATTAATGAGGACAACAAACTTTATTTGTGTCGTTTCATTCATCACCATGTCTTGTTTTGTCACATAGTATATCTATTTGACAGCATAATGTCTTGTAGCATAGGATATATTTTTAATTGAGCTAGTGTTTTATTGCTATAAAGGCTCTTAATATCATAAGATTATCATAATGTAAGTTTTGCCAGCTCATTGTCATGTCAACAGTATTTGCATTAGACTGTATGGTGCATTCATTACTGACTCAGACACACAGTTTAGGAGTTTGAGAGTTTCACTGCTTGTTTTTTTTTTTTTTTTTATTCAGTGGAGTAAAATGTTCCGTTTGAGTTTGAAATGTCAACTTTCCTCTTGTTGTCTTCCTCTGGTCTGTGTATCAGCGTGAAACCCTGCACGAGCTGATCCATGTGCGAGGCTGCATCCATGCAGTCAACCTCTGGATGAGTGACAACATTGGAATAACCATTGCACTCTGCTGTGCCATTGGGCTGCCACAGGTAATTTAAAACTCAAGACATCAATTTACTGAGCTGAACTGTGTTTAAAGACCTTTTTAAACTCTCCTCTCCCCGTGAAGGTTTCTGAAAGCTAATTCACAATTCTAATTTTCATCCTAGTAGCACGCTGTATTAAAAAAAAAAGGAAGAAAAAAAACCCTGTGTCTTCTTCGTCAGGAAGATCAAGCACTGCCAGAATATTTGATACTCACTTACTACAAAAAAAAGTTTTCTAAAACTTGCTTCAGTTGTTCACTTGTTGACAGTTTCATTAGCTCTGAATTTGCCTCCAATACATTCAAATGTCCAAAATTCTTCCCATGCATAAATTTAGATTGTAACAGCTGCCCTCACAGAGGCCTAATTATAATAATTACTTTTCTAAAATAGCTGCATCCACAGCCTCAGTTCTTTCCAGAGCTACAGCTCCAGAATAAATTTAAGTTCATACAAGCTGTAATAAAACGCCTATTCTTAGATTTAATAGTGCCCTCGCACCACTGTTTCCGTGGAGAAAAACTCAAGGTTTTTGACATTTAGCCAGTCCTAATTTTAACTTCATTAACAGACCTGACTTGTGGTGATTATGTGAATACATCAGCACGTTCCAGAGCTGCACTAAAGCTAAAGAGTTTCTGTCCAGAAATTGTGATGTTGAGTTATTGTGTAAATGTTGTAATCAGAATATTACTTTGATGTGGTTGTTGCACAGTGCAGTGTGACTGTGAGTGCGTGTAATTCACTGGCTGTGATATTTCATTGGCTGTCAAGATGTCAGAGCAGAGTTAGAGGAGGTGGAGCGCTGACATAAAAAAAAATGAATACACTTGTGAAAGAAACCATTAACCATCTGCATCATAATTTTTGGAGTTTTCCCCACAAATACTCGTGATGAGTGATTTAAGGCCTGGTGCTTAAATGATAAGTCATTAACCAATTGTGATGATAGAGTATTATCCATTAATAATTCATTCAACATGCCAAACTTCTGTAAATTAAAAAAGTTTGGGGTTGTTAATGTTTAGAAAGATAACATAAACAGTTGGAAGCTATCACTTTGGCATTTTTAGACAACAATGAATCATTCAACAATGAATTGATTAATCAAGCAAATACTCATCAGCTATAACTCAACTAAGGCCTATGATTCCCTCTGACACCACATTTTCAACACCCTGGAAGCCTGAGAGTCTCTGTAATGAACACGTCTTCATGTCTCCCTGCAGCTGCTGGGCATCATCCTGAGCTGCGTCTTCTGGAACCTGTTGGTGGACATGAGCGAGTCGGCCGACATGGTCGACTTCAAGCTGAAGAAAGCCGAGTTCGCATACAGCGACCTGGACCTGGCCGGCGCCGGTTGGTGTATGTGCCTGCCGAGAGACGGCGGCTACCTGCCCGTTCCTGCCTCTGAGCCCGAACTCGACCCCATTGACGTTCATCTGGAGAAGCTCAAGAAGCAGCCGCCTCGCACGCACGCCCAGCTCCGAGAACTGCAGCAGTCCAGATCGGCCACCGGGCTGGACGAGGTGGACGTCGGCCGGAAGCAAAAAAGGGAACACTGAGTGGTCTTTTTGCCCTTTCTTTGCCTTTTTGGGTTTTGCCTTTTTTTTTGGGGTCATTGTAATCATTACATTTGTTGGAGTTGTGTTGCACTACTTGATGGTTGAACCTCTCAGTTATTGGATCAAGAGAATTTGGTCAGCTAAAGGGATCAGAGGTACTTTGGCACTTTGTGGATGAATTTGTTTACAAAAAAAATTTGAAGGGAACAACCTGCAACATTGGCTTTTTAAAACAAATGTTTCTTTTGTCTTGTTTGTGAAGGTTGATATTCAAGGATTTTTGCCATTATATCACATTTTATTTAATTTTTTTTAGCCTTTGAAATTGAGCTATGTCTCATGTGCTAAAGCTTACCTCAGGCTGTTTTGAAAATAGCCCAGTAGTCAGAGGACAGTACTATTTGGTGTATAAATTAATGGTAGCTTGAAAAGAAGTTTTTCAATGTCTGAGAAATAGGAATAGCCAAGTATGTCTTGCGTGTAGCGTCTGTGACGGATGTGTACAGTTTGTGTATTATTTCTTGATCGATATGATTTCAATTTGATTTTGTGCAATCAGTGTACATTGTAAGACTGATAGTTGTGGAATAACATGGGATGCATGTTTTGTACTGTATATGAAGTAAGTTATAATAATAATAATAATTAAAAAAAAAAAAACTCAGTTTACATGTTAGGCTCTCATAAGGGGGGCTTCAGTCTATTCCATTTGTAAATGAAACTTTTTATTCCTTCCATCTTTTAAAGGAGAGACTAAAGGGATTATCCAAACTACAAATCCAGTGAAAAGCTATTCTATGACGATTTTTTGTATCTGAGTTATGCACTGTTTTGAGCTTCCCCCTAGCTCCTGCCTTGTATCAGCACTACTGTTCTTGTCAATAAAGCTGAATTTGTCTACTGATTTGTGTGTCTGATTGCTTTTTTTTGTTTGTTTTATTTTCTGCATATAAACATAATGAAGAACATCATGAATTTCAGCACAAACAGAAACAGACAGAACCTGCCTCAAGAGAGGATTATTTGTGACTGCCAGTTTCTAGATCACACTTCATTCCTGCCAATAACATTGTTACATGATAGTGGAACTATGGCAGCTTAACATATCACTGAAAGCACTGAAATGGTACATTTAATCAATAACAGAATATATGGCATGTAAAATTATTATATACTATCATTTTATATATACTATACTATCATAGTATTATATATTATCAAGCATAAAAAGAACGCCACAGACAAGGATGAGGTGAGGATGCTTTCAAACACAATGCGATAAATAGTTTTTTTTAAATGTATCAACTTCATATAAAGTTCAGTAAATAGAAGAAACCTAAATCAAATCAGTATTTGCTTCTGTTTCTTCTTGTTAATCCCAGACTGACTCCATGATGTTGAGTTCAGGGCTCTGTGGGGACCATAACATCTCTTGTTGCTGAAGATAGTTCTATATATATACTGTATTTTTACTGTATATACTACTAATTTTTTTTTTGTTGAGGAAACATAATTGCAGCACAGATTATTTTCATCAATAATGGTTCACAACCTAGGTGTTGGGCCCCTCCAAAGGGTTACAAGATAAAACTCTGAGGAGGTTGAGAGATGATTAAAGGGATAGAAAAGAAGAAACAAAGTTCTTCTATAACCTGTCCTCATTTTTTAATTTTTTAAAATAAGTATTCGGGGGGTCAAGAACAGTTATACAAATGAAACCATTTAAGAAGTTTAAAGAGGACGTCACACTTGTAAGGAGCAGAAGACAAAAAGGTTGTGAATCTGGTTTAATCTTGAACAATGTGTTGTGTTTTACAAGTTTATCATGTTTTTTTTTAAAAGTAAAATCTGAAAAGCAACTAGTAACATTTAAAAATGGACAAAATTGAAAGTAGTATTGACAGGTATGCAAATTGTAGAATGGTTTTTGGTTTTTTAAATGCACCTGCAAACTAGCTTTTTGTTAGCAGATAAAACTAACCCTCTCTCTCTCTCTCAGTTCATCTCTCCTTATTCACTTCTCACCTCTCTTCCTCCCTCACATCATGATCAACAGACAGCGGGTGGAATAATTATGGGAAGGAGATGAATTGCGTCAACTAAAAAAAAAAAAAAAAACCTCAATGGCCTGAGTGCAGGATGATTATAATAATATAGACATGAATGTTGTTGTCACAATCAGGAGAGGAACAGGCTCAGTTGTTTGGAGGCTTTGTGTCATCATCACTTGTTGCAAAGAGCGCACGTATTGAGCTCACATACAATTTCCAGGATTCTTGGAAAATCGCTGAAATTACGTTGAGTAGTCATTGCAGCAGCCAGCAGCATATATTGTCAACAACAAACAGCTCTGTGCTGGTGAACAACAGAGCCACAGATGGGCTGAAAAATTTTTTTTTTGTTTTTATCAGTACAGATATTGTCATTTTTCCCATCATTGTCATCCCCACTACTAGTGCTATTGAGATGAAAGTGCGTTTCTTTTAATGGGCAAGGTGACACAGAGTTCATTAATGCTAAGGTATGTCTACACCACTGACCACCAAAACCGTAAAGTCCAAATTACAAATTATCATTATATTTTATTTAATAATAAATTTCAATAAGTATTTTCATGTCTCAAAACATGTGGAGGGGATCTTTAAGTAAAACTAGCAATACAACAATTTATTACCAGAAAAATGTGCTAAATGTATCAAAGGTAAAATGCATCAGAATGGCCATTTAATAGTAATATTATTGTATATTATGTCATGGGATATTTATAGCTGGTGTACAAATCTGTAACACAGCAGCTTCTTAATGGTGTAGCTGGTCCAGTTGAGTAATTCTTAAAACTGCTTTATATACTGTGAATAGTTTATAAACTGATCACCGATCAATAACTATAGGTTATAGATAAATGTAGTGACGTAGCAGCATGAAAATGGCAGAAAGTTGAAATAGTCAAGTAAAGTACAAGTAACTCCAATTTGTATTAAAGTCAAGTATTTGAGCAAATGTCAAAGTTTGTTGCCACCACTGCCCGAAACACTGCAATGCCTCCCAATGGCTACTAGGGGTCAGACTGTGGGTGAGGGAACACACACAGTCAGTTAATGAAGGCCTGTCAAATTGTCACACATCATCATACATGTGGTTTGTAGCATTTCTGTCATTTCAGTTGTTTGGCTTAAAATATCAAGTTTTTTTTTTTTAAAACAACTGTTATTTTTTCTTTTTAGAGTTAAGAACATATTAATGTCAGTCACTAGCATGACTGAGTTAACTCTAATTCTCTCTGTTTACATTTTGTAGTACAGACAAGTATCCATGGCTGTGTGCATCTTTGATTGAATTACCTGCATATCTGACTTCAATTTCAGGAAAAGCTTGAATGAGCAGCCTGCAGTCAATTTCACACTAGATGCTGTGGGCTGCATGTGCTGTGGGGAAAAAAAAAGACATATTTGATACTTTTACCAGAAGCTGCTCCCTCGGGGTATCAAGGCTACACATATCTTCAAGAGTTTCTCATCATATGTATCCCTCTTGTCTCATCCTCCTACTTAACCTCTTCATAGATTCAAATGCTCTTTAAATTTGTACCTCTTCATATCAGCAGTCTCACTCCATTAGGTTTTAACAGACTCCCTATAATAGCCTATCTCTAGTCGTCTCTGCTCAATGACTTCCTACAATGTGAGGAGAGGCAGGTGGATTATCATGGACACAATCAACTGCTTAAGCGTTGATTGATTTATTGTTAAGAGAGTTTTTAGAAACAAAGAGTGCGGATGTCATTCGTCATTGAAAACTTAAAGGGACCCAACTCTCAGATACTCACTCTGAATCATCAGTCTTCTGTGTTTGGTAGATTTCACAAGTTACTTTGTGATGAACTGCTGTTATTTACTTTCTGAGTGTAGCTATTTTCCCTCAACGTGCCCTGTCCACCTCTATTTCAGTTACTGATTTTCTCCCACAGGCACTTTCAACACCCTCCACAGGAGGGTGGGAATTATTGCTCTCAGTTAAAGATAAGTGTAGGACCATGTGAACATATCTAAAGCTATTAGAATGTTTGTGATTGTCAAACTAACTCGTGGTCAGAACACATCATCATTAATTGCTCTTTCTACAATGAAATTTATGGATGATTGCAGTACATCATCCACCTTTATTAAGAATCACAAAGCCCCTAACCTACCAAGAACCAAGATTGCCTAATTCCCATGAGCAAGTGATCTTTTCTCATATTCTTTGTGTTTCTTCAATAGGGGACACAAAGAATGAGGATTCAGAGTTGATGAATGGCTGCTCATTTAACAGTCATTAAGGACAAACATGATTTCTTTATTTTGGAGCAACCTCCTTAGTTCAGCTGCGATGAGTTTGTTGCCAAAGTGCAGGACGTCACCATGTGGCCTTCAGTATGCTCAGTGATGAGGAAGATCAATAATGGTCATACTCTGGTAGGGGTAAAAGTTTCACAGCTTAAAGAGTAGGTTCACTCAAATGACAAAAAAGTATATTTTCCCTCTCCTGATACCTAGCCATGCACCTAGTTTGGGTTTTATCTGCTAAAATCTCAAGACATGAACATCACAAGCAAGGAATAAATCTACCGGTTACCATAGGTGACTGGGCAGTGGACCTCTCTTTGGGCAAGAGTTGCCTTGATTTCATTGGGAAATGCAGGGTGATAGGGGAGTAAGTGAAAGAGGAGGTAATGCTTATATTCCACGGCCATTATGGTCATTATGAATAGCAATCATCAGACTCAGTGGCTCCCTATAGAAGGCTACAGTACCATTATTGATCCCCCTCTACGTTCAACCCTTTAGAAATCCTTTTTTTCAATAAAAAGAACCTAGAACATGTGTAGTAGCACTCACATGTCTAATGGTGGTATTTATGAGTAGCTTACCTTGTCCTGAAAGTAAGACTATGTGGCATGCTTTGCTGAGACATGTAATGACAATTCCTTAAGCCTTGAAATAAAGGGAGTGAAAGATGTTCAAAAACAGCCTCTGGTTCCAGAGGTTAACAGCTGGCAGACATGATGGACTGAAAGCTTTATGGCTTTCTCTTTACATGAACTTCAATGTAGACTGTGAATGCAGACATCAAGGGGATGTGTCTGCACTCAGTATATACCAACATTACCAAGCCAGGAAGATCATTGTGTACTTTTTAGCCATGCTAATAGCTCCATGAATGAAAATGTCTGTATGTCCATGAATGTAGTCTACTGAAAGATTAATGATCCCCTGACTTTTCCTGTAGCACCACCATGAGGTTGACATTCGTGGCTTAGAGTGGAATGTCTCGACCACTATTGGATAGATTGTCACAAATTTTAGGACATTCATGTCCTCACACTGTACAACACTCAACTCCTTGTACAGACAGTGGTTATCTCTCTACTGTAATGTCATACTGGCAGGGCTGCAAGTGTGCACAGTAAAATATCGTCCAAAATGCAGAAGCACGTCTGATTTTCAACCAGCCAAAAACACCTCACGTCACTCCACTTTTCACTGCTCTGCACGGGTGTCCTGTTGTTTTTCACATTAAGCTAAAGTCACTAATGCTTGCCTACAGTGCTCAGGAGCACGGCACTCACCTCACCTCACTTACCTTCTTGTTCACCACAATATGCAAATGAACACTGTCATACACAAAGTCCTACTGTCACTGGAAAGTGTGAAATCTTAATCAAACTCTTGTGTAGTCCATCGGTGGTTGAACGATGGAACAAGTTACCAAACCTGATTTTCTCAATCAAAAGTAGTTTGAAGACCTACCTCTTCTGAGAGTACTTACTCATCTAATATGCTCTTTCTCCATCTCTCAATCCCTCTGCTACACATTTCCATATTACTTCATGCACCTTGTAAGCCTTGTGGCACTTGTGTGAGGTGGAACGTGGGACTGAATGTTGAGGCCTTGATCTACTCTGGCTTAGACTGTACTTCATTTGCACATCGCTTTGGACAAAAGTGTCTGCCAAATGAATAAATGTAAATGTCATGTGCTCCTGGAGATGAAATGTAAAACTTTGGCGATCCTAACTTTTCACCAGGTCAACATTTAAATGTGTCCACCTTAAGACCCAAATATCTACAAAGCTAATCACATTATCATCAGCCTCAGCTGTACTTGTGTTTAGTGTTGATTAGCAAATGTTAGCATGCTAATCTAAGATGGTGAACATGATAAACATTATTCTGCTGGCATTTGAGTCAAAGCATCACTGCTAGCATGGCTGTAGACTCTTGGTTTTGTTAGAATATCACAAATAATATCTAAACTATCATTGCTTAGTCTGATCAGATAAAGTCTCTCACTACTCTTCTCTCCACCTCCAAATCCATTTTAACCCGCAGTATGTTTTCACAAGCAGCATCCTGTAGCTTCCTATCCTTTATCAATTTTTCCACCATGCTATATATTGACCTGCTGGTTCAGTATATTGTGAGACTTTCTATTGGTGGTTGGTGTCAAGCATATTTTGAAACAACTTCCTGCCTGGAGCTCTATGCCCAGTCCTAGTTTGCCCGTTATTGAACCAGTCATGAGAGAGAGAGAGAGACAAAGCGAGCTCCAGTCAGACAGACAGTCAGACAGACAGTCAGAGACAAATAGAAAGAAGCTTTTTCCTCTTTGCTGCGTTTGTCCCATTCGATAGTTTGTTAGAGCTTGACTGGCATGTTTTCATTGATGCGACCCTACAAGCAGCAAAGGCCTTTTCTCCTTTCACTTGTCCCAGCTGATAACTAATCCAGGTAAGCTGTCTTATCCTTTTGACTTACTGTCTTCTGCTGTTTTTTTGTTTTTGTTTTTCTCTCTGCATCATTGGTTCTTTGTTCCGTATCTCTGTGCTCTCCGGTCTGAACTCTAAATGCTGCCATTTCATTTACTTAGCTTGTTAAGTCAGAGATAGTATTTAGTTTGTCAGTTTTGCCCTCCTCAGCTAATGGCCTAGCATATGTAAATGACAGCAACATAGTGGTGGATGGGGACAACACTAAGAGACATGTAGCCAATTAGGACAACTGTGGATTCTCAAATATCAGCAGTGGACACATGTTCCACTGATGAAAGCCAATATTTCCAAAAAACTGTTGCTTCTGATATTTCGTATTTAAGTATTTAGAACTGTTCAAAGTGTATATTTTCATCTGTCAATATTTAATATCTTCAGAAACTGCAGTGTTGAGTTATATTAAAAATGGTGAGCTTGTTTTGAGATCAAAGTTTGTGGATTGAGTGGAAGGCAGAAGGTTTGTCAGGGTTTGGGTGTTTGGTTCCAGCTTAAAATGTCACACAGTAGCATGTGACCGTTGACCTGTAAAACATTCTCTTACTTGGTTTCAGAAAAACACTCAACCAATTTCACAGATTCATATGACACCATCGTCTTTATGGAGGAAAAGTTTATTTTACAAGTATTTAAAGACTTTCAGAGGAATTGATGAGACGTACGGTAATTTCTTTAAACTTACTGAAGTGCTAATGAGCTCCACTTATCCTAATAACTCTCATCTCTCTCTATCTCACACACACATACCAGTCCCTCAAAAGTTTGAGGTTTCAAGTTAAAACTTGAAGTGCTATTTCTCATGTACATGTAGATATTTAATGCTGTTTATACTGTGCTCACTAGACAGAATGTTTTGCTTTTTTTGCACCATATCTGTACCATATGAACATTGCTGCCTGTTAGTGTTTGCAGAGGCTTGTGCACATTTGCATGCATACTGGCAGAGCACATGAACACATTATCCCATGTGCACGTGAGCATGTTTATGTGTGTGTGTGTGTGTGTGTGTGTGTGTGTGTGTGTGTGTGTGGTGGGGGGGGTTTTGGAGGCAGGGCGAGCCCATCGATCAGCTCGTGAGGGGGGCAGTCTGTAGCTCTCGCTCCATCTGCCCACTGGGTGTGAAGGACACTGATGTGACAGCACTAATTACAGAGGCAGGAAGCCAGAACTACAAACATTCACAGCAGCAGCTCAACCGGGCTCTGCTGGGCTAAACTCATCCTCCACCAGCCAATTTACACCTCTCATCCCTCCGGGGTGGATTGTATTTCAGGGATGACATGCCAAAATGAGATATTATATACAAAGAGTCAAATCAAAAGAAACACTGCTTTGACTTACGGTACATAGAAACCAGACATTCTATAATGACAGAAATAACAGAGTAAACTCTACACTGAAAGAGAAATCAAACCCCCAACGGCAATTCACATGTGTTAAAAATACTCTTTTGCAACCAGTAAATTACTTCAGTACTGGCTCACGTTTGAACGATCACTTTGTTCTATATTGCACAATTAAACATATAGATTTTGGTGGGACCAACCACGCTTCTTCATAGATTGCTTTACATTTTTGTTATTGTCGACAATTTATTTATCGCTATTCTTTTAAACCTGCATTGATTGATTTTTAGTGCAACAAGTTGTAAACACAATACAGATACATTTTCACCTGATAAAGTTAAAATGTCTTACATGTTAGCAATTAATTGCCTTATCACACATCCAGCAGACAAAGAGCAAAATTAGCATTAATTTGGAGTCATGTTTCTGTCCACATGACAAATGTTAAGTTCAATATTCATTCACCTTTTTTAGCTCTGCACTGGTCTCCACTAAATGCTTTAAAGTGAGTGCGGTAAAGTGAGGGCCATAAAACCAAAACAATGAGCTGAAAGAGGCTTAAAAGCACTGTAGAGCTGAGTGAGAGTTGGGTGATACATCTGTGTGGGTTTGTCACAATAAATCACACCTTCACATTACAAAGAGTCATTTGTTTTCAGCGAGAGGCAAACCGTTAGTCAATGCCAGGTGGCAGAGGTCTAACATCGAGTGTATCAAGTGTCTGGGAGATGTGATCAGTGGTAGTAAAATAGTTTCAGGTAGTGATCTAAAGGAACAGTATAACTAAATGATGCCTCCTTCTTGCCTTATCAGCAAATATACTGTAATTACATTTATTGGAATTATGGATGGAAAAGAATATGGAATATTCCAATAATATTGAAATATAGCTGATATATAATCATTCAAAAGAACATTTTGCAAAGGGCGTACAGTATATCACCCCAGTAAAATATAATAACATGAATGCCACAGTCTCAGACAAATGCTGGTTGATGTTCCTAAATATAATGTGCATACGAAGAGAGATGTGTAACATTGGGGTTTTTTTGCTGCTAAACAGAACATTGTTATGAATCTGAAGATAAGACCTGTTTAGCTTGATCATTTGGTTGGAAGAGTTTATAGACTTAATAGGGATAGAAGGGGCTGCCGTCACACTAAGGCACCTTGACCTGAGCCCAGAAGGATTGTGGGATACAATGAGGTCATATTTTCAGGATCATATTTTGTTTAACTACAACTACATTAATTATTTATTGATGCCTCCCCTTTTACCTCATATTCCTTTGTTTGCTTTTGTGCACATATGTTGTTCTGTGTTTTTGTTTTTTTGGATGTCATTTGTGTATGTTTTGTGTATGTGCTGAATGTACATGTATGTGTTTAATGTACAATCTATAAAATAAAATAAAAAGTCATTTGATGTGTTGTTAATATAAAAACATTGCAAAGTGCAGCTTTAAGTTTGTCCAAATGTGATCCTTCAGTATACTTATGGAAATAATAATTTCATAGTGTACTGAAGTCTGGTGGTTTGCTGTGTAGTGGCTACATGGACATTTTGCCATGACAGTTATAATTCATAACATTATTAACTACTGAACACATATCACTTGCATAGGAAGTGGGAGCACTTATATAGCGTAGACTTAGTTTAGGCCAGTCAGTTCCAGGGTGCATACTCTTTCATTTTATCTGTTGCTTTATTTGATCCAACATTACAAACCAACCATTTAACTCACTATGATAATGCAACACATTGGCTACACTGCCTCTTTCCCTCCTCCCACTGGGAATTACTGTCTACACGCATGGATGCAGATGATTGGCACAGTTAGAGGGAAAGAGAGAAATTTCTTAATGAAGGCTGTTCTGTGTCTGAAGCCGCTTCACCGAGCCATCCATTATAGTAGTTACACCTGTACTTTTCCTGCTATGACAAGTCAAAAAGTCTGCAATGCAGAAGTAATGATAGTTTTCTTTTTTTTAGTGCTGCATATTTACTGTAGTAGTCCAGAAAAAAAGCTTTGATAAACCCACTGAACACATCCTGAACGGCAGACAAAATTAGCAACTAGCTGGTCAGGAAGTTGATGTTAGAAAGCTAAAAAAAACTTACAACAAGACTAAAGAAGAAACAGAATACTGGACTTCCATTCATCACCAGGAACACAACATTCTTTAATGAATGCTAATGTTGCTCAGTGTTTGCTGGATGTTTGATGCTAACAGGTTGCCATGAATGACAAACATTCCCCTGGCAGCGAAAAATTGATTTATGCAAATAAATATTTTATTTTTAAAATATTTTAGGCTACCGTTGCTAACTTAAGGCCAACTTGTTCTCATTTGCTTTTTCTAACATGCATCTTAATGTTGAAATGAATAATACTATCAAGAGTTATGGCAGCTTGAATAGAGTCTCACCAGGTTTTGTGCTGATCTGTGCTTTGTCCACCTCTTATCTATATTTTTGTGTAAATCAATGATGGAATTGAATGTAAAAAAAAAAAAAAATGCTGCTGATGGCTGATGCTGCCCTTGCTGTGTTGTATCTGATCCTGCTGGTGGGGTTACATCTGAATCCTGAATGTGACCTCAGTACGGAAGTCAGTTCAGAGTTTGAACATACATGTCAGAGCCAGTGATATTGGTTTTTACACAGTCTGACAAATGATGTCTACATTTTTATGATGATTATGTTAATGTGCATAAATGATAATAATGTAGCGAATTATTGCATCGTGTTACAGGCCTTGTTTGCATCATTGCCTGTTTTATAATAATTGAGCAAATTTCCCTTTCAAAAACATTTAGGCAAATTCAAATTGAAAGTTGCATCTAGCTTGCAACTCCTGTAGATTTTACTGTGAGTGTATATCCTCTCTAACGTCTCTCCAGCGGAAACAGAGTGGCCTTAAACTTTGCTGGTGGCGTTCAATGTGTGAATTGGTGCCACGTGCAATACTTTACCCTCACATTTGTTTTAATTATGCACATTTCCATCGACTTGGCCTCCCTTTTAATTATTTTCCCATTGATCTGCACCGCAACCCAACATGCAGGTCAGTGAACAAAACCTTCCGCCGCTGCTGCTGAAGCAACGTGTGTGTGTGACAAACACACACACACACACATACATAAATCACTGAAACCCACATACACACGTTGTGTACACAAATGATAACACTAACACACATGTACCATTGCATATAAATGGACACAACAAGGACATAAGACAACACACGTACTCTGTTATATATTCCTGAACTGTGTTTTCACTCTGATTATTTTTTTAAAAATGGCCAATAATTGCCTCTTTTTCTCTTTACCAGGATGGACCATGGAGACAGAGGGATGGGCGTCTCTCACCTTCGCTATGAGGATGAGGAGGGTGAGTGTGTGAGCGTACCTATTGCTGTATAGATTGGCTCTCTGCTAAGAGAAACAGGAATTAAGTCATCACACTCACTTTGTCTCTTTTTATGCGACAGTAGATTCATCACACTAACTTATAGTCTCTAATTTGTGCTGAGAGTTTGTGTGGGTGAATCTCATTAAAGGGCTGCAAATGAGGAGTGAAGAGTTTTTGTGTTTGTGTGTTTTATAGTGTGTGTGTGTATATCTTAGTGAACATCTGTGTGGGTGTGTTCTGCCTTCACAGTGTACAGCAGGTTAGCAGGTTTTGTTCTTTTCCCAAACATCTAATATTGCTTTGTGTTTCCCTTTTGTTTAGTTATTCCACGTGGACTTTTGTGTGCAATTAGTTTAACAGCGACGCCTTAATTGCCAGCAGATGATCAAACTCACATCATCCAGGTTTTTGCTGTAAATTAGGGATTACACACACCAAACATTAAATCACAGGAAAGCTACAGGACTGAATGATTCTGAATAGACTTGATTTGCTTTTATTCGCGACTGTGGCAACAGAGAACGCTGCTGTTGTCAAAAGCAGACATGAGCTGTGAAATATAATTTATTCAGAGTTTGTTAAAGTGCTTCAATATTCATGAAAATATATAATAATATATAGTATGAGGGATTAATGAAAGATCTCATTTAACAATCTGCCAATGTTATTGGCTGTCAGTCAATTATTTTTGGGGCCTTTCATCAAACATTCATTAAACACATTAAGTCACTTGTTTTGGAAAAACCGTGATCTTATTGAAGCTTGCTCCTTAAGTAAATTGCCAGGGTTTTCTTCCACAGAAACCCCTATTTGAGCTTCAGTTTTGCATTTCAATTAGTTAGTACAGTGGGATACATGAATATGTACTCATGTTACCATTCAGGAACCATCCAAATGTTTCCACAGACCATCAGTCCATCTACATTGGCGTCCCTGTGCCTCGAGGATATCGACGTAAACGCAGGCGAAGGCGTTCTAGTCGTGAGGCCACCGACGTGGACAGGGACAGACGCTATAGCCACCACAGACACCGCGAACATGACCAGTACAGAGACATAGACATGGAGGAAGGACTCATGGATTCAAATGACCAGAGTCTACAAGACATCAACCGTACAAGTAAGTCAATGGCCAGAGGAACTATGAACTTCCTTGAACCACTTCGATGGGAGCCTCACAAGGTCCAACCTCAAGTCATTTGGTCAATTTTTTTACCTGTATGTTCCTTCCTGTTTCCTTTGTGTTGGATTTCTGGGCTAACATGTTGATTGGCTGCTGGCTCTCAATCAATTATCAACCTCTACCAGGGTGCTTTTTGTGAAATCAAACGTTTAAATGGAGTCTGAGTCAAGAGTGGTATCGATCTTCTCATCTAACTCTATGTAAGAAAGTGAATAAGTGTATTTCTCAGAATGTTGAACTATTTATTAAGAGACCATGGTAGAGGTTGGTTATACATCTGGTTTGTGTCCCAAAGTTACTTCTGTAACATATTTTGTGCTAACAGTATGGAGGAATTTACTCCGATTTCACTAGACTTCATGCTCCTGTGCTTTAAGATTAGATATAGTTTTATAACTGTAAAATAAAAGAAAAAGTGGGAAAAACTAGGAACAAGGGTTAGAAAATAAATAATGATACAGACAATAAAGAATATTTTCTTTGCCAATTCTAAAAAAAAATAATTTCAGCTAGCTTTAAGGCAGCCTGTTGAGGAAAGACTCTGTGAACAGCCTCTAATACACTTCTGCATCTCATTCTAATGAGTGTGCTGTGACTGCAGGGAAGTAAGGCTGCAAAGGGAAATAACTAGAGAAACCTCAAGTGAAGTGCGGTTTATAGGAAATGTCTGCTGTGCACAGCTGCCAGGGTGGCTCTTGTTTCAAATATTAAAAAAAAAAATCCAAAAGACTGATCCATATCCACTGTGTCATATATAACAATTTTGCACTCTCTTACCATTTGATTTAATTTTGCTTCCCTCCAGCAGTTTTAACAGTGAACGGCAGGAGCCTGAGACACAGGCTGAGAGTGTGTTTCTATTTCAGGTTGGAGTAATGAGAAGCCTGACAGAACACTGCTGCTTTAGCTTTCAAAGACTTTGGCTGAGAGGGTTGTCCACCTTGGTGAATTAGTGTAGTGCAATCAGCAGAGGAATTAACCATGTGTGGACTACATGCACATACACATCTGTAAATGCTTTGTGCATGGTGCAGTATGTGTATATCAATAATATATATGTTGCCATTGCCAGTAGGAAGATTACAGCACGGACAACAGCAGGAGAAAATGGTGCCCAGCATGGGGAGTGTAAACAACTTAGAGAGTACAGGGAGGAAAATAGACTCTGATGATCATCATTCTGTTGGGCGCTTGTCTGTTTAGCAAGTACAGCAATTAATAATAATAATTAAAGTATTCACAGGGCTTGGAGGAGTTGTAAACTACATGGCAAAATCTACTTCTGCATAGTTCTTCGAAAAATGCAAATAGTTATGAATGTTTTATGTTCATAGTAACATTTTTTTTTCTTTGCTTGCCCATTCAGAAAAAACACCACATAAGTGGAATCCACTCTCAGTTGCTGTCAATACAGCCCTTCAATGTCATTGATCACTGGTGGCATTAAAAGACACACCCTGTTTACAGTAATTAGCATACAGCTCAGTCCATAGGTTTTCAGCAATGTGGCCAGCTGACATTACCCTGCAGCACCATCCATGAAGCCGAAGTCAGCCTCCATACAAATAATACAACACTGAAATGGATTGTACGTACAGGGGGCACATGATTGAATACCTATAATCAGGTAGTAATCTGGATGTAGGCTTCAATACTGCAATCATTACTGCTAGTGCAGCAAAGGAAATACAGTACATGGAACGATATATAACAGCCTACAGCTGGTTAAACAAGGTGTCAGTTAAAAGATTTATAATTACAAATTCCACGTCTATTGATTAATATCAGAGATTGCTTTCTACATTCATAAATGATACATGTTGTTTAGGTGAAAGGTCACTTTGATTTGAACTCCCAGTGCAGGAAAGGGGACATCCTGCTGTGCATGATGCTGTAGGCTACAGCGCTGAGCCCCATGTCACTAATGTCATTAACAAAGAAGTGAAGCCAAGCTGCTACTATGACAAATGGATAAAAACTTATTCAAGTCCAACAGAAATTGAATTTTTCATCATTTTTCATTTTTTTATCAGCTTCAGATTACATCTCTGCTCTGTAAATTATTTTATTATGTTCTCTTTTGAGAAAAATCTTAAGACCTGAAACCAAAAGGGGAAAAAATATATTATATTTTTTGATTTCATAATGGCGACCTCTAGTTTTGTACTAATTCATCAGAATACTGATAGTTATCCATCTTCATTGCTGGAGACCTTGCTCCCGTACAGCCATTCAAATCTTTGCATAAAGCAGTAACATGGTAGAACAGATGGTCACACTGAGCCTGATAGCATTCTGTTACACAAGAGCCAAAGACCCTGAACAACCCACATTAATTTTCCTGCTAATGTCTCCTTCTTATCTAAACTTGTCGTCCTTCACCACAGCTTGTTGAATGAACCACAAAGGAAAGTGCACCGCTAACGTCAGTTAGCAGGATAGGTAGCTAATTAGCTGCCCTGCTTCAGCACCGTAAATGGCATGTAGACAAACCTGCAAATATCACTTCAGACCCGTTAGATGCTGGTTCTTACTCTTCAATGCCATTCCTATCTACACACTATCTGTCCATGACAGGTAGCTACAGCGCATATTTGTTTACTTTATTTCTTGTTCTGTATGGTGTAACAGCAGCACTCTGCTAGCTACTGTCAATCAAACACAGATACTGACACACCCCTCCAGCTGGCTGGGGCAAAAAGGACCCTTTCTGCATTTTCCCCAAAGACTTTTTTTCTTCCTTTTAATCATAAAAAACTATTAAAAATTCATTTAAAAACACATTCACATAATTTCTGACTGCAATAAGAGTAAATATTATATCAGTTGGACTTAAAAAAAACTTCATTATAACATTATGATGCAAGTTTTATAATCCTGGAAGCCTGTTAAAACTCAATCATATCACTTGAAAGTTGTAAAAAGGAAAAATTATTCTTTCGTTTCATCAAGTGTCTCCAGCAGCAGAAAGGCTACGTTACATCCTGAGTGAAGATGATGACATGCCCACACCAACGCTCTTCACTGAGATGGACACTTTACAGCGAGAAGGGGACGAGCTGGAGTGGAAGGAGTCTGCCAGGTAGATGACTACACTCACAAACACACACACATCAATTCGGGCACATTGAGTCACACTCCTAGTCCTCAAAAATAAAGTTGCTAATATATATAATGTTGCTTTGCTTTTGTTTCAACATAAAAAAAACATACACACCAGTATTGGACTGACAACTAACTATAGAAAGTGTTCAGACTATAGTGTAACTCTGCACACTCTATTGAAACTTTTTAATTATTAAATTTAGGCATTAAACATTTTCTTGACTGACATTTTGGCTTGTTAAACACAGGCGAAACTAATAACGATGACTGCATACTGTGTTCAATTTCCAGAGTCCTAGTATTGTGCATGGTGACTCATGGATTAATAAGATGATTAAATGCAATGGAGCCATCATTAATATTATTAGTTCCACCTGTGCTTTTCCTTCTATGACAAGTCAAAATATCTACTGTGAAGCGGGTCGATTGCAGATATAAAATGAAGCATGATTCTGCAACTGCATGGCTAATATCTCATTCCAAATGTATTCAGAAACTCATCTTGTTTGGTAGTTTAGAATAAATATGATTTTTTCCAGAGGAGATGACAATTTTTTCAGTGTGAAAACTGGAAGTAAAGACCAAAAGCACCAAAAATGATGCTTTTGCAAACTCAGGTGTAGGAAGAATTATTAATCGTCTGTTGTATAGTAAGTTAAAATTAAGTGTGGATCAAACAAATTCACCCCTAGATTACAATGAAAATTGTGAGATGGCTTTGCCAAGCTATGTAGTGCTAGGAGAGGATCACACTGGGTTCAAAACAGTAGAGTGTTCACATACTTTTTGGTGCTGGAAAAAGTCATAAAAAAGATTCTTTGACATATGATGCCATACAAACATTCAGACATTCACATTTCATATTCAGATGGTGTCATGTCTGGGAGCTTCCAGGTCCAACCAGAGATGTCTAATAAGCAGTGGGCACCACCAGAAAAGTTGAGTTGTTTGCTCAAAGAAAGTTTGACATTTATGTATTCATCACCTGTTCTCTCTCTCTGGGTTTTTTTTCTGCCCTCAGGTGGGTGAAGTTCGAGGAGAAAGTGGAGGAGGGCGGAGAGAGGTGGAGTAAACCACACGTGTCCACACTGTCCCTGCACAGTCTTTTTGAGCTCAGGACGTGTCTCCAGACAGGAACAGTTCTGCTAGACCTGGAAGGCTACTCACTGCCTCAGATCGTTGGTGAGATGTTCAGGACATAGTTTCCTTTCTGATAATTATATTTCTAATAGTGTGAGTCAGGAATCAAAATTCAGTTGCAGTTCTCTTTGGGTTGGCCTTGTTGACCAACCTTGGTTGGTTTGTATGCATAACTGGCATATATGTTTATTTGTAGGTAGCATCTTGTTAGCTAACTAAACCAGTGGTGAACTGCACAGGAAATCATTTGTTTTCTAGGTTTTCCCAAAGTCAAGGAGCACTGGAGCTCCCAGTAAAACCCTGAGAATGCAGTATGATATCAGTAAAACACCTGTACCTCATAAAATTAATTACATGTCTGTTTTGGCTTTACCAGCAAGAATGTGTAGTGCCTCCTAACTGACACACCTGCACTGATTAGTGTGACTAATGACTTTTCCATTAATAATTTATTGAGTACAAACATGATACAACACTTTATTTATGAAGTAAGTATTGTTACAGTATTGTGTGCTTAATAGTTTGACTTTGTTTTTCAAGAGATTTTACACCGTAGCCTAATAGATATGTAGCTAACGTGCACTGTCATTGCCATGGCTGTGTTTTTCACAGGTTAGCATCACAGTGTTAATTGAACCAATAATCTACTTTGTATCCCAAAAGTAATTTAAAATAGTATTGACTCATGACCATTTTGAAACACACTGTCAAAACACATTGTTGATAGCTGTATCTAGCCAGCGTAATAGTAGCTAGCATGGACATTAAGATTTCATGGCTGCTTGTACAGCTAGCTGGCAAGGTTACAAACTAGCTGTCTTTAGTAAAGGCAGTTTAGGCTACTGGGTCACAATAGTCTAACCTCCATTTTTGAACATTTACTATTTACACGCATGCCATCAGAGGCCTTTCGCCACTCTCCCCATACTACTCACCTCACGCCAAAACGGAAGCTGCAGATGCATTAGTATGGAGTAATCAATAAATCAATCAGACAATCAATTGAAAAAGAATCAATGACAGCATTTACAGTTTCAGCTGCTAAACTACTGCTTCTGTACAACCACCGCTGGTAGCTTTAAGTGTTGCTCCACACAGTGCAGTACACAGCATAGCCAGTTTATAGCCACCAGTATATATTATTGATTAACAGCATCAACCACAATTTCCCACCAGTTGCTCAAGTGATTGGGTAAATTATTTCTGCTGGAAATTAAGAATTGCCAGTGGTCACGGATGTTTGAACAGTTTACAAAGCAGCAACAGTTGGGTTTGCTCAGATGCTAAGTTTCATGAAAGTTTGACATTTTAACTTGTAGTCTGGTAATATCACAGGATGTTGTACATACATGGTATATAGTTAAAAACGCCTTTGCAAACACAATTTAAATGCAGTTTTCCAAAGAGCGCACTATCATGACATGAGTACTAGTCTGCTTAACTGGGAATTGGAGCATGAACCCTGACTGTGTCCTCTACGCTGAACTGAATATATTTTACGAATAAAACTGTTAAACATAACTGTGCATTTTTTTAGACGACATCATCGAGAGACAGATCGAGGAAGGCATGATTTCGCCTGACCTCAGGGAAAAGATCAGTTTCGTCCTGCTGAGGAAACATCGACACCAGACCAAGAAGCCGATCCACCGCTCGCTAGCCGACATGGGCAAGTCCAGCTCCTCTACCAGTGAGTGTCCAGATCTGTAGCCACTGAAAATCATCATCTAATTCTATCTAAAAGAAAAAAAGTAATGTGACCTTTTGTATTGATAATAATGATAATAATATTAATCAGTCATCAGACAGAGCTGCATTTTGCTTTTTTAATATGTTAAAAATTATATGTAGTATTCGAGGTGTTTGCATTAGCAAATGGCCACACTTTTACCATGATTAATAATACTACATGCAAAGCTGGAGAGCATATATTCTCTCACTGTCATATTGAGATGTAGCCCTTTCTTTTCTTTACCAACGATTGGTCCTTTATGGCTCAGTGTTTAATTTTGCAGCCTCTAATATATTTATTATGCATATATTTGACTCACTTGGTAAATGACTGAATGCACTCCTGGAGTCAACAAGGCTCATATCCTCCACAGGGGATACATTAATGTTTGATGAGCTAATTACCGCTGTAGCATTTCCTCATTTCATTCGAGCACAGCACATACTGCTAGATGAATCATAAAGCAACATCTCTGACCACTCTGTTGTTATTTGTCTCTCTTTTCTACTTCCTCTGCTCACCAGATCGGACTGTGGGGCCTCGATGTGGACCGGGTCCGGGGCCAGCACCGGGGCAGATGGCCAACTTTAACCGTTCCACAGAAGACCTTCGAATGAAACAGCAGTCTACCAGCTATGGCCGACTGCGTAAGTGACGGTCAATGGGTTCACAATATGGTATTACAACTCCCAACCATAGTTGTAAATTATTGCCAAAAACATGTCTCTCTCTCTTGAATGATTATTTCAAGAGAGAGAGATTATTTCTTAATAAAATGAGTATTTTGAATATAATATCAATATAAATTCCGAAACACACTGCAAGACATCACTTTAGACATCCAGACTAAATACAGATTTTCTTCAGTTTTCCAGCAGCTTTTATCAACACTGGAGTTTTACACAATGACTGCTATGTAATGTTTCTCTGGTTAGATATTTGATGTAAAAATCAGTAAGACATATTGACTTAGTGAGCATGGCTGAATCTTTTCCACCACATCCATCCCAACACACACAAGGTATTTTAACTTTTAAGAAATATGATTGTTGAAGTCTTCAACAATTGAGTGCTCACTGCCATTTGGGGCAGTAGCATTCGATAAGAGCTCATGAAAATGAAATGTCTTCAGCAAGACACATTTGTGGAGATCTCTCAATCCTTCATTCAGTCTCCACAAATTAAACTGTTGTCTTTTGATTTTCACTCTTTCTCATCTTCAACCAGCATCTTGATACTGAGCGAGTGATTTGTGCAGCAACTTGTGTTTCACATTACAAACACCAATTTCACTCCTATTGCTTTTTTGATGCCTTTTCAAATATTCATCTGGAAGAATCACTGCCTAACTGATAAGTCGCATATATCCAATGTTGTACAGATGGAAAAAGGGAGAAATAGTAAAAAACAACAACTTTCTATCTTTTTTTGCATTATTGCTTTACCTCGCTATTTATTTGTCATAAATATATTTATTGTTACACTATCATATTTGAACATTACACCATAATGTTTGAAGTGATCTGCAAATAGTTGCTTATTTTACACGTATGTTATACTTTACATAATGAGTAGAAATATTTGGCATGTAATTTAGGTGTAATAAGTGTTATTGTTGCTGTTTTCTGCCCTCCAGGTCACGCACAGAGCAGGAGTATGAATGATATTGCAGATACTCCCAGCTCAGACCAGGTAACTCATTTTGATCCTCTTTACATACTTTTACATACATTACATACTGATATTGAATGAGAATAAAAGAAAAAAAATCAACTGACTTTACAACCTCAACATTTCCTCAGAGTGTTTACAATGGCTAAATTCATCTTCCTACATTTTATAATAGCAAATATATATATATATTTGTATGGAAGCATATCTCTGGAGTGTATTCTCATTTTCCACTTTGTTGCTTTCTATCATTGGCAACATTACTTCTCTCATGTCTCAGTAAGGCGTTGTGTTGTGTTGAATTGATGTTTTACCGGAGTGCTGAGAGCCAGCTCTGTCCTATCTCTCATTGCAGTTGCAAAACCTATCTCTCATTGCAGTTGCTAGTGAAGGTGACAGCTAGTGATAAAGGAAGCGTGCGAACACATAACTCACTCATTTGTTGGGCTGATGCAATAATGTGGCTTAAACCCGGGGACACATGCTTGCACCGATGCAAGGGCGTGCAGTTGTCGCTTGGATTAGGCCACTGGGCTTTCAAACAGACAGGTCAGGATTAAGTGTCATTCACTTTGATGAATGCTGTGTAAAAATAAATGAATGGCAATTTATGTGGGACTATGGGATGTGGACTATGAACTTTGTTTGTTAGCGCGATTGTGAGGATGAGTACTGGTTGTCCAGTTCTAAGTACCCTAGTTATGAGAGGCTGCCTCGGTGTTCAAATTGTATTTACAGGCCTACAGTAGGTCACATGTGACAATGAACAAGTGATAGTTTGTTACTGTGTGTGTGTGCCACATTGTCTGTCAATATTGAGCTGGCACCGGGAAAACATGGATCTCATTGTGCAGTCCGCGTGCTAGGCTCTCACATGTAGCCGCAGACTCGGGCTGTGGGTTATTGGCAAGGCTCTCTATTATTGAGTGTTATTGTTCTGCCGTCCAGTTTCCTGCCACACCTTTACATGCAATCAGACAGGTCAGGTTAGCTTGCTATCTCTCTTTTAGTTACAGCTGTGTCAGCCTACATTTGTTTTGCCTCCCCGGTTGATCTTTCTTGAGGTTCAGTGCTAATAGAACAACACGGGCTTGTTATCTTGTAAACGTCTTCGGATTCAACGATGTCCTTCAAGACTAATCTGCCAGGTTTAGGGAGGCTGTTACTAACAAATGATGAGAAGAGGAAACTTTAATGACTCCTGTAGGGAGCTCAACTCATCGCAGTAGCAAATACAGAGAGGATAAACACTAAAACATGTAAATTAGACCACATATCAACAATGTAAATATGAAAAAAAAAAAAACACAGCAAAGAACAGAAGAATAACTCTAAAATGAGATGATGTCTCACTGCTGTGTCTCTTTCTGATCTTCCATTTCCTGCAGCTGAAAAATAAATTCATGAAGAAGATCCCGAGAGATGCAGAGGCATCCAATGTGTTGGTGGGTGAAGTGGATTTCCTCAACAAACCCTTTGTAGCCTTTGTCCGCCTGGCCCAAGCTACAACACTAGGGGGTCTGACTGAAGTCCCCGTACCCACCAGGTGAAAAGATGTGCAACACCTGACGCTTCTACTCCCTCACTTTTCACAGACACCTGCACATCCCTGTACACACCTCACATTTGTCTCATCATTTTACAGATTCCTATTTATTCTCTTGGGACCCCAAGGAAAGGCCAAGTCGTATAATGAGATTGGGCGAGCCATAGCAACCCTAATGGTGGATGATGTAAGTGCCTGTCATTGTGTTTTAAACATTTTTCCATGCCACGTCGTTTTTATTAGACGGCACACAGTGACACTGACGCAGTAAACCCGTGGGGAGAGAAAGTGCCATTTCCTGTAAAAACTGTGGACTGCAGTTGAAGCTAAAATGTATCTGGCATGTGCTTTAGCCCGCTGATCCACTGAGATACCCTGCTATTGTGTTTTAATTACATCTGGAAGTGATAATGATTGTTAAGCATCAGTTAGGAACAGGGTTTCTATTGGGATAATTGGTCACCCATAGCTTGCTAATGGGAGTGTTATTCTTGCTCCTGAATACAATTTCAGTTGTTATTGCTTCCTATATCACCAAGCACAAAGCCAAATGTGCTATTTAGTAGCAGACACATGCAGCAAAGAAATAATAGGCTGTTATTTTAAATTGAACTTGCCTAAGTTCAGGCAAGCGCCACAGATAGGATGTTCACTAGCCACGATCAAACACTGACAGTAAAGTTGGTGGTTAGTAACCTGAGGTGCACCTCCACCACATTCAGGTGGTTTAATAGGCATTAAATTATCCCTCTTTGCTTCCAAACTGCCACAGGTGGGTCAGATTGGAGAGCAGAAGATTTTCATAATGTGATGTGATAGCTTAGTTTTAAATAGTTTTGCCAGATATAGTTAAATTGTTGTCTAAAAGAATGAAAAAAGAGAGCTAGAGAGAGAAGTTCAAACTCTGCTTACTTTCTTCCCTCTGCTCCTCCTTCCTGATGGAATATACTTGCACTCTAACACTAAGTTTAACTGTAAAACTTTCGTCTCATTAAACGTGCAGTGTGTAGAATGAAGTGGCATCTAGTGATATAATATTCATAAGTATGTTTTGATCAGAGTATAATCGTATAATCTTTTTCATTTTTCTGCAGCCACCGTAGGTTCTTCTACATGCTTGGAAGGGGGGTGGGGTGGGGGGATTATTCAGTCGGATCTGCAACCTCACTGCTAGGTGCCACTAAATCCTACGAGTGAGGCAGCCTATAAGATCCATGTGCAGTTATTAGGTAGATTTAAGTCAAACCACGAGCTTGGCAGCATATGAGAAAAGCCTTCAATAGCTTGCATTCAGTGATTGTTCTACAGACCAAAATTGAGCTAAGCTGTGTTGGAGGGAGAAAATCAATGACGGTACTACATACTGCTCTAGGGAAAAATATTTATATCTTCTGGAGGCTGCAGATTTCCTGCTGCTTTAAAATTTTAGACATTCAGTCTGTGCTGTATTTTGGACCTGAGATCTGTGCAGCCAACAGCACCCATTTACAAAACCACTGGACCAATGCCCAAGTCACTGCCAATTACAATCAACCCTTTGTTTTGCACTTGACTCCCAGTGTTTCTAGAGCGTGATTAGTTACTGACTGGCATTTGTTTTTGAATGTAATCCAAAGTGTTGATATATCTATATATCAGACACAGAACAGTACATAGTGATCACTATCACCACTATACAAGTTAAATGGTAAAATTATCTCCTTTCATCTCTCTCTCCCTCTGCTAGCTCTTCAGCGATGTGGCCTACAAGGCCAGAGATCGAGAGGACCTTATCGCAGGCATTGATGAGTTTTTGGATGAGGTGATTGTGCTTCCACCTGGGGAATGGGATCCCAAAATCCGCATTGAGCCACCCAAGAAAGTCACCTCGACTGACAAAAGGTTGGAGTTTTACCATCCACCTCATGTGTAATGCATAATCAGCTCTCAGCTTTTTCGTCTGTGGCACAATGAGCAATATGTTTAGTCTCCACCACCTGAGGAAGTTAAACCTTCACCAAAAAACAACTTCTGTCAAAGATTTAGCTGTATTTCTCTCCTGCATGAAACTCAGAGGTAAGAGCATAATGCGAGGTGGGAAATGGCTCCGTGTCAGAAAGCATCAGCCAAATCCTATAGGGCTGAAACAGCCCTCACACTTTCACGGATTATTCCTTTAACAAACATAGATTGATGAGTTGATATACTACATATTTACTCCCATCTGTGTTGTATGTATCTTTTCTTCAGGAAATCAGTGTTTTCTTTAAATGAACTTGGGCAGATGAACGGTACAGCTGGCGGAGGAGGAGGCCTGGCTGAGGACGAAGAGATGCCAGCGCAACATGAGCTCGGAGAGGAACTGGCATTCACTGGACGGTAGGTAGCCCAGGCCACATGGCAGACTGCAGAGAGGTTTGGATCATAATTAACCTGCATATTGAAACAAAATTTGAATATGAAGTAATCAATATTTGGCAAAGTAGGCAAATTATTTGGGCACAAATTCAACTCCCCAAAAGATGCAGACGCTCCCTAATGAGCTCTTCAGCTCAGGGTCCTGATCAGATGCAGTAACTGAAAGTCGGCTCAGTACGAGTTGATTTGTGGAAAGAAAGAATCTTTAAACTGTCAAAAGAAGTAACATTTTTATGATTTATAAAAGAAACTTGTCTAATGTCAAACACTAACCTCTCCTGCTCACAGACGTGTTTAGATAGCTCTTGAAATCATTGTTAAAGTATCACATCCAGTCATGGGAAATAGTACTGAACCCTGAAATATTCTCCACTCACTAAAGTAATATGTATCATGCTGAGAAGTGGATTAGGTGACACATCCTAACCGCTGTGTGTGTCTGTGTAGCTTCTGTGGTGGTCTGTACCTGGACATAAAGCGGAAATTGCCATGGGTGCCTAGTGATTTCTATGAGGGTTTCCACATTCAGTCCATCTCCGCTGTGCTTTTCATCTACTTGGGCTGCATCACCAACGCCATCACTTTTGGTGGCCTGCTGGGAGACGCCACTGACAACTACCAGGTAAAAGAGTTAGCCAAACTCAGAAAGCAGCACAAGTTGGTTATTTTAGGCAATTTACTACTGTGTCTCCAGCTTTACACCATTGCAGAAAGGTACGCTGATGATGTTTGTGTGAAAGATTTTTTCCCCTCTATTATTCCCAAAAGATGTTGTTAGAAGGTTCCATAGTTATTGAGTATGTACATATAAAGAATATTTGATTTAAAGTAACATCAGACTTTAAAGGTTTGTTTTGGATTCACACAACTTGTGAGAGATTTTGTCCAGAATAATTCATTCTTTTGTGAAAATGTACTTCATAGAAATACAGATCTTGCAATTTATGCTTAATTTAAAACAAAGAGATACATCGACAACAGCACTGCTTTGAGATGTCACAACAGTGGTTTTATTTCACCTGAAATTTCCAATACCATGTATATTTCTTTGCTCCTCCAATATAAGTGAGTGCTGGGAACCTGTGTGTCATTCTCCATCTCTTCCTCAACTCATTTCCTGCCTGTCTTTCTACTTTTCAAATATCAAAGGCATAAAAAAATGTCCTCAAAAGACATTAGATTAATATTGTTGCCAAGTCACATTTGCTTTAACATGGGTTTCAAACAGAGCCTGGGTGCTCATGTACTGGAAGCCAAATATAAACACAGGCAAGAAGCAGCACTAGATTAAAATCAACTGGTGTTAGCGCAGGAAGCTTCTGTAATTTGTGTGTCATGTTGATCAGGTTAGGTAAGATATATTGTCAGTCTCTACCTTTGCACAGCTAGTTTGTCATAGAAGTGACACTGCTTTCCTGTTTTTAATTTAATTTGTCCCGAATCAATAATCTTGAATCAATAACGCCGACTTCAGGATGTCAGTCTTCTGAATGTGTTGTTTGCATGTCGGAAAAACTACTAAGACATCGTGATTAATTTCATTTTTCTGCTCAGTCATAAAACAGTGGTGTCTCTCTGATATGAATTTCTCCCAGTGAGAGAGTGTCTGGCCTCATAAATCTCTGTAAGTGACTCTGTGAGTCCACTTGACTGTGAGGTTGGAGTATTTTTTAGGTCATTGGGATTTTACATCAGATCAGGTCTCTCTTTTTCTATTTGCACATCAATACCTTTGGACCGCAACACAAGCGTGACCGTGCACACACTCGTACACGTAAACACACAGATACATGCAGGAATCATTTCAGGTAAGTGCTTTGACTGGCACTCATTCGTTCCCCCTCCTGTCAAGCTGAAATACAACATCTTGACCTTTTGTCTTCTGTCTAATGCACTCATACACAGCCACCACTACTGCCCCACACCCACTCACCCACACACACACACACACACACACTTCTGCCATATTCTTCTCTCTGCTTCTCTTCTCACCCAATGCTTGATTTACAGACTTTATCAACACTGCAGCGCAACCATTTACTGTCTCTAATCCTTTATTTTCCAACTCGGTTCTTGGAACTCCGTCTTTGTGTGTATATTAAGTTTCTGTCTGCCTTCCTCTTCCAACAGGGTGTAATGGAGAGTTTCCTGGGTACAGCTCTGGCTGGCTCTGTGTTCTGTCTCTTCAGCGGCCAGCCCCTCATCATCCTCAGCTCCACTGGACCCATCCTCATCTTTGAAAAGCTCCTGTTTGAATTCAGCAAGTGAGCCTCTTCAGAGCCTAATGATACTGCAGTAGGCAGATATCATGAGAATACTTTGGAGTACTGTGGACACCCTCTTTAATACCAATTAGAGGATTATTTCATAATCACATCATGGAGAGAAACACAGCTGAATATCCTCGTCTACAGACCCCTCTACTTGATTCTGTTAATGATTTGCAATTGACTCTCTCTGAGTCAGAGTGACAGCTTTAGTTTTAAATTGCCATATATGTAGCATTCCCACCAAAAGCCATTTTTTCTTGATTTTATATCCTTTAGACATTAATTTATTTAATTTAATTTAATTCAATTTTTAAGTTTTACTGAAAACATACACACCCATTAACAGCAATGACAAAACAGAAAAATCCCACCCCCAACCAACATCAAACAACAAGAAACACTGCACTAAAAATTAAAATAAATATATATAATTTGTACAGGAATATAATATAAAATAAATAAATAACACATACAGATGAAACAATCTTTGCCTTCCATGTGGGGCACACCACTGCAGAGATTTGGTGTCTATATCAAAAAGATTTACTGAAATATGGTTTCACAGATAAAACGAAGAAAACAATGTAAACTGTCTATCAGTAACATCCTGGATTGCAGAATGAAACTCTTTCCAAAATATCTGCATCACATGACCAGAACAGGTGGATCAATGTACCTTTATATGTTTTTACATTCATAGCAGAGGTTTGAGTTTTTGGGAACTTTTCTGGAGGCAAATAGTCCTATGTCCTATGAAAAAAAATTAGTTCATTTGTAAAAAAATCACATTGCAAATCTTGGTCCAATCTTCAGAACTAGATGTTACCTCCAGGTCACGCTCCCACAACAGCTACAAAGAATGATAAGCTGAAGATTGGAACATAAATCTCTCACATGTTTCCTTTGAGAGATTTGGCAGAAACAATGATATTTGCCAGTTCTGACAGTTTTAAGTGGATCCTGTTATAATTTAAAAGAGACTCTATAAAGTGAAGCATTTGGAGGTATTTGAAGAAAATCTTTATGAGGAATGTTAAAATCATTTTTAATTTGCTCGAAGGACTTTAAAGAGTCAGTGACCAACACGCCTGTAAAATCTGATAAACCCTTGGAAGTCCACTCTATCAGACCACTACTCCTAAAATGTGCAGGAAGATCATGATTCAGTGCCACAGGAGAACAAACAGAAATAACAGAAGGAATATTTAAATATTTGCTCACATCCCTTCAAACCAGCAGTGTGTTAAAAATAATGACATTGTTTTTGAGAGAAATATATTATCTATATTGTTAATAAAGAGGGGGGACTTAAGCCTCCAAGGATAACATGATACAGACTCAAGACCAGTCTATAAAGAAGCCTATCTATTCAGAAGAATATATTCAGTAAGTCTTATTTCAATGTGAAAAAAAGTGAATTTTACCTTTACCCACATAAAAGTGGGAAAGTGGGGACTGTCTAATTGGGTTCACGTCTTTGATCTCAAGGCAGTAAAAAGAAACTTTGAGGTTTAAAGATAAAAATAAAGACATTTTCTCAGCCACGACTGAGTCTAACTACTTGTCAAACCGTTGAGTAATTAATCTTCTTAGCTGTATGTACACTGGCGACTGGGTGACTGAAAATGAGTCGGCAACTGTGTAGGGTGCCACCACCTGGAGGGCTGCTAAAGAGGAGGGAGATTTTTTTTTTTTTTTATCATAATTTCAGACACTCAATCTACTCACTCACTGACATCCAGTGTTTCATTGTCTCTTTACTTCTTTACTTTGCACTGACCTTCTCACCCACCTCCTTCTGAAAGTAAGGTTTCTTGTTGAGCTCTTCTGTTGAGCCGGTCCAGATGAATGAATCCAGACATTCCGATTAATACTTATTATTTACCACTGTGCTCCTAATTACAACCACAAAATATGTAAAAACAGAGCCAGTAGTTTCAGTTAATTAGCAGAAATACTAAAGGGCACTAACAGAAAATATTATAGGAAAACAAACATTATATTTTCCTAATGCAGAACTATTCAGCTTTAAAATAAAATAAACTGCTTCGCTAATGCTGGAATAAAGATTTATTTTTTTATTTTTTTTAGCAAAAAATAGAATTTTAATAAACAGTGGATGAGAAAATGTGGTCAGGACAAGCATAAATGTCAGATACTGATAAAAACCTGCAGCTCAGTACAGAAATGACAGAAGCTGTTGGTAGAGTCAATAACACTCCTGCACAGATCACCAGAAACCTGCATAACATTAGAGTCATGCAGAGATATTAATAGGATAAAGAACAGGGAGTAGCATGTACTAATTGACAGACGATATTGTTGACTTGACACAGACAGTTAGATAAGTATAGTTGAATAAGTTAAATTTACAATAATAAAATATCATAAAATTACTAAAATTGTCATAAAATATTAAATGAAAAGATTAGTCCCCTTAGGAGTGTGAGTGGATGTCTGGCACCAAAAGATCTACACATAGTCCTGTGTATGTTCTCGTTATGAATACAGATGACATATGAAGACATACTGGATATGTATATATACAGTATAAGTATGTATTTATAAGTCTTAGTGAACTCCCTTCATCAATGTGTTCACCATGCATCTCTGACTTCTTACCTCCCAAAGGAACAATGGCATAGACTATATGGAGCTGCGTCTGTGGATCGGCATCCACTCCTGCCTGCAGTGTTTCATCCTGGTGGCTACCGACGCCAGTTACATCATCAAATACATGACGCGCTTCACAGAGGAGGGCTTCTCCAGCCTCATTTCCTTCATCTTCATCTCTGATGCCATCAAGAAGATGGTGGGCTCCTTCAAATACTACCCAATCAACACCAACTTCAAGCCCGACTACGTCACTGCGTACAAGTGCGAGTGCCTGGCCCCTGACCCGAGTGAGTTCACCCCTTGGCTCAGGGAGATACAGGATTATTCACAAAGAGGCAGTGTGGCTACAAGTGGCTCATTTAGGGTGGCAAACCAAGGCCAGAGTGTAGGCCATTGCCAGACGAAACAAGACAGAGACCTGAAACAAGTCTGACTCTAGTCCTTAACCCAAGCAGAGATATTAATCTAATTGGTTCATCAGTTTCAAATCATAGATCTGTGACCTCTAGTTACGTTGTATCTCAGGTCTCTGTCTTGTTTCATCTAGCAATGGCACTCTGGCCTTGGTTTGCCAGTAAGGCTCCTGCTTATCAGAACAACAGTAATCACATATACATCACTACCAATCATTTTCTGAAACATACCACAGGTTTATTGATTGATTTCCTGCCATTGAATTAAGCTCATTTCACTATAAAACCAATCCATAACATTGGCTGCATATATGTTTTTCTTTAAACTGTAGCAGGGCAGTTGAGTTGCAAGCAGAAGATTCTTAAAGAAATCTCTTTTTTTGGTGCATTCAAGGACATTTCAACAATTGAGATTCGGAAGTCGTGCGTGGTTAAAGCCTTTTTAAATATAAGAAATGTTCTTGTTATTCTTTCATGATATTCATGATGATCCCTGCTTGTCCTCTGGATTTTATTTTCATGTCATGTTGTTCTGCAATGTTCAGAAGTCAATTTTATAGCTTTGAAAGTGATTCTTGCCTACAGATGCATGATAAGGTAACGTTAACAAAATAAATTAATCTATGAATTACAGTTAGTGTTAAAAGCCCTGAAAACATATTTTCTCAATCAGTTTCTCATCGTGTCTCCAAATTAGGACTGCTGGTTATTTCACAATGAGACATTTCTGTATTCATATTTTTCTCCAAGCTCACTGATTTGATGATCTGATGTCACAGACTTCTGCTCATCAATCAGGATTCAGCCACATTTGACTAAAAGTCTGATTACAGTTGTAGGGTTATCTGTTTTTGTTGCCAGGCTGTTGTCAATCAAATCTGATCAAACCACACCCTGATGATGAGACTTATTTTAGATTTTTTGAGTGTTTATTACAAATAATATTTAAAGGTGTTTTTGTTTATACATTACTTTGCAGCTGTTTTAGACACGAATACTTAAAGAAAGAAAGTCCAGAGTTTTCAGGGGCTTTAAGACGACCTATCTCAACACCTCATTCAACAAGTTTTCAAGTCTCTGCAAGTTAATTTTCATACAGTAGTGAAATAAATGGAAACCAGTGGCTGCTTTGGTACCACAATGACACCTGCAGGTATGTTTTGGAAAATGGTGGTTCATTTTAGTTGATTGGCTAAACATGTGAAACCACAGATTTGTCCTTTAGATATGGAGTAAAACAATCACATGTTTAACAGTTGAGACGTAGACTGGATGAATTTGTAGCTCTCAATGTTAAATATTTTGTCTTTGTTATTCTTTTGGTATGTTTTATTATAAACCATCGTCTGACCAATATGGCCGTGCTGTGATTACCGCCAAACTGTTAACGTGAGTTCTTAGAGTCATGTATGTCGAAGAAGTGTCTCTTGCTGCCATTTTAGGCAGCCAACATGCAATTTTATTTAGTTAAAGGTGCCCTGTGGAGATTTCCTGTAAACAAACAAGTGCATTTAGTGCATTTCCTCCCTCAAAAACATGTACAAAGTGGTTAAAATATCGACTTCTGCATAGTTTACATTCTTGTTTGCTAGCTTGCAGTCTTCTTCTTCATTGTGTTTGCTGCACTTCCTTGCACGTTACTGCCACCAGTGGTTGATCAACAGAAAAGCATGAAAACAACAACATAATGTGAATCGTTCCCCGACACACGTGTGCTCTCATCAATGATACTAATAAAACAGGGACCCACTCATAAAGGCTTTGGTTCATAGTACTACTAGTGGTCAAAAACTTCATAGGGTACCTTTAAGTTTAATGGAAAACATCATTCATTGTGAAAGCATCAATGTTTTTTGGTTTTATTGGTGGTTGGTGGCTTTGTATGATGATTACTTGCTTGAACTAGCTTGTAGCTTAATGAAAATCCAATTTTAATTCCATTCCGTCGTCATACTAATTCTCACAACATTCACTAAAGTGTTTACTACTTTTGAAAATTGCAACAATTTCTGTTGACATTGATTTCTGTAACTGATTTGTCTCTTGTTTGTTTTCGCCATGCACAAACAATTTGGCTGCTGTCTCTTGCAAGTGAGTACCTCTTTGTTCGTCTGCATGGGCCTCAGAGTGCTTTCTGCAATGTCCAGGAGCTGGATTCTCACAATGTTTTACGTTTCTTTTTCGTTCCCTTCTGTTTTCCTCCTAATCCTCCTCTTCATTTTCTGTCTCATTAACCTCCCTGTTTGTCCCTCTCCCATCCATAAACAGTGGCTGCAATGATCTTCAATGGTTTAGTTCCAATGCCAGATAACAGCTCTAGTGTCTCTGGGGTAAGTGCTTGTTTTAATTCAATTTTCTTTTTTTTGACTCTATTTTGGTGCATTGTATTTTAAGCTGAAGGTTTAAAGGGTTGGTGACATTTCAGCTTTTCCCCAGAATGAATTACAGGGGCTGTTTTGAAGCCCAAATGGCAGCACTGTTAAAAAGAGCAAAATGGTTTGTTTACAGCTAACCAAGGTATCAACTCTGTCTGACAATGAAGTCGCTTAGCTCTCCTCTTTCTGTCCTTTGTTTGTTTGTCACCATCTGTCCCATAATCCTCGCTTATTCTCCTCCGTGGATCATAACTTCACATCTGTGCCGACAATTTTCACTGTCTCTGTTTACTTTTACCTCCACGTCTTTGTCAAAATACTTCACTCTTCTTCATCCTCTCCTGTCTCTCCACCACTGCCACCCACCATCCCAGTTGAATGTGACAGCTCTGGACTGGAGCCAGCTGAGTAAGAAGGAGTGTCTGAAGTACGGTGGATCTCTGGTGGGAAACTCCTGCAAGTTCGTCCCTGATCTGGCCCTTATGTCCTTCATTCTCTTCTTCGGCACCTACTCTATGACCGTCTCCCTCAAGAAGTTCAAGTTCAGCCGCTACTTCCCCACTAAGGTAATAAAACTACTTATTGATCGATCTGTCTATGTGTCTATCTTTTAAAATGAACAAAACAAAGTTACAAAATACTCATAGATCAGGTTCCAATCCAGGTATTAAGGTTAACAGGTGGTCTGCTGACTTCTTTCTTTCCTTTTTTTCTGTGAGGCTTGTTCATGCAAGTATTCCAAGCCTGATTTGCCAAACTCTCTTAACTGCACAAAATTGCTCGTTCCGACTTGATAAATGACATCTGAGCGCATTCATGAGATTAGATCATTACAATAACTGGCTCCCTTAAATTGCTATATAACGCTACCTGCTCCGCTCCGTTTGTGGGCACGTTCCTAAAATGTCACCCAAGAGTAAGAAGAGCCACAAAGCTTTGTGGAATTGAATTCTGCTTTTGGAAAATCGGCACACAGAAACAGAACCAATGTAGCAGTCTCAGTGGTTTTCGGGACACCCAAAACAATTGAGTGCAGCTGCCAATGATATGTAATCAGAGCAATGTGTATTGTGACAGAAATAAGAGGACACAAAAGAATATCATTAACAGTAGGAGATGTTACACTGTCAGATGTTATAACAGAGGATGTTCACCTGGGCAGCCACCTGCATTAAGACCCTGAGGCAGCACTACAGTGAGTATGTATCAGTGAATTGGCAAGATATTATGATGATAATGATGATATGGTCAGCAGATTATTAATGCATTAAGTTTATTTTAGTTACTTATTTTCAGTGGAACTGGTTTCCTTTTAAAAGATATAATATCATATAATATTGTGTTTTAATATTATAATTATAATAAAATATATTATAGGTAAAAAAAAAAAAGTTAGTGTTTTACTGTACATGATTCTTATGACAGGCCTTTCATTTGAACCTAAGAGAAAAATCTAGAAAGTATAAGAAAATAACTTACAGTGTTCCTCTTCATTGAATATTGCATTGCTTCATTTTTTTGCACCATACAAGCACAACAGGGACACACTAAAAAACATTGCTCCGTAACACTACCATGGGTCATAACCTCCTTATGGTACCTTTAAGATTAATTTAAAAGCAAATAGTGAACAAAATATATGCATGAAGTCTGATATAAGAAGGGCTAAAGAACACAATAACTAACAGATTATAGCGTAGTGCAATATTCTTTTTCCTTTGAGAAACTGCAACCAAAACAAGGTGTAACAAGCACATTTCCACCAGAAATTAGCTGCAGTGCTCTAAATTTCTCAAGCAGATGTCTCATTGATTGTCATTCTTGATAATTCATGTAGTTATATCAGCATGGTGACCTGTTGTTGACTGTATAGCTGTGTTGTTACAATCCCCTCAGGCCCAACACCACAGTACTGCTCACATCTGTCTTATGTCTGATCTTTAACAGGATTTGGATAGTCAAACATAAAAAGCTGATCTCTTCTTTTTCCAGGCACAAGGATTATTGTTGACTCAAGCGAAGCCAGGCACAGCTCAGCTTTTTCAATATTTATGATTTGCCTCCTATCAGACCTCATCTCTGCTTTCACTTGTGCAAAGAAATGTCTGTTTCTCATCTGAACTGTTTTGTCACTTTGTTTCTCTCTGTCTCCTGCACCAGTTAAGGAAACTCATCAGTGACTTCTCCATCTTTATGTCCATCCTGACGTTCGTGGGGCTTGACATGTTGATAGGCCTCAAAACCCCCAAGTTAATCGTCCCGACAGAATTTAAGGTAGAGCAAGTCATTTTTATACTACAGTTTCATTCAGAAATTAGAGGATAGCTATTTGAAAAATAAGCTGTTCTTATAGAGTTACTGACAGCATGAATTAATGCAAATAACGACACTTTGAAGTCATAGTCCCTAACACATCAGTCCTGCTTGATTAAGCAACCCATGGCTACTGGTGGTAACAGCAAGTGTGGTTTAATACCACGGTAAACAGTCCATGAAAAGCTACTTGGCATATTTGTTTACAGCTCAGCCAAACAAACTAACATTGAATAAAGAAGTCTTTTTCGCCTCATGCCATTAGCAAACATGATGTGACTTCACGCTGCACCATGCTGAGGCACAATTAAAGGAGCTGGTTCTCTTCCTGAGAAGATGGAGGTGTGCATCCGCCTGCAGCTCACTGCAGTCGGTCATTACTCTGTTGCTCTCTTCAATATTTAAAAGCATTCCACTGTCAAGAAATGCAGAAAAGGTCTGGGGTCCTCTTGTGACTGCTTTACAATAAAAGTCATGTTTCACCAGTTGAATGCTTTTAATATGCAGCAGTTGGAAATGTTTAGTTTGCATCAGAAGTAATTGTATTAGTAATTTAATACAGCTCTCATACGGCTGGAGGAGAGTGAACAGTAAATGGTGAGGCTGATATCAGTGAGATCATATTACAAACAGTAACATTGGGCAACATGTGTAATTGTTTGGTGTGAGTCCCTTGAGGATGTGAAGTTCATTTGAATCCGGTGCAATGAATGGCGGACCCTGCTACTCACAATGTACACCACTAAATAAAGAAGCAATTACAGAATGTAAATACATTGAATGGTTACTGCGGGAAAATGCAGACCACAATGGAGTTTGGCTTCATGAAAATCTTAAGGGGTATAACTTTAAAGAATCATTGGTCATTTCCAGTATATTCTTGGTTGATGAAACAAATCGCTTCTCAGACTAGATGAGCCGTGTTTTAATAACACTGAGCAAAGATCTTGTTTTTGTCTAAAAAATATAATGTATATCTGTTCAGTTGTTGTGGAAATAAAATGGCCTGTCATCTCCCACCAGCCAACTCGGCCGGGTCGCGGCTGGCTGGTGATGCCGTTTGGTAAGAATCCATGGTGGGTTTACGTGGCGAGCTTTGTCCCTGCCCTCCTTGTCACCATCCTCATCTTCATGGACCAGCAGATCAGCGCTGTCATCGTCAACCGCAAGGAGAACAAACTTAAAGTAGGTGTGCTATTGGTGGAAATAGATTGCTTATGACAAAAAAGTCAAGTTTCCTCAATTGAATTCTGTTTTATCATATTGATGTTATTATTAAATGTCACTGCTGCTCATATGTTGCACTTTGACTGAACCAATTTCTCAGCAAGTTTATTTTGTTAGCTTATTCTTGGCTTATGAGCCGACATTGTTTTTGCTAAAAATGATTCTCTGCGTCTGTTGTCCCGGACAGAAAGGTTGCGGCTACCATCTGGATCTGTTCTGGGTGGGTGTCCTGATGGCAGCCTGCTCCTTCTTGGGCCTGCCCTGGTACGTCGCTGCCACCGTCATCTCCATCGCCCACATTGACTCTTTGAAGATGGAGAGTGAGTCCAGCGCTCCCGGAGAGCAGCCTCAGTTCCTCGGGGTCAGGTTGGTCCAAGGATAAATTAAATCATAGGACATAGAAATGAAAAGAAAACTGCAACTTGGGGAAAAAAAATCCCTTCAGGCTGCCACTGGCAATATCACAGTATGAGAGAAACACTTTGCTAAGTCCTTTGTTCTGTAGTTGAAGTCGACAGAGGGCTTGTGAAATTGACTTGACAGTCTCTTGTGTATATTTCATCATTGTCCAATATACAGAGAACAAAGAGTGACTGGCATTTTGGTGTTTGTTCTCACCGGAGTCTCCATCTTCCTCGCTCCAATACTTAAGGTATGAAGTGCACTGTGGATGAATGACAAGAGTCACATGAATAATACATGGCTTTTTGTATTTCTGTGCACTGTTTCTTATTGCTTGTAATCAGGGTTGTAATGGAGGGCAAAGCCATTCTGAGTTCAGGTTACTCACCACTTTCCTGACAGTATAACTGTTATTTGTCCATGGTTGTTTTTCTTAGGTTCGCCCTCTAGTGCTCAAAGTTCACTGTCTGTGTTATTATTTTCTATCATACTGCCTATAGTGTAGGCAATTTAGCAACGTAAACACATTGCATTTTTACTGACAATATTACATGACTTTCTGTCCTTCTTCTTACTCATAGTTCATCCCCATGCCTGTGCTGTATGGTGTCTTCCTCTACATGGGTGTAGCTTCCCTCAGTGGAATCCAGGTATGACATGTCGATGTTATTTATCATGATAAATTGAGTTATCAGGGCTGGACATCTTTCTTATTACATTTTTGACAGCAAACAGGAATCAGCTCATTTAAATCTGCCAAGTAACATAACAAGCAGGCAGGCAGACATAGTTGGTGGTAAAAAGGTCCAAATTTTGTAAAAGTTCAATTTGTGTGGAATGGAGAAATGAGGGGGTTGAATATATAAATTGTAGCTGTGGGTGCCTGATCTGTATGTGTATGTTTCTGATGTCTCATTATAACCAATATCTAGAGTAACAGAGTGGCATTTTGATGATTTCAAAAACCTTCAGGCTGGGTGAGTTTGTGCCAGAGCAGGTGCTCTTTAGTAACTTTCCTCCAGTCAACCGCAACTCACTGCACAGCCAAGCTGAGCTGTGGCGCATACAAATCCCCTTCCAAATAATTTAGGATTAATCATTCATAGCATAGGTCTGCATGGAATTAACCTGAGCCTCTCAAACCTTTTCCTCCTATCAAACTTCTCCCACCTGCTTCCATGCCATCCTCCACAGTTCTGGGACAGGATTAAGTTGTACATGATGCCGTCCAAGCACCAGCCCGACTTCTCCTTCCTCCGCCATGTTCCTCTGAGGAGGGTACACCTGTTCACGCTGATCCAGATCATATGTCTGGCTGTGCTCTGGGTCCTCAAATCCACCTTTTTGGCTATCATCTTTCCTGTTATGGTACGTGATAGAATACACTGTTGTTGGTATTATGCTCAGGGGATTGTCATGGAATTGCAGTTAAAACACTGGACACAAACACAGAAATAAAAGCACAGACACTTGTTGATCTGAAGATTAATGAAATTATTATTGATCAGTAAGGAGACAGAACTCGCACAAAGGGAATCATTCCTCTGTCTAGCAATACAAAGCCAGACTGACCTTTTTATAGTCTTCAGAGACAAAGAAATGATCATCAATTGGCCAAATCATACAAACTGATGGATTACAGCCACAGGATATAAATTTACATGCACATGTATGTTAGATAAGTGTTTTCTAAAGACACAAATCAGGTAAGAGCCCCAAGCCATATGTGGCCTTTGACCCCTTAACATGTCCTGTTTACTCCAAGACCCAGAATGGTACCTTATTTGGGCCTAAGCCAGGATGGAAAGAGAGGAGTTGGCCTCCTAAGGCACATTCCTTCTCTAAGGAACATGCACACATTACATAAAGAAGAGAAGTAATGATCATCCTCGTACAACTCTGCACTTTAAGTTGATAAATCAATCCTTTGGTCTTTGATTACCTTTACAGGGGCTAAAACTTTACTATCCTGTCCAAAGAGTATCTACACATTGTTGAGGGATCCTGTGTTGTTGTATCTGTGTGGAGGAGAGAAGTGATGCAGCTGTTTTTGCTTTAACATGCATAATGGATTTTCAGAAAGTTGGATATAATTTGATAATAAGAATAAAATCCAGGCTTCATCCAAGGATCAAATATGCTTTGAAGATGCTCCAGAGGTGGTCAGAGATGTGCTGCTGCTAAAACCTGCATCTTCAAACCAGCATTTTCAAATAAAACATTCTTATCAAAACTGATTGTCAGGATGCTAGTGAATGGGAACAAACACAACATGAATGAAGATTTAATGTCAATTTTAAACAGTGTAAATATGAGAGGAAGTGATCTGATTTCACTGTGTATATATACCAGTGATTCATGTTAATGTCATCTGTAAATGCCAGGCAGCTAAATCATGTGGAGATCCTAACCTGGTTATGAGATGAATGTTAATAAGGGGTACAAACATTCCTGTGTGTCAGTGTATCTCTGTGTTTAACCCTCAGATCCTGGGTCTGATGGTCATCCGGAAGGTGTTGGACATGATCTTCTCCCAGCATGACCTGGCCTGGCTGGACGACCTGCTGCCTGAGAAAGAGAAGAAGAAGAAAGATGACGACAAGAAGAAGGGGAAGGATAAGGAGAAGAAGAAGTCCAAACCAGACACCAGCGATGAAGAGGTGAGAAACTTGGGCTTCTGCTGCCCCCTGCAGGAATAAGGAATCATAAGGGATGTTCCTGATGATCAGATTTGAGTGTTTAATATGTTTGTGTGTGTGTGTGTGTGTGTGTGTGTGTGTGTGTGTGTGTTGGCTTGCAGGAGAAGTTCCACTCCTACTCAAACCATTCACCCAGCTCAGAGTCGGACTTGGATCGCAGGTACTGTGTCCTCAAACTGCACATCCCCTACAAAGATCTCATCTATCCTGATGTTGCACAGTCTCATTGGGGAGCATACTGCCAGACCGCTGCCACACACAGTGCTCTCTAACACACACACACACACACTCACATCCAAACATACACACACCATCTATTTACACAAGAATAAACAAGCACCTGTTATAAGTGAGTGTATGTGAAAATTTAGTCATACACAGTAAATATAATAATTTAAGGGTCGGTTCACCCAAACTAAAAAAAAAAAAGAAAAAAGATCTACAAGCCATTTGATATGCAAGCCATTTTTAACCAGGTTTTGAGATGTATGACTCAATACGGCAATACAATGGATGTAAATAGAATTTCATTTGTGGTGCTCACACAGCATGGAAAACTTATTTATTACGGTACATGGAAAACACCATGTGAGGTTTTAAATATGTCTGACTAAATAAAGGCTTCTAATATAACTCTTCTCTTTGCTCTGCCTGAAAGAGTGTCTGAAGAAAAATGTATTTTCTGTTTTAGGTACTGGAAAGTCACTTTTATATTTGTTAAATGTCAATTTTAAATGGTGTGAGCACCACAGACAAAATTCCACTCGTCAACAGTGTGTATAGACAGAATGGAAAGTAATTTTTACTGTATATACTACTGTATATACTGTATATAAAGATGGACGACACATTACCACTTCCTCCCACCAACAGCCAAATGAGTCCGGTAGCAACAGTAGAACCAGCAAAAACCAGTCAGTAACTAGCTAGCTAGAGCCTTAACCATTTTTACATTTAAGTAACAATATGTTCCTTTGGCTTTTGGGCCCAAAAAAAAATGGCCCAGTTTCAATTTGTGACCCTTCATTACAAGACACAGATTTTAGAACCCTAAACAACTAAAGTATGTATTTCACAAGAAAAAGGCAAAAAAAATAGAGTTTAATTTAAAGGACCAGTGTGTAACATTTGGTGGCATCTAGCAGTATGGACTTGGCAGAAATGGAATTGTTCTGTTACAGTTTCATTTAATTTGTTAAATTGTTGATTAAACACCATCTAGTGGTTGACTGTGGTATTTTCAGTAGTTACTTCATGTCTCATGTCATGTGATTAGGCAGGAAGCAAGAAGTTAATGTTTAGCCTCCTGAAAGACAGTATCGCAGACATGCAGTCAGTTAATCTGCATCCATCTGACCACATCTTGTGTACATGGCAGCATCGTCCGTATGTATATTATATTTTTATGCTTAAGTGCATTTCTAGAGTTTCATTTCATACAATTTGATCATTTTGTGAGAATATACTATATGCCTAGCCTCATCCTGTATTTGTTCATACACAGCGATAGCTACAGCTATATTTTCGCTACATTAAGTTAATAGAAATATTTACAGTGGTCTGGAGATTTAATTACTCCATCGTTATTGTAATTCATGTTTATATACAGTTAGTACTAAAAAGATAACTTAATAAGCTAAGCAAATAACAGCTTGTTGTCGAATTCAATGCAGTTTAAGTAATTACACTCTCTGTATCTGTTTTCAGTTTTACCTTTCCTTAGCCAATAAACCTGCGGGCAAAAATACAATCTTGTCTATGGAGTCTTGGTGAAAGTAAGGAGTTTGTTGAGCTGTCAAAATATTTCACTCATGTATGGAGGACAGCACAGTAAAAGGACGACTCCAAAGCACAGAGATAATGCAGTTCATGCTGGAAACACTGCATTGAGTCTAAAGGTATTCTGGATGATAGACTCCACTCCCAGATATCATGGAAGGAAAAAAATCACCTTCATATAAAACCAGGTCTTATGCCTCAGGTTCTTCAAGGCAATCAAGCCGCTCTTCCACATCTGCTGCTGCAGCTATTGCCGGGGCTAAAGCAGAGGCCGCCAAAGCACGCTTAGCCTTTGCTGAGAAAGTGATGACAATGAAGATAGAAAAAGCATGTCTAGGGGCATCAATGGACATGCTGAACCTAGAAATAGAAACAGCTGCAGCCAAAGCCGAAGCAGAGGTCTTAGAGGCAGCTACTGATACTACCAGTGAACGACATGGCTCTGAGTTTCAGCTTAATGCAACTCCCCTCAACCCTTTACAGCGCACTGAAGAATATGTGGCTGAACAAGCTAAGGAGCACGAAATCAGACAGTCAGAACCAGAGGTAAATTCACTCTCTCAGAACGAGGCTAGACAGGTTTACACAGAGCCACCAGCCTTGCACTCCATTCAAACCCCACACCTCAAAACAGTGAGTGACTTCGCTGTGGGGACAGGATCAGGATCAGACAGGATCATGGCTAAACAGTCACTACCAGCTTCTAATACAGCTCACCCTTTCAAGAATGAAGGATACGGCTACACAACGCATGCAATGTCATTCATGGAACCAAGTCCTCTGCTTCCTTCTCAGCCTACTCACCCCGCTCACCTCCATGATGACTCAACTATGACAGATTTCACCAGGTACTTCGCTCGTCGTTAGCTCATCACCACAAGTCTTTCATAGTTCAACGACCAACCAGAGCTTATAGGGCTTGGCGGCGGTCATTTCTTAACGCACTGAGAGGCTTAGAATTGACACCCAGCGAAGAAATGGATCTCTTGGTCAAGTGGTTGTCAGCTGAGCATGCTACACGGATTAGAGCCGTTCATGTGAACCAGCCTGACAGGGAGCTGAAGATGATTTGGAACAGACTGAATGAGTTCCACGGCGCACCTGAAGTAATTGAAGCTGCACTTTTCCAGCGGGTCGACAGCTTCCCCAAAATATCAAACAAAGATTACTCAAAGCTCCGTGAGCTGGGTGATCTCGTCATGGAACTGGACTCAGCAAAAGCAGAGGGAGATCTTCCAGGTCTAGCTTACCTCGATACTGCTCGGGGTGTTAACCCCATAGTCCAGAAGCTGCCCTACAGCCTACAGGAAAAGTGGCTATCCTTTGGATCGAGTTATAAGCAACAACATGAGGTAACCTTTCCTCCCTTCGCCATCTTTGTTAACTTCATCAACCATCAAGCGAAGATCAGAAACGATCCCAGTTTCAACCTTCCTGCTCAACCTGATGCCTTCTCTAGAGCAGATAAGGCTTCTTGGAAGTCATATAGGCCAAAAGAAGTCTCAGTTCATAAGACAGAGGTGTCACCTGAAGCTTCTTCTGCCCCAGATGTACATGCTAAGAGCACTGATGATCCTAAGAGGCAATGTCCTATACACAGAAGGCCACATCCACTGATTAAGTGCTGTGCCTTCCGTGCAAAGCCTTTGGAAGAACGCAAAACATTCCTGAAAGACAATAGAATTTGTTTTAAATTGTTCTTCTACATCACACATGGCAAAGTACTATGAATCCAGCATCAGATGTTCAGAGTGTGAAAGTAACAAACATGTCTCTGCACTCCACCCTGGACCAGCACCTCAGAACAAAGAGTCAGACCCCTCTTCAGAGCATGGCGGGGAGGAGGACCCCACAACACCTTTAGAAGCAACAACCAGGTGCACACAGGTCTGCAGAGGTGATCTCAGTGATAGATCCTGTTCTAAAATCTGTTTAGTTAAGGTCTACCCCACTGGTCGCCAGGAACAAGCACTGAGGGTCTACGCAATCTTGGATGAACAGAGTAACAAATCTCTAGCTTCTTCTGAGTTCTTTGATGTTTTCAATGTCCAAGGCCCCACTTCTCCTTATTCTCTCAGGACCTGCACTGGAGTGTTGGAAACTGCAGGAAGGAGAGCTTCTGGCTATCAAGTGGAGTCTTTGGATGGAAAGGTGAGCCTTCCACTACCAAGTCTTCTAGAATGTAACGAGATACCTAACAACAGGTCAGAAATCCCAACCCTTAATGCAGCTGCCAAATATTCTCATCTGAGGTCATTAGCTCACCTCATTCCAGAACTTGATACCAATGCTCAAATCATGGTTCTTCTTGGCCGGGACATTATTAGAGTCCACAAAGTCTGCAAACAAGTGAACGGCCCTCATGATGCGCCCTATGTGCAGAAGCTTGATTTGCGTTGGGTAATAGTAGGCAACGTCTGCTTAGGCAATGTTCACATGCCTGTCAATGTGACCACACTCTCCACCAACATGATGGAACAAGGGCACACCACCATTTTTGAGCCCTGCCGAAATGTCTTTTATGCAAGGGAAAAATATGACAACTTTAAGCCTTCCCACAATCCTGTAGTGCACTCTAGAAGGAAGCTCACCTGCACAAAAGATGACAACTGTGGCTCTACAGTTTTTCAGCAGACATGTGATGATGACAAAGTGGCACTCTCCATCGAAGATCTTGCATTCCTGCAAATAATGGAGCAAGGCCTCACAAAAGATGACAGTAATAGTTGGGTGGCTCCACTGCCATTCAAGTCACCTAGACCCCGTCTTCCAGACAACAGAGCTCAGGCTCTAAAGCGTCTTTCATCTCTAAGAAGGAGCTTTGAAAGGAAACCAGATATGAGACAACACTTTCTCACCTTCATGGAGAAGGTGTTTAAAAATGGTCATGCTGAAATAGCACCTCCACTCAAAGAAGGTGGAGAGCGCTGGTACCTACCTTCTTTTGGTGTGTACCATCCGAGGAAACCTGGCAACATCCGTGTGGTGTTTGACTCCAGTGCCCAGCACAATGGAGTGTCGCTTAATGACGTTCTGTTAACAGGGCCGGATCTCAACAGCACTCTCTTAGGAGTGCTCATCCGATTCCATAAGGAAGCTGTGGCAGTGACAGCTGACATCCAAGAGATGTTTCACTGTTTCCTCGTCAGAGAAGAGGACCGCAACTTCCTGAGATTCTTGTGGTTCCAGGACAACGATCTTGCCAAAGACATCATAGAGTGTCGTATGAGGGTCCACGTTTTTGGAAATAGTCCCTCCCTGGCAGTGGCTATTAACTGTCAGTCAGTACAGGATGGAGATCCACAAGTCAAGCAGTTCATAAGCCGCAACTTCTATGTAGATGATCGCTTGAAGTCCCTTTCTACAGCTGAGGCAGCCATTCATCTGATAAAAGAGACACAAAGAGTTCTAGCCCGCTCTAACCTCAGATTGCATACGATTGCCTCGAACAAGAAAGAGGTCATGGAGGCTGAGACCTCAAAGAGCCTGACACCTTACCTATGCAGCGCAGCTTGGGTCTAAACTGGGATCTCAAGTCAGACACCTTTACCTTCAAGGTAACCGATGAGGAAAAGCCCTTCACCTGTCGGGGTGTCTTGTCGACCGTGAATAGCATCTTTGACCCTCTGGGATTCATTGCCCCAGTCACAATTCAAGGCAAGTCAATCCTCAGAGAGCTCACATGGGACAACAGGGACTGGGACTCTCCCTTACCCCAAGAGATGGAAGGAATTTGGATTACGTGGCAGAGCTCACTTAAGGATTTGAAAAATCTCAAAATCCCAAGACCTTACACAGAGGTTTCTTCTTCAGGAGCAGCTTAGACCCATACATTGACACTGAAGGTCTTCTGAGAGTCAGGGGTTGCATTGCAGAAGCAGAACTTCATCAAGATGAGAGGAATCACCTGATTATACCTGGCAAGCACCATGTTGCAACCCTTCTGGTCAGGCATCATCATCAACATGTTCAACATCAGGGACGCTTATTCACAGAAGGGGCAATACATGCTGCTGGTTTCTGGATTATTGGTGGAAAGAGGTGTGTGAGCAGTGTTATTCATCAATGTGTCACATGCCGCAAGCTCTGTGGGTCACTTCAGTCACAGAAGATGGCCTGTCTCCCACCAGACCGTCTCACCATGGAACCACCATTTACAAATGTTGGCCTAGATGTTTTTGGTCCATGGATGGTTTCCTCACGACGGACAAGAGGAGACCTTGCACAGAGTAAACGGTGGGCTGTGATATTTACATGCATGAGTGTGAGAGCAGTTCACATCGAAGTAATTGAATCTCTCGACACTCCAAGCTTCATCAACGCTCTCAGGCGTTTCCTTGCTATAAGGGGCCCAGTGAAATGCATTCGTTCAGACAGAGGGACAAACTTTATTGGTGCCTGTAAGGAACTTAAAATTCCCTCCGACATTGACGATGCGTCTGTGCAGAAGTACCTCCTGGAACAAGGCTGCACCTGGACATTTAATCCTCCCCACGCTTCTGGAGCCTCTAAGTTGACTCATGAGGCTCTCACCACCCTTATGGCAGAAGTGACTGCCATCATTAATGCCAGACCCCTCGTCCCAGTGTCTACTGACAGGTTCAGCATCTGGCTCAAACCTTCTGGAACAAATGGAAAAGGCAATACCTTTCTTCTCTCCAGCCAAAAAGAAAGTGGCAATCCAACCAACCCAACCTTAAACCTGGAAGCATTGTACTCCTCAAGGATGATTGGCTGAAAAGAAATGAATGGCACTTAAGGCTGGTCAATCAAGTGTTCCCCAGCAAGGATGGAAAAGAAAAAGCAGAAATAAAAGTCTCCAGGAAAGATGGGACTAAACTCTTCTTAAGGCCTGTCACAGAGACAGTCCTCCTTCTTGCCCCAAAGAAAAAAGAACTGTGTTAAAGTGTGTAGTGGCTTTCAATCACGAGAGGCGGGGAGTGTTCTGTTACAGTTTTATTTAATTTGTTAAATTGTTGATTAAACACCATCTAGTGGTTGACTGTATTTTCAGTAGTTACTTCATGTCTCATGTCATGTGATTTGGCAGTAAGCAGGAAGTTAATGTTCAGCCTCCTGAAAGACAGTATTGCAGACATGCAGTCAGTTAATCTGCATCCATCTGACCACATCTTGTGTACATGGCAGCATCGTCCGTATGTATATTTTATTTTTATGCTTAAGTGCATTTCTAGAGTTTCATTTCATACAATTTGATCATTTTGTGAGAATATACTATATGCCTAGCCTCATCCTGTATTTGTTCATACACAGCGATAGCTACAGCTATATTTTCGCTACATTAAGTTAATAGAAATATTTACAGTGGTCTGGAGATTTAATTACTCCATCGTTATTGTAATTCATGTTTATATACAGTTAGTACTAAAAAGATAACTTAATAAGCTAAGCAAATAACAGCTTGTTGTCGAATTCAATGCAGTTTAAGTAATTACACTCTCTGTATCTGTTTTCAGTTTTACCCTTCCTTAGCCAATAAACCTGTAGGAAAAAATACAATCTTGTCTATGGAGTCTTGGTGAAAGTAAGGAGTTTGTCTGGCTGTCAAAATATTTCACTCATGTATGGAGGACAGCACAGGAATATAATATTCATAAGTATGTTTTAGTGTTTTTAGTGTTTTTGTTACCTTGGAATGAGCCCTTTATATCTACATAGGGAGCAGGTCCTCCTCCATGCAGCCCACCATGTTGCACCGCCACCATGTTTCTACAGTAGCCCAGAATGGACAATCAAAACACTGGCTCTAGAGAGGACCTAATGTAGGCTCTCCTACATACTTGGAAGGGGAGAGAGGGTGAGGGGTATTCAGTTGGTTGCAATCTGCAACCTCACCACTAAATGCCACTAAATCTTACATACTGGTCCTTTAAGTGAAAACAAAATAAACAGTTTTGTGTAAAGCAAATATCTTATTCTTTGCTAACCTTTAAACATCTGGGACCCCTCAGATTTTTTAGGGATTCCTTCGGGGGAGTTAGAATACATGCTCTGTGTAATTTGGATGAATCAACCCTTAAAGATATGAATGAAACAGTACATTTCAATAATGTCTTTCAAAAGCCTCCAATATTTAAATGATAGCTACAAACACTCACTTTATTCTGGTTGGACTATTTGATTTTAAACTTAGCTCTTATGTTGTTGTTGTGTTGTGTTGCATGCATTGCATTATATTTTGTTTCCTCTAATATTTTCCCCCATGAAGAAGAAACTACTAGTTGTGAATGTTGTGTACTGTTTACTTCTAAATGAATTCATGTTTTATTACATGCCCTCTAACAAAACAGTGCCCTTCAGTACTCTTTTATTCCTCCCTTCCTTCACTGTCAGGTTTTCAGATTAAATGTAAATGATACACATGAGCACTTTTATGGCTGAACAGATGATTAACATGTAGCTGTGTTCTCATAGTCCCTCATGTTTGGGTTCAGGTGTAATTACATTCAGTCTCCTCTCCATGCACTTTAAGGCAATGCAGATCTTTGTAATGCTATTAACTGTATAATCCTTGCTGCTACTCTTCCTGTGTCATGTGCTAAATGTCTCACAGTATGTGCACTGCGCCACCGCCCCTTTGTGCACACAACTGGGCATATTGTAATTCTTCCTTGATGTGTATTAGGTTATTCTGAAAGGCAGTGACTGTGAGGTGAAGGGTGATGAATGAAAATGCATGCTGTATAGTTTGCTCTTTGTTTAGATTAACATACAGTGTGTGGACTTTAAATAGATAAATAAAAACTAAAAGTGTGTTATGTTAAGTCTCTTGTGCATCTAGTCCATTTGGGAGCAAAAGAATTAGAGGATTTATTATAGGCCAGTTCATACACAACTGTATAATCATCCACATGCAACAAGCATCATTGTTTTGGTTGTTTCTTTTTCCTCCATGTGCTGAATCTCTTTAGCAAATCAGCCACACCTGCATGTGAAACATAGTTTGATCCTACTGTAGCTTTTTGCTCTCTGAACTTCCCTCCCTGAACTGAAAGTGCAGCTGATGAAGCGATATTCTGGTAACCTTTTTACACAGCACATGCTAAACATTTTTTTTTTTATCTTTCTGGCCTCTGTGGGTTTTTTTTCTTCCTTTGTGGGAAATTGGGAAATGATGTATCATGTCTGCATTGCTTTAAAAGAGGCATGGTTTGGGATTGACAGTTTAAGCGATTAAAATATGTATGAATTTGTTTTGCAATTTGCTATCAAAAATTATGCAATGTAATTTTTATGCCTGCATTTATCAGCAATCCTTACAAACCTATTTGTTTGGTAAAGTACAGTAATGACTGAATGACAGGAGACTCTATCTGGGCTGTAAGAATGTTCTTCTTTAAAAAAAAAAAAAAAAAAAAAATAGATATAGCTTCCAAATAGAGTTCTGCATGTTCTAAATCCAAAGTACAAAGTACCAGAGTAAAAGTATAATATTTACCTGGAAATACTACCTCAAAATTGCTCTTAAGTAGAGTACTTGAGTTAAAGTGCTTTCCTCCATTTTTACTCTAAATTACTAAATTTCCAGTGTGATAAAGATTCTGATTTTGGCATCAAAACTACCCAGTCTCTTCCATTATTGTTAAGAAATATTTAAGAAATTCCAGTCTGAATGATCAAAATCTCATTTTCCAGTTTGGGAAAACTTAATCAATTTCGGACAAGTGTTGAAATTGGGCATGATAGGCATGATAGTAAAAACGACTTGAGGTGAAGGTTTGCAAAGCGCAGCAAACATATTCCCTCTTCCCAGCCTCCCCCCTCAATCACTGCTTTACACTTAATCCTCGAGTTTTTAACCCCAGAGTTACCTTTTCTTGTCACTCTCAGCCATAAGACATTGTGACCAAGGACTCTATGAGTTTTCCTTACAGTCAATCAACACAGCAGCTCTTCTCACACATTAGCTCCTTTTTCTTGCTCATCAACTGTCGTGAGCTGCTAGTTTTTGGCTGTTGTCATCATGCCATGTGGCTGAGCTCCTTTGCCCTCCCCGGCCTCCACCCTCAAACCCTCAGTGTCTTTGGCTGTGGGTGTGTATGGTAATTGGAGCTTGCCCTTCCTCAGCATTACCCTCCACCTGAAGATCTCCTGCCCGTCGTCTCCGGCCGTGCCTATGGGCCGAGGGATGGCCTGCCCTGTGCCCCAGGTCAAGATCGAGATGGAGTCAGACTACGACTCGGACATCGACCACCACCGGCCCCGGGACATGAGCAGTGAGACTACGTTATAAAGCAAGAGACTTGATGTCTTGCTGACAGAGCAACGCACAGTGAGGTGTGGGCAGACTACAGGATGCTGTGCAGAGCCACTGCTGACCCACAGACAGTATGAGCTGGCACAGACTGACAGCTGTGTGCAGACTGACACCTTAACAGACTGGCTCAAATAGGACCGATCCAGTCAGAGCAGCTGGAGACGTCAACATTTTAAAAATGGTGCATTTGTGAGAAATTTCTCTTGAAATAATATATTAAATACTGAATTTATTTATTTATTTATGTGTATGATGTAAATGGCCATAACAAGAAAGGAAATATTTATCTGTATGTGCTGTATAGGATCATATTTGATGTGAAAATATTAATATTTATACATAATAGGCATCTATTAATATTGTACTGTTGTTGTAATTACTCTAAATCCAAACTAAACTTGAAATCAGTAAATAAAATCTTATTGTACGATAATTTCACATCAGCCTCTGTGTACAGAGTTTGATTTTGAGGCGGGAAATGTGAAAACAAGTATGATTTAATAACTAATTTACATGAAACTGTAAAACTGTACAAAGCCATGCCTTTTCATTATGTTAGTCTGTGATGTATATTTGTGTTATGGTGTGTTTGAATATGCTGTAGTGTGCATCTGATCCCAGAGATCCAGCTCTCCTTTTACAAAAAGAAACAACCAAAAGTCCTGATGTTTATGTTGCAGGTTTATGTTTGTGTTTTTTCCTCTCATGGACTCTGTATGAGAATATAATTAACTTCCAGCACAACACTACATGATATGACAACAATTAAGAAATGCGCACACACATATAGGATATTCTTGAATTGACAGTTATAATTTATGTAATTAAAAATATTCTAAATTATGTGTGTTATGTTATATGTGTTGTTTTGTGATGAACCTCGTGATTTTCATGCCGGCAACAGCCGTGGACGGACGCATCAACTGCCTTTTAAATTTCCACCAATACTATTAACAGCAGTTACAGTAGCAATAACAGTAGTAGAAGTAACTACAACAGCAGTAATGACAGTATTAGAGAACAGTACTGTAACCATATGATCACCTGTCTCATATCACCAAAGTAAAGGTTGCTCTTGGTGAAGTCCTTGCCCAGGGTAACATTTAGGGTAACCTCTGCATTGTCGAAGTGGTAGCTCAGGTCCAGGTCTTCATTTATGTCATATTTGACCACAAAGGCCTTGTGGCTATCCAGACAGCACCCCCCACAGTCTGGGTAGAGCAGGGAGGTGAGCGGATGCAGGTACTGCTCACGAAGAGGTGTGATGAAGCCCTCGTCAAAGCCCAGTTCATTCAGGAGGATCTGGAGTGAGAGAGAAAATGAGACACACATCATGAATAAAATGATTTATAGATGATGTGGCCCTCATGTTTAATTCTCTGACCTTCTCGTGATTATATATATTTCAGTCAGAGGTTTAACATTTTATAGACTCTTAATTGAAGGTTTTTACTGAAGCTCAGCCTAAAACCACATAAGCACCAGAGCACATACCCACAATTAATTTCTTAAAAACACACTGTAAAATAACCCCTGACATTCCCTGACTTTCCTGGAAGATTCATCAAAGTCCTTTACCTGTGTACCTGCCTGGAATACACCTCTCATATTTCACGGAGTTCCAGATCCTTAATGACTGATGGGACCACAGCAGGCCAAAGATTCAAATGTCAATGCACAATAAAGATGAAATATAAATCACTGAGCAGTGATTAAATGGTGTTTTAAGGGAGTTTCAGCCAGTAGAAATGGATACTTTACCCCGTAGTGGTTCATGGTGTTGGGTCTTCCTTTAGGGGCTGAAGACTGCTCAAAGTGCTCCAGCTCCTCCACCAGCTCCTTGCAGAATGAAATAATGCATGAAATTACCACCAAAACTCGAATGAGTCACAACTCATAGTTTCTGTTTGAGTGTAATCGTCACAATTCAGTTGACATTGTGTGTGCAGCACTGCACAGCACTTCATTTGTGCTGCAAAAGTCTGTCACTCACTCAAAACTTTAACTCATTGGTCAAAAGCAAATAAGTTAAATAATCCACAGAAAATGTATTTGCAACTATTGAGATATTTGAATAAGCATTTTTAAACAAAAAAGATATTTTCTGTTTCAGCGCCTAAAATGTGACAATTTGTCAGACATGAGAATAAACTGAATGTCTTTGAGTTCTGAACTGAACATCTGAAGATGTCACTTTTGACTGCAGTACATTGACCCTATAATAAAGTCAAATCTACAGCTGACTGAATAAATGCACATCATACAAACACCAGTTTCAACAGTCCATTCACAGGTGTCTGGTATGTCTTCTATTCAGTACCTCATATGCAACAGTGAAATTAAAGTACAGTTAAAATAAATGTCTCACTCCAACAAACTCATGTAATTGAAGGATTTATTCAGAACTGAAAAAAGTCAATCTCCTCAAATACCAAAACACTGATGTCCTTGTGGTCACACCGTTTCATCTGACATTGTGATACACAAGATATTTTGGCACAGTGTCATTCCCCCCCACGTCTTCTCACAGGCAGCATATAATATTGTGTGAAAGTGAGCTATGGATTTGGGAATTTCACACACTGTTTTCAGAATCATTTGACTAAGGAAAACTCATGCAAGGCAGACCAGCACAAGCCTGGTTTATTGGCAGAAAAATAAATGCTTTATGTTTCCTCCCTCCTTTGAGTATACTTCTTTAACCTTGCTGACTGCTTTTACCTGAACAAACAGTACAGGTTTGGGTTCATGCCTGTAAACATCATAATGAGGTTAGAGTCCAGTTAAGTTCAGATTCCAATTGTTAAAAACCCATTTACAGTATGTGAGCTTTCATAACTGACCTTCAACAAGCAAAGCTCTGAACACAAAACTCATACAGTAATACTCAACTTCAAATCTCGACACACACAATGAAAACAAAATAAATTAAATTAAATTACTTTTATTTAATTAAATCTCTCAAATTAAAAACTTGTTTTCATCAAAAGAGGGTCTGCGTTGGTGATTTCATGAACAAAACGGTGCAATTCATTTTGAAAACTTTGATTTCATTTATTAAATGTGCTTTACTGTAAGATAATAATAATCGTTTTGACAGCAAACAAAAAGAAAGAAAGATTTTTTCTGCCATACATATCTAATGTCTGATGGTGAAGTAATTTGCCATTATGCAACAGTGCTGCTCACGAGAAAACTGTAGTGAAAACTGACTCAAAGCCGTCATGAAATTGTGTAATAAGCTGAATTTATTTCCATATCAAACAGTAATAATGAGGCTCGAAAACATCTGAGTGCTTTCAATTTCTTGTTTTCTCTTATAACTCAGCCTTGCATGGCATAATGGATACTGTTTGTTGTCAACAAAAAATATGAAAAGCAGCTCTTATAATGACCACTTTGTATTCAAAGTGATCTACTTCTCTTTGGAATCTTACATGCTGAGAGGATATCAAAGCACTTTCCAGCTCACCTGCCTCTTCCTCCAACAAGTCAAAGAGATCTTCTTCACTGGTGTCGCTGCTGCGACAGAACTTGAAAATCTACCTGAACTTTGGAGTGAGGTAGGACTCCTGAGGAGAGTCAGAGTGCAGATCTGTCTCAGTGAGGTGCTTCTCATACATTGTTAACAGAGACATATTATGCGTTTTCTTATTTAAATTGAGCTGGCATGCTGTGAGCGTTTTTCCATTGCAAAGCAGGAAATGTTGGATTTGCATCAGCAGTAACTTAACATCAAGCTCCCCAGGAATAGCACAGGGCTTTGATGCCAATTTGACATAGTGGCCAAACCATATAACTACAACGTCATGTGAGGCTTTTGGGCCCAAGATTATTTTGCCCATAGACTTACATTGTGAAAGAGACCTCTGTAAATCAGTAGATAAAGTTTTTTGAGTGTCACAACCCTCACAGAGTTTAATCCATTTGGTCTGATCACATTTTGAAAGTCTAAAAGAGCCACACAACATTTTATTCCCATTCAAGTTAGTTAGAAGGCTAAATCTAGTTAGCAGTCCCGGCCGGCAGAAGTCTCTAGTGAGCATGCTCCATGGGCCCATAGAGTGTGTGCAGTATGTTTTCATCCGGGTAACTTTTCACAGCAGGAAGTGGTGTTTTTGGCTTCATGTGCCACTGAGCAACTTTCATAGGAATGAACAGGATCCAGCCTCAAATGCTATATCAATTTCTCTTCATACATCCATGCTTAACATGACTCTGATACAGCTATCCCCTTGGCAGGATTCCTGAGAGCTGGCCAATCAGAACAGAGTGGGCTCATCAGGAGGAGGAACTAAGACTGCCTGTTAGAGACAGAGGCTGAACTGAGGGGCTGCCTAATGACCAGTATAATATGAATACAGAGTTCATTCACAGTTTTTTGAACTGTGAATCATGCAGAGCTACTCTAGTGGAGTCCCAGAATAAAAAATATAGAGCTGGAAATGAGCATAATAGGTCCCCTTAAATGAAAGCATTAGTGGTGGCTGCTGCAGTAAGTACCTGCAGATAGTAGACATGAGGATGGCACGGCTAGTACACGTCTTTTATAACAGCAGCTCTCTCTGCAGACGTCACAGCTAGACACCATCGCCTGTCCACTTCCTGGGAAATCTAAACAGAATAGTTAGTTTCATTATGTAGACCATTCTAGGTTTACAGGGTCTACATCAAGTGATGACATTGTGAGTGAACAATTATGTGCCAAAGACTGTTAGAGAATATAACAGCATGTTTACTGTATGTTGTGACTGCATAGAATGACAATGCATTATATTTACACTTCTCTCTGAAAACCAAACGTAAAAAAATATGGACAACATTTTTTTTTCTTTTTAAAACAAGATCCCCTCCAGGCATGTTTTAAGATATGTAAATACTCTGCCACAGGAGGGAACATTGTAAACAAACACAACTCAACCATATCAATTAAATGCAGGAAATGTATCTTGTTTTCTATGCATGTCCTGAGAATTAATCTGTTGTGCATCAGGGACCAAGCAGTAAGGCTCAAGAACACCAGGTGTAAAAAGCAATAAAATAATAATTTATTTATAACTTAATTTCAACTTAAATTGTTTTTTCAAAATACAGAAATAGGAAAACTAGAAAAAAAGTACTTTCAAAAACTAGGGCCCTTAGGTCAACTAAAACTAAAACAGCCACCTAAACTGAACTCAACATAACAGACCAGACAAATGACACAAAAGGAGGGTTTATATACACACAGGCTAGCCTACACAGATATACGAGCAGGGCAGGAACAAACAATTAACTTTATATCACAAATGAACCTTAATCTCAACAAAGATTTAAATCAAGAAACTATTTACAACCAATCTGTCAAAGCAAGAAAAATAAAACTTAAAGTCCCAAAGTAAGGCCATCTTCACTGGCATCAACTCTTTTGGCCAGAGGGAGGACTCTTTTGGCCAGATCCATGAAAAAAGACAAAGATACAGCATGATTTAATGCAGCAAGAAATATTAATGACTGAATGTTAACCCAAATGCATGCACTCAAATCAGCAAACTGTCAATAATAAAGTGTGTGCTGTATAAAAACAAAAGACTATATGTAATGTCATTATTTGAAATGTTTGCATGTTAAGTGTTGAAAGGAAACTACTGACGACTGCCTGTTGTTTTAAGTTTTGAAAATATAAGAGTGAAGTTATGAAAGAATAAAGTTCTGCACACACAGTCAGTGATATCAGTGCGTCCACACTCACCTCTGTAAAACTCATCTGGTATCTGTGAGAGACGCAGAAAGAAGAGAAACACTATTACAATGTGCGCACACACACACACACATGTACACACACACACAGACAGCTGATAATCAGTCAATCAACCAATGAGTAAATCAATCAATCAGTGCATCATGTTGACAGAACACAAACGTGTCACCGTCATCAGGACCAATCAGCGCCTCTGATGTGATGAGTCAGAGTTTATGTTTCTGTTGATGACATATCGCTGCAGAAATATGAAATATGTCGCTGAAATATGATACAAGTAAGGAGAATCTGAGCGACAAGGACTTGGGGGGGGGGGGGGGGGGGGACTAGAGATGAGAGGAACAAAAAAAATCAGAAAAAGAAGAAGACTAGGAGAAGAGAAAGCAGGAGGAAGATATGCAGGGAACAGCAGGAAAGGTTGAGAAAGACAAGTGAGATAAAGAAGAAGGGGAAAGAGGGATGAAGAGATGGAAGTGGAAAAGGAAGTTCAGGTGTAGAAGGAGCAGGAAGAAGAGGAAGAAGTTTGTTGGAGGAAGGAGTAGAAGAAACATGGTTCGTAAGGATTCTGTGCTGTAGGCCTCCACCTGGTGGCCATAAAGCAAACTGCATGTGTATTTAACCTCACTGACTCTAGTTGTACTGAGACATATTTACAAAACATCATTATTTCTAGAGTGCTGTCACTAAAACGGGTCCATAAAACAAGGTCGTTGTGACCTCTGACCCTTGACTTGCTTTCTGCTGGTTACATTTGGATTCATAAATCTTAAAACTTAATGTCTAAAATCCTGTAAATAGATCTCTTATAGACACATATGACAAGTTTATGAAGTTAAAGTCTCAACAAATTAAGGTGATTTATGCTTGAAGCGACAGCTAACAAGAGTTGTGCTGTAGATGTACAGATGATTTATAGTTCATCATCAGATTGCTCCTCTTGATGGCATCCCTGCAACACTTTACAGATGTACCATGTACATCTGGGGCTTCATATTTTCACTATTTTTTGACAATAAACAAAATAATCAATTAATTGAGAAAATAATCGACAAATTAATCAATAACGCAAATAATCAGTCGTTGCAGTGCTACATGCCACACATTAAAATAAGTGCAAGATGTTACAGATTTTTTTATGATCTCTACATTGAACAGCGAGCTAACACCTTAACTCAGTTTAATTTAACACATCAAGAATCAGTGACTCTGAGAAGATGAAGCTGCAGGAAAATTATGAGAGCCTGTATGTACCTTCTCTCATGAAACTCAACAGAGCGGTGAAAATAAATCATGAACACATGACGATGAATTGATTGTCAGGGGCTGAGCTCAGCTGCTGGTTCTGTTGTGTGACTCGAGCCATGAAAGAGGCCATTAAACCTTTATCGACACCTTAGTACGACTGCAGGCCTGCAGCCTGCAGCCTGCAGGAGAGCAGGACAGGAAAAAGTTCCCACACACCGAACAGAAATGTGGGCTTCCAGATTACTCACAAGTTAATGCTCATACAATATGTTGTCTATATGGTGTCACGACACAGGTGATACACAACAAGTCAAAGTCTGTGATACATGTAAATATCTGTCAGACCACAATAACACAACAAAACAAGCCCTCAAATGTTGAATTACATGTGCAGATTAAGCAGGGTCATTCCACAGAGAACACAGGAGTTTTTACGCCTATTGCACTTGAACTGAGTCTAAATCTACAACCTGAGGGAAGACAGTCAAACTCTTCAAACTCTGACCAGCCTTTCAAATGACTTCATGACCAGTTATGTCAACAATGGACTCCTGAAGGAGCAGCATGGAGCTACCATCAACAGCCTGGAGACCAAAGCAATGTCTGAGAGGGCAAAGTAAAGACTAAAGCGTTGTGTCGGCAAGAGAAATTACAATATTGTTTTTGACTTAGGTTTCAAGGTTTATCTTTACCTACTCTCATCCTCCAATGACAGCAGTATGGAGGAGACTCGGAAAAATGTAGATATTTGCCTTAAGGAAAGGGTTTCAGAAGTTTTTCAGAAGAAGGCCCAGCACAGTGAGAAGATGGAGCAGTTCTTGCTGAAGGAGAACGTGGCCCTGTGAAAGGAGATATAGTTATAAAGAGAGCCTCGACCACAAGAAGGTAGGATGTTGAAACATTAAAAATCCTTGTTTATTATACAGTGTGTGGGCTGGAAGACATCTATTGCTGCTACCAAATAACATCTAATTGGATTCATTACATGTTGAAGTTAAAGACAGCTCCAAGCCAAATTACCAATAGTATGAAATATTGACAATGTGTGCGTGCAGAGAAATGGTGTAAATCTGACTAAGGAGACATCTGGATTTGAACTAGAGACCTGTTGATCTGCAGTGACATGTTTTACCACTGAACTATCCTCCCACACTGTTGTGTTGTCAGACAGGACCTGGCCTCAGTGTGTTTGAGAGAAACTAGCAAAGAAGTATCCTGTCATTGCTTCTTGTGGCCACAGTGGCCGCTATTGAACAGATGTTTCATACTCTCATTTAACGTAAAGATGACATCAAAGTGTCTTTGATTCCTGCTGGATTTCTAATCATATCCAGTGGGTATTGAACTTGAATGAATTCAGAGAGACTTCCTGCCCATCTGCTGTTCCTCTGGCTTCTGCATGTCTTTTCTCATTATCTTACAATAATTTAACATTTTCAAAATTTATTTAATGTCCTCATCCACTCAAAAAGGTCTTTTTATTCATTCAGACATCATTCAGATCACTGGAGCTAAATGGGGAGTCCAAGCTACATCACTGAAGGATGAAAATATAATGTTTTTCATAAAGCAACATAATACATCAATTTAGGGGGCATCCGGATTTGAACCGGAGACCTCTTGATCTGCAGTCAAATGCTCTACCACTGAGCTATACCCCCATATGGCTTCCCTCTAGAACAGAACTTCCAGTTTGGTCCTCTTCCCATCATCCTGTCTCCACAGAAAAGAGACCCTGAAAGTGTCAACAGATCCCCTGTTACTGTTGGCCAAATACAGGCTGGAGGACCTTGTCTTCATATTCCGACCCAGGTCGAAACCAAACCAACAGTACCTGCTCAGTCCAGCAGCAGCCTCTCAACAGGTGTGATATGATATGCAAGGATTTTGTCCTCAAGGGAAAGTATTGGGTCCATTTACTGTTAGACTTATGAATCATAACTCTAACTACATCCCTTGTTTATGTGTTCACCTGTTCATTTGATCAAACACTAGCTACACATAGAGGATAAACTGCAAAAAACCTGACTTTATAGAGCCCCTTTTTCATTGAAAGGTACTCTACAAACAAACCTGCCTGCCCTTGCCTTTGTTAAAACATCCAGTGCTTTGATTTTATCCAGTAAAAAGGTGAAAGAACACTGTTAATTTAGTAAGTGATGAAATATTGATTTTAAGTTGACTAATGTGTCACAAACATTGATAAATACTTAGCATGCTAACATGCTAAACCAAGAAGGTGAACATGGTGAACATTCTATGAACACTAACATATTAGCTTTGTCACTGGGATCTTGTTAGTGTGCCGACTTAACCATTTAGCTCAAAACACAGCTGAGTCTAAGTAGAGCTTCACAGAGCTGCTAGCATGGCTGTACTTTTTATTCACATATAAATGTGTTTTTTATATTAATGCTGCGGCTCTGTATGTCCCTCAGGAAACTCTGCAATCGGAAAACATCCAGCTCCACAGTTCTCAGCAGGAAGAGAAGCCTCTACCTCTGACTGCTGAATCAAATCCAAACCTGCTCCAACAGTTAGAGAGTGATGAAAGTTCTGGCTGTCTCCTTTTGCAAAATAAAAGCTCAAACTACTGTGATCCTGCCGCTCGCTTCTATCCTCACTAGCCTGTTAATATATATTTGTAGCTGTCATTTGCTGATTGCGAAGTTATTTTACTGTTAAGATTAATCTGTGGACTGATTTTTTTAATTAATTAATTAATAGTTCAGTCTCAGCCAAAGGTGTTTTAGTTTACAGTAATATAAAACAGAGAAAATGATCACATTAGAGTTGAGTGAGTTGGAACCAGAGAATGCTGCATTTTATTCTTGACACAGTGCCAGCCACTCAGAATTGCTGCGCCCAGCCAGCTGCCAGCTGGATATATCCATTCATTCCATTCAGACAAGCACAGATCTGTATGGGACCTGTCATAGACCAGCTGGCAATTTTAGATGGCTGCATTTGTAAATGACTTAAACAATAATGTAGTCTAATATTATGCTAACGTGGCCTTCAGCCACTTCAAGCAGAGGTGAGAAGCGGGCTACAGAGGAATAACTTCAATTCTTTACTTCACACCCCTAGATCTTTTTTTTTTTTTAACTTTCAAACCTGTAGTCTTCAGCCCCAACTGATGCTGACTCAAGTGACATCACTTTAGTTAATTTATCAGATTTCACATGGCTCCCTCTGAAGTCATTAGTATTACTGACTTCTGGGTTTATGAACAAAGACAGATTCCAAAAACTTTTGGCAGATAAATATGAGAAGAGATGATGTCCTGTAGGTATTTTTAATTACACTCTCTCTAAACCATCTTTAGCATGATAAACCCCAGAATTAGAATACCATTACTATTATTAATAGTTTAAATAATAGAAATTAGATCATTCCAATTTGGAACACAGTCAAAATGCATCATTAAAATAAATTAAATTAAATTAATTTATTCTTACAATCTCGGTGGGAAATGCCTCAGTGTCTGTTTTGATACTACCACTAGGGGGTGCCAACATCAGAAACTCTTTTGGTCCCACGTGTGGTGGCTTTAATAAAAGGCTGACAGCTGCAGGAAATGTCACGTCAATGCACACGAAGCGTTCAGCAGGGGAGCCGAGTGTTTGGTGAATCCATCAGCGAAGCCTTCTCCTTCCACCAGTGTGGGTCTCCTGTTGCACATGGGGCACAGCTTGTTGCGCTCCTGTGAGGCTCTCATCCAGATAATGAGGTTCCAACGCTGGCCGGAGGAGATGGGCAGGGCCCCGTGCATGTGTTGGCCCCGATGGAGGAGACCCTCAGTCACCCTGTGTTCGACCTCTGAGCATTCAGTCTCGCTTAAAGGCACCTGCAGGGGGAACAAAAGCATGGAGAGGAACTCATTCATTTTTTATTACATAATGATACAACTGTAAAATAAAAGAATATTTTAATTCTCCACTCTACTCTACAACAGTAGTAAGACTAATTACAACAGCAGTAATTACAGTATTAGAGTACAGTACTATAACCATATGATCACCTGTCTCATATCACCAAAGTAAAGGTTGCCCTCGGTGAAGTCCTTGCCCAGGGAAACATTTAGGGTGACCTCTGCGTTGTCGTAGTGGTAGCTCAGGTCCAGATCTTCATTTATGTCATATTTGACCACAAAGGCCTTGTGGCTATCCAGACAGCGCCCCCCACAGTCCGGGTAGAGCAGGGAGGTGAGCGGATGCAGGTACTGCTCACGAAGAGGTGTGATGAAGCCCTCGTCAAAGCCCAGTTCATTCAGGAGGATCTGGAGCGAGAGAGAAAATGAGACGCACATCATGAATAAAATGATTTATAGATGATGTGGCCCTCATGTTTAATTCTCTGACCTTCTCGTGATTATATATATTTCAGTCAGAGGTTTAACGTTTTATAGACTTTTTATAGGTTTTTACTGAAGCTCAGCTTAAAACCACATAAGCACCAGGGCACATACCTATAATGAATTTCTTAAAAATAAAATAAAATAACCCCTGACATTCCCTGACTTTCCTGGAAGATTCATCAAAGACCTGTAGCTGTGTACCTGCCTAGAATACACCTCTCATATTTCATGGAGTTCTAGATCCTTAATGACTGATGGGACCACAGCAGGCCAAAGATTCAAATGTCAATGCACAATAAAGATGAAATATGAATGACTGAGCAGCGATTAAATGGTGTTTTAAGCGTGTTTCAGCCAATAGAAATGGATACTTTACCCCGTAGTGGTTCATGGTGTTGGGTCTTCCTTTAGGGGCTGAAGACTGCTCAAAGTGCTCCAGCTCCTCCACCAGCTCCTTGCAGAAGCTTCTCTCGAACACGGGGAAGCGATACACCCTCGGAGCTTCAAGATGGTGCAATTAATGAAAGATGCAATGCATCATTATAAGTAACTATTGGTGTCAATATAAACAGATGATATCCATGATTTCTGTCACAATGAAATAATGCATGAAATTACCAACAAAACTAACCCAAATTACTCAACTCATTTTTTAAGCACATTTTCTGAAATACTTCTACAATTCTCAAAACGTTGAGTGCAATCGGGAATCTGTCAATCTGCTAACTGGCCTTTTTTTTTTTTACTAGTTAATGAAAAAAAATAATAAAAACAAATAATGAAAATAATATTATAATTTACAGTATTTCAGCTTTCATAACTGACCTTCAAAAAGCAAAGCTCTGAACACAAAACTCATACAGTAATACTCAACTTCCATATCAAACAGTAATACTGAGGCTGGAAAACATCTGAGTGCTTTCAATTTCTTGTTTTCTCTTATAACTCAGCCTCGCATGGTATTATGGATACTGTTTGTTGTCAACAAAAAATATGAAAAGCAGCTCTTATAATGACCACTTTGCATTCAAAGTGATCTACTTCTCTTTGGAATCTTACATGCTGAGAGGATATCAAAGCACTTTCCAGCTCACCTGCCTCTTCCTGCAACAAGTCAAAGAGATCTTCTTCACTGGTGTCACTGCTGCGACAGAACTCGACAATCTGCCTGAACTTTGGAGCGAGGTAAGACTCCTGAGGAGAGTCAGAGTGCAGATCTGTCTCAGTGAGGTGTTACTTATACATTATTAATGAAAGCATTAGTGGTGGCTGCTGCAGTAAATACCTGCAGATGGTAGACATGAGGATGGAGCGGCTGGTACACGTCTTTTATAACAGTGGCTCTCTCTGCAGATGTCACAGCTAGACGCCTTCGCCTGTCCACTTCCTGGGAAATCTAAACAGAGCAGTTAGACAGTGTCATCACTTGATGTAGACCCTGTGAACCTGGATGGTCTACATAATGAAACTGTTACAGTATAACATGTTTACTGTCTGTTGTGACTGCACTGTATCATAATGCATTATATTTACACTGTTATCCCTGAAAACCAAGGTTAAAAAAAACAAAATATGGATATTTTTTTTGTTTTAAAACCATAACCAGGCTTTAAGATATGTAAATTATCTGCTTTGAATAATAAGCGACAGGGTTTTTCAACAAAAAAAGATAAGCTGCCTCGTTAAATCTTCTTCCTCATTGAAAAAATATATTTCATATAAATAGTTTTCATTTATTTATATTTCAAATAAAATATTTTTCATTTTAAAAGTTCGACTGCTGGACTCAAGATGCCTCCTGCTTCACTGAGAGGTCCATTCCCAATATATGTGCGCTGGAAGCTTCAAGTTCCCACATTGAACTTTTTGTGCACTGGACTAGGATTGGCTCCAGACCAGTTGTGATGTCACAAATCAATCTTCATCTACAATACATCTACGATATTTCCCTCTGAAATGTAATGGAGTGGAAGTATAAAGTAGCATCACATGGAAATGCTCAAGTAAAGCACAAGTACCTCAAAATTGCACTTAAGTACAGTGCTTGAGTAAATGTAACTAAGTAAACTTAGTTAATTTCCACCGATGCTTAAACACACACACCCACACACACACTTTCTTGCCTTTTTGAGGACATCCTCAAACTGTTGGTCAGTCACGCAGCCAAGCCTCTGAAGAAGCTGTAAACATGAACAGTTTACTCAGGTCAGTAAAGCTCACATATTGTACAGCAGAGTTGAAAAACTACAAAACAAAACAAAACAAAACAGAGGAACTGACTGTGTGATAGTCCAGTCTGAACTGCTGCTCTGTTACGAAGCGAACATGGAGCTTGTAGTCCTCCAGGTAAATGTTGTCAGTTGTGAAACAGCTACAGATATAAAACGGTGACTTTCCGTCCTCTTCGTTTTTCATTACTGCCTGCAAGAGGGTGACTGTAATTTAGATGAGACAGAAAACAGAATTACGCGACTCAGACTGATAGCTGTCAAGCCAAACAGCTCCTTCTGTTAGCAGCCATAGCATGAGAACTTCCGCTTCACACTCTACAAAGCAAAAGCTTGGTCCATTCTAAACAAATACTATTAAAAACATCAGTGGTAGAAAGTAACTGAGTACATTTATTCAAGTGCTGTACTTTCAATGTGATGCTACTTTATACTTCCACTCCACTACATTGATACAATGGATAATATAACAAGCTTTTAAAATACAATACATTGTTAAAGATGAAACCAGTGGTTACCAACCTTTTTGACATCTAACAAAAAGCAGTGTGTAGTCGGGGTCACATTTCAGATGTCTAATAGTTGTTTACAGCTCCACCAAATAGTGAATTTTTCCTCTCACATGCTTTCATTTCAATAGATGTTCAAATGTTCAAGTGTGTCTGATATAACAATACCTTATTTGTGATAGTGACACTTTGTTTGTTTAAATGGCCGACACTGTTTCAATTATTTAACCCAACATCACTCGGAACGTTGGGCGAATTAGATACGAGGGGTAGTGCCATGACTCTTGATTTATTTTGAAAGAGCACACTGGAAGTGTATGTATGCTATTGCGTTTCCTTTGATGCTAGGTAGAGTGGTGTCATCACTATACACTGCCCTCCAGTGGTCTTACTGTGTAAGCGCACTCCTCTATTTTAAACTGTGCAGTTAAGCTACTGATCTGTTTGTACAAATAACATAGTTGACACCCGTGACACATTATTATGAATATAATTATTACGGTCATTGAGTCTATAAGCACCAAGGCAGAAACAGCAGTGAAGTAAAACATCCGGTGAAAACTTTAGAAGTATACGTCTTTATTTACACACAGTGACCACAGATATTCTATTGACTTTCATGAATGTAGGTGGACAAAACTTCCCCACATGTTGTGTTCATTTCAGAGCAGTTGTGTTTCATTATATGACATCTCTAAAAAATTATATTATTCTTAGAGATGCAATACCAACACCACTAGAAGACAATGAACAATCAAACGTCGAAGGCAAACATTGTAGCCTGCAAACTAACGTTTGAAATAGAAATTTCAAAACAGAGGTCCCATAGACTTACAGAAATGACCCTTACATTTATTTAAAGTTTATGCTGTGTAGAATTTAGTGGCACCTAGCAGAACGGACTTGGCCTAAATGGAATATAATATTCACATGAATGTTTTAATTAGTGTATAATCACCTGAAAAAAAGAATTGTTGTGTTTCGCTACCTTATATCTACATAGGGAGTGGGTCCTTTTCCACGGAGGCTGCCATGTTTCTACAGTAGTCCAGAACACACTTAAAAAGGAGAGGGGAAGGGGCATTTTACTTTTTTCCCACCACTAAATGTCATTAATGTCACACACTAGTCCTTTAGAGAAGGGCCGGTATAGTAGGTGTGGTACGTTGGAAAGAGGGGGGGGCGCTAATGCAAAAACTTGGATGCCAAGTCTAAGTGCAAATACAGAAGAAGAAGAGGAAGGAGACAGGCGCACGGTTTGCAGCTTCATTTTGTTGTCATTTTGTTGTTTGTGTCTCTGTCAGCCGTAGCAGCTGCTTTATGTGCACTGAGGTGTACCATCGCTGTCCGCTTCTACTGTTTGTTGAAGGCTTGAGGAGATGTTAAGCGTGGAGTCGTTGCAAGTGGCGGAGGAGGAGGTGGTTGAATCCAGCACCAATAAACTCGGTGACATTTACACTTTTGTGGCCAAAGGGTGCTTTCCTCAGACAATGCACCCTTTAAGAAAGAAGAACCTTAAAAGATACGCCCGGAAATTTATCATTGACGGTAAGGCTTATTTTAAAACCTTAATAAGCTTCTGGGCAACACGTTGAATTTGCCCTTCTTTCCTCTAGCTAACCTTCTGTTGGCATCACGAACTTGCATTACAAAAGCTGCCGATTTAAAACCAGCTTCCTCTCTAAGTTTGTGTCTTGTAGGACATAACACGTCAAGTCTGATGAATGTGCAGCAGCCTGCAGCAAACTCAGCTCACTATTAGTTGTTCACTATAACCAGCACTGTGTATCAGGTGCATTACAACTTCTGACACTGTCTCCTGCTGGTTAGTAAGTTTAACTCCTGCTTTCAGCAAACAAGACAACATTAAATGCTTCATTTTTTCCAGTGCAGTATGGTATGATGTTCTCTCCAGAAGTGTTGATTGAGGAGTTGCTCTTCTACGTTCGTCTGCAGTCTGTTGTGATCTTCTGTTCTCTTGCTCACGTCCCATTCTGTCATTCATTCATATCTGCGTCCAAAGAGGGCAAGCTGTACTATGTGGGACCCAAGAAAGAAGAGAAGAGGGAGGTGGTGATCGATGCAGAGAGGAAGAGGAAGATCTTTCTCGACTGTCACTTCAATGACATCGGTCATCATTTGGGCCAAAAGAAGACCGTCCACAGGATCCAGAGCAAGTACTACTGGCTGGGTATCATCAAGGATGTAGTGGACTGGGTACAGACAGTTTGATGTGTACAATGTTCAGTATGATATGTTCATGATGATAGAAATAATAATGTCCAACTGATATTCTGATACATGTTTGCTGTTGCAGATTAAAGTATGCGAGACCTGTCAGCACACTGAGAGGAATAAAAACCTGGCAAGGACTGTTCGGCCCATCAAAGTGGACGCACCGTGGGATATAGTTGGGATTGACATCATAGGTTTTTACTTCTTCTTTTAATTTCAACAAATTCTATATTTTTTCTGCTTTATGATTCTTTTTTTTCTCCCCAGTTTGAGACTTGTTGTGTGTTTTCTCTTCATCAGGGCCTTTCCCAGAGACGCCGCAAGGCAACACTAATGTTACAGTCCTCATTGATTACTATAGTAAATGGCCCGAAGCTTTTCCAGTGCAAAAGACAGACGCTCTCTCCATTGCCAGATGCATTTCCAAATGTGTATACAGGTAAAAAAAAAACACACACACCACAAGGGTTTGACCTAAATAACCTACTGATATATATGAATGTAAGTTACCTGGATGTGTGAGAGACAGCTATTGGTTACTGACATTTTAGTCTAATTCCATGGTTCCCAAACTAAGGGTTGGGACCCCACGATGGAGTCACAAGATGATTACAGGGATTAGAAAGAAAAAAAAATATGTTTGTTTTTTGGACTTTTCTTTAATTTTTTATGTATGCCCCTTCAGGCTTCTAAAACCATTAAAATAAAAATAATCTAAATAAGGAAAAATCACTTGTAAACCACCAACTCTTTCCAAAACTTAGGCCATAACCCATGATGGAGACATTTGTTCACTTTGACAGGTCACAAGCTACAAAAGTTTGAACACACGTTGTCATGCACATCTGTCTTAAAAACTTTTCTCATTCTGTTCTCTGTTCCATCAGGTTTGGTGCCCCTAAAACAGTAGTTTGCACACAGAATGGTGACTTCTGTGATGAGGTGAGATGTGAGTCACAAAGTTCATTAAATAAACAAACCGTTAATAGATGTGAGATTGTTGGAACTGCTGCGGGTCACTTTTGTCAGTACTCACACAGATGTTTTCCAGGTGACCAGGCTGCTGTGCGACAGGTGGAGCATCGTGCTGAAGGTTTCTCCTCTGGATCAACCTCAGCTCAACCCGCTACACGACTGCACCAGTCCTTTACTGAAGGAAGCCGTCGTCCAGATGGTAACGGAGAAGCAGGCCGAATGGGACGACTTTCTAGACCCTGTGCTGTTTCTGTTCAGAACATCCACCAACCCCACCACCAAGTTCACCCCCTACTCTCTCATGTTTAACAGGAAAGCTAATTTACCCAACGAGGTAAGACGGTAGGAACGAGCCTTTTCTAACAGTGTGCTTTGGTGTCTTCTTACTAAATTTAATTTCCTTTCATCCAGACCACACTCAGCCTGCTGAATTATGATGATCAAGAGCAGGATATGTATTCCACAAAGGAGGAGGCCTCTACATATGCGACCATAATGCAGGAGCAGCAGAACTCTGTTAAACAGCTGGTAATTCATATTATTTTGCTTTCCACAATGAAAATGGATGCTAGTAGTCCAGATTATACTTTATTTGTCAGATTGACACACTGCTGAGGAGATTTTGACAGAAGTTCAGGATCTTCTTGAGCTGGTATCATTTCTTTCTTAAAGGGATGTAGAGTGTTCAGATAAATGTAAAGCTACAACCAGCAGGCTCTTAGTTTAGTATAAACAGCCAGCCTGGTGCCGTCCAACTGTAACAAAATTTAAAGCTCACCGATAAATGATGCCACCTTGAGGTTACCAGGCAACCAGCGGTGGAAGTTACTGGAAGTACTGGAAGTTACTAGCCTCAGCCAGGAAATAGTCCCACTGATAACCCCCATTGGTTGTTGTTTGGATTAAACAAACAAGATAAAATGTGTTAATGCTGTTTTCTACTTTTCCAGTCTTAATGCTAAGCTAAGCTAACCAGCTGCTGGCTATAGCTTTAAATGGTATCAATCTTATCCTCTAACTCTCAGCAAGACGGCAAATAAGCGCGTTTCCCAGATTGTTGAAATACTACTTGAACTAATTCCTTTAAATATGGTTTGCCTTTTTTGTCACACCCATTAGTGCAGGATGAGGTCACCACTCATGATGCAGATTTCAATTACAATCGAATGCCAGATTTGTTTTTTTTGTTGTTGTTGCTAGAAACGCCTTTTACATTGCACACATTTATTCGATCCATTGATAATATATGAACATTGATTAGTAAAGCTTCACTCATACTTTGTCTTCATTGCTGATTGGTTGAGTGATGGCATCATCTGAGAAATGCCCTAATATGGGGTCCCATTTGGCTCAAGGGAGCATCTGCCTCATTCATGAGGCCACATGTCGGTGTGTATTTTTGTGTCCTCCACACATGGTATTTACTTGGCATCTATTGTATGACATGATGTCATCCATGTGATGTTTGTGTTGAGCTGCATTCTCGTGAACACAGTTGTGTGGACTACGTGACAGAAACTTGATTCTTACACCACATGGTCCTGCCACAGCGAATCTTTAATCAGCGAGTTCACATTATTAATACCCATGTGTTATGTGACGGTAAACATGTTGGCAGAAATGTTCATATTCATTTCTAGCCTTAATTGGTTCATCAGCGCGTGTGTGACACATGGTAGTTATTGGGGAGAAATGATTCAGCTCAGATGGTTTTGATTTGTTCTTTTTTTTTTTCTCCAGATGTCCATTATGTTTTATCTCTGAATATGTGTGTGTGTGTGTCTCGTTTCCAGGTGCTAGCCAATATGAACGCAGCTTACAAACAAGAGAAGAAGAAGAACGCCAAACGCAGGGCGCACAACATGCCCTCCATGACCTTTAAAATCGCAGATCCCCTGTTTGGTGCGGGAGACTCTCCCTCCCCGAAAAAACTGAAAGAGAGTTTATATTTGTCTTTCCCTGTTGAGACGGTGCTGGCCACCGAGCAAAACAGCTCGGAAGACATAAAGACTGAGTTAGAGTATCACTTGGCCGAGTCTGATGTCCACTGAGGATTTAGGACGGTCTGAAATGAATTTAGTCGTCGCGACAGAGGAGCACTCGCCACATGTCGTCATGAGCTGCCTGAGGTTTCGGACGGAAGACAGAAATCCAGATGTCGGTGAAACGAGCGTGATGACGATAAGTGCTGCCATCGTCAGTCAGTTGAACACACTGCAGGCTGGTCATCCACAAATCTGATGTTTCATTTGTAGATGAATCTCACGCTTAGAATCCTCTGGCCAAAGAAACTGCAGTAAATATTGACCCAGATGAATTGTTGTGCTTTCCCCCCCTCCCCCATTTCTTCACCAAAAATCATTGTTCCCCATGAAAATGATGTTAAGTTATTTGTGTCCACTTTGTCATATGATAGAGTTTTAATTTACAGTACTTCAAAATAAAGGTATTGTTTCATTTGTGTAGCCTTGCTGTATACTATAGTCATTACAAGATGCTCCAGTTGTTAGTGTCTCTTTTCATTAATAACATGGAGTGCCCCAGTACATCACTTCATATTCTCTGCTAATTTAGCCTATATAATACCTACTTATTTAAACTTGTAGAATACGCTCAGTCTTCCTGTCAGCATTGCAAAATGTAGAAACTAAAACAGTGAAAGACTGAATGAGAGACAGGTGATGATCCTTATGTTTGTTTCTACAAGAGACCCTTTTAATGCTCCACATAGTCATTTCATACCCTTTAAAATAATAATAATAAAAAAAGATTGATTAATGCAGCTTTAAAACAGTGGATGATAAAGCTATCTACATTTGTGGATGTAATTATGAGTTTATAGTGACAAACTATCATAATAGTCATGATCATTTTTAATCTTTTCTCAATAGAATAGGATACATTATGGAGGATAACTAACACATTGTTCAACATATTTCTTCTTTGACCCTTAGACTGTAAACCACAGGTTTGAGCCGGTTTGAACCACAGAAGATATAAAAACAGGTTTGAACCTTTGAACGCATGAGAATATGTGGTGGGAGGGGCCACACACCGTTAACTTCCGCAACAGCTGTAGTGCGTCAGAGAGAGAGAGGGTGAAAATAAGAAGAGGTGTCATTCTGCCCCCTTTGCGCCGCATTAAAACTGCCATTGTGCAGCAGTCTTAATGGTTGAAAGAGCATGTTTGGCAATTTGAATATAGTGAGGACTTTAAAGAGTCACAAGTTAATTCTCTCAGTTTTTCAACTACAGAAAACAATTATTAATCAATGCATATACAATCTGTTAAGTTATTTTCAGAGACTCCCTAACTGCCTGAATAAAAGGCCCATACACAGTATGTACAAACGAATGCTCAAATATTGGATAAAAAGCCTTCAAGGTATCATCACTGTCATATGATTACAAAGTACAACCCTCTGACCTTTCATTCTGTCTACCTTGCAAACTCCTGCTTAATCTATAAAATTATCCAATTATCGAGTTTATTACCAATGATCCAATCTTGCTCCTCCCCCACTGATAGAGCTTGCCTATTATGTTCACATAACATTAGATAACATCAGTGAACAGAAGGCAAACAGGAGCATTTACCAGAAGCAACAGTGTGGTGCAGCACAGGTCCAATCAGCTTTCTCTATCAGAGCTACAAACCTTTGGGACACAATACCCCATACTGTCAGACAATACAATACCTTCTCTAGTTTTAAATCACAATTGATATTATGGCTGAAACAGAACCAATCATGTGAACATTAACCACAAACTACTAAACAGAGAGTACTTTATTTCATCTTTTGTATGATGTAATGCTTTAGATGGAAAGTGTGTTTGGCTTTGTGTGATACAATGTTTATTCTCTGTATCACTGTATGATTTTATAAAATTTGATGCCGTAATAGATATAGATATAGATATAGATATATAATAATATAAAATAAAAAGATTTTTAAAGAGGATGAATATTTTCAGATCTGACTGGCCATACGTTTGTCGGTAGATGTGATCCTCAGATACCTGAGAAGTGTGCATCCTCTCATATATAGACGATCTTTGATATCGGGCTCCACCTGACGCTCTAGTCTATTCATTGCAATCAAGTTTACTCGCCTCAGTTTGAGAGGAGGATACTGCCTCTGAGGAAGTGCAGTTTTCTACGCTGCTGCTGTGTTTTCCTATGATTAAGGGGAACCTGCATTAAGTTGTTTAACGTGTCGCCGGACAGCTGGACACGAAGGGATTAAAATAACATGGCAGCATTTGAAACCTGACGCAACACAGCTTTCTGCCTGCTGAAAGCTAACTCAGCTAACCAAAGCTGGCCCATACTGTGTGAGACTGATGTCGTAGCATTACTGGACATTACGTACAGCGTAGTGACAGTTACATTAAGCTAGTTAGACCAGGACTTCCTCATATTTATTCCATGTAGCTACCAGGCCGCAGGAGACCGGAAGTAGTTTCCTTCTAAATAAAAGTAAGTTAAGAAAAAAATCATTTGGAGTGACAGAAAATGCCCAAAAGATTTTCTTGAACTACTACGGTTCAGCTTTCTCATGTAAGGCCTGATGTAAGTGTTGAACACATGTTTTGCATTGCAGTTTAGCTGCTAACCACTTGTAAGCTTATTTTGAAAAGCTGGTTATTATTATTTGGGATAGCTGAACACTGATGTCATAACTCTCTATCCTGATAATCAGTATGGGTGTCAAAGCAGGTGTGAGCTGCACTGTGTTATATGTCCTATTGGATGTTGTTGTCACCACTGTCCTATACACACATGGATCAAACTTGACCGTATTCAAAGAGGATGCTCTGGACTTCAACATCCTCCAGTCATCACTGGACCTCTGGGGGACTGTGCTGCTCCGGGCCTCCCTGCTGCTGGGTGCCTCCATAGGGGTGTCATGGAACAGGGAGGACGGCCCACCCAGGGTCGCTAAACTCACCACCCTGATTCTCCTCATCTGCTTGAGCGTCTTCACCTACACCCTGGCCAAGCTGCTGATGCTGAGCGAGCTGGGGCCTCTGTCCCACCACCCCTGGCTCTTGAGCCTGATGTCCTGGACTTGTGTCTCCTCTCTGGGTGTCTCTCTGCTCTGGAGGCTGCTCGGGAAGGAGTCGGGCTCGGTGAGCAGCGGAAGCAGCGGCAGAAGCAGAAGCGGTGAAAGAGGAGGTTCTGGCGACACCGAGAAGCTGGTGGGGACAGCCGGCGAGGAGGAGCGGGAGTTGGGGTGTGAGAGGAAGAGTAAGAAAGAAGAGGGGACACAGGAGAAGGAGAAGACCAGCTCAGGAGCTACGCTGGGACGTCTGCTGAGCTACTGTAGAAAAGATGGGGGGCTGTTGTCTGTAGCTGTCCTCTTCCTCATCATCTCTGCTGTGTGTGAGTGTCCTTGATGTGGTGCTATAGACCAATACAGTCACTGTATATACAAAAGATTACACCAACCTTTGCTCAGGTCGCTTCAGGTAGCTTGATTATTGTGTTACTCATATGAGATTACACAGTTTATCAAGTTTCTCATGAGTAATGGAGGTAGTCGGATTTCAAAGTGACCTAGAAACTCCTTATCAGCTAGCTTCAAACAGCGCTCCATAAAGCTTAGACTGAATGTCAAACATGCTGCACCTTAACCTCACCTCATTCAGTTTCTGAAGCTATTTTGAAAAAAAAAAGTCCTATTATCCACAAATTTTCCTGACTATGATATTTATAATAACTTATTACACATATCAGTTTCTCCTCTAATTGCTCCCTTTTGACAAAAATACTCAAACAGTCCTAACATGATATCTTGGTCTCTCTTTTGACCGACAGGTGAAGCCTTCATACCTCTCTACTATGGGAAGGCCATAGACGGCATTGTGGTTCACCAGAGCATGGAGTACTTTGCTAAACCTGTGATCACACTGTCAGTGCTGGCCTTAGCCAGGTGAGTGTCCTCTTGACGGTGGAGGAGGGTGGAGGTGCAGGTCATCACTGTGATCCAGGATTTTCAAAATAAAACTTGTCAAAGATTAGAGATGGCCCCATGATTAGAGATCAGTGGAAGGAGATGCCGGCATTTGTTTGTATGAAAGTGTTGCAGACTATGACTGTAACAACAAAGGTATGACGAAGGTCCGAGACCAGAGCTGAAGCTAGAACATCAAATCAAACCAGAACAACTTGAAAGCTTTATGACGACCTTTTCTTCTCCTCAGCTCGTTTGCAATGGGAGTACGCGGAGGAGTCTTCACCCTAACGTTTGCAAGATTAAATGTTCGGCTCAGGAATCACCTTTTCAGAAATCTGATGAAGCAGGAAATAGCCTTTTTCGATGAAAACCATACAGGTAATTAACAAATATTTTCATTTTCATTGTTATGACCGGCTCGCAGGCCACAACAAAGGAGGGAGACGCACGCCCGAGCTCAATAAAAATAAACCAAAGTTTATTAAAGGAAATAACAATAATTACCATGTGGAAGTCAGTATCAGTGGTGTTTGGAAGTGTGTGGATGTGTTGTATAATATGTGGTCCGCGTTGTCAGTGCAAAACAAAACCAAAAGAGCAACGCATCCATCCAAGGTCCGATCAACAGCCCAAAATCCAAAAATACTCAGATAACTATCATGTATGACACATAAAATTGCATTTTTCCTTGATTCCCTTCTTTGAAAAAACGACCAACAAAATTATAAGATGACCAAAATCTCTATTCTCTAGTACTATCTATCCATCCCTCCATCTGCATCATTGAATCCTTCTATATCGCCCCGTAGGTGACATCATTTCACGTCTGTCAGCCGACACCACCCAGGTGAGTGACCTCATCTCCCAGAATGTCAACGTCTTCCTGAGGAGCACCATCAAGGGCGCCGGCTTCTTCATCTTCATGTTCGGGATGTGCTGGAAGCTGACATTGGTGACCATCATGGGATTCCCTTTCATCGCCCTTGTCTCTAAACTTTATGGCGAGTACTACAAGGTAAAGCAGTTTTGTGCTATGTGCTTTTTCTTTTCGTTTCGCAGATCAAACTAAACTAACTTCTTTTTTTATTGCTTCCAGAAACTGACCAAAGAGGTGCAAACAACTCTCGCCGAGGCCAATAAAGTTGCAGAAGAAACCATTTCAGCCATGAGGACGGTACGAAGCTTCGCCAACGAGTGTGGCGAGGCCGACTCGTACTACGCTAAGCTCTTAGTCATGTTCCAGCTCAACAAGAAACAAGCCCTGGCCTACGCTTGCTACATGTGGTCCAGTTGTGTAGGTATCAGCCTCTCTAAGTGAAGACATCCACATTTCTGTTTCATAAAATATCACTAATTCATCGTTACAGCGTGTGCATCGATACATCAAGGTTTTGTGTGTGTGTTCTTCAGATCTCAGAGCTCGCTCTAGAGGTGGCTATCCTCTACTATGGCGGTTACCTTGTGGTTACCGGTCAGATGAGTAGCGGAGCCTTGATATCTTTTTTCATATACATGCTCGAGCTGGGAGAATGTCTGGAGGTATTTCATCTGCTATTTCATCCGTCTGTCTATCTTTTTTTTGTGCACGAGAACATTTGCAAGACACCGTTTGTCCGCCCGTTAACCGTTGATCTCGTGTGATCCATCGCACAGAGCATCGCATCGGTGTACACGGGCCTCATGCAGGGAGTGGGAGCTGCTGAGAAGGTTTTTGAGTATCTGGACAGGAAACCCAAACACCCAGCTGATGGCGCAGAGGCTCCGGACGCATGCGACGGTCTGGTGGAATTTAAAGACGTCACGTTCGCCTACCCGACACGCCCTGAGACTGATATTCTCAAGGTTTGTCCTGAGGGCTCTGCCTGCCACAATGAGCTGATTAACCTTAAATATGGGGCCTTTTTTCTTCAATTCTGTGCTATCACGTAAGATTTTGCACCCAAGCTTACATAACTTTAATAACCGTTGGTGTGTTGCAGGGAGTGTCGTTCACTCTGCGGCCTGGAGAGGTGACAGCACTGGTGGGACCTTCAGGCAGTGGGAAGAGCTCCTGTGTGAGTCTGCTGGAAAACTTCTACCTGCCTCAGCAGGGCCAAGTGCTGCTGGATGGAAAACCTGTTCACACCTTCCAGCATGACTACCTCCACTCCAAGGTGGGTCCATGTCAGAGTTCAAAGGTTGGGACGGGGTATGACAGGGTATTTTATCGTAGGTGCTTTACATAAAATACATACAGATTAAGGAAGGTGACATGCATACTGATCTTTAGAGCAGTCAGAAGATATGTACATCTTATGTCAGAGATGTTGTAAAAAATGTGCAGCAGGTCATCTGTGGCATCAGAAAACAGAAACCCACAGCAGGTTGTTTTGTTGGTAATTTGCAGGTGTCTCTGGTGGGTCAGGAGCCTGTGCTGTTTGCCCGGACAGTCCAGGAGAACATCAGCTATGGGCTGACTGACGTCCCCATGGAGGCGGTGCAGCACGCTGCCACCAAAGCCAACGCTCACGACTTTATTACCGCCCTCCCCAAAGGCTATGAGACAAGTAATTATTATACATGTTCCTTCCTTCCTTCCTTTCTTTCTTCCTTTCATTATCCTCATCATCCTCTTTACATTACTGGAATTTATTTGATCTGTTTTACCATAAAATCTAATCTAATCATTTTATAATTTTATTATTATTATTATTGCTGTTATATAAGTCAGCTGGTAATGTATTAGGAATGAAAAAGGTAGGCAAACTAGAACACCTGGTTAAGAGACGATTGACAGTATTACTGTTAAGAAAGCTTTGAGTTATGTTTTTTCTTAAACCCCACATGTACCCTTGGACGTCGCCTAAATACTGTTTAGAATCTGATTGTAATTTATGGCCCTCCTGCTTCGCTGCACTGGTCTCCTGCTGCCTGCTTTGACGCTCAATGGGATCTAGTCCCAAGTTACATCTGAATTATTGCATCTAGAGCTACAGTTATTAATTGATTAGTTGATTGACAGAAAATTATTTGTCAGCAATTCAGATTCTTTTTAAAGGAGAAATGACAAAATTCTTTGGTTCCATCTTCTTAAACATGAATATTTTCTGGTTTCTGGTAATAAACTGAGTATCTTTCCGTTGTGGACAAATTAATCTAATGAGAAATCGTTAGTTGCAGCCCTAATTGCATTATTTTGAAAAGTGCTAGGTTGAAAGTGTTGATATAGGACACAAAATGACAGTTGTAATCAAAAATGTAATGTCAGTTTTCAAAGTTCTTAACAGTCACATCATACTTATTATAGTGTGAATGTAGTCTTTTATATCAGCCCAAAGCATGATGGGTAGAGCTGCCTAGGGGTTCACCATATAATCACAATGTCTCATATTGGAGTCCGGCTAAGACCCTTTGTTACTTGCGGTCCTTCCCCTAATACTGTCCACTATCAAAATAAACTCAAAACCCGCAAAATATATTTTAAACACATGATGGGTAACATCACTGTTTTATCAAATGAAAATGCAACTAAGGGTCATGTGTGCTTTCACAAAGTTGAAGCCATGCAGTTGAATTATTGCACCTCATTGTTCAGGTGTTGGAGAGAAGGGCACCCAGCTGTCAGGAGGGCAGAAACAAAGGGTGGCCATCGCCAGAGCTCTCATCCGCAACCCTCGTGTTCTTATCCTGGACGAGGCCACCAGCGCCCTGGATGCAGAGAGCGAACACATTGTAAGTGCCAAATGAAATCTGACATATACAAGAGGCCTTAAAAAGTGTAATACAATCCTGTAATACAGCCCTGCGATGAATACCGCATTAGTGAACGATATAATGTGCTGATTTATCATTCTGATAAACTCATGCCCACCGCAGGTTCAGCAGGCTCTGAACACCATCATAAGGGAGCATACGGTGATGGTGATCGCACATCGGCTGAGCACAGTGGAGAAGGCAGATAACATCATCGTGATCGACAAGGGCCGCGTGGCTGAACAGGGGCCCCACAGTCAGCTGATGGCCAGCGGGGGGCTCTACTCCAAACTGGTGCAGAGGCAGGTCCTGGGCATCGAGACGGGGGCGGAGGTCCTCAACCCGTCTGAAAACCTCCGCGAGAAGTCTGATGGAGGACGCCGGCGGAGCAGACGAAGCAGCAGCAGCAGCGCCGGCGAGTCGGAGTGCTCCGCTCGCTACTGAGAGAGAGAGAGAGAGAGAGAGAGAGAGTGTGGAAATGCGATTGGACTGCTGAATGTTTTTTGACGGTTGATAGCATTATTTTTCGATTCCAAACCACATATAGCAGATATTTTGTGCAGATATCCAAAGTCTGAGAAGAGTAGAGTAGAGAAGGCCCTCAAACACAAAACACTCCAAACACTCACCTGAAATCCAGGATCATAGTAAACTTCAATATGGAATCTGACCATTAGATTATCATTATTAAACAATAAATACAGAGTCAAACGTAGCAAAACATACCAGAGGGTTGGCGTTTCCATCTTCTGTCAAACTTGAATGAAGGGCCAGTATGAACACAAACTGACATATTAGCTTTAAGTGGAGGCAAAATCTTACCTTTGGTGTACTGTATAAGATTGTGTCTATTTTTTTTTTTTTTTAATACCTCATTCTCACACTCCAGACACTTTCTTATTTTATCAAAATGTTCCTCAGGATTTAGTTTTGCTTTCATATTTATTTAACGGTGATGGTAATGCTTGATGTTTCTTTTCAAGGATGTTTTAATTATGTTATGTACTTATGTTACATATAAGCGGTGTGTACTGCAAAGAATAGACGGGTGCCTTTGTCCGTGCAACTTGAATGAACTAATAGACATCTGTGATTGTCTACAATGAGGATCAATCAGCAGCACTAGAGATGCAATTCTGTAAAGCACTATAAATGAAACACTGTAAAAAAAAAAGAACTGCATGTAGTCTTTTATGGATACTAACATGATGGATTAATGCTGTATGCTGCATTCACTGTCTCTTGGTAAAAATCCCCCCTTCAGAATTCAGTTGATGAAAACATGAACACACTGGTGACTTTGGCTGTAAGTAGTGAGCTTGTCAGTTGGGTTTTTTTTCTGTAGTATCAGAATATTATGACTTTCCCATTAATTTATCATGCAGTTTTACTTAGAAATTAGCTTCAAGCCAAGCCTGTCCTATCAGGCTCCCATCTCACTATTGATGTCTACTGTTTTTGTCATTGCACAGTGCAAATATAGTTTATTTTTTTAAATCAGAGAGCATGTGTAATGGCTTAAATGACACTTACATCAATCAAGTTGACTTTTGTGTATTGTCTGTTCAACAAATCAAACCATCCCTCATTAAGAAAGATGGAACATCACAAAATTTGTGCAGGGTGTGACTTTTATTTCCACAGTCAAAATTCGACTCTCCTAAAATATATTTATCTCAGTGTCATCCGCATCTGAATGACTTAAAAAATGAAACCATACACATCTTGTTAGCCGGACCCTCGGCTGCGACAGAGTTAATGTAACTACAGGCCCTCGAATTTATCTTTACTTGCTTGAAAATGTAAAGGCCTATGCTGAAATGAGCTGAAACTGAATGGTGGCATGTTAAAGAACCGTTACATTAGTCCTGACTTGCTCTAACATTTTGACTGATATGGCTCCCGATGACATTTGCAGGTGTTTTTCTTCTCTCTCCACTTTCTAAAGTTGAATCTAGCGAAAGGCTTTGCTGCACCTGTAGTACTCCTCAGTCGACGCTCATGTTGTGAGGTTCTTCTTTTTTTGTCGGTTTGTAGAGGCGGTTTGCATCCAAAATGTTGCCTTCAACTGGATTGAAAATAAAGACTCAAATCTCATATCAACCTTAAATTATATTAAATGAAGATAACAAAAGATAAAGTTTTTCCCCACCCCTCATCCCATTCTCTAACATAACTTCTCAATTTAGGCCCTGAGAGGACATGAAAGCCTCTTAACAGCCCAGGCACGTCCTCCAGTAATTTCCACCAAAAATGTTCTCGCTGTATCAACAACTATCTCTATTCTCTTGGATTTCCTTTCTGCCTCAGCAGCACAGTTAATCACCATAGCTAGATTTGCTAAGAACATAATCTCGTCCTTTCAAAACCAATATTCATCATGCTCCCTATCTGATTTGTTCTCCTTTACTTCTTTAATCTTTCCATTCCTGGCTGCTTCCTCATAGCCTTCTCTGGGACTTTATCCTCAGGACTTCCATCCCTTTCTTTCTCTTTGAACCATCTGCTTTCCAGGCCTCACGACTCCCCCTTACACCGATTACACTTGGTTTCTTTTTCACATTTTCGTATGCTGCACCTCTTCCTCTCCACGTTTACTGCATAATGTTATGAGGTTTACCGGCAGCTGCGACATTTCCGACAGCACGTGAAGGCATCATCGGGCCTGTGTCCTGTCTTACTTCCTGTAGGGGAAGCTCAGTCAGCTGTCACCAACTGAGAGACGAGAAGAGGGACAGAGACACACAACAAGAGCTAAAATGTCTAGTTTTTCCAACAAGTTCAGCGCTTACACGATGACTGAGCTCAACGAAGTCCTGGAGGACGACGAAAAACTCACACAAATGATACAAGAGATGGACGAGGTATGTCAAAGCCTTTTGTAGTGCAGCGTTAGCTGACTGCTTTTTCTCGGTCACTGTTTTTTTTTCCTCTCTCCCCCTCCTCACTCCTTTGTTGTGTTTTCAAGCATAGGCTCCGTACAGTGACGGAAATTGTTGCTTTGGGATTACGTTTAGCTTTTTGATAATAAATACGTGTTGTCATTGAAAGTTGAAACGGTTCGAAACCTAGAATCGCTTGACGAATCGTTAACCTTGGGACGGAGCCTGGGAAAAGCATTGTCTCAAGTTTGAACACGCGAGGATTCACAGTTTGCGAGGTTGTTGCTTCACGAGACACCTCCTCAAACAGCAGGAGCTCGTTTAGTCAGTCTAATTTATGAACTAGAATACATTTTAATGGCCACACTTATGCTGAGTCATGTCAGAAAACATGGTAATTTAAGTAGTGGCCTAGCTTCGACACTCTTATCAGGGCTCTGGTCGTCATGCCAAACTCCACTCACAATTCTTCCAATTTATGGCTGACCGGAGGAAAACGATACTCAACACCATTATCGACACTAGACTTTATCCACCAGCTCATTATAGCCATACGCAGTACTTACAACATGGTTACAAAAGACTTTTATGCTGTTTTGTGCAATAAAGATGTAACTCGAATTGACCAAACTACTCTACAATTTCTGAAAACGTGTCTAATGACACTACATGAGACTAATATATGAGCCAGTAGGTAAGCCAACATTAATTGAGTTGTTTCACAAGCCATTAGCTTATCTGGACTTCGTGGCCTTGCTACAGTCGCACAAGGAGTCAGCAATTTCTAATTCCTGTGTACCTGCTTCGCACTGTATCATAAGCAGCTGATAAGCCTCAGTTTTTCCATTCACAGAGAGATTACCAACCATAGTCCCTAGAAAGGTTTATACCGCAGACAGAAATCTGGCATATAAAAGGGGAAGTGCTAAGATTAGAAGTTCTTTTATAGTGAATATTTCCCATGCTGTTACTCCTTCCAACATAGTCAAGTCTACTTGTGGGCTTTTAATATAACACCTTAGTGTCCTCCTGCTGAATCAGCCCACGTTCGATCCTCGGTGTTGGAAGTATTTTCCCACCGTGTTCACTTCCTTGTTCTGCTGTCATGTGAAAACTCCTCAGGATACACTTCATCCCCCCTCCTTTCTTTACCCAGCACCACTGTGTGGACTGCGATCACTAATTACAAACCTTTAACACACATTGTCAGGACACAGGAATTTTTTCTTGTCTGTTGTCATGGCGCTGTGGCTTTGACTTCTGGCAGTGTAAGCTAATTTTTTTTTTTTTTTTTTTTTTTTTACGTAAGAGTGAGGACAGATTGCCTAAAACGTGACAAAAAGCCTCTCTTCTCAGACATGAAGAAGCTACTATATGTTAGCCAGATCCATTTTCCTGAATACAGTAAAGTATTGTTGAGCGATTTGTATGAATGTTGTGCTATGAGCCAGCCTTTTGTGTTGTCAGTTCTTGTTTTTGATCCACACCCTGCCCGATTGTCTCCATGGTTACGTTTTCCATTTCCCATAGGTTACAGAGAGGGAGGGACTTGTTTACTGCAATGACGCTGCATTTGTTGACTTAAGTTAGTCATAAGATAATGGATGGGAGAATCAGTCCAAGTAAAGACATGCCTCAGCCAAAGGTAGAACTGTCTGATAACAAAGGCAAGTGGGTGTCAGAAGGTGTCGGGAGGGTGAAACTAGAGAGTGCTGAGAGTGTACGGCTGTAGTGTATGAAGACAAATCCTTGCTTTGCTGTAGGCGGTAATTCTATCGTTTTGCAAAATGCACCCTGAATTCAATGCATCTTGTTTTTTTTTCCACGTGAGCTGACCTCAGATGTGGCACTTTGTACCGCAGTGTTCTGCTTTACACTCAATGAGACTTGTGGGTAAAAGCCTGTCCGTGGCCTCGCTGTAATAATCCAAAACGGTATTTGAATTATGGATTTTATCTTTTCATTTTTGATCAATTACCTCTCTGGTTTCCACTGATATGATTTTGATTTGTTCGGTGACCCGGTTTTTACAAAAGGTACTCACATGATGTTTCGGCTCATTTAAGTGCTGAATGCTTAGAAGCAAGTTCTAGCACCACCTCGCCTTTTGCACTCTTATCTTTTTTTCTTTTTCTTTTTTTTTTTTTTTTTGAGGCCTTAACTACCTCAGGAATGGGTGTTTTTGCAGAACTGGCACGCTTGCACTTCAAGCTCAGTTGTAATCATTTCTAACTGGAGACTGGCACGTATATATCAAATGTCACCAGCTGTTACTCACCACACAGTTTTATCGGTGTTGCTCAAGGGCTGATTAATGACTAGATTCAAACATTTGCATGCCTTTATGATGATTGAAATATTAACCTTCTTGAATATTATCTATTAAGCATTTTCTAGTTCAGAGTCCTCCCAACTATGAAGGTGTTTTTCACAGCTGCATAAATCTATTTCGCACTTCTGTAACAACTCTCGCTTCTCTCGCAGACATTTGTCTGTGGTTTTGATTGTGGTGCACCGAAGAAAGGAAGTAGGAAATGCAGCTGCTGATGGAGACGTATCGAAGCAAATGTGCGTCCAATTTGAGAGGTCTTTATCTTTTCGAGCAGCATATTGTAACAACCTGTAACCAATCGTGTGCTATTACGCCAGCTCTCCAATCCAGGTCTGTGGTCCATCCGGAGAGACTCTCACTCTACGTTTGCATTATTCCAGTGTTCACCCAGCATTTCCCCCAGAAAACAATCACGTGTTTGATTTGACAGAACAAGCCTGCAGTTACGGATGCTATTTAAAGGTCTGCATCTTCAGCAGGCCGCCATGGATGAACTGGATCTTGCAAAAAAAAAAAAAAAAAAAGGCCGGTCATCTCAGGATATGATGGTGTGAAGAGCAGTGTGGTGATAGAAGTATTTAGCTGCTTCTCCTGCATCAAATCAACCCCAACCACAAAACAAGGCCTTCCTCTGTCACTTTGAGAAACGACTCCATCATCACCTACGCTGAAGTGTATATTTAGAGTTTTCTTACATGGTTTCATCTGTTCCCTGCTATATTTGGACTTCCAGCATGTTGGTTGGATGTGTGAAATGAGTCATTTTAGAGGGAACAGGAGAGCTTTTCTATCTGATCACACACTGCTCAGACACACGTCCTCATGGTTTCACTTCAGACCTGCATTCAGTGGTTTGACCCTCTTGCAGTACACAAACTCTGCAACATTACACAACGTACTACCTCCTTTTTTTTCCCCCAATATAGTTTGTTTCTATAGATGACACATAGACTGTACAGTTGAGTCTCCATTGTCTCATAACTTCCCCATGTAAAATCATAGATAGGTCAAGCTCACATAATCTGATTGTACCCTACCTGCCGCTGTGAAATGACAAACAAATGATAAACAAATTGCTAGTGTATGTTGTAATAGTTGTAATAGCGTTTCACATCAGCTTCCGTTATTATTTTTTTTTAAATTTCAAGTAAGATATCAAGATGCTCATACAGCTACAATATCTCCTACTTTCTAAAAAAAAAAAAAGAACTACACAAGCCTGGCAGTTACATCTAAATAAACTACTGTATGTGTGAATGCACAAGTACATGTTTGACTAATAACAGACTCTTCTTCATGTAGGTGTGTCTGTAAACCCTGACAGTGAGTCAGCATGCACGATAGCGAGGCTTAGAGCACCTGAATAGAATGCAGCAATGATTAGTGTAATGAGATGCACCGTTTGTTTCCTGCTGCAACATGTCAAAACGACTGTTGTAAAAACAGAAAAGCAACATGATAGCAATTACAACTTGATAAACCAGTAGTGTCTCATTTCTGTGGGATTTTAGATAGATAGATATAGTTTATATTTCCCTTATTTAACCAGGTAGGTAAAAGAAAAAAGGCCTTGCAGTGGCTTTAAAGCCTATTTGTTTTATAGCCAGGCTAGCAGCATACCTCTATGGTCATGTGGGTCGGTCCAGATGGACTGCCATGAAACTTGTTACAGACATTCATGTATCCTGATGACTTTGGTGAACCAGCCTTTTCCTTTAGTGATTCCACCATGTTGACATCTGTGCTTTTGAGTGAAATATCTCAACAACTATTTGATGGATTACTATGAAGTTGGGTACACATATCAGTGACCCCCCACAGGATTAATTGCAGTAACTTTGTGGTAATAAGCAAGTGTTATAGCAAGAATGCTAAAATGAGATGGTGAATATGGTAAATGTGACACCTGCTAAACGTGAACAAGTCATTGTGAGCATGTTAGCATTTAACTCAAAGCTGCTTTACTCACAAGTGTAACCTTTCAGCTGCTAGTGTGGCATTCTCTGGTTTCAAATTATTTTTATGCTTCAATGTCATAAGGCATATCACTACTGAAAATAGATGATTGACAGTCGTGAGTCTTTTTCTTCTTTTAATGAAAAGGTGCTGATTTTGAACAGTTCTGGGATACACTGATGTGTAGAGATCTTTCTAAATATATGAAGAAGATTGTGAGAGTTGTGTGAAGATTCAGTTAGTATACTGATCATCTTTTTTTTTTTCTCTCCATCTTTTTAATTTCTCAAATGCTCTTCAGATGGTGAGATTTGGCAGAGTCCAGATTGTCAACACACGTCTGCGTTTGAAGAAGTGCCGAAATAATTCCATCAAGACTTAACCGACGTTGTGTGTTTTGTGTTATAGATGCAAGAGGTCCAGCAGAGCAAGGAGACGACGCTGGTCAGCAACCGAACCCTGGCGGAGCAAAACCTGGCCCTGCAGCCCAGACTGGAGCACAAGAAAGAACAGCTCACCAAGCGTTACAACTGTCTTCAGGAGAACTTTGAAGCCTATCAACTTCGCAAGTCCACCCTAGGTACAGCCACTATATTGTAGCTAATGCGGGGCAGAGAAACATTTTGTCTTTCATTTTGAAATTTCCCAACAAAACTTCCAAGAGCACACGGTGATGTCTTCACTTGTTTTGTCTGACTAAGAGTTCAAAACCTCAAGAAAGTCAATTTTCTATAACAGTAAGACGAGGACAAGAGCAAATCTGTGCATTTGAGAATCATCACGTTTGGCATTTTTGCTCAATAGTCAAAATAGTTGCTGATTAATCATCTGCTGTTGGACTGATTGACCAATCAGTTCAGCTCTACACCAAATGACCACTGTAATAAAACCTGATGATATCAAGATGCGAGTGATTGCAGTCATCTGCTTTTCATACTGTTGGTTATCATCATCAGGGAAGCTGAGATATTATGTAACGTTCTTTTCTCCACATTGTTTGTTCTTATTCTGCACACATGCTCAACAGACCCGTTTCACCAAATCCCACATTTGCCATTAGAGGCAGTAACAGTCCTGTTAGCAGAAGCTCTGTTGTCATGTCGCCGCAGTTGAAACACAGTTCAGGTCGAGCGAGTTTCACATCTGAGTTAGATCATCGCTGCAGGATCTTATGAAGGCTCACGGAGCCGATATCTCTTACTGACACACCTTCGCAGTGCTTCCCCTAGAAGACTGACTGATAATTCTAGTGAACTTGTTCATGCAGCGGTTGCCAAGCAGCCCTCTCAAAATAGTAAGCCAACCATTCACTACTCTGCTACACTGATAAAAGTTTGGCCCTTCTTCCCCTGCAAGGCGTGCAGACTCTGAAAGCTTTATGCTGCAATGTATACAATACACATACAGGTCATTTAAGTGTTAGAATTTAAGTATTAGTAGTAACAGAATTAGTGCTCTTGTTAAAGCAATGTGTGCTTTAAACTAGGGCTGGGCCGTGTAGTCGCAAATTTATCACAATAAAATGTTTCATTTCAGTCGTGTTCATAATTTAAGCACTTTATTTGTCAAGGCACACAGACAATAATATTAACACAACAATGAAATATTCCTCACCGTCAACAAGTTTTCTTTCTTCACGCTGTTTCTGTTGTGGCGTTGCGTCGATGGTGCAAACAAACACACCTGTTAAATGATTGGCTCCATTATGACATGACATGATAGGCTGTTTATGAGACAGGGAGGGAGCATGCTTGGGGTTTGTTCATGCGCCGAGCTTTGCGTATTCATTATGTGCTTTTTATGACGGTATGCATTTAAAGCATTTAAGGGAAACTATTAGAGATGCCTCCTTTAAAGTAAATATTAGTTGTAATGTGAGGACGCATATTTTGATTGTTTCTTTATCTAATTAGATCTAAGTGGTTTTCATTAAAGGCGTCACCGTCTCTGCAGCAGCGTTCTAACAGTCCTAACATCCTCGTCTTAGAGAATTTCTCATCCAGGAGTCAATACACCGGTGCAGCAGCACCATGGATTTGTTTGTTGTCAGCAAGAGATGGCTTTTGTCAAATGTAGGTTACCCAGTGTACCCCCACCCCTCCCGCCTCCCTCGCTCTAGCCGTCCTAGTTATGGATTTACTGTTGAGCAGCTGTGGAAGGACAGCGATGCTCAGAGCCCAGATAGACATACACACACACACACACACACACACACACACACACACACACACACACACACACACACACACAGCCGTTTGACCCAGATGAAAGATTCAATTTACAGTACCTTCCTGTGTGTGTTAGTTTGCATACAGTTACACTACCAGCACCCTCCCTGCTCTGTCCTTTCTCCAGGAAATGGGTGGCCTCTGCTTTACCCTTTTACTGTCCATTTGGCTCTGGAGGCCAAAATGGCAGGGCAGCTACACTGCCTGAGAGGACAACAACCCACAGTGGGCCATTGTGCTACCGAGCAGGCTGGTGTAAAACAGCAACAGTGGGTGGGTGGGAGGGAGGGAGTGGTGGATGATGGGTCCGGCAGGCGAGGGGGGGGGGGTTTGGGGAGGAAAGGGGGAGGGACAGGGAGAGACAGGGAGAGGGAGAAAGGCAGCGATGCGGAGCCAAAAACTGCCCCTCAGATTCACAGCAGAGGTCGATGTGGACTCATTTACTAAATGGCTGTCTCATGATCTCCAGGCCCAGACTGTGTGTTGTGCACTCAGCAGGCTGTCCGTCGAGCCAGAGAATCACAGCTTTGTGTGGAGAAGTGCTGCTGATACGCCTGAGAGTCTGCCTTGTTATGGGAGAGAGAGCTAGACAGAAAGAAATGAGAGTTCACCCTGGAAAAAGGCTTTGTGTCAAGAATGAAGCCTCTGTCTTTGAAGGCTTTTCTTTTCAATTGAAACTCTTGTCAGTAAAATTTGGCACCCCGACATGAGGTATTAGGATCTAGTGCCAACAATACAATTCAGAGATAAAAATGACCAGATTTCCAGTAAATTGGTCAATTTGACAGTTTGGCCTCACCTCTCTTTATTTTCAGAATAAAATCACTTTCTTGGCTCACGGTTTTTTCTGAGCCAACAAGTACTCAAATTTTATAACCAGTTCCAGTTTCTCAAACATTGGATTTGCTGTTTATCTTTGTCATATTTTTAGTAAATGAAATATCTTTTGATTTTGGACTGTTGGTTTGGAGAAAATTAGAAGTAAGTAAAAGGAATTTTTCAGACATCATGTTGGCTCTGAGAAGTTGCGACGGACGTTTTTCATAACCCGAACAATGAATCACTTGATCCCTAAATTATTCTGCAGATGAATCGATACCGAACAGAATCATTAGTTACATCCCTGTTCTCATTTATTAAATATTAATGAATGCTTTAGCTCTCATTGAGCATTGGTCTTTATAAAGCACAACAGAGCGTGAGTGTTCTTGTTCTCATGGAGTCTGACATGCTTAGCATTACTGTACGAGCCTGTGTGACAAGCCCGGTAACAAATGGTTACAACAGTCTGGCATGCAGACGGTCATTTCAGCATTATGTGGTTTCGGCATTTGAGCACTGACAAGTAAAATTGCTTAAGGTTTAGTTATATTTCATCCACAGGCTTTTTGTTGTAGGGAGGTCATAGTTTCCATTAAACAAAGGCAGCTGGCTTTGTCCAAGCTGTTTACAAGGTGTGTCATCTCCCAGGCAGATAGATCATTTATTGCTAAGCTGCCTGAAAATGCCTCGTGTCTGTCATATTTTCACTGGTATTATGATGTAGATAGCTGAAGTGATCATTTCATCAGAGCCTTATTATTGGAACTGCATGTTCTCATTGTCCCAATTAATGATTTCATTGCTTCAAGAACTGATTTTTAGCATTACGCTCTGTCAGACTCACAATGGATCACTTAAAAAAAGAAATCAAAGTAGAAAACCAGAAATATCCTCTTTTTTTTTTTCTTTCTTTTTATTCCACACATTCTTCTTCCTTGTCAAGACATGATGCCTACATTACCTACAATGCAACTAGACTTGATTCATTCCACTGTACAGATTCAGGTGTGCCATGTTAGTAGCAGCTAACGTAGCCTGGAGCTGCTAGCTTCAAGCAGAGATGAGGAGCAGGCTACAGAGGTCTGATAACTCTTTCTAACTCCACATCCCCAAACTGACCTCTTTTTTTTCCCCCAACATGTAGTCTTCAGCCCTAACCAATGTTGCAACTGAGACCAGGTTTTGCAGTAGTACTCTTACAACACCTGTAACTAGAGTAGACGGTGGTTTGGTCAGGCCTTTTTTTCAACACCTGACCCTGTTCTTGTTCTTCTCTTTCCTTTCAAACACTTAAGAGTCATCTGTCGTTAACCTTTTCAACCCTTGCTTAACTAGGGAAGCTGTTAGAAATTCATTAATGACAGTATGAAGCAGAGGTCTTTGTCCATATTTCAGTTCAAAGATTAAAAAGGCGCATTCACATTTTTTTCCAGTCTGTCTTAAACCAACAGTCAGAAGGCCAAATGAACAGTGAAACATGTTTTTGAAATGAGTCAAATCAAGTAGATATCTTTCAACGTTACAGTCTTCTTAGAGCCAAAGTCCCTCTTTTTCTTACTATACTTCCACCACAGCTCAACAGGGAAACACTGATGAAACACAAAGAGGGAATTTGACACTAAGAAGACTGTAAATATGGCAGATATCCTCTTGATATGACTCACTCAGACTGTTGAATTTTGGCCTCCATCACTTATATTGAAAGCACATCTGAAGGGGATCTTTTAACAGCCAGTATGAAGAGGAGGAATGATTACAGTGAGGGAAAACCTCTCTCACTGTTCATATGGACATCTGACTGTTGTTTTAAGACACACTTGGAAAAATTGTCAACCCCGTCCTTTTTTAAAGTGTAGATTAAAGGCAAACCCATGACGGCTTTGTGACAGAAGAGTTTATAGGATTAAAAATATGAAGTCGTTTATAATCTCCCCTGATACGATGAAGCCTCTCCTTGATCATGACGAGTGATTGTGTTTGTATTATTATTTTAATACTGGCTGATTGCAGTAAGGTGTGGGAGGACTTAGAAGCTTTCGGTGGAGTCATGGTGTTGCATCATATTCAGATTAAGTTTCGAGAGCTTTTCCTCTGAATTACAGTTTCGGTTTGAGTAAGGTGAAAATAAAATATACTCAACATCAATTGTGGACGTGTGAGTGCAGAAATGAAAACCTGTGTTAACCCATATTACTCAAACATAGACACACGCACACTCCTACGCATTATTTCTAGTTTTGCACTGGAGCTTCTGGGTGGATTGTATTGTCCAATGCATAAATGAATCCGTCTGAATCTTTGTTCCATTTGTTGCCATGCAAAGAAAGAAGCCTAGAATAGCATATCAGGTTAGACCAGGTTTCCCCTATAAGTTAAGAACCACTATATTGTCAAAGCTTGTTGGAATGTAAGTGAGCTGACAGCTGACAGTATTCTAGTGGAGATCAGTAACTAATGATGTGTTGCCTGATTATATTTCCTTGGTGCTACTGTGTGTGTGTGTGTGCGTGTGTGTTTGTGTGTGTGTGCGTGCGTGTGCCATCCCAGTTCCAGTTGGTGTTGACTTTCAGTCCTGCTTGGGAACACAAAACAAAACAGGCTCCCCTCCTTAGAGACACCAAGTCAGTTTCAGTTGACACAACGGGGGCTTTGCAAGTTCTCAGCAAGCAGACAGAGAGAAAGAGAGAGAGAAAGAGAGAGAGAAAGAGGGAGAGAAAGAGAGAGAGAGAAAGAGGAGCTATGGCTGTTAGGATGTACCAGTCACAGGACCATGACTGGCAGATTTCACATATCCTGCCTCAGCTTTGCGTGACAGGCTCATTAAAACCTGTTATTACCAATACATTCAGTTCAGCATCAGGGCTGAGGGAATACTCTCTGGCTGTTTTTAGCAAATGAGCTCCTTGATTCATTTAAGGAACGGGTCTGTGTTGCTTCAAGCGGCGTGGAGACGGAACACAAGAACCTTGTGACTCGAATGTGTTGGAAAGATTGTGTAAAAAGGAGGTAATGAATTGTAGTACGGTGTCATTAAAGGTGTTGTAATTCTGGTGCACAAGACAAAAAGGGTCTTTGTCATAAAAAACTACAGTGAATGCCAAAAGCACACACACACACACAAGGTTTAGTGTGTTAAAGCATTATCACAATTAAATCTTTGTAATATTTTTTTTTAAAAAAGCACATGAAACATCACAGTGTGTCTGAACAGATTTTCACATTTAAGTTATTACATTGAATTCCATCAGAAAGTGTAGCATTCAGTGAGCATCAACAGTAATGTGGGGTTTTTTTTCTCTGTCCTTCACTTGTTTAGTTGAGTGACTTTGCATGCTAACACTATGCTTATTTACATGTATGGTGGATAGAATGGACTAGCTTTGCATTATGGACACCAAATATTGCGTACACAGTTCTCGTGGATCTGCTTCCGCTCTTATCAATACACAGTGTCAAGCCTGTCTGCTTTTAAAGGCCATGCCTTCACTCAGTTGAGGCCCAGCAGTATAATAACATTTGTTTTGTTCTTTCTTGTCTTGTTATTTTACAGACCACAAGTCAGGAAACACCTCCCTGGACATTTTGCTGGCTCTGCTGCAGGCAGAAGGAGCCAAAATAGAAGAGGAGACAGAGGTAAGCATTATACTGCTCTCTCCATGGATGACTTCATGTACTCCCTCAGTGGCACCAGTCAGTAATTCATATACCTGTCTTCCCTGATGTCCTCTGCTACAGAGGCTTCATTGTTTTAAATCTGTTGGACAGCATGGGAGCAGCAGAACGGCTCACTAGCTCTGAGGTTACAACTCTGATCAATCCACCAGCTACCTGTCCTGTCAGTGTTTTTCAGCAATCAATCAAACTACTTAGTTGCTTGTTCATACATGATTTTAGGTAATGCTGCATTCACACTCGAAGGAGAAATTCTGCTAGGACACTATCTATGTTTGTTGATGGGATCCTGGTTTCTGGCTTTAACTTCCTGAATTCTGATGTCACCGACAAGGACGCCGATACCACGGACCTCATTTGTCAAGCTTGAGTAGCCTCATCTCTACACGCAGAGTTGGGTTTATCAATTACACATGTACGTTTCGAACCGCTCTTTACCCTCCTCTAGTGGTACACAGGTGTCAATGCGAGTAAACCAACCCTACAATCTACCATGTAAGCATAACTCAAAAATTGTAAAATACCATTCCCGAAGAGGTGCACTTTATGTTTTTATTTTGAAAACCATGTAATTTCTTTCAGAGTAAAATGATGCCTTCAATGCCTCTAGTTCATCTTGTTTCTCTGCATCACTGAGCACCTGTGGTTCTAGATGAGATCCAGAAAGTCTGTTATGGATCTGTTATTTAAAAAGAATCAATCCTCATTAATAACAGACATTCAGTACCCTTCATTTTAATGGATAACTGTTTAATGGACAATGATCAAAAAGCGAATTGGCAACAAAATTGTAATCTATGAATTGCTTTCAAGTGGTATTGATGCTAATGTCAATTCTTCAATTCTTTATTTGACCATTATCTCTTCTCATACTGTGTGGTTATTCATTTATTGATCTTTAGACAAGTCAAATAGAGTAGTTGGCTTTAACTGAATTTCATTTAGTAATGTTAGACATTATAAGATTTGAATAAATAACATTTCAGCTCTATGCTGTTTTCTGCATGGTAGGAGACTTTGACTAATAGTGAGCACTGTAAAATACCACAGAGACTTATGTCCATGAATCCCTCTCTCTGGTGCATGCTGGGAAGCTAGCAGGAAACATCAATATTTGGCATTCTGTATGTAAATGAGCCTGTACAGACACAAGCAGATGGATGTGGAATAGGTGGGATTAGTCACTGTACTTTGCATATGGACAGTCCCTATGTACACATTTAGATCTAGTGTGCTTTGGTAAATGAGGATTCAGATCATGTGGGCTACAGATGAATTCAACCACATGAGCGGACTTAGCTGTAAAGTTGCTGAGACAGTTATTGACATATGTAGATATGATATTTAACTATAACTTGAGATAAACATCACAGCTGTGTCGTGCTTAAAGGCTTCCATTTCTGACTGATGTAGAGATATTTTTTATCTTTACGACAGGTATTTGTCATCATGTTCCACATTTTACTGGATAAATGAGTAAGACATCATGATTAGATTAAATCTCTTTTAACATGTTGAGCAATGATTTTCTCTGGCTGTTATTTCCATCCTCATGACTCATGTTGGGGTTCAACTTGGTGTTGAATGTGATTTAGAAAGGACCTCTTGCTCTCTCTCTTTCTAAAGCTCTCCCAAATGTCTTTACTTCTCTCAACAGAACATGGCTGATTCCTTCCTGGATGGCGACATGACGCTGGATTCCTTCATTGATGCCTACCAGAGCAAGAGGAAGCTGGCCCATTTGAGACGGGTGAAGATCGAGAAGCTGCAGGAAATGGTGCTGAGGGGCCAGCGGCTCCCCCAGGCGTCAGTCCCTACCTCCCGATCTCAGGATGTGTCGGCAGCAGCCAGATGCCCCTCCTCCCTCCTCAGCGAGGACGGCAGCGGCTCATCCCCTGTCCCTCAGCCCAGGAGAAAACCTCCACCTCCTCCATCCCAGCCGGCCCCGGTTCTAAACCCAACTCCATCTGTTAACCCCCAGTCCTCCGTCTTCTACTCAGCAACACCATATCCCCCAATTCCACCCCGAACGGGCCAACAATTCCCTAACATCTCCTCTGGCTACCCCAACCCCTTCCTATCTCAGTACCCGCCTGCTTTGCCACAGAGGCCCCCACCTCGCATGGCCCCGCAGCCTGGCTTCATCATGCAGTAAATAAAAGCAGTTGCCACTCAGAGGACACGGTGCGTGTCATGGACTTTTCACCACTCGACCTCCTCTGAGAACTCCTTTTCTATGTCGTCTGCCTTCTTGGAATATGACCAATCACAACAGGGGAAGGCAGACCTGCACTGGCTGGACTGGTCACGTTCAGCTGAAGCAGATCTCCAATAATCTCTGTGGATCCGTGCTCACCTCTCACTCCCATCAACAACAACAAATAATAAAAAGAAATAAATAAATAAGACGTGACGAGATCAGCCTTCAGAGGGAGGGCCCGCCGTAGGCTGTAGTGAAACAAGCGTCAGTCTGTGGGTCACTGAGCTGGGACTTCACATTTTTATTAGCACTTTCTGTCTCCTGGCGGTGCCCTCGGCTCTGCATGCCCATTAGTTTTCAGTCTCTCACCTCCCTGCAGACATGTTCCTTAAGGTGCTGCTTTTACGGAACACTAGAGCAAAAAGGGGTTCAATTAGTCATCTTATTTCCCACCTGCAGCATACTAATATTAATGGTAATGTATATGCAAGCAAAGAGAGACCCTAATTACTGTGCAGTTTTAATGATAATATCAGAATAGAAAAACATTCAGGCGAAACTGCATCTATGCTGTCTTTTTTTTTTTTTAAATGAAAATTCATAAGGTACATAGAAATATGACATCTTTTTATGATATAGTACTAATGGAGTTTTGTTAATAATAGCCAGGATAGACTGATTAACATGCGTTAAAAGGGGAGGGGGCTTTGGTTGGTCTTCTGCAATATGTAGATGTGTGTGAAGAGGCTCCAGACCTGCCTGGTTGAAGGTGGCTGACCGTTGTTCTTGGTCCATCTCAGGGCAGAAGTCAAAAGGGAGTTGAAAGAGAGGATCGGTAGCTGAACTATTGTAACAAATTACTAGGCCTTTAGAGCCTTGCCTAAAATGAAGGATTGATGTATAGCCATACAGTACACTACTTTAATGTGTGTTGTTTTTCTGTGGGTTCCTGTTGTGATGCTACACTCCTTTTTATGATGTCCATTGTCTTTAACAGCCTCAGTTGGGACCGGAAAATATGCCAAGAGTTCTTTGGATCTCATACATATGGTTCTGTTCAGTTTTCTGTCACACTGAGCACCAAAGACTTTCCACATCACTCTGTGTTGAAAAGGTTTTGTTTTTTTCTGTTTGTTTTTTGCTACATTCTTTTTTTTTTTTTTTTTTGTAATGTAAGTGAAACCTTTAGTGAGAGAATCTACCATTGTTCCCGACGTATCTGTTTTGTAGTGTTGAGCTAAAACACTCTTTTATAAACACTCCAGTCAGATTTCTTCAAGAAGAACTCAACCTGGCTTCGGGAGGAATTTTTTTTTTTTTTTTTCTGGCGTGATTTTAGAAATTCACTTTTTCCTCCTGACTGCTGTCGCTGTGCACTGTTGAAGAGCCACGAGTGCCTACACTTGAAGTGACGTCGATCACGTCCTGCTGACTACTCTTATTGTTTCTCTGTACTCAGCTATTGGACTTGGTTTAACAGCTGTAGAGGTTAGAATCTCTCCCTCAACCCTTCAATGAAAAACTGGTGTAGCATTTGGTCTTCTCCTCCTGCTATAAAGATTTCATGTTCCACCAGAAGGTAGAAAAAAAGGCAGAGTCTGACTGTCAGGTCTGTCAGCCTTTGCTTCCTCACTGGTAGCAGAAGGCCAGAATAGAGCGCTATTGAACATGTGCCAGAGAGACAAGAGACGCCCTCAGGCTGTGTGCCTACTGGTGCTTATGCTTCTCCTCCATTCTTCCTACATTGTTTTGAGGTATGCCAAGAGTGATTTCAAAGATTTTTTTTTGCATGTGTTGTTGTTTCTTTCTTTTTTTTTTTTTTTAAATTGGTGAAATAACAGGGCTCTGATATATTAATATCATATCTTTGGTGATCATACTTACCTTCAAGGCAAAGAAGTGGACCCCAGGATGGATAAGGCTGTTTTATCAGCGTGCAAAACTGCAAAAATAAACAGAAGCTAAAGCATCAATGTCTCAATGAACCAGCATTTCTAACAACTAACAATGGATAATTCTTTTGTGCATGGCCTTTGCTCTTTGTGTTCAGTCTGAAGATTCCTCTTTAATACTTTTTTTTTTTTTTTTTTTTTTTTTTTTTTTTTTATAGCTGATGAGCTGCTTTTTATGTCTGAACTGATCCTCTGTATCCATGGTTTTATATGTGGTTGGTGATATTTTCAGTGTAATGTTGTAGGTATTTACTTATAATGAATGTGTAAGTGGAATTTAATGCTATTTTCAAGTTCAATAAATCTCAAATTTTTGTATCTATTTTTATTTAGCTTCTTTACTATCACGCATTTAACACTTCTACCCTTAATGTCTCAAGAGATGGTGGTGTTTTTGTACTTATTAACATGTTTTTTGAAAATGGAACAAGACAGCCATCTAGTGTCCTGAGTTGATAATGAATTACATGTTTTTCAAAAAACTGGTGAAAAACCTGAAAGTCCAGTTTGACAGTGTCTTGTGTTGTGAAAAGATGCTGCTCAATCTCTTACAATGTAAGAAATGAGTTGCTGCAATTAAATATATTTTTATAAATACATATACATTCATATTAACATTTCCAAATCACAGAAATACTAAATGTTATAAATTATAACTTGTAGTACTTGAGTTGCTATGTACTACTTTCTCCTGTGTGATTACAAAGCAATAACCTCTCAAACTCTTAGTTATAGTTTAGATATGAATCATAATGTAGGTGTTATGTCAATCAAAGTTAAGTTGACAACTGTGGATGTGGTTTATTTTAAATCCACTACATTTAGGTTTCTAAATAACGTGAAACATTTTTTGGCTTTGAATGCACCCCATTAGTCATTTAATGTTGCATTCACGTCCTTTAGATAGATTTTTTGTCATGGAAAAACCCATTACCAGTAAATCCACTTAATTATAAATAGATTCATATCAAACGGCTACATTTATTTTCCATGCCATTATCATCGTGATTTGCTGGGCAAGGATAAAGACAGGTCAAAGGGCACGACCACTAACACTGGGCCCTTATTTTAGAGTGTCTCGTGGTGTGTTTGTGTGCTGGGAGTCTGTAGATCCATTTGCAAAATATTGTTTCGAGGCTTTCAGCTATGAATATTAAGTAAAACAGGTCAACTACCTAAATAATCGAATGAAAAATAATCATTTTGTACGCCCATGTAGTATAACTTTTAGATGAACTGTGTTAAATATGAAACGTCCATGAACGGTTAAAAATACCGGTGTGTCATATTGTAAATCCGGTAAACTTAATAAATGATGTGTGTCACTCTTCTTTGAGCAGCAGCAAAGAAACAGTGTGGTCGCTGCTGCAGAAAAGACGTGTGTGCGCGCGTGCGTGCCAGTGTGTGTGTGTGTGTGTGTGTGCGTGTGTGTGGGTGTGTAGGAGACCCACGTGTGAGTGACGTCACATCGGCTCCACCATGTTGTAGGAAACGCAGCGCTGCTCCTCTCCTCACTCACTGTCAGATTACATCTTAATCCGAGGAGGAGGAGGAGGAGGAGGAGGAGGATACACTGTCAGGACGCTGTGTGCATCTTGGAAGGACTCTCTGTGTTTATGCATACTAAATGAACGCGACTTTACGTGCTGCGGTGCTTTTCTCTACAACAACCGGCCTGCACACAGAAGATGAACCGTCAGTCTGTTGCTGCCTCTGCCTATCCGCCGACCTGCCAACACGCTAACATGTTAGCTGGCTAACTAGCTGAAAAAGAGTAACTAAATCGGATTAGCTGCAAACGGCAGCCTCCCTCAAGGTAATATCCAGGTTATTATGTGCTGTACTTGACAACTATTACGCAGCAAAGTCGCCTTTTATTTATTAGCATTGCATTTCTACATTTGGGTCAACAGTATACTACTCTTTGCTGTGAATTATTCGCTAGCGTTAATGTTGCTGCAAGCTAGCTAGTCAAAGCTTCAACAAGAGCAGGAGCTCATCCGCCAACTGACCTTTAGTGTTTGTTGGGAACATAAAACTGGTGCCTCCAACCCCAGCCGAGAGTCAGGACGGAGCTGACGGACACACGGATGCGATAGCTGGGAAGAGAGCTGTACAAGATTTGAACCGAGAAATTTGCCTTCAGACGAAGCAGAGATGTCTGGAAAGGATAAAGACAAACAGGAGAAACAGTCCACAACGGAGCGGCTGGTAAAAGGTGAGTGTTTTCTGCAGTGTTACATGTATACAGTCCTCACATCATGTTATGTCTCTCGAGCCTGGTAGATAACACATGAAGTGAAAACCACCTGTAGCTTTTAACATAACTCTGTCTGAACACCGTTCTCTAAAACTCGTGTGCAGCTAAGTATATAGTTATTAGTTATAATTGACTGAAACAGTTAACGTTTAATGGTACACATAAATCACGGTTCAGTATATGCTTAGGTTTTAGGGTCATGGGTTCGGTACGATTCGTACAGCAGAAAAAAAAGAAAGGTAGAAAATTATGTTTTAGTCCTTTATTTTGAAAAATGTAAACATCCAGCAATGGTTAAGCGGGTAGTTCTGGGTCTGATAAGTGAGGCCAATGCAGAAATGATTTAAACCTACGTTTTCTCGAATGGCCAGCAGGGGGCGACTCCACTGGCCGCAAAAAGATTGTATGCCAGACTACGAGAAAATGACCCTATTGCTCACTTTATTTATTACCTCAGTAAACAGTGTCCTAAAGAGTTTATTGTTCATTTTGTTTTTTTCTCGTCCCATTTAAAGTTAAATAAACGATAAAGCAGCGTATGTTTTAGGACGTGGCTACCTTGTGACTGACAAGTCACTGCCATAGCGACAACATTGGTAACGTAGGTAGGAAGGTTGGTTACATTACATTACGTTGGTAACGTAACCACGGGGCGACCCAGATTCAGAATATAGCCATAGCTGTTGCTATTTCAATGTGTTTTTAGTTCATGAAGTTAATTGTAATATTTTGGTCACTTAAAAAAGTCTTGCTCAATGTTTGGTTATACTAAAAGATACTCTAAGGAGTTGGATGTTCAGTTTTTGTGGTGAGCACAGTTTGTTTTAATGGTTTTAAGCCTGTTTTTCGCCAGCGAAAATTGGCAGTAGCATTAGCATTATCACAGTTAACCATAGACTCTAGATGCACAGTGCTGAGAAACTGGCAGCTAGTGGCAGAGTTAGATCCACCCTCTTGTCCAAATATGGTCACTTCTGGCTCCAAAAATCAAAGATGGATGGTCAAAATGCCAAACTCGAGGCTTCAAAAAGAAAGTCCATGAACCAATCGGTGACGTCACGCTGTTTACTTACTTTTTTTTTTTTTTTTTTACAGTCTATGACCATGACTCTTTAGCCATAACTATTACTGAAAGAGTTTAGTTTTGCTGCAGTGGAAAAAGAAAACAACTTCTTTGTGTCTTGTAAGAACACTTGCCAACAGCTGTTTTATGCTGATCTATGGTCTAACTGTATACAAAGTAGTTGAAACTAGGGCCACCTCCAGCAGCCCAGCAGCTACAACAGTAGCATGCATCAGAGGGACCAAACCACTACTTTTAGTTTCATACTTTCTAACTACATTTTTCTCTCTCAGAACTGGTTCTTATGATGTGCTGTCTGATCACCAAGCCATATATCCTATACCAAATTATTTGTGATGAATAGATGCACCGTTACACCCCTAGTTAACCTACCATCCTATCTGTTAGGAAAAGAGGCTGAATGTTACAAAGTTGTAATGATCAATTACTTTGTGTATTCCACTGTAGTTGAAGTCGTAGAGGCGACTACAACATTCACTTTTGCCAGGAGATGCTCTCAGTTGTCTGTGGATGAAGATGAATCCGGAAATATTTCATCTGTGATTGTTTAGGACAAAAGTTCATAAAGGCATCATCTCTGTTGTTGTCCTCTGACATATGTAATGTTACACCACATGGCAGAAATCAAAGGTGAGTCCTATGTTGGTGCCCAATCTCCTTGACATTTAGGACGGATGAAATCTTAATTGATGAGGTCGTCCCTCGCTCATAAACGGGAATACCCCATGTCTGCTCAGGTTACTAGCAGAGCTTCATAAGATGGATTCCTTCACACTGAGGTTGCCATGACTCACTGGACAGACAGGACACCATTTGTCGTGTCTGCCCAAGACAGGACAGGTAGAGCCAAGTCTGAGGTAGCTCCTAAGAGAGAGAGAGAGTGAACCCAACCCCACTCCTGCCATCATCACCACCACCACCACTACCACCACTACTACTACTTAATGCCAACTCAGCCCACATCCCCGTCTGTCTGCAAGGGCACTGGGAGAGTGTCCTGCCAGGGGACTGGAATGCTGAAGTGTGAGCCAGTAGGGAGAGAGTGAGTTAATTGTGGAAAGAATCTCCCCAGTGATGTTCCCAACATGGCCAGCCACATGATGGAGAGAGAGAATAGGAACGTGACAGAGAAGAGGAGAGGACGAAGAAATATAGACGGGGATGAAGACAACTCTGCTCTAGGGTTGGTCTTGCATTTAAAAAGTCCAACATTAGTTATCAAAAGTTATCAGTGTCAGCTGTGGTTCAGGTTGAGTGTAAATTTGTAAAATTAGTCAGTGCTATGTGTATTTAAACATTGTTTTAAAGGCTGTTAATTATCATTTTAGTGTCCACCTGTACATTTTGAAAATGATTAAATTATTAATATCAAAATAGTTTCAATTTTAAAATGTGGGCTCCCCAAAGCAGTGGTGTATGCTTCCAAGTAGCCGCAGTAGTGCTTCCAGTGTAACTGGTGGCTGTAAGAGGGCTTAACTGGTAGACTGTGCAAGACTAATGCTGCTCTGGTTGTGTAAGTCAACAGTTAAGCTCATTCACTGCTGAGTATTGCAGTTGACCTGGTAGCTCAATAACTCGGTCACTTGATCTGATGTTTTCTGCTCAGGACATATGTGAATAAACTCTAGACTAACAGGATTGCAGTGTACTTATTGAAGACGAGACTCGGCTTGAAACGACCAAGAGTCGCATCAAACATGATACAAATTCCGCTGGATTGTCGCTGTGTGTCTGAAATCAAATCAAAAAGGAGGCCAGAGGGAGGAAATATATGCTACGACAACACCACGCGATTGACTGACAAGAGATGACGAATAAAGCCAAGGCTTGGCTATTTAGCTTGCGAGGATAATGGATTCACTGATAATTAGAGCAATCTGAAGTGGACTTCATGATTCATCCAGCCACAGTCTGCTTCCATTCATCTCTACCCAGGCGCATCTTTGTAATTCAATCCTCCTCCATTGTGTCGATTTGTGAAACAATGGCGAAACATATTCTAGACGCTGGGCTCATATCACTGTCCAAAAAAACCTTATCCTCAGTGGGGCAGGATGGTAGATAGTAGTGTCTTTTGTTTCTCGAGTCATTTGTTGTCATGCCAGGCAGTGTGGGTGTTGATGCAGTGCAGCAGTGGCCCGACGCGTGCGTGTGTGTGTGTCGTTTTGAAGAGTTCATCAAACATTAATGCTAATTAGACCAGGCTGTGTCTATTAAGGAGCCGAGTCTCAGGGGCGTTGGCAGCTTATTATTTTTAACAAAACATTTTTCTTTGCCGCATCGGGGAAAACAAGTGTCTCTTCACCTCGTCTGGAGTGCTGCACCACCATTGTTTTCTCTCGGTGCACATTGTTTGAACTGAGTGATGCTGTTCGCTGGCAGCCAGTGCTTCATGTGTGTCTGTGTTTGAACAGACGGGTCTAGCCGCGCTCAGACAGGGAAACAGATCCTAGAATGTATTATTATTATTATTGTCATTATTACTGTGGGACTCGGGGGTTGTTCCCGTTGAGTGTGTAGGTGTGTTCAGTCCTTTTTGGCATTGAGACCAGCTACTGTTGTCCAGAGTGTGTAATTGCTGCCAGCTTCCCGGGCGAAACGCTCGTAAATTCGGTAAGCGTGGCTGTTGCCTGAAACGGTCTCACGGTCTGGTTCATCTCTCATGCCCACGATGTATCCGTTCTCTGTCGTCGTGTTTTCACCACAGAGACTGCTTTTGGTCCTTTAGCCGTGGAGCGCTTCCCTCAGTGTGACAAGGCTTTTAAGTAAACAGCCCCTGAATCTGGAAGCCCTTGCTAATAGAGGCTTTACCTAATCTGTTCTTAAGGCTCGCTATAGCTCCTCTTCGCGGCCGTGCCTCGTAGGCCTGGGAGCACTTACTGTTTATTTATACCAAACTGGTCAATGCATGACAGCTTGTCCTCATCACAGGGTAGTCGAATTGGAACTGTGCTCTAGCTTTTCTACTGCGATTCTTATATAGGCCAAACTCACATCAGTTACCTGCATCAAGTCAAAAACAGCCATAAATCTAACAGCATGTGTCAAATATTTCCTCCATAGAGCTACAAAAAACATGAGTAGAGCCAAATTCTAAACTCTTAATACAGCTCAAATGCTCCTCAAGTCCTGAGTGAGAAATACATGAGGCTACCTCTACGCTCAGCCACCACATCACTGATTAGCAAATGCACCCACACTAAAAACCTCATTAACGCGTCTTTCATATTGCACTTTGATTTGTTCTGTGTGGGTGTGACAACATTCTCAGAATGCCTCTCTCTCTCTCTCTTCCTCTCCCTCCCTTTTTCTTGTTCATTGCCACTGGCACCGCTTATCACACAAGTAGTGCTGATCTCCACTGATATAGGTATTTATGTCCCATTTGATGGCACAGGGTGTCCTGTGCACTGACCTGTGGATGGGTTTGATGATATCAGGGATCCAGGATGAAACCATCAGTACAAAAGTGTTTTCTGTGGGTTTAATGCTCACTTCCTTTGCTTTTTAAAGGCAGCATTATTACATTTATATTATTTTTTCTTTTTTTTTTCCTGTACACTGTATGAGCATGCCTTACAGACAGTGTTGAAAAAACCCTACTTGACAAGCTTTTTCACCACACTTAATTGGTACCATAATGTACTCCACTTTGTTGTCTGCCTGGCCTGTTATTAAGCAGAGCAACTGTAATCCCTTTTACCTCGCAGGCTATGGAAGTGAGAGGGCTTGGATCAGACTCTGCTATTGTTTTGAATAAGTGCAGCTTAGTCTGCAACTGTCCGCTGCTGCTGGAGTTTTATGAACTGATGAGGCTGCTGCCAATACTACGGTGATAATCTATGAGATTAGATTTGTTTCATAACAGTTGAATGATACAAAAAAAGGTGTGAATGAAATAAAAAAAAAACGACCTCAACTTACAATAAAACAATCTATAGAATGTTACGTTTGATTACAACATCCTCAGCTTCTCTTCTGATTGGGATTTTTTCTTTTGCTGCCTTTTTTTTTTCTTTTCAGTTTTGCTGCTGAATTTTTCAGTTTCATGTTCTGACACACAGTTTTGGTTTTTGAGGGATGCGTCCCTATTGGCCATTTTCTTTTTGAGGGAAAGGTCAGAGGTCTGGAAGTACAAATATTACGAAACATTTTCCCCCACCCACTCTTAAGTTATTATTAGTAAATCTAAATAACCATATAGATATGTTGCCTGATGAATCAATATGAATATGAATATGATTTACACTTGGAATAATTCACTGCTTTACTGTGCCATTTAGCTTAGATTTACTTAAGGCAACATGAACGACAATGCTTTCCTCATTATGAAGTCATTTGCTTTGAAAGGCATTGTAGAAGATAACTTCCTTTTTTATTTCAGCTGTAGCTGCTGTAAGCACCTGACCGCACCTCTATCCTACCGCTGTGTTAGACGGGGATAACGTCTGCGGTTTCACTTGTGTTTTGATCACGAAGCTCTCAGGTCTCAGCTTCAAAAGCATTGACCTTTTTTGCGATGACGGTAAAAGGATTGTGTGTAGGTGGTGCGTAGCAGATTACTGAAGGGAGGGTGGGTCAGATGAGAGGCACGGGGCTTCTTACTGTCTATCTTCTGCATCTCATCGCACGGCACTATGATGTAGGTGGAATGCGCCGTTCTCCCTCCTTGTGCCAGTAACTTCATCTCGGCTGAATCGACGCAAATGTCACCCCTCATGATTACAAGTTAAGCAAATGCAGTCTGAGATGCAGCATATTTCTCCTACTCCACATTTCTCTCAGAGGTCATATCTACTTTATAGATCGCTGGCATGAGATTGACATCTTTTCTTGCACCCACGCACTTCATCGAATTGTCTCTTGAATGTGTTGACATTTTTCAATTTGACCAGGCTGTTTACAGATCGGCATGCTACTTGAACCTCTAAATGTTAACAAAAACTCTTGTCACACACTTTCAGAATGATAATTGTCTCTAAACTGTTCATTCTAATAGGTGATGTGTGTGTTTTTTTCCCCCCAACAGCTGTGCCATACCCTCCACAACATAAGCTGACTGTGAAAGAGCTATTTGAAGATGGCAAGCCTAATGCCGAACTGCTCCGCAATCACCTCGTCAAGGAGGGCAGGGTGGAAGAGGAAGTGGCTCTGAGGATCATCAACGACGGGGCCAACATCCTCCGCCAAGAGAAGTGCATGCTGGAAGTGGAGGCGCCTATAACGGGTAGGCTGCTACACCAAAAAGCCCACAAAGAATGTCGGGATATTGTAGGCAGGTCTGCATCAACTGGAAGTCTCGGGTTCAGGTCTCTTCTGGCATCCACCTTGTTGCTGAAGCGTCTTTGAGCAAAACACGGAATCACTAACAGTAACATAAACATCTAAAAAGTGCTTATACACATAGAGTATGACTGCGTGTTGTATAGTTTAATACTGACATGTCATACTTGTCTCGATTAATGCATGTAAAAACACAGAGCTCGTTAGCAGGATGGTTCAGTAGAGAATCAGTTGACTTCTTCCATTACTACCCAGTTCAAAAAGTTTAAAGAAGCAACTGTTGGATGCAAAACAAATGAGTCATTCCAAGACGGCATTAATAGTGTTGTGAAGGAAAAAAAAAGTAAACACTGCACCAACCTCGGCATTATTCCATTGCAGCACTGTCTCTGTATGCCGGCAGCTGGTGTATACCCGGTTCTGTGCCAGATCCAAGAGCCTCGCAGGCTGTCAACAGTCAACTCAGGCCTCAGAAAAAAAAAATATCTGCTCACTCTTAGCTGACCTCCGCATGGCCTCAGTCCAGCACCCTCAGATCCAATCAGCTCTCATCATTTAGCTCTCTGGATTTTTCCCTCACATATAGCAAACAGACTCAGCTCCCTACTAGTTTTGGTTTGGTACTTTTGAGTTTCCCCTCAACACAATCAAAAGTCATTTAGCTTTACAAACGCTGTTAGCAGTGGTTGTGTAGCTATGTAGTGTAATGGGGGTCAGCTTTCAGAATGCAACATTTCTCAGTGAAAGCTTTGCACCAATCTGCTAAAAGAAGAAAAATCACGTTAAATCACTCCAGCTTCAGCAACCATCAATTTTGAATTGAGACGGCTCTCTCCTCGACCGTGATTCATGAACCGAAACGAGCGCTTTCTTTCCTTGTCAGTATAACTGATATCATTGCTTCTACCGCTAATGTCCCCGACTATAACTATTCCCAGAGTGAGAGTGATATGTGAGGTCATCACTGTTTATCAGGAACATCAGCAAACGCAACAAAACTGAGTTTGTTGATCCAGTAGAGAGGATATTCAATCTTTTTGATGTTTGGTATTATATCATAATATCTATTCAAAAGAACACAGTATCAACATCTCTTATTTTAGATATATTTAAAACATTTCTGTCTCATCTATATTTAACCTTGTGGGAGAATAGGAATTGTTGTACATTTATACAAAGGATATATGGTTTTGGCTAGTTGGTCTTGAATCAAATCCTTTTTTTTTTTTTTTTAAGTTAAGAAAGAAAATGAAATTGAATGGAAATGCTGTCAATATACAGCTTTGAATCTTCAAGTTTATTAAATTTAGAGGCTTCTTTCTTCTTTCTTAATAAATGAAGAGCAACAATATTATATATCTTAAAAAAATAGGTGTAAACCTTGTTACTTGACAATAACAGCTGTGCTTCTGTCTTTCGTCAGTATGCGGTGATGTCCACGGGCAGTTCTTTGACCTAATGAAGTTGTTTGAAGTGGGAGGATCGCCCAGCACCACGCGCTATCTTTTCCTCGGTGACTACGTAGATCGAGGATACTTCAGTATTGAGGTAAGTCGTTACTTTGTGTGAATCATTTGCTATTAAACAATATGATATGTCACAGTGTATTGTTACAGCACCATATAGGTTTGCTGTCTGTATCTTATTTTTATCTCAGGCTCCAGTTTTAAAAAAAAAAAACATCAGTAGAGCTTCTGTCATAATTATACTGTAAACCTACCTCTTGCTGTGTTGTTGTTTTCTGATACTCTGCCACTTATATCTCAGTGTAGTGCGTGTGAATTAATGCTATCGGTTGCAACTCTGGTTAAAAGGAGTCGCTGTAATGAAGACAAATGTAACCTTAACTGGATGGTTGTCTGTCACAAGATGGTGATGATGACGACCCGCTGTATGGTTACAATACTTTAAATGTTAGCCCCTTTGAAGATCTTACTTGAGTGCTCCTTGACCGAATGGATTTTTGCTGTCTGAAATTCTATTTCAATGACAGCTCCAAAGGGCACAGTTCATAAGTGCTGAATAGAACGGTTAAAAATAAGACGGGAGGTTTTGAACAGAGAGCCGCAGTCTAGCTGAACAAAGTGGACTCCAGTGGATTCACGGTAGTTCCAATGGTTACCCAGTTTCATGGCTACAAAGGCACCGAAACCTCTGAAAACACTCCTGCAACATTATCCTCTCCTTTCCCGTCCATCTGCTTTTGTATATTCAAAAACAATCATACTGTAAGTTATTGAACTTTTTATAACTTTGTCATCATCGTGGCAAGACAAGACATTTAGCAGACGTTGTGCCAGATAACACGACATAGTCATAAAAACGGAGTACCATGTGGGAGTAGTGCGAACCCCAAGACTGAGATTTAATCTGACTCACAGTAATAACGGTGTCTCCCTTGTTGCATATGACTCACCATCGGTATCGTTCAGTTGTTCCTGTTATACATCAAAGGCCTTGATCAAATTTCAGCACTCACTGTTAAAGCGTGAGGCTTTTTATTGTCGCCCTTCACCGTGATAAGATACAGAACTGGTCTGAGTGTGAGAGAGAGAGAGAAATTCTTTGTTCTGGTCAGTTTGTTATTTGAAGACATGTGAAAACTTGTTTCATAAGGATGGTGTGCAGTTTGCTGTCAACAAGGCAGTATATTAAAACATTCTGACCACCCTGTAGGAGCTTTTGATGGGCACATTCATGTGGGTGAAATGTCACAGATGAAAGATGGGCGCTCAAACAGCATAGGGAATCATAGACTGATTTTTGCCTGAGGGCCTGTGTCCACTGAAGACCTCAAAACACAACCCTGGGATTGTTTTTTTTTCTCATTTATTTAAGTCGAAAAAAAATGAATGAGTAACGCTTTGAACACTTCAGACCCAAAAGAGGTGGCTGACCTCTTCTCCACTTGAAAATAAGTTCATCTTCTCTGAGGCACAGTACTTATCAGGGTCACTCCTCCACCCACTGCTGGTGAAGCACAGCTGTTATGAGAGAAGAGAGCCTAGAGTGCGCGTCTCGCTGTCAACGCTATGTCAGAGCTAACATGGAGTAACTAACTGAAAGTAATGGAACATATACAGTACTGTATGTTTATATAATATGCGACTAACCTAAAATAGTGAAAAAACAAGGCAGCTTGGAGGGACATATCATTTAACCTGTGAATATCCTGGGTGGGTCATTTTTAGGAGAAGCTGGCATTCGCTGGCCTGCTGGTACACTCTTGGTTCTCTTGGTTGGTCAAAACAATGTTCATGCTCAGGCATGTTTTAACACTCGCCTGGTGATGCCCAGTGCTACCAAGCACTCCGATTCTCTTGTCTCTGTTTTCTGCTGTGTACCAAGGACATCCAAGTAGGGCTGCTACTATTATCTTCATTATAGATTAACTGCTTGCTCTAATGAAAAATTATGAAAAATATCCATCACAATTTCCAAGTTGACCTCTTCATATTACTAGTGTTGTCTTGCTAACTGTTCAAAATCCAAAGACATTTTGACAGTTTGCCATCACATAAAACAGATAAAACCAGAAAATCCTCACAAATGAGCTGAATCTTGAGAAGGTTTGACATTTTTACTAGAAAAATGACTTAAATAACTGTCGCAGCTTTACATCAAAGAACAAGACACATTCACAACCGATGCTCATCTGTTATGTTTTTCCTCGAAGACATAATGATGACTGTCATTATGAAATGTATGGATCATTCTTCCTACATATCAGATGAAGCAGCTTTGACTGTTCTTGTTGATGTAAAGCCACCATAAAGCAAAAAAGATTCGGAGCTGAAAATTCTCTACATGTTACAGAAGGCCACAGAGCTCACTTCAGTAACACGTAAGACAGATATAGGAAAATGGAGATCAGGATGTGGTTACCTAGGTAACATAAAGAGTCACTGTAGCCTCTTGAAGTAGTGTATTACCTTTGCAGACCAGCAATTTACCAAAGTCTAAATTCAGTGCATGTGAGCAATCCATTTCATTCTCTAAGCTCTTTTTTATCTTCTTTATCAAATTCTCTTTGATCCAAAAGAGTGCGCCTATGAATTAACCCCTCCTTGCCCCCCTGCACAAGCAAGGGACGGGCTGAAGTGTGTGCGCGCATGTATCTACGTGTGCATGTGTGTGTGTGTGTGTGGGCTTGAAGTGAAGACAGTCAGTGTTCATGTCTGCCACACAAAGCTTTGTGCCATTTCCTTTTGTCTCTCTCTCTCCCACTCCATGCTCAAACACAGAGTGGCTAGCTAAAAGAGAGCAGAGGGCTCTCATTAAAATCCATGTCAGCTTCCAGCCACTCCAAGCCATGTCCCTTTCTCCGCCTCCACACATGAGAGATCAAGTCACACCGACAGCTCCCCCCCCCCCCCCCCCACGTTTACCTACACTTCATTGTTCTCACTGTTCCTCCCAACAATGGAAATGAAAAAAGACAAAGTCCTGGCTCCCCCACTCCTTTAAAAAAAAAACACACACACACACAAAAAAAAAAACATTGTCAGTTACATGAATACAAACCTTGCTGGCTCTGGTTACCTTGGCATCTTGTTCCAGCGATTTAATAGCAGGCCATGGTTGGTGCATGTTAAAAGAGTGGGCTGAGAGTGGCAAGTGGCAGCTATTGAGCAGTGCCTTGTCTCAGCGCTGAAGAGAAAGAAAATTCATTTGGATTGTAAATCAGATCGGCTATTTATACTGTTTTTCTTTTTTATCATTTGGTCTTCTTACATGACCTGAGGAAAACATCCTATTGTTTCTCAGATGAGATGAGTTTATGAAGGAAAAACAAGCACACGGCAGTTACTTTACCTGTGTGCAGAGCCCCTGACGGCACAGAGTGAACAGATTTCCATATGACAGGAATTCATTTAGTTTCATTATAATAAATTGCATGTCGACTTGTCGCTGCAGTATGAAAACAGAAGGTAAGCCAACTAGTCTGGATCACTGTCTGACTGACACATCGACAAATAAAACGGAGACGAGTATGCGTGTAAGCGGGACTGCATTCAACAAATCATGATCAATGTCTTGTTTTATTTGATTCCAAAACCCAGATATTCAGTTTACTCTGATAAATGACAAAGACACGCATCAAGTCTTTGCCTTTTGAGAATCTGGAGCCAGCAAATTTTTTGGCAGTTTCGCTTGAAAGATGACCACAACGATGAATCCGTGATCAAAATAGTTGCTGATTAATTTTCAGTCGATCAGTTCATCAAATCAATGGACTAATTGTTGAAGAGCTACATGTAACTTCAGTGCACAGTGCAGCCCTAAAACAACAGATAACAGAGATTCTTGGTCGAGCAACATCTTTATGAAGGTTTGCTGCAGGTTTTCTAACCGCATCCACACAGAAGGGTGTGTGTGTGTGTGTGTGTGTGTGCGTGCAGCAGGTTCACACAGCTTAACCACAAGTCATAAGTCCATTTTTTTTCCTCCATCTTCAAAGTTTTTACTTTGATTTGGCTGCATTCTGCCTTTTATACACTGAGATAAAAGGTTGTGCATGTACAATGTTGTGCATGACAAGACAAAAAAAAACAGCCACTCATCTCTGACTTTTCCTTCTCCTCCCCTCTTCCCGCATTCTCTCCCTCGCTGTCTGTCCTCCCAGTGTGTTCTCTACCTCTGGTCGCTCAAGATCAACCACCCCAACACACTCTTCCTCCTGCGAGGGAACCACGAGTGCCGGCACCTCACAGAGTACTTCACCTTCAAACAGGAATGTAAGTGCAGTGCTTCTCTCAGCCGTATGAAGGACGGTCTAATGTGCTCCCATACTGTCTGTACCACTTCACAGCTGCCTGTATCAATCAGGTTTCCCATTTCAAACCAAGCTATGGTATAACAGTAGGCATGTCACTCACAGGGTCGCTCTGGAAGTCACTTTTACAGGTTCATCGATTGTTCTGTCGCCACATCAGAGTGATTATTTTGGGAAATATTGGTGTAATATTGGTGCAGCTTTTGCAGGTAGAGTGGAAACTGCGAGGTGACTGACTCCCCTCGATAGATTGACTGGCATCCCACAAGGAAGTGTGTGTGTGTGTGTGAGATTAGGAAGTCCCGTCACAAGATGCGGCAGTTCATCAGCATTTACACACTCCGCTTTTACCTGTTCATGTTGCAGACAATGAACTGCTGGAGCATGGCGTGCAGCCAGGCATGCTGTTGATGCTTTACAGGCACACGCACACACTGATTTCAGTCTGTGACAGTGGAGTGTGTGTGTGTGTGAGTGTGAGAAGCAGGTGTGAAGACGTTAGTATGCAAACTCAGAAACAAAGACACTCTGGCAGACAGCAGAGACAACCTTGCCAGCTGCAAATAGATTTCACTCAATATATCTCCCACCACCCCCCACCTACATACCACCTCATCTGCACACACACACACACACACACAAACTGCATCATTACACACTGTACCACCTTTTAGTGGTTTTGATGGTGGTGGTTGATGCAGGCAGGATGTAATATTTTTTTTTTATGTAATGAAAGCAGTCAGGAATATGTGTGTGAACTAAATATGCAGATAAAGTAATAGTGATTGATTTCATTTCAGCACTGTGATTTTATAGTGGATCATACATGTGTTAACTAGAAGACACATGGTTTCAGTGTAGATAATCACCATGACACTTCACTCCAAACATATGAAGTGGAGCCATTTCATTGCTGCTCTAAACTGTTGCATCAGTGATATTACAGGCAGAAGCAGCAACAAGTGGTCACTCCAACTTGATTGAGGTTCTCTTGTCTGTATTTTACCTGTTAATATACTGCTTATAATGCTAAATAGGGGGATTTAAAATGTTACTGAGTATGGATATTTTGTTATTGGTGATGAAATCAGTCTGTGTCTGGCTTTGTCCTGGCTGCTGCTGCTGCTGCTGCTGCCGCCCTATAAGGAATTGACTTCCTCTTGCCCTAATCTGACCTGCAGAGTTGTGCAACTGCCACTGCAGAAACGGCATCAGTCCCGCTGTTACAGAGCACTCTGAGCAGAGCTTTGACGATAACCACCAAATAAGCAGTTTCAACAGAAATATATCAATTTGTGTGTTTATATTGTGACACAGTTGGTTTCAACACACCTTTTCACTTTGAGATAAATTCATTTACAGCAACACCACGCCTATTTTATCGTGACTATTTTCGACAGATTATCCTCAAGATCTACACAATGTGACGAGCTACAAAACTGACCTCCTCTATTAACGATGACACCGTGGATTTGTGTCCCTGTGTGTCTGCTGCAGGTAAAATTAAATACTCTGAACGGGTGTATGACTCCTGTATGGAGGCCTTTGACTGCCTGCCCCTTGCTGCCCTGCTCAACCAACAGTTCCTGTGTGTACATGGCGGACTCTCACCAGAAATCAACTGCCTAGACGACATAAGGAAAGTAAGTAATCAACCGGTGGCGAAATCAGGTTGTGCTAACATTTGAAAATAGTTTGCTTCACTTAAAATTGTAGATTTTATTTATGTAAAATATTCTTTTTGTGTGTGTGATCAACAGTTAGACAGGTTTAAGGAGCCTCCAGCATTTGGGCCAATGTGTGACCTGATTTGGGCTGATCCTGGTGAGGACTATGGCAGTGAAAAGACAACTGAACACTTCAACCATAACTCCGTCAGAGGCTGCTCCTACTTTTTCAGGTAAATAGCTGCCTTCATCACGCCTGCTTTACCTTCATTTAACACCACAGGTGTATCTCTACAAACTTCTCAGAGCTGATGCAAATGCAACACATTATTCTAATAGAAACAATCAAGTTTTTGTCAAAGTGTGGACTGTTTGTAGGCTGCATCACACAGGTTAATGGATACAGCGGTTCACTTTTTTTTTGTAGGTCAAACAGCTTATTGAGGCACTTCAAAAAAAATTAAAAAAGCGTCCTCTCAAAACAGGTTAACAGATAAAAACAGCTGGTTCAAATAAGGTTAACATATTAAAAATTACCCTTTTTTTAAAAATAGGTTAAAAGATAAAAACAGCTCGTTCTGAATATGTGAAATGAAAATGGGATCAGAAATGGTCAAGTGGCAGACAACTCAACAGCACACCAAAATAGCATACAGCAGGTCAGCAGATACAAAACCGCTCATTCAGAACAAGAGCGCTGCACAGGCAAACATTTCAACATGCTAATGACATATTTCTACTCCTTTCTTTATAAAAGTTGCACAGTATATGGCAGAGATGTTTATTTTTCTAATACACTCATATTTATAGACCCTTTTCCAAAAAAGTAAAGACTTCTATGGAAGACAGAAATATTTTTGCTTTCTTCTTCCCTAGCGTAAAAAAACACATTGAATTATTGTGTTATTGTTGACTAATTGATATCAGACTTAATGCCCTTATATTGACAGGCATTCATTTGCGATAAAAACCTTTTAGAATAAGTTAATATACAGTATGACTTTTACAGTAAACTAGCGCAGTGCTCGTTCAAAACATCAAACTGTTGGCGCTGTCTCCCCTAGTGGCAGATTTGGTTTCAATTATGGTTAATGAGCACTGCACTGAACAAGCTAAAAACATTCTCTGCTGTTCAGTGCTCTGGAGTTACACTGCTGTCTGCTGTCTGCTGTGTGTGTGTATTTGTGTGTGGAACTCAGCCCTGACCTCGTGCTTACACAGGCACAGACACACAGGAGAGGAGATAAAGGTGCAGGAAAGAATCCCCGTTCGCAACCTGGTTTCAAGTGGTGTCCCCTAATCAGCGGTCGAGGCTCCACATTGTCGGCTGAAATCCTGTTATCAGAACAATAACAGTCATTTAATTAACTTATTTATTGGCCGATGATATACAAGTTCAACCCTGCTTGACTTTTATCTGCTCTCCTACACTGGTGTGAAATTCATTTAAATGGTAAATGTCAGAAGGCACTCATCTGGGTCTAGTGTTGATTGAATGAACTGTAGATGACCCACATGTTTTGGTTTTGTGTTTTTTTTTTTCTTTTGAGTATGAATAATTGGTATGGGGAAAGAAGGAGGGGTAGTAAAAACCCACAAGTAGCTGGTTTGCCCTCTTGCCTTCTTCCCTCTGCTCTGGCTGTAGTCCTCAGCTTCTGGAGAGGCAGAGAGCCCATAAATACCAGAGCTCTGGATTCTCAACATCTTTAAACCCCTAGCTCAACATGCCAGAGGGCACGACATGCTGAAAATAAATATGAAAATATTTCCTTAAGTGAACAACAGTCAGTGAATTGGGTGGCCACTCTTGTGAAAGGGTTTACGTTTAGTAATAAGCTCTGAGCTGCACTCAGTTGTTTTAACAGGCCCGTCTGTCTCTGCTTCTCTTTCTTTTGCAGTTACTCAGCAGTCTGTGACTTTTTGGTAAATAATAACTTGCTGTCAGTAATAAGAGCCCATGAAGCACAGGATGCAGGGTAAGTAGGCTTACTATCTTCTCATACATTTTCAGCACGTTATAGTATCAGATGTGTCTAATAAGTCTTTTTTTTTCTTTGTGTCCTAACAGGTATCGGATGTACAGAAAAAGCCAGACGACAGGCTTCCCTTCATTAATCACAATCTTCTCAGCTCCAAATTACTTAGATGTCTACAACAACAAAGGTTTTTTTTCCCTCTATCTCTTTTCGTCTTTGCAGTTTCTGGCTCAGTATCACTTTTCAATCCTTTCAACTTCTCTCTTCCCATCCCTTCTCCTAGCTGCTGTATTAAAATATGAGAACAATGTGATGAACATCCGACAGTTCAACTGCTCCCCCCACCCTTACTGGTTGCCCAACTTTATGGATGTCTTCACATGGTCTTTGCCTTTTGTTGGAGAGAAAGGTATGTTGTTATTGACTTTTCTGGAGACTGACCCAGAAACTCAAGAGATTTTTTTTTCTTCTCTATTAAATCATGTAAAGAGTGAATTTTTCAAATGGGCCAGTTTATAAATCATGCTTTTTTTTTTTATCAAGGCTTTCAATCTACAGCTATAACTCAACACAGCTGGTAGACTTTTAACAATGACTAATAAAAATGAACACTTTACACAAAACATTAAATGGTAAAATGTTGTTTATACATCACTCAGTATGGCAGTTTTTTTTTTTTTTTTTTAAGATCATGTGTGTTTATTTGCATATGTCGCACTAAATTTGAAAAGTGTGCCAATGTGTTCTTCGGAAACATCCACATCTGACACAGAAATATTTATTGGTTTTGACATTTGTGGGACTTTCCACTGTTGATTCTCTGTAGACGACAGTAAGACCTGATTGCAGGCATATACAGAGGTGTTCTGCTGTAGATTAAAAAAAATCCAAAGGGTGTTTTTTAGCTTGTTTCTGTCACCAGACTAAATTCTAAATTCAATTCTCTCTCTCCACAGTGACGGAGATGCTGGTGAATGTACTGAACATCTGCTCCGATGACGAGCTCATGTCAGAGGGAGACGACCTATATGAAGGTGAGGTCAAAAGAGCGACAATATGGTCAAAGCAGAGGATTCATGCACTTGAGAAGTCACCCTGATGATGTCAGTTAGTCTTCTATAAAGCTGATGTTCTTCAAAACTGGAAATTGGCCAGCTAATGCCATCAATCTGTCGAATGTGGTGCAGACTGCAGAATACATTTTGTCAGGTGAACAGTAATGGAAATTCTGAGCTTGCACTGATCTTGTTTGACATTCAGGTTTTTAGGGTAGAGTCTGAGTGCACTGTGATGATCCAAATACTGTTTCACATTTTGTGAAAATTTGAAGATTTTATATTTTGAATTGCAAATGAGCCCTGGCACACACTTAATGACACAGAAAGCTGGGAGCCTGTTTGTATTTTAGATGATTTGGAGGCATTTGTAAGCATTTCATCACAGTTCTGTCTCACATGTCTGATGTTGATGATGGAGTTCTGCTCCCTGGAAAACAGCTGCTATGGTTTGAAACACACCATTAAACCCTCAATTTTTCCCTCATATGCATCATTTCCTCTCTTCCCACAAATATCTTATGTCACATATTGTTCATTTTTGAACAGTAAGTGCTTAAAAAATTCGAGAGCAGAGCTTGTAAAGAGCTGTAGTGACTGCTGATAGTGGTGTTCTGTATCATAACTTAACACTCTGGACTGGTTTCAGGTGGCACCTCAGCGATGCGTAAGGAAGTCATCCGGAACAAGATTCGCGCTGTGGGGAAAATGGCCCGAGTCTTCTCAGTCCTCAGGTCTGAGTCGCCTGTCCTTTTATGCTTTTTCCCTTTGATGTTCCTCCTCCTTTCTCATGATAAAACTCTGCTTCTTTATCTGTATACGGGGTCAAAATTACCAAACTGAGGCCCAGGTCACTACGGGGCCATGCGGACACCAGAGTGCGAGTGAAATGAATGGAGTCAGACGAGTGCACAATGAAGTTGTGTTTGAAAATACGATATTGCCCTGCAAGGATTAATGAGCTGGCACAGGATGAGTCACGATGTGCCTAGACTGTATAATGACATTAGACATTATTCCAGATTAATGCTGCTGCTGCTGCTGGTAGCTTGTCACACTGCTGCCAGTGGGCAGGACGTAGAGCAGCCTGTCTCTCACAGCAGTGTATATGGGTGATTGGTTTAAAAGGCTTTTAAGAAAAAAAGTGAAATTTAAAAAAAAAAAACTAATAAACAAAATCCAAATATTTAATTTACGACATATGCAGTCATAAATTCTTAACAGGTTTGACTCAGTGTTTTTGTTCAATTTAGAGGAAGTGCAGCTTTCTGTGCAGGATGAAAATGGTAATATATATTTTGAAATTCATGTCATGTCATTTTGATTGTTCACCCAGAGAAAAAAAATATGAATATATAATATGAAAATGAAGATGTGTACATACAAAAGTGTGTTGACACATGAACCCGATCTGTTAAAAATATTGCTTCAGCTGCTAAAATTGACTCGTCAATGACCCACTTTAAGAACCAGGACACGTTCTAACAGTCGACTGGAGGCAGTTAGAGCTGACAGTCCATCACTCCATGGAGCAGACACGTTGTGGGCTACAAGTTACACGTCTAGTGGTGACCAAACATATGGACTCTTAGTTACAGAACAGCTTCACCTGACGTGAGGGCCATGCTGCTTGCTCAAATTTAATCCAAGTCTGTGTGTGTGTGTGTGTTTTTTTTTTTTTTGTTTGTGGAGCAGGGAGGAAAGTGAGAGTGTGTTAACACTCAAAGGCCTGACCCCAACTGGAACTCTTCCTGTGGGAGTGCTGTCAGGCGGAAAGCAGACCTTAGAGAACGGTAAGTGTGTTTTTATCCCCAATAACCCTGTTCTTTGATTCTTCTTCGTTAGCTAACATTTAGCAAGACCCCCAACCCCCTAACGACATTTCCTCACCCTTTGTCATCAAACGTGTTTGTCCAAACTCAAAGCATTTGCAGTGAGAAAACCTTTTTTTTTTTTTTTCTCATGGAGAGAGGTGGTGTTACATGATCTATTGCTCCTATGGGTACATCACACAGAAAATGCAAAACACTAGGGAATTGAATGAATCATTCATACTCTTCTTTTTCTGCATTAGCCTATAATAAAAGATACATGGATAGAGATACAGTCTTTACATTATACCATCCACATTTATGAAGTGATGGAAACTGTTCTTCCTCCTGCTGCTCTTTTATCTAAAATAAGGATTATAGCAGACGTGTAGAGGTGACCGTAACTGTCTAGAGAAGTGGACTGTCCACCAAGAATAGCAATTGACTATTTTTTTTTAGCGATTCACTTTTCTTATTCTTGCAAATAGCTTGCCAAATGTCTATTAAAAAATGCCATTTCCTTCCTGTGCATCTATAGTAGTGTTTGATAGCAGAGGATTTTCTTATCTTTGAAAAAAGTGTTGTGTAATGACAATCCGTCATGGAGCAAGGCCTCCTTTCATGACTCACCATTCTTCACAATGTCCATAACTAATGCAGAGAGTAGCAGAAGCAGATATCACAGTCGCATCACTCACAACATCCCAGTGTTTCCTGATGCAATGCAACCACAGCTTCTGTATATGTGGATCCATCAACACTTCCACTACCTGTTCCACCACCTTGTTACAGGATATAAAAGGCAAGCTTGATTAGATACCAGTAAAGTAATTGCAACACTGCACATGTGACATATGCATGAATGCAATATTATAGGGCATCAAACATTCAAAGACTGCTGTCAAGTTGTTTATCCTGGTGTCCAGTTCAGGAGACTGGTTTTCCTGTCCTGCCAGTCCCTTTGAAGGGTTCTAGATCAAAGCCAGCGTGCCCACCATAGGAGGCACCGGTTAGACTTTGACTCGAGCCACCCCTCCTATGCTGCAAGTTTTTGGGGGCTGAACTGTGGCCTGTTGGGGAGGTCAGGCCTGTCACCTGGCAGTGGCCAGTAGTGACCCTTTGATCTAAAGGTCAGCGCCTGGCCGCGCCCACCAGAGGACATGCTGGGAGTCACGCTTTGCCACGCTGGAGGCTTACAGAAGTTGCAGAGGAATCGAAGGAGAAACCACATGTTTAGGAGAATGACCTTTAGGAGAATGTCATTGTCCATGTCTACTCCCTTAGCTGCAGCTACAAACAAAGGGAGGGCGAGTGATAGTGTATTTTTGTCCGTTCTTCTTAATTCTACTCTTTGTTTTTCCAACCCTGGCTATAGCTTTTGAAGTTACTGTACAGTTGCTGACATTTTGGGCGTGCTGCACACTGATCTTTGAATGCCGGCTCCCTCTGAGAGTATCACTAAATGAGAGGAAATGCCCAACCCATGTATTAGCCTCTTTCCAAGGACATTGAAGGGGCATTCTAGTGACTTAGTTTTGCACTTGCATAAAGTTGGAAGACCTAGCCATCTCCAAACCAAGTATTAGATACTACCGTTCACCTCGTGATCATCACTTGGACTTGGATCAGTTACTCAAACGGGGACTCTTTGGATCATTTATTCACATGATTTCTATCTTAATACCCACTAAAATCAGTTAAATGTCCCCTTAAAGATTCAGGACAAGCTTACTGACAACCTAACTTGTTTCTCCCCAAGTGTCACTAATAACAAAGCACCTCCTAACGCAGAGCAGAAGATGAAAAGTGGTTACAATTCAATACAAATCTGCCAGCTGCTTTTTTTTTTCTTTTTTTTTTTTTTGACATAGCTCATTCATCTTGAATTCACAACCATTTCTTTGACAAATTATCCTCACTACAAGTCTCAGCCGACTGTCTTCATTTGGAGATTCACATTTTTGTTTGTGTAATAATTTATATGTTGAGTTCTGAAATGTCAAACATCAGGTTTAGAGGAGAAATAATCATGTAAACGTTCACCACTGAGTATTTTTCAATTCCTCTCCATGTAAGTATGTTTATATCTCATTAATGATTGAATCTGTTTGTGAGTTAATGAGCAATGTGTGTGTGTGTGTGTGTGTTTGTAACGAACATCTGACTGCAGCTTTGCCTTCGTGTAAGGCTGCACTGTAACAAACGCATCGTCCCGCCTGCTCATTGTTGCACATCTCACCCCGGTCTTAGACTCTTAGTGCTCAGCCAAATCCCCCCTCAGCTCTCTACACCTAAGTCCTCGTGACCCTTTAACACCAGCACCATCTTAAATCTCCAGCAGGCTCTCTCTCTAACCTTCATACCCACTCACTAACATGTTTTGACGATGTTTTTACAGCTGCTGTGAATTTTGCATACATAATGACTGTTGCCAATGTGGTGTCGGCCTATATTCTGCCATCTGTTTTCTCCTGTTTATCACAAAATTTGATATCACTGTTATATTTGCTTTTCTCTGGATGCCTTTGATTGACTGCCTTTTCCCCTCCTCCTCCCTCTACTTCTATGTAACATAGCTACCATTGAGGCAGCTAAAGCACAAGGTACGCATGGCTGTGTGGTTCAACTCTCGTGTTTCTTTTCTGTGTGTATTTCGCCCTTTTTAAAAACAACCCCACTCTTTAAATATCTACTAATTTTCTTGGTTTTATTGTTTTGTAGTGCCCCCACTGTGTTTATATCACAGGTTATTACTCTTTATCACTTTATTCCTGGTTGCTCTTGCATTATCAGTGTCTGTTGTTTTACGGGGTGGCAGTCAAGCACCTTAAAAGATGAACATGAATTAAAATTGCTCTGAATTGGTGAAATATTTTGGAAGACAATCTATATAAATGTGTTTTGCAAAGCATTTTAAGCTAATTTTATTTCACCACTTTGAGTTAAATTAGGCTTGGTAGTGTATATTATAAAAGTAAAGCATCTGCTTCAAATGGGCAAGTTAAGGTCTAATATATATCAGGTTTAGGACTCTGCTTGTCCCTTGTTATCAAGAAGCTCCTGGCTGTGGTCACATGGGCTTTTCTTGCCAAGTGTGGCTCCCCACACAGAGAAAAGCCTGCTAAGACCTGGTTAAGTTAAGACCAGGGACATCCCTCCCTGGGATATTTTCAGAAGCTAATCCTGTTACACCATTTGGCTGTTGCTACACTGTCTGCCCCTCCTGGTTGATAGTGACAGTTTGTGGTTCAACAGGAGAATCAAACACACGAAAAGGAATAATTCAATTAATTATTCATGTAATTAATTCATTAATCAATCAATTAAAACAGTGGTCCCCAACCTTTTTTGTCAGACGCACCCTCTTATCAAAGGAGCTCAGAAAAGTGGATGTTGTAACTATTTTTTTTCACAAATCTGAATTCCCAATGTTCAGATTGGAGAACCTTTTAAGCCATGTATTAAATATTTGTATCTATGTCTCAACTACTCATCCATTACGTTTAGTGTATTATTTCAGCTGTTTAATCACTTTATGCTAATAATTTCAACTGCTCATCTGTTACGTTTAGCTATTATCTCTAGTTAATTATTTGAACCATTAATGCCATTATTTTAGCTATAATTATTATAACTATTTTAACTGTTTGTCCAGCACTTAAGCTAATTATAAAACTAAACATTATTTTAGCTAATTATTTCATATGTTTAATGATGACTTCTAGCTAACAAGCTGTTAGCTGTTAGCTGTTTGTTCATTACTTTTATATAATTATTTCAGATGTTTATCCATTACTTTTGACTAATTGTTTAAAATGTTCCCTCACCTTTAGCTAAGTATTTGAACAGTTTTTTTCTATTCTTTTAGCTAACCGTTTCAAATGTTTATCCGTTACGTTTAGCAAACTATTTTAATTGTTTACTAGCTCGCTAACTCACCTTCTAGCTAGTTTTCTATCACTCTCAATCTTAATATGTGGCATTATAACTGACTGAGGTTGGTAAGAGTGTACTAGACAGTTAGCATAGCTAGTAGCTTACTGGTTATTGTGACAGTAAATGTACTAAAGCATCAAATGATTTAATTATCTAAAAACGTTCTTCTAAATATAAATATGTGGACATATTTCTTTGATCTATTTTAATTTCTACCGTTTGTATTCTATGTATGGTACCCTTTGGCATTTGCACAAGTACCCCTGGTTGGGAATCACTGATTTAAAGTTTGGTTAAAGGAGCACAAGTGCTTCATTGTCACAGATATCTGCTTGTGCAAGAGTAACCATTAGGAACTTCCTAGTGTTGCAGTAAATGCACTTATTAAAACTTCACCTCAGAGTGTTCATTTCCTATTTTAACCTGATAACTTAAATGACTCAAGAACATGTCTGACCAATCCCTTACAAGTTTGCTTTTCGTTTGCACACGTTTTCTGTCTGGTTTCCTTGGATGTTTCGGGACTTTACCGTAAGTCTATAAGTGTGAGATGTTTTATTGTTGTAGCTTGTCCCACTGGTGTTTGAACACTAGCAGTCATTGTTTACCTGTGCATGTGTTTTGTATTCACTGGTCTTCCGTACCGTGCTAGGCTAATACTGTGTTTTGTGTTTATCAAATAAAATTCCACAAGGAATCCACTTTGATTGAGGCACATGCAAAAGCTAAAGAACATGGTTTACAACAGATATTTTCAGCAACAGAAGTAGGAATGTTAAGTTGAGTGTTTTTCTGCTTTTGGTAATTTTCCCTTCTGTCCTTCAGCTATTCAAGGCTTCTCTCCCACGAGGAAGATTCGTAACTTTGAGGAGGCACGTGGTCTGGACAGGATAAACGAGAGGATGCCGCCGCGCAAAGATGGCCAGCAGCCAGACGGCACCACGGTCAACACCAACACCCCCAGCAAGAACGGCACCGATGGATAAGCGACAGAAGCACCACCCTCTCATCTTCACATAACCCACTGACTCATATCCCCCAACCTTTCTGTCTGTCCCTCTCCCTCTCTCTCTTTCTCTATCTCTCTCTCTCTCCGTCTCTCTCTCTGTCTCCTCCACTGAAACTTGCCTGTCCATCTTCTGCTCACCCACGGTTGGACGGGGAAAGGAAGCGGACACATTGTTAGATAAAAACAATAGGAGGCCGCAGCTCTGGGAAAACACTTTCAGCTGCTTTAAAAAAAAAAAAAAAAAGACAAAACGTATGATGTGATTATCTGGGGAAAAATCATATCTTATTTATTAAAGGAATTATATTAGATATATTGTGTAATAGCAACAAATCATTGAAGGAAGACATTTTGCAGTTGTTCAAATGTATACTGTACACTGAAGTCCTAACTTATACATGTCAAAGTTATATATATATATATATATATATTAAAAAAAGGAGAATTTTATAAATTTGAGTTGATACAAATAGATGAAGCCCTTGTTATCCAAGAGTTTTAGTCACTTTAAGTTTTGTTTTTTTTGTTTTTTTTTAAATTGTTGTTCGCCATGTGTTTGGTAAGGGAAAAACTGAAGTACAAATTGTAGACTCAAACGCCTCATTTGGATCTTGCAAGGTTCTTGCAAGATATCTTTGGCAGGTGAGGTTCTACATACAGTGCAGTGTTTGCTTATATATATATGTGTGTGTCAGTTGAAAGATAAATGATATATATATTGAAAGGTGAAAAACAATAAGGGAATTAAATTATATCCAAACAATGATTGCAAATTAATATTTTGTACCTTTAAGCAGAAATTTAATGAAGACTTTATAGTCTTGTTTATAAATTTTCCACAAAACTTTGATGAACCCCAAAGATGTTCGATGATATTTATTCAGTATTTTGTTCACTTTCAGAGTAACAACTATTATGATTATAATAACAATAACTCTTCCTGTGTTATAATTTGTGAGTGAAATGATTAAAATGAAGGATTGATGCTTTGTGTGCAATGATAGTTGCTGTCATACCTGTCTGGTATGACTTATGTTCACTTGATGGCAGCTAGGATGTTCTTGCTCCGCTAAACCAAAAAAAAAGAAAAAAAAAAAAAGGGATATAGAGTACAGCATGTACTACAACCAGAACCCATCAATACTCCCACATCCTGGTGGGAAGCACTTCTTCTCCTCAAGCACTGAAGTTGAGCTGACCCCTCTGGGGTTGTGCGTGAAGATTACGTCATGAAAAACCAACTGACACAAAACTACGAAGGACAGATTTTCTCTCTGCGGTTATCCGTATGGACAAAAGAGGACATACTTGCTTACAAAGCAGAGGAACTGCTGGCTGTATTGTCCTCAAAACAGACTGATGTTCATGATTGCTTGGGAATTTTCAATATATTTAACAGAATTATGGCGGTTTGATTTGATGTTTTATTGTCAAACACTAAAAAAAAAAAAACAAAAAAAAAAAAAACAGGCTGTGCTTTTGGGGCTTTTCTTTGTTTCTTTACTGAAGTTGTATCAGTGTCTCCATCTACTGTTGATTATACAGTATGCAGATGGTGTTGAATTGTGATAATCGTACGTATCAAATAAGGGAAACATTTAACATTCAGTTAAATGACTTGACGATGCTGTACCCAGTCAGAATGGACAGAGTCATTTCGCTCGGCAGGGATGATACTATAAAAGATACCGCCACCACACTAACAGCTGTCCATCAAGGCCTAACAGTACTGTAATCATCTCAACCATGGCTGACTCATATATATATATATATATATATATATATGTAGTATATTATTTTTACAACTCATGGTCATACCAGGATGGGGACCCTTAACACTTGCTGAAATTTGCTGGTGTATATGTTTTTTCTCTCTCTCTGCTTTAGAGTATTCAGCGAATCAGCTCCCTTCTGGTCTGAACACATCCGCTCCTCTTCTCACGCACCTCCCAACCTTATAAAACCTGCTTTTTCTAGAACAACTTAACTGGTGCTTCGACACACCCGACTGTAAATCTGTTGTCCTTTTGTCACTCAAGAGAGGAGGGGGAAATAAGCTTTAAGATTTGCTATTCTCTTGTCATTTTTTTTTTTTTTTTTAATTAAAAACAAGGTGTTTGTGCTCATGTGCCATGCCACCTTGGCCACACATGAAGATCTGAATGTGTGTGTATGTGTGGATGGTTAAAAGGTGTCAAGCCAGGAGACTTTCAAACACACATGTTATGATTCAAATGTCATTAATATTAATCTTAATATCCCTGAAATTTTTCCAAATATTGCTGTTTGCTGGTAAGTTCAGTAGACTTCGGGAAAGTATTTTGGTTTACGTTCATGATATGTTTTAAAATTTGTTTTAAAGGTGAGGCTTTATTGGGTGAGCCATACAGTATACTGACCTCCTGTTAGGTCTGATACATATCTCACAGAATGTAAAAAATATCGTTCATCAAGAATCTTATAAAATCTGTAAAAAGGGGTTTAAAAAAAAGAGAAGAAAAACTGTACCGTACTTGTCATGCGAGGCCATGAAATCTTTTACGTAGATGTATCACTTGAAAGAAAAGAATAAAATTCAAATGCAGTGTTTTATTCGACTGGTTTTGGTTGTTGGTTCTTGTTATTTCACCTAAAACGATGTCAGTGTTGCAGTTACCTCAAGAAAAAAACAACAATGCAGCTTCAAAGTAAGATAAATGTGTTTATTCCCAAATGCAGCTATAAGAATTTGATATTTTTTGCACACAATGTCTTTGTGCATTGTTTGTATAAAATCTTTATTTCCCATTATTAATTTACATAAAAGATTTCTGTTTAAACTGTTTTAAACATTATAGCAGTTATCAACCCAGTCTCCATCACTTGGACAGTCGGGCTCAAGAGCAAACTGTTAAAGCTGAAGATATTCAGTCACTGGCCTTTTAACATGAAGATTACTACCATCCAGGAGATGGTCTCCTTCCAGACAAAACAAGAATATAGCCTTTTATTTTTTTCACATGTATATAGTAATAGTAATGCTGCAGCACATAGGCATGTGGCTTTAGCTATGCAACAAAGAGTCCCTGCCAGAGACCCATAGTGAACCCCTTTGAGACAAGCAGTAATATGACAGGTGAGCATTGCAGAAACGTATTTACATAAACCAAATTATTATTATTAATCATCAAAAACTGCACTTTTGATGTTTTTGTGCACTCTGTTGGTTAAATGTCAAGCAATGAGCTGATTGTACATTGAAACACTGGAAGATAAAAGTGACAGTGACATCTTATATCATTGAAATGATCGTATTTGTGGATACTGTCACTGTCTACATGTGTCTAATGTGCTGTATATAAGCTCAACTGGTCAGCATTTCCAGTGCACCTGCTTTTAATAAAGCACTTCAAATTAGAGTCTAAGAACAGTCAACAGTGCTGCTACTCATACTTTCGAAAGGTGCCAAAACTAAAAAGAATTGTGATTTTTAATTTTAAAAAGTGTATTTCTTAAATACATTTAAGAACACAAGCCTGCAACCATGCAAGCAGCTCTGTGAGGCTGTTAGCCACAGCGGTACTTTTAGCTAAATGATAATGCTAGCATACTCACAATGACAATGCTAACCTGCTGATGCTAAGTATAATGTACCATGTAGAGGTTGATCATTAGATTTGTAAGAGTTTGGTCTTGAACCAAACTGACTGTGTACCAGATTTCATAGTAAACTGTCCAATAGTTGATACATTTCACTCAAAACCATAAATGTCAACTTGCTGGAGACATTAGATAAAAGGTCAGGGCATCACTACATCATTAGGATTTTACAATGAGAAAAAAAATGAAGGCATTACGTGAGATTTAACAACAACAAAAAAAAAAAGTTCATGTGTCGAATCAGAAGGTTTGAGTAGCAGAGTTGTTATAGTCGATGGCTGTTTAATCTGGAGTCTTTCAACAGCTAATGGATAGTATTATTATTAGTTTGCACTGTGATGCACCACAGTGATAGAATTTTCAGACCGTAGGATTGAAGATCAAATCTGGATATTTGTTTTGGTTAAAACAAAACTCATATGCAATGTTATATTCTGTATTTCTATGACAAAATAAAAGATCGAGCATATATGGTTCACATTTAGGGCCACACCTGTGTCTCACTGCAACTCTATCCCTGAAGTATCAAATAATTTTGAAATTAATAAAAAAAACATAGGTTGTTCCTCTTTGGGTTGCCCACAGCCGCTTACTGGGAGCATTAGGTGGCACTGTTCAGACATCAGACCTTTTGTGGACAAAAAAGATGCATTAATTCATAAACCATAAAGCTGCAATAATCAATATTCTAATGAACAATACTCAAGTACAGTACTTGAGTAAATGTACTTCACGACTCCAAAAGGATGAAATCATTATCCTGTCTGTGCTCTTCTTCTGAGGCATTAATAGTAGTTATGAAGACATGGAGATGGGTGTTATTGCCGTTTACATTTTCCTAACTGAACACATCCACTCCTAGTTTTGGTGGATGCATACTAAGATCTAAATTTTCAGGTATCTCAATGTGGAATCTGAACAGCATAGTTCTCACCAGCTCAGACAGTTTATATTTAACAAATATGCAAGAATCACATCAAAGTTGTGGTATTTAGAACAGTGTCAGATGCCTATGAACTGGGTTGACTGGGAACTGGAGCTTTGTTAAGGCGGTAAAGAGTTTTCAGCTGCTGGCTGATTCCTTTTGGTGCGTGCACTGTTATAGAAATAGTGCAAAGATGAGCGTATAGTAACATCACCAGACCAAGACCTGCAAGATGGGTGATGTTTATTTACTTACGTTGGAAACTTGGGACTCTGTTGTTTTTTCCAGAAGAACCCCACAACACCAGCAGTGACAGCCAGAAGCAGCAGCACTTTCAACGCAATGACAGCAGATCCTCCTGCAGAAATGGTTTAAATATCAGTTTCATCTGCACCTTAATAATACAGTGATTCAAATTCCATATTAGGTATGCTGAGGGTACATATTTATTTATTATACTGTGTTTGCTAATGCATGAGTGTAGGTACCAGGAGAAAGAGTATTGAAAGCTTCATCCTGTGAATCGCAGTGAGGAGGAATCCAACCAGGCTCACACTGACACTCACTTCTGTGATTGCAGACCTGAAGAACACAAAGGACATTGTGAGTTTTTTTTTTGAAAATAATAATATTTCATTATTACTATTACATGTTGTTGCTCTTGCACTCAGTATGTTTTGGTTAATGAGACCATGCAGAAGTGTCCAGAAAATTCACTCTGATGCTGAGCGAGCAGTGTTTGTATGTAGTCTACTTACAGCATGTCCGGGGCATTTTGCTGAACAGTTTGTGTTTCTGTACGCTGCCTGTAGATTCACACACTCATTCTGGCTACACACCTTTAAAAAGAACAAGATTATCAAACAGTTGAACATCATGAACACAAACATTGAATCATGTAACAGAGGAAACTAAAGCATCCTGCTACCTTTCCGTCCCCACATTTAGTCCCAGTGTCTACTTGGCCGTAGTCGCTGGTGTTGTCTTCAAAGAAAGCTGCCTTGCAGTTACCGACCCTGACCATGCGCCCATAGTTTGGGTTTTCATTGCCGTTCTGGCAGTAGAGCTTCCCACAAAACACATCTCTGCAAAAGGAAAGACAGGATCAACAACATGTGTTCATGTTCACTTCAAAGTCAATATTCCAAATTATTCTGCCAAAAAAATAATCATTCTTCACTTAATATTGCATATTAAGGTGTTAAACTACTACAGTAAGAATACTAATAAGGCCTTGCAGAGTAACTATCCCACTGTATATTTTGCTCAGACTCACTGTCTCTGGCAGGGGATATACTGATCCTTTGAGGGACGTTTGCAGAAGGCATAGTAGGTTCCTCTGGTGTTCTGTTCGTAGCAGTAAGCACGAGCCTCTATAGCACCTGATGACAGAAATAGATCATATCTTTTTATATATATTTTTTAATAAGTTAAATGAATGTTTTTGTGGTATCCCATTAAACTATTATCTTTTTCCTTTAACACAGTAGTGTAATGTTAAATGACATACTAGAAAGATTACTTAGCCCGGTACAAAAAAACATACATATAAGCACAGGACACTCACTTGGTCCGTACAGCTTGATGCACTGGTTTGGCCTTTGTGGACACTGGCCGTTGTAGCAGTATCCCAGACCTCCGTCACACGGGAGGCCGTTTACAGCAAAGACGTCCTCAGGGCAGGTGGCAGTTTGCCCATCACAGTACTCTGCCAGATCACATTCATCCTGCTTCCTCCGGCACTCCCTGGATCGAGGGAGGATCTGTGTGGAGGTGGGAGGTTGGGAAGTGAAGGCCAATCGATTAAATTACATGTCATGATGTAGGGTACTTTTTTGTCCATGTAAAGTATGCAATGCTGTAAGTCACATCCTCAGCATATGCAGAGGTGTCAAGTAACCTAAAGTATAGTAGTTATCTATACTTTACTGGAGTAATTATTTTTCATACGACTTTCTACTTCTACTCCTTACATTTTCAGGCAATTATCTGTACTTTCTACTCCTTACATTTTAAAAAAGCCTCGTTCGTTTCAGCTTGTTTTCATTCCCGGCTTGTCATTGTTTAAACAACAACAAAAAAAACAATAAAAAAGATAAATTGCGCCATCTGGATAGAGCAAATTTAATTGTGGTTGGATGAGAAGAATAAACATGTACCGTTCCGAAACCCTATTGCGATCAATCGCACCTGCACATTTATAAATTACACCACACTCCAGCAGGACACACAGCAGACCTGGTGTCAGTTACTGAAGAGAATGTCTTGTCTCCGCCGAGCACCAGCAGCGAGTCATTATGGCCTTTTGAAAATGTTTTTTGGGGGAGGTGGGCTGGTGCACTATAGGCCCGTGTGGCATGGCCTAAGCTTTTGTGCTTACTGGCATTTTTTCCCCTTACATTACTTTTACTTTTTATACTTCAAGTAGTTTTGAAACCAGAACTTTAATACTTTTACTTGAGTAAAAAGCTTGAGTTGATACTTCAGCTTCTACGGAAGTATTTGAAAACCCTAGTATCTATACTTCTACTTAAGTAATGAATATGAATAATTTTGACATCTCTGAGCGTATGCATGGTGCTATATGAATAAACATCCCTTGCTTTTCCTAGGTTGTGGTGGTGGAGAGGAAATACACATAGTTTCTGTTTTGTTGCTTTTGCGTGTTTTGCTCATTGTTTCTTCAGTTGGATGTTTGAGCTTCTCTTTGCAGAGTTTTCACATCAATCTGCTGAAAGTGGAAAGTTTTGCAAACTGTAAATCTGTTTGTTTAAGCTGACTATCTACTAGCATGATTTGTGACATCACAACTAGTTTGGAGTCAGTCATGGTCCAGTATTCAATTTAAACTAAACTTGAAGCCTCCAGTGCACACACACTTTTTTTGATGGAGCAGTTCAAGTTCAACTATTTGTAATATGTCAAACATCCACTAGAGGGCTGTATCACATCAAATGATGCCCCACAATAGTCAGTAAAGGTGGATTTCATGGAATGAAATCAGCATTTGAAAAAAGGGCAATAAAGCAGGTAGAACAGCATCTATTCATTCATATTTACTCACCTTACATTTTTCACAGCACTCGCCTTCAGCGCACTGTGAACCCTCCTTCAGGATGCAGGTGGTGGCATTGCAACAAGGGTTGTTGCACTCCTATGAAGACAACATAGAAACTGATTAGGCTGTTATTAATCCTGTTATGAATCCTTCCCCTTCTTGTGCAATGTTAAACTTCCTTCTGTTATACTCCCCTCAGTGACCTCTGTCATACTCCTGTATTTCCACACTAACAGCGGCTTGAGCTTGGTGTTTTTTTCTTGAATCTACCCCTCTATTTTTAATTTAGTGAAAGTACACTGTTGACACTTGGCAGACACATTGGCTGAATTTGATCTGAACTGATAATTTCTTAGGACTAAGATTTGTTTCTAATCTCTTGAAATACTTATATTCTAATAAGTATTCTTGTGGTATTTGCTTTTAATTACCTGGAGAAAGTGTCGGAATAGGTCGTGTGTAGGTCTGTAGTAAACAACTTAATTTATGAGTAATAACTATTCCTGGTGTAGCAAGCTGCTAATGACAACACCCACATAACTTCCCCAGTTTGATCTTGTGGTTTGTGTTTCTACTGATTACCAGCAATGACAAAGTTAAAGATTATTTGCAAGTTTGAACAAATTCACAGCTCTGCTTCATCTTCACCAGAATGTACTTCTCTCTGATAATGATACATTATAAAATATTTTACTGCCATGCTCTATATTACAAGTGATATCTAGGTGGAATGCACAAAATGCAACAGTCTACAACAATGCCATTGACTTTTGAATTAATTTTGAAGTGTTAGTTCACATTAATGTTCAACATTAATATACTGCTATGAGTAGAAAGACAGACTCTGAATATCCCAGAAATGTGTTAGTGCACGTCAGACAGCTCCATTCTCTTAATGCCTCTGGGCAAAAAAGCAAACTAAAAGATTCAGGCAAAGAAAACAAGGCGTTGACTCTTATTGAAACAATAGCCTCAATAGACACATCCTGACTTGATCACAGACACGGTTTCAAAAATTAAATCCAAGTAAGCACATTTAGAGTAAGATTCCAGGGCTTTTTACATTGCTACAATAAGATCTCATAATATTAATAATGATAATAATAATAATGGAGAGCAGAATAGCTGCATAAACGTTTTATTTAAATTACATTATTTTGAAAACCTCAAAATTCAATGAAACTTTGCAATGAAACTTCCTCCATGTTTGTTCCTTATTCAGCGTGAACTTTCACAATATAATGTTAGTGACGCATGTAAGAAAAATAAATCCTTAAAAGAAATCAATGGAGTAAAACAAATTCAAAACAAATTCACGTCAAAGTCAAATGAGTGCTTGCTGGTTCATTTACCTCCACAGTTCCACAGTCACACTGCTCTCCTCTCTCCACAAAACCGTTCCCACAGACTGAAGGAGCCTCCAGACTCAAGTAGTCTGGTTTGTCCAGCAGGCAGCTGGGGTTGGATACTGTCAGGTACTTCATGTAGGAGTTGCTGCTGCAGCTACTGAAAGAGCGGGGGACGTTCCAGCTGGGGAAAAATATACATTCTCCTTGTCAACTTTTAACAACGAGACAGAGGTGGGACCCTGAATGCCATGAAGCCTTGTCTGCCTCCTTTAGTTTTTAAGCAAAGCTTCCCAGAACATGTTTATAACTTTAGGTTTGGCAAGTATATGTCAAACAAAGGTCATATATTAAAACTGTCATGAACATATTTCTAAAAATAGAGATTGAGTTTGTGCAATGACTTTTCTTACCTGAGGGATGCTGCCATGATGCAGCTATCCCCAGCACAAGCACAGTAGCTGGAGTCATCATGGTTCATGCCCAGATTATGGCCCATCTCATGGGCCAGTGTCGCTCCCACTGCAATGGCCCGATCACTGTGATCCTAAGAGGTAACCAATTACCAGTTTAATGAGTGGAACCCTATAAAGTACACTTAATGAAGAGGGAGGGAGCCAGGGTTTTTTTTATCAGTGATTTACATGCTTTTAAAACAAGTATGCACAATGTTTTCTTTGTTAACCCATGTGTCACGGCCTACAAGTGCAAGTAGCCAGGGAGATCTCCTTGGCAGCAGGGATCACGAGCCACTCCTGCACTTCATTGTTAATCAGCCAGCTGATTCCTTTTGCAACTTGTGTGTTACCCCTCTCTTGAGAAGATCTCCTGCCTCTGATGTCTCTAGTGTACTCTTTTAGAAATTGTGTGATTGTGTTCTTTTGTTACTTCACCAGTTGAGTTTGCTCCTGGACATCTTAAATTATTTTTGTGAGCATTCTCTCTATGGTGCTTTTGTGTTTCTTTGTTACTTTGCCCCTCGTGATGATTTTAAGTTTGGACTTTTGTATATTTCGTACTTTTTCCCTGTGAGGTGATTTTTTGGTTGAGTTTTTTTGTTGTAATGAATCAGATTCATTTACTCTGCATCTGAGTCCTGGCTCTCCTTACTCAAACTGTGACACCATGATAAAAATATCTGTTTCCTCAGTTTGCTTTGTTTCCCAATGTTGTAACCACAAGTAATGTTTTGTTTGGGTTTCTTTGGATTTTCTAAAAAAGTTCTTCCATTCTCATGACAGTGTCTAGATGTGTGCAACACTATATTAGAAGATGTAGATGTAAGAAAAGAAGTGACACTTCCTCTTTCAAAATCACTAGTGCAGTGCCTGGGGAAGGCTGATTGCTTGGCTTCCCACCACTACTTCAACACATAGAAGAATGAAAACAGTTGATGAGGTGTGAATGAGCATATACACCAACAACATGATAGAAACTAACATTCTATTATTCACAGATGATAAAAATGCTAAGTACTCTAACAATAAATAAATGTTCTTTTCTCATTTCAAGTAGCCTAAAGTAAGGGCTGCATTTAAAAGTAATGTGCATCCTAAAATAATCACCAGAGATCACCATTCAAAGAGCTGTGACACTACCATGGCTAAAAATAAGAATGGCTGCTAAATTTTATGCCCAGTTAATAGTAGAATGTGCAAGATACATAGCATCCAATTAACAGATGGAACAAGTCTTCTTCTTGTCTCCCTGGACCAGCTTACCTGTATTACCCCAACAGAATGACCTGTGCACAGAGTCCCACTGAAAGCCAGTCCCTCAGTTACTCCTTCAAAGTCAATACCACTGAAAGACAAAGAATGAAAGGACAAGAAACCCTCTGATTTTATTGCCATTCCTTACAGGTTAATTATGAAGCCTGACACCATACCAACTATTTATCACCAGAGCCAAAACACAGTGAAGAGGAGTTAGTAGGTAGTTGGTAGTATGCAGATCTTTTTCTGTGTGATGCATTTAACACATGAAACATAAGAGACATTTTAAGACTTTTTGATTGTACTTAGAAATGCTCTTCAGACCTGATGAGCTGTGCATTGTCATGCTTTTTCCTCTTGACCAGGTCAGAGTTCCTCCACGCCATGAAAGCATCGAGAGTTTCGTTGGCTGGGGGGGTCACAGAGATCAAGTCACCATTGGACCAGATCTCCAGCCCCACTAGTGCAATGAAAGTCCTCAGGGGTTTATAAACCTGCAAGTAATACCGGCATGAGATCACCAGCAAGGCAGCATCTATGCATGTTTATTTTGTTCAAACATGGAGACCAAGTTATCTGGAAACTTTTAGGCTTTGTGGCCGAAATGTAATAACAATAAATAAGATCTAGAGACTGAATACCATCATGACAATGATATCTAAAATGCAGTGGACAGTGGATACCTTTAAGTTATGCCTAAAAATTTGCAGAGAATTAGCAACAGCACCGACTCACCATGTTGACAAAGTTGACAACTTCGAAAATCCTTTTTCTCACAGCTGTCAGGTCTCGCTTCATTTTCACATACTGTAACACCATGTCATCAGGTTAGATCAAGGTGACATCCTGTTTCTTGGAAGTTGATTCATTATGAAATATCCACATGACTTTGACCAACATGTTATTCTAATCAGACCCAGTCCAAATAGTCAAGAAATTGAGAGCATTTTGTCCTTGTGGTGCCATGCAGGTGATATTTGCGAACATCATGTGGTCAAGTCAGGTCATGTGTTTCACAGCGGATGAAAATACTGGCAGCAAACTTTTTCCTGTTTTCTGACACTTTTGACATTCATAGTAAATTTCCATGTTACTACATCTTACCTCACGGTTATCAGCAACAAGATACAGCTCAATGTATTTCTGTTGTTTGACAATAGTTATACCCTGAAAGACAAAAAATTAAGTTGATTAGATAATGTACTCCTTAAGCTTCAAAATGACCAGATTTGTCTTTTCAGAACACTGAATGATGTGTTATTTTTCTGACATGTTTGTTAATGTCACATTTTGGGTGTACATGTAGACTATTGGGGTGTCATGGAAGTGATGGAGTTATACCTCTGATTTGGAATGACTTGTTGGGGGTTCGAAGTCGGTGCTCCAGGAGGTGTTGGTAACACCGCACACTGCAGGTGTTGAGCTCTGGTTTCCAAACGTCATCACTGCATGATCCCCCTCATCATCTCCAGACAGGGGCTCAATCAGGTACCTCTGGGCAGCTGTTCTAAAATAACCCCTAAACCAAGATCAGACCAGTCAGACAAGTGACTAGACTAGCAGACAAAGTTTGCAATTAGTTGGAGACGATAGTGCAACGTATATCAGGTATAAAGAGCCAGACATTTTGCTCATGAGTTGGTGGTGAGCGACACAGAGCTAAAAGGAGAGTGAAAACTGGTCTTGTGTGTACTTGTGTTCATGTACAGATATACACAAGCACATCTTCTGGATGTGTCTGTTTGCTAATTTAAATGGTGATAATAGATATGGATAGATAATAGTTGTGTTTCTGCAGTCACTTAGCACAGTATTAGCTCCATACAGGCTGAAAAACAGCTTTCTCCCTCGAGGTTCAATTCATTCATTAGCCTTATCTTCAGGTTAACTCTATTAATTCTGTTTGTAATGTGAAGAGGTATTATTAGTTATTTATCATATGGAATTGGCATGTTATTGGATGATTCAATTGAAATTTAAAGATGAGGACAGGATAGTTTGAGTGCTCACCTGAGTCCATCACATGTGCTGATGCTAACTGATGAGTTGTTGTCATTCACAATCCTGCCATGATAGTAACAGTGATCCTGAAAAGACAAGAGGATGACAAGACTCTATAATCAAATAGGGTATTTCAATCCATCTTAATTCAATGTATTTTTCTAGCATTCATTCTCATATGATTGTTCAACAGTTAAGTAAATATTCATGGAACACGGTCTTTGTCACATCCCATTACACATGACGGTCTATGTGGAACTAAAAGTCAACCACATATGCAAATACTCACGATGTCATTCGGAGTTGTGGTGATTTGAGTTCCGTCTTCTTGATAGGAAGTCTCAGTATAGTCTTTGGTGAGTAATTCACTGATGATGAAAAGATGTAAAAATGAATGCACGACAAAATGTCATGACATGACATGAAATGCTGAGTTGGTTTTCAGTGTGTCCAATGCTTTAAAATAAAAACCAATAATGTGAAAACCACACATTTTGTAAGAATGGACAAGAAAAGTAAAGCCAGGAAGTTGCAATGAAACATTGCTTTCAACACTGGCTTTTAATATGTTTAGACCTGTTTTTTCTCATGAATCAGGCAGTTCAGTGAACCAGCAACAGTGCAACTATTCATGTCTCTTTTGAGAGACAGTTTCTACTCTTCATGTTCAAGAGATTAATATTCAAGTAATCCTGGATTACCTTGAAAGTTGGTTATCTAACCATTATGCATGTCTTTTATTCTTGATACTTTACAGAAGTGTGCCTTGAGGGAAGAAAGCACTTACTTTTTTTTTTCTAGTTGCAGTTCAATCTCTTTCCCTCCCACAGTCATTGCATACTTAATAATCTCTGGCCTGAGGTGCTGTGGAAGAAGCAGATTTAATATTGTGCTTTTAGTGATTCATTCTTTCATTCATTTTATGTTTCCCATAACCAATGTCAACCATAACTTGATTCTGCAGTGTATGCAAAATCAGCTCAAAATTAGCTCCACTCAAATGTAGTAAACAACATAACTGTTGGAGAAACACGGTACCTCTGCATGTCTTTTTCTGACTGTGTGAAGTCTGACAGGTCGAACCACCTCATAGTCCTTCACCTCATCAGCATCAGGATCATGGCTTTCTGTGGAGATACAACACACATCATATTGCTTTGTGAAAAGGAAGAATGTGCTCATTTGATGTTATAGTGTTATAAAGAAGAAGTAGTGAAAGTTCTAGCTGTAGTGTTCTTGTTTTATTTTGGATATTTTACAAAAAGCCCTTTTCCAGTCTTTTATTTATTTATTTTTTATATATTCATATACATATGCACAAAAAGAGGCAATTTAGAACAACAGTCAGACTAGAAGTAAACTTCTAGTCATCCATTGTCACCTCCAAAAGGAATATATACATCCATATACACTCTCCCGCATGTCCGTGATATACACTGTATCTACACACATACGTACATATCTGTATTCACCCAAGTGCGTACACACAGCATATAACATGTACATACACAATCTTCTACTTTACTTAATCAACAATAGGCATATTTTCTCAGTTACTCTCGTTACCCAGCGAGGCTAGCAGTTTCCCCTTGTGTCCAGTCTTTGAGCCAACTGAGCTAGGCTAAAAAAGTTTGCCCACCTGTCTTTGTACCATCATTTTTTCTAAACTAAACAACAAAACACAGTTTGTAAAAGAGGAACTACTCATTAGGCTACTACTACTTAATTAGTACCTAACTACTGAGGTTGGTAAAAACAAATCAACACTGATGCCTGTCAAAATCCCATGATTTGTTTGCCTACCCAGAGCTGCTCCCAACAAGGTTTTACAGTGCTAATAACAAAAGCATGCAACATTTGTTGGCCCTTCTAGACCCATTCTAGAAAACATAATAAAAGCAAGATAAAATAAGTAAGATATGGTGCTGTGAATGTGTAGAGTTTATTTAGAACCTGACCCAATAGCCTAGAGCTTCATTCTAACAGTCTAACATACCTCCTGTGACCCCATCTGCATATTTAATGACCTCATACCCCCATTTTAAAGTTAATCTTAAGGAAAATCTGCTCTCATCTCTGGCCTAAGCAGGAGAAGCAGACAAAAAACACTGACAGCCACTACATTCAAAATAATCTTACTTTTAAAAATTGTACAACAACTTCAGCTGTCAGTTAGCAAAATGACTGCAGCTTTATAGACTGGATCCTTTAGATCAACCTTTTTGGTGTGAAGGATGTCAGGCTGTGGACCCGTATTTGAAAAGATATAATTCCATAACTGTGTATATATTTTAGATTGGCAGATTAATAGCAAATAGTATGAAACCTATGGACAGAATAGTCAATACATTCTATACATTATACTTTCTCTAATTGGGCTAACTTAAAGTCAATGAAATAACAGTGAAATTAAAATGTTCCCCACTTTTCTGGGGACTGTCTGGAACCCCCTCAAGGACCCTCGGGGATCCCTGGAGGTTCCCAGGTGAGGAATTGCTGCTTTAGAGGGAAGTTAGCTGTAGAATAACTTATTTATACATGCTGCACAGCAGATTAGAGGTAGGATCAGGGCAGATTAGACCAAAATTGTTGTCCATGTGCCTTTGGGTGTTTCTGGTTATACTGAAACACTTGGGCAACCAACCTGTACAGTAAATATGGGGTTTTCTATTGTCTCTATTTATTAACCCAGAATGCAGGTGTCTTTTCCTCTTTTCAGTACTATCTTTTATCAGAAATCGCACCACATTTGAAAGCGTGTCACAATGTTCTGCAGTTTCGACTGCATCTGTGTCTCATGTAGATTTAGTTGACTTTCCCCCAGTCATCTTTACATAATATCGTCTCACCAAAGTAATGATTTTTTTTTTTTTTGTTGCAAGGACAGAACCAAAGAGGGTGGTGGCTTTATTGTGATCTAAAGTCCAGTTTCAACAGTGTGTCACAACATCAGCAATATGTTTAAAGTAATTCCTGCTAATTCTGCTTCATTGTAATGAGTGTGGAAACAGTGTAAAGACAGCAATTATGTGTCAGTGTTTAGCTGGATGACACTACACATGTTAAAGGCATTTTTTTAAGGTATATGTTGCACAAGCAAATGCAATAGGTGAAATGTACTTTTTGTCCCAATATGATCCATTATCAATGAAGTAAACTTGTTTACTTCATATATATTCTGTATTATGATACTTTCAGTAAGTAAAACTGAAATTATATATGATTATGATCTTTAAATCGTGAACATACATTTTCATTTAATGTAAAACACAATTTATTAGATCAAATCAGATCTAGTGGTTCAGAACACTTCTTACTTCATACTCAGGATCAGACACTCTAAACACAAATGAAAGTACTTTGAATAAATTAGAGAGGATAAACCTTGGCTTTAGCTATTAATTAACCATTGCACAGTGGAGGTAGCAGTATCCAGTGACTTACCTGAAGGCTTGAGTGAGGCATTTAGGATGAGGACCCACAATAGGAGTGCACGCATCATTGTCCAAGTGCAGACAGTCACTGTAATAGAGCCGATTGGTGCTCTGATCAAGCTTTGATTATGCATGATGTCTTGCTGCTCTTGCAAGGCCACACCTCCGCCAGCCCCCCTTGGACCTGTCACAGCAACTTCCTTCTTGTCATTACATTTATGTCATGCTCACAACCGGCCTGAGCAGCCCTCGCCCTTGCTCTCTTCTCCTTGGTTAATATATATATATATATATATATATATATATATATATATATATATATATATATTTATATATATATTTTCTGGTTGAAGTTGTGTGCAAATGTAAAGGCAGATCAATGCTAACATGTTATGTGTTCCCGGTTTTGGTTCACAAAAATGTCCGTTATGTATGTTAAATCTGTCAGAGATTTTCCCTCATTTGCACATTTTCTGACTCACTGCAGGGGATTGAGAGAGAGCCTGCCATTGTGTGTCTGTGTACTGACTATGATCTGTGCTGCTCCCATAGGTTTGTTATAGTGTTGAATTGTTATTGTTTATATTCTGTGTATTTTTATGGAAGGACTGCAATGAATGAGTAGCCTTACTTTTTATTGAATGTTATGTTATATACACTGATTCAAGGCAAAGGCAGTTGTGATGGCTCCCTGGCTTGCTTAACACTGAAAGTTAACCCTAAAGTATCAATGAAAATGACTTAAAAAACAAAAGTTCATCCCTATAATAACAAGCCCTCAGTGCATGCACGTAACAATTAAGAGACCAGTTTTGTCCTCCTGCAGTCTGCACATCACTGGTACAATCACATTTCAGTCTGCACAGGAAACAGTCATGACAGTATCTCTTAATAAAAACATAGGTTCTTCCTCTTTGGGTTGCCAGCACATCCTTACTGGGAGCATTAGATGGCGCTGTGTCAGACATCAGACCTTTTGTGGACAAAAAAAGATACATTAATTCACAAACCATAAAGCTGCAATAATCAATATTCTAATATAAACAATGGCTCAAATGACTACATGTAATGTGAAAGAGGTTACATGAACCAACAGAGAATTATCACCCAACTCTGCAGTTCCCCTTCACTTCTTTGGAGCTCTTAAGAGTCTTTTAGCTAATTGTTTTGGTTTTATGGCCAAAAATGGACTGTTTTGGTTCAGTCTCACAAGTGTGCTGTTTTCTGAGAAAAAGCCCCTAAAACCTGACTGTATGCTATGCTATGTCCAGCAAACTACTGACAGACAAAGTTAGTGACTATCTGGTGAATATAGTGAAGCATTTAACAGATTAAGAGCCAAATTGAATATTGGGTTTAGATTCATCTGGTCTTGCTCCCTTTCTGCTGGATGTGTAAAATAACTGTTTGCTGGTGGCAGTAAAATAAATATTCAGATCCTTAACTCAAGTAAAAGTACCAATACAGCCATATAAAAATACTCCATTACAAGTAAAAGTCCTGCATGAAAATCCTACTTCGTAAAAGTATTAGCATCAAAATGTACTTGAAATATTAAAGTAAAAGTAGTGGTTTGGTCCCTCTGACATTATTATAAATGACATCATTAGATTATTAATAGTGAAGCGTCAGTGTGTAAGCAGCATGTTACTGTTATAGCTGCTGGAGGTGGAGCTCGTTCAATGTGAGAAGTTTAGAGGGAAAAAAAAAAATCACTAGTTGGTGGAGCTGTTAACAACTCATATACATCTGAAACGTGACCTTGACTACACACTGCTTTTTGTAAGACGTCAAAAGCCAAAAAGGTTGGAAACCACTGGTTTCATCTTTAACAATGTGTTGTATTTTAAAAGCTTGTTATATTATCCGTTGTGTCAAATCTTCATCTGAAAAGTAACTAAAGCTGTCAAATAAATGTAGTGGAGTAGAAAGTACAATATTTCCCTTTGAAATGTGGAAATATTCAAGTACATTAAAATTGTACTTAAGTACAGTACTTGAGTAAATGTACTTTTCACCACTCCAAAAGGATGACATCATCATCTCGTCTGTGCTCTTCTTCTGAGGCATTAATAGTAGTTATGAAGACATGGAGATGGATGTCATTGCAGTTTACATTTTCTTCTTGCACTCTAATTTCTTCACACTTTGTTTGCACTCCTAAACTACCACAATTGTAGTTTTTGTGGATGCACACTAAGATCTAAATTTTCAGGTATCCCAATGTTGAATCCAAACAGCATAGTTCTCACCAGCTCAAACATATTTAACAAGTATGCAAGAATCACATCAAAGTTGTGGTATTTAGAACAGTGTCAGAAGCCTATAAACTGTGTGTAATGTGGCAGGTTAACACTTCATTTACCCGACGAGCAGCTACGTAGTTCTGGCTCGTGGGTTTTGGTCTGTTCCCTGCTGGAGGTGGTGGAGGTGGGGCTCCTTTGGGTATTTGAACCTAAAATGTTCATTAATTTTATCAGTGATAATGTATTGAATTGTAAAATGATATATCCCAACTCACAAAATATTCCAACTCATTACCTGTGTCACTGGCATGGGTTGGCTGGGAACTGGAGCTTTGTTAAGGCGGTAAGCAGGGTTTTCAGCTGCTGGCTGATTCCTTTGGGTGCGTGCACTGTTATAGAAATAGTGCAAAGGTGAGTGTATAGTAACATCACCAGACCCAGACCTGTAAGATGGGTGATGCTTATTTACTTACTTCGGAAACTTGGGACTCCGTTGTTTTTTCCAGAAGAACCCCACAACACCAGCAATGACAGCCAGAAGCAGCAGCACTGTCACTACGATGGCAGCAGATCCTCCTGCAGAAATGGTTTAAATATCAGTTTCATCTGCACCTTAATAATACAGTGATTCAAATTCCATATTAGGTATGCTGAGGGTACATATTTATTATACTGTGTTTGCTAATGCGTGAGTGTAGGTACCAGGAGAAAGAGATTTGAAAGCTTCATCCTGTAAATCGCAGTGAGGAGGAATCCAACCAGGCTCACACTGACACTCACTTCTGTGATTGCAGACCTGAAGAACACAAAGGACATTAGATTTATTTATTTTTTTTGAAAATAATATTTCATTATTACTATTACATGTTGTTGCTCTTGCACTCAGTATGTTTTAGTTAATGAGACCATGCAGGAGTGTCCAGAAGATTCACTCTGAGGCTGAGGGAGCAGTGTTTGTATGTAGTCTACTTACAGCATGTCCGGGGCATTTTGCTGAACAGTTTGTGTTTCTGTACGCTGCCTGTAGATTCACACACTCATTCTGGCTACACACCTTTAAAAAGAACAAGATTATCAATCAAGTGAACGTCATGAACACAAACATTGAATCATGTAACAGTGGAAACTAAAGCATCCTGCTACCTTTCCGTCCCCACATTTAGTCCCAGTGTCTACTTGGCCGTAGTCGCTGGTGTTGTCTTCAAAGAAAGCTGCTTTGCAGTTACCGACCCTGACCATGCGCCCATAGTTTGGGTTTTCATTGCCGTTCTGGCAGTAGAGCTTGCCACAAAATACATCTCTGCAAAAGGAAAGACAGGATCAACAACATGTGTTCATGTTCACTTCAAAGTCAATATTCCAAATTACTCTGCCAAAAAATAATCATTGTTCACTTGATATTGCATATTAAGGTGATAAACTACTACAGTAAGAATACTAATAAGGCCTTGCAGAGTAACTATCCCACTGTATGTTTTGCTCAGACTCACTGTCTCAGGCAGGGGATATATGTATCCTTTGAGGGACGTTTGCAGAAGCCATAGTCGGTTCCTCTGGTGTTCTGTTCGTAGCAGTAAGCACGAGCCTCTATAGCACCTGATGACAGAAATAGATCATATCTTTTTATATATATATTTTTAAATTAAAGTTAAAGTTTAATGTTTTTGTGGTATCCCATTAAACTATTATCTTTTTCCTTTAACACAGTAGTGTAATGTTAAATGACATACTAGAAAGATTTCTTAGCCCAGTACAAAAAAACATACATATAAGCGCAGGACACTCACTTGGTCCGTACAGCTTGATGCACTGGTTTGGCCTTTGTGGACACTGGCCGTTGTAGCAGTATCCCAGACCTCCGTCACACGGGAGGCCGTTTACAGCAAAGATGTCGTCAGGGCAGGTGGCAGTTTGCCCATCACAGTACTCTGCCAGATCACATTCATCCTGCTTCCTCCGGCACTCCCTGGATCGAGGAAGGATCTGTGTGGAGGTGGGAGGTTGGGAAGTGAAGGCCAATCGATTAAATTACATGTCATGATGTAGGGTACTTTTTTGTCCATGTAAAGTATGCAATGCTCTATTTTTCAATGCTGTAAGTCACATCCTCAGCATATGCAGAGGTGTCAAGTAACCTAAAGTATAGTAGTTATCTATACTTTACTGGAGTAATTATTTTTCATACGACTTTCTACTTCTACTCCTTACATTTTCAGGCAATTATCTGTACTTTCTACTCCTTACATTTTAAAAAAAGCCTAGTTCGTTTCAGCTTGTTTTCATTCCCGGCTTGTCATTGTTTAAACAACAACAAAAAAACAATAAAAAAGATAAATTGCGCCATCTGGATAGAGCAAATTTAATTGTGGTTGGATGAGAAGAATAAACATGTACCGTTCCGAAACCCTATTGCGATCAATCGCACCTGCACATTTATAAATTACACCACACTCCAGCAGGACACACAGCAGACCTGGTGTCAGTTACTGAAGAGAATGTCTTGTCTCCGCCGAGCACCAGCAGCGAGTCATTATGGCCTTTTGAAAATGTTTTTCGGGGGAGGTGGGGTAGTGCACTATAGGCCCGTGTGGCATGGCCTAAGCTTTTGTGCTTACTGGCATTTTTTCCCCTTACATTACTTTTACTTTTTATACTTCAAGTAGTTTTGAAACCAGAACTTTAATACTTTTACTTGAGTAAAAAGCTTGAGTTGATACTTCAGCTTCTACGGAAGTATTTGAAAACCCTAGTATCTATACTTCTACTTAAGTAATGAATATGAATAATTTTGACATCTCTGAGCGTATGCATGGTGCTATATGAATAAACATCCCTTGCTTTTCCTAGGTTGTGGTGGTGGAGAGGAAATAGACATAGTTTCTGTTTTGTTGCTTTTGCGTGTTTTGCTCATTGTTTCTTCGGTTGGATGTTTGAGCTTCTCTTTGCAGAGTTTTCACATCAATCTGCATAAAGTGGAAAGTTTTGCAAACTGTAAACTGTTTGTTTAAGCTGACTATCTACTAGCATGATTTGTGACATCACAACTAGTTTGGAGTCAGTCATGGTCCAGTATTCAATTTAAACTAAACTTGAAGCCTCCAGTGCACACACACTTTTTTTGATGGAGCAGTTCAAGTTCAACTATTTGTAATATGTCAAACAGCCACTAGAGGGCTGTATCACATCAAATGATGCCCCACAATAGTCAGTAAAGGTGGATTTCATGGAATGAAATCAGCATTTGAAAAAAGGGCAATAAAGCAGGTAGAACAGCATCTATTCATTCATATTTACTCACCTTACAATTCTCACAGCACTCGCCTTCAGCGCACTGTGAACCCTCCTTCAGGATGCAGGTGGTGGCATTGCAACAAGGGTTGTTGCACTCCTATGAAGACAACATAGAAACTGATTAGGCTGTTATTAATCCTGTTATGAATCCTTCCCCTTCTTGTGCAATGTTAAACTTCCTTCTGTTATACTCCCCTCAGTGACCTCTGTCATACTCCTGTATTTCCACACTTACAGCGGCTTGAGTATTCTTGTGGTATTTGCTTTTAATTACCTGGAGAAAGTGTCTGAATAGGGCGTGTGTAGGTCTGTAGTAAACAACTTAATTTATGAGTAATAACTATTCCTGGTGTAGCAAGTTGCTTACGACAACACCCACATAACTTCCCCAGTTTGATCTTGTGGTTTGTGCTTCTACTGATTACCAGCAATGACAAAGTTAAAGACTATTTGCAGGTTTGAACAAATTCACAGCTCTGCATCATCTTCACCAGAATGTACTTCTCTCTGATAATGATATATTCTAAAATATTTTACTGCCATGCTCTATATTACAAGTGATATCTAGGTGGAATGCACAAAATGCAACAGTCTACAACAATGCCATTGACTTTTGAATTAATTTTGAAGTGTTAGTTCACATTAATGTTCAACATTAATATACTGAGTAGAAAGACAGACTCTGAATTTCCCAGAAATGTGTTAGTGCACGTCAGACAGCTCCATTCTCAAAAAAGCAAGCAAAAGAAGGTGTTAACTCTTATTCAAACAATAGCCTCGATAGACACATCCTGACTTGATCACATACACGGTTTCAAAAATTAAATCCAAGTAAGCACATTTAGAGTAAGATTCCAGGGCTTTTTACATTGCTACAATAAGATCTCATAATAATAATAATGATAATAATAATAATAATAATGATAATAATAATAATGATAATAATGGAGAGCAGAATAGCTGCATAAACGTTTTATTTAAATTACATTATTTTGAAAACCTCAAAATTCAATGAAACTTTGCAATGAAACTTCCTCCATGTTTGTTCCTTATTCAGCATGAACTTTCACAATATAATGTTAGTGACGCATGTAAGAAAAATAAATCCTTAAAAGGAATCAATAGAGTAATACAAATTCATGTCAAAGTCAAATGAGTGCTTGCTGGTTCATTTACCTCCACAGTTCCACAGTCGCACTGCTCTCCTATCTCCACAAAACCGTTCCCACAGACTGAAGGAGCCTTCAGACTCAAGTAGTCTGGTTTGTCCAGCAGGCAGCTGGGGCTGCGTCCTGTCAGGTACTTCATGTAGGAGTTGCTGCTGCAGCTACTGAAAGAGCGGGGGACGTTCCAGCTGGGGAAAAATATACATTCTCCTTGTCAACTTTTAACAACGAGACAGAGGTGGGACCCTGAATGCCATGAAGCCTTGTCTGCCTCCTTTAGTTTTTAAGCAAAGCTTCCCAGAACATGTTTATAACTTTAGGTTTGGCAAGTATATGTCAAACAAAGGTCATATATTAAAACTGTCATGAACATATTTCTAAAAATAGAGATTGAGTTTGTGCAATGACTTTTCTTACCTGAGGGATTCTGCCATGATGCAGCTATCCCCAGCACAAGCACAGTAGCTGGAGTCATCATGGTTCATGCCCAGATTATGGCCCATCTCATGGGCCAGTGTCGCTCCCACTGCAATGGCCCGATCACTGTGATCCTAAGAGGTAACCAATTACCAGTTTAATGAGTGGAACCCTATAAAGTACACTTAATGAAGAGGGAGGGAGCCAGGGTTTTTTTTTTTTATCAGTGATTTACATGCTTTTAAAACAAGTATGCACAATGTTTTCTTTGTTAACCCATGTGTCACGGCCTACAAGTGCAAGTAGCCAGGGAGATCTCCTTGGCAGCAGGGATCACGAGCCACTCCTGCACTTCATTGTTAATCAGCCAGCTGATTCCTTTTGCAACTTGTGTGTTACCCCTCTCTTGAGAAGATCTCCTGCCTCTGATGTCTCTAGTGTACTCTTTTAGAAATTGTGTGATTGTGTTCTTTTGTTACTTCACCAGTTGAGTTTGCTCCTGGACATCTTAAATTATTTTTGTGAGCATTCTCTCTATGGTGCTTTTGTGTTTCTTTGTTACTTTGCCCCTCGTGATGATTTTAAGTTTGGACTTTTGTATATTTCGTACTTTTTCCCTGTGAGGTGATTTTTTGGTTGAGTTTTTTTGTTGTAATGAATCAGATTCATTTACTCTGCATCTGAGTCCTGGCTCTCCTTACTCAAACTGTGACACCATGATAAAAATATCTGTTTCCTCAGTTTGCTTTGTTTCCCAATGTTTTAACCACAAGTAATGTTTTGTTTGGGTTTCTTTGGATTTTCTAAAAAAGTTCTTCCATTCTCATGACAGTGTCTTGATGTGTGCAACACTATATTAGAAGATGTAGATGTAAGAAAAGAAGTGACACTTCCTCTTTCAAAATCACTAGTGCAGTGCCTGGGGAAGGCTGATTGCTTGGCTTCCCACCACTACTTCAACACTTAGAAAAATGAAAACAGTTGATGAGGTGTGAATGAGCATATACACCAACAACATGAAAGAAACTAACATTCTATTATTCACAGATAATAAAAATGCTAAGTACTCTAATAATAAATAAATGTTCTTTTCTCATTTCAAGTAGCCTAAAGTAAGGGCTGCATTTAAAAGTAATGTGCATCCTAAAATAAAGTGGATTGATCATATTGGTGATGATCTAGATCGAAAGTATGGAGATCACCATTCAAAGAGCTGTGACACTACCATGGCTAAAAATAAGAATGGCTGCTAAATTTTATGCCCGGTTAATAGTAGAATGTGCAAGATACATAGCATCCAATTAACAGATGGAACAAGTCTTCTTCTTGTCTCCCTGGACCAGCTTACCTGTACTACCCCAACAGAATGACCTGAACACAGAGTGCCAATGAAAGCCAGTCCCACAGTTACTCCTTCAAAGTCAATACCACTGAAAGACAAAGAATGAAAGGACAAGAAACCCTCTGATTTTATTGCCATTCCTTACAGGTTAATTATGAAGCCTGACACCATACCAACTATTTATCACCAGAGCCAAAACACAGTGAAGAGGAGTTAGTAGGTAGTTGGTAGTATGCAGATCTTTTTCTGTGTGACACATTTAACACATGAAACATAAGAGACATTTTAAGACTTTTTGATTGTACTTAGAAATGCTCTTCAGACCTGATGAGCTGTGCATTGTCACGCTGCCTCTTGACCGGCTTAGACTTCCTCCACGCCATGAAAGCATAGAGAGTTTCGTTGGCTGAGGGGGTCACAGAGATCAAGTCACCATTGGACCAGATCTCCAGCCCCACTAGTGCAATGAAAGTCCTCAGGGGTTTATAAACCTGCAAGTAATACCGGCATGAGATCACCAGCAAGGCAGCATCTATGCATGTTTATTTTGTTCAAACATGGAGACCAAGTTATCTGGAAACTTTTAGGCTTTGTGGCTGAAATGTAATAACAATAAATAAGATCTAGAGACTGAATACCATCATGACAATGATATCTAAAATGCAGTGGACAGTGGATACCTTTAAGTTATGCCTAAAAATTTGCAGAGAATTAGCAACAGCACCGACTCACCATGTTGACAAAGTTGACAACTTCGAAAATCCTTTTTCTCACAGCTGTCAGGTCTCGCTTCATTTTCACATACTGTAACATCATGTCATCAGGTTAGATCAAGGTGACATCCTGTTTCTTGGAAGTTGATTCATTATGAAATATCCACATGACTTTGACCAACATGTTATTCTAATCAGACCCAGTCCAAATAGTCAAGAAATTGAGAGCATTTTGTCCTTGTGGTGCCATGCAGGTGAGATTTGCTAACATCATGTGGTCAAGTCAGGTCATGTGTTTCACAGCGGATGAAAATACTGACAGCAAACTTTTTCCTGTTTTCTGACACTTTTGACATTCATAGTAAATTTCCATGTTACTACATCTTACCTCACGGTTATCAGCAACAAGATACAGCTCAATGTATTTCTGTTGTTTGATAATAGTTATACCCTGAAAGACAAAAAAATTAAGTTTATTTGATAATGTACTCCTTAAGCTTCAAAATGGCCAGATTTTTTCAGAATACTGAATGATGCGTTATTTTTCTGACATGTTTGTTAATGTCACATTTTGGGTGTACATGTAGGCTATTGGGGTGTCATGGAAGTGATGGAGTTATACCTCTGATTTGGAATGACTTGTTGGGGGTTCGAAGTTGGTGCTCCAGGAGGTGTTGGTAACACCGCACACTGCAGGTGTTGAGCTCTGGTTTCCAAACGTCATCACTGCATGATCCCCCTCATCATCACCAGACAGGGGCTCAATCAGGTACCTCTGGGCAGCTGTTCTAAAATAACCCCTAAACCAAGATCAGACCAGTCAGACTAGTTCTACAGACATTGCTTTGAGGCAGAAACCCACTGGATGAGTCACACCTCTTTGAGCAGAGCCAAGAGAGACCTTTTTCTTCTTTTGAGAGCAGGTAAGATATCTTAGAAACACACAGTGAAAATAAATAAAATAGAAATATGGAACTAAAACTATGAATAAAGTAGATTTGTTAGCTAGCTTATTGTGCTCTCATTAGCAAAACATCCTGTGAGTTACACTAACAGTTACCTACACAGCACTGAGGAGCAGACAAAGTTAGAAATTAGCTGGAGACAATAGTGCAGCGTTTATCAGGTGTAAAGAGCCAGACATTTTTCTCAGGAGTTGGCAGTGAGCAACACAGAGCTAAAAGGAGAGTGAAAACTGGTCTATTGGTGACAATAGATATAGATAGATAATGGTTGTGTTTCTGCAGTCGCTTAGCACAGTATTGGCTCCATACAGGCTGAAAAGCAGCTTCCTCCCTCGAGGTTCAATTCAATCATTAGCCTTATCTTCAGGTTATCTCTATTAATTCTGTTTGTAATGTGAAGAGGTATTATTAGTTATTTATCATATGGAATTGGCATGCTATTGGATGATTCAATTGAAATTTAAAGATGAGGACAGGATAGTTTGAGTGCTCACCTGAGTCCATCACATGTGCTGATGCTAACTGATGAGTTGTTGTCATTCACAATCCTGCCATGATAGTAACAGTGATCCTGAAAAGACAAGAGGATGACAAGACTCTATAATCAAATAGGGTATTTCAATCCATCTTAATTCAATGTATTTTTCTAGCATTCATTCTCATGTGATTGTTCAACAGTTAAGTAAATATTCACGGAACACGGTCTTTGTCACATCCCATTACACATGACTGTATATGTGGAACTAAAAGTCAACCACATATGCAAATACTCACGATGTCATTCGGAGTTGTGGTGATTTGAGTTCCGTCTTCTTGATAGGAAGTCTCAGTATAGTCTTTGGTGAGTAATTCACTGATGATGAAAGGATGTAAAAATGAATGCACGACAAAATGTCATGACATGACATGAAATGCTGAGTTGGTTTTCAGTGTGTCCAATGCTTTAAAATAACAATGAATGAAACATTGCTTTCAACACTGGCTCTTAACATGTTTAGACCTGTTTTTTCTCATGACTCAGGCAGTTCAGTGAACCAGCAACAGTGCAACTATTCATGTCTTTTGAGAGACAGTTTCTACTCTTCATGTTCAAGAGATTAATATTCAAGTAATCCTGGATTACCTTGAAAGTTGGTTATCTAACCATTATGTATGTCTTTTATTCTTGATACTTTACAGAAGTGTGCCTTGAGGGAAGAAAGAACTTACTTATTTTTTTCTAGTTGCAGTTCAATTTCTTTTCCTCCCACAGTCATTGCATACTTAATAATCTCTGGCCTGAGGTGCTGTGGAAGAAGCAGATTTAACATTGTGCTTTTAGTGATTCATTCTTTCATTCATTTTATGTTTCCCATAACCAATGTCAACCATAACTTGATTCTGCAGTGTATGCAAAATCAGCACAAACTTTGCTCCACTCAAATGTAGTAAACAACATAACTGTTGGAGAAACATGGTACCTCTGCATGTCTTTTTCTGACTGTGTGAAGTCTGACAGGTCGAACCACCTCATAGTCCTTCACCTCATCAGCATCAGGATCATGGCTTTCTGTGGAGATACAACACACATCATATTGCTTTGTGAAAAGGAAGAATGTGCTCATTTGATGTTATAGTGTTATAAAGAAGAAGTCAAAGTTCTAGCTGTAGTGTTCTTGTTTTATTTTGGATATTTTACAAAAGGCCCTTTTCCAGTCTTTTATTTATTTATTTTTTATATATTCATATACATATGCACAAAAAGAGGCAATTTAGAACAACAGTCAGACTAGAAGTAAACTTCTAGTCATCCATTGTCACCTCCAAAAGGAATATATACATCCATATACACTCTCCCGCATGTCCGTGATATACACTGTATCTACACACATACGTACATATCTGTATTCACCCAAGTGCGTACACACAGCATATAACATGTACATACACAATCTTCTACTTTACTTAATCAACAATAGGCATATTTTCTCAGTTACTCTCGTTACTCAGCGAGGCTAGCAGTTTCCCCTTGTGTCCAGTCTTTGAGCCAACTGAGCTAGGCTAAAAAAGTTTGCCCACCTGTCTTTGTACCATCATTTTTTCTAAACTAAACAACAAAACACAGTTTGTAAAAGAGGAACTACTCATTAGGCTACTACTACTTAATTAGTACCTAACTACTGAGGTTGGTAAAAACAAATCAACACTGATGCCTGTCAAAATCCCATGATTTGTTTGCCCACCCAGAGCTGCTCCCAACAAGGTTTTACAGTGCTAATAACAAAAGCATGCAACATTTGTTGGCCCTTCTAGACCCATTCTAGAAAACATAATAAAAGCAAGATAAGATAAGTAAGATATGGTGCTGTGAATGTGTAGAGTTTATTTAGAACCTGAGCCAATAGCCTAGAGCTTCATTCTAACAGTTTAACATACCTCCTGTGACCCCATCTGCATATTTAATGACCTCATACCCCCATTTTAAGGTTAATCTTAAGGAAAATCTGCTCTCATCTCTGGCCTAAGCAGGAGAAGCAGACAAAAAACACTGACAGCCACTACATTCAAAATAATCTTACTTTTAAAAATCGTACAACAACTTCAGCTGTCAGTTAGCAAAATGACTGCAGCTTTATAGACTGGATCCTTTAGATCAACCTTTTTGGTGTGAAGGATGTCAGGCTGTGGACCCGTATTTGAAAAGATATAATTCCATAACTGTCTGTATATTTTAGATTGGCAGATTAATAGCAAATAGTATGAAACCTATGGACAGAATAGTCAATACATTCTATACATTATACTTTCTCTAATTGGGCTAACTTAAAGTCAATGAAATAACAGTGAAATTAAAATGTTCCCCACTTTTCTGGGGACTGTCTGGAACCCCCTCAAGGACCCTCGGGGATCCCTGGAGGTTCCCAGGTGAGGAATTGCTGCTTTAGAGGGAAGTTAGCTGTAGAATAACTTATTTATACATGCTGCACAGCAGATTAGAGGTAGGATCAGGGCAGATTAGACCAAAATTGTTGTCCATGTGCCTTTGGGTGTTTCTGGTTATACTGAAACACTTGGGCAACCAACCTGTACAGTAAATATGGGGTTTTCTATTGTCTCTATTTATTAACCCAGAATGCAGGTGTCTTTTCCTCTTTTCAGTACCATCTTTTATCAGAAATCGCACCACATTTGAAAGAGTGTCACAATGTTCTGCAGTTTCGACTGCATCTGTGTCTCATGTAGATTTAGTTGACTTTCCCCCAGTCATCTTTACATAATATCGTCTCACCAAAGTAATGATTTTTTTTTTTTTTGTTGCAAGGACAGAACCAAAGAGGGTGGTGGCTTTATTGTGATCTAAAGTCCAGTTTCAACAGTGTGTCACAACATCAGCAATATGTTTAAAGTAATTCCTGCTAATTCTGCTTCATTGTAATGAGTGTTGGAACAGTGTAAAGACAGCAATTATGTGTCAGTGTTTAGCTGGATGACACTACACATGTTAAAGGCATTTTTTTAAGGTATATGTTGCACAAGCAAATGCAATAGGTGAAATGTACTTTTTGTCCCAATATGATCCATTATCAATGAAGTAAACTTGTTTACTTCATATATATTCTGTATTATGATACTTTCAGTAAGTAAAACTGAAATTATATATGATTATGATCTTTAAATCGTGAACATACATTTTCATTTAATGTATAATACAATTTATTAGATCAAATCAGATCTAGTGGTTCAGAACACTTCTTACTTCATACTCAGGATCAGACACTCTAAACACAAATGAAAGTACTTTGAATAAATTAGAGAGGATAAACCTAGGCTTTAGTTATTAATTGACCATTGCACAGTGGAGGTAACAGTATCCAGTGACTTACCTGAAGGCTTGAGTGAGGCATTTAGGATGAGGACCCACAATAGGAGTGCACGCATCATTGTCCAAGTTCAGACAGTCACTGTAATAGAGCCGATTGGTTCTCTGATCAAGCTTTGATTATGCATGATGTCTTGCTGGTCTTGCAAGGCAACACCTCCGCCCCCCTTGGACCTGTCACAGCAACTTCCTTCCTGTCATTACATTTATGTCATGCTCACAACCGGCCTGAGCAGCCCTCGCCCTTGCTCTCTTCTCCTTGGTTTATTTATATATATATATATATGTATGTATATATATATATATATATATATATATATATATATATATATATATATATATATATATGTGTATGTATATATATATATATATATATATATATATATATATATATATATATATATATATATATATATATATATATATATATATATATATATATGTGTATGTATATATATATATATATATATATATATATATATATATATATATATATATATATATATATATATATATATATATATATATATATATATATATATAGATATATATATATATATATATATTCTCTCATTATATATTCTCTCATTTGCACATTTATATTCTCTCATTCTCTCATATTCTCTCATTTGCACATTTTCTGACTCACTGCAGGGGATTGAGAGAGAGCCTGCCATTGTGTGTCTGTGTACTGACTATGATCTGTGCTGCTCCCATAGGTTTGTTATAGTGTTGAATTGTTATTGTTTATATTCTGTGTATTTTTATGGAAGGACTGCAATGAATGAGTAGCCTTACTTTTTATTGAATGTTATGTTATATACACTGATTCAAGGCAAAGGCAGTTGTGACGGCTCCCTGGCTTGCTTAACACTGAAAGTTAACCCTAAAGTATCAATGAAAATGACTTAAAAAACAACAGTTCATCCCTATAATAACAAGCCCTCAGTGCATGCACGTAACAATTAAGAGACCAGTTTTGTCCTCCTGCAGTCTGCACATCACTGGTACAATCACATTTCAGTCTGCACAGGCAACAGTCATGACAGTATCTCTTAATAAAAACATAGGTTCTTCCTCTTTGGGTTGCCAGCACATCCTTACTGGGAGCATTAGATGGCGCTGTGTCAGACATCAGACCTTTTGTGGACAAAAAAAGATACATTAATTCACAAACCATAAAGCTGCAATAATCAATATTCTAATATAAACAATGGCTCAAATGACTACATGTACATTACATGTGAGAAGTTTAGAGGGAAAAAAAAAATCACTATTTGGTCGAGCTGTTAACAACTCATATACATCTGAAACGTGACCTTGACTACACACTGCTTTTTGTAAGACGTCAAAAGCCAAAAAGGTTGGAAACCACTGGTTTCATCTTTAACAATGTGTTGTATTTTAAAAGCTTGTTATATTATCCGTTGTGTCAAATCTTCATCTGAAAAGTAACTAAAGCTGTCAAATAAATGTAGTGGAGTAGAAAGTACAATATTTCCCATTGAAATGTGGAAATATTCAAGTACATTAAAATTGTACTTAAGTATAGTACTTAAGTGTACTTTTCACGACTCCAAAAGGATGACATCATCATCTCGTCTGTGCTCTTCTTTTTGTGGATGCACACTAAGATCTAAATTTTCAGGTATCGAAATGTTGAATCCGAACAGCATAGTTCTCACCAGCTCAAACATATTTAACAAGTATGCAAGAATCACATCAAAGTTGTGGTATTTAGAACAGTGTCAGAAGCCTATAAACTGTGTGTAATGTGGCAGGTTAACACTTCATTTACCCGACGAGCAGCTGTGTAGTTCTGGCTCGGGGGTTTTGGTCTGTTCCCTGCTCGAGGTGGTGGAGGTGGGGCTCCTTTGGGTTTTCGAACCTAAAATGATCATTAATTTGATCAGTGATAATGTACTGAATTGTAAAATGATATATCCCAACTCACAAAATATTCCAACTCATTACCTGTGTCACTGGCATGGGTTGGCTGGGAACTGGAGCTTTGTTAAGGTGGTAAGCAGGGTTTTCAGCTGCTGGCTGATTCCTTTGGGTGCGTGCACTGTTATAGAAATAGTGCAAAGGTGAGTGTATAGTAACATCACCAGATCAAGACCTGCAAGATGGGTGATGTTTATTTACTTACTTCGGAAACTTGGGACTCCGTTGTTTTTTCCAGAAGAACCCCACAACACCAGCAGTGACAGCCAGAAGCAGCAGCACTGTCACTGCGATGGCAGCAGATCCTCCTGCAGAAATGGTTTAAATATCAGTTTCATCTGCACCTTAATAATACAGTGATTCAAATTCCATAATAGGTATGCTGAGGGTACATATTTATTATACTGTGTTTGCTAATGCATGAGTGTAGGTACCAGGAGAAAGAGTATTGAAAGCTTCATCCTGTAAATCGCAGTGAGGAGGAATCCAACCAGGCTCACACTGACACTCACTTCTGTGATTGCAGACCTGAAGAACACAAAGGACATTGGATTTTTTTTTTTTGGAAAATAATATTTCAGTATTACTATTACATGCTGTTGCTCTTGCACTCAGTATGTTTTGGTTAATGAGACCATGCAGGAGTGTCCAGAAGATTCACTCTGAGGCTGAGCGAGCAGTGTTTGTATGTAGTCTACTTACAGCATGTCCGGGGCATTTTGCTGAACAGTTTGTGTTTCTGTAAGCTGTCTGTAGATTCACACACTTTTTTTGGCTACACACCTTTAAAAAGAAGAAGATTTTCAAACAGGTGAATGTCATGAACACAAACATTGAATCATGTAACATAGAGGAAACTAATGCATCCTGCTACCTTTCCGTCCCCACATTTAGTCCCAGTGTCCACTTGGCTGTTGGTGCTGTCTTCAAAGAAAGATGCCTTGCAGTTATCGTACCTGTTGAAGAATACATTGCCGTTCAGGCAGTAGAGCTTCCTACAAAACATATCTCTGCAAAAGGAAAGACAGGATCAACACATGTTCATGTTTACTTCAGAGTCAATATTCAAAATTATTCTGCAAAAAAAGAATCGGTCTTCACTTAATATTGCATATTAAGGTGATAAACTACTACAGTAAGAATACTAATAAGGCCTTGCAGAGTAACTATCCCACTGTATATTTTGCTCAGACTCACTGTGTCTGGCAGGGGATATACCGATCCTTTGAGGGATGTTTGCAGAGGACATAGTCTCTTCTGAAGGTGTTCCGTTCGTAGCAGTAAGGACGGGCCTCTTCAGCACCTGAGGACAGAAATAGATTATATCTTTTTTAATAACAACTTGTTAAAAATGTTTCTGTGGTATCCCATTAAACTATTATTTTGTTCTTTAACACAGTAGTGTAATGTTAAATCACATACTGGAAAGATTTCTTAGCCCAGTACAAAAAAACATACATATAAGCACAGGACACTCACTTGGTCCGTACAGCTTGACACACTGGTTTGACATCTGTGGACACTGGCCGTTGTAGCAGTATCCCAGACCTCCGTGACACGGGAGGCCGTTTACAGCAAAGACGTCCTCAGGGCAGGTGGCAGTTTGCCCATCACAGTACTCTGCTAGATCACATTCATCCTGCTTCCTCCGGCACTCCCTGGATCGAGGGAGGATCTGTGTGGAGGTGGGAGGTGAGGGCTAATTGATTAAATTACATGTCATGATGTAGGGTACTTTTTAGTCCATGTAAAGCATGTAATGCTCTATTTTTCAATGTTGTAAGTCACATCCTCAGTGTATGCATGGTGTTATATGAATAAACATTCCTTGCTTTGCCTAAGTTGTGGTGGTGGAGGGGAAATAATGCCTTCATTTATTGCTTTACTCAGCTTTTTAGGCCAATCTATACACATTTTAGTAATATATGATATCATATACTATCACATGGTTTTTGGAAAATGTTTTTGGAATTACACAGTTTTTGTTTTGTTGCTTTTGTATGTTTTGCTTTTTGTTTCTTCAGTTGGATGTTTGAGCCTCTCTTTGCAGACTACTGAGAATGGACTTCTCAGTAAAGTGAAAAATATTGGCATTATCATAGATCCTGAATTTTTCAATGAGGTAGAAGGAGAAAAATCCACTAGAGGGCTGTATCACATCAAATGGTTGCTCCACTAGTCAGTAAAGGTGGATTTCATGGAACAAAATCAAAATTTGAAAAAACGGTAATAAAAGGGACAGCAGGTAGAGCAGCATCTATTCATTCATATTTACTCACCTTACATTTCTCACAGCACTTGCCTTCAGCACACTGTGAACCCTCCTTCAGGATGCAGGTGGTGGCATTGCAACAAGGGTTGTTGCACTCCTATGAAGACAACATAGAAACTGATTAGGCTGTTATTAATCCTGTTATCAATCCTTCCCCCTCGATTTTTAATTTAGTGAAAAAGTACACTGTTGACACTTGGCAGACACATTGTCAGAATTAGATCTGAACTGACAATTTCTTAGGACTAAAACTGGTTTCTATTCTCTTAAAATACTTATATTCTAATAAGCATTCTTGTGGTATTTGCTTTTAGTTACCTGGAGAAAGAGTAAAACTCTATACATCTATACAAAACCATAAAATCCATTTGTGTATGTAGGTCTATTATAAACAAGTTAATATTTGATTAATTGCTATTCTTGGAAGGGCAGCAACTTCCCTCTGTGGTGCAGGTATCTGGTGTAGCAAGCTGCTAATGACAACACCCACATAACTTCCCCAGTTTGATCTTGTGGTTTGTGCTTCTACTGAATACCAGCAATGACAAAGTTAAAGACTATTTGCTCTGCATCATCTTCACCAGAATGTACTTCTCTCTGATAATTGTATATCCTAAAATATTTTACTGCCATGCTCTATATTACAAGTGATATCTAGGTGGAATGCACAAAATGCAACAGCAGTCTACAACACTGTCATAGACTTTTGAACTAATTTTAAAGTGTTAGTTCACATTAAAAGGTATAATATGTAATTATTCCACATCAAAATGTTTAAAAATAACTAGACCTATGTTATATATGATGTTGAGTTTTGTACTTACATTATCCCACTGCAGAAATATTGATTTTTTTTTATTTTATTTTATTTTTTTAGGTGAAACAGCTTTTAGTAGTATTTTTTTAACTATTTTAATCTGCGTGTACGTTTGATTTTGGAGAAGAGGAGACTTCTGTGGATAATTCGGCTCCCAGTAGAAACCGGACAAACATCTGCTTTATTCAGTGTTTTTACCTGTAATCAGCGGGTCCATTTGTTCTGGAGAGGAGGAGACCTCTGCGGATAATTCGGTTCCTGGTAAAAACACCCTGAACCATGAATTTCGGAGTAATCGTATCCCGGTGAAGCTGATTATTTAACAACGAAGACAACAATTCCCATGATCCCTTGCTACTTCACACCGTTATCACACGCTGTCTTTTGTTATTGTTTTGATTGAGAGACCCCTAGTGGCTGAAATTACATATTGTGCGTTTAATGTTCAACATTGCTATGAGTTGAAAAGTAGACTGAATTTCCTAGAAATGTGCATGTCAGACAGCTCCATTCTCTTAATGCCTCTGGGCAAAAAAGCAAACTAAAAGATTCAGGCAAAGAAAACAAGACGTTGACTCTTATTCAAACAATAGCCTCAATAGACACATCCTGACTTGAACACAGTCATTGTAATTAAAATTAGCACCAAGGAAGCACATTTACAGTAAGATTCCAGGGCTTTTTACATTGCTACAATAAGATCTCTGCTACTACCTGAATAACATCTGCATGTTTTGTAAGGGATAATGTGCAGCGAGTGGGTCATTATTGTGAAATACATCCTGCTCCACCCTGTCAGGACTCATTTCACAATAATGATATCATGATATCAATATCATACTGAAGGGCAGGAGCAAAACTTACTGATAATTCAGAAACCTTTGGGAGAATAAATATTTGTGGAGAGCAGAATAGCTGCATAAACTAAATTTTATTTAAATTACATTATTTTGAAAGTCTCAAAATTCAATGAAACTTCCTCCATGTTTGTTCCTTATTCAGCATGAACTTTCACAATATAATGTTAGTGACACATGTAAGAAAAAATCCTTAAAAGGAATCAATGGAATAATACAAATTCACCTCATAGTCAAATAAGTGCTTGCTGGTTCATTTACCTTCACAGTTCCACAGTCACACTGCTCTCCTCTCTCCACAAAACCATTCCCACAGACTGAAGGAGCCTCCAGACTCAAGTAGTCTGGTTTGTCCAGCAGGCAGCTGGGGTTGGATACTGTCAGGTACTTCATGTAGGAGTTGCTGCTGCAGCTACTGAAAGAGCGGGGGATGTTCGAGCTGGGGAAAAATATACCTTCTCCTTGTTAACTATGATATATTAAAAGTCTGTCATTACATATTTCTAAAAATAGAGATTGAGTTTGTGCAATGACTTTTCTTACCTGAGGGATGCTGCCATGATGCAGCTATCCCCAGCACAAGCACAGTAGCTGGAGTCATCATGGTTCATGCCCAGATTATGGCCCATCTCATGGGCCAGTGTCGCTCCCACTGCAATGGCCCGATCACTGTGATCCTGAGATGTAACCAATCACCAGTTTAATGATTGGAACCCTATAAAGTACACTTAATGAATGGCAAGGAGATCCCCTTGGCAGCAGGGATCACGAGCCACACCTGCACCTCATTGTTAATCAGCCAGCTACGTAAGCCAGCCTCAAACGCTTCCCCAGTGCCAGATGATTCCTTTTGCCATTTCTCTTGAGAAGATCTCCTGCCACCGGTGTCTCTAGTATACTCTTTTAGAAATTGTATGATTGTGTTCTTTTGTTCCTTCACCAGTTGAGTTTGCTCCTGGGCATCTTTAGTTATTTTTGTGAATATTCCCTGTATGGTGATTTTGTGTTCCTCTTAATTACTTTGCCCCTTGTGATGATTTTCAGTTTGGACTTTTGTGTATTTTGTATTTTTTCCCCACAAGATGATTTTTGTTGTTGTAATGAATCATTCTCATGAAAGTGTCTAGATATATACAACACTACATCAGAAGAGCTTCAGATGTGCCATGAGAAAAGAAGTGACACTTCCTCTTTCAAAATCATTAGTGCAGTGCCTGGGGGTCTGATTGTTGATGATAAAAATGATAAGTACTCTAATAGCAAATGTTCTTTTCTCATTTCAAGTAGCCTAAAATAAGGGCTGCATTTAAAAGTAATGTGCATCCTAAAATAAAGTGGATCGATCATATTGATGATCATCATGGTGATGCTATATGAAAAGTATGGAGATCACCATTCAAAGAGCTGCGACACTACCATGGCTAAAAATAAGAATAGCTGCTAAATATTATGCCCAGTTAATAGTATGATATACAAGATACATAGCATCCATATAACAGATGGAACAAGTCTTCTTCTTGTCTCCCTGGACCAGCTTACCTGTATTACCCCAACAGATTGAGGTGTGCACAGTCTCCCAACGAAGGCCAGTCCCACAGTGGTTCCTTCAAAGTCAATACCACTGAAAGACAAAGAATGAAAGGACAAGAAACCCTTTGAATATAAATTGTGAGAAAACCATATATCTCTCTCTGTTTATACTCTAAGCCAGGGGTTCTCAACCTTCTGTAGTTCAAGGCCCATATCTGATTGTTAAAAATTTTTCACGGTTTGATTGCAACACAGTTTGCTTTAAAAATAAGAGTTTTTCTTGGTATCTCCATTCCCATGGAAATACATGGGGTATGACTAATTCCTGGAAAACAATCACTCACGCCAATGGAATCCTATGTAGTGAAGCCTTGTTTGCTACTCCAGCAAGTAGACCGATCCTTAGTAACAACCTAACAACAGAGACACTTTCTTGTCCCTGCTGACTTCAGCTAATGCTTTCTGGAGATCGCGGAATTTCCCAAACGGAATAAATACCTCCATATAAACACAAAACTGCTTTGGTAGTTTAATATGGTTATAACTATGATATCTAAAGAAAAGAATTTTTCCATGGACAGATTTAACTAGACGTCTGCAAACTTCACAGACATTTTTAAGATAGTAGCATCGGCACAGCTGATGGAGGATGCTGGAGTGGGAGGTGAGATAAACTCTCAACTGGGGGGGGGGAATGGCTTAAGTGTGCATACCAGGCAACGATGAAGAGCGAAGACAAGTTCAGGTTTTGTGTGTTTTTGTGTGTGACTGTGTGTGTGTGTAACACGTCCCACAGTCTCAGAGTTCAATCGACTCGCTAAATGGCCATTTTGCTTTCCCCACAATCCTTAATTAGTTCAGTTCAATCCAGTTTCACAAACATTAAAGAAAGACAACTCAATACTCTGCTCTGGGTTTTCACTGCAGATCCTCCTGCCCTCCTAAATACAAAACAAAAACAAAAAATGAAACACACTAGCAAAGCAACAAACATAAATAAAGCCACCAAAACAAGTTTGCCAAGTACACATATCTCCACAATTCAAATTAACCACCAGTCGTCTATGAGGAGTGACTGTTGTTATTAGTCATGGTCTATGGTTCTAATGAATAGTAGAGTAATATTTTTAGTGATGATGCTGATGCTGTTATGCTGATTTGAGCTCATTCTAAATGTCTAGTTGACCAATCTTCATTATTCACTCACTAACTCATGGACAACCATGGTTACTGGGTTGGCCCTCTGGCCCCTCCATTGTGGTCCAGTCAAAAAAATTTTTTGTAGTCATTTGGCAGTACCACTGCCTCTGCAGTCCACTAGATGGCACCCTGAGGCCCACCTATGTACATGTGGATGTACAGTAGTGACTCAAGGTGGTAGCTCTGGTGAACCAAAGGCACTTTCAAAAACATGTTTGTTTTCTAATTGTTGTCTAAACCTCTTCCTCATTTCTGCTGAGATAAAGACCAATGTTTAGTGTTTAATACTGATTTTACAACCAAGTTAAAAGCTGGAACAAAGACATCTGACAGAACACTGGTTTCTCCCTTGTTTGACCTTCACTTCACAAGATTCTCTGAACAAGCACGATATGTAAAATTAAAACCTTCAGAGCATGTAGAGTGTATCAAGAATGGATGAATCAAAGTGGCTGTTCTAAGATACACAACAGAGCTCAAGCTTCCTGCTAAATCTGACTGCTGGATTTTATTGCCATTCCTTACAGGTTAATTATGAAGCCTGACACCATACCAACTATTTATCACCAGAGCCAAAACACAGTGAAGAGGAGTTAGTAGGTGGTTGGTAGTATGCAGATCTTTTTCTGTGTGATGCATTTACCACATGAAACATAAGAGACATTGTTAGACTTTTTGGTTGTACTTAGAAATGCTCTTCAGACCTGATGAGCTGTGCGTTGTCATGCTTTTTCCTCCCGACCAGCTTAGAGTTCCTCCACGCCATGAAAGCATCAAGGTTTGCGTCGGCTGGGGGGGTCACAGAGATCAAGTCACCATTGGACCAGATCTCCAGCCCCACTAGTGCAATGAAAGTCCTCAGGGGTTTGTAAACCTGCAAGTAATACCGGCATGAGATCACCAGCAAGGCAGCATCTATGCATGTTTATTTTGTTCAAACATGGAGACCAAGTTATCTGGAAACTTTTAGGCTTTGTGGCTGAAATGTAATAATAATAAATAAGATCTAGAGACTGAATACCATCATGACAATGATATCTAAATTGCAGTTGACAGTGGATACGTTTAATTTATGCCTAAAAATTTGCAGAGAATTAGCAACAGCACCGACTCACCATGTTGACAAAGTTGACAACTTCGAAAATCCTTTTTCTCACAGCTGTCAGGTCTTGATTCATTTTCGCATACTGTAACACCATGTCATCAGATTAGATCAAAGTCACATCCTGTTTCTTGGAAGATGATTCATTATGAAATATCCGTATATACACTGACTTTGACCAAGATGTTATTCTAATCAGACCCAGTCCAAATAGTCAAGAAATTGAGAGCATTTTGTCCTTGTGGTGCCATGCAGGTGAGATTTGCTAACATCATGTGGTCAAGTCAGGTCATGTGTTTCACAGCGGATGAAAATACTGGCAGCAAACTTTTTCCTGTTTTCTGACACTTTTGACATTCATAGTAAATTTCCATGTTACTACATCTTACCTCACGGTTATCAGCAACAAGGTACAGCTCGATGTATTTCTGTTGTTTCATAATAGCTATACCCTGAAAGACAAAAAAATTAAGTTGATTTGATAATGTACTCCTTAAGCTTCAAAATGACCAGATTTGTCTTTTCAGAATACTGAATGATGTGTTATTTTTCTGACATGTTTGTTAATGTCACATTTTGGGTGTACATGTAGGCTATTGGGGTGTCATGGAAGTGATGGAGTTATACCTCTGATTTGGAATGACTTGTTGGGGGTTCGAAGTCGGTGCTCCAGGAGGTGTTGGTGACACCGCACACTGCAGGTGTTGAGCTCTGGTTTCCAAACGTCATCACTGCATGATCCCCCTCATCATCACCAGACAGGGGCTCAATCAGGTACCTCTGGGCAGCTGTTCTAAAATAACCCCTAAACCAAGATCAGACCAGTCAGACTAGTTCTACAGACATTGCTTTGAGGCAGAAACCCACTGGATGAGTCACACCTCTTTGAGCAGAGCCAAGAGAGACCTTTTTCTTCTTTTGAGAGCAGGTAAGATATCTTAGAAACACACAGTGAAAATAACTAAAATAGAAATATGGAACTAAAACTATGAATAAAGTAGATTCGTTATCTAGCTTATTGTGCTCTCATTAGCAAAACGTCCTGTGAGTTACACTAACAGTTACCTACACAGCACTGAGGAGCAGACAAAGTTAGCAATTAGCTGGAGACAATAGTGCAGCGTTTATCAGGTGTAAAGAGCCAGACATTTTTCTCAGGAGTTGGCAGTGAGCAACACAGAGCTGAAAGGAGAGTGAAAACAGGTCTTGTGTGTACTTGTGTTCATGTACAAGTGTACAGAAGCACATCTTCTGGATGTCTCTGTTTACTAATGACTTCAATTTAAATGGTGACAATAGATATAGATAGATAATGGTTGTGTTTCTGCAGTCGCTTAGCACAGTATTAGCTCCATACAGGCTGAAAAGCAGCTTCCTCCCTCGAGGTTCAATTCATTCATTAGCCTTATCTTCAGGTTATCTCTATTGATTCTGTTTGTAATGTGAAGAGGTATTATTAGTTATTTATCATACGGAAGCGGCATGCTATTGGATGATTCAATTGAAATTTAAAGATGAGGACAGGATAGTTTGAGTGCTCACCTGAGTCCATCACATGTGCTGATGCTAACTGATGAGTTGTTGTCATTCACAATCCTGCCATGATAGTAACAGTGATCCTGAAAAGACAAGAGGATGATAAGACTCTATAATCAAATAGGGAATTCCAATCTATCCTAATTCAATGTATTTTTTATTTTATTGTATGTATTCATTCTCATATGATTGTTCAACAGTTAAGTAAATATTCATGGAACATGGTCTTTGTCACATCCCATTACACATGACAGTATATGTGGAGCTGAAAGTCGACCACAAATGCAAATACTTACAATGTCATTCGGTGTTGTGGTGACCTGAGTTCCGTCTTCTTGATAAGAAGTCTCAGTATAGTCTTTGGTGAGTAATTCACTGATGATGAAAAGATGTAAAAATGAATGCACTTCATGACATGCCATGAAATATTGAGTTGGTTTTCAATGTGTGCAGTGCTTTAAATATAAACTGTCAAAAGTACTTGAATGCACAGTCTTTAAACAAGTGTCCGAATTCCTCTCCGCCAACAACCTATACGACCCAAATCAGTCGGGCTTTAAACAAGGTCACTATACCGAGACTGCTCTACTGTCGGCTACAGAATCCCTGCACTCAGCTCGAGCTGCTGGTCAAGCTCAGTTCTACTGCTGCTGGACCTGTCAGCTGCCTTTGATACAGTTAACCACCAAGTCCTCCTCTCCACACTCACTGAGCTTGATATCTCAGAATCCGCCCTCCGCTGATTCATGTCCTACCTGTAAGGGAGATATTTCAGAGTATCATGTAGGGGAGAAGTTTCCAAACTGCACAACTTATCCACAGGGGTTCCTCAAGGGTCAGTGCTTGGTCCCCTTCTTTTGTCATTATACATCACCTCTCTTGGTGCAATCATCCACTCCCATGGTTTGGACACCCAGCTCCTCCTGCCATTCCCTCCAGAAAACCACAGTCTCCGCTAGGATCTCTTCATGTCTTGCTGATATATCAGCATGGATGAAAGGACACCACCTCCAGCTTAATCTCGCTAAAACTGAGCTCCTTTTCATCCCAGCCTGTCCCAGCTCATGCCCACAAAGTCTGCCCAAAACATGGGTGTCATGATTGATGACCAACTGACCTTCAAGGTTCGATTCGCCCTGTACAGGAAGATCAGACCCTACCTGTCGGAGCAGGCTGCACAGCTCCTGGTTCAGGCTCTTGTAATATCCCGCATCGACTACTGTAACTCCCTACTGGCAGGCCTCCCTGCATGTACACTTAAACCTCTGCAGATGATCCAGAACGCGGCGGTGCGTCTGGTCTTCAATCAGCCCAAAACAGCACGTCACCCCGCTGTTCATATCCCTCCACTGGCTCCCAGTTGCTGCCTGCATCAAATTCAAAACCCTGACACTTGCTTACAAAGCAGCAACTGAAAGGGCTCCTGCCTACCTGTAGACCAGGTCTACACCACCTCCCGCCCACTACGCTCTGCCAACGAAAGGTGCCTAGTACCACCACCACAAAAGGGCTCTAAGTCACTCGCTAGACTCTTCTCCTCTGTAGTAGTTCCCCGCTGGTGGAACGAGTTACCAAACTCTGTTCGGTCTGCAGAGTCCCTCTCAGTCTTTAAGAAAAGACTAAAGACCCAGCTCTTTCATGAACACCTATGCACTTAATGGACTGTAGGAGCTACCTATGCACTTAATGGACTGTAGGAGAAAAGTTAAAAAAAAAAAAATCTTCTATGCACTCTTAACATTGACTTGTTGTACTGCCTGTTGGCATCTACATCCTATTGGGCCCAAACTTAAGCTTTATGGCACTTACTCATGTTGTTGTTTCCTGACTAGATCCCTGCTTGTGATGTATCAGACTCGTATGTATGTCGCTTTGGAGAAAAGCGTCTGCTAAATGAATGTAATGTAAAGACCAATAACGTGAAAACCACAAATTTTGTAAGAATGGACAAGAAAAGTAAAGCAAGGGAGTTGCAATGAAACATTGCTTTCAACACTGGCTAGATGTCTTAACATGTTTAGACCTGCTTTTTCTCAGACATCAGGCAGTTCAGTGAACCAGCAACAGTGCAACTATTCATGTCTCTTTTGAGACAGTATCTACTCTTCATGCTCAAGAGATTAATATTCAATTAATCCTTTAAACACTGGATTACCTTGAAAGTTGGTTATCTTACCATTATGCATGTCTTTTATTCCTGATACTTTACAGAAGTGTGCCTTGAGGGAAGAAAGAACTTACTTATTTTTTTCTAGTTGCATTTCAATGTCTTTTCCTCCCACAGTCATTGCATACTTAATAATCTCTGGCCTGAGGTGCTGCGGAAGAAGCAGATTTAACATTATGCTTTTAGTAATTTACTCTTTCATTCATTTTATGTTTCCCATAACCAATGTAAACCATAACTTGATTCTGTAGTATATGCAAAATCAGCACAAACTGCTCCACTCAAATGTAGTAAACAATATAACTGTTGGAGAAACACGGTACCTCTGCATGTCTTTTTCTGACTGTGTGAAGTCTGACAGGTCGAACCACCTCATAGTCCTTCACCTCATCAGCGTCAGGATCATGGCTTTCTGTGGAGATACAACACACATCATATTGCTTTGTGAAAAGGAAGAATGTGCTCATTTGATGTTATAGTGTTATAAAGAAGAAGTAGTCAAAGTACAAAAAGCCCTTTTCCAGTTTCTTATTTGTTTATTTTTTAAAACAGTGTTTGTGGGCCTAAATTCAGTCTCAAGGAAACTTCTAGTCATCCATTGTCACCTCCAGAAGGAATAGATACATCCATATACATAAACCTGCATGTCCATGTTATACACTGTATCTACACACATATGTACATACACACTCTTCTACTTCACTTCGTCAACAATAGGTATATATTTTTAATTACTCAGCAAGGCTAGCAGTTTCCCCTTGTGTCCAGTCTTTGCGCCAACTAAGCTAGGCTTATAAAGTTTGCCCACCTGTCTTTGTACCATCATTTTTTGTAAACTAAACAACAAAACACATAGTTTGTCACTTCCTTCCAAAGATCGTGATTTTGTGGTTATGGTTAAAAGAGGAACTACTCATTAGGCTACTACTACCTAACTACAATCTAACTACTAAGGTTGGTAAAAGAAATCAACACTGACGCCTGTCAAAAGCCCATGATTTGTATGCTTATGTCTTCTACTTCATTTTATGAATTTGAATTAAAAAAGTCGAGAAATGGGTCTATACTTATGAAAATGATCTCCTAGAGATAGTTAGAAGGTAAGATGACTGACTCCGTCCAAAAAAAAAAATCAACAATTAAATTAATCAGCAACTAATTTTGTTATAGATTTTGTTGACTAATCATTGCATCCCTAATATATATAGTGTGCATCTCTAATTTTTGTAAATACTTTGGAATTATTTTTCTTGAATTCACTGTACATTTCTGTAACCCAGGTTATTTTACGTGATTTCCTGTCAACTGCAGAGGTACATTCTGTCTTCTCATCCCTCTCCCTTGCCTTCTCCGAGACCCTTCTCTAAAATACAGTAAGTATGTCTTTTTAACATCACGTCGGAGACGTTTTGGTTTTTAATGATGATTTTTGGAAATGTTGCCAATGCCATGGCATGAACTAAATTAATTAAATAAAATTTAGCATGCTAAATGTAGCATGTAAATAGCATTTAACAGCTGTTAGCTAGCTAAAAGCTTTTTCTGTAAAAATAAGGATTTTAAATGTTAGGTTTAAATACATTGAATCGGAGTGGAGCTGGTGTTCCCAGAGAGAGAGAAGCATTTCCCTCCAAATTAATGGATTATCCCGGTGAGTTAGCCATTTGAGCTGGTTAGCATCAAGGTTTTGTTCCAACATGATTAAACTGTGTATTAGTTTCCCTTGAAAGGTATGGTGAAGCAAAAACCGAGTCAGGATATGTTTGTATGATGTGATGATAGTCTAGTTGAAGGTGCTAAGCTTTTTAGCCACTAACCGCTTAATTGCGGCCTAGAAGCTAGGCTAAGTGCCTGCTCTCTCTTCATCCACTCTTTAGCTCTCTCTTTCTCTCTCATTCAAATAAGTTTTATTGGCATAACAGATCAGAAACCTATATTGCCTAAGCAGTACAGAAAATGTATTTAATTATTTAATTTACTTAATTTATGATTAGCAATAAATATACAATAATATATAAATATCAGCAATAATATAAAATTAAATATAATAAAAGGCATTCTTTTTACACATGCAATGCTGCGGCTACCACCACAGATCCATAGATAGAATCTGTGATAGGTGGATATTTCACCATTCCAAGTGGGCAAGAAGAACAAAATCAAAGAGAACCGAACTAAGGAGCATTCTGTTTTATTTTTATTTTTCCTGGGTTGCAACAGCTCACTTACCATGAAATTCGAGGTAAATGTAGGGGTAATTTCAACAAAATTTCAAATGAGTTTCTGGGTTATTATCACCTAATTACCATGAAATTGGAGGTAAGTTTAAAGGTAATTTGAAAGAAATTTCAAAGAGGTTACTTGCTTATTATCACTTAATTACCATGAAATTCTAGGTAAATGTCTGGGTAATTTCAAAGAATGAACAGAATAGTCATTCATATACATTCTCTAATTGGGCTAATTTATAGTTAATGAAATAACAGTGAAATTAAAATGTTCCCCACTTTTCTGGGGACTGTCTGGAATCCCCTTAAGGACCCATAGGGGGTCCCTGGAGGTTGTACAAGTACAGTCCATTTATACTGTGATTGCTATATTGAAAGTGTTATTTCACAGTACCGGTCAGATGAAACCAGAGATTGAAGTGTTGCTGCAACTTTTCATCCTTCTCCTTTTTGAAATTACACGTACATTTTCTTGTTCTCTGTAGATTTTGTCAGTTCCTATTTTACCATCTTTATACAAAAAGACAGAATGTGGGTGTCTTTTCTTCTTCTTTTCTTTTATCAGAAATTGCACCACATTTGAAAGAGTGTCACAATGCTCTACAGTTTCAACTGCATCTGTGTCTTATGTAGATTTTTGTTGAGTTTCCCATAGTCATCTTTACTTGACGTTGTTTCCTTTTTTCTTTTTGCAAAGACAAAACCAAAGAGGGTGGTGGCTTTGTTGTGATCTAAAGTCCAGTTTCGACAGTGTGTCACAACATCAGCAATATGTTTAAAGTAATTCCTGTTAATTCTGCTTGGCTTACGAAGCATTATTACATTGTAATGAGTGTGGAAACAGTGTAAAGACAGCAATTTTGTGTCAATGTTTAGCTGGATGACACTACACATGATAAAGGCATTTTTCTGTTGGTTGCACAAGTAAACTCATATATATATATATGAGTTTACTTCATATATATTCTGTATTATGATACTTTCAGTAAGACTGAAATTATATGTGGTTATGGTCTTTAAATCGTGATGAACATACATTTTCATTTAATGTATAATACAATTTATTAGATAAAATCAGATCTAGTGGTTCAGAACACTTCTTATTTCATACTCAGGATCAGACACTCTGAACACAAATGAAAGTACTTTGAATAAATTAGAGAGGATAAACCTAGGCTTTAGTTATTAATTAACCATTGCACAGTGGAGGTAGCAGTATCTAGTGACTTACCTGAAGGCTTGAGTGAGGCATTTAGGATGAGGACCCACAATAGGAGTGCACGCGTCATTGTCCAAGTGCAGACAGTCACTGTAATAGAGCCGATTGGTTCTCTGATCACGCTTTGATAATGCATGCTGTCTTGCTGCTCTTGCTGTCACACCCACTTCCTTCTTGTCTTACATTTATGCCATGCTCACAACTTCAGGCGAGCAGCCCTTGCTTAAATCAAGGAATGCAGGCAGAATACTGTGGTCTTCTGGTCACAGGTTATACCAGCAGTATTTTAGGGGAGATAATATGCATTTCCTGACCTGTTTGTAGCTGAGTCAATATATTGTTTATTTTATTTTTATTTAATATTTTTCAGTGAACATTGTCAAAATCTATGTAATATTCTCTGCCATGAAGTAAACATCAGCATATTTAATATGAATCTAATGAATGAGTAAGCGTATCAGAGGGACGAATCAACGACAATACAAACAGGACATAGTGGCTCCACTGGCAATAAGACGAGAACCCCCTTGGCAGTGATGGGGGCTTGTCCTTGCTCTGCAGGAAAGTTGCATACACACAGACATGGTCTGAGTCTGATTGATATTTGACTTTATTTCTTGACACAATCAAGACACAAACTTTAAAAAAAAAAAAAAAATTCAACTAAACAAGAAAAATTCATCCCTATAATAACAAGCCCTCAGCGCATGCAAGTAACAATTAAGAGACCAGTTTTGTCCTCCTGTAGTCTGCACATCACTGGCACAATCACACTTCAGTCTGCACAGGAAACAGTCATGACAGTATCCTTCAATAAAAACATAGGTTCTTCCTCTTTTGGTCGCCAGCACATCCTTACTGGGAGCATTAGGTGGCGCTGTGTCAGACATCAGACGTTTTGTGGAGGTACTGGCCTCAGAGCCTAGTGGACAAAAAAGATGTATTAATTCACAAACCATAAAACTGCAATAATCAATATTCTAATATAAACAATGGCTCAAATGACTACATGTAATGTGAAAGAGGTTACATGAACCAACAGAGAATTATCACCCAACTCTGCAGTTCCCCTTCAGTTCTTTGGAGCTCTTCAGAGTCTTTTAGTCTTTTAATTGTTTTGGTTTTATGGCCAAAAGAAAATGAGACTGTTTTGGTTCAGTCTCACAAGTGTGCTGTTTTCTGAGAAAAAGCCCCTAAAAACTGACCGTATGCTACCTGTCCAGCAAACTACTGACAGACAAAGTTGACTATCTGGTGAATATAGTGAAGCATTTAACAGATTAAGAGCCAGATTGAATATTGGGTTTAGATTCATCTGGTCTTGCTCTGCTGGATGTGTAAAATAACTGTTTGCTGGTGGCAGTGAAAGAAATATTCAGATCCTTAACTCAAGTTAAAGTGCCAATACAGCCATATAAAAAGTTAAAGAGTTTTTCAGATACCCCGGACACATAAGGGAAGACTATGGGTACATCTCAAGTCTCTTATTTCATGTCTCCTCGCTCCTCGTTTCCTCGCCTGAACCGGAAGTTGTTCCTGATACGCCATTTTGACAGGCGTCCCAAGTCTCTTATTCTGCTCCGAGGAGCGAGGATCGAGGAGCGAGGAGGGATCTCTGAGGAGCGATGAACGAGGAAACATGGGGTGCATCCCAAGTCTCTTAAATTGCATCCACGTTTCCCTCACTTGCGTCTTTTCCTTGCATCTTAGTCCCGCCCACCGTGGATGCGAGGAGAGACGCAAGGAAACCAAGCGAGGAGAGAGGAAACGAGGAAATTTGTTTTAAGAGACATGAGACGTGCTTTCCTCTGAAGCGTCATGTGAACACGTCCCTTTCTGATGACGGCGACCGCTGATCACAGCTGGATCAGCTGTCAGTCGGCTTTAACAGCTGTAGAAACTTTTGATGGATTTGTGTCTGCACACATGTGGACTGTGTTAATACTAATAAAGTTTCACAGTTATCACCGCTAGAGCAGCTGTTTCCTCTCTGCAGCCTGTTACCTGTTTAACAAACACCTGAATAACAACCTGCACTCTGCATTTAGTCCTGCTCAGCGGATCAGGAACCATTTCTACTCGCAGAATGCGTTTATACTATTTATTGGTTATTTGCATCTGTATCTTTTGATAATCCTGATAGTGAATTAATAATTCAATAACCCAGAATTTAATAAGGGTGTCATCTGCCAAATATGTATTTGGCAAAATGTTTCAGGGAAAGTTGAAATGATGTGACTCATATCAAACCCGACACTCAGGAATTTTTAGCCTCACACGTGACCTGATGGAAATAATGATGAATGATGTAAAATACAGATGTGTTTAACTGTTATTATGGATCAAATTAAAGTCAGGAAGAGTCTGTCTATCAGCTAGAAACAGTTTAATGGAGGAAATAACATCATGAAAAGAAAGATCTTTCTAATAAATGAAGTTGTTTATGGTTCTTTTGTTGATCAGACTGACAATTAACATGTTTAACTATGTGATGAATCAGAAAACAAATAATACATGAAACTTGGGAGTGAAACACTTAAATTTAATCTGTAATATGTCTCCACTTCAGTATGAAACTGTAGTGATGGATCAGATCAGTTTGATCAACTGGAGCGTCCTCCAGTTGATCCTCCTGCTTCTAAGCAAAATCATTGAAAAAGCTGTTTTTCAACAATTGAACAACTTTGGCACTAAACAATTGTTTTGATATCTTTCAATCAGGATTTCGACCACACCACAGCACTGAGACTGCTCTTGTTAAAGTCTTCAATGACATACACCTTAACACTGACAGTGGCCGAATTACAGTATTAGCATTACTAGATCTCAGTGCGGTATTTGACACGGTCGACCACAACATATTACTAGACAGACTGGAAAACTGGTTGGGACTTTCTGGCACAGTGCTAAACTGGTTTGAATCCTATTTAAAAAGGACAGAGACTACTTTGTGTCTATAGGTAATTACACATCTGAGCGAACGAAAATGATATGCTGCGTTCCTCAAGGCTCCATTCTGGGGCCTCAACATCTACATGCTCCCACTAGCTCAGATTATGGAAAACAATAAAATATGCTACCACAGTTATGCGGATGACACACAGATTTACATAACTGTATCACCAGGGGACTATGGTCCTATACAAACCCTGAGTAAGTGCATTGAAGAAATCAATGATTGGATGTGCCAGAATTTTCTTCAGTTAAACAAAGACAAAACTGAACTAATTGTTTTTGAAGCCAAGGAAGAACGTTTAAAAGTCAGGACTCAGCTTCAGTCCATAATGCTAAAAACCACAAAACAATTGTTTTTTCTTATAGCTGACTCTTTTGCTGTGATGATCAAGTTCAACTCTCGGAACTTGATCTGGTGTTACAGCAAAATTTAGTCCTTTGGCTAAGACCTCTTTTTCAGGGTGGATAAGTTCCTGTCTGAAATTCTTTACCCATCTGTTTTGTAGTTCCCTTTGTGAGGCATTCTCTGTTATTTGCTTCCCATCCATTATCTCTGTTCTGTTCGAGTTTTTGGGTTGGAGGTGGAGGAATTTCTTTATTCATCTTTCTTTGCTCTTGGTGTGTTGGGCTAGTTGCGCTTTCTTGGTGAAGTCTACAACCCTTTCAAATAATGCCATTGGTAGGAGTGTTTTGAGTTTTTGAGGACGGTGGTCAGGTTTCCTTAAGTCTATCTATGGTGAAAAAGACCTGCCTGACCCTTTCATTTAAGAGCTGTTTTTGAGCCTTCTCTAGTATTATGCTGGCTCTGTGTCCTCTCATTGAGGAAATATTCAAGGAAAGTACAAGTACATTAAAATTGTACTAAAGTACAGTACTTGAGTAAATGTACTTTTCACGACTCCAAAAGGATGAAATCATTATCCTGTCTGTGCTCTTCTTCTGAGGCATTAATAGTAGTTATGAAGACATGGAGATAGGTGTCATTGCAGTTAACATTTTCTTCTTGCATTCTACTTTGTTCACACTTTGCACTCCTAAACTATCACAATTGTAGTTTTTGTGGATGCACACTAAGAACTCAATTTTCAGGTATCCCAATGTGGAATCTGAACAGCATAGTTCTCACTAGCTCAAACAGTTTATATTTAACAAGTATGCAAGAATCACATCAAAGTTGTGGTATTTAGAACAGTGTCAGAAGCCTATAAACTGTGTGTAATGTGGCAGGTTAACAGTTCAGTTACCTGACGAGCAGCTGTGTAGTTCTTGCTCGGGGGTTTTGGTCTGTTCCCTGCTGGAGGTGGTGGAGGTGGGGCTCCTTTGGGTTTTCGAACCTAAAATGATCATTAATTTGATCAGTGATAATGTACTGAATTATAAAATGATATATCCCAACAAAATATTCCAACTCATTACCTGTGTCACTGGCATAGGTTGGCTGGGAACTGGAGCTTTGTTAAGGCGGTAAGCAGGGTTTTCAGCTGCTGGCTGATTCCTTTGGGTGCGTGCACTGTTATAGTAATAGTGCAAAGGTGAGTGTATAGTAACATTGCCAGATCAAGACCTGCAAGATGGGTGATGCTTATTTACTTACGTTGGAAACTTGGGATTCTGTTTTTTCCATAAGAACCCCACAACACCAGCAATGACAGCCAGAAGCAGCAGCACTGTCACTGCGATGGCAGCAGATCCTCCTGCAGAAATGGTTTAAATATCAGTTTCATCTGCACCTTAATAATACAGTGAATCAAATTCCATAATATGTATGCTGAGGGTATATATTTATTATACTGTGTTTGCTAATGCATGAGTGTAGGTACCAGAAGAAAGAGATTTGAAAGCTTCATCCTGTGAATCGCAGTGAGGAGGAATCCAACCAGGCTCACACTGACACTCACTTCTGTGATTGCAGACCTGAAGAACACAAAGGACATTGTGAGGTTTTTTTTTGAAAATAATAATATTTCAGTATTACTATTACATGTTATTGCTCTTGCACTCAGTATGTTTTGGTTAATGAGACCATGCAGGAGTGGCTGAGCCAGCAGTGTTTATATGTAGTCTACTTACAGCATGTCCGGGGCATTTTGCTGAACAGTTTGTGTTTCTGTAAGCTGTCTGTAGATTCACACACTCATTCTGGCTACACACCTTTAAAAAGAACAAGATTTTCAAACAGGTGAACATCATGAACACAAACATTGAATTATGTAACATTGGAAACTAAAGCATCCTGCTACCTTTCCATCCCCACATTTAGTCCCAGTGTCTACTTGGCCGTAGTCACTGGTGTTGTCTTCAAATAAAGCTGCTTTGCAGTTACCGACCCTGACCATGCGCCCATAGTTTGGGTTTTCATTGCCGTTCTGGCAGTAGAGCTTCCCACAAAACACATCTCTGCAAAAGGAAAGACAGGATCAACAACATGTGTTCGTGTTCACTTCAAAGTCAATATTCCAAATTATTCTGCCAAAAAATAATCATTGTTCACTTGATATTGCATATTAAGCTGATAAACTACTACAGTAAGAATACTAATAAGGCCTTGCAGAGTAACTATCCCACTGTATGTTTTGCTCAGACTCACTGTCTCAGGCAGGGGATATACTGATCCTTTGAGGGACGTTTGCAGAAGCCATAGTAGGTTCCTCCAGTGTTCTGTTCGTAGCAGTAAAGACGGGCCTCTATAGCACCTGATGACAGAAATAGATTACATCATTTTATTTATTTTTTTTAAATAACAACTTAAATGAATGTTTTTGTGGTATCCAATTAAACTATTATCTTTTTCCTTTAACACAGTAGTGTAATGTTAAATGACAAACTAGAAAGATATAAGCCTGGTACAAAAAAACATACATATAAGCACAGGACACTCACTTAGTCCGTACAGCTTGATGCACTGGTTTGGCCTTTGTGGACACTGGCCGTTGTAGCAGTATCCCAGACCTCCGTCACACGGGAGGCCGTTTACAGCAAAGATGTCCTCAGGGCAGGTGGCCCTTTTCCCATCACAGTACTCTGCCAGATCACATTCATCTTGCTTCCTCCGGCACTCCCTGGATCGAGGGAGGATCTGTGTGGAGGTGGGAGGTTGGGAAGTGAAGGCCAATCTATTAAATTATATGTCATGGCGTAGGGTACTTTTTTGTCTATGTAAAGTATGTAATGCTCTATTTTTCAATGTTGTAAGTCACATCCTCAGCATATGCATGGTGCTATATGAATAAACATCCCTTGCTTTGCCTAGGTTGTGGTGGTGGAGAGGAAATAGACATAGTTTTTGTTTTGTTGCTTTTGCGTGTTTTGCTCATTGTTTCTTCAGTTGGATGTTTGAGCTTCTCTTTGCAGAGTTTTCACATCAATCTGCTGAAAGTGGAAAGTTCTGCAAACTGTAAATCTGTTTGTTTAAGTTGACGATCTATGAGCATGATTTGTGACATCACAACTAGCTTGGAGTCATTCATGGTCCAGCATGCAACTTAAACTAAACTTGAAGCCTCCAGTGCACACACACTCAGAATGGACTTCTCATTAAAATGAAAAATACTGGCATATTCATAGATCCTGAACTTTTCAATGAGGTAGAAGGAATATATATATCTTTTTTTTGTCGGAGCAGTTAAAGTTCAAATATTTGTAATATGTCAAACATCCACTAGAGAGCTGTATCACATCAAATAGTCGCCCCACAACAGTCAGTAAAGGTGGATTTCATGGAATGAAATCAGCATTTGAAAAAGGGCAATAAAGCAGTTAGAACAGCATCTATTCATTCATATTTACTCACCTTACAGTTCTCACAGCACTCGCCTTCAGCGCACTGTGAACCCTCCTTCAGGATGCAGGTGGTGGCATTGCAACAAGGGTTGTTGCACTCCTATGAAGACAACATAGAAACTGATTAGGCTGTTATTAATCCTGTTATCAATCCTTCTCCTTCTAATTTTAATTTCGTGGAAAAGTACACTGTTGACACTTGGCAGACACATTAGTTGAATTTGATCTGAAATGACAATTTCTTAGGACTAAAACTGGTTTCTATCCTCTTAAAATACTTATGTTCTAATAAGTATTCTTGTGGTGTTTGCTTTTAATTACCTGGAGAAAGAGTAAAACTCTATACATCTATACAAAACCATAAAATCCATTTGTCCTGCACTGTGTGTAGGTCTGTTATAAACAAGTTAATATTTGATTAATTGCTATTCTTGGAAGGGCAACAAACTTCCCTGTGTGGTGCAGGTATCTGGTGTAGCAAGCTGCTAATGACAACACCCACATAGCTTCCCCAGTTTGATCTTGTGGTTTGTGTTTCTACTGAATACCAGCAATGACAAAGTTAAAGACAATTTGCAGGTTTGAACAAATTCACAGCTCTGCATCATCTTCACCAGAATGTACTTCTCTCTGATAATTATATATTCTAAAATATTTTACTGCCATGCTCTATATTACAAGTGATATCTAGTTGGAATGCATAAAATGTCAGATTTTTGAACTAATTTTGAAGTGTTAGTTCACATTAATGTTCAACATTAATATACTGCGATGAGTAGACTCTGAATTTCCTAGAAATGTGTTAGTGCATGTCAGACAGCTCCATTCTCTTAATGCCTCTGGGCAAAAAAGCTAACTAAAAGATTCAGGCAAAGAAAACAAGGCGTTGACTCTTATTCAAACAATAGCCTCAATAGACACATCCTGACTTGAACACAGACACGGTTTAAAAAATTAGCACCAAGGAAGCACATTTAGAGTAAGATTCCAGGGCTTTTTACATTGCTACAATAAGATCTCTGATACTACCTGAGTAACATCTGCATGTTTTGTAAGGGATAATGTGCAGCAAGTGGGTCATTATTGTGAAATGCATCCTGCTTCACTCTGTCAGGACTCATTTCACAATAATGACTTGCTTGCTGTACATTATCCCTTATATGATACTGAAGGGCGGGAGCAAAGCTTTTTGATAACTCAGAAACATTTGGGAGAATAAATATTTGTGGAGAGCAGAATAGCTGCATAAACTAAATTTTATTTAAATGACATTATTTTGAAAGCCTCAAAATTCAATGAAACTTTGCAATGAACTTCCCCCATGTTTGTTCCTTATTCAGTATGAACTTTCACAATATAATGTTAGTGACACATGTAAGAAAAATAAATCCTTAAAAGAAATCAATGGAGTAAAACAAATTCAAAACAAATTCACGTCAAAGTCAAATGAGTGCTTGCTGGTTCATTTACCTCCACAGTTCCACAGTCGCACTGCTCTCCTCTCTCCACAAAACCATTCCCACAGACTGAAGGAGCCTCCAGACTCAAGTAGTCTGGTTTGTCCAGCAGGCAGCTGGGGTTGGATACTGTCAGGTACTTCATGTAGGAGTTGCTGCTGCAGCTACTGAAAGAGCGGGGGACGTTCCAGCTGGGGATAAATATACATTCTCCTTGTCAACTATGATATATTAAAAGTCTGTCATTACATATTTCTAAAAATAGAGATTGAGTCTCTGCAATGACTTTTCTCACCTGAGGGCTGCAGCCATGATGCAGCTATCCCCAGCACAAGCACAGTAGCTTGAGTCATCATGGTTCATGCCCAGATTATGGCCCATCTCATGGGCGAGTGTCGCTCCCACTGCAATGGCCCGATCACTGTGATCCTGAGAGGTAACCAATCAGCAGTTTAATGATAATGATAAATGATAAAAAAAATATCAGTTTCCTCAGTCTGCTTTGTTTCCAATGTTGTAACCACAAGTAATGTTTTGTTGGGTTTCTTTGGATTTTCTAAAAAAAAGTCTTCTTTTCTCATGACAGTGTCTAGATGTGTGCAACAACACATCAGAAGAGTTTCAGAATTGCCATGTGAAAAGAAGTGACACTTTTTCTTTCAAAATCACTAGTGCAGTGCCTGGGGGAGCTGATTGCTTGGTTTCCCACCACTACTCCAACACATAGAAAAATGAAAACAGTTGATACGAGGTGTGAATGAGTATATACACCAACAACATGAAAGAAAGTAACATTCTATTATAAAAATAAGTACTCTAATAGCAAATAAATGTTCTTTTCTTATTTCAAGTAGCCTGAAATAAGACCTACATTTAAAAATAATGTGCAATCTAAAATAAAATGGATCAATCATCGTGGTGATGCTAGATGAAAAGTATGGAGATCACCATTCCAAGAGCTGCGACACTACTGTGACTAAAAGTAATAATGGCTGCTAAATGTTATGCAGATCCAAGAGTATGATGTGCAAGATACATAGTACCAAATAACAGATGGAACAAGTCTTCTTCTCGTCCCCCTGGACCAGCTTACCTGTACTACTCCAACAGAATGAGCAGAGCACAGGGATGTAAGAAAGGCCAGTCCCACAGTTGCTCCTTCAAAGTCAATACCACTGAAAGACAAAGAATGAAAGGACAAGAAACCCTTTGAATATAAATTGTGAGAAAACCATATCTGTCTGTTTATATTCTAAGCTATTCACTACCATGGAAATGTAAACAACTTAATCAGTTTCACAGAGGCTTGATTTGGATATGAAATTACTGGCTAGATGAACATGAAACCGGCACTACAGGGGTTTGGTTCAGTGTTAAAATTTAACCTAGATAGAAAATTTTACACCTTCTCTTCTACAATGTTTATCATGGTTTTATGGTTGAAAAGAAAAGGTTCCTGTGATGTGGATGTACAGTAGTGACTCAGGGTGGCAGCTCTGGTGAACCAAAAGCACTTTCAAAAACATGTTTGTTTGTCTAATCGAGGCATAGGTCACACAAACCTCTTCCTCATAACTGCAGAGATAAAGACCAATGTTTAGTTTTTAATATTGATTTTATGACCAAGTTAAAATCTGTAACAAAGACATCTGACAGAACCACACTGGTTTCTCCCCTTGTTTGACCTTCACTTCACAAGATTCTCTGTACAAGCACGATATGTAAACTTAAAACCTTCAGAGCATGTAGAGTGTATCAAGAATGGATGAATCAAAGTGGCTGTTCTAAGATACACAACAGAGCTTCCTGCTAAATCTGACTGCTGGATTTTATTGCCATTCCTTACAGGTTAATTATGAACACCATACCAACTATTTATCACCAGAGTCAAAACACAGTGAAGAGGAGTTAGTAGGTAGTTGGTAGTATGCAGATCTTTTTCTGTGTGATGCATTTAACACATGAAACATAAGAGACATTTTGAGACTTTTTGGTTGTACTTAGAAATGCTCTTCAGACCTGATGAGCTGTGCGTTGTCATGCTTTTTCCTCTTGACCAGATCAGAGTTCCTCCACGCCATGAAAGCATTGAGGTTTGCCCCTGCTGGGGGGGTCACAGAGATCAAGTCACCATTGGACCAGATCTCCAGCCCCACTAGTGCAATGAAAGTCCTCAGGGGTTTGTAAACCTGCAAGTAATACCGGCATGAGATCACCAGCAAGGCAGCATCTATGCATGTTTATTTTGTTCAAACATGGAGACCAAGTTATCTGGAAACTTTTGGGCTTTCTGGCTGAAGTGTAATAACAATAAATAAGATCTAGAAACTGAATACCATCATGACACTGATATCTAAATTGCAGTTGACAGTGGATACGTTTAAGTTATGCCTAAAAATTTGCAGAGAATTAGCAACAGCACCGACTCACCATGTTGACAAAGTTGACAACTTCGAAAATCCTTTTTCTCACAGCTGTCTGGTCTCGCTTCATTTTCACGTACTGTAACATCATGTCATCGGGTTAGATCAAGGTCACATCCTGTTTCAAGCATTTTGGGCTTGTGGTGCTATGCAGGTGATAGAAAACTTTTTCCTGTTTTCTGACACTTTTTGACATTCATAGTAAATTTCCATGTCACTACATCTTACCTCACGATTATCAGCAACAAGGTACAGCTCGATGTATTTCTGTTGTTTGACAATAGTTATACCCTGAAAGACAAAAAATAAAGTTGATTAGATAATGTACTCCTTAAGCTTCAAAATGACCAGATTTGTCTTTTCAGAACACCGAATGATGTGTTATTTTTCTGACATGTTTGTTAATGTCACATTTTGGGTGTACATGTAGGCTATTGGGGTGTCATGATGGGGTTATACCGCCGATCTGGAGTGACTTATTGGGGGTTCGAAGTCGGTGCTCCAGGAGGTGTTGGTAACACCGCACACTGCAGGTGTGGAGCTCTGGTTTCCAAACGTCGTCACTGCATGATCCCCCTCATCATCTCCAGACAGGGGCTCAATCAGGTACCTCTGGGCAGCCGTTTTAAAATAACCCCTAAACCAAGATCACACCAGTCAGACAAGTTACTAGACTAGCAGACAAAGTTTGCGACTAGTTGGAGACGATAGTGCAGCGTTTATCAGGTATAAAGAGCCAGACATTTTGCTCATGAGTTGGCGGTGAGCGACACAGAGCTAAAAGGAGAGTGAAAACTGGTCTTGTGTGTACTTGTGTTTATGTACAGATGTACACAAGCACATCTTCTGGATGTGTCTGTTTGCTAATTTAAATTGTGGTAATAGATATGGATAGATAATAGTTGTGTTTCTGCAGTCACTTAGCACAGTATTGGCTTCATACAGGCTGAAAAACAGCTTCCTCCCTTGAGGTTCAATTCAATCATTAGCCTTATCTTCTGGTTATCTCTATTAATTCTGTTTGTAATGTGAATAGGTATTATTAGTTATTTATCATATGGAATTGGCATGCTATTGGATGATTCAATTGAAATTTAAAGATGAGGACAGGATAGTTTGAGTGCTCACCTGAGTCCATCACATGTGCTGATGCTAACTGATGAGTTGTTGTCATTCACAATCCTGCCATGATAGTAGCAGTGATCCTGAAAAGAGAAGAGGATGATAAGACTCTATAATCAAATAGGGAATTCCAATCTATCCTAATCCAATGTATTTTTCTAGCATTCATTCTCATATGATTGTTCAACAGTTAAGTAAATATTCATGGAACACGGTCTTTGTCACATCCCATTACACATGACGGTCTATGTGGAACTGAAAGTTGACTACAAATGCAAATACTTACGATGTCATTCGGAGTTGTGGTGACTTGAGTTCCATCTTCTCGATAAGAAATCTCAGTATAGTCTTTGGTGAGTAATTCACTGATGATGTAAAGATGTAAAAATGAATGCTAAACTAATAATGAGAAAACCACAAATGTTGTAAGAATGGACAAGAAAAATAAAGCAAGGAAGTTACACTGAAACATTGCTTTCAACACTGGCTAGACGTCTTAACATGTTTAGACCTGCTTTTTCTCATGAATCAGGCAGTTCAGTGAACCAGCAACAGTGCAACTATTCATGTCTCTTTTGAGAGACAGTTTCTACTCTTCATGCTCAAGAGGTTAATATTCATGAAATCCTGGATTACCTTGAAAGTTGGTTATCTAACCATTATGCATGTCTTTTATTCTTGATACTTTACAGAAGTGTGCCTTGAGGGAAGAAAGAACTTACTTATTTTTTTCTAGTTGCAGTTCAATTTCTTTTCCTCCCACAGTCATTGCATACTTAATAATCTCTGGCCTGAGGTGCTGTGGAAGAAGCAGATGTAATATTGTGCTTTTAGTGATTCATTCTTTCATTCATTTTATGTTTCCCATAACCAATGTCAACCATAACTTGATTCTGCAGTGTATGCAAAATCAGTACAAACTGCTCCACTCAAATGTAGTAAACAATATAACTGTTGGAGAAACACGGTACCTCTGCATGTCTTTTTCTGACTGTGTGAAGTCTGACAGGTCGAACCACCTCATAGTCCTTCACCTCATCAGCGTCAGGATCATGGCTTTCTGTGGAGATACAACACACATCATATTGCTTTGTGAAAAGGAAGAATGTGCTCATTTGATGTTATAGTGTTATAAAGAAGAAGTAGTCAAAGAAGTACAAAAAGTTTTTTATTTGTTTATCTTTTTAAAACAGTGTTTGTGGGCCTAAACTCAGTCTCAAGGAAACTTCTAGTCATCCATTGTCACCTCCAGAAGGAATATATACACCCATATACACAAACCTCCATGTCCGTGTTATACACTGTATCTACACACATATGTACATATGCCCTCTTCTACTTCACTTCATCAACAATAGGTATATTTTTCAGTTACTCAGTGAGGCTAGCAGTTTCTCCTTGTGTCCAGTCTTTGCGCCAACTAAGCTAGGCTAATAAAGTTTGCCCATCTGTCTTTGTACCATCATTTTTCCTAAACTAAACAACAAAACACATAGTTTGTCACTTCCTTCCAAAGATCGTAATTTTATGGTCATGGTTAAAAGAGGAACTACTCATTAGGCTACTACTACCTAACTACTAAGGTTGGTAAAAGAAATCAACACTGACGCATGTCAAAATCCCATGATTTGTTGGCCAACCCAGAGCTGCTCCCAACAAGCTTTTACAGTGCTAATAACAACACTTGAGGTCCTTGTCTGGCAAATGTAACAACAGGTCGTTTTGGGCCAGTAAGTGCAAGGAAAATGGCTTGCCTGGTTCTGTCCAAAAGTAACAAGACCTGCCTACCAGCCCTTCAAAAGCTAACTAAAGATCATGTCTGTTTACTAAATGACAACCTATTCCTTTAACATATCAAATTCTAGAAAACATAATGAAAGCAAGATAATGGTGCTGCAAATGTGTAGAGTTTATTTAGAACCTGAGCCAATAACCTAGAGCTTCATTCTAACAGTCTGACATGCCTCCTGTGATCTCATCTGACCTCATACCTTGATCTTAAGGTTAATCTTAAGGAAAATCGGTAAGGCTTTAGATTACAGCCTGCGTTTCCATGTAATTTCCCAGAATTTATAGTGTATCTTCCTCGTATGAATCCATACATATAAAATACCAACCAGTTCTTATTGGTACTTGAATGTAGGTAAAGCGGAAGACAACAAAACAACGAGTAAAATTAGGGTTTTAAAGTGTAACTGCCCAACATTTACCATGTAACTTCCTGGAACTTATGGTGTAAGTTCCTCGTATGAATCAGTACATTACATATGTGTATGTGTACTAAAATCAAATGTTTTTGGTCATGGCAATTATGGCAATCATTTTTTTATGCATGTGTTTGACAGGCAAGCTTCACCCACACTCCAGAGATTTATTATGCTTATGCCTTCTACGCTGTGAGCAGTGTCGGACGGGCCTTCGCTCCGTGCACACACTGGGACGCAGCGCCGTCCGAGGGCATCCGTCACACTCGCGTGGATGTCTCGGGACGCCATCTGAGGGGTGTTACTTGGTAGACATGTAAAGTGCAGTGCAGAAAGGAGCGTGTACAGTGGAGTTATAGCAACTTCCCTGTCATGGCGAAACTTGAAATGTCAACAGTGTGAAAATGACAAATTTCTGCAGAAGGAGATGTATGAGGCCTCACAGCAGTGTCATCAACATTATGCAAGTGTTGTGGCCCTTTACTGTCATTGAAATTAATACATTGAAAGCATCTAATAAGTTTGTGTGTAAAATAAATCAATTTTCTACTTTTCATCAAGTGCATGCAAAGTAAAAACCTTTAACCGACATGACCTGATAAAAGTTTGTGTAAATGTCGACTATCAAGTGTGCAGAAACAATGAGAAACTGCAGGCAGACTCAGAGAAATACTCCTGTATTTGAATGGAGAGGGTGAGTGAAGGTCTCTTGTTGTGTAGAGACAAAAGTAACAGCAAGAGGACACAGAGGAATAGTCATATAGTTCAATGGGGAGTGATCAAAGGGCTAGGTGCTGGGGATATAATAAAGGAAAAACTGCAATACAAAGCTTCAAAATGTAGTTATGTTTATTTATCTATAGCACTGTATTACTAATCAGGCAGCCTCACTGCATGTCTCCCTTTGAGCTGGAGTCAGGTGTCGACTCTGCCCACTCCTGCCTGCTGGAAGAGCAGGAGAGGAGAGAGAAGAGTTCTTCTCCTGTGTAAAGAAGTACATATAGGCCATGAATTTTGCATTTCTTGTATTGTCATCCGAGGATGAAAAAATAACAATATAACAATATAGTAATGTATAATGTAAAATAACAATATAATAATGTAACATATACATATCCTTAATTACACAATAATAAAATTTTATTCTTTAATTACACAGAAACCACAACGTACGTGCTGTTCTACCAAGAGCTGCAACTAATGACTATTTTGACAGTCGACTAGTCATCGATTATTGAAATGATTAATTGACTAATTGGATAATTAATGACACTTACACAATGACACTATTTAGCTACCAGCTGTTGTATTGTGCTTGAGGTTGTTTTAGACACATGCAAACTAACAATAAAGACAATAAAAGATTCATTCAAAAATATGTCTTTTAATAAACTTTGCTGCTGTTTAGACTACTGATACAAAACAAGGTATGCCTCTGTGGATCAGCTGGTCCATACATCAGCTGTCAGTGTGAGGAAGCTGTTGACCACTTTTATGATCTCCTTCACCTTTAAAGACATCAAAACAGAAAGGATTTTAGTTCAAATTTTGAAGTGCAAAGACCCAACCAGTCTATACAGTAAATATCCAACATATCAGTTATCAGTAGATTTTTATCTACATCATTGTTGTCATTATATGATTTAATCAAAATTAAATTATTGATCATCATTTATGAAATTGGTTGACATTAATGTTCAAAAGAGATTTTTTCTGTAGCACTACAGTATTGTATGTTAAAAGCAAAGACAACACCATCTTTACAAAGACAACACCATCTTTACATAGCTAGTTAGCTAGCTTACAAGCTAAATACCTTACCAAGGCGAGTCGTATCATCCAGAACTCCAACATGCTTCCTCTTCAAATGCACATGCATAGCAGAAATGCTCCTGTGATACCTTGGGTCGGCTTTACAAAACTTGCAGATTACCTTTTTCTTAAGTGCATCATGAGTGTTGTTTGATATTTTGGGACCAGAGGGTAAGAGGGTGTTAAATCAGCCACCACCATTTCATTATGTTGTTCACCCATTGCCTCCTGCTATTCACTGTAAGGCAGGGGGGGGGCAATTATTTTCTGCATGGGGCCACATGAAAAACAGAAAATATTGTGGAGGGCTAGGCCAAAAGGCTGAACTCAATTCTGCATAATATTAATTGTATTTCTTTAAAAAAAATAGCATTGTTTTGACGAGCTGGTAAGTAAGTACAGAAAATTTATTTAATCATTTTATTTACTTAATTTATGATTAGCAATAAATATAATAAATGATAAATATACAATAATATGTAAGTATCAACAATAATATTACATTCATTATAATAAAAGGCATTCTTCTGACACATGTAAAGCTGCGGCTACCGCCACAGATCCACAGGTAGAATCTAATTCTGCAGGAAACATTGAACTCATTATAAATATATTTATAATACATTGTAGACATGGGTGTCATAGAACCTCTTACTATGTTTATTTTAGTCATTGTAAGGGTTTAATTCTGTGTGTGTGCAGATTTAATTCTTGTAATTCTAATGTGATGGACAATGACACAAGGAAATTCAGACTATGTGATAACTGTTCTGTACACTTGTGTTTGGGCTGTTTTGTGTTTTTTTTGGGGGGGACAATTCTGTCTGAGTGGAGCTTCTTCGTCTGCCATCCAGATCGTCATCACTGCTTGTGGATACCTTCATCTTGTCAGGATGCTGATATGTGGATGTTGCACCATTCCAAGTGGGCAAGAGAAACAAAATCAAAGGGAACCGAACTAAGGAGCATTCTGTTTTATTTTTATTTTTAAAAATTTTATCTTTACTTTTCACAGATCTCATATTAGTTTTTCTTCTTGGGCTCAAGACAAATTGAAAACTGACTACAATCTAGGATGTCATAAAGAAAGTCAAGGTTGACAAACAACATTAAAGGAACATTTGAAATGACATCTACATCATGACATCGATTGGGACCACTGGTTGGCAAAAAACACTGTGTGGAGTGGTTGGACGCCTTTTAAAGGACATCAGAGCCTTATTTAAGGTGTAAATGTGATACAAAACAAATGCTGTGTTTTCCTAATGGAAACTTTGTAAATATTACTCCATCATTCCCCCTTGTTTAATGTCTTGGTTAATGTATTGTCTCTAAATATAAAAAGTGACATTTAAATAAAATGTAGTAGTAAATTTGGTACAAAGCTGGACTGATCTGCTGAAATTTTACAGAAATTTGTGAGAATGGCCTGCAGAGGTTAGGCAGAAAGTAGTTGGAAACTAAGCTGGTATGATCCAAGGAAGTTAGGCAGAAACTACTTGGAAATTAAGTGGCAACAACTCACTTCAATTTAGGGGTCCATTCAGTAGAAATTAGAGAAAAACTACTTGGAAACTAAGCTGCAAAAGCTCACTTACTTACCCTGAAATTCGAGGTAAATGCAGGGGTAATTTCAACAAAATTTCAAATAAGTTTCCGGGTTATTATCAACTAATTACCATGAAATTGGAGGTAAGTTTCCTGGTAATTTGAAAGAAATTTCAAAGAGTTTACTTACTCATTACCACCTAATAACCATGAAATTGGCAGACCTGTAAAATGAATGTTCAGTAGTGTTTTCTGATTGTCTGTTCAAAGTGTGGTTCCTGTCTGTTGTTAATGACATGTTGCATGGTGTTTGAAAGGTACACATCAGGCTATGGATCCTGTCTATATATTTTAGATTGGCAGATTAACAGCAAATAGTGTGAAACCTATGAACAGAATAGTCATTCTTATACATTTTCTAATTGGGCTAATTTATAGTGAGTGAAATAATAGTCAAATAAAAATGTTCCCCACTTTTCTGGGGACTGTCTGGAACCCCCTCAAGGACCCCCGAGGTTCCCTGGTAAGGAATTGCGGCTTGAGAGGGAAGTTAGTTGTAGAATAACTTATTTATACATGCTGCACAGCAGATTAGAGGTAGGATCAGGGCAGATTAGACCAAAATTGTTGTCCACATGCCCTTGGGTGTGTCTGGTTATACTGAAAAACTTGGGCAACAACCTGTACAGTAATTATGGGATTTTCTATTATCTCTATTTATTAACCCATGACACATTAATATGAGGTGCAGTATCAAGTGCCGGAAGCTCTGTCATGGACACTAGTTATCATAGAAGGGATTCTTTGATATCCTATCAGGAGGTAGAGTGAGTCATCCATTAATCGGAAGATCAGTGGTTTGATTCCTGGCTCCTGCTGTGCCATCAGTGTGTGAATGTGCATGAATGGTTAGTTTTCCTCTGATGGGCAGGTTGAGACCTTGCATGGTTACCCCTATACCCATTCAGCATATGAATGTGTGTGAATGGGTGAATGTGATTCGTAGTGTAAAAGCACTTTGAGTGGTCAGAGGACTAGAAAGGCACAATACAAGTACAGTCCATGTATACTGTGATTGCTTTATGGAAGGTGTTATTTCACAGTACCAGTCAGAGGAGATTGAAGTGTTGTTGCAACTTTTCATCCTTCTCCTTTTTGAAATTACACATACATTTTGTTGTTCTCTGTAGATTTTGTCAGTTCCTATTTTGTCTATCTTTATACAGAAAGACAGAATGCGGGTGTCTTTTCTCCTTTTCTTTTATAAGAAATCGCAGGACATTTGAAAGAGTGTCACAGTGTTCTACAGTTTTGACTGCATCTGTGTCTTATGTAGATTTTTGTTGACTTTCCCCCAGTCATCTTTACTTGATGTTGTTTTCTTTTTTCTTTTTGCAAGAACAGAACCAAAGACGATGGTGGCTTTGTTGTGATCTAAAGTCCAGTTTTGACAGTGTGTCACAACATCAGCAATATGTTTAAAGTAATTCCTGTTAATTCTGCTTGGCTTACAAAGCACTATTACATTGTAATGAGTGTGGAAACAATGTAAAGACAGCAATTATGTGTCAATGTTTGGCTGGATGACACTAGATATGATAAAGGCATTTTTTTTTAAATTATATGTTGCACAAGCAAATGCAATACATGAAATGTACTTTTTGTCCCAATATGATCCATTATCATTACCATTATTAAGTAAACTCATATATAAATGAGTTTACTTGATATATATTCTGTATTATGATACTTTCAGTAAGTAAAACTGAAATTATATGTGGTTATGGTCTTTAAATCATGATGAACATACATTTTCATTTAATGTATAATACAATTTATTAGTTCAAATCAGATCTAGTGGTTCAGAACACTTCTTACTTCATACTCAGGATCAGACACTCTGAACACAAATGAAAGTACTTTGAATAAATTAGAGAGGATAAACCTAGGCTTTAGTTATTAATTAACCATTGCACAGTGGAGGTAACAGTATCTAGTGACTTACCTGAAGGCTTGAGTGAGGCATTTAGGATGAGGACCCACAATAGGAGTGCACGCATCATTGTCCAAGTGCAGACAGTCACTGTAATAGAGCCGATTAGTGCTCTGATCAAGCTTTGATCATGCATTCTGTTTTGCTGCTCTTGCTGACACAACTACTTCCTTATTGTCATTACATTCATACTCACAACCGGCCTGAACAGCCCTTGCTTATCTCAAGGAATGCAGGCAGAATACTGTGGTCTTCTGGTCACAGGTTATATCAGCAGTATTTTAGAGGAGTTAAATATTTTTCAGTGAACATTGTCAAAATCTATGTAATATTCTCTGCCATGAAGTAAACCTCAGCATATTTAATATGAATGTATTGAATGAGTGAGCGTATCAGAGGGACGAATCAACGACAATACAAACAGGACGTAGTGGCTCCACTGGCAATAAGACGAGAACCCCTTTGGCAGTGATGGGGGCTTGTCCTTGCTCTGCAGGAAAGCTGCGCACACACAGACATGGTCTGAGTCTGATTGATTTTTGACTTTTTATTTCTTGACACAATCAAGACACAAACTTTATAAAAAAATATTCAACTAAACAAGAAAAATGCCTGTTAGGTCAGGCGGATTTGGCCCAAGGTGGGCCCCTTACTAACTGGAGAGACTGTGGGCCCAGGACAGCCTGCTCCTCTGCCCCTCTGCACACTCCAGGGGGGCAGAGGGGCATGCTCCCTCAGTGGCAGACCTGGACAGTTCAGGATACAGGTCAGTGTTTGTGGCTCAGTAGGAGGAGCATGTTGCTCACCTTGCCAGAGTTTAAGCAACATTATGTAATAGTTTAATATTAATCAAATCTGTCCTACCTTTGGTAGAGTATAATACTGATTTAACTTACAGTCAGTTCATGTGATTATATTTTTTACAGTACTCAGCACTGTACTGTACTGTACTGTACTGTATACCATCTCTCTTGGGTATTTTTTCTGTGTAAAATCCACTGACACACAGGCTGCAAATGGTGCATGTTTGCAGTGTGATGGAAACAATCAGAATAAGAACTACATTATAAGCACAGACAGACTCATGGATCCACAGACAAAAAAAGCGCAACACACAAAGAAGGTCAAACTTCAATAGAAATTCCAAGTGAAAAGGTGTCATCACTGAACACACACTGTGAATTTAATGATCCACAATGTTATGAACTCTTGGTGAAAGTCCGTTGTGTCTTAGTAAGCATAGTACGTTGGAGTAGTTGATACTCCCTTCTCAGAGGACATGACCTAATTGGACAGTTGCCTTACTGTGACTGTCCACACTACTCTCAAACAAATCTGAATCTTAATTTGACTCTGCTTGTCTGGTTCTATTTCATTCTTCTTGACCGCCAAATCAAAAAATGCCTTAAAAAACAAAAGTTCATCCCTGTAATAACAAGCCCTCAGTGCATGCACATAACAATTAAGAGACCAGTTTTGTCCTCCTGCAGTCTGCACATCACTGGTACAATCACATTTCAGTCTGCACAGGAAACAGTCATGACAGTATCCCTTAATAAAAACATAGGTTCTTCCTCTTTGGGTTGCCAGCACATCCTTACTGGGAGCATTAGGTGGCACTGTGTCAGACATCAGACCTTTTGTGGAGGTACTGGCCTCAGAGCCTTGTGGACAAAAAAGACGTATTAATTCACAAACCATAAAACTGCAATAATCAATATTCTAATATAAACAATGGATCAAATGACTAACTGTAATGTGAAAGAGGTTACATGAACCAACAGGAAATTATCACCCAACTCTGCAGTTCCCCTTCAGTTCTTTGGAGCTCTTCACAGTCTTTTAGCTAATTGTTTTGGTTTTATGGCCAAAAATGGACTGTTTTGGTTCAGTCTCACCACTCTCACAACTGTTCTGTTTTCTGACAAAAAGCCCCTAAAACCTGACTGTATGCTATGCTATGTCCAGCAAACTACAGTCAGACAAAGTTAGTGACTATCTGGTGAATATAGTGAAGTATTTAACAGATTAAGAGCCATATTGAATATTGGGTTTAGATTCATCTGGTCTTGCTCCCTTTCTGCTGGATGTGTAAAATAACTGTTTGCTGGTGGCAGTGAAATAAATATTCAGATCCTTAACTCAAGTAAAAGTACCAATACAGCCATATAAAAATACTCCATTACAAGTAAAAGTCCTGCATGAAAATCCTACTTCGTAAAAGTATTAGCATCAAAATGTACTTTCCAGGGTGGATAAGTTTCCTGTCTGACAAATTCTTTACCCATCTGTTTTGTAGTTCCCTTTGTGAGGCATTCTCTGTTATTTGCTTCCCATCCATTATCTCTGTTCTGTTCGAGTTTTTGGGTTGGAGGTGGAGGAATTTCTTTATTCATCTTTCTTTGCTCTTGGTGTGTTGGGCTAGTTGCGCTTTCTTGGTGAAGTCTACAACCCTTTCAAATAATGCCATTGGTAGGAGTGTTTTGAGTTTTTGAGGACGGTGGTCAGGTTTCCTTAAGTCTATCTATGGTGAAAAGGACCTGCCTGACCCTTTCATTTAAGAGCTGTTTTTGAGCCTTCTCTAGTATTATGCTGGCTCTGTGTCCTCTCATTGAGGAAATATTCAAGGAAAGTACAAGTACATTAAAATTGTACTAAAGTACAGTACTTGAGTAAATGTACTTTTCACCACTCCAAAAGGATGACATCATCATCTCGTCTGTGCTCTTCTTCTGAGGCATTAATAGTAGTTATGAAGACATGGAGATGGATGTCATTGCAGTTTACATTTTCTTCTTGCACTCTAATTTCTTCACACTTTGTTTGCACTCCTAAACTACCACAATTGTAGTTTTTGTGGATGCACACTAAGATCTAAATTTTCAGGTATTGAAATGTTGAATCCAAACAGCATAGTTCTCACTGGCTCAAACATATTTAACAAGTATGCAAGAATCACATCAAAGTTGTGGTATTTAGAACAGTGTCAGAAGCCTATAAACTGTGTGTAATGTGGCAGGTTAACAGTTCAGTTACCTGACGAGCAGCTACGTAGTTCTGGCTCGGGGGTTTTGGTCTGTTCCCTGCTGGAGGTGGTGGAGGTGGGGCTCCTTTGGGTTTTCGAACCTAAAATGATCATTAATTTGATCAGTGATAATGTATTGAATTGTAAAATGATATATCCCAACAAAATATTCCAACTCATTACCTGTGTCACTGGCATAGGTTGGCTGGGAACTGGAGCTTTGTTAAGACGGTAAGCAGAGTTTTCAGCTGCTGGCTGATTCCTTTGGGTGCGTGCACTGTTATAGAAATAGTGCAAAGGTGAGTGTATAGTAACATCACCAGACCAAGACCTGCAAGATGGGTGATGTTTATTTACTTACGTTGGAATCTTGGGACTCTGTTGTTTTTTCCAGAAGAACCCCACAACACCAGCAATGACACCCAGAAGCAGCAGCACTGTCACTGCGATGGCAGCAGACCCTCCTGCAGAAATGGTTTAAATATCAATTTCATCTGCACCTTAATAATACAGTGATTCAAATTCCATATTAGGTATGCTGAGGGTACATATTTATTTATTATACTGTGTTTGCTAATGCATGAGTGTAGGTACCAGGAGAAAGAGCTTCATCCTGTGAATCGCAGTGAGGAGGAATCCAACCAGGCTCACACTGACACTCACTTCTGTGATTGCAGACCTGAAGAACACAAAGGACATTGTGAGTTTTTTTTTTGAAAATAATAATATTTCAGTATTACTATTACATGCTGTTGCTCTTGCACTCAGTATGTTTTGGTTAATGAGACCATGCAGGAGTGTCCAGAAGATTCACTCTGAGGCTGAGCGAGCAGTGTTTGTATGTAGTCTACTTACAGCATGTCCGGGGCATTTTGCTGAACAGTTTGTGTTTCTGTAAGCTGTCTGTAGATTCACACACTCATTCTGGCTACACACCTTTAAAAAGAACAAGATTTTCAAACAGTTGAACATCATGAACACAAACATTGAATTATGTAACATTGGAAACTAAAGCATCCTGCTACCTTTCCGTCCCCACATTTAGTCCCAGTGTCTACTTGGCCGTAGTCGCTGGTGTTGTCTTCAAAGAAAGCTGCTTTGCAGTTACCAACCCTGACCATGCGCCCATAGTTTGGGTTTTCATTGCCGTTCTGGCAGTAGAGCTTGCCACAAAATACATCTCTGCAAAAGGAAAGACAGGATCAACAACATGTGTTCGTGTTCACTTCAAAGTCAATATTCCAAATTATTCTGCCAAAAATAAAAAAAATAATCATTCTTCACTTGATATTGCATATTAAGCTGATAAACTACTACAGTAAGAATACTAATAAGGCCTTGCAGAGTAACTATCCCACTGTATGTTTTGCTCAGACTCACTGTGTCTGGCAGGGGATATACCGATCCTTTGAGGGACGTTTGCAGAAGGCATAGTAGGTTCCTCTGGTGTTCTGTTCGTAGCAGTAAGCACGAGCCTCTATAGCACCTGATGACAGAAATAGATTACATCTTTTTATATATATTTTTAAATAAGTTAAATTGATGTTTTTGTGGTATCCCATTAAACTATTATCTTTTTCCTTTAGCACAGTAGTGTAATGTTAAATGACATACTAGAAAGATTACTTAGCCCGGTACAAAAAAACATATAATATACATATAAGCACAGGACACTCACTTGGTCCGTACAGCTTGATGCACTGGTTTGGCCTTTGTGGACACTGGCCGTTGTAGCAGTATCCTAGACCTCCGTCACACGGGAGGCCGTTTACAGCAAAGACGTCCTCAGGGCAGGTGGCCCTTTTCCCATCACAGTACTCTGCCAGATCACATTCATCTTGCTTCCTCCGGCACTCCCTGGATCGAGGGAGGATCTGTGCGGATGTGGGAGGTTGGGAAGTGAAGGCTAATCGATTAAATTACATGTTATGGCGTAGGGTACTTTTTTGTCCATGTAAAGTATGTAATGCTCTATTTTTCAATGTTGTAAGTCACATCCTCAGCATATGCATGGTGCTATATGAATAAACATCCCTTGCTTTGCCTAGGTTGTGGTGGTGGAGAGGAAATACACATAGTTTTTGTTTTGTTGCTTTTGCGTCTTTTGCTCATTGTTTCTTCGGTTGGATGTTTGAGCTTCTCTTTGCAGAGTTTTCACATCAATCTGCTGAAAGTGGAAAGTTCTGCAAACTGTAAATCTGTTTGTTTAAGTTGACGATCTATGAGCATGATTTGTGACATCACAACTAGTTTGGAGTCAGTCATGGTCCAGTATGCAAATTAAACTAAACTTGAAGCCTCCAGTGCACATATACCAAGAATGGACTTCTCAGTAAAGTGAAAAATACTGGCATATTCATAGATCCTGAATTTTTCAATGAGGTAGAAAAAGTATACAACTTTTAATGATTTTTTTGATGGAGCAGTTTAAGTTCAAATACTTGTAATATGTCAAACATCCACTAGAGGGCTGTATCACATCAAATGATGCCCCACAATAGTCAGTAAAGGTGGATTTCATGGAATGAAATCAGCATTTGAAAAAAGGGCAATAAAGCTGGTAGTACAGCATCTATACATTCATATTTACTCACCTTACAGTTCTCACAGCACTCGCCTTCAGCGCACTGTGAACCCTCATTCAGGGTGCAGGTGGTGGCATTGCAACAAGGGTTGTTGCACTCCTATGAAGACAACATAGAAACTGATTAGGCTGTTATTAATCCTGTTACGAATCCTTCCGCTTCTTGTGCAATGTTAAACTTCCTTCTGTTATACTCCCCTCAGTGACCTCTGTCATACTCCTGTATTTCCACACTAACAGCGGTTGAGCTTGGTGTTTTTTTTTGGCAGCATTTGATCTGAACTGACAAGACCAAGACTAAAATGTGTTTCTCTTCTCTTAAAATACTTGCATTCTAATAAGTATTCTTGTGGTATGTGCTTTTAATTACCTGGAGAAAGAGTAAAACTCTATACATCTATACAAAACCATAAAATCCATTTGTCCTGCACTGTGTGTAGGTCTGTTATAAACAAGTTAATATTTGATTAATTGCTATTCTTGGAAGGGCAACAAACTTCCCTGTGTGGTGCAGGTATCTGGTGTAGCAAGCTGCTAATGACAACACCCACATAGCTTCCCCAGTTTGATCATGTGGTTTGTGTTTCTACTGATTACCAGCAATGACAAAGTTAAAGACAATTTGCAGGTTTGAACAAATTCACAGCTCTGCTTCATCTTCACCAGAATGCACTTCTCTCTGATAATTATATATTCTAAAATATTTTACTGCCATGCTCTATATTACAAGTGATATCTAGTTGGAACGCACAAAATGCAACAACAGTCTACAACACTGTCATAGACGTTTGAACTAATTTTGAAGTGTTAGTTCACATTAATGTTCAACATTAATATACTGCTATGAGTAGAAAGGTAGACTCTGAATTTCCTAGAAATGTGTTAGTGCATGTCAGACAGCTCCATTCTCTTAATGCCTCTGGGCAAAAAAGCAAACTAAAAGATTCAGGCAAAGAAAACAAGGCGTTGACTCTTATTCAAACAATAGCCTCAATAGACACATCCTGACTTGAATGCAGTTACGGTTTCAAAAATTAGCACCAAGGAAGCACATTTACAGTAAGATTCCAAGGCTTTTTACATTGCTACAATAAGATCTCTGATACTACCTGAGTAACATCTGCATGTTTTGTAAGGGATAATGTGCAGCAAGCGGGTCATTATTGTGAAATGCATCCTGCTTCACTCTGTCAGGACTCATTTCACAATAATGACCTGCTTGCTGTACATTATCCCTTATATGATACTGAAGGGCGGGAGCAAAGCTTTTTGATAACTCAGAAACCTTTGGGAGAATAAACATTTGTGGAGAGCAGAATAGCTGCATAAACAAAATTTTATTTAAATTACATTATTTTGAAATCTTCAAATTTCAATGAAACTTCCTCCATGTTTGTTCCTTATTCAGCGTGAACTTTCACAATATAATGTTAGTGACGCATGTAAGAAAAATAAATCCTTAAAAGGAATCAATGGAGTAATACAAATTCATGTCAAAGTCAAATGAGTGCTTGCTGGTTCATTTACCTCCACAGTTCCACAGTCGCACTGCTCTCCTCTCTCCACAAAACCGTTCCCACAGACTGAAGGAGCCTTCAGACTCAAGTAGTCTGGTTTGTCCAGCAGGCAGCTGGGGCTGCGTCGTGTCAGGTAATTCGTGTAGGAGTTGCTGCTGCAGCTACTGAAAGAGCGGGGGACGTTCCAGCTGGGGAAAAATATACATTCTCCTTGTCAACTTTGAACAATAAGACAGAGGTGGGACCCTGAATGCCATGAAGCCTTGTCTGCCTCCTTTAGTTTTTAAGCAAAGCTTCCCAGAACATGTTTATAACTTTAGGTTTGGCAAGTATATGTCAAACAAAGGTCAGTTAAAAGCAAGAGAGCAATGTTTTTTTTTCAGAGAATTTCTAGTGATTTTTTGAACATCACTGCTCTTTGGTCTGACCCCATCTGACGCTTATGATATATTAAAACTCTGTCATTACATATTTCTAAAAATAGAGATTGAGTTTCTGCAGTGACTTTTCTCACCTGAGGGCTGCAGCCATGATGCAGCTATCCCCAGCACAAGCACAGAGGCTGGAGTCATCATGGTTCATGCCCAGATTATGGCCCATCTCATGGGCCAGTGTCGCTCCCACTGCAATGGCCCGATCATTGTGATCCTAAGAGGTAACCAATCACCAGTTTAATGAGTGGAACCCTATAAATTACACTCAATGAAGAGGGAGAGGATTAGGGGGTATTATCAGTGATGTACATGCTTTTAAAACAAGCATGCACAATGGTTTCCTTGCTTACTCATAAAAAATATCTATTTCCCAATATTGTAACCACAAGTAATGTTTTTGTCAGGTTTCTGTGGATTTTCTGACAAAGTTCTGCTATTCCCATAACAGTGTCTAGACATGTGCAACACTACATCAGAAGAGTTTCAGAAGCACCATGTGAAAAGAGACATTTCCTCTTTAAATACCACAAGTGCTCTAACACATAGAAAAATGAATACAGTTGATGTAAGGTGAGTATATATACCAACAACATGAAAGAAACTAACATTCAATTAGTCACAGATGATATAATAATAAGTTCTCTAATAGTAAATAAATGTTCTTTTCTCATTAGCCTAAAACAAGGGCTGCGTTTAAAAATAATTTGCATTATAAAATAAAGTGGATTGATCATATTGATGATCATCATAGTGATGCTAGATGGAAAGTATGGAGATCACCGTTCCAAGAGCCACTACACTAAAAGTAATAATGGCTGCTAAATATTATGCCCAATTAATAGTATGATGTACAAGATACACAGCATCCAAATAACAGATGGACCAAGTCTTCTTCTTGTCTCCCTGGACCAGCTTACCTGTACTACCCCAACAGAATGACCTGAACACAGAGTGCCAATGAAAGCCAGTCCCACAGTTGCTCCTTCAAAGTCAATACCACTGAAAGACAAAGAATGAAAGGACAACAGACCTTTTGAATATAAATTGTGAGAAAACCATATCTCTCTCTCTGTTTATACTCTCAGCTACTCACTACCATGGAAATGTAAACAACTTTATCAGTTTCACAGAGGCTTGATTTGGATATGAAATTACTGACCAGGTGAACATGAAACCAGCACTACAGGGGTTTGGTTCAGTATTGAAACTTGATTTTATGGTTGGAAAGAAAAGGTTTCTGTGATGTGGACGTGCAGTAGTGACTCAGGGTGGCAGCTCTGGTGAACCAAAAGCACTTTCAAAAAAATGTTTGAGGAAGAGGTTTGTGTGACCTATGCCTCGATTAGACAAACAATGTTTAGTGTTTTATACTGATTTTATGACCACGATATGTAAACTTAAAACCTTCAGAGCATGTAGAGTGTATCAAGAATGGATGAATCAAAGTGGCTGTTCTAAGATACACAACAGAGCTTCCTGCTAAATCTGACTGCTGGATTTTATTGCCATTCCTTACAGGTTAATTATGAACACCATACCAACTATTTATCACCAGAGTCAAAACACAGTGAAGAGGAGTTAGTAGGTAGTTGGTAGTATGCAGATCTTTTTCTGTGTGGTGAATTTAACACATGAAACATAAGAGAAATTTTGAGACTTTTTGCTCTTCAGACCTGATGAGCTGTGCGTTGTCATGCTTTTTCCTCTTGACCAGATCAGAGTTCCTCCATTTCATGAAAGCATCAAGGTTTGCCCCGGCTGGGGGGGTCACAGAGATCAAGTCACGATTGGACCAGATCTCCAGCCCCACTAGTGCAATGAATGTCCTCAGGGGTTTATAAGCCTGCAAGTAATACCGGCATGAGATCACCAGCAAGGCAGCATCTATGCATGTTTATTTTGTTCAAACATGGAGACCAAGTTATCTGGAAACTTTTAGGCTTTGTGACTGAAATGTAATAATAATAAATAAGATCTAGAGACTGAATACCATCATGACAATGATATCTAAATTGCAGTTGACAGTGGATACTTTTAATGTATGCCTAAAAATTTGCAGAGAATTAGCAACAGCACCGACTCACCATGTTGACAAAGTTGACAACTTCGAAAATCCTTTTTCTCACAGCTGTCTGGTCTCGCTTCATTTTCACGTACTGTAACATCATGTCATCAGGTTAGATCAAGGTGACATCCTGTTTCTTGGAAGTTGATTCATTATGAAATATCCACATGATGTATGATGATACACTGACTTTGACCAATACGTTATTCTAATCAGACCCAGTCCAAATAGTCAAGAAATTGAGAGAATTTTGTGCTTGCAGTGCCATGCAGGTGAGATTTGCTAACATCATGTGGTCAAGTCAGGTCATGTGTTTCACAGTGGACGAAAATACTGGCAGCAAACTTTTTCCTGTTTTCTGACACTTTTTGACATTCACAGTAAATTTCCATGTCACTACATCTTACCTCACGGTTATCAGCAACAAGGTACAGCTCGATGTATTTCTGTTGTTCAACAATAGTTATACCCTGAAAGACAAAAAATTAAGTTGATTAGATAATGTACTCCTTAAGCTTCAAAATGACCAGATTTGTCTTTTCAGAACACTGAATGATGTGTTATTTCTCTGACATGTTTGTTAATGTCACATTTTGGGTGTACATGTAGGCTATTGGGGTGTCATGCAAGTGATGGGGTTATACCGCCGATCTGGAGCGACTGCGACTAGTTGGGGGTTCGAAGTCGATGCTCCAGGAGGTGTTGGTAACACCGCACACTGCAGGTGTGGAGCTCTGGTTTCCAAATGTCATCACTGCATGATCCCCCTCATCATCACCAGACAGGGGCTCAATCAGGTACCTCTGGGCAGCCGTTCTAAAGTAACCCCTAAACCAAGATCAGACCAGTCAGACTAGTTCTACAGACATTGCTTTGAGGCAAAAACCCACTGGATGAGTCACACCTCTTTGAGCAGAGCCAAGAGAGACCTTTTTCTTCTTTTGAGAGCAGGTAAGATATCTTAGAAACACACAGTGTAAATAAATAAAATACAAATATGGAACTCAAAATATGAATTATATGAACAGTAGACATGTTAGCTAGCTACTTGTATCTTGTAGCAATAGGCTAAGATGGTAAGTTTAAAGTTGGAATGTCAGTTATGCTGCTCAGCTCAGCTCTACAGAGCATTTTACATTCTGTTAGGACACTGCTCTCATTAGCAAAACGTCCTGTGAATTACACTAATAGTTACCTGCACAGCACTGAAGAGCAGACAAAGTTAGTGACAAGCTGGAGGTGATAAAGTGCTAGTTATTTTACTCAGGAGTTGACGGTGAGCAACAGAGAGCTAAAAGGAGAAACTAGTCTTGTGTGTACTTGTGATTATGTACAGATGTGCAGAAGCAAAAGTCCATGTTGTTCCATATCTTCTGGATGTGTACGATAACGTTTTGCTAACGAGTTCAACAAAAGGGTGATACTAGGTAAGTGTTGTAAGCTTCAGGTTATCTCCATAAATTCTGTTTGTAATGTGAAGAGGTATTATGAGTTATTTATCATATGGAAGATGATTTAATTGAAAGTTAAGGATGGAGGATAGTTTGAGTGCTCACCTGAGTCCATCACATGTGCTGATGCTAACTGATGAGTTGTCGTCATTCACAATCCTGCCATGATAGTAACAGTGATCCTGAAAAGACAAGAGGATGATAAAACTCTATAATCAAATAGGGAATTCCAATCTATCCTAATCCAATGTATTTTTCTAGCATTCATTCTCATATGATTGTTTAACAGTTAAGTAAATATTCATGGAACATGGTCTTTGTCACATCCCATTACACATGACTGTATATGTGGAACTGAAAGTCGACCACATATGCAAATACTTACGATGTCATTCGGAATTGTGGTGACTTGAGTTCCATCTTCTCGATAAGAAGTCTCAGTATAGTCGTTGGTGAGTAATTCACTGATGATGTAAAGATGTAAAAATGAATGTACATCATGACATGACATGAAATGTTGAGTTGGTTTTCAGTGTGTCCAATACTTTAAATAAAAAACAATCATCTGAAAACCACAAATTTTGTTAGAATGGACAAGAGAAGTAAAGCCAGGAAGTTGTAATGAAACATTGCTTTCAACACTGGCTAGACGTCTTAGCATGTTTAGACCTGCTTTTTCTCAGGCATCAGGCAGTTCAGTGAACCAGCAACAGTGCAACTATTCATGTGTCTTTTGAGAGACAGTTTCTACTCTTCATGCTCAAGAGATTAATATTCAATTAGTCCTTTAAACACTGGATTACCTTGAAAGTTGGTTATCTAACCATTATGCATGTCTTTTATTCTTGATACTTTACAGAAGTGTGCCTTGAGGGAAGAAAGAACTTACTTATTTTTTTCTAGTTGCAGTTCAATTTCTTTTCCTCCCACAGTCATTGCATACTTAATAATCTCTGGCCTGAGGTGCTGTGGAAGAAGCAGATTTAATATTGTGCTTTTAGTAATTTACTCTTTCATTCATTTCATGTTTCCCATAACCAATGTCAACCATAACTTGATTCTGCAGTGTATGCAAAATCAGCACAAACTTTGCTCCACTCAAATGTAGTAAACAATATAACTGTTGGAGAAACACGGTACCTCTGCATGTCTTTTTCTGACTGTGTGAAGTCTGACAGGTCGAACCACCTCATAGTCCTTCACCTCATCAGCGCCAGGATTATGGCTTTCTGTGGAGATACAACACACATCATATTGCTTTGTGAAAAGGAAGAATGTGCTCATTTGATGTTATAGTGTTATAAAGAAGAAGTAGTGAAAGTTCTAGCTGTAGTGTTCTTGTTTTATTTTGGATATTTTACAAAAAGCCCTTTGTCGGTCTTTTATTTATTTATTTTTTATATATTCATATACATATGCACAAAAAGAGGCAATTTAACGCATGCTGAGTAGCAACAGCATGCTGCATTTGTTGGCATTTTTGGGCAGAAAGTGCGAGGAAAATGTCTTGTCTGGTTGTGTCCGACAGTAACAAAACCTGCCTATCAGCCCTTCAAAAGCTAACTAAAGGTCATATGACCTCTTGTCTTGACTGTTTACAAAATGACAACCTATTCCTTTAACATGTAAATGCCAATAGCCTTGAGCTTCATTCTAAAAGTCTAACATACCTCTTGTGACCCCATCTGCATATTTTTAACCTCTTGCCCCAATCTTAAGGTTAATCTTAAGGAAAATCTGCTCTCGTCTCTGGCCTACACAGAAGAAGCAGATAAAAAACACTGACAGCCACTACATTCAAAAGATATAATCTTACTTTTAAAAAGTGTGGACCTGTATTTGAAAAGATGTAGTCTCTGAGTCCCTATCTGATATGATTTAGTTATTCTATAGCTGTCTATATATTTTAGATTAACAGCAAATAGTGTGAAACCTATGAACAGAATAGTCATTCTCGAATACATTCTCTAATTGGGCTAATTTATAGGCAGTGAAATAACAGTGAAATTAAAATGTTCCCCACTTTTCTGGGGACTGTCTGGAACCTCCTCAAGGACCCTCGGGGATCCCTGGAGGTTCCCAGGTTAGGAATTGCTGCTTTAGAGGGAAGTTAGCTGTAGAATAACTTATTTATACATGCTGCACAGCAGATTAGAGGTAGGATTAGAACAAAATTGTTGTCCACATGCCCTAGGGTGTTTCTGGTTATACTGAAACACTTGGGCAACCAACCTGTACAGTAATTATGGGGTTTTCTATTGTCTCTGTTTATTAACCCATGACACATTAATATGAGGTATATGCAGTATCAAGTGCCTGAAGCTCTGTCATGGAAACTAGTTATCATTGAAGGGATCCTTTGATATCCTTATCAGCAGGAACACAAAAGGTTTACTGAGCAGTGAAATGTGTATGACATTATATTATATATAGTGCATACTGTATCTTGCATGTATGATTTTAGTTCTTTTTTTTTTAAATTTTGTTTGCTATATTGAAAGTGTTATTTCGTAGTACCAGTCAGATGAAACCAGAGAATGAAGTGTTTTTTTGTTCTCTGTTGATTTTTTCAGTTCCTATTTTACCATCTTTATACAGAGAGACTGCAGGTATGTTTCTCTCTTTTTAGTTCTACCTTTTATCAGAAATCGAACCTGACAGATTTGAAAGAGTGTCACACCTATGTCTTATCTAGGCTTGTTTGTTGATTTTTCCCCAGTCATCTTTACTGATGATTGATTCACCAAAGTAATGATTTTTTTTTGTTGCAAAGACAGAACTTCCCAGTCAAACTGCCACAAAGGAAATAAGTCACTCTGAGTCATGGTTACCTGTCAGGCAGGTACGGAGCAGCACCAGAGAGGGTGGTGGCTTTGTTGTGATCTAAAGTCCAGTTTCGACAGTGTGTCACAACTTCGGCAATATGTTTAAAGTAATTCCTACAGTATTACACAGTAATGAGTGCGATAACAGTGTACAGACAGCAATTATGTGTCAATGTTTAGCTGGATGACTCTACACATGATAAAGGAATTTTTTCTAATCACAAGCAAATGCAACAGGTGACATGTACTTTGTCCCAATATGATCCATTATTAATGAAGTAAACTCATATAGATCAAGGTCACATCCTGTTTCTTGGAAGTTGATTCATTATGAAATATCCACATGATGTATGATGATACACTGACTTTGACCAATATGTTATTCTAATCAGACCCAGTCCAAATCGTCAAGAAATTGAGAGCATTTTGTCCTTGTGGTGCCATGCAGGTGCGATTTGCTAACATCATGTGGTCAAGTCAGGTCATGTGTTTCACAGTGGACGAAAATACTATATATATATATATGACTGAAGTCACATGTGGTTATGCTGAAGTCACATGTGGTTATGCTGAAGTCGCATGTGGTTATGGTCTTTAAACCATGATGAACATACATTTTCATTTAATATATAATATGATTAGATCAAATCAGATCTAGTGGTTGCGAACACTTCATACTGAGGAACAGAAACCTACACGACACTCTAAACACAAATGAAAGTACTTTGAATAAATTAGAGAGGATAAACCTAGGCTTTAGTTATTAATTAACCATTGCACAGTGGAGGTAACAGTATCCAGTGACTTACCTGAAGGCTTGAGTGAGGCATTTAGGATGAGGACCCACAATAGGAGTGCGCGCATCATTGTCCAAGTACAGACAGTCACTGTAATAGAGCAGATCGGTGCTCTGATCAAGCTTTGTGTTTTCTACCTGCATACTGTCTTGCTGCTCTTGCGAGGCCACACCTTCGCCCGCCCCCTGGATCACAGCTACTTCCTTATTTTCAATACATTTATGCTATGCTCACAACCTGCCTGAACACGCCCTTGCTTATCCTAAGGAATGCAGGCAGAATGCTATGGTCTTCTGTTCACAGGTTATATCAGCAGTATTTTAGAGAAGGAGATAAGATAAATTTCAAGACAGATTAAACTCTCCTACCTTCTTGCTTGATTGAAATTTTCCCACTTCTTCTTTTGTGTCATAGATGTCATAAATGAGCACTTTGACTCATCCTGTGTTGTGACTGACGCACTCACAGTAATTTCCATACACAGCACTTGTTACACCTCTGTCACAATGTCATAAAGTTTCACATCCTTTGCCAAATAAAGTAAAGACACTAAAACAGATCTCCATCTACAGTGGTTTTGATACTCCGTCCCTGCCGCTCTGGCCCTCACCCACTGAACACATGCTTGGAGTCACAGCAGAGACAATGTATCCAAAGACAATAAGGCCAATGTGCATGCTCCCTCAGCGGCAGACCGGGACAATTCAGGACACGGGGTCAGTGTTTGTGGCTCAGTAGGTGGAGCATGTTGCTCGCCCTGACAGAGTTTAAGCAACATTGTTTGATAGTTTAATATTAATCAAATCTGTCCTACCTTTGATAAATACTGATTTAACACACTGATTTAACCTATACTCAGATCATGTGATTAATTTTTTTTACTGTTCTCAATACCAACTCTCTTGGGTGGTTTTTCTGTGTAAAAACCACACAGGACGAAAATGGCGCATGTTTGCAGGTTGATGGAAATAATCAGAATAAGAACTACATTGGGTCCACAGACAAAAAAGACAAAAAAAGAGCAACACACAAAGAAGCTCAAACTTCAATAGAAATTCCAAGGGAAAAGGCATCACTGAATTTAATGATCTACAATTTTATGAACTCTTTTATTTTTATGAACTCTTCTGTTTCAGTCTTCATTCATAATATGGAATACAGACAGTCATGGCTGCTGTCTGACTTCAGCTGTGGTGACTGGTGCTTTCTCTAGTCTGCTGCAGGTAGGATAATGACAGGTGTCTTTTCTTCTCTTCAGGTCTCCTTTGTCGTTTATTGTCACTGGGCTAAGTGCTTGCCCTTGCTGTATTTTTCTCTTATTGTGCATGACTTCTTAGTTGCAATTTTTTTCATTGCTGGACGAGTGTTTTGGTTATTACAGTGCCTTGCTTTCACTTGTTTCGTTTCTGTTGTTGTGATTGCTGTGGATGTAAGAAACGAGTAATTCAATTTTGTTAGTCAATTGTGTTATTAGTCTAGCAAGGTGCTAACAGTCAGTTCGTTACTCTGTCTTGTTACTGAGCGAGTTGTTTTGCTTTGAGTGAAGGAAATCCACTATATTTTTTAGGAGAAAAGCAGGTTGTATTTTTCCTGTTACCGAGAAAATGTTTTCACTCCTGGTTAACCAGTTCTTTTAACCCAGGTTGAGATGAGGATACCTTGTCTATGACGGCTTCCTGTTCCCAGTTCTGTGAGGATGGGCCTGGCTACCAATGACTGGTCAGGAAGTGGGTCCAGGGTGGGCTTTATGGTTGCCTCAACATCAGTTAAGCTGGTGGCCCGGATGGTGCTCTTGCACTTAGGCTTGGATGAGGCCCTGACTGCAGGTACTCCAGGTAGTGCAAGTGCAGTTAGGCAGGTCTCACCACAGGCTGCATTTGCTGTACCATCCTCTTGGCTTTACATTGAAGAGCTCCACAAATGCTGGCCAGACCCCAAATCCCTTTATCACCACACCTCTGATGTCAGGGCCTTGGCTTCCATGCAGAATCTCAGTGCTTATGGCCTGGGCCAGCTGTGGAGCACCCCCTTGATTGTGTCATCAGATGAAGTCTTGCGACGTGAAGGTCACTGTCCCAGGCCCCAGTGTTGCATTATGGGTGACTTTTTAGTGAAGTGCTATGATACTGTGACACATGGGAATTCTCTTTCCCACCTGGTGTCCCTATTCCTACATTCCTCTGGTGTGGATACTTCTATCCAGAGCCTCAGTGACATTTGCCCTCATGACCAGGGAGCTTGGCAGGCTGATGTCTGCACCTACCCTGGCTTGCCAGCAGGTGTGGTTGTGGTTCTGGGGGAGATGTTTGGCCCAGCAACATTGTAGGTCTTGGAGTAGGGGACTCAGTTTAACCAGCAGCAGCAGTTTGCTAGCCTTTGGGGTCCTAAGCCCCTTCTGAGGCAGCAGTCGTCCTCAGCTGCCAGCTCGTGCTGATGGGGCCCCAAAGACCTCTTTGTCCTTTGACCTGCCTGATCAATGCCACCAGGCTCCTGCAAGGCCAGTGCCTCAGATGCAGAGGTGTTAAGAGGAAGCGCTTAGCTACTTGACTTTGTGAGTGTTTCTCCCAAGCCTACAGGCAGGTGGGTAAAGACCCTCCTCCTGTGGTCTAAGCACACACATGCATGCCGTGGTAGATGGCCTGGTTTGGGTGAGTGTTGAGGAAATATGCATGGCGGCATCCCGGTCTACGCCTTGTCCATTAATAACATTCTATCTCTTGGACATGACGGGCTCCTTTTCTAGGTCCTTGCTCATAGATATGACTCAGGGCCTGTGAAAAAGGTGGTGTGTGTCAGATGTGATTCACCTGACCCCCCCAGGCAACTATAAAATCCGAACAAAAAGTAGGTGGGCTGCAGCCGGAACGTTTGGCTGGCTGGGATCAGTGAGGCAGTCTGATGATGTGGTGTGACAGGGCATACATTCATCGGGCTCCGCCTACTGTACCCATAGAGTCCAGTAGAGGGCAGAGCCTGTGTGGGATAGAACGAACTGCTTATATAGGTTGTGGGATGCACGTTATTGGTAGGCATTTCTTGATTGGCCGGCTACATACATGCAAATTTCAGTGAGCTATTGGGTGCTTGTTATTGGAGAGAAGTATTACCCATAGAGTCCAGTAGAGGGCTCTGCCTGTGCTCATGAACTCAGGTTACAATATCATAACTTTTATTTACCCAAACTAAATATTATAATATATAAACCATTTGTTTTTGATTGGTAATAACTTGTGTATCTTTTAAATGTCATATCCACATTGTTTTGTACAAGAAATTATCCAGATTGCTACTGGGTAAATTAAGTTACCTTTCTGGAACCACTTCATGTGATACTCACACATAAGTAATGCCATTTGTTGAATTTTACAGGGAAACATAAAATAATCTACCATGTTCAAAAACTTTGTTTAGTGGAGATGATGGCAATGTCATTAATTTTACATGAATTTGTACATTAACCAAAGCTGGTGGTGTTGGAGGAGAAGGCAGAGGATCACCAAAATTAGCAGGATTCATTCTCTGGGGGCCGTGAACATTTGAACAAAATTCTTCTAGCAATACATGTTGTTGAGATATTTCAGTCTGAAACAAAATGGTGGACCGACTACCAACATAGCCATCCTTAGAGCCCTGTTGCCAGCACGACTAAAAGATGTAAACATTTTTTCTTTTCATATTGCTTTGAAAATGTTTCCAGCTCAAAGTATAAAGTGTATAAAGTAATTTTTGATAATTTGCGTGATATTTTACAGAACACGACATATGTACACTTCACATGATGCAACCCTGTTGCATGATTATTCTTGTCTCTCTTGGCTGCTGGAGTGCCTATCTGTCTCAACAGATTTACTTTTGTGACTTAAAGTGTCCTGAATATGCACTCTCTTGATTTTAACATTGGTAACTGGCATTTCCTCTTCCTACAGCAGGGTCAGATATGTAGGTGTCAGTCAAAGACACACACTGTATCACTGGCCCAGCCAATATCTTCCATTTCAGTCCAACCTACGCCATCTAATGGCAAGAAAAGTATTAACAGCAGTATATGGCTTTGCAATGTCTATATAGTTTGTAGGATCTTTTTCTGGGCTTATTGGAGGTAAAATTTAAATAAATTGAACTAGGTCCTGCTCCTAATGTTAATTAATCATAAAACTTTATATATTCTATATTGACACCGTTAAACAGTGACACCCAAAGGATCAGAGAGTCTGTCAAACTTAGATATTTTTATTAGTTAACAGCAGCATTTCCTCTATTATCATTTGTGGCATAATATTTATTTTCTCATAATATTCTAATCTGTGTTAAATTTATGTGGAAAAGTGGCTGCATTATTTGTAAGGGGCTGTATAATCTATAATTGTCTTGTGTGGCTACAGCTGCTTGAATAAACCGATATATATATATATTCTTCTTATTTCTGCTTTTTCAGTTCAACACTTGTTCTTCCCTATCCATCCCTCTATGATATATCAGAGGCTATCCACCCTTTATAAGATGAACTACAATTGGAGCTTTTGATTTCTATAAGAAACACACAGGGCCCATTGAATTGCGTAGCATTTTCACCCGCATTCTGCCCTGTTTTAATGTCCTATTCACAAAAGATTTTGCGCTAATAATATGCTGCAAACCAGTTTTCCAGTGTTGCAGGCTTTTGTCTACATTTCAGCACAGAGACTGGTCCATAATGAAAACTGCAGAGATCACAAAAGACTCAAATGGCATGTCATTAATTAACAGAAAGAGGAAAGAAAGAGGCTGTGTGCAACTTGTTAATTTCATTCACACCGGATCGATCAGGGTCAGTAATTAATGGTCTATGTTCTGTTAGCTACATATCTACACAGATCAGCTATTACACACCAATTCAGGTTTTATGTGGTGGAATTGTTTGCAACAAAGCAGCTGTTATTTTAATTGTTAAACCCGAGATAAGCCTACAAACCCACTTTCAATTAAATTCAATTTTATTTATATAGTGCCAAATCACAACAAGAAGTCATCTCAGGGCACTTTTACATGGAACAGGTCTAGACCACGCTCTTTCCCCCCCATGAGCAAGCACTTGGCGACAACGGTAAGAAAAACTCCCACTCCACTTGTAATGTTTACTGATGTTCGTTTTAACATGAAACTTGTCAAATACTGAGATATTCCAATTTGATAAAAATCTATAATCAATAGTAAGTCATTATTAAAGGACACATTCACAGTCTCTCAAGTGTGTCGTAAAACAACAATCAGGTGCCCATGAACAGTGAGAGAGGTTTTTCTTTACTGTAATCATTCCTCCTGTTCATACTGGCTGATCTCCTTCAACAGTGTTTTCAATGTAAGTGATGGAGGCCAAAATCCACAGTGTGTCTCCTTATATGAGGCTTCAACAGTCTGAGTGAGTCATATCAAGTGGATATCTGCCGCATTTACAGTCTTTTTAGCAACAAATTCCCTCTTTCAGTTTAAATCCATTTTAGGAGGAGGATTGTGGATTTTGTCCCACATCATTTACACTGTAAGTGTATTATGAAGGGATCTTCTAATGGTCAGTATGAACAGGAGGAATGATTACAGCAAGACTGCTCTTTAGAAAGTATTTTTAGGATTGAGAATTTACTAGCACTATAAATATCAGGTTGAAACTATTATATTTTCTTTATTTGCCTGTTATTTATCTTCAGATACAAATAGTTGCTTAGCTGACACACACACACACACACACACACACACACATATATATATATATGTATATATTCTTCAATGTATATATAGTAATGTAACAAGATGTCAGCTACTGTAGTTTTATGAGATGATTTTCCTTCTCACTCTCATTTCAGTAATAGACAGCTCTCATGATGTCATGATGGAGGGCTTATTCATCTGGCAGTTTCATTTTGGTTTAATTCAAGTTATTAATATGACCAATGATGACCCCGTGATGACTAGTGATGACCTGGCCTCTGACTCAGAGATGAATCATCCTCTGTCCACATAAGAAAAATCTTCTCATGAATTCTGGGTTACACTTAATCACATCACCACCAGAGAGCGCTGTCTGCATTTCATATCCATGCAGGCTGGAACCTGCAATGCACCTGAGCTGCCTGTGGTGGGCTCTCACACAGTGCACACAGCATCAGGTTCATGACAGCAACACATTTGTCCTGATATAGGATTTCAAAGTTTTTTAAAAAAAGTCTCTTTTCTTAAATTGCTTTAAACAAATATTCCATAAGATTTTTTTCCTCACAACATTTTTGTATTTGGTTTTCGTTTTCTTTTTTTACTATACAAATGAGACACATTTGATCTTTTTTTTTGAGAGATGGTTTTGAGATGGTTGTGTACAGTATCTGCTCTACTTGCCTGGCTGCTAGCCCCCTCCCCCCTCATGTGGGTTGATATCCCTGCTGGATGGCCCAGCTGTGGGAGGACAGCTGGCTTGCATGACCGGGCCTCTGTGGAAAAATGTGACTTTATTGATTGCAAACACAGAAAGTACAACAATGTAAACTGTGTTGCTGATGGAGCCCTGCCAGGGACAGTGCAGTTTGTTCCATTGCTGGTCTGACCTTGACAATCACATATGAATTTGGTCGCAGAGTGGGCTCCATAGGCCAAGATCCATATCACATCAGTGCAGTGGTCCAGGTTCAGATCCATTTCCAAACTTGACAGATCTTAGTTTACATAAATCAGGACATGGTAATCTTTAGATGTTACTTTTAAAAGAGCCGAACACTCCTTAGATTGTCTAACTTGTACTCACTTTGTGATGTTGATATTTAGTCAATAAATCTTTATTAGGAGAGCTTCAAAACAGATCAAAGCTCCTGGTGTCTTGACCTAAGGTCAAAATGATCCAGGTTTTTACTGATAAAGAGCACAAACAACCCACAATGTCCTTAAATTTCACTAAGGTACTATTGCTACTTTTACCTCAGTAAAAAGAGCAATATCCCAATATAAAAATGATCTATCACAAAATTCAAATTTTTACTGAAGTAGAAGTAATACACAAGACTTACTTTATATTTAACAGAACTTTAATGTTGAGGCTGATTGAGATAAAGCTGATTTCAGGTACTTTATATATTTGTGGTGGAAGAAAAGCCTTTACTTGACTAAGAGTACAGAAGTCTTATCAGCTAAATCAACTCACAGTATCAAAAGTGACACAGAGCTGAATTACAGAGCCCCCAGATTGTTATTATAATTATTACAAAAACAAATCATAAATCCTCAGGATTTACATGACATAAGTGGATAATTATTATTATTGATGTAGACTGTCAAAACTTATGCCTGACCAGGTCTAACCAGGTAGAAACCTGTCGGGCTGTACAGGGTGTTTAATCCATAATAATGCATCATATGTTTTGTGTATAAAATCAAAGTCAGATGTTAGTGTTGTTAGTGGTGCAGATGTATAAAGTAGCATAAACTGAAAATATTCAAGTAACTAAAAAATGTACTTGACTAAATAAAGCACATTTACTTAAATGCTCTTAAGTGCCCTGAGATGACTTTGTGTTGTGATTCGGCGCTATAGAAATAAAACTGAATTGAATTGAAAATGTTGTTACTTTCAACCACTGCCGGTGAGATGAATTCATAAGTAATATTTTTCACAAAGGATCATATTTCATGAACCTATCATATGTTTTGTATGCAAATTTGCAAAGAAACATTAGCAGCGACCATTTCAGCATTTATCTCTGAAATATTGTAAAATACAATCAAAAAACTGTAAATTTTTACTTCGCCTTGTACAGTACTGGAGTAAATATACTGAGTTACTCCTCACATCGTTATCCCGAGCTTAATTATTGATAGTTTCTCTTAAAATATAACGCAGTGTCATTAGTCATTGCTGGCCTGATGAAAGCTGCTCTTGAGGGTTTAGCGGCAAATAACATGAAAAGCTGGGACTTTGTTTTACAGCTTAGGGTTTAGTGAAGTAATACTCTGAGTACTTGTCATCCAACCTACAATTTTCACTGCAGCAAAGAGCCACCAAAATAAACACAGACAAAAAAAACAAACAAAAAAGAAAAAAGGGAAAATTGAGAACTATTTTGCATGTCCTTGCAAAATAGTTCTTACCATGAATCTAGTGCACAAAACCCTCTTAAAACAGCATTGTCTGTTGCCTGGGGAGATTGTAATCATGTTAAATTTTTATAATGGCACTCATGCTTTTTGTTTTCCTTTATTCTGCTGTGCTCTCATATGAACCATTTCATCTTTTTCAACAAATCTATCCCTTAGGATTAACTTCTCAAATGTTTGAAAGTCTTTATATTTACACCATGCCTTTGAGCCATTTTTTTTTTTTTTTGCGTTGTTTTGTATTCATTCCTTGTCTTACGTGGATGAAAACACATCTGTCAGGATAAGTGTAGAATTCTTGCAATGTTTTCATGGTATTTTTTTTTTTTACTGCAGTAGATCTTGGCTGCAGAAATGTTGCTGACAGCTTGAAGATGAGGGCTCAAGTTGCATTAGCTACACACATGGCTGTTATTTATTTACGCCACGTGCTGCTGCTGCCGCCTCAAACCGGAGCGCAGGGGGATGATGCCTACCCTGCTGTCCTTCCTACTGCAAAATATGGACTTGCAATCAACAGTCTAGTTTACAGCTAAATTCTTAGCCCTATGACTCCATTAATATTGCAATATGCATGCTGAGTGGTTCCATAATGCTGTAACGATGGAGTGACTGTTGACCTAATTTCAAGTGTTTCCCTCTTTATCTCTCACCCTCACTCTCATTCCCTCTCCCCTCTCTGCCTTTCTCCTTTTTGTTGTTGTTGTTGTTGTTGTTGTTGTTGTCAGAGATCTTATGACGCATTTGACGTCAGGTTAAGGGGCCCGAGCAGACCCGAGATCAGATAAGAGAACTTGTTTTGTTTTCCCCACTGATATTTGCGCTCTGCATAGCTTTCTCTAGTATCTGCCTTGCATGTGAACACACAAGACCCTGGTGGTGAGTTAAGTCATCCACAAGACTCATTTCTCTTACCGGCGGACCGGTTTGAACCAGCCTGAAGCTGGAACTAGCCGTGGCTCTCAGTTCCACATCCAAGCTACCACACTAAGCACTCTTAAACCTCCCTGAGCTCATAGAATTTCCCAAAAGACCTGCTGATAGACTTCCCCTTAATCTGTCCAGTTTCATGACTATTATTCAACACTAATGCATTTTACATGGGGTGGCTTCTTTTGTTGAATGTACTTTTGTATCATTTGTAGAGGAGACACTGATATGGGAGGCACACATTTACACCATATCACACTTGTTTTTGAGCTGTCTTTGCTGTTCTGCAGGCCAGGAACTTAGTCTGTCTGGCAGGAAGAGAGACTTAAAGCTACTCCTAATCTTACAGTCAGTGTGGCTGCAGTCTAATAAATATCTAATGATGGTAAATAAGAGGCACTTTATTTTGCGTAAGTGATGTTTTCCTCTTTGTCTCAGCAGCAGTCTTAAAGTCGGTCAGTCTCGCCTACACTCTTCAAAGACTATGAGTCATCTTCATATTATTTGAAGCCACAGACTGTGCAGAGTTATGCCAAGACTCAAAATAGTGTGCTTTGTTAAATACAAACATATATCACACAGTGAGTGTTGTTGTGAATCTTATAAATAATAAGATACTGTTTAGTAAAAGTAATGACTCGAATTTTGAGAAATGTGCTTATTCACTTTGTTCATTCAATATGTATTTGCAGCCAGCAGCAGGTTAGCTTTACTTAGCATACACTGGAAACAAGGTGAAAAACCTAGCCTGGCTCTGTCAGCAGCACCTCTAAGGCTAAAGATTTTGTTATGTTTGGAAAGAGCCAGTCTAGATGTTTTCCATCTGTCTTGATGCTAAGCTAAGCTAACAAGCTGCTGGCTGTAGCTTTGTATTTATTGTGCCTATATGAGAATGATGTCAATCTCTCAGAAAGAAAGCAAATGAGTGTATTTCTTAAAAAGTTGGAAAGTTTATTTTAACAACTGTGTATTTTAAAACGTAGTCAAACTCTACTTCTGTTTAAACAGAATATTTTGGGCACCTTCAACCCCGAAGTTTCTTTTCGCACTGCCTTCAATCCAATCAAGTGTTTAAAACATGACAGACTCGAGCACACTCAGCTTGACACATCCTAACAAAAGGGTGTATACTCTCAGATTTATCAGGTCTCCTGCCGCAGATGACTTGTCCATCAATTCAGACTTGCGTGTTCCTACCTCCGGTCTCTCCACTATGACCTTGCCCTCCCGCCATGATGAACAATGGGCCTGCAGTTGACCGGCTCCAGCACTTTCCTTCACTTGGCGCTGGACCAAGCCCCATCAATTCATGTGCTTCTCTGCTATACTGTTAACTTAATACGAGGTCAGCACATTTGACCGCCTCACATCTGTCCGTTTATGTAGTGGTGGTGCAGTGAGGATAGAAGACTGCTGAGCAAACCTTAAGTTAACCACTAACAGAGTTCCTCAGTGACAGTGTGTGAAGCAGCAGACTATAACACAGCTTGGCTGAGTAAATGAAGTATGAAAGTAGGAGTGAATGGGTTAAAATATTCTCATAAGGGGGATGTGAACTGAGAGTTTAGTTTGCTTCCTCTCAAATACTTTTTTTTTTTCAGTGCAAACTGTGGGAGGAAAAAACTACGTAAATCAACTGAAAGCATACAAATTACCCACCTAATTCAAAAATATGGGTTGTAAAATGTTTACACTGTAACAGTTTCCAGTTCAGTCAGCAGAGCGTGAGACTCACTCAGGTTCCATAGAGACTGTTTCTGCCTCCAGTATAACAGGACGTTATAGTTCGTCAAACGCACTGAGTCACTGCTTGTTTGCTGGTGCAGTGTTATGGTGACCCTAGCGGTATCCTCCCAGTCACTCCATCTCCACCCACTGACTCTCTTGTTGCCCTCCACTGTATCGCCATGGAGACAGAGGGAGGCCTCTGAGCTCCCGCTAAGCTGTCAGCCACAGTGCATCCAGGGTAATGTCACCCTGGGGTGAAGTGCGCTTTGCTGTGCTACCTTGTTCCACAGCTTTCACCAATGATAAACAGAGACTGTAACAGTATATGTGGGCATGTATGTTTTATAGCTGTTTTGGTCTCCATGCTGACTTTTGAGCTTTGAACTGTACTGAGATGAGGACATCCTGTTGTGCAGATAATACCTGATCTGTAACTAATCACACTTGCAAAACCAAGATGTGTTTTCTGTGTGTCCATATCACGAAAAATAAAACACACACTGGAGTTAAAGGGGTATTCCAGCAATTCACTATTGCACTTCCATAAAGTTATGGGACTCAAAGGAGACAGATTAAAAGAAGGAATGGTAAACATTAATGAAGCAAAGACAGAAATGCAGACTTTTAGTGACTAATATGGGTCCTACATTTCCCACAATGCAGCTGGACTTTACATTTTACACATTTACAGTTTCAGGTATGGGGAGTACTATTGCAAACTGTATGTTGGGGCTGAAGACTGGTTTGAAAAAGTTTGAAATTGAAAATCCGAGGGTGCGGACGTTAGAGAGCAGCGAGGTTATCAGACCCCCGTAGAGTCTAGCGGCTCGATGATACATTAGCCAATACTAACATGACACGACCAAATCTTTGACTGAACTGTGGGTCACTGATACCAGCTTTTGACAAGAGAGAAGAATACATTGAATTAAAAAAAAAATATATATCACTGGTTCTATTATCTATAGATTTTCAGTCTGGCAATATTTTGTGTGGAATTTTACAATGTTAAGTGAAATGCTAGGTAATACTCATCATGACTAATAAACTGAGCTTCATGGGTAATATTGGTTAATTCTGTTTTACATGCTGCAGGGAATTACTTCCTACTTTTTACTTCTTACCAGGAGCTTTAAAAAGGCTATTTTTTTTAGTTTCATCTTGCTGTTATGAATACGTCAGCGACATATAATAACAGTGCTCATATAAAATAATACATGTGCAAGAACTCAAAAATCAGCTATGGGTGAATTAAGGGTAGCATCAGAGCATAAACTATCCCCCCCTACCTATCTTTCAACAACTACCCTTGTAGACCAGTGACCTTAATATGATCCACCTGATCCAGTGGGGCCACAGTTAAGGATCCTGAGCATCGTGTGGACAGATGTACAGTAGGTTTGGCCTCGGGGCCCCTGTGGTGCAGCCAGCCGTGAACCGAGCGGCAGCCGGATTGAGCCGGTTCAGTGTAATGGTGCCTTGCATTGCCTGGGTGTCCATGCGGGCTCAGCGCTCAGTCATTTAATCTGCATGCACAGGCTGGTCCCTGGGGTGGCGAGGGTGGGGGTTGGGGTTGATAAAGTGTGAGAGGGAGGAGCAGAGGAAAGAGGAAACATGAACTCCGCTTTGCGTGCAAGTGTTACCGCCTGCTCTATTGTGGGTCTGATGCTGCTCAACCCTGCAGGTTGTGAAACATGTTTCCACTCCTCCCCGCCTCAATTAAAAAAACAAAAGTAGCTGATTCCTGTGAAGCCTTTGTGCAGATTCCAAAATTGAAACTGTGCTCCTTCTAATGAAAGTTCATCTTGAGTAAGAAATGAAAAGGACGTCAAACCAAAAGGATATTTAAGAGGTAGCTGTATTACTCATGCATCACGTTAAATTAAGTGTATTGTTTTAGGTCTGTCTCATAATTACATGGTAAGGAAATCAAACCCATGCCGGGTTTATAGACTACTTGCAGTGCATCAGGATGTGCTTCAAGTATTTTACCCTTTTTCTGGGAAATCCAAACAGAAACCTTTGCAACTATAATTTCCTATTTCCAACACTTATTTATCATAATTGGCTCCGTTTTTATTGCCACATGTGCACCCCCTGCCTGCACAGTGCACTCCCAGATGGGTTTTATAACAAATTCTCCCACGACACAGCTCTTCTGGGGTGATCAAAGTTCACCTGTGTTACCGTCAAGCAATGAGACATGACACTCACAATGCCAGTTACGTCTGAGTAATGTTCACCTGCTTCCTCCTCCTGTGCCAAAACTTTTTAGAATCTTTTTAAGAGCCTGTTTCCTTGGAGCTGTGCTCACTGTCCCTGTAATACACACACACGCACACACGCACACACACACGCCCCTTAGAGACTCACACTCTCCCCAGATGTCCTTCCCTTTCTGTGTTAATGTTACATAAGCAGCCACTTGCTAAACAGACATGCTGCCAGCGACAGATTCCAGCAAGGTCCCACAATCAGATATAAACACAAGTCTTTATGAGAAATTGCATTGTCTTACTGTAACACCAAAGCTTGTGGCCATTCATTAGTGATCATTATTCCCACTGCATGTTATCATGCTGGAATCTCTTAAGATGCCATCTAATTCAGTTTACCGCCACTGAGCTCTTTCCGTCATCTTAACAGCTGCTGTTTGTTTTCATGCTGTACTTAACCTGAATATTTATGTTTCACGGACCAATTTGTACATTTAATCTGATCTAATCAGTATTTATATCTTTCTCAAATCCCTAATAATGGTACGTCAATATTGCTTCATTCATTTTCTGTCCTGTAAACATCCTTTAAACACAAAGAAGTGTGTGGTCGACTGTTAACTCCAGGGTCAAAGTCTCACCAGAGCCGTCCTCTGATAAAGCAGTTTCTGGTTACATGTGTTTAACTTTGAAATAATCTCTGACACTTGTGCAGATTAAACAAGAAGAACAGGAAACGGCAATTTTGACATTCCCAGAATGCTGCCTGCCCGTTTTAAAGAAAAGAAAAACATCTCATAACCTGAGATTTGTCATTCAGTGGCTCTGAATTAAAGAGGATTTTGTGTGTTCAAATGTTGTAATTCTGTCCTCTTACATCACTGGGCTTCAACAAGCATCACTGTTTGCTCAAAGGTTTCTCTGTCAGGTGATCTGTGCAACACATGATTTCAGTTAAATTGTCATTGTACTAAACACACGTGTGCAATGTTAAAATCTATGAAATCTGTACTTGTTATGACTGAGGAAAATCATAAGAATAACAAAAATATCAAATATGAATAATGTTTCTGCTCCCTTTAAATGAAGATTTCAACATTTTGGGAAATACACTTATATGCTTTTCTGCTGAGAGTTAGATGAGAAGATTGAGAGCACTTTCATATTTATACTCTTATTATGTAGCTACAACCAGCAGTCAGTTAGCTTAGCTTAGCATAAAGACTGGAAACAGGGAGAAGCACTTAACCTGAGTCTGTCCATAGGTTGAAAAAAATATGCCAATTAATATCTTGTTTGTTTAATCAATAGAAAAAAACAATGGTTAAAAAAAAAGTTGTGGTTTTACAGGGACTTATGTGCTGAACTATTTCTCAGCCCAAAGCAATAACTTCCTAAAATCCTGTCATCACTGGTGCTCTTCCGCAAATATTTTAGGACATAACCTCCTCCATAACATCTTGTTCCTTGTTGTCTCCCCGTCTTAATGCTAGGCTAGGCTAACGCTGACTATAGCTACATATTTACTGAACAGACGCGACGGTAGTATCAATCTTCTCGTCTAAGCAAGCAAATAAGCGCTTTTCTATTTTCCAAAATGTAAATGTACTCTAAGTCCCCTTATGAGCATTTATATGCAGTTTCTAAACAGTTAATAAATGGTTTATAACACACTATAATGCAATTGTAAGCTGATATGAAGACATCTTAAGTGTTTATTAATGTACAGTACTTATCAACAATTATAACATCCGTAATGAAGACATATTTTATATTATCCACCTATGGGTGCCCACAGGACGAGTTATAGTCATTGACAAATACATCAATAAACACTTATATCTACATACAACCACATTACAGTGTGTTATAAAGCATTTATTAACTATGCTGCTTCTATGCTAAATAGGGAGACTTGATGTTCAATGTTAACCTATAACTCTAAGCACAGAGTAGCATATGACACTGGGCTTGTTACACTTTGGTCTTTTAGTTGTCTTGTTTTTTTAGAATTGCACAGATGCTGCTGATTGTGTTATTTGGGAAAGTACAGAGCAGGTGAAGAAACGTCTTAGGTGTCATGTTCTGTTTTTAATTGACTGCGAGGCACGGCCACGTCTGTAAAACCTGTTTCTGAGGACATCAGAATTACTTGCTGATGTTATACAAGGAATCAAGAACAAGAAGACAACAACAAAGCCTTAAATCAGCCCTGTGTGTTGCATTAAACTTACTGTCAAATGATCATTCTGTCTGACGGGACTTCCATTTTTAGATGAAGAATATTGGCTGAATGATACACGTTGCGCTCCATATCAAACACCACAGGCTGTAAAAAAAACCCCCAACAAACCCAATTATGACAGGCTATACTGTTATGTGAGATTTATGTGGTGCCCCAAAATGTGAGGTCCAAAAATCAATTTGGAGCATTTCAAAATCTATTTTTTAAGCTGGAAAATTTTGTAGCTGAGCATGACTCAGAATCTAAAGATGTCCCGTGCCAGGATTAGACTGACAAATAATTCTGGAGGTGGTTTCAGCCTGTTAAAGGCATGTCCTATCACATTTTATTGCCCGGAGTACTGTACAGTACAACCATAAACAAAAAGACAAGGAGGGAAACAACAAAATTGGTCTAGATAGATAAAGCTGAACATTGGCTCTGTTACTTAATCAAAGGAACTCCTCAAACTTGTTGCAAGTCTCAGCAGGCTGCCTCCTTTTCCATCAACACTCTTATCTGTGAACTCTATTTTAGGTACGTTTGGGATCACGGTTACACAATTTGAACCAAAGTGGGATTTTAAACATCTGTGGAAGGGGGTCTTATCTCGAAGGGATACACAAGGGAGTGAACCTACTGTCTCCTGAGAATCCCACCTCCCATGGGGGAGAAAAATGACAGAACCTTTGGCCCTGTTTAAATTTAGTGTCTCTTTTGTTAAGATAAAGCGTGAATGCTTGGTGTGGACAGGAGAATAGGGTCAGCAGCTCAAGGCTCCCGTTTCCGTCTACCCACTGAAATCTCATTGTGCATTGCTCGTCCCTTGTGCCTCAGGACAACTTCGGGGTCATAAATATGCCATTTCCAACGGCTGTCTTTTTTTTTTTTTGTGTGTGTGTGTGGAAATGTAGTGACATTCCCTGCCTCCAGTCATAACTGTCATGCCAGCTTGAGACAGACAGGTATCCTGTGGCGACACATTGTTCAGACAGACCTGGAAAACAAAGCTGTCAGTGAGGATCTGGGTATTGTTTCACTTCAGACTCAGAGAGGATCCTTGGTACATTGTTCAACTCAGCACACAAAGTCAATGCCACATACTGGGCACGAGCTTCGGTGTGTAGCACTCTGGGGAAAAAGTACACTTCCTGAGACGCTTATGGTCATCGCTCCTGACTTTCTTTTTCCATATAAGGCACCGGGCGCAAACGACACATGTATGGGTGACATTTTTGGCTTCGCACCAGCAGAGTACTGACACTGTCAATGTTGTTTATGAGGAGAGTTACGTCTCAAGGGGGAACGCCTTGGAGCGTTATCAGCGCAGATCAGCCAGACTGCAAGGACCACAGGTCAACTGTACTTGTAAACACAACTCGGTAACCCTCCTATCTGAAGGCAAGATGCAAGGCAAATATTTTTAGCACTGCTGACTGGAAAAGGGAGATGTAATCTTCTGTAGCAGTTTTGGGAACAGCAAAAAAAGAAAAATAAGAAACACTTTTTTAATGAACTTTATGACTAAATAATGCTAAAATTACAAGTTAATTACAAACTTCCCTTCTAACAAATAACACTTTTAAAAAAAAAAAGCAACAGTAACTTGTTTGTAGACTTAACATACTGTATAACTGTGAGTGTTGTGTATAAAAAGGCACTATTAAAAGCATGATTTCAGTATACTTAGCCTGAAGGCTACATTCACATCAGAGCTCAGTGTGAAGGGGGTTTTCCCCAAGAGGAAAAACACATTCAGTAAACACACCTCTCTGTCAGAGGAGAAAATAACAACTTTATTTATCTCAATCCCGGTTTGTAAACTGGTTCTTCAGCCTCATCGGCCTTTCGGAGAATAACAAGTGAAAAAAACAAATGACTCAGATGAGCTGAGACATCATGTCTCCTTTTGTTACATCTGTTCAACATATGTAACATTATTGGTAATAGTAGTATGGCATGCATTATACAGATGTACCACGCGTCATCATGCATTATACACGCATACTGCGTGTTTTCTTCAAACACACCCAGGCTGGGGTCCTTAAACACACCATATCATAGACTACCAGGATTTTTACTGACATTTAGTTGTTTTAGTGAATGTTGAGTTGTTTGTTCTGTCTGTTTAGATTAAAAAACAGAGCGAATCTAGTCATTAACGATCCTATGCACTTTCTAGTGAATAAAATATGCCAGTGTTTTTAACAGGGGGACTCTTCGGTAATGTGTATGGGTCTTATATGTTGGTTTATATGATGCACTTAATGATTACAGCACAGCATTTCAGTAGGCTAGGCTATTTAGGTTGTTTAATTCAAAACCCAGCAGAGAGATGGAGTGACATTTTGCTCGCTGGTTTCATCATGCAGACCGCTGTGCGTATTTGGAGATGCAGTACTTTCCAATGTGCTGCGCTCAGAGGGAGGCGCCGCGGCGCCTCTCTCTGCTTCACGACTGCTGATGTCACCGCTGGAAGTACGTCCTGCCAGAGCAAACCACCCACAGGAGCCCTATAAATACCCGCAGGCTCAGCTCTCCAGCATTCACTCACTTACTCACAGAAGCCTGAAGCCGCTCCGGCGAAACAGTGCGCACCTAACAACTCATCCTCAACGAGTTGGAGGGCCACACTTGGAGCAGAGAAACACACGACATCCACCGGAGAAACAAAGAGACGAGATGTCGACCTACGTGTCCTCTGAATGCCGCCGGGTCAGCCCCTCTGTCCACGGCAACAAGTTCGACACGGCGCACCGCAAGAAGGCCGTGGCCAACATTTTCGAGAACGTCAATCAGGACTCCCTGATGAGACTCTTCCAGAAAACGGGCGACATGAAGGCAGAGGAGCGAGTGAGGAGCATCTTCTCCTACACCCAGGACCCGGAGGAGACGGCCCGGGCCCTGATGGCTCTGAAGCAGCGAAAGAAGGACAAGTTCCTCCAGATCGCCGGCATGGTTCGCCAGCTGCTCAAACTGCGTTGACTGTCTTTCTCGGCTCATGTATGAGCCGAATGTGAAAACACTCCCGTTATGATTGGGCTGCCGCCGCAGGTACGGCTCACCTGCTCGCCTGGAAACGTGCGGAGGTGAATGTGCAGCCGGCCGCCTGGATGGCAACATGCAGCAGCTGTCACTCCATGGATGGAGGTGACAGCGGAGAGTTCTGCTATTGAGCGGATGGAACAAGAAGAGCAGAGTGGGAATAATGAAGGGCATAGACGTCTTCCCCTGAGACTTGAATTCATGAATGCATTCCTGTGGATGCGTGACTGTGAAGCAGCACCTTGTACAAGTGCACACCACTGCGCTGATGCTGGTGTAAAAGCTGCAATATGAGACTTTATAGTGCCGAAGAACCTACATAAATGCCTGTCCTGAACACATGCCTTGTCTTTCAGCTTAACTGTGTAACATGAACACTGTCATTAGTGGCCACTAATGTGTTTTTGTCACTAACATGTTATAACATGATGATTTGCATTTATGACATGTTCCTTTGTTTGTCATTTTTAAAATAAATTATTGCATTATATACTAAAGATGAATCCTTCTTTGTCCTTCTTACACACCGTTTCCATGGTTTCATGAGTGTGAGATGAATGCCAGTTATTGCCAGATAGGTTAAAATGCGTCCTGTTCACTTATGGGAAATTATATTTCTGTCTGTCAAGGCTTAATTATAGCTCTAATATGTCGTATCTAAGTAAATTAGAAGAGAGCAGTTTGAGTGGAATTACAGTGGTGTTGACCTTTGTCACTCAAGAATTGAGGATCCCTCCTAAAGGATGGGCAGCAAAAGAAACAAAAAGGAAGGAGTGGCTGCAGTGAAGACAAAATGATATCTATAATGACATAACTCTGCCTCACAATTTGACTCGTTCTCTGAGGAAAAATAGAGAAAAGATAAGCCTGGAAACAAGATTAAATGATTGTCAGCATCATTTCTTTTTTTTTATTTGAGCTATTTTACACAAAACACATCTTAGCCATCTGCTATCCAACAGCTGTGACCTCTGTGTTGTTCATAAAGGGGGAAACCCCTCTGGCGAAACAATCCACATCATCATAAAAAAAGGGGGAACTGGTGTGTTTGTAGTAACTATGACATTAGTTGTAGACAAAAACATCACATCGTAATGCAACAGTCCATGAGTATTGTTGAGTCATATAATCTGGGATTAGTTTACTGTGTGTTTCCCATTAATAAAAGAGGCTCATGGTGCACACATTTCTGCCTGTAATGCTTTGTATTCTGAAGCAGCAAGGGCATTTCAAGGGAGTAGTTACTCATGGGAGGATAACCTTCATTGGGTTTCCCTAACAGCACTGTGTGCCTCATCAGACCGGCGTGAACCAGTTTGGCTCAGGTTGGGCTGGGAGAGGGAGGAGGGTGGACGGCTTTCTCCGCACAGCGTGTTTGCACTGGAGTCTATTTAATCATCCCTGTTCTTTAGATAAGAGCCTGTCTAAGTAGCATTACAGGGTTTAGACCTGTAGAGGCTTTGCTCCCTCGCCTTCTGATTCTTCACTCTTAAGAAAATGATATATGACTTGCAATCATACACTACATTTACCCCCCACTGAATTCCCCTTTTTGGTATTTTTTTTTTTTACAGCATTTCATCAGGGTGTGTACAGCAGGCTTAGCTGCAGACACACAGATCACTTGAGTGGATGCCTGCTAATCTGCTTGCTTTGACAGTCCCCGCACCGGCTCAAACCAGTTCCCTGTGTTGTTGTGCATGACGACATCTGACTGTGTGTGTGTGTGCTTCTGGCATGTGCCGAAAGATACGGGCAGCTCAAGCAGGCTATCACTCACCCCGTCTTGGGGAACTCTCAGGTGAATAGTCACCTGAGACTGGTTGAAGAAGTGTTTGTGCGCTGACGCCAGAACCTAATTACTTTTACGCCATACACCAGACAGCCAGATGCTGCTCCCTCTAACTTTAATCCAACTGTCACTATCTGACAACTGCCAAGTTAGAAAGGGCCCGAGATAAATAACATGTGAGCAAAAAGGAAAATGAATAAAATAATGAAAGAGACATTAAATATAAAATGGAGATCATTTTCAAGCCGGGTGTGTGTATTTTATTCAGACTGTTTGTCTTGTTTACTTCAATAAACTGGGTGTGCCTTGAAGATGTTTAACTGATTTTATGATACTGAAAATGAAAATTTACTGGTAAATTTGTTACTGACAGAGACTCAGTGAGCTGTAAACTTACTTTTCATTCATTTTGTTAACCTTTACAGGCTGACACGACTTTTACAGGCATGAGTTTATAAAAATACTCAAAGAAGTAGTTTAACCTTTTGGGGAAAAATGGTTAGCTTAGCGTAGGAGTTTAGCTTGTCACTGTGTGGTTTCCTGGCAACTAACCCATGTCAAACCACAATTTGTTGTTTTTACACTTTGGGTTTTGTATGGATTAAACAAAGGAGATATCACATGTTTATTGGTGAGTCTTAGAAGTGCTGGTTTGTTAGTTTTGGACGGGCTTACTGTTTCCCCCCCGCTCCCAGTCTTGATGCTTAGCTAAGCTAACCAGCTGCTGGTTGTAGCTTGATATTTACTCTCAGCAAGAAGGTACATTTCCCAACGTGTTGAACTATCCCTTTAAAGTAATAATGCCTGGATATCGTATTTTTTTTTAAGGGAAAACAAGCATTTAACTACTAATAATTGGCTTTTTGAGTGTATGTATCATTTTTGCAAGATTTAAATAAAAATCTTGAGGTGAAGTGAGGTTTCTGAGGTCTCCGCTTCCACCTTTTAATTTATCACTTTATCACAGTTTGATAACAATGCTGTCTATTTCTGCTCTTTTATCTGTCAGCTGTCGCTTTTGTTTGGCTCGTGTATCTCACACTAGGCAGCTTTTTTATTGACCCCCTTTTCCCTTTTAGGGCCATCCAATTGTTCAGGAAAAGAAAGCTAAATATTCAAGGCAATTGTCTTGGCTGTCTTAGTGCGTTGGCAGCGGCACACTGTGTTGGACCCGGGCCTGTCCTCTCCCACCCTCTTCCTGCCTTTCATCAGCCTTAGAAACGGTGAACGCTTTGATGTCAACAGACACTGTGGCAGACAGCTTTCGAACCTGGAGGACAGTAACCGCAGTGAGAGGAAGATACAGGGTGGAGGTGTGTGTGTGTGTGGAGTGGGGGCAGGGGTGCAATTAAATTATATAAATGAGAATTAAAAAAAAAAAAAATGAAATCAGTAAGATTTTAAAATACTGAAATATATAATGTATCCTCATAAGATGCATATTTATTGTTGTTCCCTTTGTTGAGATGTTTCTCTATTTAGAAAAAGGTTAAAGGCACTTCAGTGAGTGGTGCTTAAGATTTAGATGAAAGACTAGAATGTTTATAATTTTCCAAAGAGTCCTCCCTCTCTTCTGAACAACATGCGTATTACTGACAGAATAAAAGACTACATAGCCACAAAACCTTAGGCCCCAGAAAGGGAAATGATCACCACACTCTTTCTCCTTACATGGGAAGCCAAAACAAGATCTGTCCTGCTTACCTAAAGGTCGAGAACTAGTCTGTTTTCTTGTAAATGCAGCATGGTGGGGGTTAGATAGAGAAAGAGAAAGAGGGAAGCGAAATAGAGAGGTGCTGGATGAGTGAGTACAGCGCAGGGAGTGGCAGACAGCTCGATTCCAGTGCAGACCGCTTCAAACAGGTCTGTGATGAGGAACTAAGCATGAGCTGTACACAGGCTTAGGATTAGTCAACGTTCGGCTGCCATAAAATCAACAGCCCGCGGCATAAGTCAGTGTGTGATAAAATGCTGTGTGCTCTGACACTTGGCTGATCTCGCGTTAACAAAAGGCTCCTCTTGACTCTATATTTAGCATATTTTTAAAAAAAAAAAAAAATCATAAATCAAGCCAAGCAGCTGGTACTTTCCTGAAAAAGCCATCAGAGAGAGAGATCCAAAATTGGACAGCCGGTGACTAAAAGGATTATATTCCCGTTTATCAGAACAGACTTTTGTTCACACTGCTTATTTTAAGAGGCTTTTTTAAAAATAAGTGGGGGAGGTTATCGTCAGCAGCCACCACAAGCTGCGCACATCTCTCTGGAAAGAGTGTCACACACTGTTTAGATTGTTTAATACTATCAAGAAACACTATTTATCACTGCGTGGTTTAATGAGTTCTAGGTAATCCAGAAAAGAAAAACACATCCAGAAATACAATCTGAGTTGGGTTTAATGTTAGCTTAATGCGTCAGGATGAGGTTAGGTTTAAGAGTTGTTGTTTATAGCCGTGCTAAGTTTTGTGGCTCTGTAGATGACAATGGTGGTCTGTCAGTCCTCTGCCCCGAGTGCACAATGAAATATCTCAACAAAGATTTCCTGGATTGACATTGATGTTCCCTGCCACCCACAAAATTAATGATATCACTCATCAGTCTCAGCTGTACTTTATTAATAAGCTAAACTAAGTTCGAGAAAGGGGTAAAAAAAAATGGTATGTTCATCTAAAACTCCACATTGAAGGTAGCGGCTGGGTTTTCTGAGTATATATTGGCCTGTAGAGTCCTCCTATCTAACATAAATGTAACAGTCATTAAGTTTTCTGGTTAAAACCCGCTGAACATTTGCGGAACAACACTTCTCACATATAGATAATTCTGCCTAATCATCAGTTACAGCTTGATCCAGCCATTATAACAAAGTGGAAACAGAGTCTGCCTTGAATGACTGTTTAGCGTGTCAGATTCAGATCCATTGTAATCCTCAAGCACCCTTCTCCTTAACTCTGACTGACAAAGTTGTCTCCTCTAGTGTAGAGTGTGTTTCGATACTTCAGTATGGAGCACTGCCCTATTTTCTCCACCACGTGTCAAAAGCAGCTGGTTGGCTGGCCGGTCAGGACGGAGCAAAGGTCAAAGGGTTATGATGATGTAAGATTCATAAAGGAAGAGGGTCAAATGTGTAAGAAGAAGACCAATGCAGGAAACGAGCAGACACCGACTGTCCGAGACTTTTCCTTAAAGCGCCGGCCTGTCTGACTCACAGCTTTTCCCACAGGGGGCCCCATGTGTGTAGAGGCATCATCCGGATTAGCTCATGATGGCAATACAAAAGAGACAGACTGAAAATGAAACACATTCCTTGGCATCAAAGAAGGATTCCTGGAATTTGGCACATTTGCAGTCTCTGATTGTCTATGTTCAGTTGTCATTCACTCGGGAGCACATCTGTTGTTTTTGGATGAGTCAGTCTATTGTGCACGCTTGCCCTCGCTGGGGTATGTGATTCGCTCACATTAACGCCATACTGTATATGTTGCGTCAGTGGTCTGCGTCGGAGGTGACCCCTACCAGCTGGATGGCACCCGCTGAGGGACCATGGCGCTTCTTCCGCATCCCGAGCGAAACGTTCAAAACATCATGGCTGCCTAGGGCACATTGTAAGTTTGCGACAGCAATCTTTCCTGTTACTGTTGCTGTTGTCAATCTGGCAAACACGGGATGAATAGCGATGGTGTAGTGGTGGGTGGAAAATATGGCCATATATGGTAGAGGCGCTGTCGCTTTTGGGGAAAAATGAAGAGTTTCCATGTTGTGTATTTATGAGATTAAATTCTTTCCTCTGAAAACTGATTGTTTTCTCTCTCTCATTATTTGATTGTACTTGATGTTGATGTCAGATTAAACCAACTATAAAGCTGCATTACTGTATGTATAACACACACATTTTAAAAGCTGTAAAGAAAAAGAATCTCACGTTATTCCAAATTCAACCGACACCGAAGATTACCTAAAGGTTTTTGTCCATGCAGACTGAAAAATCAAGTCTGGCAGTGAACAGTACTCTAGCCGAACTATAGTCAAACTACTCTTACCTGATCCTCAAAGTGCTGTGAGTTTTACTTGTTGAATCCTGGGAGTCAAGGTGACAGACAGCGAGCTCTTCAAAACGAGAAGTGAACCTGCTAAAAGACACATGATGGAAGTGGATTAAAAATAGGATTTAACATAAAAATACAACATGACATCGCTGACCAGCTGCAGGAAATGATATATTGAAAGAGGGTGAATGAGGCTTTGTGAAAAATTTGACACATTCTGCTGACCAGACTGCACGCACTGACCTTCAGTGACCTGTTCCCTGTGTAAAGCTTGCTTTCTTAAACAGTGCCCTGTCAAGAAAGCTGGCTCAGTTGCTTTTGAACTTCCCCTCCCGTCATCCATTTGATATGATATGAAGCATCAAGTGAAGCATGATTCATAACAAAATAGTTCGTTGACAGCTGATAGTGATTCCTTATAATGATCGCCAACTGGAGGTCATACTGGCTGTGCTGCTTCATGTTTCAACCGCTGATTTACTCCAACTTGAGATAAATGACAGAAACCGGCCTTATCCGGTATTAATCCTGACCACCTTGGAGAGTAAGTGCTGTGTAAGCAGACAGTGAGGGCTGATTCCTCCACAAAATGTTCTGACCTTTAGTAACCTTTGCCTTTGTAACTCTGTCTCTTTTGACAGGACGGTCTGTTCTTTGAGTTTGTGTGAGATGAGTCCCTGGAGTTAAAGCAGAGGCATGTCCAGGGTTTGGTCAGGATGGGGGCCTCTATTGTTCACATTTGTCTGTATCAGTGTGTGTTTGTATGTTGTGTGTAAAAGTGTGCGTGTGTGTGTGTGTGTCTTTTAGGCAGCTCTGGAGAAAGCTCTTTCCTGTGTGGCGCTGGAGGTTCCTTCTGGGGCTGGGCGGCCCGCAGACATGCTGTCTCGCTCCAGTTCCACCACAAGGCCTTACCATTGTTCTGCGCCTTACTGCCTTTGTCCTGTTCAGTCTGCCAACCCCCCCCACCTCTCCCACTCTCCTACACCTCCACCCTCTCCTCCTGTCTCTTGCCCTGCAGGTGCAGCTGATCCGTGGCCCAGAGAAGGAGGAAGTGCAGGCTTAGAAACAATAGCAGACCCCAGCTCCTATTTATATATCAATTCTTTGTGTTATCTATGCGTTTGGCTGCTTATTTGGGGGTTTTGACATCAGTTTCTATAATTTTGTATCCAGGCTGAATTGTAAAACCCCCTGTGTCAGCATCCAAATATGTTCTGCATGTCGCGGCCAATAAGATAACGGGATTCCCTCTTTGACCTGAGTTTAAAGTCCATTTTTATGGCACTAGTGGTCTCATTATCAGCAGATACAGAATATGGTAAATTGACTGTCTTAATATAACACTTTTCTAGTCTACTGACCACTCAAAGCACTTTACAACGTGTCAACATTCACACATTGACAGCAGAGGCTGCTATGCAAGGTGCCAACCTGCTCATCAGGAGCAATTTAGCACTTTTAATTGACATTTACAACTTATAGAACAGTTACTCACCCATTCACACACACTCAATTTGAGGTTCAGTATCTCGCCCAAGGACAATCAACATGCAGACTGAAGGAGCAGGGGATGGAACCACTGACCCTCTTATTAGTGGGTGACCTGCTCTACCTCCTGAGTCGTAGCCACCCAGATACTGGCACACTTTATTTTATTATGTGCTGTGGAGTTCACACGTATGCCCCACGGAGATTATTTTATGTTTCACCTGATAGCTGCGCTCTATCTCAGCACGTCTACGCTACCAGTTGTACACAGCAAGCACAATAAATGTATGATGTAATAGTGCTGTGCAAAGGGTTGACAATGTTACTGCAGGTCAAGTGTGATCTGTCAGATATCCATCCTTGCAAGTGTCCTGAGAGCACTTAAGAGTTACTGCAGGTGAACACTTGTGTTATGACACAGATCAAAGTGCTCAGATTAGTAAAATGTGGCACACAGATAATGTGTTACAGGGCAGCGAGTGCATGTCCTGGGTGCAGTCGTTTTGAATTTCGAAGGCTTTCTCAGACTAAATGGTCTCTGGAGTGTAAATCACTGAGGCTAGAAAGTGAGATTATTGCTATTCGTTCACAACTCCAGTGTATAGACCAGCCAGGCACTGATCCCACGGCTGCTTGCCTAACAATGCTCTAGTACAAAACAGCTTGTTTTTCCCATTCAGAATAATAAAGATGTCCTCAGAAGTGATTTAAGTTAAAAATCCGTCCTCTCCGTTTGTCGTCTTTTCTTTTTGTCTTGTAAAAAACAAGCCCAGAGACTCCCAGTACAATGCAATTAGCACCAAGCAAAACAATTAATTTGTGCGCCTCTGTTTCAATGTGAGGGGGCATGATGGTGCAGAGATAGAGAGTTAGCAATGTGAAAGATGGATCTCTTGAGGGAAATGAAGTGAAACGTTTCCGAATGAAATGTGAGCTGTTCAAAACTACATAGCTGAGGAGGGAAAAAAAATACCATCACTATGGAGGAAACAGGCACTGTTCACATAGTGATCCCATCTTTATGTCAACTGCAGCATTAAACTCTAAAAAAATGTTACAAAGAACAGAAATGTTCTTGTGTACTGTACATTTGAAGGCCTCTTCTGTGAGGCTGCACTCCTGCACAGCAATGCTTTGGGCTAAATGCTCACTGCTAACATGCAGGTTTAATGTTTACCATGTTTGGCATCTCAGTTTAATGAGTTAGCATGCTAACTCAGCCATTGTAAACAGGCACCACGAGGCGGAGCGAGCTATATATACACATAAACACATTCATCACTCAGTTGGCTGTGATCTGCATGAATGAGAGTCAGTCAGTCTACTCTCAGACTGAACCAATCTATCTATCTATCTATCTATCTATCTATCTATCTATCTATCTATCTATCTATCTATCTATCTATCAATGTTTGTATCACATTTCATGGCAATCCATCCAATACAGCACTTGTGGATAACTGAGAATGGAGGGGTGGACCGACAATGAATGGATTAAAAGTAAATGTATATCAAAACAATAACTAAATATGACAAAACAAATACATGCAGCCTTTATCTGTTTATATCCAAGGCCCTTTTTAAGGTGTTGCTCTCTGACAAATATTAATTTTCAAAGTGAAATGTACACAACAATAGCTGCCTTCAAACACTCGGACCTGCCCAACATCCATCAGCTGAGACAGGAACTTGATAAAGAAAAAGGAAACTGATAAGGCTCAATTGCTCTGTAGCTGATCCATATCTGAGTGGGCAAACGTCAGGCATTACGCCAGTGGGAGAGCGGATATGTAGTCTGTCTGCTATAGTCACGCTTTGGTTCTGGCTGGGTTTACGTCTATGGTCTACATTAGCTACTGATGCGTTAAACAGCTGCTGTGGTCAGTTCATTATGGCATACAACATAATAGACATGTGAGTGATACAATGCTCTTTGTTCACTCGTGATGCCGTATGCATCATTTACTTCCCCCAGGTATCTTTAAATAAAATCTTGCAACAAAAAAAAAAAAAAAAAGTCCATAATTGCTCTGCAATCGTACACTTTATAACACATATTTAGTGGTGTCTTTCACAAACACAATGGCTCTTGCAGTGGCCTGAGTCTGAACCCTTTGAGTTGAGAATGCAGCTGTTATGCTCATCTTTACAGGAGGCAAAGATAAAAATCTCCCACCTCTCTTAATTTTCGATCCATTGATTACGTCAAGAGAGACAAGATTTGAACAATAGAAATATATTTTTTTCTTATGTATTATTATGTAACAATGTTTCTACTGTACATCCATCACATTACGTACATCGACGCACTAGCACACCCTGAGGCTGAGATACAGAAAACATCAAACAAATGATTTTTTGGATGAATGAAAAATGTATAGAAAACTTTGCTCTTGTTACATCAAAAGACTCACAACACTGTAAATGCTCCCCTTCCGGATTTGTACTTAACACAATGGGTTAATGGGAATCCAACTGGAGATACATGTGTAGGTTTTGATACATAACTTTGATACACCACCCACTGAAGGCACCCCCATAACCCTAGAATGGATGGTTCATATGTGATCAGGCCGTATTGTGCTTTAATGTTATAGCACACAGTAAATATGTTTACATCTTTAATTCACTTTGTGATACAAGCAAATGGTGAATAGGAGAGTATTCTCTAAAGTTGATGGAATTCCTTTCATTCACTGTCTGCTAAATGTGGTGATTGCAGTTAGCAGAAGTTTGCAGTGGACATGTCTTTGCTAGTTACTGAAAAGTAGCAGATAACTTTTTTTTTTTTTTAGCTTGTGTCAAGTTATCTCCATGTCTCTTCTGGCCTCAAACATTTAGTCCAAGATCAAGTCGGCAGATAGTTCTTGCAATCTCCACGTAGACAGCGTAACCCCTTCATTCTCAACTACAAATGTGACTGAAGTTCATCAACATCATCAGCTTCAGCTATAGAATAGAAGAATAGAAGAAGCTGTAGTTTGAGTTTTTTTTGTTTTTTAGTTTTTAGAAATATCCGGCTATGAGCAAAAGCCTCAACATATTTCATCCTCATCCTCTGGGGACTATTAATATCTATACTGTTATATTGCAATCCATCAACTAACTGTCAATATACAGCTTTCCACTTTCAAAGTATTTGACAGACAGGCTGACCATCCCTGTTCCTGATTGTGTTCAGAGCCTTTTTTTTTTTTTAAACATTTAATAATATCTGCATATGCCAGGGAAAGATCGTCATCACAGTTAATGAAAAGGTTGCAATCCCGCATCTCTGGCATGGAAGTCCAACTCCCAACATATGTAGTGGTGGAAAGTAAGGGTGTGGATGTTGAGGAAGTGGATATGCTACTACTCCCTGTGTTGGCATCAGACATAAAATTGGGAAGTGTAGGGTCCTGCTGGGTTGGACTTACATTGATGGACTGACATTGTTACGCCCTTGTATATCTCAAAATCTCATTATTACCCAAAATAATGGGATCAGATTTGTCTGATATGTTTCCTGTATGGTGGCAGACAAAATAAAAAACACTAAAGTTTATTTTGTCTTTAACCTTTAGGTCTGTGAAGTGTTTCTCCACAAAGAAGATCCCAGAACCCGACTGAAATACATATGGCATTTTGTCCTCCCTCCTCTGTTCTGTTCTTTAGCTGCTGCCAAGATGTGAGAGGCTGTATTTATCTTGGCCTATAATCAACATCACCATGATAATCAGAGCGAGAGAGAGGCAGTCGGTAGTCGTTAGACAGTGATGGTGAGCAATGAGGGCTCTTAATCTAGTAACTGATGTCGGCTCAGAGCAGCGCTGAAGATGAAGGCTTTGGCAAACCGGCAGGGCCACATGATAAAAGTATGACTGGTACAGAGAGGGACATTGTTAATAGAGGGGTTTTAATGGGGTCAATACTCTCAACTGCAGGTTTTTTTTTTTTTTTTTTTATCATGGTCATGATCTGTTTCACTTAGTAAGAACTATCTATGATGTCCACGGAAAATAGATTATAAAACAAAGAAATACTTATGACCACATGCCCTTATTTGTAATTTCCTGTCATTTCTTGCTCTTAAGCCTTACATTTCTTGACACAGAACTGACTCATTGACGTGTTCATGTAACAGTGCAGAGGGTTTTTCACACAGTATCAGTGTCAACAATAGGCTGCGGATAGGGGAAGAGACAAAAAAAGATTTTCAAAGAGTTTGGAATAAATTGTACTGAACATAAACAGTGGAAAAAATAGACTTGTGAGTGTTGAGGAAGGTTGCTACAATAACAGACCATTTAACATTTATGTTCTTAATAAAGATGAAAACAAAGGCAGTGAAATATGTTTTCTAAAATGATATATTTCTGTCTTTCATGATCAGTTACAGCACACCCTAATATTAACCGTGATTATATCACCTACAATGCAGGTTTTTCACATAATTTATACAAGTTGAAAAATACTACTGCAAATGTGTTTCCAATACAAGTTATTCTAATATATATTTGTGTTTATAGTATCTAAATTTAAACACATATTTCCCTCCCTATTTCACTTTTTGATTATTTTGCATAAACAGAATGTATAACATGAAGTTCTCCTCTTTTTAATTTAGTGTTGCTAGTTAATAGATGGAAATTTGGGCTCCATGAACATTGATTCCCCCGTCCTGCCAGACAGTAATTGTTTCTTCTACGTCTTAGTTATTAGTAATCTTTTCTGGAAAGCAATAATATTCAAGAGGAGAAAATCAATTGCATTGTAATACTTCACCAGACTTTTTCCATTATAATGAGTAAAGACCTGGAATGAAGACTCTTAGTAGTGAAACCTATGCAGTCAAACAGTGAGCTGAGGACACTGGAGGCTTTTAGGCTGCACGGAGAGCATTAACATAATCAACAACAGTGAGTAAAACCTACGACAGTGAGTATCTGCCCGCATGTGCTTGGACCATGCTTGCCTTGCCCCAGAACCGGTTTCAAACCTGTTCAGATTAACCTTGTGGGTCAAGTCAGAGGGAGTTGGCGAGAGCATAGCAGAGCACACCCCTCCTTTATCCAGGCAGCCTGGCACCTACTGTAAAGCCTATAAGCAGATCAGCTGTCAGAAGGCCAGAACAGACGTATCACACCATACACTAAACAGCAACCTCTACTGAGCCGGCAGAATTGAGTGTTTTAGTGACACAATTCTGTGCTTGTCTCCTTGGAGAGCTGAGTTTGGGTTTGTTTTTAGAGCACTGTCCCTTTATTCAGTGCCGCGATCCGGCCAGAAGCGCTTACAAGGACGGATACATCCCTCTTAGTGTATCTGGTAATGCTCAAAAAACCTTGCAAGGGACAGCCAGAGATCAGTGTCGTCCAAATCCTGCTCAGCTTTTTTTTTTCTTTCTTTGTTTACATCAATAACCAGGATGACAGATCAGACCGATGAATTATCAGTGACTCCATACCTGCAGATGATGTATGTTCAATCAGATTTAGAGCTATGAGAACACACTGGTGCAGCAAGAAGTTACTGCCCTAAGCTTATTATTGCCCACAATCATGAGTCATGCATTTACCTTGGCTAGAGTTATGTCACAACACAGGAGGTCAGCCTCTTCAGGAAGCAGTTCAAAGCTTGTGGGCAGCTTGCGGTTTGCCATGAGGTTCATTTTCATTAGTTTGCACAAATTATGCTTTCAAAGAGGGAAATTACAGTGTCTTCAAACCCCAAATCTCTCATCGTTTGGCATTTTTGGCTCTATGTTAGCTTGATGCTGTGGACCAGGATGCTTTGTCTATAACCTTTCTCCCCTCTGATCCAAGCCATCCGAACTTTCACATGCCATCTGTTTGGCTGGTGTTTCCAATGGTCTGAATCTGTGAGCGTACACGCGGTGGGGAGCACGGAGAATGACCGGAACAAAAGACTGTTTGCACCGAATTAAAGACAGCGGGTAAAGAGAGAGAGACGAGTGTGAAAGCACAGCGACTCCATGTTACTGTTGACTCAGCAGGGTTCGTCTACTACGCGGAGCAGGTAAACACTGAGATGAGATGGATGAGATTACCACTGGCATCCACGTGGAGCCTCGAAAACTGGTTCAAACCTGCTTTCTTTATTTTGCATCCACAACGGGACACCTTCTTTGTTCTTTGCACTTGCGCTACCTTGCTGATGTTTTCTGTTCTCGGCCTCACTGATCTGTGTATGGATGGCAGGATTATGGCCCAGAGGCTGGAGGGACTTTGACTCAAATGAAAGGTCATAGATCGGATCACTGCAATCTGCTGCTCTATCATTAGAGCCAGGACCCTCTCTGATACCATCTGAACACTGTTTTCAGACATATTTTAGTATGAATTAAAATTTTGTTAAAAGGGTAATTTTGTTGCATATCCTCATCTGCATTAGAAGAACTTTTCTAAAACAGGTCCAAGCTATGATTTTTTCCCCCCTTGCTATCATTTACATCATAATGACTGAGTTTTACAGGCTCATTTGGGTTTAATGACAGGGAGAAGACCAGAGTGGATCAAATGTGGATGCAAAGTGGAGAGCGCCATCTGGTGTTAAAACATTATCACAGTAATATTCTGAAAATCATTCCATTTATTTGAAGGATACTGTAAAAATGTTCTCAATTCAAGCCCTCCTGTATCCTCCACAGCCACTGTATACATAAGCTGCTCCCTTTTAAGCCATGTTAGATATCACACAGCAGTCATTTTTTGAAGAAATTCAAATATAAGTGCCTGACTTTTATTATTCTCTTTATGAATCCCTCATGCAAAACAAATGAAGTGACTAATCATAGCTAATACTGTACCAGACTGAACAGATTGCTGTATTAATTCATGTATGTACAAACAGATATAAAAAAAAAAGTCATAAGCTGCCAGGAATTATGCATTTGCATAATTATGCATGCATTTGTTTTATATGGTGCATTAGTGGATGGTCACATAAAAGTGAGTAACTCAAGATTTTAAAGGCCACATCTTATCTGTCATGAGTGTCTCTACGGCAGCTGAAGGTCACAGTTTTTTAAGCTTAGGTAATATTCTTTTTGACACTATTGAATTTACCTTAACTACTGTTTAGAAATAGCTCTTTTTCACAGAAGACACATTGACTTCTCATAGTAGGAAAAGTACAGGTGTTGCTAATGACATTAAAAAAATGTCACCATTCAGTGACATCGTTAGTGAAAAGGTGTCACAGTGTGTCAGTGAGTCTGCATGAATTATAGCAGAACCCTGACACTTAAGCAGCTAAATGAAATTCAGCCATCAGCTATATTATTATTTACACCTGCAGCTCTCCTACTGTGACATGTCAAAATGTCGTCCTATTTAGATATTCCAGTGAGCTATGCCAGTGAGCCAACATGCATACATAAAGGCTCTGGAGCTAGAACACCTAATTAATTAAGGTTATTATTACACCTGGGGTCTTACTACTTATTAGCAGATGTAATAAGACCACTGCAAACACTGCTGCGAAGGTGGGACTAATAATTACTGTAATATAGATTCAGTGCACACTGTCATCAAACTCATACTTCTTTCTTTAGATAATCACGCCATCTATTGGTCAAAATACGTACTTCAACTTTGCCGCATCTATAAAATCCTAGAGCCCATCTATCCTAACAAAGCCCCGATTATACTGCCCAAATATGGGTTTCTGACTTCTTGGCCTGCAGCAAGAAATCAGAAACACACTGCTAACCAAACAAGAGCATGATACAAGCATGCCTCGCTTTCTGGGTGAAACAATAAACAAAAGAGCTCCAGGCAGGAAAGAATGGCACTTCCTCTGTTTGCATCCAGCAGCTGGAGCTATTTTCTATCCATTTGGCATGCAGATTCTTTACATTGTGCTTTGTTCAGATTCCAATGGTCATTGTTGCTTCTGCTAATTCCACAATTTGTCACGGCAAGCTAAACAGATAGACACAGGAGGGGGAAAAAAAGCCCAGAACAAACATGAGGCTTATGACTCATTGCGTTTGATGCTTGCAAAGGAAACAATGCTTTGATCTACTCAAAGGAAAAATTACACTATGACTCATTTTCTATTATACTCAGTCCCACAACAAGATGTATAGTAGGACAGCAGGACTTTAAAAGAGTGACAACTGATAACTCAGCAACATGTCGTATGCAAATGAATCTTTTGAGCAATTCTTCTGCGAAATAACCATTTTAAAAACTATTATCTGAAGAAAGTGAGTCTCAAATGATACAAGAATGTTTCCTTTAAATCTATTGTGCATTTAAGGGTTTGCTGAAGTGACAACTCAATATTGTTTCACTTCTTAGTTCTACTTATCATAAGCCACCTCCTCTCAAATCCCACAACATCCAAATCCCCAGGAAGTGAATGAATTGTACTTAATGTGGAAATGAGCTCAAAATTTTCTTAACAATAACTTAAATGGATTTCAATTTGTAAACCTTCTAAAGATCCTTTATTCAATTATTAAATGTAGACCTGTATAACTATGAAAGTGCAGCAGAATGTTGAAAACTGAGATGTGAAAAGATCTCAACATCCTCAAAGTAACAGAGGATAGACAGTTTTCATTTTTAAAGGAAAATAGTGATATAAATATTCTTAGACTGCAACATCCCGTTGGCGGTATTTAAAATCAATACTTTTCAAATTGACAATTTCAAAATTCTGAAAAAATTGAATAAAAAATGTATTTTTGTGAGCGTGTAAAACATTTTCATGCATAGTTTTGTGGAATCTGATCCAAATGTTACATAAATAAATTATAGGACCACAATGTGAAAATCTATTAGCAAAGACTTGTCACCATTCATTTTGTTAAATGTGAATTATCCAAGGGAGGCACTGAAATGCAAACTTGCATTTAGACTGCATTACCACGCAACAATAACACATAGTACTGACAAAAACTGATGCGGAGTTGTGATGAATTACATAATTCAAGAAGGCTTTTAGGAATCTGCTAATTTTCATACCTTACAGAAATGAATGGAAAATCAATCTGCCTGGGCCGGTAGCAGTAATATATCTGGACACCTGAAACTTTACAGCTTATACTCAGCAAAAATGTAAAGCCTATATGATCTGTAATTAATGGGTTACAAGTGTTATGATCCTTTAAATCATCTTAATTCCTAAAGGACCAGTGTGGTTTTAATCAGTTCTACAACTAATGTGTCACCAGACTAAATGCATCAGCGTGCTTGTGACTGGAAGTTGTGGTTTCACCCCCAGACTTATGTCACCAAAATATGACTGTGGTCCTGCGCGCATTGTGTGGAAGTGAAAAAATGTGACCACAAAGAAAAAATACGTCATTATTACAGCTCATATTAAAGGTTTATGACACTAAATGACATGATATGTTGCAAACTGATACACGACTCTAACTTAAACTAAACGTTTAAACTAGAAGCAACCTGTGGGAAAGTGATTAGGTCATTTTTGTTCTTTTCAACCCTGAAGCTTTGCCGGAGTGTTCAAGGCCAAAGCAAATAACCAGTTGTTCTCGGTGATTGCTGCTGCCAAGCACCCAGCACAGCACCGGGCCCCCTGAGCCACTCTGCAGCAATATGTTTCCAAAACAATTCAGCTGCATTTAAGGAATCAAGGGTAAAAAGGTTATGGATTTTATACTCAGGGCCGCGGGGCTGGCAATACAGGCTAATCAGACAGATATTTCTATTGTTGCTGTTGGTAATCTAATGCTACGATGGCCCTTTCTCTTCCTCCCTCTGTGTTTTCCTCCTCTGTATATTTCCTCTCCCCCACCCACTGTGTCTTCTCTGCCTGAGCTGAGCATCGCCAGGCCACTAAAATGGTTATAATTATCTTGACAAACGGAAATATGGTTGTTGGATTTGACACGGCCATTTTCACTTTAATTGCTGTTTGGATGCCAGCAGCGCCTTTTGTCGTGCGGCACAGTTTAATCATTGCGGGGGAGAGAGCTGGTGTGTGTGCAGCCCCAACCAGAGCTATCAGCATGGAGATGAGCTGAAGTGTCAGCTGTAACACATAAACATAGACTTTCAGCGCACAGAGCACTGCCATAATTACAGAGTCAGAGACGCCATGCACCGCTTGAGTAAGACGAATCGGAGAGAAGAAGTGAAGAGAATTAGCTTGACGTCAAGAGCAAATGATGAAATCTTGGATTCTGAACCCACCTGAGAGGAAAAGATGATAAATAATTGTTGTTCTGCTCAACTGGAAAAAAAACGTCCTTTGCATTTTAAGGTGGCAGTTCGATGATCATGCCAGAGACATGAGTTGAGGGAGTGGAACTGTATGTTTCTCATACATACTTTTTTTCAGTCGAAAATAAATTAAGGAAATGATTAAAAAGGTCAAAATTGATGCAGCAGCGAAGGAGGTGTCTTTGACTTTGACTCCCTAGTATGGATCACTGCATTTTAATTTCCTATATTTCCCATAACACTAACTTTTCTTAAAGGCCCATGTCTTTCAAACTCCACAAACCCAGTTTGTAATGCTGGCAGCCTGTCCAATTTGAAATCTCCATGCACGTTTAATGTCCACTTTTGCTAAAAAAAAAAATGTTGTTCTTCTTGTTCCTTCAGTTAGATGTTTGAGCCTCACTGTGCAGAATGATGTGTGTTCAGAGTTTGAGACTAAAATGCTGTTTCCACAGATTGAGTAGTACATCTCATAGTATACTCAACTGAACTAAAATCAGTGGAGTGTCCCTTTATGAAAAGCAATCACAGAGGTTATCATGTGATTTAGATGACAGCTTTAAAGATCTACTAAAATGGGCACTTGTGAAAAACACAGCTGAAAATATGTTCTCCAGAACAAAGTCAATAAAACTTTGTTCTCAGAACATTAGAGTGCTTTTAAAAAGCAGAGCACCTGACTGAATTACAGTCTTATGATGAATGAAGTGTACTTTTAAAGTTGTTGAGGCTATCAATGCTTCTCGGTTTGTTATTTTTAATATTTAATAATTTTATCCTCAGCTTTTCAAACGCAGCTTTTGGGTAAGATTTTGATTTCAAATTGATCTAGATCGATGCTCTGTTATTAAAATATTTGCAATACTGTAAAAATTCCATTTAGTTTATGGGTGCCATTATTTGCACCATTACTGGGTTCTAATTTAAAACATACATTTGATTTTGCCAGAGTTGTAAACAAATTTAAAATTCATGAGGGAGAGATGGGTGTCATAGAGTGTACCAAACTTTCTTCCCTCTTACACTCAAAAGCTGTCATATGCCAGCAGTCAGGGTGAGAAAAGTTCAACTGAGTAACATTCTGACAGGAGCTGGGGAGGTAATGCTTCGTTAATACTTTCTGCGTGGCAAGACAGGCATGATCCCTGCTTGCCCTTGATGATGACGCACAGTTGAAAACTCTCGGGCTACAGCTGATTCACGCTTCGTATTGAAATGAAGGTGAGGGCGTGTGCGCAGTCCATGGTGCTGACCTCCCGTAACCCCTTACAACGAGGAAGGAACTGGCCAGTGGTTTCAGTTCCTCTTCGATCAGCTGCTTCTGGATGTCAATTCAAGTGATCACACCATTGTGACCACATGCAAAATGTCTGTACCGGACTTAATACTACAAGATCATCTGAGACAGGCATCAGACAGGCAGTTCCTTTTTACCAGGGTGTAACAATTAAACATAAATATCCAAAAAAGCAGGAAGCAAAGTGCAGACTGGTACAGGCACGTTTTTGTAACCGAAGCCAATATCCAAACAGTCTCATTTGTCCTCTAGATTGATTTAAAGGAGACTGTACTCTCTGACCTCCTACCCAGTGCTCCTGTCTAACCCCATTAAGCTGAGCAGGATGTAGCCTTCAGTCACAGGAAGCATAAATGCACATATAAAACCGGGTCATCCTGTGAGGGTGCTACAGTATATGTTCACCTTGTAACTTAATTTTTATTATTTTGATGTGTATACTGTTTGAAGGATAACGATCCTGCACTACACTTTCCTGCACATGCAGTATCAAATTATCCATATCACTCACTAAAAATGTCAGAAAGTACATATTACAAGTAATAACCAAAGGTTAATGTGTATGTAGTTGGTTAATGTGTATGTAGTTGGGTGACACTGGCATGCGTGACATACGTGACATGTGTGTAGTGAAACCATAGGCGGTGTTTGCCCTGTGCACATCAGAGGTTACACACACACACGCGGTAGAATTTCTCCACATCGAGCATGGTAATTACACAGACGACCCTTGTTGTTTGCAGCAGCATCTGGCTTAAAATATGGATGCAGATCTAGATCTGTAGATAGGGTGAGAAAATCTCTTGCCTGTGAGGTGCCTGGAGGCTGCACGCTTTCCCCTTGTTGTCGCTCCCAGTCCTTTGATGGGCTGGAGCTGCAGAGGAAGTGCATGGCGGAGCGTGGTTAATTCCCATCGGGCCTCACGGAATGACAACAACCAGGGGGCACTGACAACTCGTGCGGCCAAGTTAGATGCAGCAACAGTGGTGAGCATGAATGTTTAATGGCCTGCTTTACAAACAGAAACACACTTTTGGCAGCACGTGAATCAATTAAATAGACAGAGGAGATAGAGGATGTCATATATACTTGATGCTGTCTATAGAAATTAACCGAGCAGCATATACTGCACAGGCTTGTGTGTCCTTGCCTGTGACATCTCAGCCTGATCAGTGTTCAAGGTCCGTTTTCACTTGTCCTCCTACTGTATCCTTGTATCATACTGTGAGATGATACACTGTAAATTGTGAGATGATACACTGTAAATTGTCAAGATGCTTTATCCAATATGGCTCATTAACAGTGCTGGTAGCCCCTTGTGTTTATACTGTTCATTAACAGTTTTAATTATGCAAAGAGGAAAATTGCATTTTCATATGGTAGTTGTAAAAACGCCTTTTACATTAGCAGTTGTTTGATGATTTTAATTAATACAGACTAAGAATGAAGGACTTACACACTTCTTAGGTCTGTTGGCCACTTTGATCCAGAACTACTGGATGAATTACCATGAAATTTTGTAGACAGACATTCATTGTCCACTGAGGATGAATCATACTGACTTCGGTGATCCTCTGACTTTTCCTCTTGTGCAACCATGAGGCTAATATTTGTAGTGTCCAATGAAATGTCCATACAGCTTTTGGATGGTTTACCATGAAATATAATATATAGATATGCATGGTCCCCAGAAGATGAATCCTAGTGACTTTTGGGATCTCCTGAGCCTCACCAGCAGATGCATATTTTCTTTAATTTTATACAGACATTCATAGTTCCTAGATCATGTATCCTAATGACTTTGGTGATCCTCTGATCTGACCTTTCCTTTAGCACCACCAGCAGTTTGATGTTTTGGTTTTTTGGTTTAGTGAAATATCTTGACAACCACTGGACGGATTGCTGTGAAATTCATGGTCCCTGCAGATGTAGCCCACTGACTTTAGCAATGTCTTGTCATCTTTGTGTTTAGTGCTAACATGTGTAGTGCTGATATTAGCATGTCAACATGCACAAACATGGTAAACATTATACCCACAAAACATCAGCCTGTTTCACACTGTAATATTGTTTGGATACATAGAAGAAATCAAGAGATATTACTTACTTACTTATTTAACTATAAAGGAAGGAATCTCTGTCTGTATGTCTGTCTGTATGTATGTGTGTCCTTCGTGTATCTTGACAAATGTTCATCTGATCAACTTTACACTTGGTGGGTATGTTGCTGAGGACCAAAGGAAGTGCAGTGTCAGATTTGGTGCAATTTGGACATGCAACACGTTATATGAATAAATATATGAATGTGTATGAATAAACTTTGAATAAACAAGCAATAAACAGGCTGCTCCACTCCGCAGAAGCGGGGTGGGGCTCCTGGCCTCTACGACTGAATGTCAATTACAGACGGAGGTATACCTCCCTGCCATGAGAGAGAAGAGGGGAGGACATCTTTCTTCATTTGATAACGTTAAAAGTTAGGCTTTGTTGTTGGCTTCTCCACTCATTTTAAAAAAGACAAGAGAAAAAGCGAGAGAAAGGGTGAGCGAGCTGAGAGTGTGAGCCAAGCAACATAGAGAGAGAGAGAGACAGAGAGAGAGAGAGAGAGATAGAGAGATAGAGGGAGAGAGATCTAAAGAATGGCAGAGATACGAGAGGAAGCATGAACTCAGCTTGAGAAAAGTCAGCAAAAACACAACTTTTAATCAAGAATGGACAGACTCTTAGGCTTTTTCCCATGGGCTGTTCAAAACCTGTATGTCTCAAATCTTTTGAGCAAATATATCCAACTGAAGCTACAGAAAATAAATGATCTAAGAAGCCAATAAGATTGATCCACTTTATTTTAGGATGCACATTTTTTCAAAAGCTCTTTGTTATGTATTTTATTTTTAAAGGCAGTCCTTATTATATTGGAAATAAGAAAATATTCACTATTACAGCACTCATTCATGCTGTGTATATACTCATTCACATCTCACATCAACAGTATTAATTTTTCTATGCATTGAAGCAGAATACTAAAGGCCAAGCAATTGACCCGTTCTGAACAGAAAATGCACTAGTTATTGTAAGGGGATATTAATGTTGCTGATTGCAGTGTTGCTGTAAACAGTTACCTCCCTGACCTTGGTTGCACTATTAATCCCTCCAACTGTGACTTTATCCACAAAGTCTTTGCAGGGCAGCATCAGCGTTGACCTTAATACATCATGTTCTGAATTAGTTATCTGAATCTAATACTTTGGCACCCTCAGGGTGGATCTGATGTCGTTCAACACTGGTAAAAAGATAGCTTAGTTGTAATTTGAAGATTAGATGTAGTAAATTAATAACTAGGTGTTATATTTGATATCCATATTATATTTGCAATAGTGACGATGTTCTTTTATAATTCCTGCATGGGAGCTCATGCCAGTCCTGTGAGACAGTATCTAAATTGATGTGATTTCAACCAGAGTGAAAAAAAATTAAATTGCCTGTGGATTAATTATAAAACAAACATAATGAATCCATATTTAAAGCCAAATAAAAGATTGGATGAGAATCAAAGAATGTTTCTGAAAAATGTGTGGAACTGAAAATCTTTACTGGAAAGTGACAGTATAATCTTGACTTCTCCTGGTCAGATCTTCTAAGCACTGTGACAGTTATCCTTGTGCAGAGTGGAGATAAGAAACTTTTAATTTGCACCTCTCCAGTTGTCACTGCTAATCTGTCAGAGATAATATGCCTCCTCAAGCCCATCAAAAAGACTAATCAGCAGCTAACCTGATATGCTACGCTCTAAGCAGCTGGCCAATTTAACATGACACCTATACAGAGGTCACATGAAGTAAAATTTGAACACTCCTACTTTGATTTTAGTAATATGTTTAATTCAGACACTGTTCATTTAATGAAGAGTGTGTGTGTGTGTGTGTGTGTGTGTTTTTACAACTAGAGGTGATATATATATATATGGTGTATACAACTAAAAATCACAACTAAGTAGCAGATGAAACATTTTTTCTCACCTAGAACAACTCCAAAAATAGACTTGTTACATCAGCTGTTATTTCCCATTCCAGCACCTGGAGGTTAGTCTTTCTTAAAAAGCACTACAATGCACTTTTGAGTGATTTCAACAACAAGAGAAGGCAGAAAAACAGAGGAAGTGCATCTTCTCTGCAGCCAAGTGAGAAGGGACTGTGCTTTCAGTTGGTCAATATGATAGTATAGAATTTCCTTCAGAGCTCAGTGATGAAGGGTCTGAGTAATGGCAATCACTGGTGCAGTAATGTGTTAATTTAATTTGGAGCAGTATCTCACCAGAGGGATCATTTATATTGAACATGGATAAAGTGTCTCATATGCAAACTGTAATGTGTTCATCTTTAATGTCATACCACATTATGTAACCAACATAAGCTCAGTTGACATTTAATAAAACCATCATTGGAGAGGAAAATGCTGGCCTCAGTTGTTTCCTAAGTGAGGGCTTTACATTGTAATTTATATAGATGAAAATTAGATGTCTACAATTTGATATATAGTGGTATTGACAGGACAGTAAAACTTGGGCTATGCACACTTATACTTGTCAAAAACATTTTTTTTGCTTAACATTTAGATGTTGAGAACAGTTATTTTAAGTACAGAGTAAAGGCTGCATTTAAAATTACAAAATTTTACTGTGAAATCAATTCATTCCAGTGGAACTGACACGATTACAGGATTGTCTCATGGGAACAAAATAAATCTGAGCATATTTTTCATCTTGACTTAAACTTTATGAAGCTGTCTTGACAATGTTGACCACTGAGGGTAACAGAGAATTGGAGAGTCTGACATGGATGCTTTCATAGCTTATTGATTGATTGATTGATACTATTCCCTGAAGGGAAATATTAGCATGGTAGCAGCATCCATTTATATTTAACCTTCTCTCTCCTTATATAAATGGCTTCACAAAAGAGAAATGGTTTGCAGACAGTTCTGACAGAACACCTTTGTCCCCCTTCAGTTGCTCTTTATTGAATGACACAATGTTGTGTCTGCTTATCAAAATGCCAAGAGGGAGTAAACTTCACAGTACAGAGAAATTAGAAAGCAGCTCAGAGTGCTATTGTGACCTAAAAATGCTAATCTGACTGGCTAGCTTGCTAGCAGTGGATTAAAACCTTTCACTAATTTTCAAATCTATTTCGTATGAAAGTCTGCTGCTTGCAAGTCGATACCCACATTCCATCATGCACCTGAAATGTGAATGCCTACAGACTGACATTTTCTAATGTCAGAGATCACTATGAAAAAGCCCTGAAATATTCCACGGGTGTCCCCTGGCACACATCTGCCCTCTGCCTTCACATTCTCCTATGCAGTATTAACTCCTGGCGTTTATACTGATGCCTTTCAATATTGATATGACAGCATCTTGACAGACTTGTCAATTAACTTGGAAGACTTCAAACAAAAGATCTGGTGAAAAGCTCTCGAATGACCTTCCTCCCACCGGGGGAAATTAATGCTACATGGAGTATTTTCTCCAGGATCTGATTACAAAGGGGAGATAGGATTTCAAATAACACACCTGCCACTCAGGTTTAGTGAACAATACAGCTTTTCCCCAGACTGACATCAAATGCTTTTTAAGGTGATCACAGGGGATTTGTCCTAATCCAGATATTTTCCATGTCATGGTTTGGGAAATATGGGAGACATCCATTATTGAAAGTGAATTAACAACAACAATGGAGGATACATTTGAGTATTCAGCCTTTCTGACAGTGTGGGTAGATGCTTTCCGATAGCCTCACTTCTTTACTGAAACACTAGGATGTCAATGAGACAGAATATGGAGAGACACTACTGGCAACATTAACAATCAGACTATGCAGTTTGAGGTATGTGGAGCACAACGTGTCTAGGCTAATAAATGTGTTTTGTGATAATTAACATTAACATTCTAAGCATTAATGTAGTGCACATAATATGCATTGGGCTGCTTATATAGCATTCAAATACAAAGAAAATGATGATGATGAGAATCTTATTTCAAGGTCCACGTACTAACTTCATTTACATGGTCTTCATCAGCGATAATAGTTGTCGACTTGTATGCTTATTGTTATTTTTGGGGCATTTTATATATTCATTAGATATTTACATTAGCAGACATTGCAGGTAAGAAGGAAGTGAGAAGAGAGAAGGTGGATGACAAGCAACAAAGGTCCTCAAACCTCAAACCAGGGAGGGGTTCATGGATGTAACTGACTAAGCCATGGGATCTGCTCACAGACAATTGTATATTAAATGCTTTCTCTATTCAAAGATGATCTTTGGTGTCAGATGTGAATGTCCTCCTAGATGTTTCTCCAGCAATCCACTCATCCTGGTTGATGACCTTTGACCTTCTCCCAGTCAATGCTGTGACATGTTTTGGTCTAGTTCTCACAGATAGCTGATGCTACCGGTGTTGATTCAGTCTCTTTTCCAGGGTCCGTGCTGTCACAGTACAGATGTGATGCAGCCCAGTGTCAATGCCATCAGTGTGCCCTTTATGGGCCCTATTTTTGTGGAGGCTGTATTTCCCTGACACTCTCTTTGCTCATCTGTGTGGTAATTTGGTGCCAAGCACAGAGCGCATGGTGCACAGGTAGGAGGAGAGGCGCAGACAAGTGGGAGGTTCATTCAAATGAAGCAGTGCAAAGCCAGTTGTTATATTTTGGTTGAAAATTGGTTGTAGATGTTGTGCAGAAAACAAACGTCTCATGTCTATTTCTGCTGCCACCATTTTATCAAGAGGATCAAACTAAATACTTCATGCAGATGTGCTGCAATAAAAGATTAATGCTTAAAATGCAAATAAGTTTCTTAAGTTAAACACTCTCCAACCAAAATCAGCACAGAAAATAACATTAATGTGGTTAAAGCAGGTCTGCATTGATTTATAAATGAATGTGGGTGATTCTTACAGTCTATGTTGTCCACAGCTGTTTATATTGTATGAATAGCTTTTTCCTTCAGTTCTTTAAATCCCTTCAGCATCTGAAGGCAGCAGGACTGATATGTTGATAAATCCACGGCCCCTGAGAAGTTTCATGCCGGAGCACAGTGCTATTACGCAAGGCCATTCACTGTGTTTACCTTCATTAAATTACCTGAAAATGAAACCAGGCTGCTACAGAATAACCACACACGTCTAGACACATCTGGTCGGTCATAAATTGATATTCTGCCTTTTTATGAAGGGGATGTCCTCTTCTCCAACTTTCTTTTTAGCAAAAGTAGTGTCTCATGTTTTATTCTGAAACGCACTGCTGTGCAAACCCTATTGTGTAACATTAATTAATTGACTATTTACAAGGTGAGATACAGTGTCAGTCTGATGCAATCATATAAATGACTTCACCAAATATATATTTCTATTTTTCATTTTTAGCTTTATTATAGTAACTAACTGATGAAAAAATCCATCTGCCTATGTATTAATATGGAAAATAAGGGGCCGCTTATGCTCACAAAGAGAAGTAGTTTGTATTACGTGTGGCTTGACTTCGTCACAAAATCAAATGAGTTTATAGTTGTTATGAATGGCCTCACTTGAAGGCGGAGGGAGCCAACTGTGATATAGGGGAAGATGCGATATCATCACAGGGATAACGACACATTTTCAGACTCTCCTGCAAGGCATTCACAATGTTGCACTCAGTTGCTCACTTGAAAATGGGAGGAAATGATCGTGTAAGGAATGAAAAAGAGAGCTTGAGAAAAAAGTGCACATCCTGGCTCTTTTCTCCTTTCTCACTTCCACACACCTGGCCAACCACAGTATTAAGTGGTGGCATGAATGTTGGATTGTTGGTTTTGGAAAGTTACAGAAACTGTAAGTGCTAAGAGTTCGTGAAGAGAAGACTCTGGTTTCCAGTTCCTTGACAGTCCAGCTACTTCAGAGAGTCTCATTGGGATGTGGACTGGAGATGGGACTTCTTGGAGACAGTGACCTGAGATGCTCCTTGGACATGCTGTACCTCAGTTGTTCTGTTGTTGTTCTGCTCTTTTGTATTGTAAGTGGTGGTAAAAGATATTGGTCCATATGAGTGTGTTTCATTTACACTGTGATCTTTATGCTTTCCTTAATATATTACATTTTTCCTGGTGTATGTGAAGATACTGTTATTGACAAATATCAATAACTGGGAGCTTCAATCCATCAATCCGCCCATGCATGTGTTTGTTTCCACAGTGACACGACACTCACCCCATTGTGACAGGGAAACCAAACAACCAACCACTCTGATGTGTTTGCAGCTTCATTCAAACTCTGATCAATTTGATATCACAGTCCAACATTAATTCAACCCTGGGATAGATTGACTGCTATTCAGCGGCGTCTGCTCTACTTATCAGGGCTGCCACCTTCCTTCCAAGGAATATGAGAATGCTAAGGTAGAGATGATGAAGCATCTGAAAGAGCTCCATAAATTCAGCTTCTTTAAAAGGAAGCGCTTCTATCATTCAGGGAGATTTAGTGTATAAGTAAGAGCCCTGCTTTTTTTTTTTTTTACCAATGTTCTCAGCGTTGCCAAAGTCAATGTCTAAACAGCCTGTTCATCAGACTCATCAAAGAGCTATCTTTCCACAGAAGCCTGTGTTTGACTGCATCTGTTAAATCAACAGGAAATGCCTCCCAGTAGTCTATTGATTGCAGAGTCCATTCATCATTTACTTTTTTTTTATAGTAACAAATCAATCATCAAAGTGCTGGAAAGAGAAACTAAACAATTTCACTGCCCTCTATTATCAGATGACTTCATCATTTTGGAATTTGAAGGATTTCAATTTTATATTGAATTTATGATACATCCACACAAATGAAACTCATATAATTAAGGTGTTTGTTGATTCAACATATGAACAGATATCTGATATTAGTTTGTTTTTTTGTTTTGTTTTTTCACCACAGCTTATAATACATTGAAAAGGTCACACTGTGTATTGCTTTAACCGTGCATCTTTGTGAGTGTACACAAGATAAACAAAACAGGGACGGGACCTGTTAGCCTTTACCCCCATAACCAGGATTTCCATGTTGTCACTATTTAACTGTAAAAGATTACAAGACATCCACTTATGAATATCCTTAATATATTCTGATAGTGTCTCAAATAGGGCTCAGGTTACTAGGGGACAGGGAAACATATAGTTGCATATCATCAGCATAATTATTGTAACACACATTGTGTTCTTGTTGTCCCAGAAGTACAAACTAAACAATAATGGGCCAAAAATTGGTCCCTGGGGAGCACTGCATGAGATTAAAAAAAAACAAAAAAACAATGGAGCTAAAATTGGAGCTAAAATTCCCAAGACAAACCCTAAAATCACATCCTTGAAGGTATGATAAAAACTAGTCCAGTGCTGACTCAGATAGGTCAACCCACCTCTCAGGTTCTCCATTAAAATATCATGGTCGGTATTGTCAAATGCTGCTCTTAGATCCAATAATACTAAGATAGAAACACTAACATTGTCATTTATTCTTAAGTCATTAATTACTTTGACCAAGGCTGTGTCTGTACTATGGTTGGGGTGAAAACTGGATTGATAGAGATCCTTTATCTTGTTGGTTGCCAGGTGATTTATTAACTGTTTGTTGATGACTTTTTCAATAATTTTGCTTAGGAACAAGAGGTTAGAGATTGGTCTGTAGTTATAAATGGATATAGATGGATCTAGAGTGGGCTTCTTTGAAAGTGGTTTAACAACAGAAGATTTGAGTGAGCTAGGAAAAATTCCAGATTGTAAAGAGGTGTTTGCAGTGGTTAAAATATCCTGGAAATATGGAAATAAAATCACTTGGAATTGAAGTTAGATTTTTGTACAAATCAAGATGCTCTAGAAGACGTTTATACCATTTATGCTCAGCCCTTTTGTAGTCCCCTTTCTTCCTCCTTATCAGTTCACTTTGATTTCAACAGGAGCAATATGATCTAAAACCAGTTTATTACCTTGATTAAAGGCAATTACCATGTCATCACAGAATGATATATTAGATGATATAACATTACAGAATTTAGTTAGCATGCAGGTACCATTTCTATACAGTTTTGACTGAATTGACCCTTATATAATCAAGATTGATTTAGAAAAAGTTGCAGTAATGGTCTGATAAAACAACGTCAAGTGCTGACACGGAAAGGACATTAACTCCTTTGAGCGTAATTAAGCCTGAGGTATGGCCCAGGTTATGAATGGGTCCAGATACATGCTGAGAGAAACCAAAGGCAACCCAACAGGTTGTAGACTCCAGTGTTATTTTCTACATGGATATTAAAGTCACCAGAAATCAATATAAAACCAAAATCTAAGCAAATTTGGGACAACAGCTCATTGAAAGCATCAATAAAAGCGCTAGTTGCTTTTGGCAGTCGATACACTATGATTAATAAGACAAGGTTACGCATTTCAATGTCAGTGCAAGATATTCAAATGAAGTGTACTCACCAAAAATGAGTTACTTGCATAAAAACATACCAGACAAGAGTGCTGTTACACCTCCATCTCTCCTATCTCTAGACCTAAAAGACCTCATAGACCTAAAAACATTTAAGAAGTTAAATTTGGTGATGATGCCTCTGTTAGTGTACAACTACCGCTAGACTCCAGTTTCAAGTTTCAGTTATGATCTGTAATTAGGTCATTAACCAGCAAAGCCTCTCACATTTAATGAAGCAAAATTTAAATTAAAGTTGTCTCATTCAGCCCAGTAGCTGAGACTGCAGTCTGTGAGGGATAAGTATTAATCTGAGTCAGATTTTGATGTGTGCAGGTTTCTGTGTAATAAAATGGGATTGCCTACCTTCAACAACTAGAATAGGATACGTCTGTGGGTCACTAGGGTAAGGGAAATTATTGGTGCAGCCTATTCTCCCAACACATCATAGGGACTGAAAACGGAGGACAATGTTTTTGGTTAGCAGTCTAGTGCCTCTGTGGTTTGGTTTAAGGTTATCTTTCTTGAACAGGCCATTGGTGAGCACTGAAGAGACGACTAAAATTTTCACAACTTTTCCTCTGAGAGGCAATTGGGCCTGATAGAATATAGAGCTTTCCAAGGCTCTGAATAGTATCAGTTAGTGTCTCATAGTCCTCATAGTCCTGTTGGAGCTTAATTGACTGCTTAAGCCTAATATCATTTGTGCCCTCATGAACAATAATAGTATGGGCAGTTGGGTGGACGTCAGTAAGAACAGGGATGAGTTTAACCATATCGGCGCGGCCTGCAGTATGTAATTCCATTAGGAATTTCCACAAACCTGATGATGTAGTCAACTAAGAGAAACTCACAGGAGCCCATCAAGGCTGGGGACAACATTCTTCGTAACACCATTCCAAGCGATGACCACAGTTGTGCCCACTGCAGGAACGGCAGTCTGCCAGCCCCAGACCAAAGCGGCGTGGTTCGCGTCAGGGGTCATTTCTATGGCTTGCCCAGAAAGGTGAGGGTACTTGCCCTCCGGGGATGCTGAACAGGAGATGGCAAAACATTCTAGTTTCTGGAAAAATGAACACAAGTTGTTACAGCAAGTCACATGGGTTCAACAATCTTGTTGATCATTTTGGTACTTTTCAAGGTTGCCTGTAATGTTTGCTCTTGTTTATTTGATACAGCGCAGTGGTTTCACAGCTAGCTGTAAAATGAAAATTGGAGGAAGTCATTATATAAGCCATAATCTTGACAGTTAATAGTTTGCACTGAATAGTTCTGCTATTACAAAGCACTTGGCTGCAGCCTGCTAAAGTGTTTTTAGAAATTTTAATCATTGTTTTCCTTCCATTTCTTTCTCTCTGTCTTAAGCGAGGGTGTGTGGAATACTGCTACAATTGACCAGGATGCCCACTGTCCACACTTTTCAGATTAACACTCTGCTACTGATTGCCATAGTAATGTGGGATTTTTTTGTTTGCTATAAAGATAGTAATCATGTCTATAAAAAAAAATTATACTTCAATTTAACCTGCCGTAAAATGTGTTTTTGTGAGTATTTTTTGTAGATCCCTCTACTTACAGACTTACCTGTCAGATATTTCAGAGATTTCCAGCGTGATATGGACACAGTTGTGATACAGAAACACAGCCACATAATGACACAGACATACAGTGTGTGAGCTGGCTGAAGTGAGTCCACAGACCCTTATCACCCTGGAGCTAACCCCCCAGCCATATCTGAAGCTCGCTGCTTTTATAGCATTTTTCTGCAAACTGTCCAATTCAAGCCTTTACTCTGGCATCAAAGTAAAGAGAGAAAACATTAAAGTGTAATAGAGAGCAAAATGTCAACACTTTCATTCTCTATTGGCTTCCTATCTCATTTCCCACCTCTGCAAAGATTCTGCTGAGTCTGCAAAGGTTGATTAATCCACACATGACGGCCCTCCTGTTTCCAAGCTTCACTGTGGCCTGCTCCACAATATCTGCCTGGCTTTTAATAATTAAATTCAATGTTCTTTTTACAAGCCTCCCTATAGATAGAGGCTTGACTCCCACTGCTGTCACACATGAAGGCCCTGGCAAAAAGGAGAAGGTTGCGTTGGAGCAAACCGCTTACCACGTGGTGCTCTTCCGCTCCACAGTGCTGATCCTGTAAATTCACCATACGGGATGAAAGAAATGTCCTGTTCAAGGATACATTTAAATTCTCATTTAAATCTTGGATGAGGCATGAGCTGCAATCAGTCAAATTAAACTGGGCTCTAACATATTTGAATGTGTTCTTTTCACAGGAACATATTACTAGACAATAACAGTGATTATGTTCAATGAGAACTTTTACAGTATATGTGCACAGCAACAACAGAATGGGTAAGATCACAGTTATGGCAGATAGTTAAAAAAAAGTTATAAAAGTATGGTTGAACCCACATTAATTAATTTTCTGGGCCACTTGAGGGCATTGCAACCAGCTTGTAAGAAAACACTGACATATCAATTTATGAAGTTGTAATGGCAAACATGTTAGCAATAATGAAACAGTAAATATTTGGTTCTAAAGCTACTAAAAGCTCCATTATGTCGCTAGCAAGTCGCTAATTTTGTCTGTCTGCCATTTGCTGTAGAGTTGGGTGATACTTCTTTGTATGTTTGTCACAATGAGTGACTCATTTCATCGTACATGTCATTGTAAGATGCATTGTTTAGTAATGTTTGAGCAACTTTAAGGCAAAAGTTTGATGCCGCGTCATGACAGACTTCAGACCGCCACTTCAGGCCATTAAAGAACCATGAAAAAAAACTAAAGTAGCAGGATATCATTACTTTTTCTTGTTCTTTGCACAAAATGCTAACTTCTCAAATACATCTGAACATGTTCAAACCGATCTGAAATATTAGAGTGGACACTGCAAACAACACATGGAAGAACCTTAGCATCAACTTTAGCAACAAAAGCTACAGAACAGACAGATGTTTATGGGCATGCAAGTTGAGCCGACGTCAGCTCACAAAAATGTCACAAACAAAATGTTCATAAACTTGCAAACTTCTTGACCATGTTTAGCATAGATATCTGACATAATAACATTATATTAATAACAGAAAATCATAATATGTCTCCTTTTAAACCATATCGTTTGATAAATTGTAATTTCTACCAGTTTATGGAGGTAAATAAAAAAACATAAATGTCTATACTTAAGTTTATGGCAATTCATCCAACAGTTTTCAAGGCATTACGATCTGTAACCAAAATATTTCAACCTGCACCATTAACTACAGGTCAGTGCTTCAATATGACCTACAGACTCCCAGTTGAAAGTCAGACACACTACACTGCTCCCACCACCCTGACCTCCATACCTTTACTTTCCTCCTTACTATACACCATGCACACTAGTTCCTGCATTGGCACTGGATGTTGGTAATGGACATAAACTGTGAAATGTGGACACTGGCCTGTATATAACTAACAGTTTGGAAACAATTGGCTGTCAAAGAGGGGACAAAACCTATGAGAATAACAACTTCATAAATGAAAATGACTCGTGTAGTAGCTTGTGTGTATGTGTATCTGTGCTTGTATAAATCCATGCGTGTGTTTTTAAAAAGTGTAACTTGTTGGTTTTAATGAGTCATCTGTCTTGTCAAGGAGCCTTTTAGGAAAACTCCAGCACTAGTTTGTTGCTTGTTTGAAAAGAATGTAAGTTCAAACATCAAGCCTTGATCCGCCCTTTACAGGAGCCTTTGCATTTCTTCTCAGATGGAAAACTGCCCTGGTTAGCTAAGGTTCAAACAACAAGCAAAGTCAGCTTGAAAACTGTCTCAAGAGTATTTGAAACATTTATTGCTGTGTTAATTCTTCCTTTAAATTCTTTAATGTTTCATTACAAGAAGACACTCTTCACAGTCCTCTAAAGATTTGTTAGAATGCTTCCCAGGAAACAATACTGGGTTCTTTTTAAAAGTCAAACCAAAAGTATTGAACTGCTGTGTCTCTGGTGCTTTTACTTTCATCCCTCTAAAACTGGAGGATGACATGGACATGGCACCCTATCTGAAAAACAAGAGCCTATCCACTAATGGAGCTTTAAGTGGATTAGATGTTCCTTCATCACTTCAGTGAAGGTCAGTCCTCAACGTCCCAGGGCAAGAGGGATTAAGTTTGTTTCTATACTTCCAGTCAGTGGCCCTGCTGCTGCTAGATGTAGACTGATAAATGAGACTGGTTTTGTCCTTTTTTATTAAAAAATGATGTGGTGCAGTCATCCACCTCAGGTATGATGGATGTGATGCATCTTGATTAAGTATATTTACTAGCTTATAGGACCAGGGTGTAGCAGATTTAGTAGCTTAACTATAACTACAATGTTTCTCAGAATGGTATGAAAATCACTTTTATGACACTAAAACTTGTTTGAAATAGGTAATCCATAATGATTGACATGAACCTTGATTTAATATTTGTCAAAAATTTTCACTGTTTGGTAATGTGGCTGAAAGTGTGGACTGATTTGAACATGTCCAGGTGTGATGGTGCATTTAAGTGCTGTTAAGAAGCTAATAATGAGACCTCAAAAAAATTACAGGTGTAGTCCAGAAATTTACAGTTGCACTGTCATAAAGTTGGCAGACGTGCAGAAGACATACTGTCTTTAAAAAAGAATATCCAAACCCCCCAAAACACAGGATCATACACTTGTATACCATAATGCAACTTGATAGCGTCTTTCATTAGATTCTCCATGACTGGTAGGCACTAAAGACTGTATATAAAGATGGATGTAGTGAAGTGTGATGTCACCCTTCACATCACTCTTCACGCCGTTGCCTTTTACGTTGCACTACCTCGGACCAAAGCAAATGTTAATTTATTGAGAACATACATACATGGGAACACCAAGTAGTACACACTTGGGCTAGTAATAGCTACTTAAGCTAAATTGTGTTAACAGGTCAGGTATCGTAATCGTAAAGCTCCTAAAATCACTCATAGCTTTCAGGCAGCCAGTGGAGAGATTTTCGTATGGGGGTGATACTGTATCTGCACTCAGTTCAATTTTGGTGAGCATCTTGACTGCAGGTGTAGATGTTTGATCAGATTCTTAGATGATATGTTTTTGTTTCTATATTGTCTGTGATCTTTCATTTTAAATGTCAGTACAGCTGATCTAACAGCACATTTGCACATCTGTTTTTTTCTTTTGTCTTAATACTGTGATCATAAAATTTGGTCAAAAAAGATCAAAAAGTTTGTTGATGACTGCTGGTCATCAAATTTCACACTCGTACCACTAGCTGACAACATAAACAGAAAAATATATAAACAAGTGCATCTCTATCACGAATTCTACTTTATTAAAACAGGATCACTCTTACTATACATAGAAACATGTTAGACCTAGTTTTGCTGTGCATATCTGAAGGTCAGTGTAAACAATATATGAGATGTCTGATTAAAATTCATTTTAAGTCAACTGCCAAACAATGCAGGCATTAATATATATTTCCTTTGGAATTTTGTGCATCAGATGCGCTGTTCTAGCAAAAATAGACCCAAAATAGACCCCCTTTTATACTTGCAATAACTGATTTTTGGCCACTTGGGGGCAGCAGAAAGAAGTTGAAAACAGCATTGATATATAATCACTTTTTAAGTTGAATATTTTGTATTAAAAATAAGCAAATGTGCATTGTGTTTATACTAAGCAGTCTGACTTTTCTTTACAATGATGTCTACTTGCAATAATATGTTTCTTGTAGGCACATATTCTGACACCTTTTCTCTTTCTATGAGGTACAGTACAGCTTCAATTAAGTTTGTTACTTTTATGAAGCATAGGTTAGCTTAATTCTGGGCCCTGAGTGGTAATTTTGCTGCTCAACTGTTTTCAGTTCAGGTACCTTACTTAATTATATTCTCAAGAGTTTTTCAAGCTTCTCAAACTAATTCAAAAATTATTTATTTCAACCTTAATATAGTATTAGCAGACAGTGTATTCCAGTGGTAACCTTTAACAGGTTATTTCCCAGCTTAATTGACAAAATATTGCCTCTGGGAGAGGGTGCTGAAGAATATCCATACAATACAAAGCAGCTATCTGCTGCATATGATGAGTTGCCACCTCTTTTTTCTCTTTTTTATTATGGCCCCACAAATTTTGTTAATAACATAATCGTCTGTCAGTAAGCTTTTTCCAATCAAAGAGGAGATGAGTCGTGGACTCTCCTTACAATCACTGAAAGGAATATTTTCAAATCTATATTTTTTCATGCTATGGGATTCTGAAGCCTCACACTGATGGTGATATCTTACTAGTGATCCAGTGATATTCCATGTCTGTATTCAGCATGTTTCAGGGGAAGAAACACCTTAAAGTGTTCTACTTTCCATTTCTACAGTGGAGGATTATAGAGAAACAACTTTCTAATTACTTAAAGGTTAGTGTCAAGTTTTTGTGTCAGTACCTCAAATAGAAAAGAAAAGATACATTTTAGAATTTTAGAGTAGCTTTTTGGCAACACTTAACAAAAGAACAGAGAAATGTCACCACATATGAGACAGAGATACCAATTTGTCAAAAATACAAGGCAGATATTTCTTTTTGTGTGTTACTGGCCCTATGATTTGTTGTTGAGATTTAATGTGTGCCTGCATACATTACATTTTATCAAAATACATTTGCCATTATTTATTTATATCTTGGGCCACACTTTTTTTTATTCTCCTGTTTCATGCTATTTTAGCTTTTTATCTTGTATTTTATGTTACTTTTAAATCCGATTTATATGTCTTTTTATATTAGTTTTGTGTTTCTGTAATATCTTGTCTTAATGTCTTTTATATCTTAGTAAAATCACTTTGAATTGCCTTGTTGTTGAAAGGTGCTATACAAATAAACAAACTTATCTTGCTTTGAAAAATGGCAGAAACTCAAACACCTCATATATCGATATTTAAGCAACACAGACAGGTACTGCAGGAAACACCTACAAAAAGTCCAAGTTCGAGTTGGCTGCTGGCTACTGTAAAATTGCAGATAGCACTGCCAGGAGTGAGCAGCTCTAGAGTAGCTACTGTGGGTTCTCACAGGTGCTCTCCCCCGCTGCTACTTCTCTCTTTATCCATTCCTCCTTTCTCATTTTCACTAGTTTTTGGTTACTCCTGCCAAGGTTGTTTTATGATGAAACTATTATAATTCACCCTGCCCAGAGTTACAAAGCTCACTGAATAATCAGTTTACTTGAGTGAATATACTATTCTTGCATGACATCAGCAATGTGAATTTGCCCAGGTGATACCTGTGTATATAAAGTTGCAATGGGAACTGGATCAATTGTATGGGAGAAACAACAGTTGAATAAAGGAAATCAAACTGGATTTTATCATGTCAAAGAAATTCCTTGGGGGACATCCAGCATCACAGTGGTTCCCAAACTTTTTAAAACCACTGCACCCCTACATAGTGACTTTTTTATGACACCCCTCACACAGATTTTAGTGCTTTCAGTCTGACTGTACTGAGGACTGAGGTGTATGTGCATTTCTTTGAACACAGACACAAATCTTGTATATCTTTCTGTTACAGTTACCAGAGCAGGCCGAGGGAAAGAGGACAACAAAATAAAAAACAAAATATAGCCCTTTATCACAAAAAGATGAAGAGTTATAGAATGAATTATGCATCACAGATTGATACGATCTAAAAGTGTTGGAGTGTCTGAGGGTGGATAGAACTGGACAAATAATAGTCAGTAGTCAGAGTTTCCTCCACCATTGGAACTGGTCCTTATCAGACAGTGAAACACAGGAAAATGACATTACCACTTCGCTAATGACACTATTACAATGAGTAATGATATAAATATGCAATTAAACAAGCTGCATAACATCAGAGTGGAACACCCTGACTGCTCATAATCAGATTCTTAATAAAAAGTAATAAAAGTACCAATGAATATTGGTCTAACCCTTTTGCAGTCCATTATACTGCAGGATCCTCTCTTCGTCTGTCTATTACTCATGTGTATGAAGACCAGAGTGGCTCCTACCACAGTGCAAGTGGGGAAGGCAGTATCAGGTCATCTCTCCTTGTCCCGCCTGGCAGATAGACTTTGTCAGCCAGCCAGATGGATGAACTCATTTCAGAAGGTCTGATTTCTCTCGCAGGAGTTTACAGTAAATTGGGAGGAAACCAGCAATCTTATCTATCATTTATTTTCCAGATAAACCCAAGAGCACATTTCTCCAGCATCTCCTGCTCCAACTCTGCACTGAGAGAAAGGGAAATATCAGAGTATTGGATTCTCACATCCCTTTCCCTGCCTCCAGTAGAAGGATATTTACTATTGATGGCATGATGGATTGCTTAGGTTGGAATCTGTAGTTAAAAGATTATGAATTATTACCTCTATCTCAACAAAAAAGAGGTTCAGACACTGAAACCATCCATGTGTCTTTCATAGATCACTGACTCCAACTTTAGCATTCAATACACAATGCTAAGGCTACCTACTTTAGCTTATATGTTTACTGGTTTTGTGCTAAGGCTGCCTTCACATAATACGTGGTAGCAGCTAGGCTGAACAGAGGTTGTCTACAGTTGGCTGATATATCCAGAGATGTTAGTGATGATTACAGGGTATAAATGGTATGGCAGCATCTTTGATGGTAGATAAATTTAATCTCATGGTACATGTCATCCAACATTACCAACCCCTCAAGACCAACCCATCTTTTTAGAAACAGTAGACGCAGTTACTCCCTAATAATCCACAGAACCCATAGTCAACACTTTTGAGAAGGAGAAAATAGTAAGTAAAGTCTGTGGATTATCCAGAGTTTATTAAAATGGCATATTTTGAAGTATGCATATTCTGGCAGTGAATATGCATATTTTGGCAGTGAAAGGACTGTCAGTACTGTAATTACTACTCAGAACTAGAATACAAAACCAAACCTAGAGGCCCTGATTGCTGATATGACATGATTGCTTCCTTGAAGCATAAAGTCATATCAGCAACAATATCAGATTTTCATCTTAAATTAAGTTTAAGATTTTTGATCAGCAGAAATCTGATTGGACACCCTTTGAAAAGAAACAGGGTAAAATATTAATTTCAACCATGAGCGCATCATATCACTCTGTCCATGAGCTAGCTCAAAGCTGTTCTGTCAGTGATGCTGATTGAAGGCCTAATGTAAGCCAACACTAGTATCTGTTGTGTGACAATAGGCTTCACACTATACTGTACTGTATATACATACACCAACTCAAATGTGAGAAATACAGACTTGAAACTGCCTGAAAAATGTTTAAAAAAACCATTTGGAGCCACATGGAATCTGATCCTCCACTGATACTCATCATGAACATTTCTTGGCATTTTCTGTCATAATCCTTTAAAATTGCTTAAAACTTAACTTCCTTAACATGTAGACTTCTTTGAATCTTGACTTGACAGTTTCCACAATAGTTTGATGCACAAACTGACATCATTTGAATTCACTGCAGTAAGTGAAGAGGGAAGAATTCAATTACTTTCTAACAAATGAGGGTTCGGTATCAGTAGGGGTGAAAAACAACAACACTGGCTTTCAAATCAATATGACTCCATAGGTCAGTCACTGGTGGCAATTACTTCTTTCCTGCCTATATTAGCGGAAGTGATTCAACTGCAGCTTGTGTTAACACCACATTTTGGCAGAGGACTGGAGATTAGATAGACAACTCTTATTTACGCTGTCTCCTGCCAGACTAAGAAAATCCCCTTTTCTCAGATTCTCAGATCATGATTAGCTGAGACTACTTCTTCTTTTCACCAACTCTGTCTCTTCAGCCATTATTAACAAGATTCAGATCATGACAGGTCCTCATTTGAAGCGTTACTAATCAGGAGTCAGGCCGCTGTGCTTGGAGGCACAAATGTCACATGCAGCAATTTATCAAATGTCAGCTGACTCTGAGTGTAGCTTTCTCCTTTTCATGTTTGTCTGATATGAACCTACTGTATCAATATTATTAATGTGTTTTTTTTTTTTTGTTGAAGTCTTGCAGAATAATGCTGCTCTATCACTCAAAAGATCAGTGCTGGAATAGCTTTTGCAGAAAAAAGTGTTTACACAGCGCTTTCATGTGGTGTCTGCTACAGCAGAATGGGTTTCAAAATGAATGTATTGGCCTCATTTGAATAAAACAGCAAACATGTTACATTTCTGTACAAGGTTTGGCTGAAAAAACTACTGTTATGTCATTTTCCAACACCCACAGGGTGCATGAATGACTTGATTTGGCTAATTTCCTGCCATTATCAGCATCATAAACACAACAGTAATTCTAATGGTGCCATTACTTACACTTCACTTCCTGCATGGATGGAGGTTTTGCTCATTTCCATGTACAAGGGTTTCCCACTGCTGTGATGATACAAGATATTTGTTGATTTGGTTGTTTTTCAAAGTTAACATTTTAGAACAAATGCTGCACAAATATCAAGAGACTTAGCTGAGATCAACGGTGCCAATTTTAAGTTGTGAGGGCCAACGGATGTGCTGTTCAGACAAAACTGCAGAGCAGGAGAATCTGTGTCACCCAAACCAAAAACATGAGACTTTCACATTTAGCTGGGTATGCATATATTTTCAGTTTTTGTTGACATTGTCAGAAAGGTGATAATCCTACTGTATGTTTATCATTGAGGTTGTAGTGGGTGGTGGTGCTGTACTGGAGTGCATTACATTGAAAAGTATTCCTAATGTTTTGCCCCCGTCGTGTATGTTAATGGACTGGACAAAATATTGGGAAGACCATCCAATATAATGCACTCCAGTCCACCACCACCACCCACTATGATGAACACAGAGTAGAATTATCACCTTTCTGACAATGTCAACAAAAACTGCAAATGTTTAAGAATGTAGAATTTATTGTAGAGCTGTTGTATTGGACTGCATAAGATTGCACAGGTGTACCTAATGTGTGAAAGTATGTGTGTGTTGATAAAATCTACCACTAAATTAAATGCACAGTATGTAATTTCAGCCACGAGGGGTCTCAATCAAAACAATAATGAGTATACTATATATACGCAAATAATGAGTATGATGATGGTGTAAAATAGCAAGGGATCATGGGAGTTGTTGTCACCATTGTTAAATAACTGCATTCAATGATTTTGTTTGGCCACTTGGGCAGCAGACCTATCTGAAAACACATCTGACATATCATCACCTTACAAAGTTGCGATTGCGAAAGTGTTAGCAAACAAATTCACATGCTTATGTATTAAGCAGCTGACATGAGATTGATGGATTTTCAGACCAAAACAGTGGACACATTAAAATTCTGACCTGATGACTGCATTAGATGAAAAGTTAGAGGAGCACCAAAGTTATTGCAGTTGAGGGGGACATGAATGTCAATCCATCCAGTAGTCTCCATGACATTTCACTGAACCACAAATGTCAGCCAAATGTCAACCGCATGGTGGTAAAGGAAAGTCTGGACTACCAAAGTCTTCAAAGACTGATTGTCTGTGAATTGTGAATGTATGTACAAAATTTTTCGCCAAGTCTTTTAGTTTAGTTTATTATATATTTCAGTCCAGACCAAAGTGGTGGACAGTGGTGGATATACGGACATTGCCATCCCTTGAGCCATGCTGCTAGCATGACCAAATGTAGATAAAAACACAAACATTAGTGCAGCTTTAATTATTGTTGTAGCTATACTGAGCATGCAAATTTTCCAACAGACCTTTACCGTGACAGAATATTTGCTACAAGTTATTCTGATATAACAGCGAATCCCCAGAATGTCGTGGCATAGTAAAGAGCCTGTAGGATGACCATATATGGCATTTTTTTGATACAGTGTACGTGTGGTCAATTGTTATTCAATGTGGTCGATTGTTATTCAAATTTACATATAAACAATGGACAATATTGCTCCATTTACAATGACCAGCTGTCCTAAACCATGTCATTAAGCCATAAAACTGAACAGCCCATGCTTGAAATTACCCAGTATAAGGTTTGACAGATGTTGATATGTAGCTGGAAATTGCAAACATAAAAGCTGCCAGCTGCATCAATTCAGGTAGCTGCTATTCACTGTACAAATGTTTCCTTGGTAAGGTCAGTCTAATGATAACTGTAGTCTAAGTGGTGGTGCAGGGGATATATACATCCATTTACTGCAGCATTCATTCACTTTGTAGGAGTATTCCAATGGTCTGCATTAGACAGAGCAATAGATGAGAATGATCGCTGACAGTCATTTATTTGTTGCAGAGTGTAGGGATTGCAGATAATGTGACTCGCTTGCATTTCGACAGTAATTACACACAGCATGTGAAATTGAAGGCGGCTGACTAAGATATAACAGCCACTATCTAAAGCCCTTCACTTCGCCTTGATAAATGCCTGGAACCTGTTCGATATCACTCAAAGATTAGTTTTCCAGCTTTTACACCTAAGGCACGGAATGTCCTTTTGCTTCACAGCTGGTGTTGTTGGCGAATTTCAGAGAGAGAGAGAGGGAGAGAGAGAGAAAGAGAGAGAGAGAGAGAGAGAGAGAGAGAGAGAGAGAGAGAGAGAGAGAGAGAGAGAGAGGCCCATCCTGATTCTGAGAATAACTCTGTTAACTTCATGAACAGAGGAAAGTGTGGTTCTCCTGTGTCCTCTGCACATCACTTCTGTTAGCCTGCTGAGAAATCATCTCAGATTTATTTCATACCTTTGGTCTCCATGAATGTTTGATGTAATTACCCTTTGACAAGAGGTCAGAGTATGACTGAGGAATGGATTCAGGTTGAAATGTCAAATTAGATCATGCTGAATGTGTGATGAACGAGGGCAAGGTTACAGAACAAGGACAGAGCTAAAATTGTCTCACAGCGGTGATTGACAGGGAGACGTGTCTCACAGAGATTCATTAAAGTGATTGCTTGTTAACTTTGAAGATCAAATTGCATAAATGGATGAGCATTCATGCATGATTTTGACTTGATGAAGATGAATATGATATTGATATGGTCTAATTCATGAAGAGACGGACAAATGTATTTACACTAAATTTAGAATATAGAATTTAACAAATTCAGTGAAATTGTTTGTATAGGATAGTACACATTAAAAAAAAATCTGTACCAGTTATGCCTCAACTAATAATGGTTTGGCAGTTGGGTTTCAGGGATATAATAACATTTATTTGATGACATTGTCAATATTATTATCACTAGAAAACCTGAATTGACGGTAATGTGGCTTTTGGATTGGATTCCATTTTGGCACTTAGGAAATGTCAACTGTATCATGTGATATATTATCATCCTGGGTTGCTATTGGCTGCTGTAGATTCTCAAACTGCCAAGAAAACTGCATTTTATGACCATGACAAAGCAGTTGAACCAATAACAGACAAAATCTTGGATGATTCATGACATCCCCTGAATCATTACTGTCAGCTCCTGCTTTCAGGGAGATGGTGCCCATGTGCAAAGAAAAATATCGATAAAAAAATCAGTCATCCCACATGCCTAGTTTTAGTTGCCATAGTTTTCTTGTCATTTTAACATTTAGTGTGTGTGTGCGTGTGTGTGTGTGTGTGTGTGTGTGTATAAGGACAGAATCAAGGCACAGAAAGGTTGCATATAGAATCAGTGGTCAGAGGGGCAGTAGAGGGCAGACCAGAGGATAGATTGCACTTTGTATCAGTGTGTTTGTGTATGTGTGTTATTTATTTAGTAGTCTTGTGGCCTGAGGGAAAAACCTGTTCCTCAGCCTGCTGGTGCATGATTTGAGAGTCCTGTACCTCTTACCTGAGGGCGACAGGGAGAACGGGCTGGTGTGTGGATGTGGTGGGTCCTTAATGACCATCATGGTCTTGCTGAGGCACCGCTGGGTATACAGCTCCTGCTGTGCTGGGTGTGATGAGCCGGGCTGTGGGTACCACCCTCCCAGGCACCTTGCGGTCCATGCCGGTTCAGCCATACCAGGTGGTGAAGCAACCTGTCAGAAGGATCTCTATGGTTCCCCGATAGAAATCCCTGAGGATTTTGGGCCTCAGGCCAAATATCTGTGAAATGTGAGGTTAGCCTCTCCAGCTTTTAGCAGTCTGGATGGTCACTTTATTCTCACAGTTTTAGAGTAAATGTATGTCATGTCCTGCTACACTCCATTAGTCTTCTCTATGTAGTCTCTATATTACACACATAATTTCTTCATTTAAGTCAAACTCTGCAAGTCAGCCGATAAATCAGAGTGAGAGATTTTGAGTCGCAGCTGTGGTGGCCTGACATGACAACACAATCAAACACTTTATAACAAAAATTAATTACCGCAATATCAAAATGACAGTACAGTCTGGGAGGAGAGTCAAGGATTCAAACCCCAAATCACTACAGCAGAACATTTTAATTGTCACACAACTTTAGTGGATGAATGCATTTGAAGCAGCCTTGGCATTGATTCTACAGTCTCTGAACTCTATTGGAGGGATGACCACCATTCTTCAAAAAGATAATCCCTCAGGTGGCGTTTTGATGACGGTGGTAGAGAGCGCTGTCTAACATGTCAGTCCAAAATCTCCCGTAAGTAGACAACTTGGTTGAAATCTGGTGACTGTGAAGGCCATAACATATGATTCACATCATTTTCATCCTCATCAAACCATTCAGTGACCCTTCGTGTCCTGTGAATCAGGGCATTGTCATCCTGGAAGAGACCACGGCCATCAGGATAGAAATGTTTCATCATGGGATAAAGGTAATGACTCAGAACATTGATGGACTGATTTGCAGTGACCCTTCCCTCAAAGTGGACCCAAACCATGCTAGCAGAATGCCCCCCACAGCATAACAGAGCCATCAGATCCACTCACTGTAGAGGTCAAGCTTTCAGGCCTGTACCGGTTTTTCTTTTAATTTGTCACCTGTCTGTGCATGCCTGTTAGTGAACCTTTCTCAGAAAAAAAAAAAAGACAAGATTAAAAACACAAATGACACATTTGAATACTCAAAGTGAGATAGAGTCTCTTGTTTAAGAGATAGAATCAAACAAAAACAAATACAAAGCATTGCTGCTAAAAATAAGCTGTAAATATGGACAGAATAGATGAATAGCAGGAATGAACTGAATAACAACTGTAAACGCTCCGTTAATCTCATTATCAGAAGGAGACACCTTCACCTGATATGAATTGCTAATTTGAAACCAGAGGTGCTGCTGATGTTTCTGCAGATAAGCAGCAGCAGCGTGTAATTTGTTTGCCTATGTGATTATATTTATCCTGCTCTAATGCTAAATGATTCAGTGACTATTTGATATGGGACCGAGCCCGGTGCGCTGATTGATCTCAGAAATGGAAAATGGAATCGTCTCCCTGTGAATAAAGCCGCTCAAGTCCATTCATTAGCGTTCATTCTCTGGTGTGTGCCGTTGTCTCTGCGGTACATCACAGGGCTGTTAAGACTTCTGAATCACACTGTGTTTACTGCACCGCCTGAGAAATGATATGATTACAGGCCAAAAACTAGCCCCTCGTGGCCACTCAAGTTTCAATGTGCCCCCGCTGCGGGTACAATAGATGGGCTGCGAGAGAGAAAAAGAGCTTTCACAAAAGAGCAGACGCTTGCTAATGTATTCAACTTACAAATGGCAAAAGCGGCCAGACGATCGTGCCAACAGGTGTAAAAAGCCTCAGCTGATCAGAAATTCAACCACTTACAGAATAATTATTGTAGCCGAGCTAAGAAGCACCATCTGGTTTGTTCAGTATCACCTGCGTTAGCTGTTGGCCTCTTGAAACTTCTCTGTGGAGCTTATGGTTGATGAGAAACATAATATTTAGCACACGCTGTGATGGGAACAGACAACATTAGCACAAATATTGCTGCTAATCATCAGCGGAACGCCTTGAATGTAAATGCAATCAGTGTAGAAGCCTGAAACAGTCTGTGGAGTGAGACTCGTAACCTAGATTTGTTGGATATTTCTCAGAAATCCGAACTGTGTCATCATCGACATGAAACATTTAACCAAGCTGGAAAAAACATCTGTTGTACAAGATGCATGATTCAACTGGCTAAGTATAGCCAAAGAGGTAGTTGTAATATTTATGAGAACGTGTGCTAAATCTCTGGGCCGGTGCAACTGCAGTCGGGGGGTTGGGGGGTGGGAGTAGGGGTGGGGGTACACGCAAATACTCATGCACGCATGTACATTGCTCTAATGGAGGGCTCTTAACCAAAGTATGGGTTTTCGTAACTGGCAGCACAGACAGCTCTCTCGTGACATGATGAAATATTGCAAAAACATATTTAGTTTAAATATGTATTTTTCCAATGAATCTTTTTTTTAAGGATTTCCTGTTTACTACAAGCAAACAAGGGATGTAATCAGATCGGAATACATTTTCTGGAAGGAAGAAGTGCAAGGAGTGATATTTTGACCTTTTTGTCTCCCCCCACTGACCTGTATAACACGATTTGCCACAAATGTTGCACCCCTTTTTCTCAGAGTAATGACTCAGTCGAATCAGAACTCATACACATTTACCACATGTTGCTCTGGATATCGGGATCAAGGATAGATGTCCATAATATTGTCTGGAAATCATATTAAAATGGTGCTCCTTGTAACTTCAGATCTTATCTCCTAATCAGATGTTATTATAGATATTTAGACATTCAGTGAGATTCATTCTCAATAACTGTTGCTGAGCCACTCGACAAAAGATGACAAACTGAAATTAGGGACTGTCTCAATTTTCAGTTTTTTTGTCACTTCAAACCAGCTTTACTTTAATTAGAACCTTGTCCCTTTGCATGCAATCCTCCAATTTGTATGCATGTATTTATGCCCCAGTGAGCTATTATGGACACATTTTTAGTCCGAATGGGAGGAGGGAGAAGAATAGAACAACTCAGTAACAGATCCTAAATCAGCTTAATCTGTTCATGCCTAAAGGTTCATTTTTTGGGCATGTATTATAAGTGACAAGATGTTTCTTCTCAGTTTATGTATACAGTCAGATGAAGAAGTGCAGGTTTCCTCTGTCTGCAGCACACAAGGATTGAGTAAGAGCACAATGGCCAGTTTTGTGGCACTTGACCCAAAGGATTACATTGCAGCCTGTTTTGCGGCTGCCGGCGGCAGCACTGTTGTTCAATACTGGACCAATTTCAAAAAATGTTGTGCCCATTAGTCACTTAGACACAAAAAGATGGGAATATCGGGTCCAGGTTGGAAAATACCAAAGTTTCCCTTTAAACAATTAACTTGTAATCTGTGAACAGGTAGAGGAGCTTGAGCGCAAGATGGAGTTGAAGCCAAAGCCTCTGTTCACTCAGTCGCTAAATTTAGTAGGGAAGCTCTTCAAGTTAAAAATGCTGAAAGAGGCTGTCCTGCACAGCTGTGTCCAGAGATTTTTAAAACATTATCATGATGAAGAGTCTCTACAGTGCCTTTGCCAGCTGCTTTGTCTTATAGGCAAAGAGCTGGAGCTTATCGTGGCTAGACGGATATTTTGACAGAAGGGATGGGATTGTAAGAGCACTTTGAGAGCATGATGGATCTGAGAGGATCCTAAACAGGACTTTGTGAAAGTTGGGCATCCAGATGGCAGCACCAAGAATAAATCTTGAGCCCTGCAGCCTCCCTCAAGAATCATCAAGCATGCAACCAAAATCCCCAGCACCACTCCAACCCAACTCTCCTTTATACTCTCACAGGAAAAAGAAACTCCATCACCAGATAGCCCCAATCAGATAACCACTTCAGAGCACCTCTGGCCAAAAAGAAAACTTACAAAAACTCTTTTATTCCCACTGCAATATCCATTTAAACAAGGCCAAATAGTCTGTTACTACTTTTTGATGCAGCTTTGCACACCTGCTCTTATTTATTTGTGTAATTTTATGTGAGTCTTTTACAGCCCAACAGAACTTATTTTCATTTGCAAAACATTTTTCCTCATCCAGTCCAGTTATATCGTACCTGTGTGTGCAAGGATCATAAAAACAAATGCTGTGCTGGAGTTAGTTATGCAGATCATTGCAAACGTACTGAGAGCTGTACACAAGCCAGAGTGCTGCCAGAGCACATTAGTGAACAATCAAAAATCCTCAGTGTCTGCAGCCTCCATTTCAATTTCACATGGAAAACAATGGTGAACAAAGGGGTGTAATACTGCAACCAAACACCAAATATCTTTCATTGCTATGGACAACAAGAGACTGGGATCCAAATGTGTTCAAGCTGTATACAGGCACATAAGTTACAGGTAACATATAGTTGCCATTTTTTTCTGTTCTGTAGTATTCAGAATTGGCAAAGTCCAATATAGTCAGTCAGTTCTTCATATATATACATATATTGAAGGGATTTTGGAGGACGTTTGGCTCGCTTCAAGTCTCCAGTGTCTCCAGTTAAAACTAACAGGACACAGATAGATTGACAAGGCTGCCAAAAAGCCTACTGACGCATGTCTCCATCTGTCAAGTAAACCTTGCAAGTTGTAATGGTCCCTCGTGTCTCCTTGTACCAGTAAGTGTGAGTTTCTAATACATCTGTTGCTTGCTGGTGCAGTGAATGTTGCTTCCTATTCTCTCTGCTCCTCATATCCCTCATAAACATGTTAGTGGTAGTTTTTTTTTTTTTTTTTTTTTTTTTTAAATCAGCAATTCCCTGCTCGGTTTTTTAACAAATCCCTCTTTTAACTTCTAATTAAAAAAATGTCTGTGTCCTCCTGCTGTTGCTTGATCCATTAGTGCAATCCTACAGACATAAGGCCCAATTTACTCAAGTGCTGCACAACATAAAATATACAGAGACCAGTTAATTAAGCCAGTCCTTTTTTGCTATTATTATACGATTGTCCCAACATTAATGTGGTAATGATTTATTTTGTTGTATTTTATATGTTAAAATGGTGTTTTTGTCATTGAAGTTTGCTGTGCAGCACTTTTAACTTCCTCTGAAGTGAAACAACTGCTAGCATCCTTAACGCTGGTGATATATACAGTGACTGACAGTTGACTATACTTCACACTGCCCAAGGTCTGCCTGGCTCTGGTCCTTTCCTCTGTGAGTTCCTGCTGTCCTTGTGCCATGCGTGTCAGCATTCTGTGAGCAATAAATATGCATCTGCACCAATATGACCAAGACCAGCTGCAGCTCGTTTATTACACTCGGTAAGTAGAGCACTTCTACTTCCATCTCTTATGATGCTCAATCAGTTCTCTGCAAAAAATATCTTATCAATTTTTTAACAACAGTACATTATTACCACATCAGTCTGCAAGCGTGCTACGATCCGGCAGCAGGACTCTACAGTGAAATGATTTGACGGTTTGGTTTTTGTGAGCGTGACAAATTTCCAATGTTCCAGGTCGGGTTAAGCGGAATTTCTCCTGCATTATTGAAGAGGACATTTCCTAAATCCTGCTGTCTCTGCAGCATGTACCAGAGGGGAGATTGATGGGCAGGTATTACTAGAGAAGAAACATTTTCATAGATTTTTCCTTCATTTTTTTTTTCTTTTCTGTGAAAGCAATTTGTCAGCTACACCAGGTGACATTTCAGATGACACTGCATCAAACAAAGGCTGGATAAAATGACATTCTACTCTAAATATGATGCCTGCTGTGTGTGTGTGCGAGTGTGTGAACCTTAGTGTTGATTCAGCAGGCTGAGAAAAAAAAAATCCTCACACACATCTAAATTGCATTTGACTTTACAGATGGAATTTAATTTACCCAAACAAATCTACTTCCTCAGGCTTCCTCACACTTTTGACAAAACTTTTAAATGACCAAAAATACATTTGCACCGACAATCAATATCACTCTTGTGAGCTTAATTAATGCAAGCTTCAACTGAAGCAGTTCTCAAGACACCTATCCCTGTGTAGCTTTATCATTAACGTACAGCTAGATATTGTTTTCACTCAAACACCGAGCCATTGATTTCCAAGCACAGACATTGTTTCATAATGTATAAGTCACATTCCTCGGGTGATGAAACTGTAGAGGAAGAGTAAATGATTCAGCAGATAGCCATCGACTCCGATGCTATAATAAACTGTTGGTTTCTGAAAGTGTTCTTATTTTCAATATACAGGTTTAAGTTGAAATGCCACAGAAAAAAATAAAGAACCTGTTGTATAATCAGTAATTTTACTAAATATGGACACAAATACAAGATTGTTTGGCTAGGTGTTATCAGTAATAGAAATAAGAAATCTGCTCATGTTTCAAAACACAAACCACTATCATGTTGCAGCTTTTAAAGAAACCTAAGATACTAAAATACACACTGAAAAGACTTGTGCGCACACTGCTGTTAGCTCAGAGTCATGTTTCTGGTAAGCTGGTGAATGTTGGTCAGCTTACCTCTGTTTCTTCTCCAACAACTCCTGAAGAAATTGTCTGTCTCTTTAGACATTTCTTTAGCTGCCTGCTAGTTGCCTACGAGGGTTGAGAGGAGTGAGACAGAACTAAAGTTGTGGGCTGTACAAACAAAGCAATGACCTGACAGATGTTAAAATGCACCATAGACTTAAAGAACAGGTTCACAATGTTCCAAGTGTGTCTTAAAAACAGTCAGGTGTCCATATTAACACTGAAAGAGGTTCTCCCCCTGTTCATACTGGCTTTTAAAAGATTTTCTTCAAATGTGCTTTCAGTGTAAATGATGGGGGGCCAAAATCAACAGTGTGTCCATGCAGTCATTTTGTTCAAAATTGCATTTAAAAGTTGATGTGAAGCTTATATGCAGTCCGCGTTAGTCATATCAAGTGGATATCTGACACATTTACAGTCTTTTTAGCATCAAATTCCCTCTTTGTGTTTCCTCAGTGTTTGCCTGTTGAGCTGCGGTGGAAGTAACAAGAAGGGACTTTGCCACTAAAAAGACTAACATTGAAAGATATCTACTTGATTTGACTCATTTGGATGGCTGAAGCTTAAAAAACCTTTTTTTTGAAAGCCACATTTTTGCACAGAAGCAGGACTGTGGATTTTGTCTCCCATCATTTCCATTGCAAATGCATTATGAAGGGATCTTCTAATGCTCAGTATGAACAGGAGGAATGATAACAGCAAGAAAAGCATGTTTCAGTATTCATTTGGACTCTTGACTGTTGCTTTAAGACAGACATGAAAAACTGTGAGATTGTGTCCTTTAAGGAGACTTTTTGAATTACACATCCACTGTTTAAAATAATTGCGTATCTGTGCAACTTTAAATTATTCTGGAAATTTATATTTAAAGAAAGACATTGGGGCGGTGTCAATAGAATCATATGCTTCCTGGAGCCAGCACTATCCACCAGTGGTACTCCATCTTAAATGAACATTTTGGAAAATGCACACTTATTTGCTTTCATGCTGAGAGTTAGATGGGAAAACTGATACCAATCTCATGTTGGTAAGATAAGAATTAAGCAAGAGCCAGGAGGCGATTAGCTCAGCTTAGTACAAAAGACTAGAAACAGTTGGAAACTGCTAGTCTGGCTCTGCCCAACAATATCAAAATCCGCTTACCAGGACCTCTTAAGCTCACTCATTAACACATTATATCTCATTTGTTTAATCCATACAAAAAAAGAGTAACTTCAAATAAGCACATATGCCAAAAGGTCTATTCCTTCATTCCCACATTGCTTCAACTTTCAGCCATGATGACCACTGCTTGATCCTTACATATGAATTGATATTATATATATGTTATATACACAAAAATATGCGCAAATGAACATTGTGAAGAGAGGGGTCAAGGTCAAGGGTCAGTCACGATACAGCTACTCCTCTGTTGCTGGGTATCCTTTATTTAGCAGACACACTAAAGTATATGCAAAGTATATAAAGTATATATACAGTATATAATCATTGCAGAATCTGTGGACACTTAAGTTTTGAGATGATACCACAAACACTGTGATCCCTGCTCATTAGTAAGAACATGTGCCTTCCAGTCAACTGCTCTCTTTCTCTATGATCTTGCAAAATACTTTGGAAATGTTTAAGTGTTTGAAGTTCAGGAATAAATAATCTACTTGCACTTATCGAAAACTCTTTAAAACCCCACTGATGCATTATGGATGTTTTGTACAAAAAGGCAGTAAAATAGTCGTAAGGAATATGCCACCGTAAGTAAAACAGAAAGAGAGAGCCATTCAGTGCATGCTTGGTGCACATGACAAATTGGAATAAAGGGTTTTTATTTATTAATTTAGTTCAACAGGAAATGTGTTATTTAGCTGTGCCTTGCTCATTTTAACAAAGCCAAATTAATCTATCTGTCAATTTGGAGACTAGAACTCCTGGGTGGAGATGATGGTGGACGGTTTAATAAAGAAGTTCAGATGAACTCGATATGATTCAGTGAGAGCAGTTGTAACCGGAGCAGTCACAGTTGGCCGCCAGCACAGGCTGCCTTGTGTATTGAACTGACACTGGATCCAGAACAGGACAGCTTTTGTACAGGCCTGGATTGACGCTGCTGTTGCCGCTGTGTCCTTGGAGAGGATTGACAGCGGGACAGAAACACTCTCCTGGCCTGTCCCATCTCACTTCAGCTGATGAACACAACCTGATAGGGTTCAGAAAACACTTTGGGGGGGGTGCTGATATCAGCTAGCCAGACACTCAGCCCGTCAGCAAGCGAGCCGAGATCCTGTCGACAAGAGGCTTTCATATCTTTCCTGGGGAGCTTATCGCAGCACTTCACACGCTACACATAATACTTGCACACATACACTCACATGCGTGTGTGTGTGAATATTTCATGTGGTTTTTGGTAGAAAATCTAATCCCATTTTGTGACATGAACATTACATGAAACAAATTGTCTGTCACTATAACAAGATAGGCTTCTAGATGCCGTGATTATAGAGGGTATGCATGTTTCACATGGGAGTCTTCAGCAGTCTGTAAAAACTTCTGCCTGGATTCTTCCTGATTCTGTTTGTACAGTTGATTACACAACAGCTCTTTCCCATTGTAGTGTTTTCCATGTTCTTATTTTCATGTAAATGCATGATGACAGATGCTGACTGTTGCATGTTCATAAGGCTGCATTCACACCAAATCCGGCGGTGCGGTGAATTGCCGCAGGTCAGTGTGGATTTGTGGGCGTGTGACTACGTGGGCCATTTGTGCGACGTCATGTTGTAAACTGTTAATCCTCCATCGCCATCAAACATCAAAAGAGACGAAGAAAAAGAAGAAGCACTCATATAAGGTTGTACAGTTCTGGGAAATTACTCACAGCAATGAGTCTCTCCTCCATCATCTTCGTAATAAAGTAATATCAATCAATCAATTAATCGTCTTCGGTCCAAAGCAGAATGCTGAAATGCTACAATGCTACATGGTAAATAAACAACGTTCCTCTTCCGGTCTTTCATCTTTTGTCTTCCAGTCTAATCGCCGACCTATGTGATTGCCCACTGCAGCGTGACATTGGGTTGCAGTTTTCCAAAAGTTGACTCTGGCTCAACTTTCTGGCCGCAGTCCGGTGCGGTGCTGCAGCAGCCAAAATGACTGCAAGCAAGCCGCACTTGAATGGGAAAACTAGTGTTTTCGCCACACCACTGTGTACCATACCCCAGTGTTCACCAATACACCCCCTGTACTCTATATGTCATTATAGTCCCTTTTCTAGTCGTGTATCTTATACCTAAAAAGTTTTCTGTGCATATAACAGTATGCATTCACCACATTAACTCTGCACCCATGGGTCCATCATTACAAATGTATGCTGTGCAGAGAAACACTGGTAGTACTCTCAGAACCTTATTTTAATTTCTCAAATTCAAGTTTAAATTTATTGTCATTCCAACCATAGTCACATAAAAATACATATACGGCAGAATGAGTTGTTTTTCCTCATTATTCTAGTGGTTATCCAAAGGTTTCTAAAACAATACATGCCTGAATTCATGAGGAAATGTAGTATAAATGAAAAAGCTTACTCTCTTTTTTGTCAATCTCCAGTGGTAATCTATAGGTGTTCTTCAGGATCATGTGACATCAATGTTCAGTGTGCTTACAGGTTCAACAAAGCAAACATCTGACTACACTGGACCCCACCCAGGGAGAAGTCAGAGGGGTTGAAACTTTCAACCAGAAAGGGCAGTCAAACACTTCAAAGTTACTCTTTGAAAGGGCAACTCCACCGATTTTACACATCAAAGTGTGTTTTCAGGCGTTGGGGAGCAAAATGCATATCTGAAAAAAGTTGTATAAAGAATTTTGTGGCTTCAGAGTTAGCTGTGCAAAATCTGATAAATTGCCGCAGGTCACTCGAGTCATTGTCATTTGGGTTTGAAGAATACAAGTTTGAAAATGAAAAAAATCTGGGGGCGTGGAATTAGAAAGAATTGAAGTTACCAGACCTCTGTCCTCATCTCTGTTGGAAACCAGCAGCTCCAGGCTACATTAGCCATTACTAGCATAACATACATGAATCTCCAACTGAACTGTTAGCAGTTGAGTTGCATTGTGTATAATGATGCTAAGTTTTGACAATGAAGAAGAATGCATAGGATAGAAAAGATGATACCTCTGGTTCTGCTGCATCCATTTAGATTCTTTTTTAATTGTATGTCCAACAATGTGAGTACCAAGCTAAACCGGTGCAATCTACTTTAAATGATGTAAAATGTTACTCAACAAAATATACTGTAGCTTCAGTGAAGTGTTATTATGTGGCATGTGTGTGACAGCAAGGGAAATGTGGTTATTTCTAACTCTGAAACAATTTAGAAAAACAAGGTAAAGTGAGAATCGGGGTTCAAGAGGTCAAAACAAGATGCTAAATTGATACATATATATATTAGACAGTGACCTGCTGGATAGTGGTAAATGTGCTAAACTCCCCTATTCAAGTTCAGCCCTCTGTTTTTCCTGCATTCAGGTTGGTTGGTTTAGGATTGCAGCCCTCCTAAGGTGTAGAGCTCTTAACACCTGGGGCAGTGTTTGTGAGGAGCAGTCTTTTCACCAGCCATTACACTAATTGAACAATTAGAAGCTTAAGAGAAAGGTAAACCCTCAGGTAGTCTCCAAGACTCAATTTGTCTCAAATCTGTCCCAATTATCACATGGTATGTAAAGTGATCAGTATGCCTTTCTCTTGGCAGCTACTTGTTCAGTCAGTGCTGTTCTTTGAATAACAAAGTTATAGGCTCCAACTGATATTTCCAATTATTTATAAGGATACGTCCAGATATATAGGCTGGCCCTCGCCCTGGAGTGTCAATCAAAACACAAGAAATCAAGACGGATAACTTTCACTTTTCAGTGTGAATTCCATAACATACAACACAGCAGAGCAAGCCCAGAGTAGGCATGTGCCCTAACCCTAACCCTAACCCTAACCCCTAACCCTAACTCTAACCCTAACCCTAAGCCTAACTGGTTTGATAATCACCTCCAAATCTCAACAACTACTTAAGATAACAGTAGCATATCACCTTTACAACAATATTAACAGGATTGAACTATAAGTCTGGTCAAGGATGCATTCTCAACTGATAACAACTAAACAATAAGGACAGAAAGCAAACTCCTATCAGTTAACTCAGTCTGTGCTAACTCAGTCAGCATTAAGTGGTTATAAATCATCAACTCTGTTAAGAGTTGGTTTTCCAGAATAAAGATGTGCAGAAACTTGCTGTGTCATTAGACCGTTAATTAGCCAGGAGCGCTCCAGCGATTGGTAGTACATACCAGTAAATACCCAGCCTCTGCATCGCATCAAGCCAGACATGGTGTGAACCTGTCTAACAAGATGAAACACTGACATTTGACTGGGAAGAATTTCTGTGCCATTTAATCCTGGCAGTTACAACCAATTTAATGTCAAAGCAGTGTGGCGGGCTGCTAATTATTTTTTCAACTTTAGAGTCCCAAATGCAAGTCATCAATCAAATTAGCCAGGTTCCTTATTCTTATTTTTTAAAGGCGTGTTTTACCCTTTAACACCAATAAAATGGAATAACAAGATGATAAAGGTAAGATTCACAAACAGAATCCAGGACAAAAGAGACAGTCTCTCATCAGATTTTTCAAGCAGGTACTGTACCTCATTATACCATACAAACCAATCAAATCCACATAAATGCAAATGGCATTTCATTTTCTTGGCAAAATTCAAAATCTGGATAGTAGGTGGTAGATTGATCATCTGTCTATTTTGTTTCTGGCTCAATCTTTTCTTCAACACTTAAAAGGGAGATGGATGGAAGGCTGGATCATTAGCATGTGACAGATATTGAAAGTCAAATGCAGCATGTCAGAAACTGTATGTGCTGTATACATATAGAATTCCTCTCACTGCATCATTATGTCCATTAAATATGCCAGAAACACACACATAGTTGAATACTGAATTCTGCACACCAGCCCTTAACATTCAGCCCCTCCTTTATCTTACAATGATTGCATAAACACACAGCAGATCCACAAAGCAACATTATTTTTTAAAAAACAAGTTGAGTGTCTTTTTGAAATTAGAGTAGCAGGTGGCGATATACACTTTGCATATGTGTAGTGGGAGTTTTTCTTCTAACAGGGGTTCTTAAACTGAAATACTTTTGGCTGAAGTGGAGCTTTTCATGAACTGAAAGCTGACAGCTACAGCCAAACACCACAAAGAGTCTCCAAGGAACCATCCACTCCTCCACTTAAAATACTCCCATGAAACAGAAAGAAAAAGTGGAGTGAGCATCTAGATATTTGTTTGATAAAGTAATAATATTGTTTAGAATGAGATGTATGAAACACACTGATACTAAAGTGCGCTGAAACACATTTTTGAGGCTGACAGTCTTACCAGGTTAAAGGAGAAGGTCATTTAGCCGGTCCCACTGAGGATGGGAACTTCATCTCAAGGATGCCAGAAGTAGGGGGTCCAAGGGGAAATTGGCCCACCCACTTTACGCTCGTCCCTCATTCTGTTTAAGTCGCGAATCACTGTATCCCTGCAAATGCCCCTACATTACAACACTTACGGTAAAAAGGCGTGCAAATCGCTTCTGTTCTTTCTAAGACATTTGGTAAAATGAAGCAGGCAAATATAAAACGGGGAGAATATTTTCTATTTTAATCAAATCAATTGATCATTTGTAAAGGTGAAGCAGCAGGGAAGTTTTTTCTTCTTATTGTTGAATATGGATGTGAAGCATGGCTGCTTACAACTTTCTTATTGTGTGCTTGCTGTTACTCAGCCGCAGAAGTCTTAATGTCCTGTAAACTCATAGTTCTGGGTAACTGAACAAAAACACTCATATCTTATCTCACAAGCACTAGTTAGCTGCTTTGGTTTAAGCTACAGCTACTCCACAAAAGTTTAGTCTCCAATCTACTGCTACACACACACACACACACTTTCTGACCTCTGCACTTCTGAAATGACAAGTCTCAGCAAATCCCATGAATCTTTCAGAATGTTTTTACTCTTAATGAGAGTGGGATTTTGCAAGCAATAAGCAAAGTCAGAGCAATTGATATTGGCCCAGGATCTGGCCGTATTGCTTTATTAATGATGTTTATGTTAAAAGATGGAATGTATTAAAATGAAAATTGTGGGCATGTAGCATTTCTCTGCTGCAAATTCAGATTATGTGCATTGAAATATAAACCTTGAAATCTAAATAATTTTATTAAACCTTACTGGGTTATAAATAAAAGCTTGTTTCAACAGTTCTGTAGTGCTCCTCATTATTAGGGATTCAACAACAGGAACATTGAAGTTGTGCCATATGCTCTGTGGCCATTGGTCCTCTTGTCTGGGATGAGATCAAGATCTCTACCTAACTATATAAGGTTTTGGAAACAAAATTCTACAAAGAAATTCATTACTTTTATTGACAAAAAATAATTCAAACTGACACTTAATTCATTTGCATGAATTCCAACCCAACCCACAGTCTAAACTATGTTGTAGAACTTCTGATGTTTCATTCACCCAGGGTAATTCCACTAGCACTGCTCACTTACAAGCAATGTTTCTCTAAAGCAGTTTAATTTTACAAACTCAGCAAACAACCTTACCATTGCCCACCTTGTTTGCTGTCAACACCAAAATGCTTCCTCACAACCTAACTCAGATGGTTTGGTGTCATGATTATGTTGTTACAAATCAAATTGTATATTTTTTTTCACCTGTTCTAATGGTAACTTAAAAAACGCCCTTATTCTCATGCTGGCTGACTGTTTGACTCTTATTTTTCTATCCCCAATCTGAATTGCATTCAAAGAGGAGCAAATGTTTTTGCTTGCCACCAAACAGCCGTAACGTGCAATGATTTGGTGATTTGCAGGTCAAAACATCAAGACATCCAGAGGTTGAAGCTGGGCCAAATTTAGTTAAGAACTGAAAGCAGCCAACTGGTTCCATAGTGTACAATCATTGTTTCAACAACAATGAAATTGCTATATTTCAGTATAGTGGAGTGGTTCAATGTGTGCTAAATACAAAATGATAGGGATTAAACTGTTGAAACAACAAACACTACCCAGACATCTAAAAGCAGCCAGACTTTAAGTGTTTTCACCTGAAAATGATCAGATCAGTGCTTACTGGGACTCCATGTGTCATATATCACCAGATACATGTTACAATTGCAGCAACAGTGGTTTCATGCATAAGCACTCTGTAGCCTTCTGTGAGTTTTAACCATTGCTGATTTGTTACTATTACAGTTGTGGCAAAATATATGTAAATGTGTTCTGCAGCTTATTCAGGTCTGTGTTTCAGAAGCAGCAGATTAGCACACATGTTCCTCACCCAGCCATGTCTCCAGCTCCTTCTGGGGGATCTTGAAGCGTTCTCAGGCCATCTAGCGTGGTCTGTCTGCCCCAGCTTGTCATTTCAGTTAGATATGTCTAAACTATCTCTACAGGGAGGTGTCCAGGAGGCATTCTAACCAATTGCCCAAACTACTCAACTGTTTGGATAAATTATATTTTAGATCCACTCTGTCTTTGCCTCAATAGTCTATTCTCTGGTCTTCAAATTAGTAAGTCTTAGAGGAACAGAAAGATTAAATTGCATCAAAGCATTTCATGATGTTACTGTTCATGTTTAAAGCGGGGTTTGGTCTTTGATTACCAGCAGGCACTGAGCCATCTCGACTGCTAAACTTTGGATCAACGTGCCAAAGGGGCTCAGGCTGCTAAATCAATATCATCATCATTATAATTACATTTTTAAAAGTGTAAATGTTTTATAGGCTTTTATGAACTATTCCAGTTCCTCCATTCTCTTCCCTTTGTGTTTTCAGATCTTTGAAAATGGGTTTATGACTGATTTTATAGACTCTATAAATAAATTAAAAACAAAGGCATTGCTCTGTCTTTTCAAAAACATTTTATGAAGCCTCATTCATTATTTATACGTGTACTTCATTTGCTATGTTTTTGAAGATCATATATTTCCTGGGAGACATGAAAAATGAATACCCACATTAGCAACATGAAAACAACAAACAGGCTTAATGTAGAGAACTCTTTGCAGAACTGAACATCCATCCTGTTCCACACCAAGATGGTAATGTTCTGAACTCTGGAAGGCTTGTCTAAGAACAAGCTGAACGAATCCTCACTGTCCACACTCAGCTCTGCATTTGCTTCCAAACATGCAACAGTTGTAAAATAAAATCCTCCCTTGAATTTTTTTGGACATTCCCTCACAGCTCATAGCTTTCTTTACAAGCATCGCTGATTTTATGCACACAAGACTACCTAGCCCAGGGATTTTTGAAGAAAGAACTCACTTTTCAGATAGAGGTTTTGTTTTCATTCATCAATTGACGTCCTCTTTTGTGGTCACTTAATGTAATATCTTGAGTAAATTGACTTACAGATGAAAAACAGGTAGGATCCAGTGAGAAAATAGGCCTTCTTTTTCATTCCCATTTTATTTTTTGTAGTTTAATTTTTTTTTAGCTGACAACAGTGCCATGAATTCTTGATGAGAAGTCTAGAGGTTTTCAGGGACCATTTCTGAAAGGAGACAACAAAATGGCCAAATATATCCTATCGCCAAGATATTGCCAATCACATCCAAGACAGCCAATATTCTTGTTGTGATTATTTTTTTGTGGAAAGATGGTGCCTTTGAATCAGATGTGAAAATACATCCAAGCTTTAGACATTTCTAATGACTTCTTTGGTTGCACTCTCTCTCTTTCACTCCCTCTGTATCCTACACACATGCACACACACACACATACATGCAAGCACACACACGTCCCCTCATCATTTTATCCTTGGGATTTAGAAGTGACAGTTCTATTTACCCCATGGAGAGTGTCGAGCGCTGGAGTTGGCCAGTCTTCAAGCACTTCCATCTATTTCGATGAGCAGAATGAAGTGATGTGTCTCTGTGGGAATGTGCTTAGAAATAACCTCCATTTGAAAAGATTCTTAATTGAATTAGCAGAAACAACTCATATTTAATGCCAAATAAATTGCCAGACAGTGTGCAAAACAGATGTATTTAGATTTTTACATGACCATGTAGAGTTGATGCAGCAAAAGCAAATGAAGGCAAGAGAATGAGTTTTAATTATAAATTGCTATGTGTCTGTTTTGGTTACCTGAGATTAATTATTTTCCCATAAAAGCTTATCTTTCATGCCAGGGCGACTTTAATCTGAATAGGTGCCATGTTTTTTAACAGTAGCTAGTATTACCGTATTAAAAAATGGCTCATAAAAAAGTATATGATAAAAAACAACCATACAAACAAAACAAATCCTTGTGCCCTGCATTCAAATTTGTGTTTTGCAAGATAGTGTTTCTTGCTGTGGAAAGATAGTAACAAAAAGAGGGAATTTTGCACTAAAGATAATCATTTGATTTGGCTAACTATGACTGCTTAAGCTTTATGTTAGCACCAGCTGAATTTCAGTGTGGAATTTTAATATGGACCGAGGATTTTGTTGGATTTCCTACAATACAGTTCGGCTAGGAAGGGATTGCTTTACTACCAGTATTGACAGGAAAATGATTACAGTGACCAATAACTTAATAATTGGGCATTGCTCTCCTACAACATTATGGACAGTTTAAAAAAAAAACCCAAAAAACCATTCTTTTTCCTTCTCATACCCTGGCACCTTCATTAACCATAATGCAACTTGACTTGATTCTTTCAACTGTATAGATTCATGTGAGTTATGCTTGAAGTGGCTAATGTAGCCTCGAGCCACTAGCCTCAAGCAGAGATGAGGGGTGGGCTTTACAGGTCTGCTAACCTCACTTATTTATTACTCATACTCTTCAGGCCTTCAGCTCCAACTGACTCAAGTGACATCACTTCAATTTGGGTTCGCACTTTGATGTTTAAAATCAGTGGGGTTCCCTTTGAAGGCAGGCAACAAAAAATTGTGAACCATAGGATAGGTCCAGGTTCTTTCAAGTCTGTCTTACAATACTGATTACTGGAAATGGGCATTGGTCACTGCAACAATTCCTACTCTCCATACTGTCTACACACTGTAAGAAATGGAGGCCAAAATCCACAGCCTTCATTCTGTACAGATATTAAAAGGTACTTTATTTGTCACATATACAGTTGTACAGTGAAATTTAATCTCTGCATTTCACCCATGCTAAGCATCAGGAGCAGTGGGCAGCGGCTGTGCAACACCTGTGAAACCAACTCCAGTTCTATGCCAGTGCCTTTGGGCCAGGGCACTGGCAGGAGGATTAACCTAACATACATACACCATTTTGATGGTGGGAGGTAACCGGAGCACCCAGAGGCAACTCATGCAAACACAGGAAGAACATTCCCAAATTCAACTGACATTGACATGATGCTTCTGCAGTCTCAGTTGAGTCAATCAGGTCAGCATGTTCTAACATTACAGCCTGTTTAGATGGAAATTCCCTCTTTTTGTTTCTCCAGAACATTCCTTGCCAAGCTGCGGCGGAAGGGTATGTCTAGTAGTAACCCGTCTTGCATTGAGCCTTGCAAGTGATGTATTCACATCTGTTTTGCCTGCTATTAGCCGCAACTTGCTTCTTTTCTGGCTTGTTTCTTTCACAACACACAAGATGAACACAGATGTGAACCATCGTCCATGTCAGGTGCAGGTACGTGAGCAAGTTGAAGTGGTCTGGATCAATCTGGAGCGATAAAAGCTGGAGATCAACCCCAAAAACATTCAAAGAATTGGAGTGGGTTGTTGCCAAAATATTAGTGGTGAAAAACACAGACTGCAAAAATACTCCAGCTATCAAATCTGCCAAGAGGCAAATCATTTCAATGTTTTGTGTGAGCATGTCTTGAGTAATAAGAGCCAGATAACAGCAATAGACTCACACACTGATACCAGAATGTATCCTTAAACTTCAGTCCGTGGAAACAAAAAGAGGGGATTTCATACCTAAGGGACTTTAGCTTCAAGCGAACTTTGGAACGCGTCTTTGCACAGAATGAGGTCTGTGAATTTTGACCGTCATCTCTTACAGTGCAGTCACGTTCGAGTGGAATATCTTGAGGGTCAGCGTAGAGAGTAGGAATTGTTGTAGCAACCAACACCGTTTTCCATGCACATATTGGCACATCAGTACTTTAGTAAGATAGACTAGGCTTATATCCTGGCTCTTTAATAGGGTAATATTAAGGCATGGATTTATTGACTATGTGAAAGAAGAGGAAGTGATAACAGAAGCACATCCATTAGTGCTAGTAGCCAATCATAATACACCAAATCAGGGGATTTCAACTTGGCATATATTACCCGAAAAGCCTTAAAATATCTTAAATAAATATATAAATGTTCTTATAGCTTATTATGGCTCAACATAAATGCAACATAATCCATGGATGTAAAGTGTCTCCTAAGCCTTCATGGCGTGTACACATAATATTGGACTAGTGCAGAGCCCTCCCTGCTAGACTGTCTTTCTATAGGTGAGGTTCACATTTTCTTGCCCGTGGGGAATGAACAAGTACGAAAATTAGTTACATGTGCCAAGATGGGATAGAGTTGTGCCTAATCAGTGTAGTCAATTAATCTTTGATTAAGTCAGTAAGTCAGGAGTCTTCTCCTGCTAGTGTGGTGTGGAGTCTCCCTGATGTGCACTTGCACGCAAATGAGTGGCATGAAATCACAACACAGCCTACCTAAGACACACACACACACACACAGGCACGCACACACACGGCCTTCAAGCAAAAAATAAAAAAAAAAGAGTGAAATGCTAATTAAAAATACATGGAATGGCCTATGGGAGGGCCTTCAAATTTGCATACATTACTCTATACCCTGAAGATGCTGCTGGCAATTGCGTGCTACTCTACATGCAACGTACAGCATGGCACAATGTAATTAGACTTGTTGAACATGCACCCTTCGCAAAAAAATATGTATTTAACAAGAAGTGTTGTCAACTCACTGGAAAACAAACAGTTACATGCATCATAGTAGGGCTGACAAATCGATTCTGGTGTCTTTGTTTGCTGAGAAAATGTGACAGTAGTCTAACCAACAACCACTTGATGGATCTTTGAGGAGTAGCTTTCAAGACGAGATGCAGCAGAAACAAATCATCCTCAGCGAAAGGTCAAATTACTACTTTTGGCATCGCTCTGCTATTAAAATAATCTCGATGCTTGTCAGTAATAATCATTTTAAGCTATCCTAGGGTTTGAGATCGAATGTGATTAGGAGGGAGGCCATCCTGCTGCCTGTTAGGCCCATCAATTATGAATGAGCAACATTTGTTGCAGAATTAACCTGAGCCTGTTGGTGAATGGTGTCTAAGGTGCTTTGAATCTGCTTTTGATGGTCACAGACAATTGAACACATGAAAGGCCATGATTGAAAAGATTCTGTGAATTACATACACAAGGCTTTGATGCTATCTCGCTCTAAAGACACAGAGGTGACCCTGTAGATAGGAACACTTTGATCCAGACTGAACTGTCTCAACATCTATTGGATAGATTGCCTTGAAATTTGGTATAAACATTCATGGTCCCCAGAGGACGACTGCTCATGACATTTTCTGTAGCGCCACTAGCAGGTGAAAGTTATCTGTGGTAACTTATGTAATAAAAAGTGATCAACAAAAGTGATAACTTATCACTTATCCTGATATCTACATAATGGATTAAGACAAAATTTTATACAGACATTCATAGTTCCAATAGTATCAGCCTTAATGACTCTGGTGACCCGTTGACTTTTCCTCTAGCACCATCATGAGGTTGACATTTGTGGTTTTGAGTGAAATGTCTCATTGGACTATTGGATGGCTTGCCATGACATTTGGTGTACACACTGATGTTTCCTCCAGGATGAATTGTAATGGCATTAGTGATCATCTGACTTTTTATCGTTTGGTGTTCAGGTCAAAACTTTAATTTGTCCAATACCGAATGACAAAATAGCAGCATAACTAATATTTTTAGACATTCTCTCCTGCATGCCAATCGTAGTGTTACACTTGATTATTTGCCTAAAAACTTACAGAAATACTTGTGTCATGAATATAGAAGAGGCCGAGAGAGAGATGTTCAAACCCTGGCTCCTTTCTCACCTCCACACAGCCAGCCAATCACGGCATTACGTGGGTCGTTGGAAAGTTATAGAAATGACCCTGCCTGGAAAGGTTAATCACTCAACATATTCTCGCTATCTTTAAAAGAAACAGGAAAAAAAATGTATCTGCAAGAACCAAGGCTAGTACATACTGTTCACTACTGTTCCTGCAGATTTGAAAGAGTTTGACACGATGCTTTTCCAGGAATGGCACTGTATGTGTTTGTATGCGTGTCCCCAAGGGGCTCGGGAGGTCAGGGTGCTGTGCCTGGTGGTACTGGCCCTCACTTGTGGGAGTTGTTATGGCATGCTATGCCACCACAGGAATGTTGCTCCACTGTAGCCTGTTTGACTGACACTGACACACACACACACACACACACACACACACACACACACATACACACACACACACACACACACACAACCCACCTGCAACACTAAGCTGCTCTGACAGGTCCAGACCCCCAGGACAACAGCATGTAGTGGTTGCATGTTTAGTATTAGTACAAAATAAATAAATAAATAATGCTGCTGTCATGTAATGTTCTGCTTTTGGGGTTTCTATTTACTCCCATTTAATACACTTGTCTTTGATTAAAAAGGTGGAAGTCAGCCAATCAGTGTTTGTTCATCTTCAATATGATGTATGTAATACACTTTCTTTTTACTCACAGTTGATTGTACCTGTTGTCTGAGGGAAGCCTTTATGAATTCATTTTACTACAGTATTGAGATTGGATGTGTAAAAATATCTATGTTAATGAGATTACCATACTGTCTCACTGGTGTTCTGTTTCTAAGGAAACACTGACCACCTTAATCTTCTGGAATTTATTAGCAAGAAAATGTTCTTATTGAAAGATATTGAGTGCAGTACAGATATTGAGTATTGAATGACAATTTTTGTATATACTTTTTGCATGTTTTTGTTTATAGGATTTTCTTCCATGACATGTGAGGGACACCGGTGGATTGAAGATGACGACTGGACGTATATACCTTGACAAACCTGAATTCCCTCCAGATATTATCTGGGAGTCCACCCATGCAAGAGCAAAGAGGATAAGACAGCCTGCTAATTTATTCCCCTTTCTGTATATTTCATCAGCAACATATGACTCATAAGAAATGGACTGAAGTGGTTTCCTGTTTTTGGAACAGGATCTTTTAAGAATAAAGCTGGTGATATTCCATTTTTGATGTTGAATGAACCGATCCTATAAACAAAGAATGTCTGCCGATGTCTTATAGAGCATATTCCTCTGTGCTATAGAGCTCCACTGTTGTCCAAAAGTATTAGAAATACATCAGTGAGCCACACTGTTGCACTTGGTGATATGTTCCTTTGTTACTATGAACATACACACTGTAGTTTATTTTGACTCAACCTACACACATCATCCTGCTGCTGGGAGTAGTTAAGAAGGCCCAGCAGCACTTCTTTTTTCTAAGAACCCTGAGGTGCAGCAGACCCCAAAAACTGCTGACCAACTTTTACCACTGCACAATTGAGAGCATCCTGACTTACTGCTGTACAGTCTGGTACTCTAGTTGCACTGTGGCAGACAGGAAAGACCTGCAGCAAATAGTCAAAATGGCTCAGTGGGTTGTTGGCTTTCTCAAGAGCCATGGACAATCTGCTGAACCTGTAACCCCCCATGCCTCTCCCAACCCCCTCCAAAACAGCTACAACATTTTATTTGACTGTGACTATTTAATATATATATATCAGATCATTTTTTATGCTGCTAAGTGGAGTGGATTGCTATCAAGCTACACAAATCTATCTATCTCCTTAACTGCCTCTCATCTAAGTCATGGACCATTTTTCTTTAGAAAGATGTTTTTTTTTTAGAAAGCTTTTTTTTTCTGTCACAGTACAGTGCTGCTCTGATGACACGTCATTGGCAATTTTTAGGTTTGTCTAATACGGCTACTGACACTGCTAAATTTGTTTGCTGAATTCTGTCAGCACGACTTGAAACTGTGTGGTGTGAAATTCTTCTTTTTACTCCTTGGTGACATTTTTTTGTGATGCAATCAGGCTGAAATCAGCCATTTATGACAAGTTTGTCCAGTTAAGAGGGTTTATTGAAGCTGACGTGGAATAACTGTATTATCAAACCTCACAGATAAAAAAAAAGAGACTTAAGAGAAGAGTATGAAAATATTCTTGCATGAGGCATATTGAGTATCTCACACAGTGAGAATGCAATAGTTGCAGTCCCACTTGGTGGGTTTAGGTTTGTACTGACATGCACCCCATACTGTATTTCTAGCATGGTATTTGTTACAATTATTTCATAGATGCATTCATTTTCCTACTGCACTGTCTGCCCCTAGTAGGCATCTGGATGTCTTCAGACAACACACAAGCAAAAGAATCAAAAACCATATTAGACACAAATTAATATTCAAAGCAGACTATTTTTTTAATACTATCATATCTGGAGGGGATCTTTAAAAAGGAGCCATCAGCATCACTTGTAAAGGGCAATATAATTAAACTGTGAAGGTGCAGGTAATGATGCTGTAAGCAGTTGGTGGTATATTACTGAGTAAGTGAGATCATATTTATTTTATGCTACTGCTCTTTCTTATCTTTGCTAAGCTGAGGAAGTGATTTACTTTTCTTGACTAAGGTTTTTTTGTGTGTATCTATGCATTCATGTGTCCTTGTAAGCATGGACATGTGTAAATATGTGTCTTCATATATGTATCGTATGTATGCACTGTGGCTGCGGTGGGGTGAGAGCCTTGCAGCACAGAGCCGCTTTCCCTCCCTGAATATCACATGTAAAATTCGCCACGGTAATGAGAGCGTAGCTAGCACTCGGCTTCAGGGAAGTTTAGGGAGGCTGTGTTTCAGCCTCAGGAAATTATGAGGCAAAAAATATTTTATTAATGCCCCATTAAAAATTGATTCATGTTCATTACTTTCTCTGATAACTTTCATCCACTTTGTATGCAGAGAGAGAATTTCATTTCCTCCAAGAAGAGGCATTAGTGGTTAGACGCAATGAGTGCTAAATATTCTTTATACAGAGATGGATGAATTAAGACCAGAGAATCTGCCAATCATGAAACATGGCCATAAAAGACTCAATAATCATTACGCTCCTATCTCAATTCAGAGTTTAGTGAGGCAGTTGAAAAATGTTTGGCCTTGAATTGTCTTTATGATGTTAGAGAAGCATATAGAGCACCAGCTTCTGATGCATTTGTGCATAGAAATACAAATAAAGTATGCAGAAATATGCTTTACTTTGCATGTTACATGTAGATATTATAAATGGGTCCAAACCCATTCTAAAATAACCTAAATAATGTTTCAGTACACTACATATTAACCTGACACACCAGATGGTTTGTTACACACAGCCATCTGAGAAGTCACCCATGAAAAGTGTTTGGAAAAGGGCAGGCGCTTTCCAAAAACACTTAACAGGTGAATGGATGAGCCATCTGTCGATCAAAGTCTATCAACGTCTTACCTTGCAGCTGGATTCACGAGACCATGACATCAGAATCCTCGCTGATTAGTAGTAGTAGTATTAGTAGTAGTAGTATGGACACAAGGGCATAACAGAACTGGCGTGATCTTGTGAATTCGGCTGCCTCACAAAGTAAACCTCATACATTTTAGCCTATACAATAGATAGTGTCTGCGTGGAATACAGAGAGGCTGCACATTTTCCCTTCAGATTGTAAACTCTGCCACTGGCACACAAGTGCTTTAGCAAAGCTTCTTAAATCACTCCCTAATTCCCTCAGTCCTGGAAACGAGCAATTATGCATATTTTCTATGCATAGTAGAGAAAAACATAGGGGGCTCACACTGGATTGCTTGGGTTTTGTCCCAGATGCAGGCATTCTTTTCTCACTTTTCTTGTTCTCTCGTCAGTGATCGTAGATGTGAGGGTATGAGCTGGGAAGAGGAATAAAGATCCCCATACTCACCTTATAGCCCCAGTTCTCGAAATAACCATCCTCCTTTTCTTTCAAAGGCAGGAACAGAGCTGCACCAACCCCCACAAATTTCCTTGGCTCAGATGTTTTCCAGCCTGCAGGCTTCGAGTCCTCTTCATCACTCTTATCACATTCAGGGGGAACATTAGAGATGATCTGATTCCATCTCTGGAAACCACACTTCTCTAGATCAAAAGGATACCTACACATCAGGTGTAATTTGGCCAGTCAGGAGGCTACAACGTGAAATAGGATTAAGGTGTAGCTAAACAACAGAGCTCGGGAACCTCAACTATCCAACGAAACCAAAAAGAAAGTTTCCTGAAATGAATCAGTACAAAAATATACCGTCCCAGACTAACCCTCGCAGTCTTATGATGTTTTACAGTTTTTCTCGATCACACAATTAACTACACACCCCAAACCATGACGCCATCTAAAGACAGACCCATTTCCCAAAACTATAAACACGATTCCCCTGTTTTCACTCATGTGCTCATTTAGAAAGCACTGGCATTCAACATCATTAACTCAAGTCATCACAGCTGGAACCCAATTAACACACCAACTCTCCAGGCAGAAACACTAAGAGTGAAAATTGTTCACAGACCAATCAGAACCTCAGGATGTATAGATAAAAGGGCCATGGGTCAGTTCACTTGTTTTGGAACAATGGATCCATAAAGAATACATGTGATTTCTTTCTTTTATGTACAACCTGATTTTGTCATCGGTTTATGTTGGTAAATACATGGAAATGATTTTTCTGTAGTCTGTGTTTTTTTATCAGTTGCATATTCTTACAGTAATTTACTTTTTCACTCTTTTTTATTTACTACAGTACATCTAGGAAATCAAAATGTATTCATGTGTTGTTTCTTTATATTGTGTTCATCATGTTGAAGGGTTGTTCTGGGGGGGAAACCCAGTTTTTAGTTTTGAATTGATCTCAACAGTGTGTAATGGCTGTTTTGTAGTGTTTGTGTATTTGAGGTGTTTTGTGTGATGTCTGAAGGCAAATTTGATTTAGATGTTAGATTACATGGTTTTGAGTGGAGGGTTTGGTCTTGACATGGAAGTTTGAATTTTGTGAAGATGAGTTTTGCAGTTTTGCATTTGTATTTAGAATTTTGGGAAAAGGAGCATAATTTCAACAAATGAGCCTCAACAATTGAGAAAAACTATAATGTACCATTGATGGCTCAGCATGAAAAAGTGTCATTGACAAACTGATGAATACAGTCAGATCCTCCATTGTGTTCTGAGAATTTTAAGGACCCTTCAGAGGTAAATACAGAAACCTCAGTAACACTCAGTAGCTTCTTTCTCTACACACCTCCTCATGCAGAAACCAATTTGGGACCCTTTCTCATTTATATGCTATTATTCAAATTTTAAAAGAGTGAATTAATTAGTCTTGCTTCCTGATGGGCCACTGTTGTCTGCATAGCTTAATTAGAATAATCTATCTTCATGGGTCAGGGCTCATGGAGCTCAACCCTGCTGGAACATTTCACTGGGAAATGTAAGGTAAGAGACTTCACATGAGTAAATGGGGAACCATGCAGAGGACACATGGTGAGGTGATCTTCTGCCAACTGATCAGCCATAGGTCAGTTATACAGTATGTTAACCAGTAAAACATGACAATCCTATATGACACAACCAATCAAAGTAAACCTTAATCTGATTGGGTAACAACATGTGGCCATGTATGAAGCACTACATTTTTGCTAATAATTCAAATAAATTATTATTTTTTCCTGGATTCCTTGGTTCAAGACAAATCTTTTTCTAGGCTATGCATGTTGTTACCTAGAAAAATATGTTATTTTGACTAAAATTGTGAATGATTCTAATGTGCCATATGCCTTTTTTCTCATCTCAGTATCCCATATTGGACCACACAACTGACATCTAATGCCAACAAGCGGTGCCATTGCAGGAAGTAATGAGCCCTAGGCAGCCCAAGGCAGAAGACTTTCATGCAGGTGAACAGAGTCCTTTTTCCATCACAGAATTGCAATTAACAGTAACCATAATCTATCTTTTCCTTAACCACATGTTTAGTTGCTTAACCATAATTTAACCAAAGTGTCTTTGCCATATAGACGATCCTTACCTCATGTTAATCATACTGTAGTTACCATGCACTGATATTATGAAAGTGACAATTTTAACTGTTGGCATTGGGCATTGTTATCGCTGGACGTAATCCATGGTTTGCAGAAATGTACAGTGTTCTCATGTGGCAGTAGGATTGTTTTTTCCTATAATTTGGTGTCATATACTTCTAGCTGTGATTTATTTTTGTTTTGTGTCAATATTGGCTTGAAAGAAGTCTTACAGCAATGTGATGAAGATACTTGATTTTTCTGTAAATGGGTTCTCAAATGAATTTAAATGTACTATATGCCAATATATATTGGAACTGCAACATAAAATGACATAAAAAGCATTTGAAATGTTCCATCCATATTGCCCTCATTTTGTATGGCACCTTAATGGCATTTCACATATAGGTGGAGTTCATTTTCTGTTTTCCCCAGAAATCATGGCTGTCATCAGCCAGTCAGCATGACTGTCTGTTGATGCAAATCTGTATCCATATGCAGATACATTTGTTTCTAAATATAATTATTAAAACATAACACTTTTAGAGCACTGTGTCTGTGGCTTATTCTGCCTTTGCTATTTTTAAGGAAGCATTTAGCATGTTACCAACACTAATTACAGTAATTATTTGAATTTTGCAGCATTACTATACTTATTGTAAACAAGATGAGGAATCAACATAATAAAGGCAACACAATACAACAGAGAGTTTGTGTAGTTGCAAGTGTCTTTTATTCTTTTCTCAGACACAATAGAGCACATAACCCAGAGCACAAGGGGACTAGAGGGTGTATGAGATGTGTATGTCCTGTGATGATAGAGAAACGACTGATCCAATGTAATGTTTGGACAGAAATGCTATCACTCAGGCTGAGTGAAGCAATTCAGTAGAGTTTTTTCATCTTGCAATAACAAATCATACGTGCACTTCTTATTTGCAATATTAAAAAACACATTTCTATAAATTACTGTTAATGTTGTCGGCGGTGGCGTCTCTCACATCAGCTGGCAGCTCTGACATCAGCCAGCAACAGTTTGTTTTGAGTCCATGATGTTTTGCAATGATTTTTTTCTCTGTCTTTACAGTACAAATCTCCAGCTCTATGTTCAAGTGATTTCTGCTGTCAATAAATCTAAGAGGACTCTGCAAAATAAAAAAAAATACTTTAACACATGAGTTAAAGCTCTATTTTGATCATACACAGTTCTGCAGTTGACACAGCACTGAAAATGACAGTAGAATAAATCACCTATACTGTAAACAGATAGCAATTACAAATTAATCTGTTCCACAACAGTAATATATTCATTTATAATTTTCCTCATAGATCTCATTTATACAACACTGGCTTTAAAGTCAACATCTTTAATTTCTTAACATGACATGTAAGAAAGAAGAATGCTACATAAGCTTCGAATAAGATACATATATATATATAAAGCTGAATTACCCTTAAAAACACTCCACAATATCAATATTCTTTTGTGAAACCATTACAGTTATGGTTCAGTCCATTGTACCTCATCTACCAACACATTCTACAAGGCTCTATAGTGGAATGGATTCAGTACGTGAATGTTTGACTCTCAACAGCAGTGTTAAATTTCACTAAAGCAACCACTTACACCTCCCTGAGATGAAGACCATACTGAAATGATAGCATCTTAAACCAGAGGAAATATTTCTAAGCCTATAACAATGACCAACCCATACGGTAGACTGTATATGTTGCATTTACACAGCAAAAGAACAACAACTTTTATGTTATATTTATGAAAGAAATCTTGGTTTCAAATATCTGTTTAAACAGGGTGAAGTAATTTGTGACCTGCACTTTAAAGTAAAACCCTGGTTTATTTGAATTAGGATATTATTTTTGTAGTTTTGGGTTTTTAGTGATTACAGGGAAACTCCACCGATTTTACACAGCAAAGTGTGTTTACAGGTGTTGGATGCTGCATATGGGAAATAAAGTTGAATAGAGTTTTGTGACTCCAGAGAGAGAGGTTTTGACAAGGTAGAAGAGTGTGTGGAATAAAAAAAGATGTTATCTCTGCTTCTGTTGTAACCATTTTGAACCCTTAAAAAGAATCTGTCTATTGTGAGTCCAACAATGTTGTCAGAATGCAATGTGAAATCGGTGGAGTACTCTTGTACTGTTTTCATTGTTTTGTACATTCACCAAAATATGAAAAAAAAGCTAAGATCTGGGAACACTCGAACTGCTCTACAATGAAGTCTGATGGGGCAAGAAACTCAAGTAGTCAGATGATTGGAATGGTTGAAAACAAGCCAAAACCTTGCCCAAAATGTCACTAATACTCCCTTATTGCAGTGGAAATCCGTGTGCCCACAACCACGGTAAACACGATAGGAAGGACGGAAGTCAGGCTGTAAACTGTGATGGACATTTTGGATTTGGACAGGATCCCAGCCAAAGAACAGGGAGAGTGCCTGGTTGGGTGGTCTCAGGACTGCATCTTTGCTCTTTGCAGATGATGCGGTTCTGTTGGCTACAACAGGAGTGACCTGCAGTGCACACTGGGTTGATCTGCAACCGTGTGTGAAATGTCAGGGATGACTAACAGCACCACTAAGTCTGAGGCCACAGTGCTCTGTAGGCAAATAGCAGACTACTCCCCCTGGGTTGGGAATCACTGCCACAAGTGAAGGAGTTCAAGTATCTTGGGGTTTTGTTTACGAGTGAAGGTAAAATGACTCGTGAGATGGAGCAATAAATGGATTGGTGTCATGTCAGCAACATGGATACTGACACAGACTGCAGTGATGATTTACCAGTTGATAGTCCTGAACTTCAGAAACTGGCAACATGGGAGGAGATCAGAGATACAGGAGGCTGTAATGAATTTTCTTTGCAAGATGGGTGAAATTAGACTTAGAGACAGGGTGAGAAGCTTAGACATCCAAAGGGAACTTGGAGTAGCACTGCTGCTCCTTTGTGTTGAAAAGAGGTGGCATGTGCATCTGATTAGGATTGCCCCTGGATGCCTTGTTAAGGAGGTCATGTCTAACTGGAATAAGGCCATGGTTCAGACCCACAACAGAATGGAGTGATAAGAGAACATCTTTGGATCCTCCAGGGGGAGCTGGAGGATGTGGTGGGCTACCTTGCTTAACCTACCGTACTGTCACTACGACTCGGACACGTACAAGCAGGGGAAAAGTGATGGGTGGATGAGTGGAGTTTGGGTAATAATTTTAGCATTTAGCATAGTTTTCTCTTCCAAATGAATTTGCTTACAACATGTCTGATTGCTTTTAGCTTTGTCTCACTTATTTTTTGCAGTGTTGTTTTGTTCACAGATCTTAGAAAACTAACCTGGTGAGTGTGATGTTGTTATTATTTGAGATGAAGGTTAAAACTACCAGACCAAATTTTTAACAAAAAAGGATTACATTTTAAGCTTTCAAAATGACCTCCTGTTCCTGTGTAGATGCAGACATATCTTATCAATTCTGTTGGTCTCCTTAAAGCACTACACAGAAGTCATTTACCATTCAGTACAGCCAGTAGAAGATAATGCCGTTACAACATATAGTAAGAGTCCAACCAGTGTCATTATTGCCATCAACCCCTTTAGGCCACGAAGGGATTTAACTCGACTGAAAATATGCACGAAAAGCATTCCAGTTAAGTTACACTGTGTGTACCATATATGAGGGCAAAAGAGCATAACTGACTCAAAATTAAAGCCCAGAAATGCTGAATGATGTATATCCTTTCTTTTAATTTCAAACAAATATGCTGTTTCATTCAAGTAAAAGCAAACAAAAACTATATAGAGTTTAAAAAAACCTTCATATTCTCAAGTCAAAGTTTCACTTACAGTACTCTTAGCATCTCTTGTGGACAGTAAAATATAATTTAGTCCATGCATTTTTAGAAAGGCTGCTGTGTATTAGATCCACTTCAGCGCTCTTGACTGTCAGTGGATAAAAGAACGCAGTACACAGCTGCTGTGGAATGTCAAAGGTCAATGATTTAAGAGTGGCCAGCAATGCAGAGAAACTGTTTAAACTGTACTGTATACCGACAGGTGAGAGTTGATGCAGTGCTACAGTGTGACAAAAAAAAATATCTCTTTATTTTCCTCCTTGTCAAGGCGGCCGAAAACTGACAGAGTGAAAGACAGAAGAGAGAGAGAGAAATCGAAATGATGTGGAGGGGAGCGTAAGCAGGGCAGAGGCAGAAAAAGCAGGGCAAGCTGACCACAGCTTGTCTGACATCAATCCGATAGTTGTTTTTTGTCTTCGTCCCACGTTCACTGGACACATATCTGATTCTTCAGACTGTCAGAGGAAAACAGAGAGAGAGAGAGAGGAAAGAGTCAGGTTTATCAGTGATACACAGCAAGTCTTATATTCAGAGAGTAGAGTTAATTGATTATTTATGTAAAGTCCACATTTTATCAGCCTTACTTGAAAATGATCCTTAAACTTTCCATATTTGCCCGAAAATAATTGTGTGCTGATTGTGAACCATTCATTCAATGTATAATTATTGTTTCTTGTATCTAAATTCAGTCTTATTTTTGTGGTTTTTAATATATATAATAAATACAATAGCATTGTATTCATCAACTTACTTCAACATGCTAAACTTGAGAAGTCAGATGGTCAAACGGCTTTGAAACAAACCTCCAGGTTAGCCAAATGTAATTGGTAGATGAAGCAAAGGTGAACGACAAACTTATCACGCAACCTATCTGTCTTAACTGTCACAGTTTACAGACCAGCACACCTGTTCTTTGACCTACAGGACTCGCTGCACTTCAAAATGCTTTACTGCAAGTATTGCGGGCGCGCTCACTTTCAGTTTTACCTCCAAATAAAGTAGTTTAGATAATCTCGTTAAACTGTTGGCTTGTTTACAACCTGTCTGATCATCTGACAGCTTTACTTTGTTGTATTGATGCTGCCGTGTTACCAGATGACAGCAAACTAATAAAATAAAATCCTGTAAAAAAACCCAGAATCATTCTTTAAGTCTAGCAATTTTTCTGCCACATTTTCCCCAAAGAACTTTTTATTTATTTATTTATTTATTTTTACAGTTTTTAATATAATGCTAGTTTTCTGAGGTGTACTCAGACTCTCTGTGTGACACCACAATCAACACATGGTTCAGGTAATCTTACATACAGACATTTGAAACACACCACAAACTGTAAGTCATTGTTCAAGTCATTGTTCAACCAAAGCTGAAGTTGAATTTCAAAAAAATAATGCGCCCATTTGCCAGAGCAGGCTGTGATCAGCAAGCTGTACTGCAACACAGAAGTAAAAAAAAAAAAGAGACATGGTTTTATTTTCCTACAGCGAGCACAAGTGCAAGTCAAGTGAAGTGCTGAGCTTCACATTTTAGCCACAGATGTCTGCACATAAGGTCTGGTGGGTCCCTACAGAAACACCAGAGGGGCACTTAGGGAACATTTAGGCTGACCTTTTAAAAGTATAGACCTGCTGCAGGTGAGTAGCTGCACAAATCAGCAACTGTATTACTCCATTTCACAAAGGACATTAAATAACCGAACCCCCGAAGGAATCTTTTTCCTCAATTAGTTTCAAGACTCAGTTGTGACTAAAAAAAATGAAGTGGCTATAGTTGATTGGTTTTGAAAGTAATGCATAGAAATTATCCATAAGTCTCAAAAGAAAATACCTAGAGCTGTGGGATGGATTGGAAAATTATAATAATAACTACAATTGTACATCTCAGTAATATGTTGATTGCATAATTAGCAAGGTAGAGATATAGAGTAGAGTGTGTGGTCTTATCCACAGCTGACAAGATTCAAAAATCCCTTTTTCCTGTAACTTTTATGAGGGCCATGAGGGTTGTTCAACAAAGCCCCCTCAGTCATCTTCTGACACCCGGTGTCAAAAGGTTGCTGTCTAATCCCCACTGGGGTGTGATTGAGTAGATGAGTGGAAGCCTTAATATATCAGTAGCCAGCAGCCTGGACCAACAGAGAGCCTCATCTTATCAGTTTATCATCACACAACCGCTGTCCTCATGTCTCTCTGGCCAGCAGAAAAAAATTACTCAATCGCTCAAACCACTGAAGACAAGTCAAGACAAACCAAACGGCTGTCTATCTCATAGGCAGTATAAACAGTACCACCAGTGCGCTTGTGCTTTTACAGCGCAGATGGGAATAAATCGAGAGGAAACCTGCAGTGTGCCCCTGTGGGATACACAGTGACAGTGTAACCGGGGGGCGGAAACACAGCAGATTGACAGTTAGCATTGTTTTTGTTGCTTTATTTCACCGCACGTAATCAATGCCGTTTCCTCTGTCTGTGCAGTGGGAATTACATGTTGTTTGCAGGTAAACCAAGCAGAGTAATCACAGTGTGTTCTGTAAAAGGAACATCCCGCTGTGTTCGTCTCATGAACAGCGACGACACAACAAACTGTCGCGCTCGTTTCAGTGCAGAGCTTAATGTGGTGCATATTTGAGTACAAAGCACACACCAAAGCACAGCAACATACCGTACAGTCAGACGTACGCCTATACACGGATAATTATTTGTCTTTTGTATCAAACCTCAGATATTAGATCTCTGAACGCAGCTTTTAAGGAATTACAAAAATGTAGGTGTTCAGAACAAAAACACACAAATCATTAATGTGGTTCCACTTTACTTTCACCAAGCTTGCTCTATGACAGCAGTATAAAAGGGTCATAAACATGACTTTCAATACAGATTTACTGACTTTATTCTGCACAACATCCCACTTCAAATGCAGATATAGTCAAAGGAAATAAAGTCAGTAAAGCCTGACAGAAACTTTTCAACTCTCTTTTCATCTTTATGGTTTTTTTTTAAAGTAAACACACTTTTAAATGCTGTTTTTCTTGGCATCTCAGAGTGTGTAGTATAGAGCAGAGTAGAGAGAGAGGCAGAAAAGTGACGGTGAATGTGAGTGGAGCAGAGGAAAAGGTTAGCAGCAAGTTGTCAATATGGAAGTGAATGTACAGAACAGGCTACAGTCTGTCAGGTAAAAAAAAAAAAATGCTGCAGCTCCTCAAGACCAAGAAAAGACTTGTCTGTTTTTTCCCCCAATTCTTGGAAATGTGAAGGGGTTAGCCCCAAAGTTAGCAACAATGAGTTAGCCTAACCTGAGCAGGCTCACTTAAGGTGGACTGACCTTTAAGGACCAGCTAGTCTCATTTTAGTGCCAGTCTCAGCCTCTATACTATAAATAGAACAGAGAAATGTCTGGCTGCTGATGTCCTCTATATATCCGTCCTCTCTCTTCTAGACACTCCATCTCCTTTACAAAGTACTTGTCAAATGTTTGTGAGTTTGAAGGCAAAGACCTAAATGTATGAGATATGAGTATAAACCTAATTTTTCAAGCACACAATAATGTAAGACGGAAGGAGGAAGGAAGAATATCTACAGAAAACAGAAAAAACACCTCAAGACTTCAGAAAAAAAGCGCTGAACGTGAAAAAAAAATGCACATTCCAAAAATACCAGTAATGGATTCCTTCCATTTTCTATTCTGCTTTAATTTGAGGTGCTCTACTCCACTGGTGTCATTCATATGTATGAATATACACTCAATCTTATGCTTTACATTGCTGTAAAACCTGCCTTAATTATAGTACATTCAGGATTAGTGGAATATTCTCTTTTCATAATTCCTTAGCTGAATTTTTCCCTTCAAGGCATTTTACATCACTTCTTCTTAAATTAAGCCATATTTAATTTGATATGATGCAGCTGGCAAACCCCAGTTAAAACATAGTAAGCTTCAATGTTAAGGTCTCAGGAGGAGTTCAATTTGTCTAATTTAGCACCTCATTACACCAGTGAGCAAACTCATAGCCTACAGCTGGATTACAAGCCACCTCTGAGACCTATGCTTACATTTCTCCTCTCTTGTTTGTGCGGTGAACATAGCTTGTAGTTAGCGAGGCGGCCTGCAAGGACCAGCAGGACAGAGGTTTGATTCCTACAGCAGTCCCTGCACATCTCTGCTGGGCTGAAAAGAACAAATACACTAATGATTCTGTCCCCGGCTTGCAGATTTGTTCTACGTCGCTCAATAGTTCAGTCCCATGCCAGAAATTGTATTTCTTTTCACCACTTCCAGTTATCTCCCTCCCACTGCATCTTTAAATGGGGATGTATTGCACATTTTCTCTCTCTCCAGATAACCAGATCTATCAAACAAGTTGATGTGAGGAGTTTAATTAAAGATTCATGATAGATTACTTGGGTTCACTGGGGGGAAAAAAATCAGTTACAAAATGCATTTATTATAATTCTGAAGGTGTTAAATGTTATATTGTAGCTCATTGCAAAAACAATAATTCACCTAATCATTGAAACAAGTGAGTTTTGTGGTTGTGTGGGTTCACAACAGCATCATAATCAATACATAACAAACAACAAACACTCACAGTAACTATTACTCAGCATTTACTCCAGTCAACTCATGTCATTAACCTTTCTGATTTCATAGGGGTGATTCATGAAACAGTCATCCTTTTACACAGTAAACATCATCAAAGCACAACAGAGGCAAACCATAAATTAACTCGATCCATCTTATTAATAATAAGATGGTAGAACTGATTCAGATGATATTAGGGTTTGCAGAAAGCCAGATACAAAGCCTGCTTTAATCTCACATCTAGTTACTACAGAGTGCTAACCTGTTAGCATTTTCACGCCTGTTTTTCAATACGTGTCAAACTCACTACGCACAATATTATGGATACATTCTGAAATGTACGGTGACAAGCAGTGTTTAATAACACAAATATAATTTATTGAGGGAGAGGAATAAACTGGTAACTGATTAATTCATGGTAACATCAATCCTACATTACAGCAAAGTCATTTGTGTAAAAGAATAACTTCATCAGAGTGAGTCCCCTGTTCGGGACTGTCTCATGTGCCAGTGCTTGGAAGATAGTCCTGAGACAGACACAGATGTTTAACACAGAATGGCTGAAAGAAGCAGCTGTGCGCTGCTGTTTAATGGAGGTGGGGCAGTTAACCAGATGTACATTTGCCAAACCAACCACTTTAGTCTTCATCCAACTATTTTTGCTTATGAAAGCATCATTATTTAATTATAAAGCATAAATCTCACATTTGAGTGCATTTCGAGGTGGTGTATTTCTTTGTTGTGTGATTGTGGTGATGTGTTTTTGGACTTCATGATCGTACTGTTTTTTGATTTTTATCTTGAATGTCTTGTGCTTCTCTATGCTTCTTAACTTTTAACATCTGGGGACTGTGTTGGAAAGAAGTCTTTTCATGTTAACATGTTATCTCCTGAGTGTTTGTTTTTGTGTCTGTTAAAATAAATAAATCATATCATATCGTATCGTATCGTATCGTATCGTATCGTATCGTATCGTATCGTATCGTATCGTATCGTATCGTATCATACCTTTATACTTTACTGGGAATGTTTTCTAACTGCATTTTTCTGTTTCACAAGACAAAAAAACTTCAAGGATGAAGACTAAGTGGTTGGTTTGGGAAATGTATGTCTGGTTGACTTGCCCATCTCTGCTAAAGAGCAGCATACTGCTCTGATTCCTTTGGATTTCTATGCAAACCATCTGAGACTGTGTCCACGCAGGGAATGAGACACTCCTAAATGGGGCTAAGGGCAGAGTATGACCTATGAATGTAAAGGCTGTCACTGTGAAATGAGTCACTCCTTTATTTATTAGCAGCTCAGTACCTGAATATATATATATATATATATCCTGGAGGCCATGCTACTGTACAGAAGCACATTTTATACTGTGTTGCATTTGAGTGCTCCGACTCTTCGTGTTATCCACTTCTGGATGACAGAACAAGTATTTATTCAATAAATGCCTCTCCAGCACTGCACGATGTCCCACAGATTACTGATGAACATTTTCAATAGATTAGTCACTCAAGAGAGCATTGAGAGCAACATCTTAAGGCCTCCTTGGTGTGAGTGAGAAGTGTAGAAGTCAGAAAACAGATTTTTGTCTAAGTATCTAAAATCCTTGCTGCTGTTTGCCTTCCTCTCCATCAAAGTGTCATTGCTCAAATGTGCATCCTCCCCAAACTGACAACAGGACAGGCTGTTAAAGAAGCTTGGGGATGATACATGGCCTCAAGCCCAGCCTTCAAATCCTGCTAGCACTGTGCACCACCCTCCACACACATGCACACACGCGCACACACACACAAGCACAGACTTAAAGTCAAGAGTAAAAATGTTCAAAGCTACTGTATATCAAGGCTTCCAGCTTTGCTTTCCAGGCGAATAAGGGTTCTCATAAGTAATTCACTGCGCAGTCGGTGTAGGTTACACAGCTGCACGACCTCCAGCAGCCCAGAGAAACCACACCACCTGACTGCATCAACTCCTCGAACATGGCTACTCTGCAACTTATGTATTCCTGTAGCGTGTGACAAATTGTGTCAGCACATTACTCTAGTGAAGCATTTTTTCATGCATAATTCATCCTCAAGCCTACTCCACATGGACATTTTCAAATCCCTTTGAAGTTAATTCCCTCTTCGTGATAAACAGCCTTGCTTGCTTGGGCTGTGTTGCAGCTTATCATTGTCTATGTTGTCTGTGTTAAAGGAAGTCACCTGTCCGAAACAATTTTACTGTACAATACTGGAGAGCTGGACACATTTGCATCTAATAATCCAACATGGGGGAAAAAAAAAAACAGAAAAAGCATCATGAGGACTGGTGTGTTTGCACATTCAAGCAAAAATGTAGGATAGTTTAACAGTAGTTTTATGGTTTACAGCACACACACACATATGCATACTATTCCTGATAATGAATAGGGGACATCTCAGAAGATGCTGAAGCTACTTTGTGTGGCACAAAAAGCTTGCGTAAGGAAAAAGATGAAACCTTTTTCTATTTCACTTGAGGATGTATGGGAGAAAAGCTACATATACTGGTACATTTACTGTATGTCTTATACATCCATTGTGTGAGCCAGGATTGTCTGGGGGGCTGTCAAAAACCCCCATTTCTTTGAGGGTTACTACTCTATCCAAGGGGAACAATAAACAATACTGTGAAAAATGTAAACCTGCTGAATGCTAAAACAGTAATGTGATATTTATAGAGATATTACATATATAACCAGTTTCAATTGGTTTTAAAATGAGAATTTGGGGGAAATTATAGATATTTTATTTTATTTCATTTTGTAGCTCATATTTAGTGATGTGTTAATTTTACTTTTTCCAATGATTGTGTATTGGAGAAATACTTTTTGGACTCAGAAGTTGTAATTAACTGGTTTTGCCACTGTGCCAAAATAGCATCGCAGCCCAGTGCCATATGGCGTCTCTGTTTGTTACATGTATTAATTGGAGAGACTTTACAGTCTCATTGGTCCACACGGATCTGATGTTTTCGTCTGCCGCTGTGCAGTAGCTTCACTGAACAGTTAAGTCAGTTTCATGTATGTCATGATTTCTTATTATATTTATTTATCAGTCTCTTTCAATTGCACTTTGTCACATTATCAGCGTTTCCACCTCAACCAAGAATAAAAACTTATACTTTTTTTGAGTTATTTTTTTAATGATGATACAGAGTAGCATTTCTCTCTCTAACAAACCATCTGTGGCATTACAACAAAAAGTTGAATTTTGTAGTTTACCTAAATGACAAAATAAGTGTTTCTACAGCTTGTAAAATCTAAAAATAAGAAGCCTGCTAACAGCATTGAGCCTTCTTTTGATTTTATAGGGGACAGTTGGGTGCATGGATGCTGTAGTGAGGGGACATTTCCTGTTTAAAGGTGGTCTTTATGGCAACCCTGTGCATGTATCCCTGCATCTATACGTTACACATACCGTATGAGCAAGCCTTCTTCACCAGTGAAAGAAATGAAAGTGAATATCTGATTACCCTTCGGTGAATGACGAATCTGGGGAATTAAATTAATTAAATGAAATGAGGGCTGGCATCTCATCCAGCATCAGTTTCAGCAGGCCCCAGAGAGAATATCAATGGAAGAATGAGGAAGAAAGAAAGGAAGAAAGCAGGTACTGACAGGCACTTGCCCCATTTGGAGATTGACAATTGCCTGCTCTGCACAGCCAACTGAGTTATCTTTCTGCGCACTGGGGAATTAATTAGGGGCTTGATGATCGGTGAAATGGGGCTGAATAATAAAAAGCATGACTATCTCTCTCTCTGGTGTTGCTGCCTTTGTCATTTGTCCTAGCCAACCTTTGATTGTCATGCCTGGGAGCTGCTCTTGTCATCGATATCTGCCTACCTTGCACTCATAAAGTGGTTTGTAAAAGTCCCTCCACTGAGCAGCTAATGGGCCCAAGGTGTAAAAATGGCCCGACTCTTTGCAGAGCTCCTGCTGTGCATTGTTGTAAATCACAGAGCCATTACATGGGAGATGAGTGCTGGGAAAATATGGTACAAAAATTTCCCCCTGCGTCAGCCCTGGCTGTTTTCTGCTTCAGCACACAATGAACTGTACATGCTCAATATTTAGCCTTCCAGTGCCTTCGGAACCACAGGTGCCCCAAGTCATTTTCCACAGCTTCCCAACTGATGAGTTCATTTCAAAAACACCACTGTATGTCTCCAAGCTTATTTTATTCTTTTCCATTTTCAATGTTAGATGAAGTTGTTACCTGAAGATCATTATTCAGTTTCTACAACATTAGGGAGATGTCATTTTTCAAATCAAGCTGTTGCAGTTGTCAGCACTGGGAAGTTTTGAGAGGCAACTATTAAAAAAAACAAACAAAAAAAACTTCAATTTCATTTCAACACTTTCAACACCTAGATGACAACTTCCCTTTGTAGAGTGCTAAAGATGCAAGGAAGCTTCTTGTTTTTTGTCTTGTGATATAAAAGGAAAAATTAACACTTAAGTTGTTTTCAAATCAAATGTCAAATTCTATTATTACTAATCTCAACATGCTATGTATGGGTAACAATAAATTGCACGGGCTCGCAGATGACTCAATTTGTACATCTCCCAAATCTAATTATGATAGATATTAGTGGTGAGAGCTGAGTTGCCATGGTGTTTGTTAGTGGTTGCTATCTGGTTGCTATGGTGCTCCCAGCGATTGCTAATTGTCCTGACTTGAGTCCACTACAACACCTGATGGACGAATGGCATGACGATGTACCAGGTTGTAAAATGTCATCAAAGCCTGTCTGCAGTGATAAAACAACAAGAACAAATACTTCTATTATTTGCACCTTGCAACTGTTTTTTATGGCTCCACTTACTGTAACAGTGACTCAGGACAACCTGAAAGCACCATTAAAAGAGTGACCAGCATGCCATGGACTTTGGCTATATAAAGATGGCAAAGGATGAATTAATACTGCTCTCTAAAAATGAGTTGAGAGCCATATTTCACTTAAACACAGCCTGTTGTTGTTATGACGCATTTGGGTGTGACATGCAAAATTTGAAGGAGGTGGACTTTGAAATGTGGCACAGGATGTTTCCAGAGGATACCCTATTGGCCATTTTGTTGTCATGTCTAAAGTGTGTCCAAAGCACCAGTCTATTTCCCAGCAGAACTCTCCTACAGCTGCACCAGCCTTTGCATACTATACAGATAGCAAATGCTTCCAGCAGAATCCAGCTTCCTTTTGAACAGACAGAGTAAATATGTTGCCTGAATTGCAATGAGAAAAACTGTCAAGGCTTATTAGAGAGTGTTCTTTCATGCTTTGAAGATGTGATCATTTGTATGTGCATGTTTTACTTGTTTGACAAAGGTTGAATTGAAGAGAAGAATCATGAGGGTGGTGATGGTGATTTGCAGCAGGCAGGATAGAGCCTCAAGGGGCTGATTACTCCCCAGGCTAGCCTCTCACATTGACTACCATGCCTGAGAGAACACAAAAGAAGACTGTGGACAGACCCGTCTGCGCTCATCAATTACCACTTGTCAATAATTGGTGATCCCTTGATCAGTTCATTCATCTTTACATCAATATGTGAATCATTGTTATGGGAATAGAGTAATTTTAGGGAGCACAGAATCTACTGTTCAGCAATCAGTGAGGATTATCTTGAGGAGCAAGCCGCAGACTGCTGATAAATTGGGCATCACGAATGAGCAAAGGCAGTGAAACAATTTTGAGGACATATCAGCTAGTTGAACTGGAGAATCCACGTGCCTGTCTCTGTGCTGCTGTTTCTAAAAGGAGGCATACAGTATGTGATGTGAAAGCACTGAGTGTTAAAGTAGACAGATGAAAGCATTGGCACTTGTTCTGTTAGTGACCGTGGAGCAGAGACACAAGGGACTGTAGGGGAGAAACAGGTAGGAGTCAAGCTCTGGCATCACAATATGTCATTTTGTTTGCTATCTCTGGCCTGAGCATCGAGCAAGCTACCGGGATAAAGAGAATAAATCCTTCTGCTCCTGTCAGACAGTACAACCAGCTGGATTTAACCTCCATGAATATAATAGACATTACAGTGTGTTCTCCAGGCAAAGCAGGGGAGAAAGCACAAGTCAGAGAACGGCACCCTACACACCAACCACATCGACCCCCTCACACTACCATATTGAGTTAAAATGACACCATGCAGTAAAAGTGAAACACATTGCCTTGCTATTATGTAATTTTAGCACAGCTAGAGCTGTGGCTCCTTGGATGACAATGTCTGTTGGTAGGTCGGTCCACCACTTTGGTTCAGACAGAAATATCTCATCAAATTTAGGATGGGTTGCCAGGGAATTTTGTGCAGACATTCATGGTTCCCAGAGGATGAATCCTACTGACTTTGGTGATCCCCTGACTTTTCCTCCAGCACAACCATAAGGTTGATAGTTTTGGTCATTAGTGAAATGTCTCAACAAGTATTATATGGATTACCGTAGAGTCTGGTACATGTGTTCATGGTGTTCAAAGGCTGAATTGTAAGGACGACTTAGGGTATCCTTTGACTTTTCCTCTAGTACCACCAGCAAGTCAAAGTTTTCATTATCCAGTGAAATTATTCAAGATGAAGGATAGATGGTGTTATGGAATTTTCCATCTTTAGGGATTACAAATTGGGTTACACTAGGTCAAGCCTGGGCCTTGAGGTCACATTGTAATTCTTAAGGAGGAAGGGGACATCTTCTCCTCTCCTTGAGACTCCAGCTATCTGTGATGTTTTGGGGAAGGCAGAATCCTCTCTGATAGAAGGTACATCAGCATTTCCATGGTCACCAAGGTCAGAGAGGGCCTTCCTAGGCAACACAGATAGGTGGAATGCATAGCCAGAATGTGCTGATAGTGACCTGAAGTTTCAACATGACCTAAACTGACACGGGCGAAACGCAGTTCCTTGTTTAGAAACTAGTGAACCAATTAGACTAATTTTCATATTGTAGGCTGATCTGCTGAGGTTAAAGACTAATAGTCGGATCTTCAGGGGACAGAACGGAAAGAGACAGTATCCGAGTTGCAGGTAAGTTCGATGTTCGCTATCTCAGTTCTCCTTGATCAAATGTGTCAATAAACATTTTCAGCTTTAAGACAACAAAAGCTCAAGTGTGCTTTACTCCATTGAGGTGCCGATCATCGCTCAAAATATCCACAACAGATGGATTTCCACAAAACTGTGTACAGACATTCCTGGCTCCCGAATGACAACATCATCAGGTCAAGATTTTTATTTGTCCAATAATTTGGTTTATGACCTCATACCAACAGAACTAATTACATTAGTTTTTGTGCAAATGTTAGCAGTATGCTAGAAAGCTAAAATAAGATGATCCAAACATCAACTAACATTTACAACTCACATAGTTATCATGAGCATGTTTGCATGCTGATGTAAGCATTTAGTGCAGCCTCACAGAGCTGCTGTTCAGAGACAAATTGATGTAATTTGTCGTTTGCATGTGATGTTGCAAGTGCTGTGAGATCACAACCAGTGAAAGTAAAGCATTTGCATGGGTTGCTGAGATGCAGTGTGAATTTTTAATAATGTACACATCAGTCATCAGTCAGGGAGCTGGGTGTCACCAGACAGCAGCAAAGTATCTAGAGACTGAGTGGTATGACTCATCATTAGGTAAATATTATTCCAAATCAGTGTTGACTGTCACAATACAGCATGTTGCAGCAACAACAAAAAAAAATCTGGATAAAAAGAAATCCTTCACATAAGTGATTTATCAGGCTTTCTGCTGGCAGGGTCGACACATTCAACTTTGATCAAAAAGCGTGTTTTTCAGAAATGAGGGATTCATCTTCACTGAACTGTGTCTGACGGTACAGAGCCAAGCTTTTAACAGTTTTCAAGTGCCCAAAGGTCATGAAAGCAACCCAACAGTGATAAAAACAATACATTTACACTTGCATTGTTTTTCCACAACAGTAATCTCAGATGTTTGGATGCTGGAGTCAATATGATGTTAAATTTGAAGCGGTGAAAACAGTAAATGTTTACTATAACCAACAAAAACACACTGCATAGTGTTTAGGAGTGTGAAATTATCTGCAACAGATTCATACACTTGAGCAGTGAGGAGATATGTGGCCTATCACTTTCCACAGCCCATTAGCATGGTTGAATCTAAAACCTATTTGCATGCACACATGTGTCGGTGCTCATGCATGTAGTGGGGAATGCTTGCCACTTGATGGATGGTTGTCCTGGGATGAAGTGATGGCACAATAATTACACTGTCAGCTTGAGTTGACCTATCGATAGCAGCGGAGTCCAACTGCACTGCAGAAATACGCATATTAACAAGTCATTTGTCTATGATGCAGTCCTCAAGCCCCATTCTAGCTGTTTACCATACAGTAAACCATGGCTTACAATGCAATTAAAGGTCATGAAAACTGACTGAAATTTAAAGGACCAGTGTGTAGGATTTAGTGGCATCTAGTGATGAGGTTGCAGATTGCAACCAAATGAATACCCCTCCCCTTCCAAATGTGTAGGAGAACCTAAGGTGGCCACAAAACTCGCAAAAATACGAAAGGCCCTCTCACCTGTTCTGGATGATTCTTATTTTCATGGGATTATGCCAAGAGGTAACCTCTGGGGCTGAAAAATGAAGCCAATGTGGAAGTGCCAAAAACTGCAGTTACTTGAATGGCCACTTGAGGCTGGCTCCAAAAGCGAGTCAATCACCATAGACCCCCATGTTAAACTGCTCAACTTTACAGCGGATATGTTTACAGCCTGGTACAAAAAAACCCAGTTTTGACATATATAGCTAATTTCCCCATACATGTCAACTGCACGTTTTATTAAGCCGTAATGTTATGCTTAATTAACAACATGGTCGGTTTGAGTGACAGGTCACTAGCCGCTAGGTGGCTTGTTTCAGCGACCAGGCTTCGTTTGGCCCGCTTCAGCTCCATCTCTATGTCCATTTTGGATTAGCAGGGAGTCAGGAGGAGTCAGGCACTACCAAGATGGCAATGTCCAGAGCTACCCACTTTGTGCTTCAAAACTGCTCTTCAGAAACCAAAGGATGAAATCACGGTAGCTATATCCATATTTTTTTTTACAGTCTATGGATTATACACTAATTAAAATATACTTATATATATATATAGATATTATATAGAATATTATATTCCCTTTCAGTCAAGTCCATTTCACTAGATGCCATTAATTCTACACAATGGACCTTTAAGTGAAATCTTGAAATGAAGCAGAACGTTCAATAACAGTGCTATGAGAGATGCAACAATTTTTTAAAAAGTCCAAAAATTCTTACAAAGCATATCTCTATTTTCCAAGGTAAAAAAGTGATTCCTGCTAGTTGAGCTTGCATTCACTTATGGTCTTCATACCAGTTATTCTTCAACAGATGTTTCAGGTTTTCAGAGATGAATAAGCAATACTGTGTACATTAACACAGTGACAATCACTTATTGTGGTATCACTAACTGTTCTGGAGAGAGATTTAAGAGTTCAAACTGACATCTAATAGTCACCATATTCATTCACTATGCATCTGTTATATAATTTGGAAGATATTTGTGAGGTTCTGTCGATTCTTCTGATTAATCCATCTCATCGTTATTAAAAACACATTATTACAAAAAAGAAAAAGTAACAGATCATGATCTTTGTGAGATTGAAGCAGTAAAAAACTGGCTAGTCAGTCTGAATATCAAGTCACTATTAGTTACAGTGGGGGTGATCATTTAAAACCAGTGCATTAAACAATATAACAACAGTGCCATTATTCACTGGAGAATACTGCAGCTGGCCAATAACCTTGCCATGGCTGCTGTGTGCACTATATAATTCTGCAGGCCTTTCAAGCCCTTGCTTTTGAAAAGGCTTTCTCACACATAAAAAAATGACTCATCTGACAACAGCAATTGACCACCACACAATATGTCAACGTGGCCCACCAAACCATACATTATAAAATTTATCCTAGCTGATTAGCCATAGGTTTAGTGGCAATACAAACATTTTAGGCAACACTGCGGCATGTAAAAATAATGAATTATCTGTCTTACAGTTTAGTAGATCAACTTCATCTTTTGTGAATATCTTCCAGATGGATGTGGCTGGTAAACTCAAAACATCTTTCCCAACTGAACTTGTCAACAGTCCAAACTTTTAAGTAGCCCCCCCTTTTGCAAGTTTCCTAATCCATTACTGTCCACTAGCTCACCAGGCTAATGCAACACATTGGTTGTATTGTGCTTATCTTCCTGCTTCCCAGAGGGTATTGTGTAACTCCTTGCAACACATGACACACATTGACACAGGTGATATGGCAGAATCAGAGAGAGAAACAAAGAAAGAAAGAGACTCATTACCATTCGAAAATAATTCAACCTGAGGCTGACCTGAGCCCTGAGTTTTGGGAAAATGTTTCTTTCAGGTTGGTGAACTCTACTGCACACAGAGTGTGCTCAGTTACTAAGTCTACAAACACCATGGACGACAACGACAGTTTGATACACAAGTAAAGAACAACACTGCGTTACTCTAGAGGGGAATATTCGATCCTCAGATCCTACTAAATCCAATAACTGAGCAGGCTTATCATTTACCTTCCCATGCTCAACATGCTAATGAGTGAAGACTAATCCTGCTGAAGTATTTTGAGGTCAAAACACTGCGAAGGTCAACACTTGAAAAAACAGCTCAGATCACTACACTGATTGGTAAATGGTTGCCATCCAGTGTTTACTTTGTCTTAGTCAGTGAGTGGCAGAGAGATGCCAACAGAGAGAGCTCCAGCAGCTCCCTCCATCCAGAGTTCAAACGGGTTCCCTCTTCTTTCCCCTTAGTTAACACTGACCAGTCGCACCAGTCTAACATTTCATGGCTTCCCTGCTGCTCTAAGTACTGAGCTCTTCCTCTCCTCCTCAACTAGGGACCACACAAAGCCGCTTGGCTATTTTTGTCTTGGAAAGAGAGGCTTACTGTGACACTCCAACACAGTCAAAAAAGAAAGAAGCTACTTAAGTTTTCTACTTCAGGTTTGCAAACCGAGGAGGGCGGGAGCAGAGCAGAGCACGACTGAGAGAGAGAGAGAGAGAAAAGAGAGTAGAGAAATATGCAAATAAAGGCAAACCAAACTTGTAAATCTTGATAATCTTGTAAATCAAAGTCCATTAGGTGAGAGTCTCCTGCTTTGGATGCCAGAAGCAAGAGGGTTTAAGCATCAGGCTTGTTGTACTCATGTAGCTGGCTCGTTAGGGGAGTATCGATCACACTTCTTATTAGTACGCCTGTCATGAACGGGTAATTTGTTCCCTTCCTGAGTCAAAATTGGATTTCTTCATTTCTTTTCTGCCCTTCGTTGATCTTAGCATCAAATGGCTACATAGCCAGGTCTGTAGGTCTGCGGCCACTCAAGACTTTTCTGTTTGCCACTGCCTTTCATTACTGTACTTGTATTCTCTTCTTTTATCTGTCTTATTTCCTTTTTAGCTTCTTTTTTTCAAATTCATTTCCAAATGTAAAATTTTTAATTGTTTGTATATGTCTTTTTACTTGTCTTGCTTTTATATTCTGTTTTAATGCCTTTTATGATCTATGTAAAGCACTTTGAACAGCCTTGTTGTTTAAATGTGCTATATAAATGAACTTGCCTTGCCATGCACTCAGTGGGCTTTGCTTCCTGTTTTGTGGTCCTTCCATGTGACCTTCTTAATATCAATGTGACATAATCAAACCCACATGTGCACACAAACACACACACACACACACACACTGTTGTGATTTAAATTAAACTCAAGGCTTGTATTGGTGGTCTACACAGTATTAAAGGTAGAGTCAGTCATTCTGGAGAAAGATTGTTGCTATTTGATCTAAACAACCAAACAAATACACCCCTTCATTCAGTGGTCCTCTAGAAGCTCCGCCTTTAAGTTCATGGACACACATTACCAGGGCAACGACTAAAAGAGAAATATGGCGGAATCCAGAGCGATGCTTCAGCTGTGGAGTCACTTCTGTTGCTCTCACATTATCAGCAGCCATTTGTCAGCTGCCTTTGGATGTATTGACTTTGGCGGCATTGCACAGTATAATCTACAGCCCATAATCTGTCGCTCTGCAGACTAGTAACACGAATGACAGACGCAATATCCCCGTTACATCTCTTTAATAGCTAGTTTGATTAGAACATAAAATCAAGATGGTATAAGGGTTCAATGCATATAGCCTAACAAGTTCATACAATATGTCATATTTGCAATTCAACTGCAATGAAAAAAGCTGAATTATTTGAAGTACATGTAAATAAATAGAAAACCTCGGGGGTACTTGACAGGTGGCACTTGTGCACTAACACAACCAGTAACGGATTGCTTATGTGAAAAAGTAACTAATTAACTGATTACTTGAACTGCAAAACTAACTCATTACATTATTCATTACATTAAAAAAGTAAAATGAATACTTTGCATTTGACCCATTGTTGATATTATGGCAGCTTTAAATGACTACATTCTTTAAATTCATTTCAAGGTCTAGTATTGAACAAGTACAATTACAAACTTGTTAGAAAATAAGTTTAGTATGTCAGTATTCATGTCCTACTTTTTTCCCCCAGCTAGTTTCTTTAACTTTGTAGTTAACTTTGAAAGTTTCTTGAAAGACTTGACCAATTCATCTGGAGAAAGACTTTGTCCACTCGGTGGCTCTTTTTGAACAGTAAAAAGGTTCATTCCAATGTCTCTCATTTTTGGACTAGACCATCTTTCTGAACATAAATAGCACACTGGCATGCAGGTTGTGTGTACCAGACAGACGATAGTTTAATTTCATAGCTTTGTCCATTCATATAATTAATGTCAGTCAGTTGATTAAATGTGCAATGGATGTCTGAAAAATTCTTCTACCTCCACTAGCTTGGTACAACACGTGAGCTCTAACCTAATAAAATTCATGGTTTTGGGTGTTTGAAAGTGTCCTCTTTCAAATTATGTGGTTTTTTTTATCTAAAAACAAATACATGGCAAATTTTCCAATTTTCACCCATTCCTTTCAGGCTTAGACAGACAGTAAATGCCTTTGTGTAATCTTTTTCCGGTTGCTGTTGTGATAAAGAATACCAGACATATAAAATATTATCCTCAGCCCCTCTTTGGAGTATTCTAAAGCAGATAAGCCTTTATTCTGTCCGTGTAAACTAGCATTAAGCAAATGACCTAAATAGACCCGAGGCGCTGTTGTGGGCTATGTGGGTGAAATCAGGCTGATTGGGGTGGAGGTGGCGGCTTGGGGAGGGGGTATGGGGGTCGCGTGTGGCCTGGATTCCCTGTGAGAGCTCTCCGGGTAGGGGGTGGATGTATGTTTGTGTGTGTCTGTGTGATTGTACGAGAGGATCTGCATGGAAACCCAGTGGCTCCAACAAGGCGGCGCAGGCATCTGTGACTAAAGCGCAGGGCTGTTAAACGGCATGTCACGTCTCCTGATGCCAGCATCCCTGTGGATGTGTGCAGCCAGAAAGTGCCCAACAGGGGGAATTAATTCCAGGACATGCACCATGTAAGCCCCATCAATTCACACCTACTGCCCAGAGCCCACGCAAAAAACCCCAGACAGTTTGCAGTCCTCTTGTTCCTACTGAAACTGCTTCAGGTCAAATAACTGGTGCAAAGAAGACACCAAGAAAATAAATGAATGACTGATTCATTTAAGGTGTTACACCTGACTCTGGTTGGTGGAAAACCTGTTATAGTTTGTAGTTTATTAGTTATTGTGACAATAAATATTCTAAAGATCACACCAACTGTAATCCTATTTATCTATTCATAGTCTTCCTAATATAAATATGTAGGTATACCTGATCAAATCCTGATTTCTAGTTTTTTCTAAGTAGCTGAATCTTTCCACATACCCGCTGGTAATGACAGGAAAAGCCCTGAGGTACTAGTAGACATAGTTGGGAATCACTGCTCTAAACAATATGAACCAAAGATCAGGTTGATTCTTGTTTCATTTTGACATGAAAATACGAAAACAAGCTTGTTATTTATGACGTGTTTTGTGATTTTAAAACAGATGAGGACTGAACAGAAGGTATTCACTTCAGTACCAGCCCTATTTGTCTAGAAGAACTCGTAGATTTGCTTAATGGTGCATGCATTTTCAAAAGCTCCTCTCAGTATTTATTTAATATACCTGTTGTGAGTTTCAGGAAATTGGCTGCGTGCAGATTTTTTAAATGAGCTTCTCTTTTATAGCTGGTTTTGAGAGAGAAGTCTGGTGGAGAGTGAACTCCAGCAGGGTGGCTGTTTGCTGTGACTAAACTGTTGATGCACAGCTCAAGTTTGGCTCTTGCAGGCATCAGAGTCATCAGTAAAAGCAGGAAAGGGCTCAATTAAATTCCTTCCAATTCCTTAAAATTGGGTCTAATGAGACTGAACATAAACGAGGACTATATCACAGGATACCCTTAACAAAATGAGCCCATCTAAAATTTCAGTCTCTACAATACACTCATTATTTATGCATGCCATATGAAATTCACTGTATCTAAATTGCACAGGCCTCCTTGAGGAGCCGGGGATTTTCAAGGACACAGATGAAAGCAAAGAAAACAACACTGTGCCAAAGATGAGGTGTAGCATTTAGCATTAAGCACTGCAGCATCAATAGTTAAAAGTGGGAATGAGTTCTGTTGCTGCAGTGCGCGGTGGCGTGATCCACTCACTTGTTTTGGTGCTTTGAGCCCTGCAGATGTGCATGGTACTGTGCCACCGAGTTCAGTGTGACGCTGCAGACTTCACAGGAATAGCTTCGTTTCAGACCTGGAATCAGACACAGACAAATATCAAATGAAATAAAATCAGAAATGAGTAGACTCCATAAACACAGCTTGTACTTCATCCTCAGTTGCAATGTGGTTTGTAAATAATAATCTGACATTTTGGAATCATTACCCAATAATATGATTTTCATTCTCCTGCATAAAATCGATGCAGAATCCATCAAACCTAGACAGTCCTTCTGCAAAAACATTTATTCGCTGCGGTTACATTTCATTCTTAGGTGAGCACCCTTGTGGGTTTTCAAGATTACTTTACCTGATAGTGGTTTCTGCTGGAGTGGAAAAAATCAATTAGAATGATACAGACAATGAAATGTCATGCATTTCAATCTCAGGAAAATACATTTCACAGCTGAATCTGAAAGGTAGAACTAGAGAGACCTGTATTTAATTTTTTTTTTCAGATAGAGGAGTGTTTATATACATATATATTAATATATTATCAGTAGTAAAAAAGATCACTGATGTATTTTGACCTCAACTTCCCCATCAGAGGTGAAGTTCAGACAAAAAACTGAACCTGGGTCATCTTTTGCTGCAACATAATGCATCACTGTGTTATTAAAACCTGATAGTTACTTTGCAACGTGAATAGTGTATTTCTACTGACCTACTGATCATTGAGAGGGAGGATAAAAAAAAAAAAGTGATAACTTTCTAGAGTTTCGAAATCCTGTCCAAATTAGTGCTGGGTGTTGTCATCTGATAAGCTTTCAAACTCATTTCAAACTGGCCTTTCTGGATTGTATTCTAAAGCTGCACTAATCAAGGTTTTTATATGACAACGTGTAATGTGAGAGGAGTTACTCCTGGTGATGATCCCAGCGGACTCTGCTGTTCCCTTCAGCTGCTAGAGTCCTTTAGTTTTTAGTATCTATTAGCTCACTGTTTTTGTTTTACTAGACAAAAAGCCAATGCATTTCCATGACTGTAGGGTATTGGAGAAATACAATTTACTGAGTTTTGAGAATTTTAGATTATTTTTAATCTAACCATGTGACTTTGTGTACACTCACTATATTCTATTAGATCCTTTAGAATATGCTCTATACATGATTGTACCGGTTCGTTTCATTGCACTGCATTTGGAAAATCAGCCACCACTCAGTGGAATGTCCTACCTGATTATTTGAACTGCTGCAGTCCCATCACTACATCCAAAAAAACATATTAAAAAGTCTGCTAAAAGCTACTCAGCTCTGTAACCACTGACTTTAAATTTAATCTCATGGTCTTCTCATGAATGCAAATAATCTTGCTTTTAATTTGATAAGCATACATTAGTCGTTTCCAGGTGACAAAAATAAATAAATGTTTTCCTTTATTGTTATTCCAGCTTTACTAAAAGCCAAAAAAGTTATTAAAAAAAAACATGCATCAACACCATCCTCTGTTTGTGTGATAATGGTTGGATTGAGCCAGTGCCCTGTTGCTGCAAATTATGAGCACCCTGTATAATCGCTGTCATATTGTACTAATCTTATTGTGGTATGAAAAATGGCCATCTTGACTGCCTTGCTCTCACAATTGAGTTAACTTCCCCATAAATATGCCTCAGAGCAAAAGGCCAGGAGAAAATAAATGTCACCCCACACTCATTGAATCACATTTCCATATCCTTTTCAATCAAATTTCCCATATGAATGATCTTTTACTCTAAATCGATGCAGCAAGCAATGAGCTTCTGAAACGTAGAAAGTGTAGGTGAGAGTGAAAATTTTTCCGCTTGCTAAAAACTTACTTTTCAGATGTTGATGTCAGCTGTTTCCTAACATTTTGATGGAGGCCAATATTCCCCAGACAGAGAGAGAGAGAGAGAGAGGCATATCTCTCTCTTTCACTTTCCTCCTGATAAGCTGTACAATAACCACTCTGTCAGACGGCTGCCACCAGGACTGAGATTTCAATTTTGCACTGGCGTCCCTAGACGCAGTCATGAGCTGACATTTAAGTTCTGCAGCGAGCAGAGAGGGTCTGCTGTGCAGTGGCCCTTTGACAGCTTGCTTCTCAAACAATTTTTGAAAGGGTGAAAGATTATATGGCAGCGCTGGTATCCATCACTGCCAGCCACCTGTGGCTCTTCCCTCATGGCAATGCCCTGCATGAGCGATGAAGCACTGGGAGCTTTCGGGCCTCGGTAGGGCTTCCCCTCAATCACCTTTGCTTCCTGCCATCTGAGGCATTGCTGGTGAGTCATTTGAGACTCGTTTGTTTTGGTTAACTTGTCCTTTAGCCGAGAAAATGGAAGCAGTTTAGGAGAGGATGCTGAAGAAGAGAAATGTGCTCTGCAGTCTCATTTATTTGGGTTAAGTTGGAATTGTATTACTGTATAACCAGAGGAACAGGTTGTGGAGCTGATGCATGCAGAGAAAAATGCTGACTGATGTCTTAATTTGATCTTATAGTCACAGAGGTAACTTTTGAAAGAAAGGAACCAATGGGCAAACTTTTTAAAGGAATAGCTTCACATTTTGGGAAAAACACTTAGGCTCTTTCTTGCAGAGAGTTAGATGAGATACCACAATCACGTACAAAAACTGAAATGTAAAAACGTTAACAGATGCTTATGTGCCTGATTATTTCCTGTTTTTTGTACAGATTAAACAAACAAGATAAAATGTGTTAATCAGAAAACTAGCTGCTTCCCATCATTTCCAGTGTTTGTGCTAAGCTAAGCTAAGCAGCTGCTGGGTACAGCAACATATTTAAAAGTGTCTTGTTTTGGATGTCACCAGCACATTCAATGGATGTTATCAGTTGCTATCACTACCATTATAATGATTCAGACAGGGCAGACTTCAACTACCAGTAGGTGAATATGAACCCACTGGAAAAGGCTACATTATGTTAAGCTATGTACTATGCTGTTGCAAAATAATTATGTTTCATGGTGTGACAACGCTGTGGTTAAGATCTTGTTTGGTTTTGACACAAAAACCACTTGCTGGTTATGAATGCAGTGAAATGTGGAAAAATGCAAAACAGGAAGCATACAGTGGTTTTGAATAGTCGTCTCCTGCTGCTTTTGCAACTTTTTGCCATCTAACTATCTATCTAGCCATGTGTTACTGGCTCTTATCTAGCCCCTGGTCTTACCACCCAATCTGCCTTCTCCTCCCACAGAAGAGTGTTTAGTGTGGTTAGTTTGGGCTGGTTTGAAAGCTGTCAGTCGACCAAAGAAAAGACAGAGACTGCTTGAAAAGAAGTGGTCTCGGTCTGCTTCCAAGCTTGTAATTTTAGCATAATTTCAAAAGCTGAACTTCTATTAAAAGCCATTGTGAGCATGAACCAGACCAGAACTAAAAGGCAACAATGTATATTTTTTCCCCCTTGGTCGATTGCATTAATGGGGTTCCTCAGCTCACTCAACTGACAACAAGATGAAACTTTAATTGGAAGAAGAAGTCCCTTTCCATGAACACAGACCATCAAATTCTGGTTAATAAACTATCCAATCTCATGGAAAGCTAATAGAACATAGTAACCACCAGCTAGACACTATCTGCCACATTCGCCTGTACATTGACTCACCAATAACAATTGGGCTTCCTCATTGGGTGCTGAGTTGAGTTATTTCATTTGCTCTGTAGTAAATCTCCGGTTGTCTCTCAGCTAATTGAGACCTATTGCCTGAGCCGCTAGGAGGGAACATGGTGGCAGTATGACTAATCAGCAGTGTAGCCCTCTGTGAGGACTGTTTATGAGCAGGGAAAAGGTGATGCAGGTCCAGTGTTCATGGTAAATTAACCAGCAGCCATCTGCCCCACTCAGATGGCGCAAGTTTAGCTCATTCCCTCTCTGATTGCAGCAGGACACCCAGGATGAAAGAGCATATGCTAAATCTGCACACGAATGGGACAAATTGTTTGGTAAGTTGCAACTGTGGGGCATATTCTAATAGATTGCTTTGTGAAATGGACTTCCACAATGATATCATCACTCAAAAGTATTTTCATTGTGTCGTAGCGGTAAATGCTCACCAAATGACGGATAAGATTAGCCTCTGAAATTGGACGTAGTTATGAAATGTGCGGTAAGTTGAGATGTAATATCTTGAGGAGAACAGGCAATAGTTGGAATCAAATGACTGGACTTCTGCTGGTCCAATCTAGTGTTTAAATTGAACCAGTGAGTATACGCAGGGACAGGCTCTGCCCTTTGTTTCCTCTTGAGGAGGACCTTGATCAGCCATTTGTAATTTGCCAGTCTCCGAGCCTGTTATTAAGACAGTAATAGATCTATTTTCGGGTCAGGGGGGAGTGGCAAATATAACACACAGCCAAGAGCAACAGCTTGAGAACTGCTATTACAGGGCTCCATACAAGGACGGACTGGAAAACAGAGAAAGTGAGAAAGAGGGAAACGTGCTAAATCACATCTGCCAGAAACACATCTCCTATTAACGGGTGTGATGGAGTCTGGAAAAACACAATTTGTCTGTCGGGGTGTTTGACAGGCTAGACTACAATCTAAATTTAGTGTTTTGGAGTGAGCGCTGACAAAATCAAAGAGCACTGTGTCTTCTTTTGGCAGCTACACGAGGAATCAAAAGAAACTGAGTGACCAGGATAATGAGAAAGAGGGAGCTGACTGCTGCTTGATCTAGGAGAACATGACTGACAGTAGAGTTTAGACATTCTGAAATGTATATATATTTTTTCTTTTAACCACTTTGGCCCAAGGGCTTTAGAGTTACTCGCTAAAATCTCCTTAAAAGATGCTACTGTAGAACTGAACATCAATTAAATATTAGATGCTCTTTTTGTGAATTTTTAATAAATATGCGCATACATGTCATAAAGTAGCAACAAAAACAAAATCTGATTTAAGTAGGGTAAGTGTACGAAAAAAATAGCAATTTACACACAATTTCTACTTTTTTACAAGTTTAACCAGAATTATTGAGAAAAACATGATACGATGAATTTCATAATAATGTAATATAACATTCACATGTTTTTTTCTACTTTTTTTGAAACTCTCCGGGTGTCTGTATTTTCACATGATATAACCCCTTAGCTCTTTTAAATATAGACATGATTTTGAATACACATGGTCTCTGCTCAAAGGTAATTCTGTCTATAATCAAAAAAGGCAGAATTTGTCACCAAATTGACAGAGGCACAAAACTTGTGATTTTTTGTTTTTTTCAAGTTTCAAGTTCAAGTTTTTGAAATAAAGGTACATTCCTGTGTTCTTGCTGTGTAATGTTGAGCTTATGTTTATTGGTTAAAATGCTGAATCCTGTGACTGGTCAGCTATGCACATGGGGGGAGTAAAACTAAGCATTGCTGAGCTTTACTAACTGCTGGCCAATGGTAAACAAAGATGTTAGCATGGGGGTTGCTAAATATAGGATACTCATGTTGCAAAAATGTATGAATACTTTTGGGTCTAAATGCTTATCAGCATGCTCTTCTCTCTCTTACATTTGGGGGTTTATATTCATCTTGCATCTGCCTTACAGATGACAAGACAGTAAGGCATTACTCTTCTGTGTGCACTCCTGCTACAAAATAAGCAACTGTTGTCACTGTGATAGTTGTCACACTTGTGACACTTTGTGCATCCAAGCAATGTGTGCTTTGCTGAAACTGAGATGAATCAACCTGGGTGTGAACAAAGGGGCTACATCATCTGTGTTTTTCTAAGCAGTCCCTTGGAGGAAGTAAAGGGTGTATTATTAACCGAATTCAAAATTACCTGTGAATTTTTCACACTACAGCTGCTAATTTTCACACATCTCCCACAATCCTCCGTTTGTACAGTACTAAGAAACAACAATACATCATAGCCCAGAATACACTGTCACAATAGTTCAGATTAATCATGCTCTTTTACCGGAGAATAAGTCATGCTAAATTCTCTGGATCTCTTTTGTATCTCCTCATCAGTGCTCGATCATGATGACTTGGACTATCATTATTATGATTGCTCAATCTTCAGTGTTATTTTTCTGCTTCTCTGTTCTGCATTTGACTCACTTCGCTCTCTCCCTCTCTGTGCTTTGTTGGAACAATCAGATTGAATGCCAGTTAAAGGACCTGTGTGTAGGATTTAGTGGCATCTAGCGGGGACCCTTCCAAGCGTGTAGGAGAACCTAAAGTGGTTGCGAAACTCATGAAACTCCTCTCTAGAGCCAATGTTTGGTTTGTCCGTTCTGGGCTACTGTAGAAACATGGCGGTGCAACATGGCAGGTTCCATGGAAGAGGACCCACTCCCTATCTAGATATAAAGGGCTCATTCTAAGGTAACAAAAACACAATGATTCTTATTTTCAGGTGATTATACACTAATACTAAATGTTAAAACTAACTAAACATGCTTATGAATATTATTCTACACACTGCACCCTTAAGGGTCTTAAGGGTCAACTGGATTGACTGCTTCACTCTCTTTCATCAAAAGCAAGACTCTTGTTGTCTTTTGTGTTGGGAAAATCTGCAAAACTGGATGGTATCATCAGTGAGAGATTAACATGAAAGTATGTTATAAATGTTTCCAATCAGACTTCACAGCGGCTTGGGGATTTTTAAAGCCTATAGTTTGTTTGCTCTGGTCTAAGTCAGTGGATGATTTGGTAAACTTGTATGTTTTCCCATGAATTCAGTTTCTTTTCACACAGAGAAAAATCCAAGCAAACCAACATGCATCATTAAAAGCCACGTGAGAACATTCGTTCACTCCACGTCTTGGTCAGATGTGTCTGGGGCAGAAGCGAGAACATAAAGACAGGAAGAAGGTCCTGAAGAAGGTCCAATAGCCAAATACGTTCTTTGATGTTTGTCCAGGTCAGACCTCAATTAATTCTCCAGCTGGCTGCTAGCAACTGTTAAATTTGCTCATCTGAATCCCAGCATGCAGAGTACACCTGGCTACAGGAGTCATTTAGTTCAAACTTGCAGAGTATGCATAGTAGGGTCTGATCAAGGTTGTATTACGTTCCCACCGCAAATGAGTTCATCTGGGTCTTAGTGAGGTTGTTTTAGTCTGCTCCTGAGTATGATTACTGTGTTGAGACCTGCTTAAATGAATCACACCAAGTGGAAAACAAACCCCTTAACCAACTACATCAGTAAGAGATGAAATCACTTTCTATGAAAGCTTTAAAAAAACAAAACAAATAATGATCACAAGGCTGTTGCTAACATGTAAAAATATTAGACTTAACCGACTGTACCTGTCAGTTCTGTCATAATAGTCGAGATGGCTGTATAATCTTTGCTTTGTTTGCTATTGTTTTATTAAAGAAACAGCTTGTTGCGCATCTTTTCAACAGGAACATACAGTATCCTGCCTCTCTCCATGTGAAGAGCTTTCTCCCTGCACTCAAGTGCAGCTGTCTCACCCGGAGAAGCACTTTGTGAATATGAGCTGCTCGGTCTGAAATCATCTTTAGGGCCTGTTCAAACAAGAGATGCACCAGACGCAGAGCAGACATGAAGTATAATGTACTGCTCTTCTGGCAGTCATGCTAATGGATGGGAGTGAAAACAACAGCTGCGGCACAGCATGGAATTTAACTGAGTCTATGCGTTTTGATTCATTTTCACATAATGTCAGCTATGCTAGCAGAAAAAAAGTTAGAATTTATCCAATGGTAGGACAGATTGAGTGAATGTTTTTATATTGGAAACACAATTTGAATATATGTATTTTCAATTTGCAAAAAGAGCGGTGTGTGTAATAAGACCTGTACAGTGTAGAGGACGGTCTGTTTCTTTTCTTTAATTCCACTGGACAAAATCCTTATAATTCTCCCCTAAGCGAGGACGTGAGTGTTTTTCCAGAGATGAACTGACTTCTTCTCACCTGTCCTCCCAAGTGGGGGTGTGACAGCATGATGCTGACCAGAACCAACACTGTGTCGAAACTCTTGGAGAGCCAGGCGACTGACAAAAGAACCAAAATTAACGATAGGACTGAAAGCATTTAAATGACCTTTGGGTCACTTGACCAGACAACTCTTAACATGGACACAAAGACTCCCTTTGGGGTCTCACTTATCTCCAAAGACTCTCCTTTTCGGGTTCTGCTTGCCTCATCTTGTCTATTTGCGTTTTCATGAACTGCATTCATTTCACATCAACTGCTGCTTTAACCTTTTGTATTTATAGACATTTATATTTTTGATAATGTTAGAGATGTTTGAAGAAATGTCATGTTGAATTTATGCTGATAAGCAATGTGTTCTGAATGATTTATATAATCACTATACAAACAGTAGGTTAAAATCACCTCATTGTTTTAGCTTTTTGTTTTACTGTTAAATTTTGATAGGGATATTAGACAAGAAAACATATTAAATGATTGAAGTATGCTGAAGTACAGTAAGAGGAAGGTTAGAAGCATAATGTGTTTCTTATTACTATGCAATTGTTATGTTTGGAAGGAAGGTTGGTTGGTGTAGCGATGCCTGAAATATGTGGTTCTCGCATGTATAAACTCTTAAATCCCCTGTGTAAGAAATGAATTTATCATCTCAAGTCAGAGTATCAGCCACACCTTAGAAGTCCCAAACAAAAGAATGAATATTCATTGAGAAGTTTGGTGGGAACGGCTTATCCATGCCTCAAAACACACTCAAAACTCTTGGAACTGATAAAAGTAGGAGCCTCATGGGGACCTTTTCTGGGCTGGCCCTCAACCCTGCTCTGTGAGGAGCTCTCAGCGCATTTGGTTTTAATCTTTTTTTTCTGATACGAGACTCAGAGTTGTTCCTTTTGCTTTCTCTTATATTTCTGCAGTGTTTTTTTAGAGTTTTCCTTTTGAAGAACTATCCAAGCCCAAACAGAATAATAAGCAGTGTAGCCAGAAATTATTTTAGTCGACACTCGACCACAACATCACCAGAAATCACAGAGAGCGCAGCTGATGCATGCTGTCCACGTCTGACTGATTGCAAGACTGCACCAGTGATGTCTCGACCCTCTGCTTGTTCTGAAGCGAGACAGCCAGACAGCCCAAAGGCTCCGCTGTCGGACCGGTGGCTCGGCAGCCAGAATGCATCCACAGAGCCGCCTGGAGCTCAGCCGGCCCCAGAGACATCTTCAGCTGAAGAGCCTGCAGGCTAACAGGCTGGTGCCCCGCTGGGAAGCTGTGCAGGCCTGCACACCAACTTCAGATCCAACTGAACGGAATGCCTCATCTCTTCGACAAAGAAGGCATGATCAAGTGATTATGAGTTGAGGAAATGATTTATTTCCTTAGAGAAGTTAAAGCCCATAGCGTCCCTCATTTTGTTATAATTTTAACTTATACACTTCACTATTGCCAACTTAAGTGAATAATTTATCTCACGATTTAAGTCTTGTTGTTCATTTGTCTTATTATTCTCTTTATCATGTATTATTAAGACATTTAGCTATTAAATAATAATAATAATGATAATTGATATTAATAATAAGAGTAGATAATGCTACAACAGTAACATAATCAAAAGCTAGTTGTAGCAAGAAACTGTTGAAGGTGGCAACTGTTGATTTTACTGGCTATAATCACAACTGTGGCCAGAAAATGTACTTCATCAACGACACTTCTGTGAGTTGGTAAAAAAAAAATCAAAAACAGACTCTAATAATCTGCAGGCTGTGCTTTTACTGTTCAAAACAGACCGACAGAGTGGTGAGTTTTCCTACATACACAGCTCACTGCCTCACGTTCATTTTAAACATGTAGCTAGCAGGTCACAGACCACAGTTTGTCATTATCAAATATGAAACTATACAGCGGTTGTAAGCACCTAATGAATATAATGGCACCTTTGATGCCATGCCAGGAACAGCATGATATTTGAATACTGAATAATGTTATGTAGACCAGTAATGTAACTGGTCGGTGTTCATATAGGAAACTGGAAGGTTTACGCAGATGTTCACTTTTTACTGACTGGTTCTTGTTTAAAACTATGTCGACTACAGATACAGGTCTGACGTTTATACACAGAAAAAAAAACTATTTAAATCACAATCTCTATGTTGGTGAGAAAAATATCAAACAGATATTATCAATAAACCTGCAATGACTGATTTTTTTGTCCATGTGGGGTTAAAAGTAACAAGTTGAGAACACAACATCAGAACATCACCATAGAAATGAATACTGCATATTAAACTTAAAGGTAACAGCTGCTTATTTCCACATCCAGCAGTTACGCATGTATTTGTTTGGAGTAGTGTTTCTGTCCTCCTTTAGCTCCGTTTAATAGCTTTTCTATTTGACCTTAACCTCAACATTCATTTCATACTCAAGTGTATCATAGTGAAAACACACATGACCGGTCCTGATATATATACATACATGTATGTATTATACATCCTCCTCTGTATTTTCTAGAGTCTTATGTGCTTTGACCACTGTGCAGGCAGCAGGATGCGCAAACACAACAGTGCTTTAGTATCATTTTGATACCTATCACCATTTTTTTTCTTTGGATCACCTCACACACCTCACATTTAACGATCACTGAAGTCTGCTGTCGTTATATAGAAATGGATGTCACAGATGAATGCAGCGGTAAAAAATAAAGAGACGCTGACCCGTTCCCTCACATCGAAAACAAGGAGCATCTGTTGGAGCCGATGGTATTTCTTGTTGCCCCGTATAGAACAAACAGACTCGTGTCAAACAAACTGACCTGTACACCAACACGTACCAGCTGTAAGGCAGACTGCACTGAAAAAATGGTTCAACTTGAAAAAGGCTCTTATTCTGTCAAAACCTTCACACGTCACTCTCCTCCAGTCAGTCACCTCTGTCTCATTCTCTCCTTTGATACACTTGTCAAAAATAATAAAGTCCAAACACTGAACATTTTCTTTCAATAATATATTAATGTTATTGAAAGAGAATATTAATGCTCTATTACAGCCCAGAAAATAGTACTTGCAATGGCTGATAACAATGCGAATACAGAGTAACCACTTAAATGTGTTAATCTCACACTCCTGCCTACTTTGCATTATTTAATGTTTAATATTATTCTCTCTGGCGAGGAATGACACGACGAGTGAATGATTCTTGTGTCTGCTGATGTTGGAAATCACATTAGCTAGAGTACACAGCCCAAGTGAAACTGATTAATCAAACAAGGGGCATGACAGCATGTAGACATCTTTTTAAGATTCAGTGGTCACTGCGGAGACTGAACACAAAACGGTATGTTTAAGTGAAATAAAACACAAGTGTGTAAAATGTTACTTATGCAGAGTTTATTGTGAGCTTTTCTGCTTTTTTTTTTTTTTTTTGAAGATCACATTTAGTTTTTAATGCCCAACAAGTCGCCAAGATAAACGTAAGAAGTAGCTAGTCCTTCCCATGACCTGGTGGCTTGTTGACAACTGATCTGACCAGCCTGCTGTCTGGCTTTACAAAGTCTGGTTGTCACTGTGAGGTATCAGAGAAAACCTCGGAAGCGTGTTTTACACAGACGCTCCTACCACTGAAGTCGAGCAGGTTTTGTTTAGCTGCTGCATGGAGACAGAATGAAGGGAGATAAAAGTACCGTGTGTCTGATGTTTCAGCCCCTTATAGGCACTCCATTATATTCCTGCGCAATGAAGAGAGTTAAGTAGCAATCATCTCTTTGTATTCCTCAAGGTTTAGATAATTGAAGTGATCTATGGCACCATGTGCCCTCATTACCCAGGCCTCTGCCAGAGAAAGACTCTGGTTGATGTGAAGTGATACTCCACTGAAACATATCTTTTTAACTATGCAGGATGTGAGTGCTGAATACTCAAAAGAGAGATTTGTGGTCAACACATTCTCACACCCGATTTATAATTTACTGCATAAATTGGATGTGTATTCACATAATGGAGGACTTTGAGGTCATGGAGTTAAAAAATTCAACTTTTGTGTGTTTTTCCAACTTCTGATAAATGCTAATACCTACAGCAGAGGGCCTGTATTCCTGCCATGATTATAAGAAGCTGATGTGAACAAACCAGTAACATCATCAGAGAGCTATAATAACTTTGGTTGACTGAAGACTCGGCTGTTGCCAATTCTTAATCCCTGTAAAATGCTGTCAATCAATTTGGGAGTGACAGAAAGTTCAAATCTTGTGTTTTGACCCTTTTTGTAAGACCAGAGATTATCAGGTAACGTTTTTCTGACCCGCAGGGGATCCAAAACCCCCAGATTCATTGTGTGTCAATTGATTTTTGGTCATTTGGTTTATTACTATTTAAATTTGCACTATGGTGATGCATTATTACTTGATCTTGTGGCACTCTCTTGTTGAGAGCTCCTGTGTCAAATCTTAAACGTTACAGTTTATATTGTGGTTACATAAACCATTATCCTGAAAAGAGTTGTGTTTAATCAATCTACCACAGCCTGGTGTAGTGTCCTTCCAGCATAAGGACAGGTTTCTAAGCATATACTGACTGTATCATGGATAACATGGTGGGAACTTGGGGGTAGCAGAGTATACACAATGCACAGAGGGCTGGAGGTGGGTGGGTGGGTCAACAAAGACCCAACACCAAATTTTTGGCCCAAGTTCCAGGTAATCTATCCATGTGTCAAAAAACTGGCTGAGCCAAAAGTTCAGAATGTTACAAATAACTGCATTCAAATTTAGGACTGAGTGACTTTATCTGATTATGAAAAATTGCCCATATTTGTCATCATCTCAGGGAAAAAAAAATAACAAAATGAACTTTGAGAGAAAAGTAACCAGCGGCAGTAACCAGAGAAAAGTGCTTACACAACCTGTCTGCATTAGTGTCTTAATGGACTATCTCCTGCAAATTAATTTTCCACCCCATTTACATTTCTGCAAACATTACAGTCCTCACTGTTACAGTAAATGAAATATTTCATCTCGACAATATCTACTATACACTTTGAACAGAACGAGAAGTAAGGATTGAGCGGACTACTGGACGCTTTGCAAACTTGTTGTGGCATTCGTTAAGCCAAAGTAATATAAGCCATTTGAAAGAGTGCAGGTGTATAGTCACATCCAGTTTTCTGGTAGGTGTAACATAAAGCTATGTTTTCCTGTATGGTGAATCCACAAAGGCTACCTACATAACTCTGTACCCTTTCTGTATACAGACAGCTATAAAAAATTTACAAACCTCCTTTTAAAAAAAAAAAGCAAGTGTACTTTTCATTATGGTCAGAGCTAAGAGCTAGGTGGGCAGCAGGTACAGCTGACCCCTGGAGCGTCTTTTCTACACTTCAAACACAGGAACAGAGGAGAGCTAATGGCCTGCCTTCTCTGTGGATATGGCAGTGTGCCTTTACTCTCCCTCTACCCCTCCCACCCCCTTCTCATTTCTTTACCATCAACTTCTCGTGGCTGTGCAGCCCTGTATACACCAAACAATATGCAGACCCCAGGACGACGGCACCTCCCACCTTTCTTCTTTGTGGGAGCTGTTGAATATTTCATCACATGGCAATCTTCAGCGTCAGACTGCACACATTTTCTCAGCAAGTTGAGAAGTGCAAGAGGATGTTGCTGGTGGTCAGCTAAAGGGAATGGCAGCGTCGGATGGGCCAGAGAGGAGACGAAAGCAGCGAAAGGAGGATGGGGTGAGAGATGAAAGAGGAAATATAGAAAAGTGCTTCAAGTAGAAGCTTTGAAGGAAGCATCTGCCAGGCAGGAACGTCCCGCCTGCATGGATGCCTGGCTATGCCTGCTGTGGTCTCATTCTCCTATCCACAGGCTCACAGTAGTGGTTTTGCCTGATAGGATGATTTGCCACTTCATTACTAATTGATAATTGCCGGAGAGAAACTCTCATTAACCCAAGTGCTGAAAAGTGCAGCTAGCATGCTGACATTTTCAGCTGATCCAATGACTGTGTTGATGTTGGTCTCTTAACTCAGTGTAAAACCAGGCATTGTGCAAAGGAGCTGAAGCCAGAGATAAAGATGGCTTTATGCTACAGATCATAGCTTCCAAGTGGAGAGGTGGAGATGAGACTTTGGTGCATAAATGGAACTTGGATATTGAAAAGTGTCCATGACCTCTTAAACAAAATGAACATGCTACCATGAACCAACACAGACCAAATTGTATTTGATAAAGACATCATGCACTCAAAATTTCAAAAGTTAACATGATGAAGCTGACACTCAATTTGCCCTCAACCAGCCACAATGCACCTATAGACATAAAGAACCAATCAGGCCTGGAGTTAGGAGTCTGTGTCCAATCAGCTGTGAGGACTCGTTTCACTCATGCGGTGCGGTCATGTGCCAATGCCCACTGGGGCACCTCTGGGCTCCTTCTGCTCTTCTGGCAGCCAGCCATCCACCGGCTGGAATAATACTGTGTAATTGTTATGGACATATTGTGACTGGGAGACCATAAGCAAGAGCATTCTCTCCTCTTCCTCTGTAAAATTAACAGCTTGTGACACACTGGTAGACTCCAAAAGGACTCAAGCTGACAGCTCCAGTCATGAGGGCTGAGAGCCAGTTCAGCAGCGGACAACTTACAAAAAGCTGCAATATTTCCAAATGAATGCTTCTCTTTACCACTGATCGATATTACACATCGCCACATTATTGGCTGCTGTATCTGATCACACAGTCCCTCATCCATAAAGATGTCGACAAAAGCCAAGGACAAAAAATGCAAAAGTTAGAACTTAACTGTATAGAATAGAAAATACTAAAAGCTGCTCAATATACTTATATATACTTTTCTGAATATACAAAAAAAAAAGTGTTAGCATGCTTACATTTGGTAATAAGCACTAAATACAAAGTATAATTGTATAATCTGTGGCTCCAAAGAAAATAATCAGTTGCATGGTTAACTTTTAATGGTGTGCGATAACAAATAGTAATGCGATACTTCATTGATCCCCATGAGGGAAAGCCTTTTCACCTCCCTGTCAGGCAGGTCAGAGGTCAGGGTCGGTCACCGAACAGCTCCCCTGCAGCCTACAGGGTGTCAATGTCTTCCTCAAGGGCACTTCAGCTCGCTTCAGCTTCAGTGTGCCTGCTGACAAGGGGCTTGAACCATGAAGATCACTCTATTAAGGGATGATTTCTTCTCCTACTAGGTCACTCTCCTGTCCATTTAAGCATATTATACTGTGGATGAGAAGCCCTATGGTCAGCAGGAGAGTGTGTTGTTACTTAACACCTTGGACTGACTGTTCTGTTAGTCATTCCACAGAAGTTCGAGCCTGACAGCCGTCGGCAAAGGGACACGACAACTGTCCTGAGCACTGATGCTATGAGGTTCAGAGAGTTTGGCCAAAAATAAACTCCATAAGGTGGTTCATATGTGATTAATAATTAAAAATGAACGCAATGGAAATGATTTTAAACATAACAGACAGAGTTGGAGAAGGACTCGTGCATGAATTCCACTAAATTCCTGTAACACAATGAAATGTAATTTGTCACTTTAGCCGTGCCTCCATACCTTTCATTTCGCCCATGTCCAGGGTCTTGCCCAGCTGCTCTAGCAGGTCTGCTCTGGCGGCGTTCTTCTTGTGCTTTTTGCCATCATAATGTTGCTGAGCCATGCCAGGGTTGTTGAACCAGGCGTTGCATAGCTGGCAGTAGCGGTCTGAGTCACGGCGCTGTCTCGGGGAGGTCATGGGAGACGTTTCTGGGGAGCTCTTTACAGGACTGGGGGAGGCCTCTGAAGGAAACACAACAACAAAATACAAAAAGTGAGGCCTTGCAGAGCTTAACGAGGTTTTAACTCAGGCACAGGTACCTCAGTGAAATATTGAACCTTGATTTGATTTACTTTTTTTTTAATGGAAAATATATTGTAATATCCTAATCTTCTTCTGCCTACAAGAAGCATCAGCTTTGATAATCTATTTCTCTTGTAATTGAAAAAAGTCATTAACGCACCACATCATCTGTTACACAAATGGCTGCCACACAGCATGCTTTTTTTTTTACAGTGTACCAGTGTGCAGAATTATATTTTTCAAATCAAAATGAAACTGAACACAACAATGCATCAGTGCTAAAACTCAGCGACATAAGGAAATAGTTTTCTCACTTAGTGGAATAATTTGACTGGCCTGCACAGAACCCTGACCTCAACCCCGATCCAGCAGCTTTGGGATGAATTGGAATGCCAACTGCGAGATAGGCTTTATTGCCCAACATTAATTGCCAATCACGCTAAGACTCTTGAGGCTGAATGGGAGCAAATATCTACAGCCAGGTTACAAAATCTATAGCAGAGCCTGAAACCAGAAGAGTGGAGGCTGTTATAGCTGCAGATTGAAGCCCATTTGGTTTGGTTTTGGAATGATCAATAATCAAATATAGGAGTACTGTTTGAAAAACCTCCAAATTATTATTTTTTTTTAATAATTGTACAATCATTTTATACTATTATTGCCAACATCATCAAGTTTTAGCCGAAGCAACATGAAATTCTAGCGAGGTGGTGACCTTTCAGTTTTCCATGCAGGAAAAACACTGCTCAAAGATAACAGGAATAAAAGTATATCCCTGCCTCAAGACATCAGAATTTTTTAAAAAAGAAACTGATGCTAGCAATATATTTTTTAAAAGCAACCAGAATGCAGACTACTAATGGTATGTCAACACAGTCTGAAAACACAAGTTGGCTTTTTAAAGTGGAGATTTGTAGCCAGCGGACAGAGAACAATGTAAGGGCTTTAATGAGCACTGATCAGCAGCAATGTAGCGATGACTGCGTCCCTGCTATAGTGCAGCCCTCTGAATAACAAGCTGTTATCTCCATTAAATGCCTGAAGAGGAAAAGCTGAATTCTACTTGGCAAACGGAATAAAGAGCCTGCTCTTCTCGTGGCTGCCCACTTGTGCCTTCATGCATGGATGACGGCATTAACCCCTGAACGGGCGCCACGTTGCACCGAGCGCTCCGCAACGCAAAACGGTACTATCAACTTAATCACTTTTAACACTCGAGCGCCCGGCCCACCCCGAGTCAACATTTAGCATTGTCCCATTACATCCCGTTACACCAGTCAATGTTTAAAACGGTAAATCCGGTGAAAAACATAGGGGAGGAGAGAATGTGTTGAACCTCAAATGTCAGCATTTTGCTCACTGTTTAAAGTTCTCTGTTATTCTGTGAGTCACGGCTGAGCCATAGGCAGAGTAGAGTTTACATTTGCATTACGTTTTGCATTCAGCACTTGGCGGATGCTCTCATCCATAGCAAATTATGTAGGATTTCTGTGACTCTATGGTTATAGGGTGACCCCTCTAACTAATAGGCCAATGTAAACTGCCGGATTTAATTTATCCCTGTAGTTGCCTTTGCAACGAGGTCAGATGTCAGCTGCAGAACAGCAGCCCTAGAGCTGTTATGAATTTGATGCCTTGCACAAAGGAAAGTAGCTTTTTCCGAGTGTGTGATGTACATCTGCCATACACTTCCAAACTAAATCCAAAGGCTCAAGATAGCAATTATATATCCAGCCTACGCTCTAATCTGTACAGTATATTAGAACTGCCCCACATACAAGTATGCACAACACCAGGTGACCCTCTCTGTCAGTCAGTTAATAAACTACAGTGGGAAGCTTTAAATAGTGAGAGAGCTAATAGTGTAATACTCCATCAAAGCAGTTTAGACACTTCTGGCATATGGAACATAACCTGAAAGTAAAGCTCTGATTTTCAACAATAGCATTCAGGCAATTACCTTCCAGTGCAGAGACAGATGACAGAGTGTGGAGGGGAGAATTTAAAGGCTGAGGCAAAGCTCAATGAGGAAGAAATATTCACTGTTTGTGGAGATGAAGAAGTCAGAGAACAAAGGTGAAAGAAATCATTCGAAAACAACTTGACTTCAAACTTTTCATTTCTTTTGCTCCAAACAGCATTCATATATTTATGATGCTGCTGCTGCTGCTGATCATTATTATTATTATTGTTTAGTCACAGTTTTAAAGGAATAGATCAACGTTTTGGGAGACTATTTGCTTTCTTGCCAAGCGTTAGATGAGAAGATTGATGCCACTCTCATGCCAGTACAATAAACATAAAGCTACAGCCAGGAGCTTAACATAAATACTGGAAATGGAGAAATAACTAGCCTTTCCTCACTTACAACACCTCTTAAACTCATTAATTCACACTTTCTATTTAATTTGTTTAATCAGTACAAAAACCAAAATGTACAAACTACAATTCATGTTTATTGTTTTTTTTTTACCTCACTGAGTCCCTGTGGGCCACAATCCAATGCTTCCTTTGAAACTATGAATTTGCTGTACTGACCTTGCCATTTTCAGTCACAAAATAACTATGATTCAAGTGTCCCAGCTTATACACAGGGGTCCCATCACATACCAGCAAGCATTTCAAGCAGTGAAGTGCAAAGTAAAAAATCACCTGAAAAAGCCCCAAATTCTCTTATAGCTGTGAGAGACAATGGGACAGTACACATTAATCGACACTGACATTCAACATCAATGTAAATGTGCCAGGATTAGCTCACCAGTTAACTGGCACCCCAAGTCACGACACAAAAACCGACAAATGATAAAAGGTATTAAGTATTAAAAAGTATTAAAAATGTTGCAACAGATGTGGGAAAGTAAAGAAACAAGAGGAAGAGTATCACATCACTTTGTCCTTCTGATGTCAAGCAACAACAACAATAGTTACTGAAATGATAAATTACACCGATGTCTTCATTTCACACGGTGAAGTGATGTGCATGCATACAACACCTTTGGATATAATGATGCACATAAACCTATCCTTTCAAAGGTCTATGCTCATGTTTTAGCCCACCTCACATTACCATGTATTATAACTACTGTACTTTTTTAAAAATCATCATGATAAAGAAAAGTGACTAATAATGTAATACATTTGTTTTTCTACAATTTTCCTCTATGAATTAACTAAAGCATAATTAATATTTTCATGGTTATATTTTGGCAATTCAGAGCACTCCGAGTAAAGGTCAGGAAAAGATCATCATCTGTGTTAAATACTGAAAAAGTCGACAATGACACAAGACTGTTAGTTTTTTAATAAATGTAACTTTGGTTACATTTATTAACTTATTTTTGCCCATTTGAGGGCAGCACCCAGGCTTTACAAGCAACACTGACATATTATCACCTCATAAAGTTGTTAGAGAACATGTTAGCAAAACATGCACGTTTAGACATCCAGCTGGCATGGAGTAACATTAGCATCCATTCGGAGCTGTGTTTCTGAACAATCCAAGAATCCATAACTGACCCTCCCCTTCCTGCTCTCAGAGTGCTGTCTGTTGGCCCCCACCTCTTGTTGTTACTTTACATAAGCGTAATTCAACCCATCCTGTTGTACCGTTCCCCCCCGTTTCTCCTCCAACAAAAACAAACTCATCAGGATTGCACATACTGCCTCCAAAAATCATCTGCCTCACTACTCCCAGTCTCTCTGAACAACAGAACCATCACATGTCTTGCACTCATAATAACAAATGATCATGATCATCCCCTCAATCCACACTGCTGACATCTGGTTGTAGATACGGGACTTTAAAACAGCTTGAGAACAGCTTGTTTAGCAGAAGTTTTGTCCCTTCTGGGACATGTGGGATGCAGAACTTAAACCAAAGTCTCCAGTATCAAAATCAAAGTGCATTTTGTACGTCCCCCATCCACCCCAACTGCGATACTACAACAGTAGATTGCTCTTAAAAGAAGTGTGAAGAAAACATTGTAGAAGGTTTATTGGTTAAATCTCCTGTGTTAAAGATGCTCACAAGTTAAGAGTAGAGAGGAAATCAGAAGCAAAGAGGAGAAACTCTGGCAAATAATTTCTTGGGATATACAAGAATTAAAGGGGTATGATTACAAGACCTAAGCAAAGGTCGTTTATCATCATCAGTGCAACCTCTCCATGTAGTGTCCTCTGCCAGTAAAGTGTAATCACACTCTGATTTAGTATTCTTACCTTACTTTAACAACAGAGTGTCCCAGCCATTTGTCTAGCAGCCCACTAGTCTTTATGTTCAATGCGAGATGGCAGACTTCTCATTCATAACAGGCTGTGTTATTTCAGGATGGCTCTCCAGTCTCATAGATAACCCAGCAGGCACATAAAGGAATGAAACCCTTTCCTCCCATTTAGTGCATCGTTAGAGTCATGCTGTTTAACACCCTTCTGTGCTTTGATTGAGGGTTCAGCGCAGTTCAGAAGGCGGGGCTCGTTGCCATCGCCAGGAGGCAGATGGCGTCGGTTCGGCGTGGCACCTGCTGCGTAAAGAACACTTCAACTCTGCGAAAAAAAGCCCTCGTCCCTTTCTATATTGTAGGGTTAAGAGTCGGCAAGATAGAAATGTGCCTTATTTTGCTGCACAGAGATTATTTCATGAGCTTTGGATGTACAGCACTAAGCACTGGTAACAGACTCAAAACCACACTGAGAGGACTGCAGCTTTCTGTTGGAGCCCTAGAATTATTTTGACATTGATGTCTAAGAAGAACATTTTTTGGGGAGAATCATCAGTACACCAGGGAATGAATCATCTTAGCCTGATGGTCTTGATTTATCATCATCAAGTCGAGGAGACAGTACACATGCCACATTTCATAATGACAGCCTTGTAGCTGGTTAGTCAGAGGACACACACACACACACACACACACACACACACATAAACACTGCAGTGGTTTATTGGCCTGATAGGCTTCACTGCTGTCTGACCAAATGAGGGTGAAGGGTTCTGCCTGTTGGTTTAGATTGTATAAAGGAGGGAAGAATGAAGCAATCCAGCATGGAGGCTTAAAATGCAGCATTTCTTGAAATTCAGTTTCAGTCAAGTGCTCATGCATTTTTTCAATAGGTGTTTTAGTGATACATTTTTTTTTATTAAGGATACACTGAGCAATGTGAGTATTTTACAGTTGATATTTCTCAGAATATTTGTTGGGATTAAGGCTGCTAGAAGATTTTCTGCTCTGCTTTCCACTGTGAACGTCCTCAAAATTTGTGCTTTCAGGTATTGTCTTTGCAGAGAGACAAAGTAGCAATTTTGTCTAAAACAATTCCGGACCCATCCGGTTATTGTAAGACTTGTAAGACTCTTAATAATGTAAGGCATATGCACACACACACAACTGCAGGTGGAAAATAAATGGCATACATAAAAACTTAGCCTACAGTCTATAGTAGTGTCACCGTGTTGTGATGCTCATTGTGCAGGGAAGCAAACTGCTACACAGTAAAAATTGAAATTTTGATCTGATGATGGCGCGACATGAAAAAAGTTCAGAAAGATCACAAATGTCGACACCAAAAATGCGTGGTCAATAATCCAACAGTTGTCAAGCCATTTTACTCAAAACCACAAGTTTCAACCTGCTGGTGGCGTTAGTCAGTAAGAATCATCATCTGGGGAACATGAATGCCTGTACCTAATTTGACAACCATCCATCCAATAGTTGTTAAGATAAATTTGTCTGGACCAAAGTGATGGCTCGACTGACCAACACTGCCATCCCTGCTGCTAACAATGCAATGATACATGCAGATTGAGGAGTCAAAAGCACCCTCCGTGTTCTTTTTTTAATCTCAGCACCGGGATTTAAAGGAAATTGAGTCTCTCTGCTTTATACACTGGCAGGCTTTTCCAAAGACTTCAGGTTTATACAGTAAGAACCTTTGCAGTATAGTGGCTGACATCTATAATTTTACCTGATCTCCAAATCCCATTTCAAGATGTAACTGGCCAATTGCTATTCTCTCTGAATGTTAGGACTGATAAAATTACAGTGGTAAAGATGAAAATAAAAAGACAAAAACACTGGACATTAGTTTTGGGTTCTATCTATCTATCTATCTATCTATCTATCTATCTATCTATCTATCTATCTATCTATCTATCTATCTATCTATCTATCTATCTATCTATCTGTCTATCTGTCTGTCTGTCTATCTATCTATCTATTATAGGCACTATTTGGGAGTTACACATGTGCATCTGACTCCAGTGTAGGCCAGAATGAGTTTCATTAATATTTCTGCAGAATGGAACCCCGGTAGCTGCTGAGCTGTTTAAATATGGAAACTTATTGTATAAAAATACATTATCTGCTGGTAGGTAGCCAGTCTGTCTGCACAGAAATCCTCATGCCTTCCTCTCATTTAAAGTGATTCTGATTCAGATAGCGGGTCTCCTCTCCATCAGAGGACATTTTCCATGGCAATAATTACTCATACTCACATCACTTACTGTCTCCATGTCTCCAGGGAGATGCACCAAATACCACCCTACTTGGATGAAAAGGTTACATTTCAAAAGGCAGCTTTACACAAACAGCCATACTGTATTTTCACGTTCATGCAAATACATTTCCCAAACTACAAAGCAGCTTTGTTTGAGCTTCATGGCGAAGAGTTAAAAGTAAATCAGGTTAGGTTTTAGTGCACAGAACACTCAAGTTGCTTGACTTTATGGTTACTGTATAGATGGTTACTGTGCTGGCTTGGTCGGCTGTCAATTTACATCACATTCCAATTTACATTCTCTTTTGTCTTTTAGGCTGTTTATATGAAAATTAAGCTCATCATTGACTAGCGTGGTTTAAAATACATATAAATACATTAAAATACGAACACATTTCTTTCATTCCCTCAAAGGCTGAAAAAAAATGTTACTGTTTCCATGTACCACACTAATACCACATTTCCTCAGCTGAAGTAGAACATGTCATTTTGCCTGCACTAGTTTAGAGCACTGAGTTGTGTTTAAAAGCCAAATCCCCTCCTTGCATGGCATTTCTATGCAGACAGAGACGCAGTACAAAGTAGACCTATTTAGTGTGAACAGAGTTATAAATCTGAGGAGATTCAGCATCTTTGAGGAGAGGGGATCAAAGTGCTCTGATTCCATGCAGTTATCTCTTCCTATAATGCTGTTCCCTTTTGGGCTTTCCACTCCCCACTCCCTCTCCTCTGCCTACAAACCTTGCCTGAACGAGTCAGGAAAAGAAACATTTTCTCATATTCTCAATCTGTCTCTGAGGAGGACTCACTGCAAGCTGTGCAGGCCATGGAAAGTAAACAACACCACCACCAACAAAAAAATACCCCATCTCCATCCTGAAGATATATTAATCTGTTAGGCTGAACCTGTACTGCAGACTTTTTATCCTTTAGTCTCTGTGAAGTTGAAAAAGGATAAAAGCTTATATTTTATTGCTGTTCATAGCACCCTTAACCTTAATCCTACTGAATGATGTGCCTGCAGACCCCAGAGGTCTACTTTTTTTATCATATTTCACAGGTGCTTTATTCTTTCATTCCAATTTTTCATGACTTTGTCAATCAGTTTGTTCCTAATAACTTCATATCCTTGTTTTCTGTTTCTGTTTAAATAAGTGCTTTTTAAAAATACTTTTCGATACATATTCATTTGGGCTTTTTAAAAATACTTTTTAAAAACCTAAATCCACCTATGCAGTTTTAATAGATGGAACTACTTATTGGGTTCATGTTTGCCATGGGTCCCAATTTAAAGTATCACACACTATGGGGGGAGTTAGGAGCACTCTGTCAGTCATTTTGAAGGCTTTGTGGAAAGATGGTACTTGGGATAAAAAGTCATTTGTATTAAAGAGGTATTTCATTTTACGCATATGCAAATTAACTGTAATTTTCCATAAATAATAATAATAATCTGTTTTTTCAGATGACATTTATTACATAACTTGAGAAGAAATCCATTAAAATTTTGCTGTGATGGTTGTTTATTACAGTAGTTTATTCTTGGGGTCTCCAGGGACCCCAGTCAGTAGTCCTTGTACATTAAATGTGTTGGTAGGATGAGGGTTAAACACTTCTATGGTAATAATCCTACCACAGCACTTTGGTCCTGACCTTTTCATCTGCTTTTGGTTTTTCCAATGAAAACTATGATCTGTTAATGATGTTTTTAATGATAAAAATGAGACTTACATACTTAAACAAATTAAAACTTAACTTTAAACTTGGTTTGTGACTAAAACTAATGACCAAATGACTACAATGTGACTAAACTGATATACATTTCCATAAAAAAAGACTAAAACAAAATCAAAATCAGGGGGCCATAAATTGGCTTCAGCTTTATAAGGATCTCAGAATTGAGCCTATGTACTGCTACACTGCATAAGAATGTCAGCAAAATCCCCAAAATGGAAATGTATGAAAATGTAAAACAGTCTGAATGCTGAGGCAGCTCATTTCATAGTTTGAGAAATTGTATGGTGGTTATTTAAAAATAAGGGAGCCCCTTAAATGCTACTGCTATGATTCATTCACACTAACTTTTGGTTAACTGTTAACAGGTTGAGACATTTAGAGTCAGCAGATAATAGTCCCAGCTAAATGTGAAGGAAGACAGTCATGGTCTCCAGAATTCTCCAAATCACATACCAGTAAATCAGCACAAGGACAATATTTCCCCACATTAAGCTGCAGATGTTAAAGGAAGTGACATTCATGGCAGCTATTGTGCTTACGGCCCAGACAACTGGAAACCGTCCAGAATGTGGAAATAGTGCTTAAAGAAACCCCATTAGCCATTTGGAGGAATATTAAAATACATGATTATATAAAAATACAAACGACTGATTAAAATTCATTGAGTCTGCCTGAGCTGGAAATAAAGAAACTGAATTGTAATTACAAACAGATACAACACTTGCACTAAAAATGCACATAGATGAGCATGTGCTATATGGGTCAGAGAAAATACTCACATTAACACAAATGTGGCTGACTACTATCTGATTTATGGTAGGTCGCTCAACTATTTTGTTAAGTGTTGCTCAACAGAAATTTCGTTTGACAATATTTTCAACAAAAAAAAAGTGTCAATCGACACCTTCCTTTCATGTCACGCACCTGAGAATTTTGTTATGTCGTGGACACTGTCCTATTTTCTTTCACAATGTGACTGAGTAGTGTTACTAATGTCGCCATGGAGATTTCAGTTTTTACTGAACTTAATTATTGATATTTTGGTCTGTAACTTTAGATAACTCGCAACATCCTTGTTTAATTAGCCCCGGTTACCATATACCATACCATACCCTCTGGTTACCATAGAGATTACTGAAACCTTTCACCGAAGCATAAATTGAAAATGTTGCGCGACTCTATCATTTCTGTTGAGTGACTGTCGAGCAACCTACCATAAATCAGCCTTAAAAAGACACAGAGGGGTTATTTGTTAGATTATAGATATGTGTAATGTGTGTAATAAAATAGCTGAGAATGCAGCCTGTGGGGGAAATCTTCAAAAGGTTTATTTGAAATTCAGAATAGCAGATTATGCTTTTCAACACTATCATATCAGATTGATGACTGTGCAATTCTGAAATGTTTATCATGAGTTTTTAATGGATGAAAAGGATGATATACACCAGGGCTATTCGATTACATATTCATTTGGGCCAGATTTGGGCAAGACATTTTCAGCAGCCCAGGCACATCACTAAGTGCAGAAACAGAATAAAAATTATTAAGTTATTAGAATTATAACAACCATAACTAGTAGCAGTTGAATAGGCCGGATATACATCATCTGTTCAAAGGGGAAAAAACAACAAGTAAAGGTTCTCCCATGACAACAGATGCAGTATGTTCTCATCAGTCTTGATTGAGGAGCATCTACATGGGTGTTTGGGGTGAATGAGGAAAACAATGCTTGGAAAGCCAGAGTTTTTGCAACTGTTTTTCCAGCTGACAGGAGGCTGGAACAACAGAAGGTCCCAAGAGGCAGGCGGATCAACGGAGGAAGTCGACCAGTCCGCTGACATTACTTATGTAGAAATCAATAGCACAGGCCTCCTGATGCCCTGGATTTATCTTCCTGACATTTTCTATTTGTGACAGATCTGGGTGCCTGTACAATAGAGGTGCTTTAAATTACTATTTTAGAGGATAAAACAAGCTCAGCCCAGAGCTAGCGGTTCTATTAATTCAACTGGAATATGGGTCGTTTGGACAGGAGCAACAGACTCCTTTATTGACAGACTCAACATCTTTCTTTTATCAATCTTTTGCAGTATAAGTGCACCTATTTTTAAATATTAATAATGTGTGAGAGAGATAAATTTAAAGTGTTTGTATTTAAGGGTAATATATGGGTCTGATATTTGTATTCCATCATATTTATGAATATTAATGAGGATGTTTAGTGTTCCATTATATCTTAAATGCTATTTCATACATTTCCACTCTAAAAATTATCCAAGTAAAGCACTGAATAATAGCACCTTTTGATTTTTTTGTGAGAAAAATATAAAGTTTTTGAATCTTGCAACAACAAAATAATGTAATTCATAAAGTATGCTTTTTAAGAAATGTGTCTTAGCCATGCTAGAGATGGCAATATCATCTGCTAGTCAGTCAATCCACCACTTTGGTCCACATTGAAATATCTGAAGAATAATATATAATACAATATATAATGGATTGCCATGAAATTTGGTACAGATGTCCTTTGCAGTGAGACCATGAATTCTAATGACTTTGGTGATCCGCTAACACATTAACCTAAAATGGTGAACATGGTAAACATTATACCAATAACCTACGGACTTTTAGTCTTGTTTAAGTGTGTCTGTTGGGGAGGAGGTTCAACAGTGTCTCAGTAGTTTGCTGGGTGACAATATGATTGATGGCTGTGTCACCCCATCTTCTGGCAAGGATGGAGCTGCCTCTGTTCTGAACCATTGGCCACAGATGGTATGCTTAATGGCTGTGTCTCTCACTGACAAGGGGCAAAGAGAGCAAATAGCAACGGGCGCCATTTGAACACCACATCATCACTGCAACCAGTGCTGTTAGAAAGAAAAGTATAAAACCCCAAACAAACAGTGTCTAAATTCTTTAAACCTGAAGTCAAGTTTCACTATTTGGTCTACTGACAGATTATTAGATGTATTGGTCAACAAAATATCAGCTTGGAGGAAAACATTTGTCATGTGTGTGTCCAAATAATTTTATGCTGGATCTAGCAGGAGAGTAAGTCTATAAAGATTTCTAGAAAGTGTCTGGCTAATAAACATATTATTTCTCATTTGTCTTTTGAACCTGCAGTCACCCACAACCACTTGACCCCACCAAATACATGTGACAACAATCTGAAATTACAGTAGGCCATCCTAGCAGTGAAATGTGTAATATGCCAGAATGCAGCAATGAAGATACTTCCACTACAGTTGCAGTTTTGTAAAAATCCATTTCATAGTGCCCAAGAAATTGTTATTACTGTTAAATATTGTACAAATGTTATAGTATAGACTTTGTGGTTATACTAAAAATGACTTGAACATTGACCTATTGAATTGATCTATTGGAATTTAGGCCTGCCCACTAAATCTTTCGTGATTCAGATCATAAGTTTTGGGGCCTTAATTCAAAGCTAGTTAGTTCAAGCATCAGACTTTTTGGTTTTTACTGACTCACTGTACAAAGAATAACACAGGAAAACAACATAGCAGAATATAAACTTTTACAAAGGCAGTTTTTTCTCTGATCAGACTACAAACATATCAGTAATGGAGGTAAAGACAACAGATAACAGAAAAGGAAGGCAGAACAATGTGACGCAGAGAAGCACCTGTGTTGCTGTGGCTTTGGCTGACAGTGCTGTCATGATTTTACTGAACTCAAACCAGGACCCCTTTCATATCTTTATATGGTTATGGAACAGTTATAGTGACATTACATAAATATTTTTGGAATTGCAACAAATTAAACAATAAGTAAGCAAGCAGAGCTAACTAGAAGCAAATGCATGGTATGTCTCTGTGTGTGACTCTACTACTTTCGTCAGAGCACTGTTTCAATATACACAAGAAAGAGGCAAAATGTGTTTGCCCTTCAGTAGTTTAGCCAGGAATTGAAAAGGAACATTGCATTGAGAATAAATAAAAACTTCACTTTGGCATCAGGCTCTGTTTCGATCACTCCCTAAGAACATAAATATTTCAACGGCCAAAGCAAGAGCAGAGAGAGATCGATGCTAACCTGCAATAAAAAAGAACAGAGCCCACAGGTGGATGCTGGGTGGTAAATGCAGCACAGGAAGCAGCAACAGCAGGGTGGTGCAGCAGCACTTGCTGAACATTTAGTCATGACAGTTGTGCAAACCCAGCCAACAGAGATGATCCAGAGCACAGAGTTGCATCAAAATTTAAGACCTTTTTTTCAGTTCTTTCATTTCACGTGTACAACAGGGAGACAATTATATTTCCCTTTGGCTTTAACAGTGCAAAACACTGTTATTTAGCTTTTGAATTTGGCCTGAACAAGCTCTTCAGACTTTACTTATTCCTGTCCTACTTTCTGTGCTTAAATGCTATTCTGGTGCTGCTGCAGTAAAAGGAATAAAAGGAATTATAATATTTCTTTTTTTTCAGCCAGAGGGTTCAAGGATTGGTTCGACAGACATTAACTCAAAAGACAAGAGGTTTGTGTTCTGATCTACTGATTCAAACCACTTTAGAGAGAAGAAAAGGCTACAGTGGCTGAGGCAATACTAATGCAGGATAAGTTCAGCCCAACAATAGGAGACTTCAGATAATACCTCGACAAAAATGCAGCTTCTTATCAGTCGACAGAAAACTTCCGACAAATAAAGTAGTGTTAAGGGATATCTGAGAGCACAAAGTAAAACACAAAGCTGTGAAGTGCATATAAATGACTCGGTCAACTGGAGCGCCAACAAGCCCAGTAAACAAACATAGCTCAAGGCTGATTTATTCACATTCACACTGCTCACTGTGGACTCAGGTGTTGGGCTCCAGAACAATCTGAAAATATAATGTTTGCTGTGTTTCTCATTCACTGTTTCCCCCTGTGACCTTCGCTCATTATTCTCACAACCGCCAATTTGTAAGCAGATTCAAGGTGAGCAGCTGTCAGAGGATCACAACAACAGCAGACTTCCGTTACCCCAAGGTAAAGAGCAGTTGGTGATTAAATCTAAATAACACATAGACACACACAGACTCAGGAAAACCAGCCAACAACACCAGCTTGTTGGGATGCTGTTAGTAAGTTGTAATTGGCCTAAAAAAATCATAACATGTAACATTTTCATAAACCATACTAAGAGTCTACAATCCTACTACTGTAAGGGCTCTGTGAGGCTTTGGGCTAAATTACATAAGCCTATTAACATATCCACAATGAAAAATGCTAGCATTCTAATGTTTTGGCAGGTATAATGTTATATCATGTTCACCATCTCAGTTTAACCTGTTAGCATGCTAACATTTGCATATTAGCACTAAAAAGTAGAGGTTAGGCTTCTGGGAAAGTCATACCACTGATTTTGATCTGATGATGGCAGTAAAGGAAAAGTCAGGGCATCATCACCCCAAACCACGAATGTCAACCTCATGGTGGTGCTAGTGGAATAGTCAAGGAATCCCCAATCACCAGTAGGATACATCATCTGGTGACCATCAATGTCTGAACAATGTCTGTGCCAATTCATCCAGTATTATGTTGAGTTATTTCTTAGAATAAGTGAAAACTTAACCTGCTGGTGGCAACAGATAAAAAAAAAAATCATGAGATCACCAAAGTGCTAAGGATTCTTCCTCTGTGTACATGAAGGTCAGTACCAAATTTTCATGGCAATTCATGAAACAGTTGTGGAGACATTACACTGAAAAACACAAATGTCAACCTCATGGTGGCACCAGAGGAGAAGTCAGGGGATCAACAAAGTCAGTATGATTCATCCTTTGGGGTCTATGAATGTCTGTCCAACAGTTTATAGCAATTCCTTCAATAGATGTTGAGATATTTCAGTCTGTACCACAGTGGTAGAGTAATTGACAAACCAACAGATTGACAATGCCATTCTTAGATCCTCTGCCTGAGAGAACACAATAGCAATCCAACCTCAATATAATCATCTCCCTTTATTGTTAATGACTACTGGTTGGTAGGTCTGTCCCAGAAAAAGGAAATTCATAGAGTCAACATATATATATATTTCAATGTTCAATAATTAAAAACTAGTGTATTATAATTATAATATATATTAATATATATTCTTACTATTAATAATTACAACCCATCATATTTAGGTTTGGATGCACTGTAATAGCCATCATGGCTGAATAGATAAAAGAAACTAAAAAATCATCTGCACCACAGCAGATAACATTGACATTCCACTTAAACTTACAGTCAAGCATTTATGGATCTCTCTTTGCATTCCCATTACATTATCCCACTTCTATTTCTGTATTAAATTTTTGTTTTGTTTTGGTAAGTTTCCTGAAGAGGGCAGTAGGAGAAAGTGCACCGCTGAAACCTCAAGGTCAGTTCAGAAGTAACAATGGTGTGAGGGATGCAAAGAGTGAAAGTGCATTGGAGACCAATATAGTATATTGGCAGCTGACTATCAAAAAATTGTTCCTTTTCCTCTCAAAACAGAGTCAGCTTTAACAAAAGAGGTCTGATTTATAATTTTAATGTCAGGACTACAGGATGTCCAGATGGGATTAGTACTGCAGGACAATGCTGTCAGTGTAATGTAGTACTATACATTGGTCAAAGGCTGTGTAAAATTCACACATAAAAATGACTGTGGATGTGATTGAATTCACTGAACCATCACTGTACACATGAGTACTGCTCTGGTCATACTACTGTTATCTGGACAGAAAATCTGATTTTTCTTATGTTCTGGCTCTAGGGATTGCAGTATTGGTTGGTCGGACCATCACTTTGAAATACATCTCAACAGCTATGGAATGGATGGCCAAGAAATTCGGTCACTGGTCCCTAGAGGAGGAATCCTAATGATCTTGGTGATCCCCTGACTTTTCATCTAGCGTCACCAGCTCTTCAAAGTTTTAACTTGCGTGTAAAAGATCTCAACATCAACTGGATAGAATGCCACTTAAATATGTACAGACATTCATGGTTCCCAGAAGAAGAATCCTAATTATATTGCTGACCCCTCAACTTTTACACAAGTGCTGCCAGCAGCAGCAACTACTGGATGAATTGCCATGAAATTTGGTTCATAAATTCCAATTCGGTGTCAAGACACTATTATATATACACTGTATTTCCCAATGATACTGTACAAACAAAGGTCAGAGTCATGTAGCCAGCAAACAAAGAACTATATTAACAATCATCTTAGACTACACACCTTGAATACATCTTAAAGCCAAACTGACAAAAGCAGATTTTGCATATCTATCTGACAAACTAGTGTCAGGGAGCTAAATGTATGGTAGTGTATTGGAAAAGGGTAATGCTAAGAATGTCTTTGTGAACATATAAAGTGGGTTTGAACCACAGGCTTTTGTTTAAGTGGCAGCTGGAATACCTAATGACAATGTGCATCAAAGAAGCTGCTTGTCCAGGACAACAGTCTCTAGCTAGCCAACACCATGCATGCAAGGTGACTAGTATATTATGGGAAGAAGCAGCAGCTACATAAGTAGTGGATAACACCATCACAAATAACAAATGACTAAAAAAACAGAACAAGTACACAGAAGATGCTGAGTTACATCAACAACAACTAGAGTAAAAGTGCTGCAGTATGGATTTGGCCTTTGGGCTCCTGCAGTATATTCTGACCCCTACTGCACCTCTGTGTGTAGATGGTATTTCAGGGCATTGAATCAAGACACTGCACATGCACGCTAATATATACACTGGACAGTAATATATCAGACACTGCTATTTGTTAGGCCTCCAACTCAGAAACAACATGTCACAGTGAGAGAGATGTGGGGACAACACACACACACACACACACAGTCTAAACTGAGTGCTACATAATTATTTTAAATCAATTACAAGGTTCTACTACACTACACACGTACAAAGCAACACCTCCAAACATTGTCAACACATGGCATCCTGTCTCTCATTCCTTAATTATTTTTCTTCTCAATAATACATCCCCTTTGGACACATGTAGCTCCTTTATCATTTATACCAACAATGCATTTGCAACAGGGGGCCATACCTTTGGTTGTGATGGCAGGCTGCTCCCCCAGTAGCAGTTTTAGCCTCTTGGCATGGATTTTACCCTGGTAGTGTGACTGTGCAACCACTGCTGAGGTGAAGGACATGTTACACAGTGTGCAGCACTTATTCTTGTCCACGTCGCCCTCGTCGCCGCCCTAAAAAAAAAAACACAGAGACATCAGTTTAAAACATCAATGATACATCAAAGAATCTATCATTATGGGAGCTGTTAAAACAGGATTCAATCAAACATGTCAAATATATAATTGAAGAAAGCACAGTATACTATTCTAGCAAGACAGCTGCACATTGAACACATCACTAATCTCTACCACGTCTGATTCAGATGAGGGGAGGGGTGCAACACTCCTCGCCTAAAGTGTTTAGATCCTGTTGGGATGCAAATGGAGTCGACTCTGTGTTTTAAGGGGTGATTGTGAGGCCAATACAGCTGATGGTGGACCGCTCCCTGAGCCTCCATCTGTGCAAGCTGCACCAAAACCCATTATCCTCAGAGAATGTGGAGGACACAGAGCAACCCGCCATGCAGTGAGAGATGGATGCTACTCTTTTTTTTTTTTTGCAGTGAAGTGAGAGGGAGGAGAGGAAACAGTGCCCCGCTATGCAGGCTGGGTCAAGGAAGGGCTGATACTCAGAGTGGAGCATGAGGAGAGGCAAGTGAACTCTATGACCTCATTCAGATGTCTGTTCCTCTGCCTGGTGCACTCGACCAGATAGTGAGCCTGAGTGTGGAGAAATGTGAGTGTGTGCATGTCTTTTCAGTTGAATTGTCTCAGCTTGAGACCAACTGAGATAATGAGCCCATTCACCTTCATGATGTATTTCTAACACTGACAGTTTTGATTTTAATAGTGCACTCCTGCTAATGTGGATTTTTGTAGTCCAATGATACCGATGTTTTTGGAGTCAAGCTGATAGCTCATGTCTTTCATTTTCAATATCATTAAAGTCAAACTTAAGTCAAAAATATTTTTTTGTTAAAAGGGATCTGCACTGATTTTACACATCAAATCCTGTTTAAAGATGTTAGGGAGTAGTAATGCATATGTAAATAAAGTTGTTTTAGAGGGAGCTGCGCGAAATATGATACATTTCCTCAGGTGATGTCACTTGAGTCAGTGTCAATTGGGGCTGAAGACTACAGGTTTAACAATAGCATAAAAATCTGGAGGCGTGGAGGCAGAAAGAAGTGAGGTTACCAGACTTCTTTAGCCCACTCCTCATCTTTGCCTGAAGCTAGCAGCTCCAGGCTACATTAGCTGCTACTAGCATAACACATGATGACACACTAAATGTCATGCTGATACCAACTGAAAATGTCTAAACTGTAATTAATTGTGGACTGACACAAAAATAGCTTTACAATCACTTACTTTAATTTCAACCCAATAAAAGTAGTGCAATAAACAGCCTAACAAGTAGTTTTGAAGAGACTGCAGTGTAGGGTTGGACCCATGACATAGCAAGCTTGAAACCCTCATTTCAATAATACAGGAAAAGACACGTGGAGGACCTTGGTGTTGATGTAGCATGCATAATGTATGATATTGAGAAGTTTAGCTAGTCATCAGACGCCAAAACGATGCACAGTGACAAGACATCCCTGCATTTTCTGGCAGAGCCTTTTGCGTTGGGACTGCTGATGCAACACCATGCTGTGTTTTTTTAATGTAGGGCTATTGCCAGTCTGAATGTGACCTAAGGATGGAACTCGCTGCACACAGGAGAATATACACGTAGGTCATTTAAAGATGTTCATTTGACTGTTTCTTTCATGCATATCTTAAGTATGTGATTAGATTTTATTTTATTTCTGTTTCAACCTGCAACCTGACAGGAATTGGACGAATCAATCAGCTTGCTTGGTGCCTCTGTGACCTATGGTTACCCTTAACACCTTCTTCTGTGTAGGTTTGCAGAGGCGTCACAGAAGTATAACTCAAGATTGAGATGTAATTCCAAAAATATGTACAAAAGTGGTTTCATCCCTTCTTGAAAAATAGAATCATTTGCAGCAGGACTATGATGATTTCTTAGCCACACTAGCGACATGGTTCAAGGGTTGGCGATGTTGTTGTTGGTACATCTGTTTAGTTTAACTGTTATTACTTAGTTTTGATACAATTTGTTGGAAATTATATTGGAATTTGATTTTTGGTTTGTTCTTTTGGCTGGATTGATGTGTTTTAATCTAACCACAAGATGGTGCCATAATGTGTAGAGCAAACACAGATAGCAACGCAGGTCACACAGATAATTGTTTGATTATTAAATGATATGATTATCCTATAGGATGCCTTGTGATGTTTGGAAATATAAAAAAAAAAAAGTGGTTTTCAACCCAGTATTCCCATTTGGCCCCTGATGAAGGCGTAAATTGAAGTGTTGGGATTTGATTCAGCACAATGCTGCTTAAATAAAGAAGTCCTTCAACTGTTGGTACATCTGCCCATCAGTTTAGTCCAGTGGATGAACCATGTCTTTACTGACACCATAACAATCACAAACTGATATGGATTCTGTGTTTAAATGTTTGAACAGTCATATTGTATTGACTTGAAATGCCTCTGAAGCGACATTTAGGCGAGCGCACCCCTGAATTAAACCGTGGCTTTTAAAACCTGGTAATCATATCCTTTATAGACAACAGCACATGTACTTAGCTGAAATTCATGTCGGCTACACTGAAGTCTAATGTAATCAAGGTTGATTTACCTCATTTGTTAACTAATAGTGATCTAATTCAGGGTTAACACATGTATCTCTCTTTGCTGTCGAAAATAATTTGGACAGTCGCCAAACTAATTACAAATGCAAACCTGTGATTTAAGCCATCTTTACGCTGCTTGTACTCATTAAGGATGCTGGATGTGAGCCGGGACAAATGGAACAGCTGCCCGTTTACAATGACTTTATTTTAGAGCCTTTTAAAAAAAGTATTTGCTTTTTACACTGTTCAAAGGTGATTTCAGCAGTACTCAATTACTCTCAGCACAACTCAATCACTTTCAATTAGCCAGCAGAAGGGCTCTTGCATTCACTCCATGAGTGCACAGTCTATACAGAAGCAGTTTCTTAACCGTCCTGAGGAAGGCACAAATAGATGAATGGAATGGACAGTTCATTACTCATCTAATATGAAAATTTTCAAGGAATTTTTCAAGGGATGCACAGTATTAGCACCTCATTGGTATCAGCTGATAAAGACTTTAAAATGAAATATTGGCATTGGCCCGAAATAAAACATTTCTGCAGACATGACAGGCCAGTTCATTGCCTTCTCCTCTACCACCTGGCTCTGCTTCCCTCCGTGGACTGTTTGGTCCCGGTGATTCCTCCCCCGGCTCAGCTTCACTCCACTGCCTGACAGACCCACTGATTCCTCCCACCCAAAGTGGGGCTCTGAGCTCCAGTTGGATCCACATGGAGCGCCGTGGCTAAGTAGGAGGCTAGCTGTCTGTGCTTCCCTCTGGCCATGCTCTCCACTAGCTTCCCAGCTAGCCCCGGATAGCATATCTAATACACTGATACTGATAAAACTACTGCTTGACCCACTTGTCAAGTTTTAATGCTAAGCTCCTGAACTCAGACGTTCTCCCTTCATATAATGTGTTTCTTGATCATACTTAGTACAATCTATATTTGCATGTGTAATAAGTCTCCTCAGCCAGGTGGAAAAAAATATGTTCATATATTGGTATCAGCATTGGCAACTGGCCAAAATGAGATAGAGAATATCAACATAGCGGCACAAAATCCAGTATCATGCATTCCAAAATTCTTCTCATTTGTCAAAATTACTGATCCTTTCACCTCACTCTTTTTTTAGTATTACAACTTAATACTAGTAATTAATATTCTGTTATGGAATTTAATATTTTATAGATTCCAGGGAAATAACCCAGCCAACACATTTTTGGTAAATGGAAGGGAAAATACCAGACATTGCATCATACTGTATCCACATGCAAGATAACATAAACAAAATAAATACTGTACATCTGATAATAAACACAACCTGTATAAGAAAACCACTGCAGTCTTCATACTGAATTAATTATCCATTTACTCTTTTCAGAGGAAGAAACCTCTAAACTTCTTTGTATTGAAATTTAACAGTATTTTTAATTCAAAGTTTAAATTGATTGCTATACTTCTATTCTTATCATGCATCGTTTCCATCAGAAGTAAAACCCTGAACACAGTATCATGTAGTCAAAGGGCAACTTCACAGACCTGCAGACCTCTCAACTTGCTGCAGTGATACAGAAGTGTACTCCAAGGTGTGTCAGTGCAACGTGACATCACTGTTGGGTATGGTTACAAGTACAATAGAAATGAAACATTCAACCAGAGAAGGCACAAATGAGATATGAAGAATTAATTAGTCCAATCTAGCTGTTTCCAGGCCTTATGCTAAGCTAATCGCCTGCTGGCAGTAGCTTGGTATTGAGTTTACGTGAGACATGAGAGCAGTTTTGATCTTCTCATTTAACTCTTGGCAATAAAAACGGATGAGCATGACTCCCATATTGATTTGAATAATTCTTTTAACGGGCCAGTGCATTTTTTTTTTAAATAAAAATCAGAAATTGATGCTGTATATTGGCAAAACTGCCCATCTAATTACTTTCTACATCACACCATGACACATCATAACAGGGCCACTGCTGTGATATACATACTGGACACAAAGATAGGCAAGCCACGGACTAACAATGTAATTGTGGGGAGAAACGCATAAAATTACTGAAATGTAACGTTCATAATGCTGAAACTGAATTGAAAACCCGACAGCGTTGTTTTTCATACACTGGATCAAAGCAACATTGATCGACGGCGCCACAAACACCAACTATGTGTGACATGACTCATGATTATATTCCAGTGGTGCAAAACGTTGACTTTGGAAGCAGGCGAACACTTCTGATCTGGAAAGTCTACAACCACATTAACACAAGCAACATTTCTTTTCAAACCACCATTCTTCATCAGACAGCCGGTAGTTTCCCGCACCATTAGGTACCCGGCAATAACAGTGAGTCATGTGACTTTTTTTTTTACCTGCGCCCCTCATAAACATCCGGCATGACACGGCGACATGACCACATAACCAGGACGTGCAACAGAAAGGCGAGTGATTAAGATAATTAATGTTTTAATAATGGAAACTGCAAACATGTACAACAGGTAAACAAGCAGTTCACAGGTGAGTGTGCCATTCCGACTGATCCAATCACCTCTTGCTCTCCTTTCAAAAGCGGTGTGCACTCGATGTGAGAGCGCTCCGAAATTTTCTTGATGGAAGAGAACGGTTTGGCTCAGACACAAAAGACTCTCCCGAGAGGAAAGTAGTGTCATTGTGTGGGAGGTGCTGAACAGCAGTAAGAAAGCATCCAGTTCCCTAAATAAGCTGAGGGCAGAGGATATTTAAAGCACTGGAGGGTGAGGGTGGGGGTGGGGACGGGGGTGGGGACGGGGGGGGTGATACATTTGGTTAATGTATTTCTCTGGTTTTTGTCAAAACCAATCTGGCCAAAGTATCATCCACAGAAAGAGGTGGTGAGCTCTTTAATTAGGATCTGATTATTCTTGCCGCACTTTGAGAGGCCGTAAGAACATTACAGAACATTATGTGCCTTATAGCACACGCTTTATACCGGAGAACTTCAGCATGACAATTAAACACATGACAGTTACTGTGCCAACATCACGATCATGAAGTTGTCAGCTTAGGCGAGAAAGGCACAGAAAAAAAAAAATTCAGCATTCTTGTGGGCGTCTTCTATTATGGCACACAAACACGGGATAAAATGAGTAACTGTCACATCCAACACTTGTTTTCTTTCCCAGCACCTCACACCTCTGGTCGGTCTGGCCTTTATCAGCCTGATATCATGCAGTGTTATCCCAGCATTATGCCCGATCCAGCTTTGACAGTTCTAAAAGGAAGATCTCCTCCACTTTCCTACGCTGTCAAAAAAAAAATCCTTACACTTCAATTCACAATTCTGACATCACTATACATGACTCTGCCCGAGTTCCTCAAGCCAATCGATCTTTAGATGCTGGTCTCTTTGAATATCGCTGCCGTTCTGCCATTCTGTCTTTCAGATCCGCTATTGTGCAACCCACCTCCTCCGATCACCGCCATGACCTCTGTAGCAGGTTTCCATCAACCACCTGCTGGCTCCACTCCACCACCAGCAGCGTCTAGACTCCAGGGGGAATCCTGTCCTATCTCCTAAGGGCCTACGCTTCATGAAGATTCTCCACAGTCTAATCGCTGATAAATCTTTCTGTTGCTAACATCAATAAATAATGTTGTACATTCACAATTGATCTGTCCTTGTTGAAATATAATCATGGTTAGTTAGTATAATATTACACCACATTGAAAGAAATGACTTCTGAATGGATGTAAATTGATATTTAAAAAGAATGCTTCACAGTCATCTGTTATCTTATAAGTCAGAACCTGTGATTGATTGGTTAGTTGGAGTGTATTTTATTACCAGGCAGAAGTCAAAGTTGGAAACAGTGCATTTTAATTGGCTGAAAACAATCAACATGTCCATTATAAAGGACACTCTAAAGGGGTTAATGTACTGATTTGTGATCAATCGCAGCACGCTTATTTATCATGCCACATTCTTAAAGAGTCTCTCAGATAATACAAATACCTTAAAATACATGTTGTCCTACTTTGTTGACATCATCCACAGCGTTGAAATGTATGCAAATGCACATCAAGTCAAACAATGTGAAAAACATCAGAGGGAAAAAAAATGTCTTTGACTGGAGGAATTCACATAAAAAAAAAAACAAAGCTGGTACCAGCAGGGGGTTCTATACGGCAATTTCATATTGGACCCCTTACTGAAATGCTATTTGTAGTGAGCTGTAATCTAGTGCAAATCATCGCTATGTGTGTGTGTGTGTGTGTGTGTGTGTGTGTGTGTGTGTGTGTGGATGAGCAGAAGACAAAGACACAGCTATTCCTCCCACAGTGTGTGATAACAGAGAAACAGTGCTGCACTCTGAGTCATTCTGACACAGACACACACACACAGACACACACACACACACACACACACACACACAGAGCCCCTCCTTCTGCCCTTGGCCTTGTCCTTCACTAACTCTTAGCACACACATGTAGACACACACACACACACACACACACACACACCCTTCCTTCAGCTACCGGGGCAGGATCAGAAGACTCACCATTTCATTTTATTTGCAGGGTCCCATAATGAGCAAATATATATTCAGGAAGAGACCAAAAATACACCAGGAGATGAGACGTCACCTCCAAATAGGACGGATATATAATTTCATGGTTAATTAAAACTGAATAAACGAGGAGCTAATTGCAGGGAAATGTAATTAATGAAGCGGTAGATAGGTGTATGTTGCCACGCTGACAATCATGGTGTAATGTGCAGACCTTCCTCCTGACAGAAGCTTTATCTGTGTTTGGAAACAGAGTGCGTACATTCTTGCAAGACGGAGCATGTACAGCAGAGTAATCATTCTTATGTAGAATGATTATCTACATTTGGGAATGTGGAGGAGTTTACGATAAGCTCAGCAATATAGTTATAACTATCTTTCTTTTTTTTTTTTTTTTTTTTTTTCCTTCCTTCCGGTTTGGTTCCAGAAAAACCTATGAGTCATCTGAAACGCAACACATCCAACCTCTGCCACATTTCAGCAGTCATGTATGGTGAGGCTTTTTTTTTTTTTTTTTTTTTTTTTTTGTGTGTATGTGTGTGTAATCTCAACCCAACAGTGAGAAATAATTGGACTTCTGCATTGGCAGAATATACTGCTGTGCTGCACTTCTCTGAATATGTAACTGACGGAAGGCAGGGAGACACACACACACAGAGAGAGAGAGAGAGAGAGAGAGAGAGAGAGACATTGCATTTTGAGGAGAGTGAGTGGGGGGGGGGGGTGGAGAGGTGGGGGTTGGTGGGGGGGTTTGGGGGGGTGTGCCTCATTCTCATTCATGTGAAGCATAATAAAATAATCTTTTTGATTTGCAAGCAGTAAATTCTCTTTGCTGTCAGCGCTGCGCTGCACATTTTCATCTTGGTTTAAGAGAAGCAGCGTGTCCTTGCCTGCCTGTGTTTGTGGCATAATATAGACGCGCTGTGTGATGTCTTTACTGCACTGGACTGTTGTTTTCTTTCCTGTTGTCACTGCGTCAGAAATATGACGGCGCCGACATGCTCGTGCTTGCTTGGGACTGCATCTAGGATGCTACGTTTTCTTTCTAGTAGCAAAGTCAACAAGCTGCAACGCTCCTTGAGGTAATAGCTTTGGGCTTGCAGCTCGCCTGAACTGGATTGGCCTGATCCCGGCCTGGCTTAGCACCGTATAATGCCTGGGCTAAATCTGGAGGTCAGGGAACACTCACTACTCATGTGCATCTCCCCTAAGGCACACGCAGAAGAAACAGGACAGCCAAGTGCAAGGGTATCCCTGTAAAAAAAAAAAAAGGATAAAAAGGACTTGCTCCTAACATAGCTGTGGACAATGTAGTCTATTGCTGCCAAGCGGAGCATACAGAGGAACACTAAGCAGGGCTGACACAGTGGTCGCTGCTGCTGCTGCTGCTGCTGCTGCGGCGGCTTTAGCCACACACACAATCAAGTGACCTTCACATTTAACAGCAGGCGGTTCCAACAGGGAGAGAGAACAAACCCAGTCTGGAAAGTGTGTCACAAGGCAACAGGGACAGATAATACAAATGACTGTTTGTATACGGAGTAAAAGTGGCACATTTTATTCCTTGTCTCACAACGCTGAGCATCATGTCACAGAATCCCTCACACAATCAAATTCGTTCCAAATTGACTTGTTGCAGTCACAAATTTCCCTGACACTTGTAATCTCTCTTGGGCAGACATGAAATTTACAAGGCCTGTGTAGCATCACCTGTAATTGGATGTATCCTCCTCCTCATCTCCATAACTGTCACGTCCCCTTGGCCACCTCTTGTTTTAAATCACGGAGCGCTTTGCTTTAGCGAGACATTTTTTGGCATCTAATTTTATGTGAATCCATTAAATCTATCTATTAAAGGGAAAACTACGACTACAATTATTACATCTTGAGTTTTATTTTTGTTGCTTCAGCCATTGGTTCTATTGGTTATAATAACATGGTAGTGAGCAAAGTGATTGCTGAGGCTGCTGAGTTCACCCATAGTGTTATTGAATCTCTCATCGCAGAGGAACACCATGAGGCTGCACAAGTACAGGACAGGAAGTCTGTCTGTAAAGTGTGATGGATGTTTACAACGGACAGTTTGGGTAATAATTTTTACCATTTACGATTAGGACTAACCAGAGATTGTTGCTCACTGCTTGTGTTTTTTGCCTTGTGGAACTTTAAGTCTTTGTGATGTTTCTGTTATCTGAGATCTCAGCTGTTAGTTTCATCCCACATAGAACCAATCATCGAAGCTTCGAAAGCAAAAAAAAACAAGTTGTAACAAAATGTTTTCTTTTAACAAGCATTGACAGCTGTATAATTCCTAATTTACTAGCTTTTTGGGTCCTGCAGTCTCCTACTGACACTGCTAGATACGTAATATTTACCTCTGCTGAATTCTGACAACAGGAGCTAAAGCGCTGTAGCTGTGAAGTTCTTCATTTTACTCTTGCGTAACACTATTGTGAATGAGATTTATCCATAAATAGAGCAGAACATGGCAGCTTATATCATTTGGGGGCATCAGTTATGCAAATGACTAATCCTCACAAATATGCATGTAAGGCCTGATCATACCAGTAAGTGGCACAGCAAAGTTCATCCACCCTTCTTTGGGGATTAAGTGGTGCCAGAGGCTTGGTGATGTAGTCGATCCCTGCAGGGTTGGTTGGTGAACTATTACACCTGGTGAGCTGACAACTATAAAGCTAGCCAGACAGGAAAACCTGTGACCTGTGTGAGAACTATGTCTCTTTGGTGAGGCAGTAAAGACTCCAACACACACATAAAAGTGGTTAATAAGCTTTGATAGCGTGGGCTGTTTTGGACTCTCTGGCTCTCCAGAAAATAGTGTTTGCTAACGGCGCAGAATCACATGTTCACCAAAGTTGAACTTGACGCTAAAGCTTCTAACAGATTTGCTTTGCCCCTGCCAGCGAATCTGGAAATGAATTGATTCCACTGTGAAACTCTTTTTAAATGGTAACACGACCAGGACATAACTCATGTTCAGGTTGCATTCATCAAGTTAATGATTCGCTGAATCAGACTGAACACTCGTACGGGCAGAGCTCACAGAAAAGAAAAAAAAAAAAAAAAGAGAGATTTAGGTGGTTGAATGAGGCTCACTGATTGACGCATTTGTCTTCATCCCACATCTGCCGTCTCCTCTTTGTCTTTTCACAAGGTTAAGCAATTCTCTGCTCATCCTTATCTAAGCTTTTCACAGTGTAACATAATTGTGAACAGCAGGTTCACACTGCGGATGACCCAGCTGAGGGGACTTCGGAGGATATTCTGATCAGTTACACCGACTCAGCAAAACATACAGCTGTGATAATTGCACGCTCAGCTCTTTCAATGAACCACATAAAGCTGACATATTCGCCCCAAACGAGTTCTCCGAGTCGGAGTCGCTCATCACCTTGATGATGAGGTCCAGACAGCGTACAGTTTGAAGATGACTTGGGACTGATAAGCAAATATTCAAAGGCCAAACCTGCGAGCCCTTTACAATCAAATTCCATCCAATCAGACTAAATCCCACACTGGGGCTGCAAGGGAAAGAGTGCTCTACCGTCTATCCTCATTGAACTCTGATAAATTCAAACCTAAACCTTTGTATTGAGTTACACGGAGAAAGCTGAACTCGCTAATGTTAGATCTGTCTCCTCGGTCTACTGGAGTCCCTCTGTGGAAAACATCCCAGACTGCCAAGGCTGCTAGACGTGCTCAGGGCAGTCCAAATAGTTTTTAAGCCTCTTGCTGTGAGCGGGGTGCAAAACCGAGCAAAACATGTCTACCATAGCGAAATATGTTCCAAATTCCACCAGTTTTTAGACAGAAAACCAGTGGAATTTGGAACATATTTCGCTTCAGCGATGTGATTTTAAGGGGAATTGGTTGTCAATTTCTGACTCATTTTCTGAGCTGATTTTTGATTTAGCGGACCTCACACTGGCTTCTCAAAACCATTCATCCTCTCCATCCTGTTTTAAAAGGGTGAGGGATATTAAAATCATTCAAACTTTACACAAGGGAAACTAGAAATACAGTCCCCTGATGGTATGAGGATCATGTGCAGTCCTCCTAAGGCTGTCGGCTTGTAAGCCCAAAATGGCTTTCTTTCAACAGCCATTGTTTATATTCCTTTTTTTTTTGGAGGTTCCTTCAAATGGTTCATTAGCCTCAGATACAAACCTCAGGGCTCCCATTTTCATTGTGCTGGGCTCTGCTTTCTGCAGAGGTGAGGTTTTTTTGCTAAATCACAGCCCTTCACTGGGAATAATGGCCCACCTCCCACACAGAGAGGCAATTCACATTCATCCCCTTTGCAAAGTAGCTCAGAGGACATTTTCAAATGTGGAGGCACGCTCGAAAGAAAAATGGAAGAGTGGAATCTGAGTTCTACACCGAAGGGAGTCGCAAAATACGGTTGGGAAAGAAAGGAGGCTTTTTTCAAATGGCAGAAGACTGGCGTTTCAGTTCTTGGGAAATATTGGGTAATACATATATATAATATCTAAGACTGTGTTGCCTTTATATGTATTCAGCATTGTGTACTAGCGGCTGGTGACTTAAAATATTGGGGAGGACAGGAGGAAAAACCAACATGGAATCTTACAACAAACCACATCAAACTATATCACAGTCCCCCACCTGATGAAATGGGACCAAATCAACCATATATTTATATTTTGATAAACCTCCTCTGCCTCTATAGACCAGCCTCCACTGGTGTACTATATTCTATGTGCATTTATCTGTTAGTGTTTAGTCTTACAGTAATGATTAAGTGTCCTCTTTTTTAAAAAAAAATATCACACAATACAGATGAAGAAAGATTTATCCTTGTTTCCAGGGAAATGTCTCCATAATGCTGCATCAAAGCAGCAACTATGTAAGCAGAACACAACAGAGTTCAGAGCAAACTTTGAATCACAGTGAATCGTATCGTTACAAACGTATCTGTACTGTTTTGTTTTAAATCATGAGCTGTATTATCTAGATATGTATCAAATCATGGGAGAGATACACATAACTATGTCATGCCCAAATATTTATTGGCCCAATAATCACATGCATGTCCCTACTATAATAGTATAGAGATAATACTATAATCTTCATTATCCTTAGAATTTTTCCAGAACAAATACCCACCATATAGCTAATTTTCCCTTCTTTTCTGTTTTTGCTCATAATATGTGTCCATACCTTTGTTTGTTGTTGTGCACTGACACAGATAATGCAGTATGTCCCGTACATGTGTTGCCTCCATCTGCTGTTTAAATGCGGTGCAGAAATGTGGTAATGCGAAGACGCAAATACGTGTAGTCACATACATACAGCACATACATTGTGCTATGATTGAGTAATAGACTTCACAATGCATGGCTGGGCACTTTTTGCGCGGTAAAGCCATCTGTAGATCGGATTATATTCTTTATGTTTTTCTCATGTTGTGCATTGTTGCATAACATGACATAACATTACATTTGTCTTGATTTGTTCACATTTTGATTTACCCCTGCAGACATTTCTTCTTCTTATTTTACGCCTTTGATTCATGGTGTACATGTGTACTTGCATGCGACAATTCATGCACCTGACTCAATGGACGGCGATGCTCAGTGTTGCAATATTTTAAATGTTTGTCCTCCAAATGTGGATATTGCTGCAGTTGGGAGGGTAAAACAGTTGCTATTTGGTGTAGTTTTTGCAGTGGCTCCAACATACAGTATATTTCCTCTGAGGGATCATGAAAGCCACCGTATGTTACCTTATCTTAATAGTCACTGGATGCCAGCAGTATTTTAAGCTACAACTCCTCCTACAGTTCCAGCTTTTTGCATGCGATCTCACTCTTGAACTTAAATCTCCAGAAGCTGTTTTATTCCTGTGCCTGATGCTCCCTGGCCAGCACAACCATACTACAGATCGTGTGCATACATGCTACATACAAGAAATGTGTGTACTTGCTAGAAGTGTGTGTGTGTGTGTGTGTGCCTCGAGTGTGCAATCTGTTGGATATCGCTCAAGGAGAGGTCGAGGCAACGAAGCATAAGACTGCAGTCACTTCTTATTCAGTCAAGGCAGTACGGGACACCTGTGCCATCTCCAGTACGACTGCCTCGTCTCCCCACCGGGATCCAGCGGCAACGCTGGAGGCCTGATTTAATGGCATCTGGCAGTTGTATAAACTGACAGGCAAACACCAGAACCAGCCAACCAACTGCACAAGTCTGCACATATGAACATTTATAATGGATATTACTTCTGCTCGACAAAGTGCTAAATTGTGCATTGATTAGCAAACGCAACATATAATGCGAAGAAGAAAGAAAGGGATTTTGTGTGAGGGGAATGTTCTCACTGATCAGAGACAGGTTGAAGAATATATAGAGGTGTCAGTGGTTATGGGACAGAAGTGCTGCCAGTGGCCTGTAAAACTAAAGGTTCAGGCGTGAGATTAAAAAGGGTTATGTTTTTAGGGATACGCCTTGAGATGTTCACTTTAGATAGAGATGAAAATGGTTATGTCTTCCCAAGGAGGCGCATTCACCCATTTAGATCATCTGCCAATGACTTCTTTTCATGCTAGCAGCATGGTTCTAGGGATGGCAATGTCAGTCTGTCTGTCTACCACTACGGTGCAAAATGGATCTTTTTCACAGCACACATGATGACTCGTAAAAGCTCGGAAAAGTACAGGGGTAAATAATATCAATAACAGTGTCTCCGCTCTATTCATTGTCCCAGTAAGCCATGTCAGTGATTGAGCATGCACAATACCAGAGCCCTGGTACTGCTCACCTTAAATCAATACAGCCATCTTTAAAATTATTAATTCCACCTATCTTTTTCCCACCTGACAAGACAAAATGTCTGCTGTGAAAAGGGTCTGCTGGAGGGATTGCTGTTACATTTTATATATTTTCCTCATACCCAGAAGATCTGGACTTTACATCCTGCACAACCAGTAAAGTCACTAATCCAGCTGAATATTTCAACATCTATTAGGTGGCTTACAACAAAAATTTAATTTTGTTTCTAAACCATGTATCCAAATGACTTTTTTCCCTCTAGAGCCATCATGAGACTGACATTTCTGGTTTTGAGTGACATGTCTCGACGTCTACTGGCTAGAACATCATGAACTTTGGCACAAATAATCAAGTTCCCCTGAGGATAGTACTATTAGCTGTTTAGCACAAAACCGCTAGCATGGCTGAAGAGTCAGTCTTGTAGCTAAAGGACCAAAAGATCTTCTACCAAAAACGTCTTCTACTGGTGACCACTGAGCAGCTCCATGGGAGCAGTTCTTGGTTTAAATGCTATGTTAAGGGCTGTTTGACGGCTATTATAGATGGAAAGAACAATCATTTTTAAACTCTTCACCCTTTAAAGCTGCTGCAAGGATTAAACTCAGCATTTCTCTTAAAAAGTCAACCTCCTAGAGCTTTTTTCTTTGTGGTCTATGCTGCAGTTGAAGCAATGTGTAAATTTTTTGTGACTGTAAGTTGATCAAAGCACAGCAAATCTGCCAAAAGCTCACGTGTTTCTTCAGAAAATTGGCTTTTATTAATCTTCAAGTATGTGTAGGACACACGATTAGTCTAAGTCTAATCTGGTGACATGAAGTGCTGCACTTAGATGTGCCAAACCAATCAATACCATGATCTGTAGCCATCTACAGCCCCTACTTATGCAGTAGTGTGGGAGACTGAAGTCTCCTCCTGTGCTGTTGTAATGTGATGACTACCATTTCCATATTAGTGTGGGCAGAACCCTGGGGATGTGAAGCATCCAAGGCACAATCTAAACTTACAGTCTGTGTTTTAATGGGTGTCTACAAGAAAGATTTTATACATGTTCCCTGTGTGCAGAGACAAAGCTGTGATGGTTCATGGGAGCCAATGTTTAAAAGCGCCATGCTGTTTTCCTGATTGCCACTGTGATATGACATGAAGAAAAGCAGTAATCTGAGAAGCTAAGAAGCTGTAATCAGCAAATGTTTGGTATTTATATTAAATAAATGACTATCAAGCTTGTCAGATCATTTTTCTTTCAACAAACTAATAGATTAATGGATCCACTTGTTAAATATATCACTGTTTCTGACAAAAAGCCTTCCTATTAAAGGTGCAGTGTGTAGAATTTAGTGGCATCTAGTGGAACGGACTGGCAGAAATGGAATATAATATTCATATGTGTTAATTAGTGTATAATCGCCAGAAAATAAGAATAGTTGTGTTTTCATTACTTTAGAATGAGCCCTTTATATCGACCATAGAGCCTGCCATGTTGCACCGCCGTGTTTCTACAGTAGCCCAGAATGGACAAACCAAACCGAGTTTCACTGGCACCGTTGGTTCTCCGGCACACTTGGAAGGGGAAAACTTGTTAGCATTGCTGAGGACATTTTGCCGAAATGTGCAATTCTCACACATCTATTTCATAATTTGCATAAAAAAACATTTAAATGAGACCCAGCGGCTGTCTGAACAGAAGACTAAAAGAACTGCAGTAACGAATTAGAAAGCAGTCAGAGTGAGAACCACCGACACTGAACAGATCTCCAACAGGCAAAACCGCAGCCACCATACTGGGTTATATTACTTTCATTGTTTGTCTTACAGGTTTGATTTTTTTTTTTTTTTTGGACAATCACCAGGATTCTGCATTCCAATCAATCACCATGCATTAGGAAAAAAAATAATAATCTAACTTGTCTTCTAATTTACAATCTTTGTCGCCAAAATTGCAAAACCCTGAGAACATATAGTACTACTTGACTGACACCCCTCCCCCCCCCCCCGCATGAGAGCAGGTTATCACAGCAACCAGCATGACCAGCAGCGTGTACAGTTGTCAGATGCCATCAGCTCAACCAGGTCCAGACGCCGGGCCATGCCAGGCCATACACACTCTCACAGGCTCTGGAGGCGGTGCTGCTGTGTGTATTTTTAGACAGTGCCACCTTATAAGCACAGCCTGGTCGCATCACATCTGTATAGTTTAAGTGGAGCCCTCTCCCATCAAGGCAATGTGCCCTTTTACCGAGGGCCTAAGGTCAGACTGCAGACCCAACATAGATTTGTGGTGACACTTGAAAAAAAACAAAGAAGAAACAATGTGTGAGACTGTTCCTGGTTTGAAATTTTGTCGCACGGCTTCAATACTGAAAAAGGCCAAACCACAGCCAATGTAGGGTTTAGAAGTTTACGATGATTTCATAGCAGATAGAAGAGGTTTGTAACTCCTTACTTTAACAAGACTTAAGTCTTTGCAAGAGGCTATTCCTAGAGCCTTCCCAACAGTGGTTATAAAAACATTTGTACTCAAGAATCAAAAGGCTTCACCTTCTTGGGAGCAAAAATTTGAATCATACAAACAGGGATAACATCACACGGCATAAATGATGTTTCACTCAGTCCTTAAACATGAAAAGTAGGGGGGAAATCTGTGTGCAGAGTGAGAAGATAATTTGAGAGGGAAGTTAAAACCCTGTCTTCTTTCTGACTTCCAAACACCCAGCCAATCGCTGCAAGAAAAAGGCTATGCTTGTTGGGTCGTCGGATCCGGAAAGTTACAAAAGTTGTCAGATGCTGGTGTCAGAGGGGTATGCTACTGATGATATGACAAGCACATTGGTTGAAACGTACTTATTTCTTAAATATTACAGCCATGTGACACAGCCTCAGAGGCAGTAAAGAGGTTCAAACCAGAGCTGTTGCAATTAGGAACAAAACATGGTGCCATAATTACTGAATTATCCCAAATTGAGAATCCAGAATGATTCAAACTGCTGAATGACTTTTCCCATTTCTAGAATTTAACTTTTGCTGTCCAATAGCAGTAAATGAATTGTAGTTAACCTTTACCCTTATGTTTTTATATACACATTCTTGCATCTTGGTTAATTTTTTTTTGTTCTGATGATCCAAGCCACGGATGTGCTCAAATCACCAAACATTTCCTATGCAGAAAAATCAACAGGACTTTTACTCCAGGAACCCTGGATGCTTTAAATAACACCAACCACTCGCAATTTTACGCTACCAAAAGCAACTAAATGGCAATCTTTTCAGTTACTCTCAAGGGCCAACTAAGTGGACAGACTGATGGCAGCTTTAACTCAATTTAGCCCTTCATTTGATTACTCAGTGACCTCCTACTGGACCCCAAAGATCCACTGTTAATGTTAATGTATGCCTTGTAAAATATTGGGTGTAGCACTGAAGTCATCGTCATGATCTAAATGCATAATAGATGACACACAACAGATCAAGAGACTGCAGACAGTGAGCTCCCAGAGGGAAGCCGAGCAGCTGCAGCAGAAAAGAGCGAAGGATAGTATAGTTCTCTACTTAGCTCTCAATCCAAACCCCCCACATTACTCCCCCCCATTTCCTTCTCTCACAGAGAAACAGGAGCCTTCTGTCTCTCCTGGAACAGATATTTACCCCAAGGTTGATTTCATTTGAATGGCAGGAAAGCTCAAAGGAGTTGTTTTATCAGCTCCAAACTCCTCCCCTGGCTCTCACACTTGATAGGATTCAGCATGGAGCTACACGACCCAAAGACTTTTCTGGCGTTATCCTACAGAGGTTCGCATGCCTATTAGTGAGCTGATGTTGGCAGCTGATTTGTGGAAGTGGTAGGGAGCTCGTCTGTATGGGCAAATTCGATGGTCGCTGTCCTGATGGCATCTCGTTACAAGCGGTACATTCACTGTCAACGGTGGGTGTCAACTGTGATGTATTGCAACTGAATTTCACTTTGATGGAAGACTTTTTTTAACTGTAAACCACTGCAGAGATGCAAGTGAAGTTCAGATAAATATGTAAAGTTGAGCTAAATATGGAGAAAGAAAAGCCTGGAGAAAAATCCCCAAATGGCTGCATTTGCATTGAGCTTAAGTTGGGGACAAGGTTTTAAAATCGAAATGAACTTCTTGAGTTCATTGTAGTTTTTATAGTTGTGATTCCCTCGATACATACACCGGTCCCATAGGATTTCTAATCCTAAGATACGAAAGACGAATCATGTTAACCTCTAAAATGAAATACATCCTGTGGCAAATGTAATACACTCTGATCTGTTCAATAAGCTTACACACAGGTCATTGACCTAATCCGATTAGTGGAGTTTTCTTACGCTTTAATTTGACTGTCAAGGACAATTTGGGAAACATCTATACATGAAGCTGCTACATCCTCATTCTCAACAGTTAGTCTGGAAGCTCAGATAAAATGTAAAACTACACAGAGGCCCTGACACAAGCACACCTGGGCCTTCATTAAGTTACAATGGATATCAAGGATGGCTGCACAATGAATTGCCAATAACCATACAGTACTTTACATTATAGTGCTCACAATGATAATGTTAAAATGATGATGTTGAACAGGTACCATATGTATTGACCATGTTCACTGTCTTAGTTTAGTGTGTTAGCATTCTAACATTTGCTAACTAGCCCTAATATTATGGCTAGCAGAGACAAATTGAAACGTCATTAGTTTTGTGACTATTTGATCATAAACCAAAGTATTGTAGAAGAATTTAGATCTGATGATGGCTCTAGATGAAATGTCAAGAGGACTACCAAAGTCATTAAGATACAGTCATCTAGGTGCCATATGTACCAAATGTCATGGCAATCCAATCAACAGATGTTGAAACATTTCAGTCTGGACCAGATGTGATGGACTAACAGACATATCTAACCCTTGAGCGATGCAGCTGACGTGGTTAAAAACCTTCCTGTTGACTCAAAAGTGGTAAAAAGTTGTTTTATGTCATGAAAGATGCAAATCAGTAGAAAGTTTGCTTTAGGTGTGCAGTATAGCTGCACCACAAAACATGTAGGGCTACCTGCTTTAACTGTGTAGGCTGTTAATTATGCACAGGGAGTCTTCAGTTAGGTAAAGTGGCAGCTGAGAGTTAACCTATCACTGCACAGTAGACTTCATACATTTACACAGAGCATCCTACAGTAAAGCATCCAACACCGCAGAGTGAAGACCTTTATGAACTCATCTTCATGAGGTGTATATCTATATTGGCAACCTCAATGTCACCATGCGCGTCAGACGATCAATAGCGTGTGTTGCTGCATATTTCAGTTTAACGTGGCATGAAAAGCCACTGGATTATTGGATTGAGAGCTACTTTATGTCTCAGTATGTGCCTCTCGTCTGTTGCAATCATTTTTCTTGACTGAAATGATTATAACCGTCTCATTTAATAGCGGGATGTGATGAATTTCCACAGCATGTTAACAATCTCATGTTTCACTTTCTTAAATGTCTGTCTTTTCCTAGTATAGGATTCTTATGACGGATAGTTCCAAGAGAATGTTCCCACACATAATACCCACCGTCTCCAGCGCAACCTTTTCACATTATAAGCTGCTTACTGATACTAAAATGCTCACGTTATTGAAAGGAAAATCAGCAGGAATGGCCAACTATTTGCAATGAGTAGACGTGTTTTGTCTCAGTTTCAAAAAAGCAGGAATCTTTTGAACAAATGTTCAGTCTTTTGCATTAATCGTCTTATCTATCAACCATCTAAAGATCACTTATTATCGTCATTTTGTACTAAGTACAAGCAAAACATGACCTAAAAATGTGTATCCACTGTATATGTTTTTGCTGTCTTACTATGACTTATTCTATGCACTCTCTAGACCTTTACAACATAGTCTTGCAGGAAAACCCTGAGCTCTACCCTCACCCACACGAAGGCCTTTGGATGACACAAGGCATCAAGGTCACCTCACATGAACTAGCCTGTTAACTCCTCTGCTCAGTGATGCTGCAATATGGACAGAGATCCTAGGAAAAAAAAAAACAACTGTACTCATGTAGAAACAGATTCCTCTGCCATCCCTGTTAACACAGCAGGTACAAAGCAGACACAGAATCTACCTGACAGCGATGCACAAAATACTAACAGCTTTGATATTGAGAGCAGCTGGAACAATACTATCGGCCACAGAGGGAAAAAAAAAATACAATAAATACAACTGCTTTCACCTCAGGCACAATTGCTAAGTTCTGAATCACTCTGCATGAATATGTTCCTTATTAACAGTTTAGTGCCCGATGTGGTTTGAATGCTGCAGTGGTAGAAAGTATGTTACTAGACTTTTGTATGTATGGTACATCACTACATCTTAAAGGAAATAAATCATTTTTACTTGATGACATTTATTCAGTTTAACCAGATATAATATTAAAATGCAGCTTATACATTCATTCATTAATACTCATAATACTACTACATAATACTCATTTGAATATTGTGAGGCACTGTTTACATCCATGTTTACTTGCTAGCAGTTCCTTGCCTCATTCCCTGCTGATTTGAGTGATAAAAGCATCAGCCGGGTGCTGGCAGGAGGTAGAGTACAAAACTCCTGCCTCTCAGACATTCAGGAAAAAAAAAAGAAAAAGAAAACACATCGAGGACAGCGACAAAAAAAAAAAAAAACAACCTTTTGTAGAGGACATGTGAGGAAGGAAGACAGGGAGACAAGGATATGTAGTAGGGAATAGATGGAAAAAAAAAACGAAAAAAGAATAAAAATGAGATGAAGACAGCACAGCTGAGGGAAGGGAGGGAAAGAAAACAGAAGGAGGAGAGTAGAGAGGTTGGAAAGTGGAATAGCACGACACTGTCGGCACGAACGTGTGCAGCACTGAACACATCTCACTCATTTGCATATGCACTTGCGTCCTCATGTGCAGGTATAATCAATGTATTAAGAAAACTGAGCTATAAGTTCCAAGATGGGAACTTACTGGGTGCGTATATGTACTCTTTGCAGACTTCTGTGCTTTTTGTGCCCATAGAGGAAGAGTAATGGAGCCATTTTGGGCTGAACTGACTGACTTCCTGTTCTAATCATATAATTCTGATCATAAAAAAAGAGTCATTTCAGGGTGTTTATGATGCTCATAAAAATGTATCCATTGTTTGATAGCCTCTTCTTTTATAATTATTGTGTACCGGAAAAAAAGGTCTTTTTGGAATCAGTGTGCCTATTTATTTTATATTATCTATATATACATATATAAAATCTGATACTGTCTGTTTAGCAAGGACTCACAACACTGTAAAATGCTCCCTTTTAAATATATACATTTTCATCACATTTAGGCAGAGTATAAAGTTTCGAGCCCAAATTGGTTCTTCATATGGTGATCCGTCTGTACCTGATGGAGAACCAGTTTGGGCTTGTAACTACGTACTCTACCTAAATGTCAAAGGGAGCATTTTGCAGTGTTGCAAGTTCTTCAGAAGAAAGAAAAAAGTCTTTTTGGTCAAGTGTGTGTCACATGATCCAGCAATGCAACGAGTGTGGCCCCTACACCAAAAGAAGAAGCACAAGATACAAATGATACAACAAAATGAGAGCGAGAGAGAGAGAGAGAGAGAGAAGATGCGACAAATGAACCTGTCCGGACTTAAAGTGGGAGCCCTGTGGTGCCATGATGTGCGCGTGTGTTTTTCACATCAGTGTCCTTTTTCAAACTAATACCAATAATGTCAGCCATAAAAAAACAGATGATGAAATAACAGAGTGCAGAATGACAGTGTGTATTAAATGGTAAAATAGTGTGTGGTACCTGTGTGGCATGACAGGAAGGTAATAGGACACACAAAGAGATTGAAAGAATGATGAGCTGTGACGTCCATGTTCATACATCCAAGTCACTCATCATTCATCGCTCACTCTTGGTCTGAATCCCAAATGGTTTCAGCCCAAGTAATAAAAGCATCAACGGAGCGCTGGCAGGAGATAGAGTAGACTCCTGTGTCTCGGAGATCGAAAAAAAAAAAAAAACACACACACGTCAATGACACACTGACAGACAGACCTTATGTAGAGGAAATCTGAGGAGGGAAAAGGAAGAGAAGACGAGACGAGGACATGTAGTTGGGAAGAGTTGAAAAAAGAGAAAGGGAGAGAAGGAGATGAAGAAATGAAAGAGGAGCTGAGGGGAGGATGAGAATGGAAACAGGAGGGAGCAGAAAGGTTGGAAAAATGAATAGTGAAAGAAGGGAAGGGAGGGAATGAAGATGTGGTGTAACTGTCAGAAAATGTTGTGTAGATTTGCTGCGCTACTCTTTAATGAGATTGAGTTACTGCTGTGTTTTGGTGACGGTCCGAAAAGGCAAACAAACTGTAAAACAAACGCACCTCCCTTCCTCCGAGGGAAGAAAAAAAGGTTGCAGCGTCAGCCTCACTCTGCTCACTGTGGTGTGGTGTTGATGAACTCTGTCGGTGGCTGTCCGGTTGACGCTCATGCTAAAGCTTAAACTAGCATCTTCAACAGAGGCAGCTGCTCGGTGAACGCAGCGTCAGACAACAGGACTGTAATTACACACGCTTCAGACGAAATCATCACAAAAGTAATCAACTGTATAAGTGACACTCTCCGGCTCTCTGTATAAAAGCATTTTTAGCGGCGGCGGTAAATGGACTGATAAAGTTGGAGCGACGGTATTGATCGTCCCCGGGACATCTGTTGCAGCTGAGCAGCTGTTTCCAGCAGCTGGGCTAACATTAGCCACAGTCCATAACACACATCACTCCATCACGTAGCTAAATCAGGTATGCAGATCGTTTTAGACGAAACCGGTCAGACTGAAGTCTGTTGCTGGGAGATTGGGGTAACATTGCAGGTTATTTACTGTTGAAGGCTACAGCAATTTTGTTTAATGTTAATTAATTGTTAGAGCTGTCAAACACATCTCGTCAGAGCTAATTAACATCCTGTAGTGAAGCTGGAAGTTGTGTAGCTGTTTGCTGTGTGTGATACTTTGGGTTTCGTTGGGCTAGTTGTTGAATAGTGACAGATGGGAGCGCCATAATTTGAAATGAAGTCATTATTTTGTGTTATTTAGTTTATCGTTCAAACAACCTGGTGTTTACTCGATCTGTTCTTTTAACTCCTAATGTAGCCTACTCTGATTTTCTAATGGAAAAACATCCAAGATATTCCATAAATTATTAGTGATTAACTGATAATCGATTATTAAGACAGCCAACTATTGGTTAATGACGTTGCTTAAAATTTGCATCACTAGTGACAGCACAGAAAACGACAACCCAACAGTCATTTCATGTAAAGAACTGTTGCGGATAAATTAGGAGATGTTAACAGCTTATATTAACAATTGATTTTGGTTTAGTCTCTTGGCTCTCATCAGTTCTTTCAGATAGCACGCAGCAGTTTTCAGTTTTCAAATAACAAGCGAACCAAATTAGTCATCAGCTGGTGAACATATTGTCATGGAGCATTTAGCAGCTAAAGAGCTAAAAGAGAGTGAATATTGGACTTAAATTCACCAGATGGACAAAAACACAACTCCAAATGAACGATAATGTTGCTCCATATCTACTGGATTTGCAGACAGGTTCAACATCAAAGGTGATGATATATCAACATTGTGTTTACAGCTTTTTTCCGCTGCCCACAAGTGGCCCAAAATTTAAATATATATATATATATATATATATATATATATATATATATATATATATATAAAAATCAGTAATCACAAATTTGAAGTCACTGGTGATGTATATTGTCATGAACCTGTGTCAAACCTGTAAGATTTTTGTTTCCCAGGATGCTGTGCTTTGTGCAGACATTTAGACTGGTCTCCTCTTAGTGACTTGGTACAGCCTACATGACTTCCATTATGTTAATCAGCATAGTTCAATAACCAATAGAGGCATAGACATGTGAAGAATTACCTTATTTGCAGGTAAAGATTGGGTGAAGGGTTCAAATACTTTTTTTTTTCTTTTTCTTTTTTTACCTTTTTTATATATAAATCATATGGTGTTGCTTTTTTATGGCAGACGGTGAAAATATGTGACTTTGGGTTGACTGATTTTTTGTTTTTTTTTATACTTTTGTACAAAGTGTTAATTGAAACAGACTTTATGTTTGCAGCTCATGCAAAATGCATAATTGTTCCAACTCTGGGGATTTTAAACTTACAGAAATCTTTTAACTTGACAGAAATACTGACTTCATTTATACTGTACTATATTGATATTGAACTGATATGAAAAAGAGAGATAGCATTTTTGCCATATTGCCAAGCCCAAGACAGGAGGCCAGATAAAAAGGAGAGTAGAGGGGAAATATAATAGGAAAAGACTAAGGAAAGGGAAGAGAAGAGATGAGCCGAGAGAGGATGAAAGGAGCAGGGTGAAAGGGGGGGAAGAAAAAAATAGAAATGGAGGAGACAATTGTAAGGGGGGAAAGAGATTAGGAAGGGAAGAATGAAGATAGACAAGCAGAAGGCTAGAGGAAAGGGAAGGAAAAATATGAGGCAGGAGGAAAAGGGGGGGGGACTGGGAGTAAAAAAAAAAGATGAGCATGCGACAGGGGAAACAGAGATGAGATGAGAACAAAAAAAAAAAAGAGAGTCCCAGAGAGGCAGAGAAGAGAGTGGTGGGTTAGATGAGGAAAATGCACAGTGAAACAAAAACAGAATAGTAAGACTGGATGCTGAGCTGAGGCAGTGAGAGAAAGCAATAGTATGCCTTGATGTGCCCTTATCTGGTTGAGAGGCCCAGATTTCCAGACTGATAGCTCCAAGTAAAACCCTTAGTAATCACAACAGTGACCACAGTCCCCTTTGCTCCATTGTCTCTACAACAGCCTCTCCTAACCTCTCCTCCGTCGCCCCACGCCGACCTGCAACTTGAAAGCAACTCGGAATAAAAATGTCCCTTTTTGCCATGACAGCGACATAAAATCTGAACATGAACTCTCAACACCATGATGCTTATCTGAGTGTGAGCAGAGCTGCGAGTGGATGTAAAAAGCATGTTTTTTTTTTTTTTTTTTCTTTCCCCAGTGGAGACGAAGAGGAACAGAAGTAGCTTCAAGCTGTAGAAGGCTACACTAACCAAACAGCACACATAACCCACCCAAAAACGCTTATCGAACGGGGGGAATGACAGGCCGCATAATTGCGTCTGTCAAACACATCATGTACTTTCAATTTACATGACAGACAGGGGCTGGGAGGGCTGGATACCATGCAATGTGTCTTTGTTGTTTGATGAAAAAGTTGGCGTCTCCTGGCATACGACTGCAGCACCGTCGCTGTCGCATTGTTCACTGGTCTAGAAATATGGCACTGCTGTTTATCTGTCAGCTATTCCGACACAGCGGGACTGCAGGGGGGGGTCATGGAGACACTCGGCTCCGGGAGAGCAGGAAAATCCATTAACAATAAAGGTCTCCATGTGAGGACTGGCAGCCGTTGGATTGATGCGTGCATGTTTCTCGGTGATTACAGAGGCCATGCGGGAAACATACAGCGGGATGGACAAGATGTATATTTCACACAGTACTTACATTGTCTGTTCTGAGCTTCTTGGCAGGGCAGCCTCCATCCACAGGATGTAGCATGTAATACAGCCGCACTTTATTGGCGTGTTTCCGACTCTGGAAGAAGGCAAAAGAACAGAATTATAAGAAAAGCCGGAGTTAAAGTGATGGATTCTTGTTTTGAGATTGTCTCTTCAGGTCAGGTCAGGTCAGCCAATTCTGTGTTTTTGCTCAGATTCATCCATGTGAAGGCGCTATACTGTATAGAGCATACATTCTACACTTTACTTACACTTACCCTTGTTTGCCATTCATTTCACCTTGCCGCCTGATATTACATTACGCTAGTGATCACTTAAGGGGAGTGGAAGACTTAAAATGGAACGCACTTGTCTTTATCCGCAGGCTCCACAAATGCTGTTCACTGAATAACTGTCAGTGTACTTACTGTCAGTTACTGTGTCTAATGTAGAATCAATGTGATCAAAAAATAAAGTTTGTTAATATCAACTGATTCTGACCATGAACTGCAACATGAGCAGTATGAGTCTGAGCACCATGATGAGAGAAAAAAGGGTAAAACGGAAGTTCATGACAACAGAACAAGACAAATCCAGAGCTGCGTGGATTATTGTGGTGATCGAGTTTATTTGCATGTGAACTAAATGAAGGTTAGAAGATATATGCGCCAGATCTCCAAAGAGTGTGTTACTGAGACAGGTCTTAAACAAAGTTAATTCTCTCCTGATTTGTTTGTCTGCAAAAATGCCATTTTAGCGTCAGAATGTTTGGAAGACATGTAGCTTGTGAAAAATGGGTCCAATATTTACTTTGGTGACTACGGGGCGAAAGAATGTAATCTGTGTTCACTTCTCCCGTCGAAGTGGACCTGCTGCTAGTCTCCTAATGGGGCGGCACGGTGGCTGACATCACGCTAGCTAGTGATACCAGTTACCCAGCTGTCAGTTTAACATCATGTGCAGCAGGTGAGCTTCCTGGCAGGACATTAAAACCGCTGTAGGTTTCTCAAACATGCTACGAAACAAATCTGTGAGCTAATTGGAATGAGAGAGAATGGCTAAGATGATACATCTCAAACTTGGACCTAAAAAAGTGGGACATTTTGCAAAATAACCTTCGAATAATCTTTGGAAAAGACTCTAAAGGAGAGGTAACAAGATTAATCAGCAAGAAAAGGAAATATCATCTTAGCTCAGACAAGCAGCAGGCTAACAGCGAGGCCTGACACGAAGCGCCACTGCTCGCTATTTTTATAGCATTTAGCTTTAAAAACAAACAGTTCGGGCTCCTGATGTCAACTGTGCAGATAGTTTGCTCTGCTGTGAGCTAGTTTTTTTTACCCAAGATCCTTGTCGCTGGAGGTCATTTTCTCCAGCAGATTGGAGATGCGGTACGAGCCGCTCACCAAGTCAGCGCTGTGACCCGTTAGCCTCCTGCAGGCAGACTGCACTCCATCACCGAGCTAAACTGATACAATGTGCACTGCAGCACGATACCAACGATCTCTCTGTAAAGGCAGATGGTGGAGATATTTTAATTGTCCCCAATCTAATACCATCATATCGCACAACCCTAGTGGAAAGCAAATAAAGTGAACTAGCACAGTGATTTCAGGCACGAGTCATTTGTGAGCACTGCTTACATGCTGACATCTGACTGTCACCCACAGTTGCAGATACATTTGTGTGAGTTGAGTCCTGTGCTCCTCTAGCATGCTCACACATGGGTTCCAGGCATGTTGTTTTTTGCTGTTAGTTAAAGGTGTCAGAACCCCTCCCCACCCCCCACCCATTTCCTTTCTATGTAAAGCCAAGGTGACAGCCATTGCTCATGCTGACTCTCCAGCTCTTCTGTTAATTATTCCAACACATATTGAGTAGGGATCGCTGTTCACACCAAACCTTTTTTCCCCCCACTGAAGTCTTACCTGACACAGGATGTGTTCAACAGGAAATGTATACACTTTCATGAACAGGCTGTGGGTTGAATCTATTTACAGATTTGAGCTCATACACTGAATCAGTATCAGTGTTGGTATTGATTTCATTACACAAATCAGATATTGGCCAAAAAGGGAAAAAGACCTCTGGTACGGGATTGGTTCTTTGAATCAGCCGATTACTGAGCTCAGAATTGGCTTCAGGAGAGAAAAAAGTGTGATCAGAGTAGTTTAATGGTGACATCACATTGTATTAGTCACCTTCAAACCTACAGTGTGTGAAAGTGATGCAGGTTATTCCTTAAAAAAAATACTAATCAAGAAGAAAATGTATCCTTTGAGCATCTTTAAATCATCCATCCGTAGTCATAGACACCACAATAGAGATTCCTCACAACGAAAACCTTTTGAGCTGATCTGCTAGTCTGGTACCAACAAAAACTGAAGTGAGCATCACCAGGGCCCGGAGTGTCTGTGATACTGCTGGAGGTGTCAGCACCCTGTTGAAGCCGAGGATAAACACTCTGGATAATCACCGTCATGTACTGATGACATAGTGATGGAAAAATTGCCACTTTAAAGTGCCTCGCTTTCACCATTCCGTTGACTCCCTGTTCAAATATGCTTTCAGAGCAAAAAAAGGACAAGAGATATTGAACCAGGATGAATTACTGGGCTGTGTTGCGTCAATGTGTGAAAGAGTATTTTCACACATTATTTACAAAGAGTCTACCTGAACATGGAACTTTGCCTCTCCTGCCCCTTTCCGAGGCACACACTCCTGTTTCAGAGATTTGGCTTATGAGTAGCTCAAGAAAAACAGGAGAAGACAAGTCAAATGAAGTGGCCGCCGCTGCTACTCCCTGACACCGGATTGAATTGATAATTAGCGTTGCGTTCACGGAGGATGAAGCGGGAGTTCCTCTTACCAGCGGCCCCATCGATCCCCCAGCATCCGATAGCGCGGTCGCAACAGAGGGGAAGAAGAGATTTGAGGGGACAGATTAGTTTATCTGTGAGTGATTCTGCTTCACGAGGACAGCTTCGGTTGTCAAGAGATGTGATGCAGAAGGAGGGAAAAAAAAGGAGGAGGAGGAGGAGGTATAAGGAGAAGAAGACGAGCGAGTTGCAGTAAGATTCAGCCAAAGGGGAAAACCTCCTGTTATGTTTTCATTTCCATCACCAGGGGTATTATTTCCTATCTTTATTCAAGAGTTGTTGTCTTTCAATATGAGAGCATGATTTATTGATTTCACATTCAGATTTTGTAATTCTTTCCCTCGAACCTCTGCCCTCGCATTTAAATAGATCCCGCTTGTGCTTAGATTTGCTCTGCTTCTGCTCCAAGTCTATGCTCGCATTCAGATATATCATTACTTGCACAGATTTTCCTGCTCCAGCTTCTGCCCTTCTCCTCCTCACATTCAGGCTGCTTCTGCGCGCTGGTGAAATATCTGCTCTTGGATTTTTTTTGTGCAATAACCCTGTCGACATTCCCCAACTGATAGAATACCAGGACCAGGTGTAGTATTGACCAATCAAATGATCCCCGCTTCCTTTGTGGGTGCGTTTGCTTTACTCCTCAGAGCGACCTATACAGGCTTTAACCAGGTTCATCCACTCTCGCCCTCCAGGGCTTTATTAAATGTACTTCCCTTGCTTTCTTGTATGACTTTTGGAATAAAAAGGATGCTGCCGTGTTTCTTTTTTTCAAAAATTGTCTTCAGTTGTTTAAGAATGGGAAAAGTCGCAAAAGCAAAAGTAAGTAACACTAGCTAACACATTGAACCAATAGACAACAAAAGTAACTTCACAAACATCATTTGAATAGATACACAACCTCACCAGTGTTTTAAAAATGTAGTAGCTCATTGAAGTTACTTTTGTTTACAATGGTTTTATGTGTTAGCTAGCATAAGTCACTTAGCTGTTGGTATAGTTCCCATTCCTAAACAATGAAATATAGATTTAAAAATAAAAGAAACAGTTGTAAGTTGCTTAGTTGATGTAACATACAGCACTTGAAAGCCAAACATATTATCTTGGATGTATTCTTGCGCCGCAAATATGACCGAACCAATTCAATTTCAAGGAAGTAATAACACCATTAAAATAATGAACTTACCTTGACTTTGGCGATCCGCAACACTCCTGCTCCTGAGTCATGAAGGGGACGTCATTTTCTCCTCCAGCACAGGGGAGGCCGCTCTGCTCTACAGCTACTGTCACATTTAGCTCTTATAGTAAAAAAGTATGGGCACTGCTATACACATTAACTGCCCTTTTATTCCAAAAGTCATACAAGAAAGAAAGGAAAGTATATTTAATGAAGTCCTGGAGGACGAGAGTGCATAAACCCGGTTAAAAAGTAACCGTCCATATGGGACGCTCAAACAAGTAAAACGAACGTGCCCACAAGGAGGCAGGGATCATTTCATTGGTCAACACTACATCTGGCATTCTTTTGTTGTTGCAGGGTTGTTGCACCAAAAAAAATCGGAGAGCGGAGCAGAAATCTGAGAACAGATGTTTGAACAAGCGCATAGAAACAGCCCGAATGTGAGGAGAAGGCTGAAGCTGGAACAGGAAATCTGGGCAAGCAACAATATGAGCAGGAGCACAGCAAATGTAAGTGCAAGCGGGGGGCTATTTCAGTGCGAGGGCAGGGGTTTGAGGGAAAGAATTACAAAATCTGAACGTGAAATCAGTAAATCATGCTCTCAAAACTGAACCACCATGCTCCTGGATAAAGACAGGGAAAAAAAAAAGCTGAGTACGGGGGGAAATCACAGATGAAGGAGAGTTTATAGTTACAAGTGAGGCGTGTTGTAGTGTGGACAGGTGGCTGGCGCATTAGTCCGTCAGGCAGAAGGACAGCCACCGGCTTCTCCTCACAAGGGCATGACAGACAAACTCATCCTGCCTGGTCAGGGGGTGAGAGTGCGGCTGCAGGGATCTATTTGTCTTGCCTGTCTGGTTTCCTGGCAGAGATACGGCATCCTGAGCTCGGCCGCTTTTTCAAGAAGGAAAAAAAGATCAAGCTCTAAAAGCATAAAGGATAAATGGTAGTTCAATCAGTATGTTTTTCATTCAAACCTGCTCTGTTTTGATCAGCTTTTTTTTTTAAAGGTGCAGTGTGTAGAATTTAGCAGAAATAGAATATAATATTCATAAGTTTAAATTAGCGTATAAGCACCTGAAAATAAGAATCGTGTTTTTGTTACCTTAGAATGAGCCTTTATATCCACAGAGACTGCCGTGTTGCACTGCCATGTTTCTACAGTAGCCCAGAAAGGACAAACCAAAAACTGGCTCTAGAGAAGGACTATCGCATTTTCCCCATCCACTGTAGGTTCTCCTACACACTTACAGGAGGAGGGGGAGGGGTATTCGGTTGGCTGCAACCTCACCTCTAGATGCCACTTAATCCTACACACTGCACCTTTAAATAAATAATTTGCAATACTTTCATAAAAAAGAAAAAATGATGAAGATACTTCACCTCAAATGAACAAGAACAAAGCATATTCTGCTATTATAAAATAAACACCAGTCCTGTTACTTATGTATTTTGGGAATGTGAAAAGGTCCTATTCATATTGCATTATTCTTTGAATATAACATGCCCACTGCAGGAGCAGGAATGTTTCAAACTCAATGCGAAGAAAGAAGACAAAAACTAAGCATTTGAAATGATAATTTTCTCCCCTACTTACCACTAAATAGTCAGAATAAAATAAATATCAGAACTTTCTCTTTATATATTGCTTTGTACTGTTTGTTCTTGTGCTAAAAATAAGATTCGCAGAACTCTTTTGCCATGTGATTAGAAATAATGACAAGTGTCCCATTCATGGAGCAGACAATCAACCAAAGTCAAACATCTATTTCCAGTGAGGTCACCGCCACAGAACCATCATGTTTAGCAGGATGTGCTGTGATTCACCCCCTGAAATCATATCACTACTTTATTTCTTTTAACCTGGAATCAACTGCACTTCTGGTGCCTGGACACATTATTTGTTACGTCATCCCATAGTGCCTTTCTACACACTGATGTCTCTTCTTTACAGCAGACAGCTACTTGGGTTTGTACATTATACAGGTCCAAGCTGGATAGAAATTTTCACTTGCTTACAAAAATACATTACAGCAATTGGAGTACTGCGCTGTGCACATTGGCCTTTATATTTTTGCACTTTTGAAATTCTACTTATATGCAAATTCTTTTCATTTAAATATTATAATTACATACTATTTTTCTTTTTTTTTTTTGCATAACTTCTTACTGACCGAATGGGGTCAGCTGCATATGCAACTGCAATTAGTTTTGCACTCTGCCCAGAGGCAAGGCAATGTTAATACATCACACAGAACACTAGTCTAGTGGGTCATGGACTAACTGCTGTACATTAAGTGATATATTTTTCATTGCAAGAGGAAAGATCATAATGAGCAGTCATAGCATGGGTGTCAATCCCCTTATCTGATAATTCCTCACTCCTCAATCTTCAGTATCCCAGCACTTGATTGGCTCTGATCCATCATTAAGGATGTTCCAGTGCTTTTATTGTCTTCTGGGATGAGCTAGGATCAGGAGGCGAGGAAGTCTTCAACGAGGATACAAGAGCCCATCCTTCAGAGGAGACTACACAGAACATCTAGGCCACATCTGTTACAGGAAAGAGTTCCTTTGGGGCAGTTTCAAGTGTTTTGTGTAACAGCTACTTTGCTAAAGATGATCTTCATCCCTGTTGGCATATTTTAAATTGTGCTGTGTTATAGTAAGGCAACATAACAACATTATTACTGTACAACCATATGGTGTCCTTGTTTTCAGCTGACAATGTTTAACTGGTCTCTTATTTTTGTAGAAAAATAAGTTATGGACACACATTATGTGACTAGTTAGCTCTCTCACTGGTTCATTTGAAAATTTGATGAACGTGTGCTTTTGGAAAGAGTATGTCTTCCATGTGGGAGTTTCTATCCTGGCTCTAGTATCTGCCAGCATGTCCCCTGTTGCCTCCTCCCACTGCACCTCACCAAATGCATGCATCTTTCAAAACTGCAAAACGAGCTGAGAACTACTGATATATACTTCAACCCTGTGTAAAAATAGCTTGTGTGTGATATAAGAGTTAAATGTGATGAAAAGTACTGATTATACTGCCTAGTTATTTTTTTCATAAGGTGACTGTGCAGACTGTTTTTTTTAAAAGTTGTGTGTGATGTGCTCAGGTCCTGGTGTGAAGCTCTGAAATCCAACTGTATGTAACAAAATATGGACTTCATAAAACAGATGATATGGCAGCTTCCTGTATTAACAAGACAGAGAGTCTATGCAACGTCTATGCAACGCTAGCAACTCTGAGAGGCTATATATGGGCCCTTTGGTGCTTTGAGATAAACGCTAAAGTCAACATGCTAGTGTTCACCTTGTTTGTATGCTAACATTTAAAGTTGCTATAATGGATATTCTTTATATTAAACAATATATTAACATCAAATGATGTGTCATGTGAGAGGTGCCACTTGTAGTGATGAACCTACAGAGAATTATCTGCATTGACTCTGCAGCTCCCCTCTGCTTTATGGAGCTTTATAAGCCAGTTTCAGCTCTTTAATTAGCTGTCCGCCTGAAACTTTATTGTTTTGTTCACTCTCACTGCTCTGTTAATGTTGTTTTGGGCCTCAGCAGGCAGCTGTTTTAGAAAAAAAATCTGTAAAAACCAAATGTACACTACCTGCTCAGCATCAAACAGCAAACGGACACAGTTAGCTGTAGACTAGCTGGTGAACATAGTGGAGCATTTAGCAGCTAAAGAGCTGGTGGAGACCAAAACAGAGCTAAAAGAGAGGGAATATTGGCCTTATATTCATTATATGGCGACTCCAAATCAATGATAATCTTCAACATATTAACTTAAAAGGTGATGACATGACAGTTTGTGTTCAGAACTTATCCTCGCTGTCCTCAGCTGGCCAAAAAAATCAGTTAATGCAGGTTTAAGATTTGCTAATTACCAGAGGCTGATGAGAATGTCATTCGATTTATGTATATTTGGTCATAAACTAAAGTATTGAACTAAAAGAAATTGTAGTCTGCAAAATGAAAAGTCAGAGGATTGTGAAAGTCACCAATTTCTGTACAAAATTCTGCACCAATCCATCTGTAGATCTGAGATATTTTAGTCTGGACCGAAATGTTTGTCAAGAAGTTGAATGTTTAAATAGGTTCCTATATTTAAATGTGTCACATTTTAAAAACTCATCTTTGTTTCAAACTGCACCACTGTGCAATGACTGCAAGTGTTTGACAAAAATAAAACAAAATGACGTTAATCATGTTGTATTATTTCCTTGCTGGTTGAATTTTCATGCCATAGTAAAATGAATGGAAGCTAATGGACTGGATGAAGGAAGTAATGCATTTAAAACACTTTATACAGTGTGTTTGGAAAATGGCCTGAAGCTCTGTTAGGTATATGTGATTTAGAGTAAATGGACCAAAATATTTCAAAGAACCCAGACACACAGGTGACTGAGGAAACCAGCGGACACTCTGTGCACGTAGATCAGTGAGAAGACACGAGATACTGACTAATGGAGGACTGATGTTACTAGCACACGGTGTATCTCTGCATACTGCAGGTCGCCTTGTACAGGCATGTTTCAGCTGATGGGTTTTGTCTGAAGACTCTGATGAGAAAAATGACCACAGACTGGGAATATAACTAAACCGTACTGAAACAGGCCCTCAGTGGGACGACACTGAATGAGATGGAAGCTAAGAGCTCGCTTCACATAATCAGAGCTGACGAAAAATCCATACTGCATTATCACCACATCAGTGAGCTGATCAACGCTTTTATGGTTCAGACGTTCCCCTCCCCAGGACCAGGGTGGTCACTGCAGAGTACGGGGCACAAATACTCCCTACTGTCCAAAACCCAGCTGCAGCACCACTGCCAAAAACTAGCAACCAGCTCTGCTGAGACCATGTGGGCGCAGTGTATATAATAGTAGAACTGGAAGAAAGACTACGTAGGAAATAATACAAAACTGACCCTTCTCACATATAAAAAATGATCTTCAGTAGTATAAATGATGTGTGGGGGAGGCAGTACTGTAGCAGAAAACTCTAAACAGTTGCCAGGCGGGTGCTCTTGAGTAAAGAACTTCACCTCGCACTGCTCCATCGTAGCTATTCAGAAGCTGCCAGCAGCAGAATGTAGATCCTTGAAGTAAATATATTTAAATGTAAGAATATGAAGCAGGGGCAGCATTAGAAATAAAAATGTAATGTAATTAAAATGACTTTCGCTGAAATAAAACAAAAAAATAGTGAATGCAATAGGGCTGAAATTCCAAATCATCATGCGCACTTGGAAGCAGCATCATTTTCATGTTTTAAATGATGCTGCTGTTGAAATTTTCTTTTTTTATACTATAAAATGTCAATCATATGATCGTTTCTTATTGTTATTACTGATAACACAACTATCATCAGTCTATCTGGAGACGTGGGGGAAATTTGGAGGAGGCCAGCCAGGGACAATTCACAAATCCAGGGCACGTCCACCGTGAACGAGGGGTGTTATCAGCCCGGCTTACAACGATTCTTATCAGATCACAGAGGCCTTGTGCGGAACAACTGATGGGTTTCCCCACCAGAGACCACAGCCAGCAGCACACTCAGTTAGTTGAGAGACTGCCTGGTATAGTAAGTATATATTAATGCTCATAATTATTCAGGACACATTTCTCATTGATGAGATCTACTGCAGCACCATTTATTTTAAGCTTTACCTGCAGAATTGGTTGTCAGCTTTTTTTTTTTTTATAAATGAACTTGGCTGCATCATCTTTCTTGTGTTTATTGGGTATGAGCTTCCAAAACAATATCTTCTATCTTTTATTTTATGTTGCACAGGCCTACCATGAAAACAGCAACGCCACTTTAGTTTGGCTGCACTGTCTTTGTGTCTGTGCATATGGTGTGTTAATAGTGCAGTAACACTGAGGCACTATCAGAGTCCTGGAGTGACATGTGAAACTGAAACAAATATGTTGAAAGGCCTGTATATATGCAAATGAGCTAACTTGTTGTTGTAGAGGGTCATAATTTAAAATGTCAAACACAATGTATATGCTTCATAAATGACTACAAAAAGGCATATGGCTGAGGTACTAACTAAGGAACTAACATCTTCATATCACTGTAAACACATCGCAAGTCTAAATAAATGCTGTCATGTTAATGTAAAGGCTGCAACAGCAAAGAGAGATAAAATGCTCAGCTTGTTCCGCCTACTGAGATAATTGTAATAAATGTATTCTCTCTATCTTCATCTCTTGTTCACAAACAAAATGAAATCACTTCAATAAACTATGAGACAATGTGGGAAAAAAAAGCTCATTTTAAGTTGTTGGGGGCGATGCTTATCATGTCAGATCAGTCTACAGAATTGCTTTAAATATGGCATGTGGGCTTGCAGGAATTATACGGGAGTCCCTATTTACAGTGTAAGCCTGGTTGTGTAAACAGTTGCCAGCAGACACACGGCAACATTAGCATTCATTTGGAGTCCGGTTTCTGGCAACCTCAGAAAATGAAGTCCAATATTATTTCCCTCTACAGCTGCTTTGGTCTCAATCAACTCCTGAAAAAAAATAATTCTGTTCACCAGCTGGATGCTAACTAGTGCTGAGCAGCTAGTGTACAGCAGGTGTCTGGTGATCACCCTCTGTAGGTTTGTCAGTCATTTACTCCATTGTTAACATGAGAAATACTGATTAGTACAGCTTTAAGAAAACATGATTTTAAATTCCTTTGGGTGAAACAACTTTACCAGCTTTAAACTTGACTTGCCCTTTTTATAAAAAAATGTAATCAAAGCTCATCTTCATTCCAATTTCAAAGGTTTGCCCGTCATATGCCTTGAAGGACAAGCTCAGCACCATTATTAGTACCGTCTCTGCTCATCACAGCATTCTAACTGCCTCGTGTTGACGGCTGTTATACAACTCTGATGCACCTCGCTACCCCCCGGTCATTTTTGGAGCCTTTTACCCAAACACAGCCTTGAGGGTTGTGTGACTTGGACTGGACCAGTGGCTGTGTGCTGGCAGCTTCAATGAGCCCTCTAATTATAGAGAGCCAGACAAAAACAGTTGTGACAGAGGTCAGGTAAACTCTGAGACACGCCAGACCTGGGCTGAGCTGTCTTATTCAGCTGCCCCTGGATGATTTAAGCAGAGGGTTTCTGGGCATACTAGTTAGCCCCCGGCTCTGTGCTGTTACTGACTGTTGTTGTACCCCCTCCGGTCTATGACAAAGTTCTCCACTGCATGCAACCCTGGGAAAAATCACCGCTGTCCACACTCCAACAGGCATTATCTCATGAATCATCGCTCGTTTACATCAAAACAGCAGGCTTATGCAGGGTTTTGTGGTGGGATTACAGTGTGTTTACTCAAACAGACCTCCAAGGATTTGACGCTTCCAGCAGAGAATAAAGAAAAGTTCTGGTAAAGCTTTTCAGCAAAGCAGCAGAGCACAGATAATTGTTCAACTGTTGCCTAACATCAGCAGCACATTTACCTGGTAAAAGCCATCAGTACACCACTACTGATTTCCATTAATTGGCTGCTTCTGAACACAGCAGTGAAGAGACGAGCCTTTACAGTGCAGCTCTCAAGTGAGCACTTAAGAAAATAAAGGTTAATATATGAAAGCTTGACCTTTCACATGCAGTGGACCCATTTACCCATATTAGGTTCTTCAATCTTTAAATTAAATACTTCAACCTTTGTTTTTCTGTGTATTTGGCATCTTCTATTGATCTGAAGAGGTCAAAACTTCAGCAACATCTATCAGTTCAAAGAACATTACAACACATAGCACATTACAATTTAAATAAGATTAAACTAAAAACTTAAAGTAAAAAATTTAACAGTCAAACATGCACTACACATAGATTGGCTTAGTTTATGTTCACGTGACTTCAGGCCAATTACATTCCCAAACTGACAGAGCAGGAAGGGTTGACACCATGTTAGGTCCACAAATGTGCATCTATGGGGAGGTACCCACATCGCAGGTCTTTGAAAAAAAATGTGGCTCTTTGGTATGGTCAGACAGACCTTATTTATACACCTATAACACAGAGACACTGTGTAATGTGTAGGGAAGAATTTCAAAGGTGATTCTCGCTTTGCACTTTTCATGTATTGCCTATTTTTTACAACCTAACTTTGTGGAGAGGAGAAGGGGAACAACAGATTATGGAGACTCCCTTGGTGCATGTTGCATGCGTCAGTAGTTCAGCTTTATCTCTGGGGAACAACCCCAAATTAGGAAATGTGCGTCATGTAGCAGGTGGATGTGACTCAACTCGTTGAGACTTGCTGATAGACATAACAGCAAGCAGAAGAGAGAGACTGAGATAGTGATGTAACCGACCTGTATGCAGGTATTTGACATGTTTTTCTTTTTCTTCCTGAAAACAAATATTTTTTAGACTGATGAAACAAATTTTTGTAAAAAAAAAACAAAAAACAAAAAACACTATTTATGCTTGTCAAGCTATGATGGTGGAAAGGTGGCTAATTCTCTAATTACATGAGACAGCTTATTCCATTTTGACAATGCTCTATAAATAAATGTTTGAAAAAAATTGCTTTTGAAGCAAGGAATTACTAAAGTAAAGTTATTTAGAAAACATGTGGGATGATTATGTATTTGGTCTGGATATTGCAGTTGGTTGGAAATGAATAGGGCATACCTGATAATATTACTTTCTTTATAAATTAATTAAACATGAGTCTAACTTCTACTGGGAACCAGGACAGTTTGTTACACTTTGATAATGTTGGTGTGGTCTGGACATGTTATCTAACTAATCAGGTGGCCTTGTTCTGAAGTGGTTAGTCTGTTAAGGTCTTTCCTATTTGCAGCAGACCATATGACTGTACAATACTCCAAATGAGATAACACTAATGAATTAATCACATTTTTCATGTATCTGTAGTAAGCTACTGTTACTGCAAACCAAAGTGAAAACTTTCTACAGCATCGCTGATTTTCATTAAAAAGCTTTATGCAATCAAACCACTTTTTGAAGCACTTACACAGAGTGCTGACATAGTGACTAAGGTTAGCAACCACATGCTAACTCATTGTTCAATAAAATATTGATCCACATCTACTGTTGGTTCAGACATTTTTCAGCATGTTTTTGTTAAGAGGTCTGTTTTAAATACTGCAAGAGAGGAATGTTATCTTAACCGTGAGTCAGCAGGTTAACTCACGCAGCTTTGTTGGTCTTCACACTCTGGTGATGTGGGCATATTTTCTTTTCATTGTTTTTCCATTTTGCACACCAAGGTCTGTATACTTTAAGTGAAATACTTCTGCCTATGCATATTCATAGGACTTATTTTAAAAGTCAGAAGTTCTGAACGTGTGGTCATGAAGTACAAACTCCAAAACAACAGGGAGCAAGAGGTACAGTATATCAAGGAAACACCGGACTGGATTTGTGCTGTATTATAGTTAAATATAGTAAAACAGATTTCACATCAAGCTTTAAAAAACAAAGGACTTGCAGAAAGAGCACAAGACTAAATGACTTGTTCTGCAAGGCACTTCTCACACTGAATCATGAATTCACAAGAGGTCTGTATACATGGAATGAGAAATGGTGGAGGTCTAATGGAAGTGGCTGGGGAAAGGAGCATCCATGCACCTGCTGAGCTCCAGTTGGAATAGACCTATACATCACCAAAACCTGCATTCCAGTAGCAATCAATCAGTAGCATTGGGAGAAGCCGTATATATTAGCCCAAAGCCTATCATTTCAAATCATTTCCACTGTTGTCTTGCAAATGTCACGTTAATACCTGCCAACCAATGCGCTGTTGGAAATAAACCTTACTTCTGCTGGCTCATACAGAACCAACACAAGCAATTGTAACCAGAGTATAAATCAAAGCAGGAGTTCAGTTTGTTCTCAGGACAGGAACCAACTTAATTCGTCACTGCTGACAGTCTGATGTGAATAAATAGCAACCTTGCAACCTCATTGCTTTTACAACAAATCCGAAACCTCATATGACTACTCAATGGATTCCTAGTCTTTTTTGGGGGGCCTTTTTGTGAAGTTCAACCCTCTTTAAGACAGCACACTGGAAGCTGATAGGGCTTTTCTCACATGAGACCAAACCTCTTGGCAGTAGGCGGAGGATTGTTGGGCAGAGATCAGTAGACAATGTGAGGAGCAAACCCTGAGAAGCTTGACAGAGCGCTGTCATGAAAGTAGGCCATGCAGTCAATTCTCAAACTCCCACTAAAAACACGGTACCTTGAACAGAATCCTCTGAGATCAAAGAGAACAGGCCCGTCGGCCTTACACAACATCCCATCTTAGAAAGCACAAATGTGGCTATTTCACTGACTTCCAAAGAAGTGGCATCATACGGATGTTTAGGCTGCCTCACTTATAGTTTTACATCACTGAAAATGTCACCTGCAGTGCAACGAAAACTGAGCAATCATGTCGATGCATGGACGATACACTCTTGGTGGTCTTGGTGTATCTGTCATACCATAAAAGCTAGAGTTACATTCTAAAAAAAGGTTTGGATATTTCAAGGGAAATGGAGCACTACCAGACACACATGTAAAGAGTAAATATATTATGATTCTGTGGGCGATTCGGCACAATGTCTCCCCACCATGCCTGAGGACTTTTCACTCCACTGATTTTCCTCATGACAGCTCCTAATATTATATCTCATTCCTATTCCCCAGAGCTTAGAAAGCTTTTGTTCTTTCCATCAGTGGATTTCATGATGATTTCTCATGAATGTTCGACTGATGAAAACAAAGTGTGAGCACTGCAATACAAAGTGCAGACAGCTTCCTTCTTATGCACTATAGAACAAAATCCATCCCTCGCAAAAACCTCCAAAATAACTCAGTCAAAGCCCATAAAATATCTTCATGATTACATGATTTTTCTTACGTTTGGCCTCATGTTCTTATATTCATGAGACATGTTTTACTCCAGACTCTTAGTCATACATTTTCCTTGTCTGCTTTTTACCCTCACCATATACTAACATTTCAGATCCTGCCACCACCTGCCCTGCAGTAACCCCTGTGTTTCCTCCATTCCCCATCACCTGACTGCTCCACCCACCTGCACACCTGTTTGTACTTCAGTCAGCCTAGCAGTATATAACCAGTCTATTTATATTCATTCCCTGCCAGACTTTTGCCTGTTTTTACATTGGAACTTTATATTTTACCTGGCTGGTCTGTGTGTTGAGCTTTTGGGTCCAAACTAGTTTTTGCGGAGCCTTTACAATGTGCCTAGAGACAGATTTTTTGACTGGAAAGCTGGATGTGGTTGGAAGTGGCTTTACTTCTGGCCAGGAGTAAAACATTTACTGCAGTAGTTTTACATTTTGGGAAATACACTACACAGTTCAATTTGTTGCCAAGAGTTGGATAAAAGGACTGATACCACTCTCATGTCTTTACAGTATGCTAAATATGAAGCTACAGCAAGTTAGCTTACCTATAAAGCTGACTAATTAACATGTTATATCTTATCTATTCAGTCAGTCCAAAAATCCAAATGTAAAAAACGACAATTATGGGGTTCAGTGATTTCCTGGCAACCTTGTGGTGAAGACAAGACTCCATGAAGTCTGTCCAAATCTGCCCAAATCTGCCCTTAAGCCGCAAAATAACTTGACCAAGTCCTGTAAGATATGTTAATTAGTGATTAGTGCAAATCATGAATGAATCGTTCGAAATGTACAACTTTTTACTCATTCGGGAGTGACAAGTCCTCATCTCCACTAACTTGTTCACCAACTCACACCCCTCCTACCTACTAGCCAGCGCAAACTGCAAACACAAGACAACGTCTCACTATTAAGCAACAACAATTAACTGTGTTTGTGGAGATGTATCAAGCTAATTACTGCATTAAATTCACCCTGTGAGAAAAAAGCAACCACTTTGGCACTTGTTCACACTCAGTACTCTCCCAGCCTGGAGCTGAAGGTCTAACTGGGCCACACAAAACACTCATTCACCTACAAGTTCCACATCGCAGTCGGTAGCCATCCATGAATTTTAAATAGCCTTTTTTTTAGTAGTTTACTACTGGTACTCATTTCTGATTATAAAATCAGCCTGTTAATTTAAGTATTGAACCATCAAATCACCAACATTCTTCAAGAGAAATATTTCATGAGATGTATTTATTTGTACTAGTCAGGGCCCAAGTTGTAGGCTGTAATCAGTAGACGAGTGTTCGTTCACTGGTGGAGGATTCCCTGGGCTCTGGGCGGCTGACTGGGAGACTTGAAAAATGACTCATAAAAGCTCAAGTCAGAAACAGAGTCAGGCCTCCCATCTCTGATGTTAATGACTACAATTTCCTTACTAAACGCTTTTAGTAAGGAAACTGCACATCCTCTGTAACCATGCAGTGCACTAATGTCACAGCAACCATAAAGCACAAAATTATTACAGCATGCAACAAAACAAGTTGAACACACCACCAACGGCAAGAGTCACAATGTTCAAAACGCAGCTTGTTGTTTTGAATGTGTGCCTCGTAGGGCTTGGAGGCACATGTGGGGTGGAAGAGAGAGAGGGGGGGGGGGGGGGGGGGGGGGGGGGTGTAGTGTTATATTGAAATTAAAATCCTGCCTGGGATTATGAGCTGAGTCATGCCGAAACTGTGAAAGAATTCAATCTAAGTGCGAGTGGAATCTGCATCTCACGCTCTTTTAATTTGACATGCCCCATCGGCTAATCGCCTCCCTGTCAGAAAGATTCCGGGGCTGTTTCGAACTTGTTTAATCATCTTCTGAGAGCCGAAAGGGCCGTTTCACCTATCTCTCATTCTCCGCTCACCAGCGCCGTTTTTTAAAGGGCGGACTAACAACTGATCTCTCAGGACTATTTCTATTAATAACCCCTCCTTCGCTCCGCTGTTTCCCAGTGAGACAGGCTCATAATTAAACTGTGTAAATGCCGCTGCATTAGAGTGAACTAAATAAAAAGGGCTAAGTATCTCAGCGGTGCCGTTTTTTGCTTGCACAAGAAGCTTTGGGCCACTTCTCCTTGTGCCAACACATTTGGAAGCATTTTAATTACCTTTCTCTTGTGTGTGTGTGTGTGTGTGTGTGTGTGTGTTATTAGCACATGGGCATGAAGACAGATTCCTGAGGAGGTCACGTTTGTCTTTTTTCCCCATTTTAATATAATGAGAAGGACCTTCGTAAGTAGCTTTGCTGTTGATTACGTTCTCCGTTCCTCACTGATCACACCAAAAGGCTCATTGGAAAAGCACTTTTCAGCCTCTCCAATTATCAGCAGGCCCCTGTGATGATTCAGTCTCATTTCAGGACTGTAGATTATTTTTTTGTCAGCAGCAAATGGTTAATATTTCCATCCCATTAACTCCGAAGCCTATGAAAATGACAGCAGATGATCGATGGCTACAGTGCGGACATCACTCACGCAGACGTAGACGGGAGCATCTATAAACTCCAAACTGCTGCAACTATTACCGAACCTCAATGGGCTAATGATGCATGACAAGTAATTAAGAAGGGATCATGGAAATTAGTTTCTTTCTTTATCTGACAAAAAGGTTCAGCTTGTGACACAGTGCAGCCAGGAGCGAGCGAGACTGCACAGAAACTGCTCGCGCTGCAACTTTGCCCTTCAGGAAGTATCAAACACCTGCGTAAGTAGACATTTAATAAAAAAAAAAAAGACATTTGCTGAATTTTATTTTAAGTCCGTGTTCTCTCCTTTAATCAGATCAATGTGGCAGTCGGTGTGTTTACAAATGAGCTGTCGTATGTTTGCCGAGTGCCAGTGAAAAGTGATACATTGGGGAAATTTAAGTTTAAATTTAAAAAGAGCTCTCCTCTCTCTCCTCATCCTGAAAAATGCTCCTCTGTGTGTGTGTGTGTGTTGTGCAGAGAGATGTAATCTGAATCAGAGGGCAACCACTAGTACTGACTGAGCTACTGTGCTTCACTAATCCTCTCCTTCACAAATCAATATTTGTAGAGGTCAAACAGAGCGGGCATGGAAAATGCAGATTAGCTCGTCAATAGCTGACACACTCTCCTACGCCCACATGCTGAAACCATGTGAGTGGATGGGGGCGGGGGGTGTAGAAGCTCAGGGTTTATAGAATGTTAACTCACAGGCCTTCTAAGGTCATACCGGAAAAAAAAAAAAAAAAAAAATAGAAAGCTGAGAAATGTTGCAAAAAAGATTTGACTCAGAGGCAGATACCCACCTACTGTGTGTGCACGTCCCTTTGAGAGGATTTTTTGCTGGATATGGTGAATACTTTGATTCCATTTGCTTGTTTGTCTGTTTACATGCAGAATATTTCAGTTTGTTTGCAGGTTTCAGTGCGATTTGGAGCAAAGTTGGGCAATGGGGTCAAGGAATAAGTGATTCATTTTAAGGTGTGAATCAAGGATTGGTGAGACAATGAAATTGGATATGAACAATACAAAAGTTCAGTCAGAAGACAAAAATAATCATGGATAAAAATGCCCTAAAATCTTCACATTCTCCTCTAAATCAGTCTGACTGACCAGGGGCTTTGTTTACAACCTCTCTGAATGTTCATATTTCTTGCCCCATCTTGTCTTTTCTGCAGTGTCATCACATTCCAAGAGCCTAATATTTAACTTGGTTAGTACAACCTTATCAGAGGTGATAGAACCAGAAAAATAAATTAGGAAACTGTATCCAATGACTGTCTGTCATCGACTGTCTAGGTGCTTTCCAGCTGCCAATACTCATGTTCAGTATCAGGCAGACATTACACAGTCTGATTATTATTGTAAAAAAGCTGTTTTCACTCTCTTTATGGGAGGCAATTATGTGTTGAACAGCCACAGAAAGGTGATAATATGCAGAACGAATAACACCTTCAATAGTGGAAAGTGGCTGAAAAAGCGAAAAGAAAAAAAAAATGTTTTAATTACATGAATCAGTTCTCAGAGGCAGATCTTCTGAGGAAGCAGAAATAATCTCTTTTGTTAACTGAAACAGCCTTTTATGGGCTAAACATAGCTGTGATATACTGTGCAGTAGCAATGAAGAAGCATAATGCCGAAGAGGGACACATTTCATTTGGAGCTTTCATATTTTCAGCACAAAGAATAGTAGTTTTGAGCTATGTGTCATCAATCAAGACACGCACATGAGCACGATTTCATGATGACTGAGATGTATAACACAAAACTATGCCAACACAGGCTTTTATATATCCGTCCAAAGGCTATGTATGCATATCTGTGCTTCTGCATACCGCATTCTTCTAAGCTTGAATCTACACCAAGTTTTATGCATCATTCTAGAAAAGTGTGTTGTATGTTTCAGACAGCAGAGTGGTTCCTCTGACAGACATGAAGTGACTGTGTGATAAAAATGAACAGCAATAGGCATCATGAATGGGGAAAGTGAATGTATCTGAGTCAGAGAGAGCCAGAGAGTAGACTGACATGAGCAAAGGCAACAATAACAACAAAAACAACGGTTTGCTCAGTGGTAGCTTAGCAACATTAGGCTAAGGTCTGCTCCTCCGTCCAGCAGTGCAAATTTCATCAACAAAACATATAACAAATAAAATATGTTGACAACCCTTTCTATGACAAAAGCTGAGACAAAACTAAAAAAAAAGTAACCTACCAAAATTTATGTAATACATCCTAACATTTGCTGTGGTAAAATACTATTTACGTTCTGTGATATTTTTTCTGTTAGCTTATTTTGCTATGTTAATGATAGAGACAGATAAAGAGACAAACAAATGACTGTTTCAATAAAAAGTCAATGACTGGAATGCTTCTCTGGCATCATACTTTGTATCATCAGCCTCCTTAAAACATCTCCTTCTTCTTCAGAAGCATTTTTCGCTGCTTGATCTGTTGACTTTGACCTGCATTTAGTAGCATTGTGTCTCTGCCGCTAATGTTAGCTAACACAACGTAGGCTATATAAGATAACGTTCTTGAAGAAAACGAATTATGGACAATATTTATCTACCATCCCACTGAAAACGTAACATTATCAAGGGTTTTATATGTGATGGCTAGAGCTGCAACGATTAGTCAATTAATCCATTAGCTGCCAACTGTTGATTTGATTGCCAACTATTTTGATAATCAATTCATCATTTTGAGTAATTTCAAGAAGAAAAATTCCAAATTCTTAGATCTCTAGGCCTCTTAGGTCTCTTTACTCCTCCATTAAACTGAATATCTTTGGGTTGTGGACTATTGGTCAGGACAAAAGATGATATTTGCAGACGTCACCTTCAGATTTGAGAAACAGTGGTCAACGTATTATAGACCAAACAACGAATCAATTAATCGTGAAAATAATTGATAGATTAATCAGATAATGAAAATAATCAAGTGATATATCACTTTCAGTTGGCTTTTGTCTTCTGTTATCTTGTGTCATGCTATCAGTAGTAATGAGAGTAGCATTAAATGTCAGCTGTTTCAATCTGGAAACAGGTGAAACACCTGCAAACATAGACAGAAAATTTCCTGATGTGTGGTTACTAAGGTATCCCGTGCTAGTTAGACAGCCCGCTGACTTTCTAACATCACAAATGTCACTTTTACAAATGAATATAATCAAAAAGTCACTGCCATTTTACTTTAACCACAGCTCCTGGTTTTTGCCCTTTAAATTTTCCCTTTAGCCATTTGCAGTCCAATGAGCTGCGATTCCTCATCCCCAGCTCCGCCCACCTTCAGACTTCACTGTTCATATAACTGAAGTGTCAATCTGCATGTCTGCAAGTCTCCAGTGTTGGTGTATGACCCTTAGTTTTTCTCTTAAAACGAAATGATGAAATGTGGCCAGCATTGTCTGAAAGCAACAACATCATTTTCACACTTCATTTCTAAACTACCCACTCAATATGCAGAAGGCACACGTCTTAGTGCACATTCACCCTGAATGACACACACGCCTGACAAGATGACACAAACAACACGCAAGTGTTGGAAACCGGGGAAAACTGGGGATGAGACAGTCATCCAGGCTTCCTTGAGGGCAGATGATATCGCCAGACGAAAGTGCAGAAACGCATCTAACGCCTCATACATATTCAACAGCCTGATTGGACTGCTGAATGTGGGGATACTGCAAACAGAACGTCCAGGACAATGGTGAGAAAGTGGCTCACATCCAGGGGGAGAGGGAAGAAAAAGGAGCAGTATCATATTTACAGGACAGTAAAAAGTAAGATTAAAGGCATTTTTCTACTTGGCCAACAAGTCTCAGGACCATTTCATCACTTTGTTGGGCTTTTTTCCACATTAAAAAAAAACATGGACAACAGCAACATGTGACTGTTATGTAACCAATCGCATCATTTAAAGGAACAGACCAATATATTGGGTCATTCTCTTTTTCGTTTGGTATCAATCTTTTCATCTAACTGTCATCCAGAAAGCAAATAAGCCTATTTCTCCAAAAGTTGAACTTTAAATGCTTTCTGAACTACTCCTGAATTCAACAACAGCATCTACTAATGAAGGAAAGTCTCTTGAGATCTAGCCTTGGGTCCAAACATTTAACATTTGAAATGTCACAAAAAGGAAAATACACATTAGGTGTGTTTCCATCGACTAGTTTGAAGCGGATAAACTAGGCTATGCAATGAGGATGGTGATATAGGCATAAATAATCTGTCAGTAAACAGAGTAGAAGTCAAGGTTGCCAACTGGAAACAAAACATTTCCAAAACCCACCTCAAGTGAGCATACAAATTGTGGAAGTCTTTGAAAATTTTAGTGTTTCCATTAAGCTTTTCTAATGGAATACTTCAAAATGTGTTTCAAAATAGGTTTATGGAAACACGGCTAATATTCATTAAAAGTTTAACACTCCTAAACTGATCTAATCACTCACTAATCTACGTCATCCAAACTGCGGGGGTGTGGTTTGGTCAAATTTGACTGACCTGGCAACATTAGCAAAACAACCCAAAGTATCTTCAGAGTTGAATTCAAATCCTCATTGGTTTCCTGATTGCAACAGCCTCTTTTCTTACTTACTTACAAAAGAGCAAGGACATAAACACTAATACAGAAATCTCTCAAGTGAAATAAACAAAGCTGTTGAAACTCTAGTGGACAATTGTGTGATCACGTAGGACCTCATCACTCATCATAAGAAGCCGATTGAGAAAATGTGTTTTCTGGGCTTTTAAGGCCCCAATAACAACATGTGATCTGTATTTGGATATTAACTGGATAATGACATCCATGGGTCTTTGCAATCACGCCTGATGAGTGCTCTTGTTATCTTGATTCTAGCCACACTGTGATTGGATCTCAATATGCAAATGAGCTCAGCAGGAGTGGCGGACTTGTCAACAAAACGGTACATCTCAGTTCAGGGAAGCTCAGGAAAGACTTACAGCTACTGATACGACGCCAGCAGGAAGAGATGGATTGAGGTGACCTTTCAACTCGCTGGGTGGATCTCTTCTTAAGAACGTGGTTGCAATGTACAGATTGCATTTACATCTGGCTGAGATTCAATCACAAAGTGTTCTGATCCAGTCGCACACCGATCACAATGCATATTGAGTGAATTTACGCCTCGCGTTAACACGTGTTTTTCTTTATCATGGCAGGATAACCAGATACAGATTGCATGTTAACGCAAGGTGTTATAATGTCATTCATTTGATACATTCAAATTATTACACAGTTCTATTATAACACCTTTTCAACTGTTGAATATTTACATCCTGGTCACAAAACGATATCTGCAAATGCAACTCTAGACATAATTTTAACTTATATTTTCGTACCATACTCACTCAAGTTACCAATATTACAGCAAGTCAAAATCTAAAAGGTTGGTGTAAACTTCTTTTCTATTACCTACCTATTAAGAAGTACTATAATCTAATTGTAATCCCAAGTGAACGTGACCTTTGAACATGCCATTAAACCGACAAACCGCAGAAGGGTAATTAGTGGGAAGAATTGACTGAGCGTCATTATATTTGATGATTTACTGTAAGGTTACACTGTATATCTGTTGAACTCCTCTCCTCCTCTTACACACCAGCCAGGACGACCGCCGTACGGTCAGCAGCGCTAACAAAACACCGCATAAAACATTGATAGGCCAACTCATTTTGCAATGCGTCCAAGATAATGGAAACCAATTAGTGAAGACATGAAGTAGACAAAGAGCACAGGAGTCAGAACAGCAGAAGTCAGCCAAACTACAGTACAACGTGCAGCTGAACACCGCCGCTACCGTCACCGTGGCTGGCTGGCTGCTGCTTCTCTGTACTGTGAGGAGAATCATGATTTAATGCACTGAGAATACAAAATGTGAACGTGATATGAGTACAACTTGCACAGAAAAAAAAAAAAAATCGAACACACAACGGCTAGTATGGTAAAATGTTGCAAAAAGGCCCTCAAGTGATGAAAAATAGCAGTTGACAGGCATTGTGCCTGGATGAGGGAGATGAGATTATAGGAGCTGAAGCAGATGAAATACACAGGAGATGGATGACACTGTGCTAAAGGTAGTCTGCTGTGGCATGTAAAGTGCATGCTGCTAAAATACACTGCTTCTGGGCTCTCTTTTAAATAAATCATACTCAAAGACCTGAACACTGATATATTTCCTACCGTAGATGTCTCTTCGCTGAAAAACAGATTTCAGTTTCACTCGGTATCTAGGTTGTGTCTGGATTGTGCACATCGACACCAAACTGCTGCACTCAACAGATCCTATGACTATTTTAAAATGATTTTTTTTTTACTCAACTAAACATTGACAGGACCGTGATCCTTATGTGTATATATCCTGCAAACTGATCCGCTTTATCCCGGGTTTCAAGGTGTGTGAGAACCCTGAACGGAGATGCCCTTTAAAGCTGCACTAATCAATATTTCTAGATTACCGATGGATCAAATGACGTGTTGTTGAGAGGCTTGCTCTTAGACCCAACTCTGCAGTGCCTCTCAGCTGTATGAAGCATTTTAGTGCCTTTCAGCTCTTTGTTTTGTTTTGGGGTTTTTTTTTGGTTCAGTCTCACAGCTTTCATCAACCTCCAGACGCATCAGGCAGCTGTTTTCAGTCAAAGATCCTCTGATAAACCTATTTTACTCAGACACAGCCCTGCATGTGATGTATTTATGAGTGAAAAATGATACAATTTCATTATGATGTTGCACTCAAATTTCAACTAAATAAATTTGAGTCAGTGTTTTTGCACCAGCTACATTACATGAATATATTCTTGCTTTTTTTTAAACTGCAACAAAATAAACGTGACATGCAACCAATCAATCAAACTGAGGATGTTGCCGTTAGATACACGCTCATTCTTTTTATCCTTTATTTTTAGGGCTTTCCGGGGTGGAGGAGGGTGGAGAATTGGGTGTATAAAGGCTGTATTTCTTGACCTCTTTGGGAAAACCTTTGAAACAGGACATATCATGGATTCACTTTTGAAATGAAGAGTTTGAAATATGCAGCATTGTCATTCGCTGTAAAGAACTGCAATAGATTTGTCCGATGGTTCCTTGATATTTACTATTCTACCGGCGCGCGTACGTTACAACTCCTGCACCTCACTTAATGACTATTCCCGGTCAGTCCCCATTCTATTTTCTCTGTGAAGTCTCAGGCAGTAGTTTAAAAGAAGCTCTCCCGAGGCGCCTTCAAGCAGGGCAGGGCAGCCTGTCAAGAGAGGCTTCGGCACACCAAATCCAGTACACACGCAAAGAGACGGATGCATAAATTAACATGAGCCACATGAGTCTTTGAACTGTGAACCAGAGGCCGCTCTGATCCACTCGGCAGAGGAGCTCTGGCTTTGATGCGTTTGAAAAGGAGGTTTAAAGATCAATTACATCTTCAGTCTCTTCTGTCACCCGAGGACCGCTTCAACTCTGGAGTTTAAAAATTCAATTAACAGCAACGTACAAAAATTCAAAAGGACATTGACTTGATCAGAGATCACCGTATTAGTGTGAGTTAGACGACCTGTCTGTCAAAAATGTTTCAGCTAAATGAGGGATATGAAGTGAGTCTTAAGGCTTTAAAAACTTCTTCATTTGATCAAAAGAAACTCAGAGAAGATTTCTCTATCAGTTCTTTTTTTTTTTTCAGTAATGCCATTTTTTAAACTCATCCAGATAAACTATAGAGATTCATATATGGAGGAAGCTCAGCATACATTTGTCCATCAAAACCAAATAAAGTATTTCCCACTTTAAAACACACAAGATAATCGCTAGCAAAGCAGCCGTCACAATGCGTCCATCGATTAACGCGGGAATACTGAGTGATGCTCCGTGTTTCTGATCACACCTGTCACCTAGTTTGGGCAGCACTGGCTTTAGTCTCATCATAAAGTCCTCACTATGCTTCAAACAAACAAACACACACTGTATGACCTAGTTTCCGAATGTGCACACTCGAAGGCAAGAAGAGAAACCAGCCGTCATAGCCTCCTCCTTCCTGCATCCCACTCCTTCCTGATATCTCTCCAAGAATTCCGCGGCTTTTATAGCTTTGGCACGACAAATTATCGAAAAAGAAGCGAAGGCCGCCTCAACTTGAGTCACTCGCTACACTCATATGGCAAGCTGTTCTCACTGCGACATAATATCCAACGCACCTTTTTTTTCATTACGGTTGTGTATTTAAAACCACCGGCGCTCCGCTCTGCTGCCACAACACTCACTTCTATGCTAACACTTGCTGCTGCGAGTCATATAGCATTTCAAAAAACCTCACCTCACCTCCACCTCCACCCCGGCACCCACCAAAAGCTCTGAGTTCCCCAAGGAGAGAAGTTATGGAGTTACTACTTTCTGTTCTAGCAATTGAATTACTTTAACCTTTGTGTTGTGTTGAGATTTCTGTACTTCCTTCATTGTTTGAGGTCACGAAAACCTTAATATTGTATGTGTAAAAATAGTAATAATTGGAAAATCTACCAACAAAAAGGTGCAGTTTGCTCAGAGTGATATTACTCACGTTTTTCTGTCAATTACACAGAACGGTGAATGATCCTGACAGACCTTCTATGAGCAAACTTATAAAACTTCACTAACAGAATTCCAAATAAACTTATTGTAACTATAAAAAGTGCTGCCAACGCCAACCACAGATATATAGAATATGAAGATCCATTTTATATGTAAACGTTTGATATGTGACATTTTCTGCAGCAAAATCATGTTATTAAAAGGTAATATTTTTATTTTGTTTCAAGACAAATCATACTTTTTCCTTCAGTTTGGCATGGCGGACGGCTCTAAACACTATAACACGCCTCGGCCACCGTTCCTGCAGTATGGAGTAGAATAGTAGAGCTATTGCAAATGAACAGCTCTTTGATGTCGCGGCTTTGAACAAAATTACAGCGTTATAAATGCCAAATTCATCCAAAATTGACCCAAAATTTCAAAAGTGAATTGATGAAAGCTGCAGAGTAGATTATCTCCTTTCTCAACAGCATAATCTTTAGTTTCCACGCATCGTTAGCGGCACATGTAAGAGAATTTTAAGCTCAGTAATTGGATGGTTCTTGCCAAACTGCATCTTAGCGAGTCATAGTTCAATTTTCACCTTATATTTTTTATGTACACAGTGTTGTACCTTTTGGACTTTACAAAGAATGAGATACTTCCTAATGCTGTTGTTCATCTCTTGCACTGATGATTGAACCAGCCATAGAAGTGCTTTAACTGTCATATTGTCTATGGAGAAAATGAAAGTGCCCCTTACTTACAGAACCATGGGAGCCCGAAAAAGCTTTTTCCACTTAGAAACTCTATTATTGTCACTCGCTGTACTACATATTGAGATGCAAGTCAGAGACAATCTGTTTTTTTTTCTTTTCCTTTTTTTTAAAGAAAAAAAAAAGATATTATTTACATCACAGTCTCAATATTCAAGTCAAGATGTTATTATCACTGCTTTATAGAGTGACTCATTTAACACAGTACAAAAGGAATAATTATAGACAGAGCTGTGCAAACAAAACTGAAACAACTCCTCTTCTTAAGTGCAAAACAACCATCTATAGCTGAAAGAAAGTTGAGCTTGCACATCCTTTTCTCCCATCTGTTTTTTTTTTTGTTCTTGCTCTCATCACCATGACCCAAACTTGTCACGATGCATTAGACCCTAACTGTGCTAAAAGAGAATCCAAAAACGCCCCATCTCCAGGAGGCAACAGGCCAAGTGCTGTATTCAGCATTCACCACACAATAACAAAATGAATATTTGATTCGGATTGGTACAGCCACTTCCTGTCTCCCGCAACGCCCCGAAGAACAAAGCAGTTCTCCTGTTACCCACGGACAGTTAAGACTACTTTAAATAGCACTCTATAGCTGCACAGCGAGCACATCGCCCTGAGTTTGACTTATTAAGAGCTGCGGAAGAAAAGTTGACTCAAAAAACAAAGTAAAGCAAACTAAGGACAAAGTGACGCCGTTGGATAACATTGAGAAATCTTTCGTTTTCTTTGATGAGATTTCACCTTAGCAGCGACCCGGTCTCTGTCAGGAACAACAACAGAAAAAAAAAAAAATCAATAAAAATGCTAAACCATTCCAAGCTCGCAAATGATTTTCTTCAAATCTCCGAGGGAGACCGCTGCTACGGGGCAGCTGCGCTTTGCAAATACTTAAGAGTGGACCACAGTGTCTCATATGAGTCCTTTCAACTCCTGTTAATGCAAATGTCCAACATCAGCGGGCCCTGCGGTCAGACTCGCTGGTCCTGTAACTCAAAGTGACAGTGAGTGAGAGGCGGCATCTGCAGAGAGAGAAAGGTCCACAACCTGTCAAGGCTCAGGTAGGAGGAAGGAAACCAACCGGCTGCTTTAGTCACTCTACATCAAGCTAAATCAAAGGTTTATTGATGCGTGTGTACACAGGTGTACAGCCAATACGCACCTCTAGGCAGTGGAGATGGGTAGAACACCTACAGGTACAAATATGAAGCGAACACACCAAAGCACATGACTAAACTTCCTTAAAAAGAAAACAACCGCCTGACAGGAATTGCTAGGTTTCCACCTGAATGTAGTACAACAGAAATTTAACTTAATGTGAGTTTTCATCCAATGTCATTATGCGATTATTGGAGTTGGAGCATCGAGATAAACAGCTGGTGCTGATAATTGTCCAGTTGGGGGCCATTAAACTATTGCAGAAGGGGCTCAACAAGATGATGTAATTAAAAGAGTGCCAGTCAAACCTCAAATGGTGAAAAACAAAGTAGAAAACATGATTTTATGTCCATTTCATATATTAATTTGAGCTATTTGACAGTCTCCTCATCACTCCACACAGATCTAATGTTTCTGTCTGACATGTTTCATCTCTTCAGTGAAGCGAAGAGACTTCATTGGGTGTTAAATGTTGACAAATGATGACATATGATTTAGTCTGTTTCCATTCCATTTTGTCACATTTTGCTTTTAATCATACACTAACTTTTACCACCACGGCCAAGCATAAAAAAATGTTTTTCTAGTATTTCCACTTTTTTTTTTTGAATTTTCTGCTTTTCCACTCAGGTTTTTAAAAATGCATACAGGTGGAAGGGAATACACTTAACGACACATGACAGTCAAAAGCTAGAGAAGGAGACGTAAGCATCACTCGCAAAATCCAGTTATCATGAAAAAACGGCCACAAAACACACAACGTGACATAAATGGCTTGATTATTCTGGTGCGTAAAACAACTGATCAGGAAGCTTTTTTTATTACCGTTAGCTGCTCACACTGGTGGGTTTTCTGCCATCTTCGCAGCCTGTATTCACACAATTCCTCAATTTGCAAAACATACTGAGACATGTTTGGATAAGTGCGTCTCTGTTTGTGTTTTACAACAGAATTAAAACCCAATCATACCACATGAGAGCAGGGCGCCACACAATGAAAAACGCAGTGCAGCTTCTCAATGAAGGCTGTGCTTGTTTACTGTAATTATACTAATGTGTCATAATGAATATGGCAATGATCTTTTGGGGTTACAAAGCAACTCAAAGCACCTTTAATAACTGTTTTGTTTTTTTTTTTAGAAATTATGAACGCACACCCATTCCAAGCAGGAGCAAAGAGGCAATTACAACGCAAATTAAAAATTCATTGCTGTCATTACCAGCATTTCCAGTGTTGTTCTCCGCTAAATTTATATTAGAAAATAAGCGGGTAAACTCAGGTGTGTTGTGTGTTTATTGACAGCACGTAAGCTGCAGGGCTCAGGTGTATAGATCAGCCGCGTGTCTCTCGAGGTAGAGCCAAAACAGCGTGACCCTAAGCCTTTCATTAGCTCCGCAAGAGTGTAGTGTGTCAGAGTCGTGTGAGGTAATGTGAGGGGGCGTCCTCACCTCATAATGAGCGACCCTCTGGGACTCGGAGATGAGCTGAGCGCTGCACACTTTGCAGTAGCTGTCTGTGAAAAGCCCTTGGTCCACTTCTGTTGACTTCATCTGGAGAAAGAAACAAACACAGGCATTGGGTTACTGACATGGAGGCACTTTGTGGAGTTCAAAAAGAGTTCAGAATGGAAAAAGCCTTCAACTTCTTATCGACAGATTTCATGAAAACAGAGTTTCAGTTTGTATAATTAAAACCGCAGGTCTGAATCATACCGGACCTCCTCAAGGTTGGATTATCAAGCTGCCCAGAAGCCAATAAAAGCCCGTCTTTACACCATATCATCTGGGTCTACATTATCTGAGATTTGCACCACTGAAGTATATCATCATCATCATCATCAACTAGGACAGGTCCTCCATCCTCTATCTTGTGGCCATGGTTTTAAAGAAGAAACCTGTGTCAAAAATTTACTTTTAATACATTACTAGTTTTAGATTATATGGTGCTTATCCCTTATAAAGTTGTGTTTTACTAAATTGCACACTGGGAATCTGGGGTACTATTATTCAATCAGAGGAGTATTGTAAGGCTGCAACCAGTGATTACTTTCATTAGTCCTAGGCCTGACAGTTATTTTCTTTAATATTCTATTGATTGTTAAGTGTATAAAATGTCAGAAAATGGTGAAAAGTCCTGATCACTAATCCCTGAAGCCCAAGTGTTGAGTTTACTATCATAAAAATGTGCAAATATTCACCTTCACCATTGGAATTTTGGGTCATTTTTGCTTAAAAAAAATACTTAAACAACTAATAAGCATTTTGATGTTAATCGTCTGTTTGATTAATCATTTAATCATTTCAGCTTTAGAGTGCTACTATGTATTGTGGGCTCAACAGGGGCCCCAACTATAAACTTTGGCACAGGGCCCAATAGGAAGTTAATCCAAATATGGACTTCATTCGCTAACCAAAGCAATTACTGAAAAATACATCATTACAAAAGATAGCATAAGAATTAAAAAAACATCTGACTTTTGTTATGACCATGTTCGCTTTGCTGTGTAGATCTTCAGAGAGCTTAGACAAACCAACCAAGATGTAATAGAGCAAGTAAACAATCATCTCATTTCATACTTTCATTGCTGTTAATATTTCATTACCACGAGCATGTGAGTTAGTGACAGATGCTAAGCAGCTTTTTGCAAGCAATGACTCAGAACATTAATACCAAGCATCCACCGAGTACAAACATCCCACTAAAACTTCAGCCCCGCAACCAAAATTATATTTCACAATGATTAATAAATAACAGCAACAGATCAGAACGACACTGAGATTTTCCTGGAAATCCATTCAAATACGTAACTGAAAACGTGATTCAGAGACAGACTTCTACAGAAAGCTTTTATTTCCTTTTCCATGGACACAGCTGAGCCATTTCTGCTTTCTATTACTACCATAATTCAGCCCAGCTTCCATTAGGGGCTCACATTTCATATTTGGAAGCAGTCAGGCTCAACTCATCCTCATTTACTCATGCAGGTCTTCATTAGGAGCAGCAGGACAGATGAGAACCGAGGTCATGCGGGTATAAAAAGCAGACTCTCTCCGACTTGTTGGAATTTTACCTCACTGAAAAAGGAGACTAAAAAAAAAAAAGAACCTTTGAAGCTGATTTTTTTTTTATTGTAGTTTGTTCAGATTCACATACAAACAAATGCTTTCAAATGTTTGCCAGAGAGAACGCAATCATCGTTTCTTTGCGAGCACAGAGCTGGTAGTTGAACCTCTGCACAAGAGGAGAGCAAGACAAAACAGCAGCACACTTTAATAATTCTTTAAGCTGTTTGCGGAAATGTCTTCACGATTTCAGATTCTGGCCTGATTCATTCATTTCTTTAGCTGACTAGACTCCTGTTCGTGGATACACCTGCATATTTTTGACATGAACTACATAAGTAAGAGCCTCTGTTATTATTTAATGCAGTTAAAGCATATTGGATGTTATTAGCTTTAAGGTGCACGGTGTACTTCTCCACGTCATTTCCTGGTGATGTGTAAATAAAAGATGAGTTCTGTGGGTTGGAGTCACTTCCAACATGTTGATTTTAGCCTGGAGCTACAGGTATAGTAAATAATGAATGGAAATGTTGTAGCATAGTTTTTAAGGAAATGGAAAATAAGTGCAAAAAGAAGACATTTTAAAGCATAAGAGTTCATTTTTTAACTTTTGAGATCATAGTACAGCTGTCAGTGTTGTGACATATGTACTATAAATTAGAGCTGGGCTGATGTTTTTTTTTTAACTCTGCAGATTTTCAACCAGAATCCTATAATTAAAATATGGGTGGTATATAATTAAACAATGTTTAACTTCCCTCCATGTTGCCTGCACCCAGAGCTCCCGGCAAAAGTCTGCTGGGTGAGGCAAAATGCTATAAAAGTTTGAACTACAACCAACATTAAAGGGGTATTCCGCCATTTTACAGTCTACCCATCACGGGTAGTACTACTCAGCCTGTATAAACAGCCTGTGTGTCTGATGTCATTAGGGTTATCTCACTTTAGGCTTGGAAACCACAAGAGTTTGAAAGACATGGTCATTTATTGGGAAGCAGAGTTCCACATGGGCCTAAAACTGAGATCTGTACCGTCCAGCAGCTGTGTCCTCAAGTCTCAAGCAAGTACAGTCCATGAGGAAATGTACTCTGTTGCCATGACTGCCTGACACAAATAACCTGACTACTCCCAGACCCACAGCCAGGCGCTCACACCCAAACCCAACCCCAGACCTGAGGCTATACTTGTTCTTTGTTTCATTCGTCACTTTTCAACAGGTTAATGAAGCAAACTGGCTAGTCGCCATACCGACACCTGGGCTGTGGGTATCAGCTGATACCAAGTACCCATCTGATACCAGTGTTTAATTAATAAGCTGTATGCCTCAGTGTCTGGAAGTGACTGGGATCATTCCTTTTATGTGTAAAGTAAAATCAGGCTTGACTTAATCATTACATTCTTAACTTTTTAAAACAAAATATAACAAATAATAGATATAAATTTACTGAACTGTTATTTATTAAAATAACGTTATCCGATACCAGATCAGCCCATTGTCGCTGATACCCAATCCAGTATCAGATTGATATCCCATATCAGTATCGGTATTGGTGCATCTCTACTTTTCACACTGGCCTTTGTGTACCCAATTACAACACACACGTATCAGCCCAGACACGGTCAGAGAGAGGAAGTGAGACATTTCTTCATAAATACAGCCAAACTGAACGATCATGAAGCTGCATATGCAAATAAATAACCTGACTGGACCAGGAGGGGCGGATCTCATTTAAGTGGTTATAAATGCAATATGCGAAATGTAGGATCCAGCCTTTCTAGAGCCCGACTCATACTAGGGACTAAAATTCAGCATGCATCAGACTATTTTTTTTTTTTTTTTTTTTTTAAATCTGTGTTTTGCAAGTTCTCTACCTAGATTGAAGTGCAGCACTAAATCACTGCTTTGGCCCATGAAATTAACTTTAATTATGTACATTAAATACATTTTTGCTGGAAAAACATATCTTTGGCATTTCTGCACTGCGATGTTTTGCCACGTAACAACAAATATGCCGACTGCGATGAGTCTTTACATAATGCTCAGGCTCTACCATAATGTTATTGCCAACATACTTTCATGAAATTAGATGAAAATTGAAAATCAGGATATTCTGAAAAAAAGTTGCAGACTTTCTCTTACACTTTTAGCATTTAGCGTCACCTTTCCAGGACCTTGAGTTACAGCAGGATGCCTCTAAGCTGCTGCCCTGCTGCTCTCTGCTCTCCAGCAGCCCAGAGGCCACGGATGAACTGACGGTACAAGGATAAAACATGTCAGGGGCCGAGGTGTGTGCACAGACAAAAGGGCTACAGAAGAAAAGAAATATAAATAAATCAGTGACGCCGCACTCTCCTCCTCAGTCTTGTAATCAGTGAAAGCAGCACCGTCTCCTATTCAGATTCTACAGGACAAATGACATAAATGAGCAGTTCTGAGAGCTCTATCAGCTTGCACCAGAGTTGGGCTCACTGCCTGTTTTAGCAAGGGTGCACAGATGCTGGAAATGAATGATTAATCACCCTAAATTCTGTTAAGAAGCATCAGAGACAACATCAGCAGCAGCAGCAGCAGCAGGACGACGAGGAGATGCAGCGGCAGCGGCCCGGAAAAATAAAACCACTCTTATCTCAGATTTTTATTTTCCACAGATGGAGGAAGGGTTTATTCATAGTTCCGTCATTGTGCAGTTTGTATTTTCTGCTCGGCTGGAGACTGAATTGTCATGACCTTGCAATGTGGAACAAACAGATAAAGAAAATTAACAGTTTTTTTTTTCCGTTTCCCTCGTATGTCTCAATAATGCGTCATCATGCCGCAGAGCAAGAAGCATTTAGCTACAGCTATTGTCAAAATTTGACCTCCGACCCAAACTTTTGTCTGCTTGTGAAGTTATTTAACATGGGGGTTTATGTTACTACGACTATAAAATAAACAATCAGCGTAAAATTTTCATATTTTTAGCCACCATTTCCATGTTATGGTATTGCTGTATACACCAGCTGAATGTATCCGTGAATCTGGGAACAAGGTGACATCCTAACAACCAAAGTCTGACAGAGCAAGAAAAAATGGTCTGACAGGTTGTAAACAAGGCAGCAAGCCAGATTATCTAAATGTCCCCAATCTTTTTTCACCATGTCGAGTTCCTGTGGACAGTCGTGTATGTGGGTGTTTGGGTTGGGGTTAAGGGGATCAGGGCTCTGAGTAAGTCAAACCTTTGGATAACACATACTTTATGTCTTTTGTCTTCCTTCCTCTATAAAACTCTCAATTAGTTTGTTTTTTTTTCACTCATGTTAGCTTGTCGCAACAGTAAATAGCTACACCGAACATGCAGATTCAGTGCGTAACTCAATCTGACTGACTGATGACCTACTTTAAAAAGCTGCACACCAGACCGGGGCTGCAACTTTTCATTATCTATTGATCTTCTGATTATTTTCTCGATTAATCTGTTTGGTGATTAAAACATCAGAAAACAGAAGAAAATGCCCGTCGCATTACCTTAGAGCACATAGTGACATCATAGAACATCTTCCTCAGTCCAAAACCCAAAAATATTAAGCTCACTATAATATAAAACAAAGAAAAACAGCAAATCCTCACATTGGAGAATCTGAATCAGGAGAACGTTTGGCCTTTTTGCTTTAAAAAATAACTTATACGATAAATCAATTTTTTTAATAGTTGGTGATTCATTTTCTTTCGATCGACAGACTGAAAACTGAGTTTCACTGATCTCTCTGGTTGTCTGTCTCTATCCCACTGATCACTGATGAGTGTGGTCAAAAGTGTGCTCTGCTGTACCATTAACCACATCCAACAGTCATGTCCCTGTGTACTGACATAACTTATAGTAGACTTATATACTGTACATCACTGCAGCGACTGGAGGTTAGCAAAAACAAGATTTACAATTAAGTTGTTCTTCATCAATATACAGTTGGTGGCAACCCTGATGGCTTAATGGTTAAAGCACATACCACATAACCACAATGTCCATGGTTTGACTCTCGGCCAGGGGACATGTGTTGCATGTCACTTCCCTCTCTTTCCGTAGTTTCCTGTCTCTACTCTGTCTGTCAAATAAAGGCAAAAAGTATCAGCGTCCAGGTGTTGTAGGTCTGACAGGACCTGATGAGGAAACACACAGCACAGACTTCTACTAAGTTCAAGGACAGAATAAATAGCCAATAACAGTGATTCCCAGAGTGCCAGAGGTACTTGTAGCCCAGATGGTACTTGGAGGTAAGCTACCAGCTATGGGCCAATTGCACAGGACATACCTTCAATCAACCTGACTCAGTTGTAACATCTTAACTATACATGCTGTGATTGAGACAGTGGTGGTGTGTCTAAGTACATTTACTCAAATGCTGCGCTTCAGTATAATTTTGAGGTACTTGAGTATACTTCTTCTTGGTAAACCGCCAAAACCACAGGGATGCTTTGCTTTTTCACCGCGGTAAGACAAAGTTCATACCATCACAGCCCTGTGTGTAAAGGAGTATTGCTATATATTGCTGCAGTATTGTTAATTTTACGTAGGTAAAAAATCTCAATATGTCTTCCACCACCAGATTGAGAATGTGAAAGCTAGTTAGCAAGTGAGCAGGCCAATAAAATTACATCATTATTCTGATTTTTTCCTTTTTTCTATGAAGAATTATATTGTTTCCTGGCAGACGGTATAGCAAATATATTTCAAAGCTTGGTGCCTATTTTCAGCCCTAGAGTTGGTAACCATGCAGGAGATGGTTACCAACACATACAGGTAGAGAATGTCAAAGTTAGACCAGGAGGCTGGTCTGTTATCTGTGACAGATGTTTATAAAAAAGGTTAAGCAATAATTTCAAGCCCTCCTTCATTTCTTATTCAAATAAGTAAGCAATTATAAGTAATATGGTTATTACAGATTGAAATGATGGCTAAAAACAGCAAAAATAATGAATCAAAATGATCTTTTTAACCCTTTACTTGGCAGCAGCACCTCCCTGAGTGCGTCTATCAGTCAGCAGCAGAGGAAGGAAAGCAGGAAAAGTCCTGCTGTGTGTGAAGTACAGCTCTCTAAAGAGCAACCAAATTAACATGTCCCTCTCCTTGGCGATCAATTCATTAAGCTAATGGCTTTTACTGCCAGATACACCACTATGATTGCAAGAGGTTGACTCTCTTCGAAATGAGATGCTGAGAAAAATATTAATTTTCACCCAGTGTAATTGGATAAGGGGATGCATCACAATCGTAAACCCAACGGGGGGTTCTCTACACAATTCAATCATCAATATCTGATCAGAGCAGCTGTTGTCAACATCGTTACATCCACCCTCTCTCAGCATAACGCCGTGAGCTCATTACATAAATCGTGCTGCCACTTTGGTGAAGGCGAGACATGGTACAGAAGAGTCATAGAGGGAACAATGCAGCACTCCTCAAGTTGATGATCAAATTAGCAGGAAGGCAGCTTGTTTCTCACACCTAGTCAACCCTGTTTACTGTCTGACTTTGACTATGACGAGCCGGCGGCAAATCAACTAAGGCAAGCTGCGCGGAGCTGGAAGCCCGAGGCTGAGGGGGAGGTTGAGTGCAGAGATGAAAGGGAGGTCACAGCAGCGAGTGCCCAGCAGATGTTGCAGCTATAAAAGGTCAGTTGTAATTCGTTAGGGAGGGTGTTAAGCTGGGATGCTGGACAAATGCCTGCGTAGACGGGCTGGACTTATACTGGCCTTTTCAGTAGGTGTCCCTGTGGCTGAGGAAAGTTCTGATTCTATACTTATGTTAGCATGCTAACATGCTCGTGTTAAAGAGTAACTCAACATCAGGCTAAAAAGTAGTGTTTCATTTACCTCTCTGGTTGAAAGTTTCAAAGCCTATTTCACTTCTGCCCACAGCCAGCATCACTGATGGGTCACATATGACCAAGCTTTTCTCCCCTTTAGTTCACAAGGGTGCCCCACACACTCAGTGCAGAGAGAAATGAGCCAGCATTCTCTGCAGAAATCACAAAAGGTACTTTAAACCACGTCATTCTCCTTGTTAACTCTCAGTCCTTGGACAATAAAGGACACAAACTAAAAATGCTTTATTCCATCTCGATCACCTTTAAACTGCTGTTTCATCTATGTGCAATCACATCAAGTCCAATACAATAATATATCAAGTGCAATACAACCTGCAGGATAATGTGCATACCCAGGATTATAGTCTATTTTTATTGCCATTTATATTTGATGTATAATACTACTGTATTATCTATACTCTTTTCTTTTCTGCTACCTTGCTGCTACTTTTCCTTAACCTATTGCTCTTTCCTTTCTACTTTATGTTTACTACGGTATGATTGTAGATGTTGTAGATGATTGCAGGTGTTGTCTCATCCCAAGAATTTCATTGACTGCTATGTTATTCTGTGTTATATGATAATAAAAACCTTGAACCTTGATAAGGTGTGCTTAAAAGTGTGCTTTGCTGCACCTATAATCACACCCAACAGTGATGTCACAGGATCTGTGAGTACAAAGTAAAATATTTTAAGCTGGTAGTGTTTACTATCTTGAACATTTTAGGTTCGCTTTATATTTTCTAAAATTATTACTGACCACAAGCTACAAATGAGGCAGATGTGAATATCAGTAGTTCTGCTGGTGTTTTAAATGAAAGTATTCAACAAATTGAAATTTTTGACACGATGATGGTGCTAGATGCAAAGTTAAGGGATCACCAAAGTTATTACAGCTCATCCTGAGTGGGACATGACTGTATGTAAGTAAAAGTTCTTGTCATTAAGATATATTATTTGGAGACCATGAATGTCTGTAGTTATGTGGTAATCCATTCAATAGTTGTTGAGATAATTCACAGAAAACCAAATATGTCAAGCTGGTCATGGCACTACAGAGAAGTCAGGGGATCACCAAAGCCAGAACAGTTCATCCATGAATATCTGTACAAAATTTCAAGGCGATCCATCCAACAGTTGTCAGGATATTTCAGTCTGGACCAAAGTGGTGGACCAACCAGCTGACATTGCCATTCCTAGAGCCATGCTGCTAGCATGGCTAAAAACAATAATATAACTTTTTATTCTTGTCCTTGCAGTTACCTCTGTCTGCCTAATACTACTGAACATTTTCCTACACTGAGCAATGATCTCATTTAACCACAGTAATATGATAACTAAATGTGCTGTCTCCTCCTTAATTCATTTAATTTAGAACGCTACTGTATTCACTCGAGGTGATTCTCCACCTCCCACACAGACACCTCAGATGTATCTCGTGAGAAGCTGTTGTGGCAGATCATCCCCAGACTGTTCTCTCCATCATTAAACTGTCAGAGAGCTGCAGCACAGAGCACAGCGATTTAAAAAGAAAGGGAAAGAAGTGTTTTTAAAAAGGTCATGACTGACACCAGCCCTGGATACTTCATCCCAATGTGCTTCCAACATGGTGTAGATGCACTGTGTACGCCTGGCCACATAGTCCCCAAACACTGGCTGCCACATCTGCTGACCCCAGAAAACAGCATTACCTGGATTATCTACAAAATGCTACGCTACTCACTCACGCAATGCTACTAACTCACTTCTGCAGCTGATATGGAGTACCAGCACATTAGGTAAGAGTACTTGGGTACGGTTCTACATCGAGTCCAAACACCTGTCATTGTACCACCATGAAGTACAACAAAAGCAAATTCTAAATCTCAATTTTGAACTAAAACAGGGGCAATGCAAAACTCTAAAAAGTGTCCAAATAACATAAAAACAATACTTGTAGGGACGACTGATTGGACAAGACACTAAATCTAGGTAATGTTCCACTGATATCCAGTCATCCTAAAACACTCTGAAAGGACATTCTCCAATGGTCATTACTGAATTTAGGAGATAGAGGATCTTGTATAATTCATGACAAAGAGACTTTAATTTAAGCCGTATTAAACAAGTCTATAAATTATACAGCACCTTGGATAGAGCTTTTGCTTTCAATCTGCAAGTTCTGGGAGCCAATGAGTGTCCTTCTGGTATTTGAAAAAGCAATCAGGTTTTGATAAAACAATAAAGTTAATTAATAATAAAATAAGTTAATAATGAGCTCAACAACAACAGGCACAGATGGCGAAATTACTGTAGCATGAATTGTGTGTTTGTCATAAGCAACAAGGGAAAAATATGAACTGTGATTCTTAAACGTGAAATCTATTATTTCAGAGAAGCATACATCGTTGATACAAAATCATTCCTGGCATTAATGTTCTTTTACACTGGAAAGTTATTGACACAGATTAGCTGTAATGCATTGTGGAATGAAAAATGTCCATATCAGAGTTAGGAAAGAAAAAATGTCCTTGGGTACACTTTCCTTAGACAGACTTCTCTGGGTGGTTGCATGCCAGCTGGATGAATTCCTATTCACTGGGCACTGCACAGTCATTCAATGACAGGAAATCAGTCTGTGGTGAGAGGGGAATCCAAAATGATAAAAGAGACTGACGAGGAGTTTCTTAACCTACACTGCAAAAGTGAAAAAGAATTTGGAGGGAACAAGCTCAACAATTTTTAGGTTTTGCCTTGGAACATTCAAAGTCTTTTGATTTCCAGTTATAACGGTGTAAATTCAGGTCCCTCTTGAGCTCCACCATCTAACGGCTACACCTTTGCTGTATTTCTATCAGGCTGTTTTAAATGATGTAATGCCCTGAAAGATAAGAAAAAAATACTAATCCATTTCAAAATAATGAAGCAGACTGCTGCAATGGACGTCCCTCAATTCTCAGAATAAAATAATAAAGTGTAGACCTGTTTAATAATGATCACTACACATGGACGACTGGCAACTCATAAATTAGAAGTTATTCGTTCATTCTATGCAGTATTACAAGCAGTAAAACTGGCAATTAATCATAACTGCTCCACACATTAAGAGAATCAGCTTGGGAGAGAGGTGCTGTGAAGCCGTGGCTTTGAGTTACTGTCATAAAGAACTGCTGAAGCACTCGACGCAGTAAAAGTAATAATGAGGTCGTCTTTTTTTAAAAAAAAGGCTCATAGTCGGCATATTTCTCAAGACACTTGAAACAATAACGAGCTCCAGAAAGTATGAGCAAGTACGAGTTTATGGTGGTAGTCAAGACTGTACCTGACATGACATTGTACAAGTTATATCTGATGTCATTGAGTCATTTGAATATTGGTAATCATGGGAATTATAGTTACAAAGCATTTTTTCAGGCAGCACTTTTTTGGGGAGAGCTGGTGTGTGAGTAACACTTTTCAGATAACCGTCATATTAAGAGATTATGTTACAGACGGAACATAACTTTCGCTGTGATCAACAACTCGTGTGTGTGTGGTTTATCAATACCAGGTGTTATTTTGTAGAAATGTGGAACGACTTTGGTATAATTTGACTTTGAACAGGAGTTGCTCATAGTTATTTTTAGCCTCATCAGTCAGAATGAAAGTAACACACGAGTGGGTCAAAAGTAACGCAATGGTATAAACTTGAGTTGTTTCTATTAAAAATGCCTGATAATGTCTTTGTTAATATGTAATTGCAAACATATTATGTCCTTTATTGTAATAAGAAATTTCTAATTTCATCAAATGTTTTACAACAGTATGAACAGTATAACTTTTAAAGACAATTTAACAGAATAACAGTGTAAAAATAACCATTTAACTTGCTTTATTATTAACATAAATTCTCTTCTTTTTTTTTTATTCCTTGTCACAGTTGCACCCACACTTCCCCAGACTAGGGTGAACTGAATGTCGCCCCACACAGAGACATTCTTCATCCTTGTCCTGAGAAACTAGCAGAGCCTGCTGGAACACACACAGTGTGGCCACGTTAGCAGTGGGACAAAAGAAACATCATCCTGACAATGTCTCCTGACAGTTAAACCTGACTTATTTCTATACTGAAAAACTCTGACATTGCAGACTTCAGGATGAGTTAAAGTACTAAATAATCTGTCAAATGATAATGACACATGAACAATAAAAACTTCAAAAAAAAACTTTACTGCTTGAGTGAATTTACTTGGTTGAAAACAGCTTTTCGGGTAAAACTCTGTAAGTATGACATATCCATGTGATTTTTCAAGGTTCTGGTAAATCTGTGTGAAGTGTTGTGCGCTGTATGTGCTGACGCAGTTAGACATAACAGACTTGTTTGGGCTCAGAGAAAATCACCCTGTCACTCTCATCCTGTGTTACTTTCACACCGGCTTATTTTAATGTGTATTTCTAAAATCAATACATCACCCAGGTTTGAGTTCTGACGTGAAGCAAATTAAAGTATCTGAACAAAATTTGGAATTTGCACAGCTAGTGATTAAGTTGTCAGAGGTTACGGTCCTCATAGTCCACTATATATTCATATCCACCATATTTCTATGTAATATTTCTATGTCCTCTCCACACGCCCTTAATTTTTTCTCATTTTGCCTGACTTTGCAAGTGAAACAGATGAGTTTTAAATGCTCAGCGCAGCAGAAAGAATCAATCACTGATATGGTACAATGGCCAGAACAGTGCTTTTTAAATGAATGGTAGTTATCTTTGCTGACCTGTTGCTGACAGTGAATGATGATAAGGAATAAACTGAGCTTGTCGGTCATGAATTTTGGAGGTTCTCCAGTGGGGAGGAAAGACAGTGTAAAGCCTAACATAGGCAAGAGTCCTCCGGCTGAAAAAGATGCCATCTGAGTGACAAACTGAAGAGCTGAGAGACAATCACTCAATCCATCCTTCAATCCTGAGTGGAAGACGATGCTGTCCTCTCATGCATCAACACTGAAATCCTCTTAGTCACAACACCAATGGTAAAAGGATGAATTTAAGCAATTATAGAGTGTACAAACGTAGGTACTTTAAGCCCAAGTAGGTAGTTACATCCTTGTGTTTGTATTGCTTCCTGCACACCTTCAGTAAGATGTAAGACATTCACAGTTGTGCTGTTTTTTTCCTGAAAATTGAGCCAAAAATGATCAAAAATGAGCTATGAAATCAGTGTTGGTTAAATAACATCAAAAGATTGAGGGCATGGCAATAGCATGAGATTGTCATTATTTCTCAAACTACCTACCTAGTTTATTTTGTCAGTTATCTCATTAAAGGCTCAGGTCAGCTGTAATGAGAGATACTGTCAGATAAAGGTGAATGACAAGAAACAAGAACAAGAATAAAGAATAGAAACATTATGATCATACTTCACTCATTACGTCTAAGGGAAGGACTCTCTGTCTGTCTGTCTCTCTGTCTTTTGGTGCTATTTGGACACGCGACACTTTTTAATATTAAACTTTGAATGGACAAGCGAACAGGGAGCCCACTCAGCTCTGTGTCTGAGTGTAGCGGAGACTCATTGATATAAACACCATCGCATCACAGCGAGACGGGCCTTCTGGGCTCTGACTTTCCTGAGCGGGACAAAGGCACGGTCCCGCTCAATTAAACCGCCCGAGAGAAAAGAACAAGCACAAGCACAAGTGCACACACACACACAGAAAAACACAGACAGAGTAAGTAAAACTAGCCAATAGGAGCATAGACATGTTTGATTTGCAACTGAGTCAACCAATGGAAGGTCATAAACTGCTTCCATAGTTCAACATCAGTTTCGTCTCACTGGTGAAGTTCTGTCTGGGTTAAAACCATTTAATTTATTAAATCCTTCTTGTTTTTAGTATTTGCTGACTTTTTTCTCAACTAAAACACATTTTTTTGTTAACCAATAAAACAATCATATGAAAGACTGACTAAATCCCGACGTTTTAATGCAAAGTCTTCCATCTGTATGTATCTACAGAATCATACACTATAGCTTAGCTCCTGTTTAGTAAAACAGTATCCTCCTTTGCTCAAAAATATCTCTTGTTCAGAAACAATTTAGCCGCTTGAGCTGTTGCAGTACTGTTAATTAGAAGCATCTTCGGTAAAGTTATCGGCTCTTGAAAGGAACAGATTTATAGATGAAATTCATCTACAACCCGCTGAAAATCAGATGAGAAGTGGCAACAAAACAGCATGACAAACTAGAAAACCATGCAGGAAGCGTGCTCACATTTCTAACGTAACATTACTAAGCGCTGGATGTAATGTTAATGCTACTTTCAAATGGCTAGCTTTCCTCTTGCTATCAGAAAGAATGAGTAAGATCCACAGTTGATTTCAGCAGTCGACCATCTAAATGTTGGTCTAGATGGTCACTAAAGAAAGTTATCCAACATTTCACTTTCTCCTCTCAAGCTAAACCCAGGCAGTGGACAGTGGACAGTATTTTAATGAACATCATTGAGTGAATGATAATCTGCTCTGCGGTGGAGAACACAAGGAGCTGTGGTTGTGTTAGGTGAACAGAGACAACAGAGTGAAAAGACTTCTGTTCAAACAGCTGGAGTTTGGAAATGGCAGCAGGATTTACTGAGGAGAGCCACTTGTATTATTGTGTATTACTGCAGAACAAAGTGACATGGCGACTATGTGTGTGTGAACGAGTTAACACTACCTTTTCTACTAAAACTTACAGTGGACCATAACTACGACTGTAACTATGGTAACTGTGCACAGAAGATGGTAAAAGCTGCAGTGACAAAATGACAAAAATATGACTCAAGCTAATATACAGCTAATATACACTAAATCAAAACCAGATGTCAAAATGAACAATACATGGCATCTCATTGCCATCGCGAGGTAGCAAACTAATCCACTATCACAAGTTTATCACCCAACTTAATCATCTTCATCATCACACTCTTCATCAGCATCTCTGTCATCATCATCATCATCTAATCTCTCACTGCAAAGTGTGCGTCAGTAATCACTGCTCTAGCCATTCTCTGAATGTTGATTACCCTGCCGCTTGATTGCAACAGACCTCATTCTCAGTCTCACTAGAGGTCCCATGTTCAGCCTAATTGAATGTCTTGTTAGCCCGTGTAGTGCCAGGGTGGTCCGCTGCTTAGTAACACACAACGCAAAAGGGAAGAGCTCCAAGGTTCTGTAACAACTAATGTGTCTGTCAAAAAGGCTGCTAACATCCTGTGACATACAGGTACTATCCCCTTTAAGGACTGAGAGCCACGTACTCATACATCGCCTGGACTGTCATCTCCTGTTTTAAGCTCCCCACTAAATTCAGTTTCAGTGGCATGTTTGCTCTGAGACTGTCCTCACCAGAAAGACAAGGGAATTTGCCATTTTTATATTCATGCGCATGCTTTACTGATAAATGACCTCTTTTGGTCATGAGGAAGAAGTTGGCTGATAAATTGGCACAGGCTGGCATAGCGATCAATTTTAGCTCATCCCAGGAATATCAATCTTGATGTGTACTGGATGTGGCATTTTTTTTCCTAGGATAGTGAAGTAAGGTTCTGTGAAGAATTGTCCTACTCTGCCTCTGATTGGCTCTGACCCTCAGGCCTAAACCTAACCAATGAAGGAAACAAGTACTAGCAAATCAGAGGCAGAGTAGGGTGGGTCATTTTATCACCATCTGTCTCTGTTCAGGAGTATGTTGAGTTTAGTCCCGATGATAAAGGTAAAGGTTGCTCAGCAAAACTCTGAGGAGTGGCTGAAATTGTCATTGAATGAGAATAGCCGATCCATCTTAAAGGACGGTCCACTTTAAGTGAGCCAGTTATGAAGTTGTCGCTAACTTAGTGGCTAGCCCCCCTGAGTGGCTTGGGTGATAGCAAGCAAGACACAGGAACTTGGCTTGGGTCTTGAAGAGTTCTAGCATTTATTCACTGACAAATAGCCTAAACTGTACACATGTTGCACAACTACTCTTAAAAATACAATTAAAAAAAATTCTGATCTTTAAGCCAAGGCATGATATACTGGCAGAAACCCGGCCGTGCTGCAGTGACATCCATCACCAGCAGCTTGGCTTGGCTTTTTACCATTGCCACCACGTAGAACAAAGGAGCAGTGGATGTTTTGCAAAATTTGACAGTTGCTGGATCAAAGCCTCTTCTTTTGTTCTGATGTTTAGCAATGTAGTGTTTCTTTTTTCCACCTGACATGCTCTACTGTATGTGTTGGAAAACCGGCGTCCTGTAGCCTGTATACTACCAACTTGAATAGAATTTCAATGCATTCTTCCTTCGCAACTGTTAAGTATATTTACTTCTTTTATCACCAAAAGACAAAAATCTGTTTCTTCATCACTCCAGAAGTGGGATACTCTCGTTTCCACCATTGACTGTGTTTCTGTTCCGTCACTTGGCTGAAGTCATACCTGCGCAGCTAGTCAACAGCAGTCGAAAACCAGGATAAGATGTATATATATGCAAGAGTACTCCAGCTAATATATCTTTCCAGGGCTTTTCTGGGATACTCAAGTCCATGTAAATGTACTCAATTACAGGCCATCATAGCTCAGGGGGACTGGAGGGATGGTCACAGCGTTTGGTTTCAGTTGACTTTCAGCTCACTAAATGTCACTTACTGTCCTTTTTACAGTTCAGCATTAGCTTGACTTTGAATACATTCAGCTAAGAAAAAGAAACCAGATCTTCCGGGCGATTTAGTTAGTAAGAAAGGAACTGCTGCTGATATATGGAAGAGAGCAGCTGTCTGGCCTCTCTGTGCTCGCTATGACCTGTGAGGTCCATGAAAACCGTTACCTCCATCATAATCAGAATTTTGTCCAGCTGGTGCTCCGGGGACAGTGACAGACTCCAACATTGCTCCCGGGGAAACAAATTAGCCAGGCTGGGTGAGTGAGAGTGAGGCTGCACGCTCACAAAGCAGAGACTGTACTTCCCATCCCAGAGCCCTGTGCACTGATCTGCCTCCCATTCTGTCTCTATCATTCTGCCACTTTAGCTTTGGGGAGGCGAAGGCAAGCCAAATTGTAATGCCATGCCTGGAGGTCAAAACAATGAGCAGTTACTTTGTGTTTGCTGCTAAGTGGCCTATTCCCATGCAGTGTGACCTAAGCGCTGTCCACAGATCTGCTGAGTGAAAACATTAGCACGCGCACTGGGCAGGCTGCCTACACTTCAGTAATATAATCAGCTTGGTGTTCAGCCAGTGCAGACATTTAGGGCAAATGTTGAGTCGGTGCGACAATAAAATTGTGACACTGGTCAGCCTAATGACATTAATTCTTTCCGGTGCGGGCACAACATCATGCTGGAGAATTCAAACTCAGATCATCTGCTGTCAAGGAAAAGCCACAGCCTGGATATCACACAGTCCTAACCTGTTGCAACTGAGACTGTAGGTTCAGGAGCGCTTAGATTACACCCTGTACCGCTTTCTACTGCTAAGTACTTTTTCTGATGAAAGGCTCACAAATCTTGTTCTCAGAGCACTTTACTATAAGGTTAAGTGTGCAGATCCATATACTGACTCCATCTAAGATTTAAAAGGCTCCCTTGTTGCAGCAACAGCCATCAGGGAATACAAAATAATGTATTTTCTCCTGAACATGTAGATGAAAGGCAAACAGTTAGCCCTTCAGTTACTCCTGTGTAACATTATATGAATGTGAAATCATTTTGAAGGTCACCGATTAACATATGACTTATCAACTTGTATTGGTGACTGAAAAAGAATGAGGAAACTTTTGCTCTCTGACACACTGTCAACCTGTGAAAACTGTTGTGTAATGTCGAGGTCTGCCCCCCCCGAGTTAGCCAATCAAGTTTTTATTGGTCGGTTAGTCACAGGGGAAAAAAAAACATTCAGGAGCTGCGTCAAAACCTAGCATGGACTATGTATGAAACACTAGAAGGCTTTTAATTTGAAACAATGGACACAGGAAGTGGCCGCACGTGGCGACGCCTGGCCGAGGCGAGTGATGAAGTTACACAGTCAGTCAGTGACAGACATTTATAGGGCTGGTCCCAGCAGTCCAGTTATTAGACTACGTCTGGGATCATTTCAAGCGTGTAAAGGACGACCCCAAGAAGGTGAAACGCAAACTCTGCATGCAAAGACTCGGCTATCACTCATCGACCTCAAACATGACTTATCATCTGGAACGTGTAAGTAGCCTAATGTTAGCCATCTAGCCACCTTGCTGGTTGTTCAGTCACATTCAGAATCATTACAGAACGAAAGCGATAAGCGAAAGCTGTGTTACAACCTGGAGGCGTCTAGTTTAGAGTCCACTAGCAAATGTGTTTTGCTTATTGTTCCTTCACTTGGATGTTTGAGCTTCACTGTGTTTGCTTTCACATTCATCTGCTGAAGGAGGGAAATTTCAAGTTCTATGAGTATGATTTGTGACATGACAACTAGGTTGGAGCCAATCGTGGTCCACTTGCACATGTGTGATATGAAAACCTGAAACCTCCGGTACCCATACACTGAGAACAGACTTTTTAGTGAAGAATGAGACATCTTGTTCTCAGTAGATACACTTTTGAAATAGATGTTGTTGATGTTTGTATGAAACAAATATTTGCATATTCATTTCATGTGGATTTCTAACTAGGTAATTGTACTTTTTTTTGAAGAAAAATGATATCGAACACAAATTATAATTCAAAGCATCAGTCACTTTGTATGTCTCAAAACATGTCTGGAGGGAGTCTTCATAAGATGTGGGTGTTCACTAAGCGGGTAGAGAGTCTAATGACGGATGCTTGTTGAGTTGGATCATGGGAATTGTAGGACCTAGTGATCCACACTTGAGACTAAAAGTCAGGACATCTTAACCTCTACTGCTACTGATCCAAATCTTTGTCTCTTGTCACCAGCTCTGATACACCAACTCAAGGTGCTCTTTTCCCCAAATTTAAAAGGTGTATACTTCACTGCATTGACTAAGAATTGGTCACATCTGGCCGACACCAGACCAGCTTAATAAGGTCAGTATCAGTACTGATAAGAGACTAAAAGTCTGAATCCAAATGTCCCGCCTTCCCTGCACTCACACACTTAACAGTCACATTCCTGGGAAGTCTGTGAGTATCTACGACCACAATGATGAGCAAGGAGTTTGTGTGGATGGTTAGCCATGCCAACCATTCACATCAACATGAATATTAATAATAAGTACAAGCAGAACAGCCAGTCTCTGTTATTGTTCATATTTGTCATATTTATCTTTAAACACATCATCTGCAGAGTTGGACAAGCCACAGTTGCTTTTTCACCCAGCTTGACAAAAATGATTAAGAGCCTGCATTCATATCCATGGAAACAAGTGCGGTTCTAAGTCCCTATCGCATGTAGTGCATTTTCATGCCCACCTGGCCCAGCGCCCTCACAGACTTGGCATGATCACGACGAACACTCCAGACGCATTACAGTATGTTTGATCGATGACTGTGAGGGCCCAGTCTGCAAGTCCAGAGGGTGGTCTGGTGGTTTGGCAAGTTATCTCTGCAGAATCGATTCTGACAAAAAAAAAAAAAAAAAAAAAACGTGTCTCTCATGCCCCCCAGTTGAATACTTTTAAAACTGCCTGCTTATTTGCCTAATTGACTTAAGGATTAGTTTTTTAGATCTTTGGTGGTAGGAAATGTAATTTGAATCGATTTGAATAGGTGAAGAGATTTTTTCCTTCCTTACAAATAGGTGTTTAGGCTAGAATGGGAGTAAAAATCCAGAAATATCTGCTTGACCAACAACCCTATCAATCCTATACAGCTTTGTGACACAGGGTGGTAAAAACTAAATCTCATTTATTGCATTTAATGTCTCAACATCCATGAAATATAGACACCTTCAGCTGGGATATGTGTTGTTCTTGTTGATCTTACAAGAAAATGTACCATGTTTTGTTTTGTTTTACTCAGTGCTGTCAGTCACTGTGAATAAGTGTCACTTTTGTACAAATTGTTAGATATGTCATCGGAAACACAAGTTCGTTTTTAATAAGATGAAGTTTGTTCTGCAGATCAAAAGGCTAATCTGGACCCTTTTGGGTTTTTATTTACCATTCTGGAAAACTGGAAGAACAGATTCATCAACCTTTGATAGAAGAACACATTTCCATCTGTAACACCTTCTTCAAAGCAACTTCTACACACTTTGAAAATAAATATTTTCAGCTATGATTATCGAAGCTCTTTGTTGCCCGTGCTATTTATAAAAATCCTGTGACCCTCTCGGTTGACCTTCTATGGAAGTATAATGGAGACAGAACTGAAAACAACGGCGTGCAAAGCAGCAAAGGAACAGAGCAATTTTAAATTTACAAAAGCAAACAATTACCGATGACACCGAAGCACGCGGCTTCAAAGTCTTTTATTTATAGGCATCACAAATTACAGACAGCAGACGGGGCAATGAAAAAGTGTTTCTTTCCCACTTCAATTTTCTCAGAAATAGGAAAGATGACTGGAGGGCCTGAACAGACGCATCGAATCACTGGAATATTAAAGAAAGGGTCGATGAAGGAGCTTTATTATCCGAGGCTGTTTGTAACGTTTAACAACCGGCCTCTGCAGAACATTAACGTGTCGTCTTAGACGGGATAGAGACGGGTTTGTGTCACAGAAAGAAAAAAAAGAAAATTTCTAGAGGACTTCGATGGTGCCAAAATGGAGCCATCTTGTGGTTTTGCAAGAGAAGATGGTGATGATATCATGCAGCCTCTCGGGGGAAAGTCAACTTTAAATGAGGCAGATGGAGATGAAGCTCGCAGCGCCTGGTTGGTGAAATGCTGCATTATTCTTTTTCTCATCACGCTGGAGGCTGCAGAATAAAATAGATCATCCATATCTGGATCTTAAGTATGTGTTTAACTGGTGCTGTAGGAGAAAAAGGGAAAGCTTCTGTTTCAAAATGAATTATCTAGCGTTTGAATAAAGTGACGTCTATTCATAAAACAAATAACGGCACTTTACTGAAGATGCTTTTCTATGTATCTGCGTATGATTACACACATCTCGGAGCTCATTTCACAGTTCATTAGATGCTCTATTCCGAAAAGAAATCTGATCTCCGAAAAACAATGAAACACAGTAAAATATTGAAAAAGCTGAAATGTAATCAGCAATCATTCTGATAATAAGTTATTTATTTAAGTATTTTTTAAGCAACAATGATTAAACTTTACTGATTCCAAATGTGAGAATTTCTAAGTCTTCTATGATAGTGAACAGCATATCTTTGGGTTTTTGAGCCGTTAGTCGAACAAAACAAACCTGTACATTTTTTTAAACTATTTTTGGACTAAATTATGGATTCACTGAGAAAATAATAATCCGCAGATTAATCTGAAAACAGTTGCTTCAGTTGCAGCCCTGTTTTTAAATACCAAAATGTACGTCCCATAGGATGGAGGAAAAACAAACAAACAAACCGGAGCTGTGCATGAGGAAGAACTGAACAAAGCAACAAGAATTTTAATGCTGCTTCTGATAAAAAAAAAAAAAAGAAAAAAGAAAAAGCCACCTGAGAGACATCAAAGCAGAGACTGTAACAAACCTCCTCTACATTTTTTTTTTGTTTTGTTTGCTTTGCTGTGCCAGAGGGAAATGCTTGCTTAAGTCCTGAATGACAAATAAATCACCAGAAAGAAAGACAGAAATGATGGAAGAAACTGAATCAGCTACTAATTTGACCTATTAATACGTTTTAGAGCGATAGTGGATGAATTGACTTGTCAGCTGACAGGAAATTAATCTGCATATTATTTATTTTGATGATCAATTGATGGTTTGTCATTGCTTTAAAGCAGAACAGCGTGTCCCTGAGAGCTTCCCAGATTTGAGGTTTTGATGCTTTTTTACTCATATATGATAGATGACTGAACATCATTGGGTTTTGCACTACTGGTCAGATAAAACAAGCAAATTGAAAAAGTCATTGTGGGCTCTGAGAAATTATATTGAGCATTTTTTCCCCCACATATTATAGACAAAACTATGAATCAATAAAGCTAGAAAATAATGACTCCTTTCAATATTGACATGTTTGCCAATCATATTCCCAGAGATAACTTCACTATCAGTCATTTCTCTTTTGGTGTTGATGGAGCTGTGATTCACATGACCTCCACTCCCCAGAAAAACAAACAAAAAAAAAAAACAATAATGCCAAATAATAATCATGATTTTAACAATCTCCTGTCCACGTGTTTCTTCAAAACAGTCTGTAAACTGTGTCAGTTCATCTGATGAGGATCACATCAGCTGTGTGACCAGGCGCTGTAAACTCTTCCACAGAGGTGAGGAGGGTTCAGCTCTCTCCGCTACATCTCTGCTTTCTAATCCACCTTAAATGTCACCTTGACAGAATCGACAAGCCTGTCCGCAGCGAGCCGGGCTGGTAAGTAAGGGGGGTTGTTGTTGCGGACACTGTTATTTTTGATTAATATTCAATATTATTTGTCCACAGTTAGATTGAGGGATGAATCTTGGAACTCTAGAGCAGACTCTAAAGAGGAAAGTATTGATGCGATTTTGTCTCTGGGGTGCAGGAGTTTGAACAGAAAAAAAAAGAACATATTGAAAGTTTGAGCCTATTTTTTATTCGGGGCAGGGACTCTGAGGTGTCCCCGGACGCCCCACAGAGCGGGACCCGTTCATGAGGTGTGAGGTCAACCTCCTCCGGGCTGCTCTGCTTCACTTTTAACCCCCGTGTGAACCGCACCGCACCGCACCGCGCAGACAGCCTACCGCTCCGCTCCATCTCCCGGCGGCACGCAACAAGAATCTCGGTGAGGAAAAGAGGGGAGGGGGGGGTAAAAAAAAAAAAAAAAAAAAAAAAATCAACATGCAACACGACAACCATGCTTTCCCTCCCTGCAGTAACGCATCTCACACAAAGTCACACTACTCTCCTGTGCACGCATTCACGGCTCTCTCATCATGGACACAGTACTGGAAGAGGAGGAGAAGGGAGAGAAAATAAATAATAACAACAACAACACGGGAAGTGGGGGAATCAAGACATAAATGTACCTGTAACTCCACACTGTAGCCCTGATAGAAGTGTGTCGGGAACACCGCCAGCTGATGTTGCACTTGGAGGGAAACTGTATAATCCATTAACCAGAGGATGCTGAATAGCGACAGACTGAGCGGGAGACGCGTCTACTGTTGGCAGCAGTACTACACTGTAGTACAATCTGCCGCTGCTCTCCGCCCCGCTGCGCTCCTATTGGCCGCACGGCGCTCATCGGCGGCGTCAGGAAGTGGCGGCTCATATCAGCAAATATCATCCAGTCTGCACTCAAACCGGCAAGCAAGGACTGATGATGCAGTTCAATGTAACCCTTTTTTTTAATATTAATAATATTAATAATATACTGATGTTCTCCCTCTCCCTCTTAAAAAAAATGTCTGACCAAACACCAAAAAGAAAGTCAGTTAATTAACGGTTTGGATTTTTCAGAAAATTTATTTCCAGAAATTAAAGTTAAAATGCTGTTCATGGCAATAATATTTTTTTTGAGGCATACTGTTATTATTTTCATTATTCATTCATCATTTATATTGTCTTTTGTTGGATTAAAAGTAGTAACTAGATGCTCTGATCAATCTTTTTTATATATAAACAGTGGATTGAATGGCTGTGTGTAATGTAAAAGGCTCATTGGGATCAACCCTTTTAGAGACTTTGAGCTGAGTTTTGGTTGTATGGGTTTGTAGTGTTCTGGTTCACTCTCGTCATGCTCTTCAGCTTTGTTTCCAGCTGCAGAAAAGGTTAGAGACTCGGTGGACATTACCTGCTCGGCACCAAAACGACGCCAAACGACAAAGAGACACAGTTAGTGACTAGCTGGTGAATATAGTAGCAGTTAAAGAGACAGATATTTTTTCTCAGGAGTCGGTGGAGACCAAACCAGAGCTAAAGGAGAGTGAATACTGATCTTATATTCATCAGGGGGGCACAAGCATGACTTGCTTTATGTCCGCTGAAGTGTAAAGGAGCAACATATTCACTAAAAAAAAAAAAACACTTTATAGGGTGTATATCAACATTGGGTTTGCATCATGTGGTGTTGCCCCTAAGTGGCCAAAAATATAATGTGAGGCAGATATTTATATATTGAATACATCCAAAATATTGGAACGAGCCAATCGAATCCCTCTGTGTATTCTATTTTAATGTAAACTCCCCCCAGACAGAACTTCATACTCTTACTTTATATTGTGCTATTATAATTTAAACTTTACTAAACTTAAATATATACTATATATTATATATAATATTATATTACATACATTAATTACAATATACATATCTCTGCACAATAGAGATGACAGAAGCAGAGAAGACAATTTGACGTCATGCAATTAGAAATATTTTTTGAAAAAGCTTGTTGGCAGAATACCAAGGCAGCAGGAGGATTTCAGAGGTATAATGTCCTCCAGGTTTTTATAGTTGATAGGATCAAACTGTGTCATTCTACTTGAATTGATTTTAAGTGGACACAGACACAACACATATCCTCTACCTGTAGGCGCTGACTGCTTGTCTAATTTTCTGAATTTTGTTAGTGAAGGAGGAAAATTCACTGCAGATTCTGGTGGATAGAAGTTCAGAGGCTACTGACACAGGAAGGTTTGTTAGGCACATGTATTATTATTGTTTTTGGTGATGATGTCAGAGAAGAAGGATTTCTCAGTTTAAAATTATAAATGCAACATCTCTCTTTATAGATGTCATAATGAACCTGGAGATTTGTTTTTCAACACCATCTTTTTTTTCTATTGTGACCAGTGTGGGTTTTCTTCATGGAGATCTTTTCTTACCAGAGACAACCTTCACCTCAGTGGGTGCAGTGGCATCAATGACATTTGTAATTTTAGAACTGAAATGATCTACATACTCATTGACTGGAATCCAAGAGAGGGAGGTGTGAAGAGAACGCCTGAATAAATATTTCACAGGTGTTTTCAGTGATATTCTATATATATTGTGATTACTTCTGTTTGAACATTTGCATGCACAGAGATAGTGCTCTCAAAGAAAACACAGGAATGATCAGAGAGCAACATCAGTCAGCACAGCCTTAGAAATGTTCAGACCCTTTGAGATGATTATTATGTGTGGGCTCCATCACATGCTGAGTCAGTCCATAGTTATCAAGAACATAACTCAGTTCTTTAGTCCCTTTGTCTTGGGAGTTGTCAACTTGGATGTTAAAATCACCAACAATAACCACACAGTCAAAGTCACTACAGATTACAGACAGCAGTTCAGCAAAGTCACCGAAACGTTTGCACAGTATTTAGATGGCCTGTAGATATTTAGGAACAAACTCAAGAGGAGGAATTCAGCTGAAGAGACACATAGTCAAAATAAGCTACATTTCCACAAGATATCTGCTCTCATTGGAGGGAATCATTAAACAAAAAGGCAACTCCACCTCCTTTCTTATGCACTGTGGCTTCACTCATATAACTGAAGTTGGGAGGGTTTAACTTGATAAGAACAGCTGCATTGTTATCTGGGTCTAAACAAGTTCCAGTTAAAAACATAAAATCAAGATGTTTTTGACACTAAAATCATTGATTAAGAATGTTTTTCATGCCAAAGACCTGACGTTTAATAAAGTTAGATTTAGTGTGTTAAAAGCTTTGTCTGACCAATTTTTTTGCGACAGGCTGTGGCTGATGAGGAATGGATACTAAATTTGATAAGTTTGCAGAACTGGTTGAGTGCTTCCTGTTTCTTAGCAGGTTCACAATTCTTTTTCTATTACCTATCAAGACAGGAACTGAGCAAGCTGCCAGCACATTGGGTTCCAGCTTCTCTTGAGAAGAGTCATGAGTGCCATCAACCTTGCAGCCTGGACCCAGCAGATATCAGTTAGAGCTTGCTGTATTTTGTACACAGACAGCTGGACGTGCTGTGCTATTATCAGGCTTGGGAGACAGAGGATGATTCTGATTCCATCGTGGGCGGGGAGGGGGGGGGGGGGGGAGCGATGTCATAGCTGTGACGATAGTGTTCAAACCTGGATGGGGTTTCGGGGGTAAAGACGTTGAATCCTCACAGGCAGTTGTTGGTGAGGGGGTGGAAACTCCCTTTTCCTCTTGGCTCTTATTTTTAAAGCTCCCTTCAGGGCAAAGCTGAGGTGGCTCTCCAAGGTTTCTGCTGAACTGTTTTGTCTTCCTCCTGTTTTGATTCCTCTTGTCTCTTGTCCTTGGCAGAAGGAACAAATGGGCATGACGCAGGAAGTAAAATAGGTTAGAGGTGAGCAATTTTACTCCTGGCTTGTTAAGGCAAAGATGTCTGCAGTCCCAGAAAAAGTTGAAATTGACAATAAAATGCAGTGAATGGACGATACATGTTGTTCAAAACCATGTGTTCACTGCCAACACTGCTGAATCTCTCACCTCCTCTTCTGACTGGCGGTAGAGGGCCACTGATAAACACCTCAGCATTCAAGGAGCTGACTGTGTTCAACAGATCAATAAAGTCTCGTTCCAGTGCTTCAGACTGTTCTTTCACAACGTCATTGGCCCCTATGTGCCCCTAGGATGGTTTTCACAGTTGGATGTGCAGCCATGATATGCAGGATCATTTCTGTCATGTTAGAGACCATATCCTTGGGAAACTGAGTATTTTGCTGTTACTGCATATGCTTCCTACATCTTTTACAGCAAAGTCACCCACAATCAGAGTTTGAGGGCCAGTCGTTAGCTTTCCCTGTAGTCTTTTACTATCTGAGTTACTCTCAGTTCTTACCCTGCTGTGTGTAGATGAGAGGTTATCCACATCATCAGATGGAGATCCAGGGTCCTGCAACAGTGTAGAAAATCTGTTCTCCAGTTGCACACTTACTTATTGGGGAGGTTTTGTTGCTTGATCTCCTTTCGCAGCTGTCCACAGCTGTGTCCTACTAAGTATAGGGGTTGAAGAGGCACTCTGCCTTGATGATAATGCAGGCCTGCCAGTCACATCACAAATCTCACACTGGGCTCTGTCTGTTGCTCATCCTCCCATTTCCCAGGGAAATGATTTACTGTTAGGCTTTGCACCAAGAGAGTTCCAGGGAGGACTACCACTTGTAGATTTATTACCTGTTTCACAGCCCTCCTGTTTCTTGGGGGTCTTGTTGGTGCTAATTAGCATGCTCTTGTCCACTGTTTTGAGTCCACAGTGAAGTGATGTCATTCCCACATAGTTCATTCACCCCCAATGTTCACCTTGAATGAAGACCTTGGTGAATTTTGATTTCCAGCTCTGCAATCTTCTGTAGAAGTTTGTGGTTGTTGTGTATGGAAAAGGAACTAAAAGAGTTTGACAGCAGGAGGACTTTGCCATCCGCCAAAGGGTCATATAGTGGGAGTGATATTTTTTTTACTCCTTTTGACCACTGAAGCCAAGGTAGTTGGGTAGCAGCCTGCAGAGTCTGAGGCAGCTCCATTTATTGGATCCAGATTGGCTAAGCGGGACTCCAACTGGATTTGTCGCTGAAGGAGATCTTCGATCAAGCCTTCAATTTGTTGGAGATCTTGTCTGATACTGGAAAGCTAAAGTTCTTGAACAGTGAACACAGTGGTGACGCAGCTCCACACAGCTAAATCAGCAGAGAGAGAAACCGCAGGGCAAAATCTTGCTCTGCAGTCTTAATCAAAGGTCCAATAATACATTAAAGCATTTACTGTAGCATGAGCCCTTTTACTTAATGTTAAATAAGTAAAGTAAAAGCTCACTAAAATGATCAAACAAAAAACTCAACAGTCAAAACAAACAGGGCAAGATGGAGGCGGCCTTCCTGTTGCACAATTGTGACAATTAGCATTGACAACATATTCAATGGCCATATGCATGTCAGGACTGAAGTTCTGTACATGTGTACAGACTTTGACAGTTGTACAGATGAACCTGTCTCTTCCTCTCGGATTAAAACAAGTAGGTCGAATATGCAATTTGCAAAATATCTCCACTGCTGATTCTTTCAAGTAGGTCAGAATACCAGGTCAGTACAGAATTGCATTTGGTGGAGGGGGAGAAAAAAAAAAAAAGCTACAGCAGACAGGCGAACGTCTTTCATCTACCCTTGAGCACAGTGCCCATGGTCCAGATGGTTGGACAGTCTCGACAAGCTGTAACTGCAACAGGAAACGTCATATCTTCGGGGGCTTCCGTGCACCACATTTACATTTTTTGCCATGTATCCAGAGCATCTTACTCTGTCAGTGAGCATTAGGCATTCAGTGTGGTACCTGACTGATAATTGACTCCTCAGCCACTGCAGCAATCAAACCCGCGACCTTCCAGTTAGGAACAGAGTCTGCCTCGCCACCAGGCCTCTGCGCTCCCTCTGGAGAACTGTTCTTTGATCACAGCTGCATGTTGGCCACTGCACACCTCCCATAGCTGTGAGAAGAGAAAATGTGTCAAGGCCAGATGATCTATTTTTGTTCATTTGTAGCTTTCTTTGCATCTCATTACTCAGTATTCAGTAGTGTAATGTATTCATGATATGCATTATGAAGGAGTGGCTGTAGCTGAGAAATGAATATACATTCTTACATCTTTTACATAATTTCCAAAATCAGATCTCCACCTCCTTTATAGGCTTAGTATGTTAGCTGCATAGTTAAATTTATCGCATTTACAGTGTCGTTTTGACTAGGTTTGTCACAAACTGCTGCACTTAACAGAGGAAAGATATGAATGCAAAGAGGAAACACCATGGAAATAAGAGCGTCAACTCCCACATATGTCATGAAGCATGAGCAGCAAAATATAGGCCATTCCTAAAGGTTGTGGATTTATGGGTGAAATCCCTGCCTCTGGTAATAGAATACAATTTCTCTGGGCTCCCTGAGGAAAGGGGTGGGAATTATTTCTCCATAGACATTGAATCTTTACCAAAAGTTCAAACATGTGTGCTTGAATGGGGTTAGATTATTCTGAACAGAGCAGGCAGCTCACAATTAAGCTTTTCAAAACTGGCCCAGTTTGTTGTGGGGAGCCTACGTGTCAGCCTGTAGCACATACGCCTGTCTGTGGCTGGCATGCTGTTTTGGCACCTGCCATTCGTGATGCTTTTTTTCCCCCCCAGTATGAGCTGCCGTACAAAGGGAGCGAATGCCACCATCAGTCAGTCTCTACCTCGTAGCCCATAGCAACCAACCGACACCACGGGCATCAAACTGACAGTGACCCTGAAATCAGGAACAAAAAATGAAGGCACCTCTACTCGTCACAGCAGTTGTTCTGTGTGCGTAAGGTGAAAATAGCCCGATTGACTGAATCTGCAACTATTTTTAATGCATTGGCATGCAGAAATGAGGAGGATGGGTGGCCCAAAACTCCAGGATATCACACTCATGAGTGGAAAAACTTTTTTCAAAGTGAGACAGTATTTTCCAATTCACAATTTGGACCATCTTATCAGTAAAAATAATGAAGTGGAGCTAAAGGCATTTCTCTAGTGAATGGGTTGATCTGTTTGTTATGGGATGGCATACATCAGCACTTTTGATGCTGGGTATTAAAAATGTCAGGGATACAGTCCTTGATGTACAGAACTTACAAATGCAAAATCAAGGACAAAATACTCTATGAAGTCACAAAACTGTCTTCAATGATGACAATCACAGCTATGTCACTTTATATACATTTCCCACACAAATCCTTTTAACAGTTACATCTGGCTTCACCCATGACAATGCACATGTTGAGTTGTAATGCATTTTTAAAGTGATAATAGTCATACAAATACACATCAGATTGATTAAGCACAGTAGTGATCCAGTAACTGAAGGGGTTTTCTTTAAACACACGTGTTAGGTCTTACCTATAGAAAATATCCCTCACTGTACAGGAAGTGATGTGTGACTGTTTCAACCAGTTAGAACCAAGAGAGTACCCTGCTGGACTGAGGTGATTTTATCATAGTGGCCAAAGTCAGTATTGCAGAATCGCTTGATCTAAACTGGTTAAATACATCATTACAAATGGAATGGCTGTAAAATCAACAATTAAAAAAAAAAAACAGTCAACTAGAAGATCCCTTCATTCGTAAGTGATGGGGGCCAAAATCCACAGCCCTACTCCTATGCAAAAATGTATTAAAAAGGTTATCTGAAGTTAATATGAAGCTTCAGTGTCCAAATGAGTCAAATCAAGTAGATATCTTCCAACATCTTTTCAGTGCAAAAGTCCCTTTTTTCTTACTATACTTCCACCACAGCTCAACAGGGAAACACTGAGGAAGCACAAAGAGGGAATTTGATGCTAAAAAGACTGTAAATGTGTCAGATATCTACTTGATGTGACTAACTCAGACTGCTGAAGCCTCATAGAAGCTTCACATCAACTTTTAATGCATTTTTGCACAAAATGACTGTGTGGACACACTGTGGATTTTGTCCCCCATCACTTACATTGAAAGCACATCTGAAGGAGATCTTTTAATAGTCACACCTGACTGTTGTTTTAAGACACACTTGAATAATGGTGAAACTGTCCTTTAATACATGTTCTGGGCAGCACAAACATTGATTCCAAGTCTCAAAAGAGCTGTATCAGTAAGAGTGCATCGCTTGCCATTCATGTGTGTGGGAAGCCAACAGGCAGTCAGTCAGCTCAGCCAAAGGACTCTAATGCACGCAATTTATTGGTCCAAAAATGGGGAAGCGTGCTTTTCAACATAAGCCCCTCTTGAGCAGTTTACAAAGGAATGGAGGGGGTGTCATCTGTCCAGTTCTTTTAATATATGACGAAGTGGGTGAGAACACTCCATGTGTCCCCGTTTACTCCATTTATACTTAGAATTCTCATAACCATTCCTTTTCGTCTTCATCTTTATCAGTAGCACTACAAGCACCAGCTATCTCACATTTGATTGTGTTGGCAGTATTTTATGTTGCAGTTACCATCTAGTAAAAGTCAAGCACAGACTTACTGTTGTTTAAGTTAAGTTATTGTATTCAGATTAAGCCCTGAGTTTACTTGCTTTGCTGACCATGCCTCCAGGTGATACAGGTACCCAATCACTTCCTGCTTTTACACTTGCACTGACATCATCAACGAGGCCATGGGATAAACCAAATATGAGGGGTGAAGTTGGTTACTTGTGTGTTTTTTGTCTGTTTATTTTATATTTTTATGTATTATGGTGGTAAATAAATCACCTTTTATTGGACTTTCAAGTTCTGAGCCTGCCTCCTACCACCTTCCAAGTCAGCCTGGTCAGTCTTCCCCGTATAATACAGTACATCCATGCAGAGACATCTTCATGCCACACGGTGGAGTCAAGGAGGGGAGATGGAAGTGGATGAGTTTGAAAGAAGCACCAGGAAGGAATCAGGGAGAAAAAAAAAAAAGAAGAGAAGAGATTTCAAGTTACGGTGATGATAGTTAGAATGAAAGAGAAATCCACTTGGCTGGAATAAAACTGACTGGGACAGATTTGGAGTACCGTCTGACAAACATGAAGTAATGAGTTTGGTTAGGGACAAACTTGGCAATGTCAACTTGGTTGATGTTAAAAGAAGTAGACTGATCATTTTTTGGATGTGTCACAGAAACAACCGAGGATGGCACTGGAAATATCTGAGTTAGAAGGTTACCAAGTGTCATGTTTCCCACTTCATAGAAGAGTTCCAGTAAAAGCTGTTGTTGATGGAGTACCGTATGTGGACAAGAATGTAACAGAGTTGTTAACAGTCCTGGAATGATCCAGGATGAGTGACAGAGAAAGATGTGCAGCAAGATCTGTTCAGTTTCAATCTGCCTGACAGAGTATTCTTAGATCATATCAGTCATCCAGTACGGCCTTTTGTTCCCAAACCCAGTCGGTGGAGACGTTGTTGGAAATTTGGACTGAGCTCGCTTGTGTTTAGACATGATTTGGCGATATGTGATAAATGTGGAGATGAGAAGTGCAGTGGCAGAAACTGTGAAAAAGAACCCAAGTGTAATCAGTGCGAGGGGGAGTCATGAGACCTTGAAAGCAGATGGTCCAAAGAGAAAGAAAGAGATGGAAGTCGTAAGGATCAAGTCCAAGAGAAGGCTGAGCCATGAGGAAGCGGCCAGGAATGGAAAGATTCACGAAGTAAAGGGGAACAAATCAGGTAGGAAGCATGATGAATATTGGTTTTGTAAGGATAAGATTAAGTTCTTAGCATTTCTGGCCATGGTGATTAACTGCGCTGCTGAGGCAGAAAGGAAATCCAAGAAAATAGGGATAGCTGTTGATGTAGCGAGAAAGTTTTTGGATATCGTCGAAATTACTGGAGGATGTGCCTGGGCTGCTAAGAGAGGCTTTCGGGTCTTCTCAGTGCTTAAGTTGAGAAGTTACATTAGAGAATGGGATGAGGGGTTGGGAAGAACTTTATCATTTTATTTTATATATAATAATTTAGATTAAATCAGAGAATTGAGTCTTGTTTTCAATCCAGTAGAAGGTGGTTATGCAACATTTCGATGCAAACCACCTCTACAAAATGACGAAGAAGACGAGACATCTGACGAGACAAGTGTTTCTTCAGGTACTCTGATGAAGCACCAGGAAGAAATGCATCCATGCTATTATGACAGCAAGGATGCATTAGAGTATTGATAATTTAGGGTTCTAGTGGAGCTTGTGATACAGCAGCTATTGGGGATCTAATAAAACAAACAATCTTCCCAAAGACATGTGTACAAGCACCGACATGCACTCAAAAGCAAGTATATCTGAGGCTTTAGACACATGGTTTGACCAAAAAGTGCAGAAAGACAAAACAGCTTTGTGTCCAACGTTTTACAAAGTTTAATGAACAAATGAAACATTTTTCAAGTTATCGCTTTTATTTGTGCCAAATGCTTACACCTTGCCCCTGCATACAGGCTCCTACTGGACTGCAACCTGCTATATAGCTGGGGAAAAAAATGACACCATTCATTACATCACATTCTGACTACAGATATTGCTGCCAAAATCCCCTCTGGCATCAACAGCCCACATTATCTGCTTAGGATTAAGCATCTCCTTAATTTTATGCTCAGAATTTAGATCTTCTCACTCAGTGTGGGGGCTAACCTGATGTACCCTTTTGTACAGTAGGTGTCAGCACACTCTAACACAACGTTGACATACCTCTAAGAGCAATGACCCCTCTTATATTAAATAGTGATTATTAAACAGGTTATTAAACTTGAAAGCCTTACAGTATGTTGTATGTAGTAAAAGGTCCATAAGTTATATGTGTGAATTATGCACAATGTGGACGTGGCAGTGTTTCGCTGCAGGAATATCCATCTGGGGTTGACTGAGTAATATGTTAACATTTATATAAAAAGCCAAACTCAGCCAAACACACACACACACACACACATACAACTGCCAAAAAAGCACAAAGAAGGCAGTCAGAGGAGACAATGGGCTCTGGGGACTCGCATGACAGCGGTGGAGATGACAGATCCAGATGACAGGTGAAATATGAGTTCCACTGATGCAGGGAGCAGGGGAATAAGCCATCGGGGTTCACACACACACACACACACATACACACTCGAACATACACTTACATCTGAATGTACTTTTCAACTACAAATTAATCTCTTTCTCTCACTCGAAAGTCTCATACATCACTGCAGAGACTCTCTCAGACCAGGTTGATTCTGTGAACATGTGCCATTTGAATGCTTTTAATTTTTTTATCAAATGCATCTAAGATTTTAAGGAGGGTGACACCTGCTGAAGCAGAACATATGATTGAAAACATTGCACTCTGGGGAAAGCTTTACTTCCAAAGTGATGTGAACATACAGTGGACAACAGGGCCGGATTAACAAACTAGGGGGCTCAGGGAAAAAGTGAGTTGTGGGCACCTACTGACCTCCTGAGCCCTGAGCATTTCTCCCACTCTATCTTTTGTGCATAGATAGTGGTTGTGTGTGTGTGTGTGTGTGTGTGTGTGTGTGTGTGTGTGTGTGTGTGTGTGTGCGTGTACTAAGCCACAGCTGGTCCTAGACCTTTGGGGGTCCTAATCAAAATTTGGTTGGGAGCCCCTCTGACTTTTGCGTGTTCTCACTACGTTTTCACTGGTAGTGCAAGACCCAATAGACACTGAGGAATTCATTGCTGAATGAAAAGACTGATAAAGTGATTATAACTGACACACACCATTGATTCCAGTATGGGTCCAGAGAGAGTAAGGCATGACATCAGTTCCTCCAACTCCTGCATTTCTTCCAACGCCTCATCGAGTGCGCCTGATTAAATGAAAAAAGCAGAGATTAAAAAAATAAAATACATCTTAAGATATAGAAGTTCAAAGTTATAAATCTTACATAATCAGCTCATACTTATCGATTTGATCATTGACATGAATTATCTATTCATTTATATAAAGCCAGTAAGAACATCACTGTAAATGCATCTTTTATCTAAGACAAACATTCTCATGTGGACTGAAACACCTTTCAACATCTTCCAATTATCTAATCCATAACTACACTATGTAGATAATATACATGTGTATATGTACAGTCAAAATTCTCTCTTATTTTAAGCTATTGTTGATAAGTATTATATAGTTTATACTCATTATCTTTGTCTTTTTTGCTCTAAACTGCAGTAACAGTACAATTTCCAGCTGGAATGAATATGTAAGTAAGCTTTTATGTATATAGCATACAAACATACAAAGTGCTTCACAGACACATGCAGAATTGAAACAGATAAATTAATAAAATAGACAAACATGACATAGAGAGAAATCAACCAGAAACATATTACATATTAGCTGCTGTCTTCTGGATTAACTGTAGATGTTTTAGAGAAGACTGACTGAAGCGTTTGTAAAGGGAGTCAGTAGTCTAACCAGGAGAAAATGAATATGTGGATTAATTGTTCAAAAACAGTAGGGAGCAATTTAGGTCTTATTTCCGCAATATTTCTTAATGGAAGAAAACAGGATTGGACAAGCTTATTAACATGATGGTAAAAATGTCATATACTGGTTGAAGATGATACAGAGATTCTTAGCAGTGGATTTAATGTTCAGGTGAAGTGGGCCAATAAACTGAGTAGCAGCATTAACAAAGACTTCAGGACCAATGAAAAAAACTTCAGTTTAGTCAGGGTTTGGATGGAGAAAATTCTGGGTCATCCACATCATAGCAGCTAAACATTCATGGAGGGAGGACAGATGGATGAAGTTATTAGGTTTGGCAGAGAAATAGATCAGAGTATCATCAGCATAACAGTGATATGACATTTCATAAAAGCGGCTGAACAACTGACCCAGATGGAGCATGCACAATGAAAACAGGATTGGCCCTAGGACGGAGCCCTGAGGGACTCCGCACTGGAGGGGAGTTAAGGAGGACACATGATTATTAACAAAGACACTAAAAAATGTATTTGTTAAGTAAGAATGAAACCAGTTTAAAGCTGTACCAGAAATGGACACCCAGTTATGCAGTTGATCAAGTAGGATAGTACAGTCTATGGTATCAAATGCAGCAGTTAAGTCAAGTAGAATGAGAATGGAGTATTCACCTTTGTCAGCATGTAGGATGTCATTTGTTACTCTTAATAGCGCTGTCTCAGTGCTGTGTTTGTGACGAAAGCCGGATTGAAATTTATCAGATACTATGATCCTAAACCAGATTCAGATTAACCAGTAAATCCTTCATATGGAGATGATGGGTTTCAAGATAGTTTTTTTTTCCATCCACATTCTACTTTCCTGTATTCCCTTCTTTTCTGTCTAATACTTTCATTGATCAGGGAGTTGAGTTAGTAACTGAAACACACCTGGAAACGAGCGGAGCAGAAAAATCAAGAGATAATGTACATAAATCATTAAACCAATTAACAAAATCATTAATATTAGTGAAGTAAGGAGGGCAATTGACTAAATTAAAGAAGTAGCTTGAAAACAGGACAGCTGAATGTTCATTAAAGATGCAGGAGCAGGTTTTACATTTCTGGATAATTGGAGGAGGTAACAGGTAATGCATTAATGGTCAGAGGCAAAATCAATCATATTCAAGGAGTAAAGAAGCAGGTCCAAAGTCAAGACTAAATCAAGAGTGTGTCCACGGTTATAAGTTGGTCTAGAGATGTGCAGCACAAGGTTAAAAGAACTGCAGATGTTTAAGAAGTCTCGGGCAAATGAGTTAGATGGGATGTCAATATGGATGTTAAAGTCACCAGCTATAATAGCCCTGTCAACACTGACTACAAGAGAGGACATTAGTTCAGAATTCAGGACAGGAAGTCAAGACTGTGGGCCATAATTAGGTCATTGAGAATGAAAGATTTGTCAGAGACTGACTGAGTGTTTAAAAGAGCAAAGGCAACAGAATTAAATGGCTGAACTGAATTGGAGTTATTGCGGAAAACTATAACTAAATGATCAAGCCTAGAAGTTGACAACACAGGATGGTTAAGATGGTTAGTATTTGATCTAGTTGTGATCCTAACAGGGATACTATAGAGGAACAGTCAGATGGATTGACTGTGAGTCAGGTGGCAGCAGCCTTACAAGATAGCAGAGTCAGTTCAATGTTGGTTGATAACAGGTGAGAGCCTTCCAGGGAGGGGTGGAGGCCATCGTGTTTAAACAGCTGAGGCTTGTTTAAAATGCAGCAAAATTGTCAACAAATGCGATGTCTCTGCTCCTGCAGTAACCTTTTAACCAGATGTGTAGTTGGTAGGCGTAGACTGTACGTCACCATAACATTGAGCGGGGAGGGGGGAGAGAGATTATTACCTGTTTCCCGGTGTCCAGCAGACTGTCCATGACGCACCTGAAGTCATCTGTGAGTTTTTCGGACTGTTGATTCTTTATGTCGATGGTACCAGCCTGAACGACAACCGCAGCGGCAGAGCTGTGCGCCCGGGTGAGCTTCAGAACGGTGGTTGTAATGTCCTTCACAGAGGCGCTGGGGAAGCAGAAGGTCCGACCCCTGCCTACCGCCACTTGTCGAACATGGAAGTGCCAACAGCAAGCACCGCGGGTCGGGGCCGCACCTGAGAGTACACGTCAGACCGCCTGAAGGGCCGAGCTCCAGCAGCCGCAGGCGAGGCACGGTCCACAGCGGCGAAGGAGCTGCCAGCCAGCAGAGTGTTTGGGATCGCTGGAGACAGGTGGGCAAGAGACGTACGCGGTGCTGGTGTGAAGTGCGTGGTGTGGAGTGTCCCGTTGGAGGGGTAGGAGGCGACGAGGGAGAGTCAGCAAAGCGAGGAGACTCTACCGTCCAACTGTGAAATCTTTGCAGAAAGACGGGTGCAGCTGACACAGCCAGATGGGGAGGTGAGTGAAGCCATGGATTCTAGACGAGTTGAAGTAGATGAAGTTTGACACCGAAAATTGCAGACACCATTGGCTGAGTCAGCTAGCTTGGTTAGCTAGCTTGAATGCTAAAAACAAACCGATTAGCCGGGACAAGCTGGCTAGCTTACATGCTAAAAACAAAACAAGCCGGTGAGCCAGGAAAAAGCTGCCAGGCGTTGTGAGCTTGTGCTCAGGTAGTTTCTCTGTTATTTGCGATCCAGGCGTCCGGTTGTGGTTAAGGACGATCAAAAACCTAAAGTGTGCCGTTAGGAAGAGGTCAAAAGTAGATAAAAAGACGAATTATGTCAGAGCCTTCTGACCGGCAGCGGCAACGCCGACGCATGCGTACTTGATGAAACGCTCTATCCAGCAAAAAAAGCCAGTAACACGTCAGACTTTCCTAGATTTTCTGGAACTCTAAATGGTGGCTATGGTTTTCTTACATCTATTTCAGGATTTATAAGCCCTCACATGACATGTATTAAAGTGGGAAAATTACATTATGATTAAATTACATTCACCTTAATAACGTGTATAAATTGACACTAGCTGGACTACTAACATAACTTTATATTGCTGACATTAACAAATTATCTACAGTGTTAATATTTCAGTCGTCATTGACTCTAAGTGACTACTATAACTGTTATTTATTCAATTCATTAGCAACATACTACGCTGACCTGGAGGAGGACTGCAGTTGTAGTCATGCTCCTGCAACAGCTCTGCAGCATAAACAGATTCCATTTCATCATCCACCATTTGCTCCACATCACAACCACTTCTTTTTGTCATTTGTGTCTGGCATGGTTAATTTTCTCCCATTTATTCCACAGAAATCTGGAAGGGACAGCCTACAGTTTTGCAACCAGATTCTTGGTGGGCATCCTCCTTTAAAGTGCAAGGCACACACCTAAGTACTTCTTCTCCTCAAGGTAAATCCTGCTCTTCGTCTCTTGTTGTGCACAAAATCTATATCTTTTTAAGTGTTCGACAGTTGCAAAGCTGTGAAATGTTTAATGCTGCTGTGTCATTTTTGAGTTTGAACAATAAGGCACGCTACATACCTGACTGCTTTTGAACTCGGTTCCAAAGTTGGGGAGCTGTGGATGAGACAATTTCAGATGCTCTTTGGCAATCCAATAAGTACTTTGTTTGAAGCATGTTGACATCTTCAAACACTTTGGTTAAAGGAAGAGAATGATTGTGATTTGGTTAAATATTTTAAAAAAATATACCTGTCCCATTTTGAGCTTTAAGTTGGAGTCGACTATTTCAATATTTAAGCAAGGTTACCATCTGTCATACCTTGACTAAGTGCCCTGAATGCCCAAAACATAAAAACATTAATCATGCTCTTAGATGGTACAAGTGGATATTATATTTCTATAAGCGGATAATGTAGGAAAAGCATATGAAATTTTAAGGGAACATTTTGCAGCTGCACTCACTATGACAAAAAAAAGTCTCTCCATGATGGTGTTAGAAATTTGGGTGGCATTATGTTTCTCTCAAAATATATTAGTGTCAAAATATTGGGACTTTTATTTAGCAGTTTCCTCTACTGTACGATCCCTTAATATAACACAGATCACATCCAGGCTGATCACACAGCTTCACAGTTGACTAGTGAGTTTGATTGCATCCCTCTCTCCCTCTGTCTCTCCTCTCTTGTCTGTCTTTGATTCTCTAAATAATGCAGGGCTTCTGATTTATATTCTGTGCAGACCCCTTGTGGTAAATGGACAGATATGGTAAGCGGACATAGATGGCTGGACACACTCTAGTGCTCCATTGTTGAGTACTTGATTGAAATTGCTCGGTGCATCATGGGAGCACAGCAGGCAATTACGCGCACACATTGCAATTATGAGACAATATGCATTTACGGACAACAGCGCTGGGAGTTGAGTATAAAACAAGCGCAGAACACACTTTGTGTAGGGGAACACGCTCACTGATGCATGAAGAGCTTGGAGGTGACCACAGTGGAGGTCTGCAGCTGTCGACTGGGTTGTGGCTTTTGTCACTGACAATTACCCATTAACTATTTTCTGGCAATGTGGCTGAATATTTGCAGATAACACAGTTTCCTTTTTTTTTTTTTTAAAATACACACATTTAGACTGGACTTAAAGTGAGGCTGTGTTCTGAAAGAAGTAAAACACACTCTTGCTCTTTTTCTGCTACAGCCTCCTTTGATCTGGTGTGACCATTAGCATATGGTGGCTAATGCTAGCTTATGTTAGCAGACTTTTTATATATGCTGCTTTGCAATAGATTAGGGACTTACTGATACAGTTTGCTGACTTCGTGCCTACTCTATTGTGCTACTGAATGACACAGACTCATATCAGTTCTTTTATTGCAAGAGGAAAATAAGATGAAAACACACCACATGTCGCCAGCAGACGTGTTTGTTGATTGCTTTTTCGTGGTCCCATTGCAGTTGCTCTTATTTATGTTGCCTCATGATTATGCGTGTGGAACAACTGGGAAATCTTGTGAAATTAAGGGAAACTCAGTGGGCCATTATTCTGTAATTACAGCCATAGCGGTTGCTGTTCAGCAAAAGTGACATAGTCTTGCTTTAATAGACGCTTAAATTCGACAAATTTTGTGTTATGTCTCGTTGTAAACAAGTCAAAAAAAATGTACTAGCTTTTCTAATATGACAGATGAATTGATTGGAACTGGCTAACCATGCCGGCTGGTTAGCTCGCTAAGTGTATACAAACATCGAACTATGCCAGATGTTTTCCACATGTGTTTGAGAATGTTTCACTTTAAATTAAGCGTGAGCTGCACTTTCAAGCATCACAGCCATGCTATTAGTTGGCAACAACCACATGAAGTTGGTTCACCAGCTAGTTGCTAACTTTGTCTGTCTCTAATTTAAGGCTAGGCCAGGTTGTACCGGTGGTTTACCAGAAATGTCTTGCTGCAAACTGTTTTCTGCTGCTGCTGGAAACTAAGTTGATTAAAATGGGGAGAGTGAAGCTAAAAAACAAATTTGCCTGCTGTGAAACCAAAACAATGAACTGAAATATGTTTAAATGCTCAGCAGAGATGAAGAATACAGTATTAAATTCTAACGTATCAGACTTCACGCTCCTGAGCGCCATATGGCTGAAATGTTTATTAACTAGATCTGTTTTTTTTAGCACAGCTCTTTAATAGTTCACTAATTCTCAAACGAACCTAAGAACCAAGAGATCAGTGACACAACATCAAAACCTTTATTCCCTATTAGTCCTTAACACATTCATGTACAAAATGGTGTGGTAATTCCTGCAATCTGTGCCATGTGTGCCTTTTGAATTCAATAAAAATCTTCAACAATGACAGAGGATGATGTAGCAGGGCCATGGATGGCTCTGGTAATCCTTGTGCTGTCATATAGACTCTACAGACCTTGAGTCAAGATCTCTGCTATCTGGCAGACATGCACTCTGAGCCCAAAATAAGATTGCCAGGTCTGAGTCAGGGATCCCCTGGCAGTGCACTGTCTTCCCATCTTTCCTCTCCAAGGGTGGGGAGTCTGCAGGTCATCACAGGCATCACTCTGCACACTACATAAGGCTTACTGGGAGCTATGACTCCCTGCTGCTGTGAGGGTGTACGGCCGAGTTCAAGATGTCTTTTGTCATATTTCATTTATCTTTCTTTATCAAAGTCACAGTTTGTTCTTATGAGGGAGACAAAAGAATATGTTTTTGAGCTGCACAGAGGGATTGACCATCTCCAGCATTTTATAGGCATCAGGTAAGGTTAGTAAATGTCTTTACTTTGGTTACATTTATCTTCATTAAATAGATTTCTTTGTCTGTGCACATACAGAACTTTATTTTTTATTTCAGTGCCTTATTTCATATGTGAGTCCAGAAACAGTATTTGCATGAATATGTGCATGAACACACATGGCATGTTTCCAGCCATTACACTGCTTTACTATGCTTAACATGGTGCAGCTGTTTGCATGACAACACATACATGCAAACACATTCCACTTAGGTGCACTCTTATATGAACAGACACATTCACACACACACACACACACACACACACTGACAGGCGCATACACACACACACACACACTCCCATACAGGCTTTAATACTCAGGCAGACAGTGAAAACTAGATTGCTTGCTTTTCATTTTGCTGCATAAATCAATAGAACAGACATTTCTTTGCCGCTGTAATAAATGTGTCTGCCAGAACATCTAAGTCATCTCTACCTGGGAATTAAAGGCAATTACATTCTGTGAAGTGCAAAAAAAAAATGAGGACTGCAACCCTTGGTGCTTCACTACAGTACTGGACTCAATAACAGAAAAAAAAAATCCACAGAACACTACAACTACCAAGAGCACTACTGATACTACAATGCTTCTACCACTGATTACAACTGATACTGCCACTTGTATCACTCATGGCTATTTTTTGTGTTATTTCTATTACTTCCACTGCTACTATTACTACCATGGCTCCAACTATTACCAATGTGAATATCATTGCACTACAACATCGAGAACTACTACTACTAATGTGAATTACCACATCAGTGTTAGTAGGAGGCGATGATACAGTGCTTCCAATGCTAATTGTTAAAACTACTACTACCATTACTGCTGCTGCTGTTATTACTATGAGCTAGTGCATCTACTATATTACCTAATAAGAAAAAATGATACTGCCACCGGGGGTGCTAAAGTCAAAGATTTTCAGAAGCCTAATCGTAGTGGCTTTTAGCTGCATTCAATAGGTTTTTTTTCTCCGTTTTTCGGCCACGATAAGCAGAACATCACATGATTACTGTTCAAATAATGACCTTATAAAGCTGTTATTCATATAGCGTACTAGTCAAAAGTTTGGACACACTTTCTCATTCAAGTGAATGAGAAGATGTGTCCAGACAGGTACTTTAGATATGCAAATGCTTGTATATTCACGTATTAACCACACATAGCGCACCATTTGGAGTTTCTTTTTTCTAAATGGAAGTCCAGTGTTTACTGTCCTTTTCCCTCAGTTTTGGTCTCCACTAGCTCCTATATCTGACTTTTTAACAGCTAAATGCTTCATCTTGTTCACCAGCTAGTCGCTAACTTTTCTGTCTGCTGAGCAGGTAGGGTTTTGGGCCAATCAGCGTCTTATGAGGATTCTCTGGTGGTCTCGCAAATCCAGCTGCCTCACAAGGTAAGACGGTGTTGGCAGCGACAGACAGATGGTTCATCCAGTCACCTGCGAGGTATTTTTTGCCCGCCTGCCCTTTTCCAAACAGTTTCCAAGGACGTCTTCTCAGATGTTGTGGCGCATCAGGTTAGCTTTTCAGACAGAGCTCATTAAGTAGAACATGTAGGAAGCTAACACAAAACTCACTACAAAACTACACAAATAAGTGCTTTACGAAAGATTCATCCTTTCAAATACTTCTGCATCAAATATAGCAATGCCCACTCCCTTGTAACAGTATCTGGAATTTCAAATGTGTCCTCTTTTTGTTGGACAGATTAATCAATGATATGGATTGATTGAAGGATCTAATGATGGCCTACTGTGTCCATTTCCTGCACTGTGTATGGATTGTGTTGTTGGCATCAGTGCAGTATCTGCGGAGCCTCTGCCACAGTGGGCCTTCAGTCCAACAGGGTGATTTATTAGAGAATACATGCTAGATCAGCTCCCAGCAGCATTACATGGACCTGTACGGCTGGCTGTGGGCTCTGTTTGCAAATCTCATTCATCATGCCTCCCCCTCCTCTGCTCAGAGGGAGGGAAATTAACATTGGACAGCAATTATGCGCTAACAGTGAAAATCCAATCAAACTTCTGACACTCATCCTGGAGCACAGTTGCCTGATGGCAAATTTACAGATTTAGTCCTCATCAACAGCCAATATTAATCAAGAGTCAACCTATATTTGCCTTCACACTGTTCTGAAACATAGCCTGTACTAAACATCTAAAATCTGAGTGAAATATGCATGCATGGACTCAAATTCACTCACATAAACTATTTAGTGTGTGTGCTTGGGTGCTAACAAACCAATTGCATGCTAGTTATTTAGTGCAGTGGAGGCACAGCTTTAAGGTTTGCGCTACAGAGCTTAGGTCAGACATCCAAAGACATGTTTCATGCCAGCCCCATTACTGGAAACATGGCATGTGTAAAAAGCCAATGTGGAGCTAACCTGATTCCTATTGGTTGTGAATGTCTCTGTCAGGCCTTATCATGCAAAGAGTGTCCAGGTCACCTCCACTAAACTGATTTATAGTCTTTTGACAGAGCTGAACTTTTCAGTTAATTTCCTCTCGATTCAAATGGTTCCAAGTCCTAAAATGATTGCAGTGAGAGCGGTTAGCTTGGCATGGAACTTTTTGGAGGTATAGACCATGATGTTTTCATCTGCAGAAGTGCTGTGATCACTGGAAAACAGGCTGAGTGCTATTTTTCAGAGATTGTCTATGCTGGTATGAAATGGTCAAGCCCCTGTGAAATTGGGAGCAGGCAATCGAGTTCTGATCAGCCAGTCTGCTGTTCTAGGAGGATATACTATGGACTCCGCTAGGTTATAGCAGTCTGTATAGTATATCACTAGTGGGACTGGCCAGTCATGGGTCAAATCTACAAGTAGCCCACAATTTTTTTAGCCTGCATCTCAGATTATCACTACAGTGACTGGGATGGTGGAAAAGAAAGAATGGAGGGAAATGCATAAAGTGAGACTTCCAATTTTACACATCAAAGTCTGTTTAAAGGTCTTGGGGAGTATTCCTGAATCTGTGAAAAAAGTTGCATAAAGCCTTTGGGTAATGTAGGTGCCAGATTTTGATAAGGAAGAAAAATGAGAGCAATAAAAAGACAACTGCACCTGTTTTGAACATTTCCAACTTGAGTCCAGCAATGTTAAAAGAGAGTAATGCTAAATCGGTGGAGCTAATTGTTATTTTATTACAACCATTATTTATGCAGGGAGTTTCACTGAGATCAAGATCTCTTTTTTTTGCAAGAGGGAGCTGAGTACAGCACAAGAAATAAGAACAAAGATAAGACACACAAATATAGCAAGTCACACACAAGTACACAGTACATAAAAACAGCATCACAGACATACCTAAAAAAAAAAGTATTAAATGTTAAATGAAAAAAAACAACATAAAATTCTTCCAGTATGATGAGACTTTCAGAGCACTTGAGGGAAGCTCAGAATTTACTTGTGGGGTGTCAAAAAGTAGCTTAGACAGTAGTTTTTCAGTTTGAGATAAGATGTGATAGCAGGAGATGTTTACAAAAAAAAGGATGCATAGTTTTCATCTTGTTGCTAGCGAGGATCAGCCTGCTTTCTCCTATACAGTAGTACACCGTGATTTGTACGATATTTCTGCTGTAATGAAACACAGGGCGCTGTGGTAAACTGCATCAAGTTATTTTAAGGAGCAGCATGAGAGTACAGGATATCTCCATAAGTGCGGTACATGATGGTCGATTGCACAATGGTTTTCCTGTCCTCAACAGAAAAGCTTATTCCAATATGAAATGAAGCCCATTTTTATCCTCAGATTCTGTGCCAGTTGTTCCACATGAGTTTTAAAAGTAAGACTGCTATTTAATCAAATTCCCAGATACTTATAAGATTTAACAACTTCAATTTCAGTACCAATAATAACTTTAAAGGCAGACTGTAATCTAGACATGGCTTGAGTTGGAGAAGAGCCATGCGCGTACAAGATTGTATCATCTGGATAAAAACGAATATTATAAGTGCGGTGGAGTAATAATATTGCTCATGTTGACTGTAATGCTCAGATAGAGAGTTGAGTGGAGGCATATCATTGGATGCTCTGAGAGGCGGAGAGGTAGCTACAGAAGTAAAGGTGTAGCAGTTGAGATAAACTGCCATTGAGTCGAGTTGGTTAAGGCAAGGCAGCTATCGGGTTCTGAAAGCTCCACCGAGGAGCTTGTGGCAGAGAAACAGTTTAAAAGTACACACAGTATCTCCTTCTAGGCAGAAACCTGTGTGTAGGTAGATCTGACAGCACACAGGTTGTACTCATTGTCTTATTTCGTGGGTTGCATGGCTTGTTTATTTGATTTTTATTCTATTTAGTTTAGAAATTTGTGTGAAATCCTTATTTCAGATAAGGATTACGCTAACTAGGTAGGTCTCAGAAGAATGAACAAATAAATAAATATGTTATATGTAAGGAACAGTTCCGTGGTGCTGATGATGACAGCTGTGGGGTTATCTGGGTTACTGGTTTCCGTCCATTTGTTCGTTTGTTTGTTGTTTTCCCGCTATCTATCTCACGCAGAACATGAAACTCCTGATTTTGATTAAACTTGGAAAAATGCTGCACATTGTCACTGCCTCTCTACACTTTAAGACTCTTTCCAGGGGAGGACAGTTTCAGGTCAATACATTTGTACCTGATTGGCCCAGAGAGGGACTTTACCAACTGCAGGTGGCAACATGTTCGCCTGCCTTGTTGTTGGCTCTCATGGCGGTGGTGGCGGTGTTGCAGCTGCTGCTAGAGGAGATAGTGGATCACATTTACTTGAAATCATCCCCAGGCTGTTACCTTGCACTTATCCTCACCTTGCCAGACATACAAAAACGAGAAGAGGATTAAAGCTCAGTACCTCTGCCAGGGTGAAGGGAAGAAAACAATGCCAGGTGAAAAACACTCGGCAAATCCTCCGCTAACCTCATTATAAACTCAAAAGGAGATAACTGAGGCAGAAAGGGGAAATCCCCCAGCTCTCAGCCGTGACAGAGGGCTGATCATTCCTTATCAGCAACATGGTCCTCCAATTCTCTTGATTAAGGATTTAGCGGAGGACAAGCTGCCATCAACCAAAATAGAAAGCAGCTTCTTACTGCTTCTAGTCCGGCCCAAATGAATCACCTGGGTCCATTTCAAGGGTTAGACAATCACATGTCAGGGACATATTGGCATATTTATGAGGATGTGATATCAGTCTGTCAATGTTGTCCATCTCTGATATGATTAATATAATGCAGTTTGTTATATATTGATTACAGAATTGATCAGCACCTTAGGGCTTATCTGTGGAAAGCATAGCAGCAAGAGTTAAATCCAGTGCAACATTAAATCAATGACAATTCCACACATATAATTAGCTTTACTATTATTATAGTTAGAATTATTATTAGCTGTATGAATGAGGTGGAAAACTGGTGGAAACTATATTCAGTTTGACAAAAAACCTAACTCAATCGTTGAGTTGTGGCTTTCAAAATCTCAGCAAATGGCGTTTGTTTATAGCAAAGTGAACAGTAAAATGAAATAGAGTTGAATGAGCTAACTCTATCTATTGATGAAGTCCATGAGATGTGGTTGAAAGCTCCCATAAAGATACTAAGTGCACTTTGAGTTAGGTTTTTTTTCTACTGTTTCCAAAGTCAAAAAATAACACAAGCCTGTGGAACAATCTATACACACACGATCAACATATTATCAGCTTATAAAGGTAATGTGGCTAACATTTTAGCAAACAGTTACGTATTTACACATGCAGCAGACACAGACTGACATTAGCATTGGTCTGAGTCGTGCTTCAGAGCAAGCAAATAAGTCCAATATTCACTTTTTTTTTTTAGCTCTGGTTTCATCTCCACCAACCCTTGAGAAAAATATCTGGCTCTTTAGCTGTTTAGATGTTCCACTGTGTTCACCAGCTAGTTACTAACCGCCGTTTAGTGCTGGCCAGGAAGCATACAGTTGGCTTATCTTCCTCTGGCCTGGAAATGCAGAGGTGAGACCAAATGAAAACAGTAATGTTGTGGACTGTAAAAGCAATAAAACAATGAGCTAAAATATATGCTAAAATACTCCATAGAGCTGAGGGGACCCCCACAGTTGGGTAATAATTCAACAATATGAGTGACCTCTCACATTACGTACAGTCATTTGATCCATTGTAATAAAATATTGATTAGTGAAGCTTAAGAAAATCAAATTGTTATCAGCCTCATCTCAAAATTAAAAAAAAAAAACTATTGATGGTTGAACTGCTTTGGTTTTCTCAATGTAATCCTTATAGTTCTGTAAATAACTTTGACTGACTGTCGACAACAACAGTCGCTGCAGGACTCAATAAACCACAAAAGCAGCAACCTCAATCGTCTACTTTTATATTCTTGATTTATTTTTTTTTTGTCTTCCTCCATCTTCTGAAACAACCATCCCTTGAGTCACTCCACTTGTGGTGAGCATGGACCACATAGCTGCTGATTAACAGTTCAACCAGCAGAACGGCTTGTTGTTAGAGGATCAGTGGTCCTCTGGGGAGGATACAGTCGACAGAGGAGAGGAAACCACCACATCTACGTGTACCAACAGATCAATATTCCACAGTTAAACATACCATCAATCATTTGGACACATGGGACCCGATGCCCAGTTCTTCCACCCACCCTTGTCCATGATGATGAATAAACTATGACTCTCGGGACCATCCATCCAAACCTCAAAGTGTTTTTTTCCCCTCTTATGTAGTTTTTGCATGTCCATACATACAGAAAGGAATATGAGGAGTGTGCAATATACTGTACTGCGTGTGCCTATAGTGCAGTGTTATTGATAACCATATGATGGTGTCTTCAATAGCGTTAGAGAACAGCACCATCCTGAGGTTGTTTGCCCACAAGACATATAGATGATGCAGATCCTGCATCTTTTATTTATGTGAACTAAATATGTGCATTATTTAATGGCTCCAGGTTATTTGAGTGTCTCTTAACATGTTTCCTCCATAATTAGCATAACTTGAACATTATACAATAATACACAATAAGTCATTATTTGATCACACAAATTATATATTATTTATATTGTGTTTATTTCAGTAAGATTGAATTTTAGACATACATGTAATAATAATAATAATAATAATAATGATAATGGCAAAACTGAACAGGCTTTTACTTTAAATATCTTTTAGCACCACCCTGCACATTTCTTAGCACTTCAGTGTATCGGAAATACAAAAATAGTTTGCCTTACAACTGTGACATATGTACATTTTAAATTTTTATACATGCAAAAATTGTACAGCCCATCTACATTTCATACTTAATTATTATTTGTTAGTACAACAGTATGCTGCTCTGCATTTCAGTGCACATGCAGCACTGTACTGTATGAGCATATGACAAATAAAACCCTTAAATCTTGAATCTTCTTTTCCTTTGACCTTATTAAAAACCCAATATAAAGAGAAGTATTGTAGTGGTAACCCTCATCTTTGTCACAAACTGGGCTAGCACATTAAATGAGGGTGAGAAAATAAAGAATTTCCCTTAAAGTATTGTTATTTTATTATTTTAGTATTGTTACATGGTCCATGTATACAAAAAATATTCCTTTTGTTTGCCAAAAAGTCATTTGTAGACAAAGAAATGTATGTTACAGAGTGTTACTCATGTTTGGGTTCCTTTAGACCTCCCTGTTAGTCCTCTTATAAACAAACTCTTATGAACCCAAATAACAGAAACTTACATAGACTTGTTTTGGAAGAAAAAATACTACCAGTCACAAGATATAAATAATATGAAAATGCATTTTCTTCAGCTGTCTTTTACAGCTGCAGTCTTTGAGATTCCCAAAAGAAGTCATTTTCTCTAGTGGGGAAAGTCATCAAGTACAAAGTAGTATCAAGTGTAATAAAACAATGTTAAGTATGTATACTTGAGCTGTCCAAGAAAGCATTGTTAATGTGGAGAGAGGGGTCTGAAGATAGGAGAGGGAAGGAGGAAGGAATAACTTGTTTTGTTCTGTGGTCGTCTAGTCTGTGAATTAGATCTGTCAGTCTGGTTATATGGGCGGGTATATTAGTGGTAGGCCTGTTATTTAGTATACACTTGGACTCTTAAGTTAATCTATTTGTATTTGGAAATACAGGCACTCAAACTTCAAAAATGCAATGAATGATTGTAAATTTCATTTACAGATACTAGAACAACTTACTTGGATTTATCTATTTATTTTAATAAGCATTTATCATTAAATGAAGTTAATTGATTTCACTTTCACTATATTTCACTCATCTTCCTCTGCGGAGATGAACGGAAACAAGCAGAGGAAGAAAAGAGTAAAGGAAGGGAAATATATCAGGGTTCACCTCTCCACACCTCATTTGACAGCATTTCAACCCAAACCACTGCCACCCCTTTCCAACAACCACAGTCAGGCAATCAGGACTGTTTCCAATTAAGAACAAGATTCCAGGAGAGAAAAAAGAGGAAACAGAAGAAAGCCTAACCTTGGTAGAGAAAGAAAATGAAGCACACTGGGAACAAACATGGCCGTCAACTAGCAGGGAAGGCAGTGAGAGTTGGTGGGGGGTTGCCGGTCGTACGCTAGCTGTGCCCACAGAAATGGAGGGCTGCCAGGCAGCTGCATGTTTGTCTTGGCATCCCGGCCTAGAGCGAAATGAGAATAAGGAGCCTCCTGTGCTGCCAAGCGGAGGATTGAATATCAGTGTAAATGTCCAACAGCATCTCACCTCATCCTCTCCTGGCCCGAGAGAAGGAGAGACCAGTATCCAGAGACCAGACCTGAGGTCAGGCAGTATGTGAGAATAATTTTATCATTCGGTTTAAGCTACTTGGAGTCCCAGTCTGGTAGGATTTACCACAATGTGGCAGCCAGATCAGTTGTGACCCAGAAAAGATTCCTAAATTGAAGTAGTGTCAACTTTTTATAACTTCTGTATTTTTCCATGTGGCAAAATCTGGTAAATGGAAGCAATTTAAAGAAATAATCTGTGGCATTTCCTTAAAAAAGCCATATTTGTTGTCCAAGAGCATGTAAATGTATGAAAATACATACTTTGAAACCAATATCTTGCCCTTTTCTTCTTCAGATCCTAAAAGGGAACATTTTAATCACATTGCATCACTTTCCTTTTAGATTCATATTCATATCACGGTGATAACCTTTCATGTGAAGAGCTCTGACACAGAAACCCCTTTATTGTGATATTCTTAAAAACATCCTTAGAGCTTATTTCACAGCAAGACCAGGGATGCAGATGAAAGCTTCCATAAAGCTCCAATGTAGACCATGAGCTAATTTTCTTCTTCTTGTACACTTTTATTGACCAACAAAAAAGCATATCTAGTCCCTTTTCCCAAGTCCCTATCACTAATCAACTGCATACTTCATGCTGTGCTTTGCTGTGACTGTCATGTGGCACTAGAGGGAGCTCCATGCCAGACCCTCAGACCAGACTGTACAGGCCTCCTTGAATGAAATCCCTCCAGAGTAGTTACTGGTGGACACGACAAAACACTAACTTATTACCGATGAATGTCTTCAGTAACTGTCATGGTGTCATTATAATGTGACTCGCTTGGGAGTTATTATGAATGGACGTGCTCCTAATGGCCTAGGAGGACACCTAGAGGTGCAACATATTGACATGCATAAAACATCATAGGCGGATACGTATTTGCATAATTTTCAGCTGTTTGTTAACAGCTGTGGAAGAGATACTTCACATTATGGATTTTATGTATGAATGACAGTAAGTATGTCTGATAAATGCTTTGTCATGCAGAGCTGCTAAAGCCAAGAAAAATTTCCCTGAGGGAAATTAAGTGTATCTTCTCTTATTCTACCTTATCTTAATTAATTTGATCTTGTCTCCTCTTAAAGCAGCACTCATCAGTTTTTTTTTTGTTTACGTTTTGCCACCTAGGGGCAGAGCTCCACAACAAGCTGAGCTCCACAAACACATTTCTAATAGTGTAACATGTTAGCAAACAGTTGCCTTTTTACACACCAAGCACACACAGAGCAACATTAGCATTCATTCACCATTTTTGTTTCAAGCAACCTGATGAAGCAACCATTATTCACTTACTTTTAGCATTGTTTTTGGTCTCCATTTAATACTGAGGGAAATATTTGACTCTAGCTGCTAAATGCCCAACTATGTTTACCAGCTAGTTGCTAACTTTGTCTGTTTGTCATTTGTTTAGTGCTGGTATCATTCAGTGGGTTTATCAGAACATTTTTGCTGAAAACAGCTGCTGGGCACTGGAAAGGGAATTGATGAGAGCAACAACACTGAATCAAACTATAAATTCTCACACAAACAAAACCAATGAGCTGAAAAACTGTAAAAAGCAGCACGGTTAGACTATTATCTGAAGGACCCCTTTCCTACAAATTACACATTACACATTTGAGCCATTGCATATATAAAAAAATATTGATAAGTGCAGTTTCAAAGAAGACTTTAGCTAGTTATGGTCCCATAATGGTTGAAAAATTTGGTGTATATAAATATTGATTACTGTGGCTTTAAGTACAAATACAACAATTTAAAAATCCTTGTGCTAAAATTTTTACTGGAGACAAAATAGATCAAGAGTACACATACTTATTATGTCAAAGTTATTTGATCATAATATAATACATTAAAATGCTGGTGTGTAAGCTGCATTAACTGTTTGTTGAGATGGAGCTAATTTAAATATTCATAATAATGCCTCACATAGCGCCATTCAAAAGTATGGACACACCTTCCCGTTCACTTGGAAGGTGTTTCCATACTTTTACTGGCACTGTACATTGGGTGAAAGTTTTATTCTAAAAAGTACCTATGACTGTCTGATAAAATAACATAAAAAAACAACTTGTTTACTTCTCATATCAAGTCACTGTGACATATTTTCACACTAACAGCTACAGTGTTGTGTGTGATAAAGCATTATAATTAGTGATACAGCGGAAAACGAAAAGACGTGTTAGCCGCGGCCTGTCAGCAATCATCACAAGGCAATCGGTTCTCTCTGTAGAAAAACACTGATTTATAACTTTTCCACATTAAAACACCCTGCATTCATATTACCCACATTTCTTCTTACTGTGATGTGTGCTGTGCCTTTCCATAATTAAGATTTATGTCAGCCTTTAAGGTAGGAACAGTGAGTTTACGCGGGGTTTCCCTCTCCTCTTGTACGTCAGTGATGGAAAATGTTCCCTTTGGTGGGATGACATTTGAAAAGGAAAGGGGAAAAAAAAAAAGATTTGAAAAAGAGATATATGGAGGGTGTGACGCCTACAGGGATATTCATGGAGGTGAGCCATATTTTAGCCATATTGTATTCTCCTCTCATAATCTGCTTTGTTCTGCCACAAGCTGCTGCTGGCACAGAATCCATCCAGGGATACATCTCTATCAAACCACTTGTGTCCAGATCCATCTCCTTCTGTTTTCTTTCTCTCTAATGGGGTTGGACTGATATCAGCACGTCGATACTGACCTTTTGGTAAATGCCAGACATCAGCCAGTTAGTGTCATCAACTATCCATTTGATGGATGTTTCCTTTAAAGGTTTTTAAAATGCAATTTCTGAGGTTTTTACACAACGTGACGTCTGTATTTTCGTATGTTAACATCTACTATCAACAGCTTTAGTATGGAAACCGGCTTTCCAAACTCTGTCTTGGTGGAAGCCTCGTCAGTAATGCTTTTGCCGACACTGTTGATCTGACCTGATACTGTTGCCCTAACAGGAACACCATGTCATTCACTATGAGCCCTGTAGGCTTGGACAAATAGCAGTTCAATCTCCCATTCAGGGCCAGTGAAACACGAGACGGCCTTTTCTCCAGACTCATTCTTCAGATTATCCTGCAGTCTATTTCTACTGTAACCGAGCTAATAATGGCCATCGCAGCACAAGGTATGCATTATGTTACCAGGCAGGGAACCAGCTTTAGTTTTTAACAGTTGTTCTTTCTTTCTTTTGTTAGGAGTGGATGGGATGTTGAATGCCTTTAAAACATTCTGTTTTGTATATTTTGATCAAAAAAGAACACAAACCATTGCAGATACATGTCAATCAATTATTTATAATTATTTCCTGTAAGGTTTCCCAATCTTACAATAGGTGTGTGAAGTCTTACAAGATGCTGGGGAGGAATGGGGTTAATATATTTTCAGTTCCATCATTAGACCTACACTTGTATCCCTGCTCTTGGCAAGCCTCATAAAAGTATGTAATATGAATGAACTCTAAAATGCTGCTTTCATACAAATTAGGTGTTCACAGCATAATGCGATTCAATATGAACCGAACACCTTTCTCTCTTGTTTGTTACATGAAATGTTGCTCAAGTTTTCTTGGATGGAACTACTTTAGTTGGATTTTAGATTAGGTTCAGGCTGTGGTTTATTTTTTTGACAGCTACAATTTATTTAAAATTAGTGTAAGCTTCTGGTCATGGTTAAATAACAAAAAAAAATCCACCAAAATTGTAAACCTCACTCACAGAAGAAAACATCCTGGCATGAGGTTGGAATTAAAAGCAGATCATCATAGTTTAAAGTGAAGGCATTCATCCATCTAACCTCCTCAATTTTGCTTTCTTTTCAGTGCCAGACTGCTTCTTGATTGTCATCTCTTTCATTTGGTCATTTGGTGCTAAGGAAATGTGCTTTTTTGATGCATGGAGTACAGTCTGAATTCTTCAAAGATTTGCGGATTCACAAGGTGCTGGAAAAGCTTCATGGGAGTTTTAGTCTGTGATGACTCCACAGTGTCAGTATCAGTTCCTCTTGGTTTTCAGCAGCATGTTGTAAACATCCTATTCTTCCTCAAATCTGCAGACTTTTAGGTTGTGATGCTACAAAATTAGAAATCTTGTTTCAACTGGTTTTCGCTGGTTTTGACTCCGATTATTGCCATGTTTGCAGAACTACCTTGAGAATGAACAAACAGTGCTCACACGATATTGTTTTGTGATGTATACCAAGAAAATATTACCTCAGCTCAACAAATTATGTTATCTATGGCACATTCAGACCCTGTCATCAATCAATTGTGACAGAAATTCATCTTTGACATGTGATAGTCAAGCAGGTAGGGGCTTACAAATTTTAGCTATTCCTTTACTTCTCAAACAGTGTGTTTACCTGCACGTAAGGACTTGGGTTAGCGTTGGTTTTCTGCAATAACCAGATTTTTTAAACATCACATAAAGTGCAAACCCATTTTCTGGTTTTGAGGTAATTGGGGTAGAAAGATAGAGAAACTTGTTTTCCTCAATTTAATATCAAATTTACTTTTTACACGTGAACATGTGCAAAAAGTGTTTCCATGGATGACGGCATGTTTTGCTACTTTCTAACTGATTTTACAAGATCATATTTTGGACATGGGATATCATATTTCCAATGTTTCAAGTTAAGTTGTGATAACATTGTTGTTAGATCAGTGGCATCATTGACAACCTCCTCCCCCAACCTCCTTTCTCCTTGAAAATGTTCAACTCTTTTTTTGATGTCAAGAATCTTCTCATTTACTTTTAGTTTCATAAAGTTGTGCAGATAGTTGTGATTTTATTTGCGCAGGTTTTTATTGGGACTATTTCTATGGTAGAAAGTACAGTAGTTCCAGTGTGACTTGTTTACTGTGAGGTTTTTGGATTATTCAGGGTAAGAGAGACACTGATTCTAGAAGGAGATGTTGTTGTTGATTTAATGTAATTTTAATGTAATATCTCAAAACCTGAGCAACTAAGTGCATTTTCATACCAGAAAAAAAATCCAAGCAAACCAAAATGCACCACTAAAAGCCATGTGAGAATCTTCACTTTGCTTATTGTTCAGACGTGTCTTGTGCAAGAACTGAAGAAGGTCCTGAAGAAGGTCCTATTTATCCAGATATCAAGAATGCCAGCAGTTTGTTGCACTGGTCCAGGTCGGACCTCGGTTCATTCTCCGGCTAGGCATTATTGTTTCCCAGAACGTAGAGCTACTAAATCTGAGTTCCAGGAAACCGACTTCTAGCACTGTCCAATGACCTTTCTCATTAAGAAAGTGTCATCACATCTACAACCATTACTCTGCTGCAGGAAGGAGTGGGAAGAAGCAACCGTGGAGGAAAATGAAATATTTACTAAGGGTGAAAGTATAAATGTCAAAGTATAAATGTTTTCAACTATTTCTTGAATCACAGTACAACTGAAATGAAAATATGAAGCATCAGGAGGTTTGAATATGGAAACTTGCAGCTTGGCCATTCGTAGCTGAAAAGGACTGTCAACGGGTCACAGCAGACATTACAGGAATGAAAGCCTAAACCACAAAAGTGGTGATAATGGGGCATTGAAGTCTCTCAAGCTTAGAGTTAGAACACCAAGCTGTGTTTTGTGATTACTTTATATAAAGCACACACATAGAGTCGCAGGACTCTTCTAACACTGACAGACAGACGTTCGGAGCTCTGTCTATGCTTATGACAGCTGGAATGATGAGAAGTTGTGGATTTAAAAACAGGATGATTGGTGAGAAAAGGTTGAGAAACCCCGGACTACGCTGTGACTGTTAGACCACACTGTATATTGAGAAGTAAGTGTAGAAAAACATGAGTTGATGAGGCATGTCTTCCACTTCAGTAGATGTGTGTGCCAGTGTGTCTGTGTGTGAGCACCCACACACATTAAACAGAGGCCCACAGGGAATCTTTATATTTTGTAAGTGCACTATATAAACAGATAGAGATGGAAAATCCTCCCACTGAAATATCATTCTGACATAAAATTTATGAGTGTTTTCTTAGCAGCTTCTGATTTCAAGTTTATTTAATCAGAGTTAACACAAAGATCCAAATCGTCAGACATGTTGTGAACAAACCACTGTCAAAAGCCGTGCCCAGACTTGATAGCCTCATCACAGGGTGCCAACCAGCCTCGGGTTCTTTTTCATGAGCTTTGACTTGGCAGTCACTAGCAGTGTTTAACTGTGGCAGTGAACAAACAATGAAAAAAAAAGAAGAGAAGAATACATGATGTTGTGTGCTTTACTTGAAATGATGACACCCTGCCTCAGCGAAATAGTGTTTAAACAATAATATTGATGAAAGAATGTCATTTTAGTTTGACAAGAAATACTTAGCTCCACTTTTCTCCAATTTCCTAAAAACATTTTGTAAAATTCCAGTAAGAGGAGTTCGTGCTAAGAATTTCTTGTCAAACTGCTATATCCAAGCTCAATAATGATCCTTCAAGCCCACTGTCATTTTGAATTCATGATCGTTCTGAGACTTTTTACGTGATGACTACTCATGTCAGAATCAGTCAAATGGCTAAACTGGCTGAAGCGTAATTTTTTAAAAAGGACATATTCTGCTTTTTGTGATCTTCTGTTGTTTATATACTGTTATGATGTCAGATATCTATCTTTAACATGGTCAAAGCTCCAAAACTTTAGGTGAACTTATGTAGAAATGCTCCCTGCAAGTCAAAAATCAGGGCTTCAACCTGCCATGAACGCTTTGTTTACGACTTTATTTTCTACCTTGCCAACATGCTGAAATCAGCTCGTTGTGCATGCCCTTAACTGCCATCCCTTCCATAGCTGACGTTGTTGCTTAGGTTTTTCCATGTGTTGTTCATTCTCATATTTCAGATTGGATTTCTACTCAAACATATACAGATGTATTTTTAGGAGTTGACATTTTGAGTAAGGAATGAGAGAAAGTAGTGAAATGCTACCTCCTCACCTTCAGGCGAGGACTACTGTTTTACAGAAGTCTTCTGCCTTTTGGGCTTGCAGCACCCTATAGTCCACACCCTAAATCTGGTGCAATGTATTGTATCTATTTTAATGCTTTTCTTATGTGTACAGCACCCTGAGTTACAGCTGTTGAAAACACTGAAAAGTGCTATACAAACAAATATACTCAAACTTACATAAAAACATGCAACATTAATTTTAAAATGCTAGGATGTTCATGTGTGATTGTAACCAGGCCACATACAAAGTAATAGCCTTAGCATTTCGTACACAGTCCAGTCACATACTAGATTTTGACATAGTAATTTCAACAGTATGTAGTAAAATACCAGATCTCATCTGGACACAAAGAGATCTTTCCTTTTTTGGCAAATTATATACAACATAATTCTCAGTAACATGTTCAGTTTTCATTATCGTAAATATACGTATGTGTATGTTATGAATGAAATATGGAGCCTTTGAACTGTATATTATGCAAAGCTATTCCAGTAGAGCCCCAGATTAAAAATCTAGACCTGCAAATGTGCATCATATGTCCCCTTTAATGAGAGCCAAAGTGAAACCATAACTTTGGCTTCCACAAATAAGACAAAATTACATTGACATTTGTAGTAATGAAGTTACTAAAAGTCTGCACCATTTACCATAAGCCAATCATCATGAGTTAAACATACGTAGGGGCCAGAATTAGCTAACAACAGGACAAAGGACCGAATGCATTTTTTTTCACACAGCAGGCATTACAGTCAAACAATTGGAAGAAAAACACACACAGAGACACACACACACAAATCATCATTTTGTCCAAATTCAATTTGAATGTGTTATTTTGAACAAATGCTCACAAACACACACATACACACACACACATGCTCTTGTTTATGTTCATGTTCAATTTGCATCTATTTTGACCAAATTACAGTTTGGTTTTATGAAAAATAAAGGACTTTTTTTTTTTTAACCTTTTTCCTAACATAAATCTATATGGGTCAGTTTTGACCCATAACACCACAGATGTCATGGGTCAAACTAATATAAAGTTTAAAAAACCTACAAGCAATTAATTCTATAAAGTGTGTTCTAATATTAGTCTATCATAGTTAGATGATATAATTACCCCTTGCCTTCATTACAGGACATATAATGAGTGAATTTAAACCTTTGTACCAGCCTCACCCCACTCAGATTTGTTTTTTGGAAATATTAGTCACATGCTTATATTTAATGGTAAAATATTTTAATTCTATTTTATAATAGTTGCATAAGAAAAGAATCTTTTTACACTTAACTTTAGATTGTGTCTTTTCCAGTTCCCTTATATATAAATACTTTTTGTTGTGATTCATGTCTCTGTCCCCTTAGAAACAACTTTGTGCCTTGTCAAATTATGAACACAAGATTATTGGTAACTGGTAATACGCATTTCGTGGTTTTACATATCTCTTGGGGTCCAATTCCGCAGGTGGTGTAGTTGGTCTCCTATCATACCTAGTCCTCCCAACCCCCACATATGTATATATACAGATGGGTGACAACTTAAAGGAAAAACTGGTACAGGCCTGAATGCTTGACCCCTACAGTGAGGGGGTCTGGTGGGTCTGTTATGCTGTGGGGGGCAACCTGGCGTGGTTTGGGTCCACTTGTCCCCTTAGAGAGAAGGGTCACTGCAAATCAATACAAAGTTGTTCTGAGTGATCACTTTTATCCTATGATGAAACATTTCTATCCTGATGGGAGTGGTCTCTTCCAGGATGACAATGCCCCAGTTCACAAGGCACGTGGCGTCACTGGCCTGTACTAGTTTTTCCTTTAATTTGTTACCCGTCTATATATGAATATAGATATACCACTCAAATGAAAGTTTCTTTTCAATTTCTTTTTACCAGATAATTGTTTAACTTAAAATTGAATTCTAATATCAAGTGCTGTAGTATTCATATTAGAATATAGATAGTAAACCTCAGGAAATTCGTTTCACTTCAGAAAGACCAAATTTGGAAACCCTGGATGAGCCACTGAATTGATTTACCAGTGCTAGTAGAATACAGCTAGCATTCTAGCTGTGATGTGAGGACTCATTTGAATTCAAATAATGAATAACATTTTATTTTACTTACTTTACTTGTTCTGAAAGTGATGTACACTGTTTTGGGCTTTAACTGTCCATATATAGCCAGCTAAAACAACCAATTATATCATGCCTATTAAGTGACCATTTTCATTTCCTGTCACATGCAGTATACACTCCTTTAGGCTATGTTATGTTTATGGTTGTAGTTGTTCTCCTCCTTGTTCCACGTGGTTTTGTAAGATGAAGTTGGTTTTTGGACGAGGAGAAACATGTCACATTATACCTTTGATACAGCTTTTTATGGAAGCCTGAAAGATAAAGATAAAGATAAATATAGAAATAGTCATGGTAAGTCAAAATTTGTGAGATATAGTTATGATTTTAACTCTAAGTGGAAATCAAGAGATACTGAGTCAAAAATGTTGACTTGCTAAGTCAGGTAACCTTGACTTACTTGCCCATGGATTTCAAGCTTGCTTTGTTTAACTCGCTATTGGCTAGCACTGCTTTTGTTCATTAAATGTCGCAATTAAAAACATTAAAGGTTCTATATGTAGAATTGTGAAGCAATTTACATGTATTAATTGTTTTTCTTTATTGCCAATAAGTGAATGGGTAATATTGTAACATAAAAAAATTAGACCTTCCCTGACTTTCACATTTGTCTGTAACAACCTATGGAATGATTTCTATGTGAAGGACCTGGTGCAAAACACAACGTTAGAGGCCTTTTTTTGAGCATGCGCATGACATTGCAAGCGCGAGCACCAGGATGTTGACTACAGCTAATTTAATCTACATAGGGAGTGGGTCCTCTTCCATTGAGCCTACCATGTTGCACTGCCATGTTTCTGGTGCATGGTTAAACACATAAGACACATATAATACCTGAAAAATGACACATAGTTATCAAACATGGTCCATTATTTCACCTGTGAGTGACTCTTGCATTTAGTTTGACCTTCTACCTGTGGAAAGGAGGAGGAGCTCCTAAATATGTGTATACTTTCCAAAGAACACCTTTACCTTCATCATTTTCCAAAAGAAACTGTGCCAGGAAAACAAAATTTGCAATGTGCGTTTGTTTCAGTGGGAAAACCCCCATAAATCTTTTTGCATTAATATATCATAATAACATAATAAGTAGGCGGCTATGGTTCAAAGCCGCCCCATGGAGTGAGTAACAAAGTCGACCTGGAGAGTAATTACTACTGTGTTGGAGTTACAAAGGACATGATAGAACTAACCGGGGAGAAAGATAGTGCAAGGGTCAGTGAAAGGTTCTATTACAAATGAGTAACTAACCTTCAATAACTGCGGGTGGATCAACCAATTTCCCAGTAGGCTTTATAAAAAGTAAAAGTCAGAGCTGTCTCTCTAACACAGACAGAGTAAAGTGTGGGATCATGGTTTGATAATTGCGCTGAATTGCAATTTGGATGCAGTTCTTTCATGCAGACATTTTGTTTGTGTTGACCGATTTCCCTGTATCCTTGCTGCCAATATCATTCTCAGTTGATACAAGGCTGTGGCAGCGGTTTCTACGTGCAGCTAAAGTCTTTTGATCAATGAAATATGTAGATTTAGATAGATAGATACTTTATTAATCTCCAAAGGGAAATTCAAATTGTCCATAGCTCATCCAATTATAACAAAAGGTGCAATATACGACATTCTGCCCCACTATATCAGCAAACAACTATTTGCTATGTAAATATATGGTGGAGTTATGGCATCATGAGCAGAGAATGAAGTCACACTCCCTCTGTGTGTATTGTTATCTGAGCTTCTCTGTTCATTGATTTGGAAGCCTGTTGAGCAACACATGCATGTTAGTGCAAGTGAGTCCCTCCTTGTCTTCCCTATGTCCATCTTCAACATGGCAGCCGCGTCACAAAGATTCTTATATTACATATTACAGCTAAACAGTAAGACTAAAATATATTTCTGAAAACATTTGAGGCAAGCAATAGGCAGTAACAGAATCTTGATCCATATTTGATCAGCACCGCCTAGTTTTGTGAGTTTTGTCATACTTGCACATGGACATAAACAACTTGTACATCTACATCAATCTCACCCACACTTGTCAACATCTTTTTGATGCTACTTTTTGTGATTGTAGCTAGCCTTGTAGGAAGATGATGAGTTCATCACTGCCCTGTTTATTTCTGTGGTTATTTGTCTGTTGGCAGCAATTGCTGTTCATGCTAACTACGAAAAAACAACATTGGAAATAACTAAGTGAAAACGAGTGTTTGGTAAGCTGTCAGTAGCTGTCAAAAAGGAACTACAACAATGTTTTGCAAATTTAAAGTTAAAAAAAGACACAAGAAAAAAAAACTTTAAAAATTGAAACATTGTAGACAGTGAGATGATTCCACCAAAAGATGAGAAAATCTAAAAATATGGCAGAAACTAACTAATCTAAAAATAAATGAACAAACATACACACAAATAAATAAATAAATAAAAGCTTCTCCATTTGAAATTGACAGCAGTCTTGCAAATTTTTACTTTAATTGATATCCATCATTTCCTGGTGGCACCAGTGTAGTCATGATTAACTCCTTGACAGTTTTCCCCATTTTCCCCCTTAATTTTACGTATCTGTTTTAAAATTCTATGTGTACAATATGTGTTTTCTTATATTTCATGTAGAAGTGCTTTGTTGTTAAAAGTTACTTTATAAATAAGCCTGGCTTTCCTTGCCTCCACCGTGCAGTGAAATACTGGTGAAAGTGAGTTAGGTTGGGTTTACCCTCCCCTACATCCTGGTCATAACTTTGCTAAGTAACAGCTGCTTATGGTTTATTGGGGAACAATTTATGAAATTCACTTAAAATTGTTGGCTTTGGACGCAGGAGAGGCATTATTGAGCAACAACTGAACTTTTAACAGTCTGTCATAATGGATTTGGTTGATTCAGAGCCATGAAGCTCTCTCCTCATGCATCAACTAAAGTGCTGTACGGCTGACGTAGATGAAGGATTTTTTTTTGTAAATGTGCCTTATGTGTGTTACAGAAAAGGAAACTCTCCCAACTCAGTTTTCCCCCTTTTTATTTGTGGAATAGTTTGCCAATCTTTATAGTAAGAAGTAGCAAACTGATTGACATTATGTGAATTTATGGTTTTGTGAGGAAAGATTACATAAATGAATGCTGTGTGGGAATGTAGACTGGATGTCTTTTGTTTTTGATGATCACCAGCTGCAAAAGTAAAATAACAGTTAAAATATAACTTTTTTTCTGATCTGATGTCTGTTAAAAGCATATAGCATTAGTTAATTCTCACCAGAAATCAATCAACCAAAACATTTTAAGATCAGGTCCCCAAAGTTGACCCAGCTGCTTCCATTGGAGCACAACTTGAAATTGCCCTCTGTGGTTATTTCTGACAGGTCTTCATGGTTTTTAATGACCAATCATAAATCCTCATTTTTTTCACCAAATGTTTTTACAACTTGTGGCTGGTACTAGTGATTGATAGTCCGCAAAGTGCTCCCAAAACAGCACGGCCATGTTGACACTGGCACCGCACAACTTCTTCCAGAGGCTCGTATTTGCTCACATCCTCGCCCAAGTCTACAGGCAGAGAGGACAAGACTCAGTGAGAGGTTTCTAAAGAGGAAAAGATTTAACTGCTTGCTGAAAGCTATGAATTAAAATCAGAGTGAATCAAAAATCTACCACTGTTGGATAAAGCCCTGGGCTTTTTCCTCTTCATGAGGGCTAAACCCCCAATGCAACAAGATCCTGATTTGATTATAATTTTAAGCAATCATTCTGTGGAAACATACCCACCAATCAATCTATGTTTATCACAAATATTTCCTCACCTTCCTCGGTGAAGACTAAGAATCATGCATTGCACGAGTCATTTCAGGGATCTGATCCAGGAATACAGGAATATAGTTACTGGAACAGCAAACCTACAATGACATCATCCTCTTAAAACTAATGGCTATTATTCAAAAACATATGGCTGCCGGCCACATGTGTAGTCCTTCCCACATCTGCCCCCCCTCCTCCACCCCTGCTCCCTTGTGGACTTGTGTGAAAAAGAAAACAATTGTTTCTCTGTTTTATTCTCCTTTCAGGTTATCCCCTTTACCCCCTGGATTTCCATGGCTGTTGCAGTCATAATCACACACTGTGAACGCCACTTGCGAGAGGCAAACAGCCTGAGGTTCTTCAGCAGTTAACAGCCAGAAGACTGATATGACTAATCTGCCAATTTGACTGTGATCCCAGAATTCCAGAGGAACCCGGTCTCCAACGCAGTGTATCGACTCATCCCTCTTCCTGGATCCAGCAGACAAGTCAGAGACATTAATGGTTTGCTCTGTAGCTCTGGGTCAGTGAAAGAGCCAAAAATGCTTCTGTTTTTAAATGACTGTGAATTTATGCAGTCACACACTCTGGTAAAGCTGTTGTCATGCCAGTGTTGTATATCAGAATTTCAAAATCCAGTCTAAACTGTGTTAAAGAGGATGTATTTTTCATTTGTAACTACAGGAAATCATTTTAATGTTACATTCTAAATGCGATTTGTATGCATGTTCCCGCTTTATGACAGGGCATATTATGGCTGACTGAGCTGCCTACACAAAATCCTTCAAAATGACCCTTTTAAGTTTCTGGCTACTGATGGTGCACCATAAAACAGAGAATACACCATTAATAGCATTAAATACAAAGGATGGTTTTATAGCAGTTGGGGGGAATGGCACCAGCTTTAAAGGCACATACATGGATTAAGAACAGAGAAGTGCCTCACTTTTGAAAACCTCAAAGCTGAGCCATGGATCAGAGATCCATAAAACAAAACATTTGCAGAAAAAAAGTGGCGAAAAAAAAAAGAAGACATGTTACGATGCCCTATTTGCTGCCAAATATTTGCACTGTAAGTCTTAATAACACTTTATTGTTTCCTCCTGTTAATGTGAGGATGTGGATTTGCATCTTAAATAGACAGTGTTGTCCACAAGTTCCCCAGATGTGTCTTTGAAACGCAAAAGGGGGAAAGACTAGTTAGTCACACACAACATTTGTTGTGATCTTAGATGTAAGATGAGTCATGTTTCAACACCTTTAACACAACACAATCTAAATTTATCATCCTTAAAGGATAAGACCTTACAAATCCTTGCTGTCAACAAATCACACGAAAAGACCAAAACCTTTTCTCAATACTTCCCATCTTACCTACCCTGTCTGTGGCACTCTGCCCCAAGACCATTAGTTCTCACTGAAGATGCAAATCTTTAATAGAAGGTCACAAATATAGTTTTATTTTTAAAAGGGGCTCAATAGTTTACTAAAAACAGCTGGGCACTGTAGTTTTTAGTTACTCAAACAGGAGGAAATACTGCATTTGTTGGGGACTATTTTCAGCGGTAGATTAACACACATTTGGGCCTCTGGTGAGTATTTCTGGCAGCAGGATGGTGTGTGTGTGTGGGATAGAGTCAAAATAAACTGCAGTATGTGTGTTCATGGTAATGAAGGAACATGTCACCCAGTGCAACAGTGTGGCTCACTGACATGATTTTAATAGTTTTTGAACAATGGAGCTCTGTGGCACAGAGGAATAAGATTTATCAGGCTTTGTATACAGACACAATACATGTTAATAGGATCTATTCATTATTGGTTTTAGTCTTTTCACATGTTTTGTTGATAATAAGAAAAATAGTCAATATCTTCCTCGTTATTCTCTAACATTTTGAGCCCTGGTTGATCTGGTGACAAATTGGTTAGTGTGTAATGCAAGTACATTATATTAATACAAGTCCTGAATTCCATTCGAAATGGCATGAGTATCGACCACTCAGGATAGAAAATATGTCTTGGGTAGCTACTCTGTCAGAAAGACAACCAAAGAAGATTTATGTATCTGTTTACAGCTTACACAAAGAAAACAATGGCTGAGTCACTGTGTCACATTATTTTAATGAAAGAGACTGACAAGGATAGTCAGTAATGCTGTCTACTATGATTGAATGTTTTCTTCTGCAGTACATGAAATGCACTCATGTACCAGCTTTTTCCCCCTCGTCCAGTAGCTGCAGGCATCACTTTGTGAATCCCCTGTGTGCCTGTAATTTAAATCATGTGTAAGAAAGGCAGACTCCATGAGTGACAATGAAAATGACTACAAAGACAGACAATTATGAATACATAAATACATTCAATGGTTATTGCTGGAAAATGCTATGCTGCCATGCTGTCATTTCGGCAGTGAAACAAACACTAAGTAGGACCAGTTTTTCTTGCTGTATGACAAATGTTAAGTCCAACATTCACTCTCCTTTAGCTGTTGCTCTTTAGCTGCTAATTGCTCCACTGTGTTCACTAGTCATTAACTTTGTCTGTCTATAGTTTGATGCTGGACAGGTAGCGTACAGTGGGTTTATCAGAGCTTTTTTGTGGGAAAAGACAACGAAGAGCAGTGAGAGTGAACTAAAACAGTAAAATTGTGGGCCATAACAACCAAAACCATTAGTTAAAAGATGCTAAAATGTTCTGTAGGCTATAGCTGAGGAGAACTGAAGGGTTAGGGTTAGTTAGCTGATAAATATCTGTAGGTTCATCACTACAAATGACCCCTTTCACATCACACATAATAAAAATATTGATTAGATTAGCTTTAAGGACTGCAACTTTAATACTAAAACCCAACAACAAATGCTAATTTCATGTTGTTCATTTTGAGTCAGGTCTGTAACAGAGATATTGATCTAAAAGCGTGTTTACTGCATGAAGCTATTGTTATTATGGATGCAAAGGAAATTTTTGACCGGTCAGGTATGTTGGTCTATGGGTTAATTTTCATACTAGGGTTGGGTACTGGACCTTTTACTTCATGTTATTCATGTTAGGTCAATTGGTGCCAAATTTCGGTAGCTTGCAGGCTGAGAGTGAGCACATAACCAAAGCGTCTCATACGGAGACTTCAACACTGACAGAAGCACCAACCATGTCATGTCATGCTGTGTGTAGCCCATAGGCAATACTGTATGAAAATACAGTGTAGCTGCAGCGTTGCCAGTTTAACAACATCATGCTGGGCAAATGACAGGTGTGTTTATGGTGTTTGTGTGCTCTGAAAGACTTCATGGTGAGGATATAAAGTCACACAGCTGACAGACTGCTAACCTAGCATGCTAAGTCTATGGTCTACTTGTAATAACAATGTAGGTGTGACTTTGTTATTAGACCATCACAGAGTTGGTGTGCTGAATGATTGAGACTGATATGCTGCCAATCAGTGTAGTAGAGGGCACGAAAGACTGAAAAAGCTAGTTTGGTACCTCAAGCCAGAGTATGTCATGCCATCAAGAGCTATACTGTGACTACATGCATTGAAAACCCTTTGAGGAGAAGAAGGATGAGCTAAAGGTCAAGCTAACCAGGGCAGACAAGCTAACTCTGACCACTGACTGCTGGACAGCTCTCACAAACAAAAGCTACATCACAACTTCTCTTAACTTCTCAATGGGTGTCAATCTGTCAAAAGCAAGATTACCTGAAACTGAAATCCCTGACATTTATTTTATTCTACAGGTTTCTAATCCTTTGCACATCATTTTGCTTTGATCACTTAGGGGACCAGTGTGTAGGATTTAATGGCATCTAGTAGTGAGGTTGCAGATTGCAATCAACTGAATACCCCTCACCTGCTCCTCCCCTTCCATGCATGTAGGAAAACCCATAGAGGTCTCGGAACTCACGAAAAATGCGAAGGGTTGTCCATTCTGGGATACTGTAGAAATATGGTGATACAACATAGTGGGCTCTGTGGAAGAGGACCCACTCCCTATATAGTTATAAAGGGCTGTAAAGGGTGGCTGTGGCTCAGGAGGTAGAGCGGGTCGTCCACTAATCCGAAGACTCCCAGATCTTCCAGTCCGCATGTCAATGTGTCCTTAGGCAAGATACTGAACCCCAAATTGCTCCTGACAGCTGTGCCATCAGTGTGTGAATGTGTATGAATGGTTAGATTTCCTCTGATGGGCAGGTTGGGACTTTGCATGGTAGCCCATGTACCCATCCAGTGTATAAATGTGTGTGAATGGGTGAATGTGATTCGTAGTGTAAAAGTGCTTTGAGTGGTCAGAAGACTAAAAAGGTGCTATACAAGTACAGTCCATTTACCATTTCATTCTAAGGTAATGAAAACATGATTCTTATTTTCATGGGATTATACACGAAACAAAACATACTTATGAATATTATATTCCATTCCTGCCAAGTCAGTTCCTATAGATGCCACAAAATCTTACACATTGGTCCTTAAATATTGGCAGCTACTACTGTTTTATATTATTTACCAGCTGTTGAGCAGACAATATGCACTAAAGGAAGTGTAGGTTTCCATCAGGCCAAAGGTATTTGCTTAAACACAAGCACATTTACCCAGGTTCTGGTGCACATACAACTGAGATCTCTCCATCCAATCAGACTTTCCAGTTGTCAACCTAAAAGTGAGTTATCACACAGACTGAAATCAAGTGTGTGGTATTAATATTGGAGGGATAAATGAATACTTTCCTTTCCTCTGACATGGAACCAATCAAAATAGTACTTCATCAGTTTTGTCAATTTGAGGTTTTCAGTGAGACGTCGGATCCAAAAGGATGTTTTTTGCAGATCATCTCTTAATAGGACAAAGCTGGATCTTGGCCCTGGGTTTTCTGGGGCTCTTTTGAAGGCAGCTGAAGTAATGATTAGAAAGCAAAGTCCACATCTGAGATATATTTTCCAATACCAAAGCCATTACTGGAACCAGATGGACGAGACGTTGGTCCGTTTGATACTTCCTGGTTTTTAACAAGCCTTTTTATTGACAGAATGGTTTCATGTTTTGTTGTTTACGCATGTTGTACCGACATGATGGATTTCAGCACATAAAAGTATTTACATTAAAGTATTCATCATCAAGTTACTCAGATCTATGTTTCTTGTGCCGGGAAAATATAGGCTGGCTAACAGGACTGTTCCACTTTCATCTTTTAGATTTTGTACACGTTTGCATGTAAGTGTTCACGAATCAAGTGAGATGGAATAGGAAAGTCATGTCTGTTCAGCATGCAAACCATATTAATCAGCAAAGACTTTATGAAAACAAATCTTTAATCAAATTTGACATTTGATTAGACAGTCCTGCCCTTTGGTTAAGAAAGCATTAAAGTTCACTATCAGCATGAGCTGTTAATGATGTATATTTTAGGATTAGCATTTACACACCACATACCGAGGCACCAACAGCCTGTGAAACCACAACGAACCTGAATCAGAAGACATCCAGACAAGAATTTAGCATCCTCAGAGAGATTGGTGGGGGAATAAAAACATGCGTGCGTGAGAGATCCTTTAGTCTGGAGATAGGTCTGGCAACGTAACGCTATATCTTTCCAAAAAAGCGTGAAAATGTTAGTTTGGCACAGCTGAGAAAAAGTGCACTCTGTTTGACATTGCTGTCAAAGCAGAAGCTGGCTGTTTTGGCAGTTCATGCTCTACTTTGTTTTAACATCATCACACATTACATGGAAAGACCAAATGAAAGTTTAGAGAATGTTATGAGATTGCACGGTCTCTGCAAGACAGTTCTTAGATGCAAAATGTTTGCAGGCAACTAAAATAGCAAATCATAGCTATGCAAAGATAAAATGAACAAACATGCTGAGATAACTTCAAAGCTTAGTGTACCTAAATACAATGCAAATGAGGAACTTACAGAGGCTCTCGAGTCCTTGTAATATTTCCTAGGCCTATACGCTCAACTTATCTGATATATTAATAAATTATAATATGATTGGACATAGCCTATATAATATAGCCTATATAATTCATATAAAAAAATCTGTGTGATATAAATCAATATACATGCGTAAACCGAGATTTTGCTATATCAGTCATACTGGAATAGCTATACCTTGAAATGTCTGGGTGTATTAAGTAATTGTCAGCTTATTTGTTTGTGGACAATTAATAGGATGTGATGTCTACTCAACACCTTGTCACATGCTGCTAGCCTATTAGGTGTGAGTAGTTAAATCAAAGAGTGATTTCTCCCTCTTACATTGTTTCATTTGATTAATTTTAGAGGCCTGAACAGCCTGAAAAAACAGCAACATAAAAACATTCAATTAAAAAAAGCTAACATCAGAGAAAGGTCCAAAACTCTATCTTTTAAAATTTTATGTGCCAGAATTTAGTGACCCTTTATATTCATCGTGTGTGGTAGAAGAAAAAATAATATCACAAACACAATTTCGTTTTTCCATATTTATGTAAAATTTGTATGTACATGTAATAGGCAGCAATGTACCGCTGACATTCAAATCATGAAACGAAATAGTGCTAAAACGGACCAGCAACACCAAGCAAAACACACCAGAACACAGAGTTGGCAATATTTGCACTTTGATACCTTTTGCATTTTTAAAAATTTAAGCTGCAAGGAATTTTCCATTACCAAGGAATACTGATTTCTGCAATTAGACTGAATCTGGAGAGAAATAAGTGTAAAAATAAAAATATTTGGCCAAATGTCAGGTGACAACACACAACTGAAAATCAGACCATTTTGCCACAGGCCTATATATTATCTTATGATGCAGATGTAAGATTTTTTCAAGTAACAAAAAGAACAGTGAAATCAAGCAATGAAAATGAAATGATCAAAATTATTGGTAGTGCAGTCTTTAGCTTTGCAAAACAATGAGCTGATGGCAGGACTTTCTCATACTTCTGTCAATAAGTTATTCAACAGGAAACCTGATGCTACTCTCCACGGTGTGGCTTTTAAAGCTCAAAATACCAGCAACTGCCAATTCTGTAGTCTAATCAATCAATTTAATGATTTATTATTTTATGATCATAATGAGAAAGATTTAAAGAAATCGTTGGACATTTTGGGAAGTGTGCTTATTTGCTTTCCTGCAAATTGTTAAATGCCATTCAATACAACTCTTATACAGTATCTGTACAATTAATATGAAGTGATAACCAGCAGAACTGTTAGCCTAGCTTAACATGAAGACCTGGGGGCAGGGGTAACAGCTTGGCTCTGTCCTAACAATTCTAAAAAATCTACCAGCACTTCTAAAGCTCACATATAACAACACTTTATAATTCATTTGTTTAATCTGCACAAAAGAAGAAATGTAAAAACATATTTCTTATCTTTTTCAATCTTTGGACAGAGCCAAGATAGTTGTTTCTAGCTAGCTAAGCTAACTGTCTGCTGGCTCTAGCTTCATATTTGGCATAAAAACTTCTTCTCATTTTACTCACGGCAAGAAAGCTAACAAGTATATTTATGAAAATGTGGAACTATGCCTTAAAGCAAAGTCCACTGACCTGTAGGATGGAAGAGTGTAACAAAGTATCTACATACATATAGTGGAAATTATGATTCAGTGTGGGAGGGCTTTTACTATAGTGTCCTTTTCTTAAGCAGAAGAAAAAAAGGAAACCCAACCCTTAAATTTGTGGAGTCATCACTCACCACATTTAACTAAAACTTAACAATGGACATTTCAAACTATATCTGTAAATATACAAAGATATATAGATATAAACAGGATGATAGAAAGCAAAGTTTGGGATTTTAATGCTTGTGCAAGTTCATATGTAGCATGAGATGCGACCAAAGGAGGCGGAGGTCATATTATTTGAAGACGTTCTCGAAGGCAGGACATTTGTGGGTCTTGAGTTTCTTGATGGCCTTTTTGAACTCTTTGCTGGACTTGTCCCACTTGTGGATGCCTGTGAGGAGGTACTGCTTATCCACCTTGCGGCCCATGATTAGATAATGGTTCCCCAGGTTGTCCAGCTGCTGGCAGGGGCAGTCTGCGCCGTTCTTCAGGTACAACACCAGCTTCTTCATGTCTTTCTTCTTGAGGCTCCCTGCTTTCAACATCTTCTTCCTCTTCTGCAGGATCACCTTGCGGTCCATGTTCTCTCGCTTCACCTCCTTGATCTTGGTCTTGAAAGCTGCAAGAAAAGAAACGTAACACGTTTTTAAAAAATGACCTCATGCTTAAATGTGGAGCACAAAGACTGCTGCCTCTAAAGACTGCTGGTTAATATTTTACGAGTACAAAAAGGGTAGACATGCACACTGCTCCCTTAGTGTGGTGTACTAGCAAAATGAAACAATAAATAATATAAATAACTAAATAATAAAGGGTGTCAGTGGCAAATCAGCACCATCTCTGGAGGGATAAGACTAATGTGATTCTCTGAAGGACCTAAGTGAAAAATAAAGTTTGGCAAAATTACAAATCTCAAATGTAATTCTATTGAGCACCATTATACTTCACTGTTATTCACTTGCACACATTCCCACCATGGCTACCAAACACATCCATTTGGGTACCTTACTCAACAGAACCTCCATTATAGTTGTGTGAGTAAGAAGGAGTTGACCCTATTCACCGAATCAAACCAATCACAAGCTTGACTCTGACTTTTTACCAAATTAGAGTCAATAACTAAATCATGTGGAAGGCTGTCACGGTTAGATAGTGAATACATGAATAATAATTAGTAAAATCATGCATATCCTAGATCAGGGTAGATTACTAGTCCCAGTGCTTTATGCTAAATTTCTGGCATATTCCTTGACTGTGTTGAGTAATATTAGGTGACTATCATTATCAAGTTACTGAAAATTAGTAATAAGTAACAGTTACTTCTCTCAAAAAGTATTTGAATTGCTTCACCAATTACTGCATATAAAAAGTAATGAGTTACTTTTAGTAACTTCTGTGTTACTTTTAATGCAAAAGTGTAATTTGTCCCAAAATCTCAGAGTTTGATCCACTCGGCAAAGGGTCCATTTTGTTTTCCCCACAACCCCAAATCAGTTCAGTTAAATCCAGTTTCACAAACATGCAGATCCACAACTCAACAGCAGCAGCAGCAGTTCAGTAACAGGTATTATTTATACAGTATATAACATTATAACTCCAGAGACAAAGCTTATGTTTTACCACAATTTGGCTACAATGACGTGACTTTACAACACGGCTCTGAGACACAGTAAGGTCAGATGACGTGTTTGTGTTGTGTGTGCGTTGGATTTATGAGGCAAATACCGATATCAATAATTGACAGTAACAAAATCTGATGATATACTGGTCGTTTTTTTGTGACCCATTATGTACTAAGCAGGACATTTCACATTTAAAACTATTCCTCAGACATACAGAACCTTTGGCACTGCATTTTCTTGATTCTTATCTACACCAAAACCAATTTACCAATTTATTGATCCAGCTCACCTTGTCTAGAGCTCATTCCCTTGCTCAGTCACTATTTATCTTGATAAATAATTCAAATGAATCTAGTTAAAAACAGCTAACTGAGTCTTACTTGAAACCTGATAGGAATTTTTGGTGCTACTGATGACTGAAATTTCTTTTTTTTTTTATATTGTTGCATTGTTGCAAATCTCTGTCATGCAGATAAAATCTAGTACCTTTCTGGGTATTAGACCATAGCCTAATACCAACATCTATAAAATCTATATGTGTCAGAATATCAATAAAGTTCCTGTCTGCTAAGTATTGCTGATTGCTGGAAATGCTCTTAATTACAATGGGCAGTGCAACAGTGTATTGGTTTATACCACTTTTTATGGCTTTTACCCCCCTCTGGATCTCCGGCTGTTTCTCAGATGTATAATAATACGCCTGATCTTTCACTAAACTCTATTTAACCTTCTAATCTCTCTGTTTCCTCCAGTTCCCATTCTGAAACGGAGCACGAGTCAGACTTTGGTGGTCCAAATCTCCATATGCCTCCACACATTACATCCCCTCGTTCCCCACTGATATATAGTGATGTGAGTGCGGCAGGGACGACCTTGTGACACGGCAACGCGAGAAAAAAAAAAGGAGCATGCTTTGTCCAATCTCATTCACAGGGCTTGTGTCAGGATAAATCACTGAGTCATGTCTGAGATAGAAGTCTTGTGACCTACAGTGCAGAGAACAGCCTGATTGAGCATGAATCATTTTCACACTCCAACAAAGATCTTAACTGATAAAAGTGTGACTTTTGCCCAAATGTCTTCATAGTTTTAGACACAAAATCCCTCTTGACACACTTTTTGTAGAATCATGCTTGACATAAAAAACTGAATGAGCACTTTAAAAAAAAAACTTCCCTGCGTTTCATCTCTTCCTTCGCGCTCCTATCTTCCTTTGCTAATTAAAGTGTTAAAAAAAAAAAAGAGCCGCCCTGTTTTTCCCAGTATTAAGAGTGCACATGGTAGGGATTAAGACTTTTATCCTTTGTCTCTAGTCTCTGAAACGGTCTCTGTGAGCAGGCTTAGTGTTCAGTGAAATCCAAATGGGCAGCATTCATAATTAGTGAGTCATAAAAGAGAAGGCCTGGCCCACCCTTGAAAGATTTCATCTTGATAAATCCTCCATCCCTGATAATCCTTTGACGCTATGAACTTTCTTTGCACCTCACTGTTTGAGGGTTTAATCTCCTCAGTAAGAGCATACAGTGAGGAGTTAACATCAAATAATTTAACTGTTTAGATGTTTCTTTACTTATGGTGGGCGAAACTGTCCCTACTTGCGTTTTTTTCCCCTCATGGCCTAATATCTTCAAAGACTTTAAAAGAATCCACATATAATTATAATGTGCTGTACATTAGGCCACAGAGATGCTATTGTCAGTTTAGAATGAAAAATCCATCCAGTCGGTGGCTTTCAGTGATGTTGTTGCTATGTCTACATGCTTCTATTTTCGTTGTACTTAATGTATCAAACATGGACTGTAAAGTCATGTGAGCTGACATTGTTTCTGCACCAGAAACCTGACTATTGTACTGAGAGAATAGAGGTATAGGGTTGGATTTAACAAGAACCTCAAGGAACTCATTCTTGCTAGAGTTGGACAATATGGCTGAAATCAGTATCACAATATTAATAAAAATTCTTCTTTTATATCAATAAGTATTACTATGGAAATAGTATACAAGATGACATACACATTACACTTGTGGAAAGTAACATGAATTGAAAATGTTAAAAGTTTGCTCTCTTAAAAATGTGAACTGAACTATTAATTAAAGTTTGGTCATGCTTTGTTATAATATAATACCAACTAGACTTAATGAGTTCAGTAATGTTATGCTATTAAAACGAATCAACAACTGTTTAGTAGCACTGATAAACTGTTCAGTCAGATTTACTTTCAGGTTACATTCTCTTAGTTTTAAGAGCAAGTTTGCCACAAAGGCTTTAAAGCTGCAGGAGACACTTTTATCACAGAGTTCATTTAAAGACAACACATGAGGGGTCTGCTGCCCGTAACTGTGTTCAAACCAAAGCATAATGCGTGGGGGGGGGAGAGAATGAAGCGGATACTAACAGTCATCGTGGTTAACATTATCTTCATTACTATCAGAGGAAGCAGCAGTGACTTAACACAGAAACTTTTCATCGTGCGTGGAGAGTTTTAACCTTCAAACAATGCATGCTGGGAATTTGACTAATATAATTTAATTTTATCATGTTTCCATAAACTGAATTTGCTGACTTCAGTGGACAGTCAGCGGTACACGTGTTCATATCATCACTTGAAGTCACAAGATTTCAAGTCAGAAGAACAAGGAATGTTTTTTGGTTCTAAAATAGGTCTGGAATTTAAAACAACCTCTGATACCCAGGACTGCTTTTTACTTCACTTTTTCACTTTTCCTTGTAATATTTCTTCAATTTATTAATATTTGTTGAAGTTTGTTGAATCCCTACTTTTACTTATGTCAAGGAATACTGCACTTACTAAATCTGACTTACTAAAAGTTATATTTAATGGAATGAACTATGTTCCTGTGTTATGCATTATAACATGTCTATAAAACATCCCTTTATAGACAAAGGTTGACAGTAGAATTTCAACAGTAGAGGCCTATTTTAACCTTTAGAAGAACTTGTAGAATCATTAAAAACAGATATTTATGTTATGTTAACATGACTGAACACAGTTTTTTCTTTAAGTAATCTCAGGCAATACAGCTGAGAACTGTTATTTTTGCTGGTAATTCCTTTTTTCTATTCTGGTCCCTGACCCCTGACCTCATTTCCTCTGATGGTTCAGAGGCACAGACAGGACCTCCAGCTCCCAGGGGTGTCATAAACCCAGCAGGAGGGTGTGTTGCTGCTCCCCATTCACAAGAACACAACTGATCCGATAAGGTGATCAGTCCTCCGGTGCGGGGCTGCCCTGTTGTTTACTGCGTCAGCAAAGGGAATGAGCATTTTGGCAACAACAACAAAGTGAGCTGTCCAAGACACAGGAGAGATTTAATTGAAGGGTGTTAGAGTTTCTTTCAGACAATGAGGTACCGTAAAACCTTAAGCACGGAGATAAATTGCAGTGGGAACAAAGTGTTGAGCGGGATGAGCTGTAAATCTGTTACCAGCTGAGTGCCGCAAATAGGATGTGTGTGTACACCGGTATTATGTTTTTGTTAGGATCAGCAAGTGTCACAGCGTTCACTAGAGGAATTAACAGCGCTGGACTGAGAACCTGTTACTTGTTATAGTCATTGTGATGTAGCAGCTTGAAAGCACTTATCTAACTCAGAAGAATCTTTTCTCCCCTGCCAGAGAAACTCCCCACCCAACCACCTTAAATCAAACATTGTCTTGACACTGTGTTCTTTGCATCTATCAGGACCAAACCACAGGGAAAAAGTCAAATACACTTGTGGAATCGATGGCAAGCAATTAAGCAGGGCGTCAAACAATCAAAATACCCCAAAAAAAACAACAACTTCACACTTTAACTTCTAAGTGAGAACAGACCTTTCACAACTTCCAGTAAGTGAGGTTTTCAGCCGACAAAAATGCTAATTCTCTGCCAGGGTGGGGGATATTTTACACATGATTGGTCCGTGCAGATTAATAAAGACTTTCAGTGCAAATCACTGATTCATTCCACAAGCCTCTCTGTGGTTTTCCATCCCCGTGTTTCACCGAGATGAGCAAGAAATTTATCTATCATATCTATTTTGTGGTCTTCTCCAAACAAAACAGACGAAGCCTGTCTGCTACAACCAGCTCCTAAAACATGCAGCTACCGACTGTGTGTGTCCACTTTCAGTCAAGTCAAAACTAGCAGAATGCAATCACGATGATGGCCTTATCTTTCGCTGGTGGGATAAAACAGATCATGATTAAAGCTTGGGATTTTTCCATTGGCATATTTTCTTTTTTCCTCAAGACAAGACATTAAGTCATGGTTGGCTACAGTCGCTGTCAGATATATTTATTGTTGCACTTTTCTCATCGGACCAGAACTAATTTCCATCGGCTGGAAAAAGCAACAAACAAATCTTTAGCATAGCTGCTGCGATATACCCAGTGATGCTATCTCTCGTCAGGATGTGCATTAGTTGTTTACCCACCGCAATCAACCACACACCGCACTGAAATCACGGCGACATTTGTTGCATTCCAGAGGAGGTCGGTCCCTTATGGGTTCAAACCTGCAACATAAGCAGCGCAGTGTCTCATCCTCTTCCTGATACTAAATCTGTCTGTGTATCCTCACATGTCAGCTGGTTAGGGGACTTATGACAAGGAAGCAAAACAACATCTGTCTTCATCTGAGATGAAACAAGCCAGTAATGTGCCACTCTCCTCTTGGCAAACCAGGACGCAGACTGAAAAAGGCGAGTCCCATCACCGCAGCATAAACAACATGGCAATTCCTTAAACAAATGTAACTTTAAACTTGTCCTGAGAACTGGAAGAAAGTCTGTTTCCAATATGCGTCGAGTCCATGTTTGCTCGGTATGGCACCTGGAATTCAAGCTGCCACATGTTTGGGTCAAGCCATCGAATAAAACATGAAAGCATAACATCTTGCATCTTGTGTGCATCGTATACACATTATTCCTGGAAGTCTTCATAACTACAGTACAGATGATGTTTGTGTTTTTTAATTGAACTCAAAGCTAAGTGCATCACTTCATCATGCGAAATTTACAAATTTCCACAACAGAATCAAGAGCCCCCATCAGCTAAATATGTTCTTTCCTCCTTGATTTGTTAATGTTGTTTTCAGTCTGGTTTCCATTCCCGTTGGGCTGAGGACCTTCTAATGGAATGAATGTGTGAAACCTGTCTTATATTCATGTAAGGTGATCCCTCTCTAGAATTGTCAGATTTTCGCCGACTTGTCCAGAGATTGTCTGATTCCCAGACATTCCCTTGTGAAGGAACATTTTTTAATAATATGTGAAATATTTCACCAAGTGTGCGGTTTTTAATCTGAAAATTGAGCTGCTCAAGGACACTTTTTCACTTGCGAGGGTTAGAAAGCTGTCAAAACCGTATTTTACTTCATTTCAAACTGTTGGAAACGCAGTTTTTGTTTAAAACCTTGAAACAAGATTTGAAAAACATCGCCAACCGGGAGGATAAGACGATAATTGTCACCCTCGCTGTCACTTTAAAGAACAAAATCGAGCTCAGATCTATCGGATCAAATGTAATCCATGCACTTAATGATAAACTGCTTGTAGAATCAAGCTTGCTTCGTTACTTTGTGGAGCCTCAGCTGCCTGGCTTGAGAGATGAGCTGACATGACTGTGAGGCACTTGCTTTATAAAGCACATATTAGCTGTATTCATCATTTTTCCACCGTAGAACATGCTCAGATGGTTTGGTGTCATGATTTTCATGATTTTTTTTTAGTTTAGCTCTCTAGTTTTCTCTGTTTTGCATTAGCAAAGAGAACAACACTGTCGCTTACTGACAGCACATTAGTGCTAATTTCCTTTAGAATTCAAACAAGCTGTTGAACAGCAGTTTTAATATCAAATAAAAAGTGATAGCATTACCACATGTTGCTCTGTTTTAGTCCACATTAGCCTATATAAATATATATATATATTAAAGGCTCTGAAAACCTATTTTCTCAATCATCATTTCACTGTGAGCAGTGATGACAAACATAAATATAAACGCTTCTCTGCCAGAGTTAAAGCAGTTTTGGTGATTTCTTCATACGAGCGATTTCCGTATTTGTGTCTTTGCCTGCGCACACTTCTAATTGGTTTTAATTGGGCGGGGTTCAGTTGGAAAAACACACGGTCACGTACTTATGCGCACCAATTAGGATTCACAAACATTGGAATCAAAATGTAATGACAGATGTGGGGGTTGTTTGCTCATGTTGCCAGGTCACTGTCAATCAAATCTGATCAAACACCCACCCACGCAGTCCTGATGACGCAGATTAGTTGAGTTTTTGACTGTTTTTGTAGTCATTTAGTCATGACTATTAAATGTTATACACAAATACAAGGTTTCGGGGGCTTTAAGTATTTTCTCTGCATGATTATTTCCATGTGCGGCGATAAAACAACACACTGTAAAAAATATGAGGAAGGAAAGACATTAGAATGTCAAATTTTGGCAAAATAATTATTTCCTTATTTCAATGCACCGTGCAGGATGAGATCATTAGCTAATACAGGTTACAGTGCAGCTCATTTAAAGTCATTCCTTTAGAGCTGTTAAAGAAACACAGTACCAGTCAAACGTTTGGACTCTGCTTCTCATTCACCTGCATGAGAGAGTGCATCAGAAGATTCGACCGGTATTATATGTGTTTCTTCAAAAGAAAACAAATGAGTGGTTTATCGTTGACTATTTCATTAAAGTGATCTGTGAACAGACAGAGAGTATTCTGCAAACCACAGTCAGCCCAGACAGCAGAACAAACATCCCACTTTACTACTGTGAGGACCTGCCAAATAAAAACTTTAATGACCCCAATTCATTAGTCACCAAATCAGACAAGCTCTGACTTAGCGATAAAACCTCACATGTAACTTTTACATAAAAACTGAGCACTTGATTCATCTAACCAGGAAAATGACTGGCTTGAAAAAAAAAAAAAAAAAAGCTTTCACTGGAGTGGAAATGGCCAAGTATGGTCAGGTACAGGCTGCACTTCAGGAAAAAAAAAAAAGTAGTTTTTACATACTTAAATCATGCTTACGTTAAGACTTTAAGGAATGTTTTAAAGCTTAAAGATGAAAGGCAAACTCCTGCTGCTCACGGTGGAGCACGTCAAGGTGTATCAGAGTGGGGTGCGTCTATGTGTGGGTGTGAGTGTGTGTACAGTATTTTGCATGTTGTGTGTGTTTTGGAAGGTTGCTTACCGAACTCGCTGGCACACATGTGCTCCAGCATGGCGTCTGTTTTCATTTCGTTGTCACATGGAGGGCAGATGGGAGAGTAACCTGTGGAAAAAAAAAAAAAAAAAAAGATGGGACAAGGTTTTGGAAGTCAGTGGAAAGAAGAGACAAAATATTAAAAGCTGGTTGAGAAGAAAAGTATGAAAAAAAAGGGCAACCAAACAGCAATTTCTCATTTTGTGAGAAAGACGTATGAAAGGGAGTCACAAAAAAAAATATTACAAATATTCACAACCCTGCCCTCGAATTCCAATTTAAAATGATCTATCATGCAAATCTACCCTCTCCCTCCATGCAGAGATCCTATTTAGTGTCTGATGTATTAAACTCCCTGGTCTCTGTCTTCATACGCTCTGATGACCTGACCTCAGTGAGGAATTTCTTCAGCTTTTATGGCCAGCTGTAACTAAGAGCTGCAGTAAACTCTGCTTGCTCTTTGCTACATTTAGACAGTTTTCAAAATGGACCCTTTAGTGTATGTATACACCCTTAAATGCAAAAAAAAGAGAGAGAGAGAAAGAACAAGCATTAGAAATGTGGAAGGAATAAATGGAAATGATATTCAATCCAAGCTTAAAGGAATGTTCTGACATTCCAAAAAAAAGGTAATAGTCAGCTCGGAGACAAAAGCCCGACTGAAGACAAAGAGCCAAAATGTGTTTTTGCCAAAAAGTAATTCAGTCTAGAGGCATATCTGCGAATATTTTACCAACACGATTTTTCAATTTTTTCTAATACCGCAAATGATCACTCCATGGCAAACAGCTGAGCTTACTTTCCAAACAGACTCGGAGCTGCAAAGCGATCGCAGCGTCCTGCAGCATTTTCAAACCGACTGCATTTCAATGTCACAGCGTGTATCTGGATCAATTGAGCGGAAGAGTAAGAAAAAAAAAAAAGGGGGGGGGGGGCGGGGGGAGGAAAACAAATAGTTTTCTCTCCTTTGCCAGTTGTCCATTACATGTGTTTAACGAAAGCTTGTGAAAGTAACACCGAGGTGTGAAGAGCTTGTGAAAACAGACACTGTTTACAGAGTCACGGGGTCCCTTTGCCTATTGGAGTCTGTTTCTCCTTTAAATCAATTATCACCAGTCTGCATGGAGCGGTGGAGTGCTGAGCACTGTTAGCTGACCTCTATTAACAATCATTAAGGAGAACAGCTGAGAAGATAAGCAGCTTTGTTCTTCTTTATCAACCTTGTCATCATATATATATATATGAGCACTCTCTAGGAAAATATTGGCATCAGAAAACCTATGTGACACCCGCTAAACCGATTTCTGCCCCTACAGACATCAGTCTGTGCCCTGCGGGAAAACACCAGCTTTATTTATCACCAGCGCCGACAACAAATGATAACAGGTGACGTCTGTGCAGCTCGGAGCTCTGTGTGGTCCCCTTAACCCTGAGAAGGGAGTCTTTTTCAGAAAAACGGGCCTGCGTCCATACCACCATGTCTGTCAATAACGCCCCACCCCTCCCCTTTACATACACACGGGACATGTCCACTCTGCAGATACAGTGAACGCTGTGTAATTGCTGGAACATCCACAGTCCCCCCCCCCCCCCCCCCCCCCCCCCCCCCCCCCCCATTTACGGCCAGCACGTTCTGCGAAAATGTCCTCAAGTGGTGTATTTACGGCTTAAGATTGAAATATAAGTAAGTTGATGATGTGATGATGGAAATTCCCCCTCTATTTTATGGTTAATGTGAATGAGATGGTTGTACTTTCCCTTCCCTGGCGTATGCCTCACCTAGGCGACCGGCAGGGATGCTGGCACCGCAACAAAACACCAAAACTATTCATACTTGTTGTCTTTCTGCATTTTTCTGGGTTTCTCTGGTATTTATCAGCCTGGCTAGTTATTGCTCATCAGGTTATTGCTGGAAGGCCGTATTTTTGGAGTATGTTACAACATACCCCCCTCCACCCCCCCTATTCCTCCTCTCCCCTATTGCAGTATGAGGTGTCTGACTCAGCTTCAGACCAACACACACACACATGCATGAGTCCCAGCAGGTTTGGGGAATCTGCAGCCAGAGAGCCATTAGTGATAGATGATGTCCGGAGGGGGGCCCAGGGGTTGGAGGGGGGGTGGAGGGGTGGGGGGTGAGGGTGGAGGGGGGGTAGCCATGTCCTTGGGAGCTTTGTTTAGAAACCGCTGGCTCTCGCTCACCTCCAGAATGGATCGTAATACACGTTATTTGGACGGGGTGTGTTTTTCAAATTACGTCTATGTCTTTCCATTTTTCATCACTTTTATTGCATTTGTCAGTGATGGCTCAGTAGAAAATGTAAATTAACAGATGCAGGTATTTACTTTTTTTTTTTTTCTTTTTTTTTTTTTTTTTAGCTGCTGGGCTTCCTCCCAGCATTGTCCTCCAGCTCAGAAAACACCTTCAAATAAATGACTCCCATCTGTCAGAGCTCTTTTTCAACGTTACAACATCACCCCAAGTCAGCAGCATGCAGACAGCTTCACTTTCACACGGAGGTCAGGAGCTTATAGCGTAAGATTATAGATTGAAAAGAAAACAGGTAAGCATGCGAGGTGGGCTGACAGTTTTGAGATAAGATCAAATGCAGGGGTTTTTTCACGGCTGAGCGTTCTCTCCCCCCAAAAGGTTGTATTTGGTTTGTTTGTGTTGGGATTTGCATCTGCAAACACGCCTTCGCCCCTGAAACAACATTCTCAAGCCAATTGAACTGCACGGGTGTCAGTTTTTACAGAGTGGCAAAAGTGGCGGCTGTTTGTTTTCTCAGTCAGAAAGTCACTCTGAGTTAAGTAGTGAAAGGGAGGAAATCCTGAGAGGCTGCTGCGTCGTAGCCGATCCAAACACTATTCAACAATTTTTTTTGATGATTTGATTGTGAAGCGAAGGTCAGTGAACTCTGGACAAAACAAGACATTTGAAGACATCATCTTGGCCTCCAGCAGTGCAGCTGCTGTTCAGAACGCTGAGGTCATGTTCTTCATATTTGTCTGAGAATGTGTCTGTTTTTAGAAACCTGAGAGGAGTTTATATTGCAAAATTAAAAGTTATGCAATGTGGTTATTTTACTATATTACATTGTGCTTTTAAACCTTATATATAGTAACACAATATATATGTATATATGTATATATATATATACCAGTCAAGGTCAAAAGTTTGAGGACTCTTGTGTCCAAACTTACACCAGTGTTTCTAAAATCATGGATATGGCCCTGGGATCTGGGAACTTGTGATGCTTATGTTTAATTATATTATAGAACTGAATACAGAAAACGAATGATCTGGCTGTAAAACATATAAAAGAGTCTGAGCAGCAGATTAAGATGGCGCAGCGGATGGCTGCCTGGGTGTTGCGCTCTCCATTCAGTATTTAACTCAGCGCTCCCTGAACTCTTCACACCGTTTGCACTATTTGTATCCTGTTTACAGTTCACAGAAATGGCTTCACGTGTTTGTAATCACTCATTGTGTATCTTTCTGAAGACTGTTGTGTTGTGTGTAAGTACACTGACAGCCACTAAGCCGGAGTCAAATTCCTCCTGTGAATAAACACACTTGGCGACTAGAGATAAATATGATTCTGATAGGTTACTGAAAACAAGTTACTGTTTGTAATACGTTTAAGGGCGGTATTGAGAAATATCTCTTTGATTAGACTAGGAGAGATTCTCTGGAATGAGAAGCTTGTGAGCGGTAAGAGCTCATTTCCCGCTCCGTCATCTACTATCAAGGTACTTTTTGAGGCACTGAACCCACTAATATCCCTGCGGAGCTGCAGTGACCACAAAAGCACTGTGGTCCTGCTGGGCGGCCCCCACACAACTAAGGTGAAACTAGAAAACATGTACACTCAGTGGGCTTCTCTTGATAAATACAGATTGACACACGTAATAATAAAAACTTTTTTTTTTTTTTTAAAAAGAACCCTTTTCAAAGCAGTGATCTTCAGCCTTACCTGTAGGTTTGGTGGCCTCGGTCGCGTTGGGGTGCGTCATGGCGATGCACACGTCGTCTTGGGGAAACTTGTCACAGGTGAGCATCTCCGGCCAGGGGAAGCCGAACGCCTCCATGATAGGGGTGCAGCTGTCCCGCACGGCCTCGCACAACCACCGGCACGGGTAAATGGGCCGCTCCAGGCACACGGGCGCAAAGAGCGAGCAGAGGAGGACCTGCGTACCTGGGTGGCAGTTCTTGTGTACCAGGGGCACCCAACTGCCGGCCTGCTGTTTCGCCTCGGCCATGGTCTCGTGCTCCAGCAGGTTGGGCAGCATCATCCGGTTGTAGCCTACGTTGTGACAGAGCCGCATGTCGTCCGGGATGTCTACGCACTGGGGTGGCTTGCCGTAGCTGCGCCCGCCGTTGTACGTGTCCGCCTTCCAGCTCATGTACTCGTACTCTGACGCTCTGCATGCTGACATGAGCGCCACTGTCACAGCCAGGCGGATCATCCTCCAAACCGGTTCAGAAGTAGACCCCATGCTTTTTTTTTCTCTTTTGCTTTTTTTTTTTTTTTTTTTTTTGCAACAATAAAGTAACTCACAGCGTTGCTCGGAAAGACGAACCAAAAATGACTCACTTCATGAAGAAAATCGGCATGATACGACGGAAACAAACGGAGAAAATGCGCGGAGCTCGGTTGATCGACGTGCGTAAAATGTATTGAGTTTCAGGTTTGTGTAAAGTCCAGAGGCAGTATTCTCTGGCTGCAGCCTTGTCGCGCTCCTCCGGTGCGTCTGGCTCCTACGAGAGTTTGGGGAGGTAAAGCGCTCTGCTGGTGCGGAGCTCGGAAACAAGAGGAGATGTAAAGTGAGCACAAGCCAATCGGAGAGCGTCTGCGCCTTTTGGCACTCTGCTGTCAGTCAAAGCGCTTAATTACCCAGTGTGTAAAAACTCTTCGGGAGCCTCCCTTACCCCTCCGTCTACTCCCCTGCTTGTACTTCCTTTGTCAATACAAAAAATATCGAATAAAAAGAAAATCATAGAATAACAAACGGAGGCACGCACGTATGCGCCCGAGGCCGCGGGTAATGTATAACGTTGTATCCAAGTTGCGCAGACTATAAGAAGGTATTAAGGAACACGTCTGCTTTCATTCCAGTTTACAAACTGTGAACTATACGAGTCCCCGAGGATAATGAAGGAAGTGTTTTCACTAATTTCACTAATATTAAATTAACTTAGAATCTCCTCGCAAGATATGATAATGAGGAAAATTGCTCTAACCCTTTTTTGTTTGAGGATTCTGGAAACCCCGGGACCTCTTACCACGTTAAAACCAAACTAACAACAACAAAAAAATAACATTGTTTTTCATCTTAATTCTTTGACTTTTCCTAATTTAACAATGAGTGTCTATGAACATAATTTTAAACGGATTATTATCTCTCCAAATTCCCAAATAAATCTATTCGGATTTCTGGAATTTGAGTTTTATGACATTTCAAGAGGCCCAGCAGGGAGACTCTCTGAGGTCTAATTGACTCCAAACATAAATAACATCACTATATAAAGGATAGCATACATTTCTTTGCCTGTCAGTGATTTTTTTTTGGCAAAAAGGATATATATTTTTTCATGTAGCTCATATAACATCTAAAACATCAAGTCATTCCTCATTTGGTGTAACAACAATGTTTTATGGTCATTTCTTTGCTTTCTCACACTTTTAAAGTTTGTGTTTGCAGGGTATATCATTTCACTGGGGTTGAACACTGTCGGAAAAAAATACTATTTGAAGAAAAAATGTGTCGATTTTGCAGTTGCTATCATTTTCACATGTACAGCTGTGGGATCTGCTGGATCCCAAACAACCAAGAAGTTAAAGCTGATGTCAGCAAAACACAAGGTTGCAATAAAGTGCTGGAGTGCTGGGTAACCTCATATCTGACAATAAACAGTTGTCTCAACAGGAGTTCTTGGCTACATTTATCTTATCAAATAAGAGGTAGTTCATCCAATGCAGCTCTATTTGGCATACAAACACTGGGGAAGTGCCTCTTTATCCAACCTAATTACACAACACTGGCTAAAGTCAGTTTGCTGAGCCCTGAGTGTCCATCTCCTCGCAACTTTGCCCTGTCTCATGATAAGACTGAAGGTGTGAAATCCCTCTATTTAAATGCAGGCCCATTTGCATTCCATTGTGTTGTTAACAGTTCTAGCAGAGCAGCAGAAAAACAAAGCACTTAATTTGATTTTAAGTGTGGACGGAGCAAACACAGACCTTTTTTTAGAGTAACAGCTTTGTTGAACTTATTTATCAAATCAATGTGTTTTACAGCTGTCTCCACCACAGAGGACAGCGCTCACCTAGACATTTTCTTCTTCTTTCACCTCTTGAACGGAGGCCAGGAGAAAACACACTGCAGCAGCATGCAGAATGTTAAATGCATTATGTAGTATGGGTGGATGGTGACAGATGGCACCATAATCAAAAACTGACTATAATTGCCGGGTGCAAAAGTTGAAATGAAGAATAAAAGTGTCAAAAAAATGCTGTAAATCATTTTTGAGCTATAATCAAATCAGAGGAGGGCAACACGAAATGTGAAAAAATAATAGCTACAAGTTCAGATCGCTCATCAGTGAAATTATCCATTAACTAAGACCTCTGCACAGCAATCTGCATGCCAAAGTGGTGATGTATTTTGTGAAGAAGGCCAACTGATTCTCCAAACTACTTCAGAGACGACACCTCTGCTAACATTTCAAATTAACTGTGATGGTTTAATAAGCGGGGCTGTTTGTGGCCATTGTACACAGACTACTTTATAGGCTGGTGGCACCCAACAACAGCTTGTGCGTAGATGGTTGCTAAAGCAAACCTAAAACTTAGGAGACAGGAGTGTTTTTTTTCCCCTGCAGACTAGACCTGGCTTTGCTCAAATGAGCTAGGAAGCCTCCTGTCAGGAGTGATAGGCCTGCTAAAAAACCACCGGCGGGACAGCAACAAGCCAAAACCCCAGCGAGACAAAAGAGAAGCATCTAGTGGATACATTTGCATTTAGTTTCCATATGAGTTTACAGCAGAGAAAGAGGAGGGGTGGTGGTGGGGGGGGGCGGGTGGGAAGCTTCTGCAAACAAAAGCAGATATGAACAATTTGAGCATGGATGTCACTGTTATCACTACCACAGTCACTTTCCAAACTTTGTGCTTTAACAGTGTGTGACTAACAATAGAGAGACTAAATATTTGGACTTTCAGGGCTCTGGAAGAACTGAGTTTCCCAACGACTGGCTCTCTATGACTCCATCTCTATTCTCCAGTGTTTAAAGTCACAATACATGCGCATGTATGGCCATGAAAGGGCATTTTGGCCCTGGCAGAACTAACATGTATGTCATTAAGCATCTGTCATCAGCGACCGCCGGCTAAACACTGGATCCGCTCCAGAGCGCGACGTCAGCGCTGGACTGACGAGGTGTATGTGCTTGAAGGATGCTGTGGGCGCTAAAGCTCTATTATAGCCTAACCGGTGTGGAATTATAGAAATAACAAGCACACCTGCTTTCTGTCAGGTAACACCAGGGGAGGGAAGAGAGTTACGCAGAGCTCACAAGGCTCACTGCTCTTTCTTTAAAGGACTTTTATTCTTGTACTGCATGGCCATGGGCGTAGATTTGGGTATGGACAGACATGTCTCTACCAATATCAAGGTGTTGCTGGATTGTCCCTGCAAATATTTTTATAGATCTCAAACAATCTAGCTGTTTTAACTCTGGGTTATGTTAACAGTAAGATCTGGGAATAGTTGCCAGGTTTGTGTGTTTTCTACAAAAAAGTGTGCTAGAGCTGGATACGGGGGGATACTCGTCTGAACATTATTTATGAGGTGGATTAGCCACAGCTAACTGATCTGTTTGTGGGACAGATGAGCTGTAGCCTCTCAGGTGAGCTCTGGTGTTATAGTGAAAGAGCCAAAAGTTCAGTAGCTGAATGAAAAAATAATACAAACAGAAGTTTTTGATGATTTAAAGATAGGTTTGAGCATCACCGTGACTCTGTCAAGGAACAGTTGTGTCGGCCAAAACCACAAAGTGAAAGCAGGACAGAATCTCAGATGAGGTCTGTAAACCTTACAGCAGCTACTTACAGAGCAGCACATTACCCTCAGGTTTCTACACATTTATTTTACTGTAACATTTATTGTGACAGCCTGTGACATGTTCATTTTCAATTGGTCATTAATCTTGGTTTCAGATTTATGGTTTAAGTGTTCTATAAGTAAAAACTTCATGATGCAGGTCTGGTTTCAGGCAAGTCAGTAAATGCATATTCAGTAAAGTAAACATTATGCTAAGTCAAAGGCTCTTTATGTGTGTATGTGTACGTGTGTGTGCACATGTGCTTATTAAGGAGAAGAAAGTGATTAAGAGCAAGTACACATACACAATTATTTATGTGGTCTGACAAAAAAATGCTCTTACCACGGTTAAAACCAAACCTACGCCCTTGTGTACGGCCACATTTTATTTAGTGACAGATTGTCCAATCATTTTTTTTCGCTAAAGTCTCTTGAGACATGCTTAATGACAAAGGGATACGTGCTTGCCTTGACTTGATTTTCCACGAGCAGATTGTTAGAGAGGTTGTCATGGAAAAAACATAATTGCTCTATTGTAGGTGATGACAGACATGGGTAAAAGTGTATCATTCTCAGCTTTGTCAATACAGTTCACTTTCTTTTGACTTTTGACTGACCTCATTTTCAGAAGATCTCCTGTTGTTCTTATTTCAAGCTAGTTGACCTTTGGCCTGATCCCTCATTTCTGTTTTTGAGGTACTACCAGTCACTGCAAGACCTTTCCCACAGGCACCAAGAACAGTTGGAAGACATAGAAACTCTACATGAGAGACCAGGGATTAAATTCAGTACGATAGATCCAGGTGGCAAAAAAAGTCCCTGCTCAGGTGAGGGTACTTTCTGATGGTTCAGGGAGTATTGGGAAGGAGTTTGCAGAGCTGAAGGTTGCTGTGGCAACTATAGCTTGTGTCCATGTTCATTCATAAAGTAAGGGACCCCTCCATTTGCATTTTTTCATCTTTTAAAGGCAGCATCAGGAAACAGTTTCTCAACACTTACAGTAAATGACATAAGAAGTAACCCTGATGAAAACATAACATATAGTATGCACTCTATGATTAAAATGTCTACATGTTTTCTTCATTTGCTACACAGCAGAGCAACCAAGGAAGAAAAGCTGAAATGTGGGTGGTCAACAAGCATGTTGGGTGAAAATGTTGGCTGAACATGGTCATTGGCTGTCAACAGCCATTTAGATGTGATTAAGTTTCATGAGTAATACTACCAGATGGTAAGTGCAAGAAAGTTGAGGAGTTGATTACAGCTATTAAAAAATTATACTAGTTCTCTGCAACTTTTATTTGAAGGACAGCTTGAATGTATGCCTAAAAATATTTTTTAGAGTCAAGATATTTTCTTAAATTGTGAGAGTTTATTTTCTTCTTAATTTTTGGGCACTCCACCAGTTTCACACATCAGGGTCAGTTCACTTATCCTGCGGAAACAGTTTTATGAAAAAGGAGTTTTCTAAAGTAAGAAAGAAAATAATCCTGATGATGTCATCCAGGTCATGTGAGCTTGGATGAGGAGATAACATATTTTTTAACAGAAAGTCTGCATTATTGGTGGCATGGAGTTTAAAAGGTGTGGGTGTTTACCCAGTGAGGGTGAAATGAAAGAATACTGAGGTGCATTATGGCGAGGTCATATCCAGTGTTTTTGAACTCATTCATACTAGAGCCTTAAGCTGTGGTTGCACCACAAAGTGACATTTGCTCATCCCCCATGAGATTGGGGGTTCTGGAAGCTTGGTGATGAAGTGACACAGAGGGCTAGTGACCTTGTGCATCAAATGTTGCACTAATAAACTTGCCTTGCCCCAACGTGATTTACTTTGCCCAAATCCACTGATTGCTGGCAATTCCACTGGAATGAAGTGGATTTGCAGCTTGCATTTGTCATTTTCATCATTTGTCAGTCCTGATGTGTCTGAGCCTTAACACCATGTCTATTACCAGCAGCAGCAGCAGCAGCTTGGGTTCTCCATCAAGTGTCTACATGAGATGTGCTTAGGCACAGCACTCAGAATCCAATATACAATCATTGTACACCTCATATGTCACACATGTAAAATGAAAGAAAATATAAACTTCTGCAATGACACTTTGATTCTCTAGGGGTGTGCCCGAATACAAATGCGTTAGTCGGCAAAGCACAAATAGTGTTTTTTTTATTTTTTTATTTGACGAATATTTGTTTCATACAGATATTTGAAAAATTATTTGTATTCGAGAAGGAAAAAAAAACATGGCAACCAGTCTGCACATCTCAGTCTGTCTCCTCTGCTTGTTGTTACACCTGTCAAACAGGATTTTTAAGCCTCTTTTCACTTTTATTCAAATACAAATACAAATAATTTTTGCTGCCTCAACAAATACAGATACAAATACAAATACTGGGCCCTCTGCACATCCCGAACCCTAACTTTATGAAAGTGTAATAGTAAATGACTGTAATACTCTTTTGATGCTGACTATTTACTGTCCTCTATCTGTAGTTTACCTTCTCAATATGAAGCAATAGCAACAGAAAACCTGATTCTGAAGGCGTAGGTGCATCAACCAGGTTGCTTTTTCATGGATCACCGAACCAAACATAACTGGATTTTAATCCTCTAAATTATATATTAATCCATATCAAAAGTTTGTTTGATCACCTCAGCGCTAGACTGCTTCTTCTGTAGTTGTTATGTTCATGTTTACGTTAGAGAAGAGGGTGTAGGTACTCTGCCAAAACCACAAATGCCCCTTGTAATACTGTAGAGCTGCTAGTTGTGATCTCCAGAATCAAAGTGAGCAATACACTGGTACGGCAAAGGGAATTTCGCAAGACAGTGAGCCACAGTGCACGGCTGCCTGTGATGACTTGCCTGGATGCACTGCCCTCGTCATGACTAATGACTAATTTGTGACATTTGGATGCAGACGATGAGGAGAATAAAAGCGAGAAGAAAAAAAAACACACAGCAGTTAATTTAGCTTAATGATGCTTCTGTGCTCTTGAAGACTGAGGCCAAAATACCTCTCACATAACTCATACCTCGTGCTGGGGCAGCAGCATTACTGCTCAGCAGGGGAGTGAGTGAACACTTATCTGGCCCACAGACAGTTGAGAGTCCTACTCTGAGACAGCTCACGGTTGGTTTGGATAACTCATAAAACTGCATCCCACATCGATATGTTTTTGTTTGTTGAAAGTTAGCAGCAAAAGCCTTTCATGTAATTGATTTGGGATGTACTTTCACTCAGTTTATGTGCACATAAATAGTTCAAGTAACCACTGCAAATTTGGAATGGAAAATAGGAGCTTTTTTGTGGCAACGCCCCTGATTCACAGTGGATGAGCCTGACCATGGACTTGATAAAGCGCAGAGGAAACCTCAGTCTGCTGCCTGGTAATATGCTGGTTCTGTAGCTCTCATCATATATTTACCCACATGTCTTCTGTCTGCAAGCCAGAAGAGAGATTGATTTGTGTCGAGAAAACAAACAAACAAACAAAGACGTCTTTGTTTCGTTCTTAGGATCTCATACATACACAGATGTCCCACCTTTTATAGAAATTGATGTAGCGTGTAAGAACTGCTTATCTGCAAAACTGAAAAACCACACTACTTAGCATGCAGAGGGCCAACCCAGTTTAAATATGTGTGTCCCGTCTTCACTTTGCAGATGTAACCTTGTCTTCAACACTGGCCATGTCCACAGCACTTGCAGTGGTAGTTGTATTGATGAAATTACTTGATCATGGTTAAATTTGTGCTCTCCGTCCTTCTAGCCAAAACCACCAAAATCCATGAAAAATCCATCATGAATAATCACCCTGAAAGGCACTGAGTACTAAAAACAGAGACATCACAGATGAAGGAAGTGCTGTGACTGTGTGTGTGTGTGTGTGTGTGTGTGTGTGTGTGTGTGTGTGGATAGGAGAATGGGACTGTGGCTAAAAGTCATCCATCTGTGTATAATTACATGGACTTGATTTCAGATCCAGCAACGGTCCATTCATCATCATAATTTATGGTATTAATTTACAATTGGGTAATTATCTTCTACTCACTCAGTGTGAGTTCTAATCAGCCAGGATTTTCTAATCAAATGTTTAAAGCTGCACTTGGCGACTTTTGCTCTTTGATGGATCCAAATGGCATTTAGAGGAAACTGCTTGGAAAAAGTGATCTTCAATATCCAGAAATCCAGCAAGGTGACATCCAATGTCTTCTCGCATAATGCTCTGGTGTATCAACCAGGCTGGTCTGTGAGTCTTTGCACCACCACTGGAAAACAGAAATAACATCTTCTCTTGCGTGAGTCAGTTTGTTCCTGGAATCATCACTGGTTTACTGCTATTAGGGTTGGGTCACATCATATTTTAACTGCAAAATGTCAGATCAAAATCAAATAATTGGAATGGTCACAGTCAGTGGATTCACTTGTGGAAGAGAAGTATAGATGCACAATTTTTTAGATATAGTTCGGTCTTTTGGATGGAATGGATAAAAGCTAGTGTGTTAGATGTGTCACACCTTTGAAATAGCTACAACCATAGACTGAAAAAAATATGGATATAGTCATCGTGACATCACCCATTAGTCGGTGCACTACTGTTTTGAAACCTTGAGTTTAGCAATTTCACCATCGCCCATCTTGGATTTAACTGTTTCCATCTTTGATTTTTGGAGCCAGAAGTGACCATGTTTGGATGAAAGGGTGGAGCTCACCCTTGTGCTAGATGCTAGCTTGGTTAGTATGGTGCATTTACAGTCTGCGGTTAATTGTGATCATGCTAATGCTAATTTTCAGCAAAAAACATACCAAAAACCATTAAAACAAAATGTAACAGCCAATGTACAGCCAAGTCCTTAGAAGGTCTTTTACTACAACCAAACACTGAACAAGACTTTTTTAGGCAACCAAAATGTTACAATTAATTTTCATGAACTGAGAACACACCTACACTCTGTGAATCTGGGGTTACACCATGGTTACATTACATTATCAATGTTGTTGCTGTAGCGACTTGTCAATCACAAGGTAGCCACACCCTAAAGCATACCCTACTTTACTGTCTATTTTACTACTATTGTCTATTTTAATGAACATCATGCTGTATTGAAGAACAGTTGAAACTAGCAATCGAGACCATAAACTCATTAGGAAAGTGTTTACTGAGGTAATAAATCAAATGAGAAGTAGGATCTTTTTCTTATAGACCTCCATACAATCGGACTTCTTTTTGCAACCAGTGGAGTCGCCTTCTGCTGGTAATTAGAGAGAATGCAGGCTTAATGCACTTCCACATTGACTTCACTTTCCAGACTGGGAGCTACCCCGTGGATGTATAAAGAGAACTGAATACAGGAAGAGCAACAGGCTTTGAAGCAAATTTGACATAGCAGCCAAACCATGTAATTACAATGTCACGTGATGCACATTGGCCCAAAAAGACTTTTTCCCTTAGACTTACACTGTGAAAGAGAAGTCTGTAAATCAACAGATACATTTTTTTGAGTGTCACAACCCCCACAAAATGACTCCCACCATCAGAATTTGATCCATTCAGTCCAATCACATTGGACTAGGAGAGTTGCACAATTGAATTGTTTTATCCCCATTCACGTTAGCCGGAAGACTAAACCCGAAGTAGCTGACTTGGCCAGCGAAAGACACTACTGTGCTTGTTCTATGGGCAGCACCAATGTGGAAGCAATGCGGCAGAAGTTGAACTTTTTGGCCTCATGCACCACTGAGCAACTTTCATAGGAATGAATAGGGCCCCACTTCCGATGCTGTATCCAGTTCTCTTTATACATCCATTAGCTACTCGCTTGGCTACAACCAATATTAGTCACAGCCTGACATGCAAGTAGTTACTACAGCACCAGGCTTATTACTTTTCCTATTTCACAAGTACGCATGAATGAATTTTGCTGTGCTACTTTCTATTATGACAAGGCACTTGAGGAGCTGGTTTGTGTTTGTATCAGTCACTTCCTGTCTTGACAACAGAATTTATTTGGCTCAATGGGGTGGAATTAAGCCTTTTTTTTTTTTTTTTTTACTATTGTATGTTCTTACAGTAACGTTATGAAATTATTTCTACAATTATAATTTAGGCTGATTTAGGTTGGGTATATTTTTATATGTTAAAGGATAATTCTGGGCTATTTCAACTTGGGTCTTATTTTTGTAGTTTTGGCCAGCATCTCTATCAGTATTTTCCTGCAAGATAATTGCTGAAATCTGGGAACGCAGCGATATATCCTAAAATTTTCCAAGGGGGGCAAGAAGCACTCACAGCCAGATGATCAAACAGGTGTTGAACAAACCCCCATATTAGCCAAGCTTATGCTACATCCATCATAATTTACGGGTTGATATCCTGGTTCAGGATAGACGCACTCTATTTACCATAGTTGAGCACACACACAGTTAAAGCATGTGATCTAGGCATCATTACTTACATTACAGGGGCAATCTGTTTCAGTTTTACCTCCAAATAAAGTGGGTTACACAATCATGCTATACTGTTGGCTTGTCTACATCCTGTCTGGTTGTCTGACAACTTGTATTGATGTCGCTGTGTTTCCAGATCACAGTAATTACTTTGGTGAGGATGATGTTATTATAACCAGAACCATAAGGCCTAAGTTGTAATAAAATGGACCTATCCTTTTTGGAGACAGATTTGATTAGATGTTTTGGGAAATACACTTATTTGCTTCCTTGCTGTTAATGAGAAGATCAATATGACTTATATCTGTCCTTTAAATGTGAGGCTACAGCCAAAAGACAGTTAGCCTAGCTTAGCATAAAGACTGGAAACAGGGGCAAACAGCTAGCCTAGCTCTGCCCAAAAGTTTTTTAAAAACTCAGTCTACCAACACTTCACAGGCTGCGGTTTTACATTGGGTTATGTGCTCGGGCATTTCTTGAACTGGGAACAGTGACGCACAAAATGTGACAGAAGTAGTTGTATGAAGAATGAAAAGGAGAGCTTCAGAGAGAAGCTCTGCATCCAATCACTGCGAAATGTGGGCATGATTGTCGGATTGTCCATTTCAGAGAGTTAAAAATTGTCGAAAACAGACCTCTAATTCTGACATTGGAAAGGTGTAGGGGGGAGGGGGTTTCATGCGCTGTTTAACCACCAGACAAGCGCTTGGTTTGAAACATACTGACCCCATTACAGTTTATTACTTAGCAATGATGGAATGTTGTTGCATTCGTGCAATGTGGTGATATGTGACATGATTTCTATGGTTGGAATTTAGGCTGATTAAATGAGTGTATTTTTACATCTGTCTACCAAGACTTCACAAGTTGTGGTGAAGTGTTGATGTAACCTGCTCATGATTTGGTTCAGCCTTTCTTCATCATTTCCTGATGAGCAGGTTGGCAACTTGCGTGGCAGCCTCTGCCATCAGTGTATCAGTGTGCGCGTGAATGGGTGAATGTTGGCATGTAGTGTCAAGCGCATCGAGTGGTCGGAAGATAGATAGTTTTCCATTTTATACTTCAACAATGTGTTCCACCTTGACTTCTAAACATTGTGACTCTTTAACACTATGTACAGTTGAGACTGATAGAAAGTCTGGAGGTGCTTTAACCTTTTAGCAACTTTCCATCCATTGCAGCACCCTCTCAAGGTAGGTAAACCACTTGAGCGAAAGCAGTCGAGGACCTTTCTCGAATGCACTGGGCACGCTGCACTTTGGACACAGAGATGGGCTCTGTGGCACCCTGCTCTCTTGTACACCCACGCAGCCGCCCTCAGGCTCTCCCATGATGTATGCTGTCCGTTTGACACAAAGCAGGGCTCACAGGGTGTTCTGGCTAACATTAACATGCATAAACAATTACAATTAATGAGCCTTTGTGACAGCACAAGCTAAATGCCCCCCACCCCGCCCCCGATAACAAATTCAGAGCCATTTTTCACGCGATCGATTATGTCCAGCCCCTCACCTTGAGGGTAATGCTGCAACTGCAATGCGCGACGATAAACAAATCCAGCTGCACCCCCCCCCACCCCCCTCCTCCCCTCCCACACGCACACACACACCCACACATACACTCACACATTGAGCTAACAGGACTCTGCCTCCTACCCAAATAGAGACTGTGTGGGGCCTTTTCTTCTTCCCACTCCCACTGAAGAAATGGAAACTGCCCGTACTGTGGTCACCCAGAATAGCAAATAGCTTTTCAAATGCAAAAAAAATTCCTACATCATTACTACTGGTTCTCTAGCTTGCATGCTGGCAGCGGATGATTCATGTAAAACAATCATAAGTCGGTAAAGCCACAAATTGCAATTACAAGCTACACATTACATTATATTAAATTCAACCTAAATGATCCATCTGGTCGTTGTAGTGTTAGAAAAATAGCATTCGGCAAACTAAAAGCAAGGTAAGAGCAGTAACAGTGGTGGACATTAAACATGTCTACAGGAGACATCAGTATGCTACTGGGTTTAACTGTATTTTATCATGAGCAGTTGCCCAAAGCTGGGGTGATGCAGGCCAAATGCATCATTCTTGTCTTAGAACAACCAAACGGGAATCCTTCCAGTTGTTTTCCTTTTTTTTTCCAGCCCACACCGACCCCACTGTGGGTTCAACAGGAACCCACTGCAGTTAATCAGGAAAGCATGTTGCCCTGAGTTCAGCCGTCCTCCACAACTGGAGATTCTCTCCAGTGCTCCACCCTTTTCTCCTTATGACACTGCTGAATGTATCACATTCATAACTCATTTGAGCACGTCCCCCCTTCTCAAAACTTAGCTGCAGTTTTATTAATATTTCCTACAGCACATACTTAAACTTTCTCTCATTTTTCGGTTAACAGCATACACCTCAAATGTTTAAGAGAAGCTGCATGGTCCACAGCTTTCCTAGCAGTGTGTGAAAGAGACAAACTAATCAAACATGAAGTAGCATATTAGCAGTAATGCTGCATGCCAATTAAAAGTATATTTTTTCCTGCTTTCATCACTTTGAACACAGAAAATTTTGTTTCGATGCATTAGCGACATTAAAGGCATAGTTTGTATTTGTTTTTTTAATTGGGGTTTTATGAGGTACTTAACCATAGTCGGTGTATTACCTGCAGTGGATTTGGGTCAGTGTGCTCCCAGTTTGGAGAAGCAGACAGGAGTACCAGCACAGAAGCTAAGCAATGTACTGCTACGGACGAAGCCAGCAACAAAATATATTATAGCCACCTAAATAAAGGCCCACCTCAAAAAAATCAATATCACTTTAAGTGTACACTATATTTAGAATATCCTCACCGCTTTACCTTGCTGTCAGGCAGCCCTTTCCTTTGGCATTATGTTGTCTGAACTGTAGAACTTTCATATTTCTACACTTGCTGCGCACCGTCTGACACCACAGATCAGCTGTTCGGGTCAGAAAGTGCAGCTGCAGTGTAATACAAGAGGGGCTACCTGACAGCAAGAAAAAGCGGTGAAAATATTGTAAATATTTATATATATATTTATTTATATAGTTCATTGCTTGAATTCCATGCCAGTACTTCTTTCTGCTTCTCCAAACTGGAAGTGTGCTGACCCAAATCTAGTGCAGGTAATACACTGACTATTGATAAGTAGCTCATACAACCCCACTTCAAAAAAAAATGCAAACTATCCCTTTAAAACTGCTCCAATCAATGTTTTAATTTTAACAGTGGATATATTACTACATACAATATCATGACTGTCACCCGTAGTCACAAATCCACATAGAACTATTATCCAACACTGTCATTTTTCTTGGCTATAGCAAGCATTTTAGCATCTTTCTGCTCATTGTTTTGGTTTTACAGGCTGCACTTTGACTTTTTTGGTCTCCCACTGTGTCATTTCCTGCAGCAGACAGCTGTTTTCAGCAAAAATCCCCACTGTATGCAACTTGCCCACCACCAAATGGCAGATGGACAACATAAGCAACTAGCTGGTAACCATAGTGGAGTATTTAGCAGAGAAAGAGATATTTCCTGTAGGACTTGGTAGAGACAAAAACAAAGCTGCTGGATGTGTAAATTAGTCATATTGTCATATTTACATCATGCTGTTCTGGTGTGGCAATGACGTACATCCACACTGGCATGTCCAGGTCATTTTCGCAAAGATCTCTGCCCACAATGAAATGCCTGGACAATTGTTTTGATCAGTCAACATCTGGACAGGAGTGGGACAGAGTTAGCTGGGTTACTTGGCAGACTCTCAGCTGCTTAAATCTGTCTTCAGTCCTTTGCTGATTTGTAAGATCCTGTATTATGCAGTGTGTATTGTTTTAATACAGCCAAACTCGCACTTTAGTCATTTCTATTTAAATATTTATCCTGGAAACAGCGAAAACAGTATGAAATAGTGATTTGTTTGCAGATACTACCTACTAACCAGGCAGCCATTGCCTGACCGTTCTGCGATGATTGCGGCAAGACTAAAATGCCAAGCGGGTGTTTTAAGATTTATCCACTCTGGAGACCTTTTTAGAAAAGCTCAATTTTTGGACGAGACAAACGTTGGCTTATTTTGGACAGATGGCTCAAATAAAGAAATAAAGATTTTATAATGTAGATTAATGTGGACATTCTCTTAGTAGTGATCAACTCAAGCTTCCCTTTAATCTAACGAGGCCCTTTAAATCCAAGCACCAGAGGCTGAGATGTGGGGACGACTGAAGCTATTCCCAGCCATCCAGTTCCCAGCCCCTTCAGCACCATGGGAAAGCCAGCCAAGTGAGCGTGGGTCAGGTCAACCTTGTCTCCTCGCCTGACTGTCAAAATAACAGTACCTTCCCCTCAGGCTTCCAGCACTGTCCATCAGAGCCGTGCTGCTGAGAGCTGTGGCACAGAGGGGTGGAAAAGCAATTAAATCAAACATGGGTGAGTAGCTGCAGGACAAATGCCTCGTCAGCGTTTTTCAGCTCAGCCAGAGAAAAGCTGGTGTGTTTTTTGTTTTTTTTTTCCTCCAGAAGGGGTACTGAAAGAAAGAGTATTGAAATTGAAAAAGAAAACCCTCCAAAAGAGAGCTAAGACATTTTGTGTCACCGGGTGACCAATGCAGGAGTTAGGCAAAGGGGTACGAGAGACATTGGCCCAATTCAGAGCCTCTTTCTTCCCAAGTGATGGCCTAAAACTTGGGGTCAGACACATAGTCCGACCCCTGACCCCCTGGTTCACGTCTCCTCGTAATTACCTTTGCGCATCAACCCCTTGGCCACCCCCACTCAAAGACAATGTAACAATTTGTCTTTTCAATTGTCTGTCAGTCACTCTCTTACGGGCCTTTTCAGTGGGCGTATATGGTTTCTTTTTCCATTTGTATTTATTTATTTATCTTGCTTGGAGAGGTGGGGGTTGTCTGGCCCCAGAAACAGGGAGTCTTTGTTTGGGCTGGTTTCACATGGATATAACCTCCCCCCCCTCCTCACTCCCCCTGCCTTCTACCCAGCTCCCCATAGTCAGACCCCATGGATTTGTTTGGGGGCTGATCTCAGGGTCATTGTACATGGCATTTCAATAACCATTGACCAATCAATGAGACCTTTCTCCTTCTCGTGGACTACTGAGGTGCTTTTTAACTGCTCCCTGTAAGGTAGGCTACATACTGTAATGTTGGATGTTCAATTCTTGTCTTTTCCTTTACCTGCAGTCATGCTGTCAAATAAGCTGCCTGGACCGACTACAGTGATGGCAAAGGGTGATTTTTTTTTTTACATAATAAATTTGAAATCCCAAATAAATTCAAAATGCATCCAGAAACCTCAAACAAAGGAATGCATAATATTTGACTCATGGCCACAGTGTGGTATGGTGCCTCTACACAGGTATGACCTACATATCTGTGCTCTGGCTCTGATCAGCTGTCAGTCTGCTTACCCCACACAGGTCCCTTTGTACAGTTCACTACATTGTCATTTGAAGAGAAAACTGAATTTAGTTGACTAAGGTCCACTTTCTAGCTTTTCCTCAGGCTTTTTCAATAACACCACATGGTCTTTATCTGCTTGTGGAGTTTTTCCCTTTGTCATGGAAGTTGTCTCACAGACAACTCATGAAGACTGTGATGCAGTTAAAAGCTTCTGAAAAAGCTACTAAATCTACTTTTTGGTCAAAATTATTTCGTTGGTTATGAGCTTCCATGCTCAATAATTCTGTATGTTTCGTTATAAAACTCGTATCGGCGCAGTGAAGAAGAAGAAGAGAGTCCTTCGACTGAAAGGTTGAGCAGCAAGCATCCACCCTGCTGCAGTGCCCTTGAGCAAGATGCTGCTGCTCTGTGGCAAGCTGAACTTGACCTCTGACCTTCAGTTATTCTGAAGACCGAAGACATTTCCCTTCTTTGGACATATTTGTTTCAGATTTTGATATAAAGGCCTTTAACAATATGTTTGGATGTTTGGAAGTTTCTCTTAATACAACACTCACATTCTCATATTGAAAGAGTTACTGGTTGCTGTAATAATTCCTCCCATCCATACTGGCCCTGAAGTGATTCCCTCCTAGTGCTACTACACTGTAAGAAGTGAGGCACACAGTTCTCCACAGTTCCACAACTCCACAGTTCTAGCTTTGTGCAAAAAATGCATTCTGAAGCTCACCCACAACTAATGTGACTTATGTCCGAGTAAATCAAATCAAGTCGGCAACTTCTGGAGTCACAATCTTTTTCTTATGAAACGTCTTTTTTGTGTTTCTTCAGACAGTTTTTCCTTCTTAGGATAGGATGTTTGTAAAAATACAGTAATTTCAGAAAATACCCATTTATTTTGGTAAATTTAGACTGATGAAGCATAGACATTTTAGCTTTGACTTGACTTAATGCATTTATTCCAGAACAAGGGCAGTGGATTTCGGGCACCATCTCTTATAGCACACTTACAAATAAAGATATAAGGAAGGAGGTGGTTTCTCATCTCTGAGAGTCTGACACTTGTGGGGATGTTTAGAGAGTAGAGGTTCCCAACCTGGGAGTAAGGACCTCCGCAAAGGGGTTGCTGGATTGATCTATAGGGTCGCAAGGTGATTGGGCAGGATAGGGCAACAGCAAAAAACATTCCTGACACACATAATGGTGTCCTTCTTTCAAGCTCTCCACTAATTTCTGCTTTATTCATTGTGAATTACTGTATTTAATCTCCTCAAGCCTCTAAAGGTTATACTGTAAGTCCTCTTTCATTTAACTGGTAGACAATGCAAAGTGTGAGGAGGGGTTCCAGGAAGACCTTGATTTATTTTAAGGGGTCACAAGTCAAAAGGGTTGGGAACAACTGATGCAGATGATGTAATTTACTCATCTCTGATTTGGCAGTTACTTTCTCACAGAGTGTCATAGAGATATGGAGATATTTGGAGACATAGAGATATTTGTCTAAAACAATTTTGCATAGTTGAGTGGAATAGAGGCTATGGCTAACGACTATGTGCATCTGACTCATAAAGAAATCAAAATAAACTTTGTTGGTTGTTGCAATGTTCTGCATGCTCGTACATTTGCAAAAAGTTAAAAAAAAAATCCAGGGTTTAATTTACAGTGAATAACATCTGGTGTTAATCAACCTTATTACCAGACAATAATGTAAAAATTGGACAATTTGGGCAATATGATATGGTAAAGGTTAGACCGCCAAAACACTTGGTTACAGTTAATAAAAAAAAGGGAAAAATGTTAATTGTTGATCTGAATGGTAGCATTGGTGTAATATAATGATATCTGTGACAGTGAGTTACACAGTGAGAAGAGATAATTTCACTGCCAGTATGAACATGAAGAACCATTACAGTAATTGTTTAAATGTACATGTAGGCATGTGAATATAGCATTAAAACAGACTTGAGGAAATTCCAACCTATCCCTTAAAACCTTTGACTCGTCATGTCTGTGCCCCCTTTTAACCAAATTAAAACTGAATTCAATCATTTCTTCAAGTGGGTTTTCTACACTCTGCTTTCTCATGGTAGAGTTATTGCTGCACCATCAGTTTTCATGTAAAGTTTTGTCATAAAATTTTATCACTTTTGGTTTCATCTTGGAACAGTAAAATATACTGGAAACATGGCTACACCTCAGGATTACTGCTTACTGCTCAACACATCCAACAAAACACTTGAGAAAAAAGAGATTCTCACAAAGTGTTCCTTGAGAGCTGCTAACATTACTGATGAAGAACAATAAAACATAACCCATCTCAAGGTACAGAAGGGGCCTTTTGCAGGGTGGTCATTTATAACAATAGTCCCTATGTGATCCTGCTTCGACAACAGGCTTTTCCAGCACCTTATAGTTTGGCAATCACTGCATGAAATTACATGAGACGTACCAATTCCCAGCAGAAAACACAGCGTTCCAAGGTAATGAAAGCCAGAGGAAAGGGAAGACGATTCAGTCTTGGACCATGTGATGTCACACGGTTTTTGAGGGATAAACACGATCGGTCTTCCAGACAGTTTGGTTTGCGCAAGTCACTCATTCTGATTGTCTATCATGTTTCTTATGAAGCTCATAATTACAACAGTGTCGAGAGGGAGATCTGTGCAAAGACTGCGGTTTGCTTTGATCAGTCTAATTTGCTCTTTCTGAGAGGGGTGAAAATTTGTGCAAGTGGTTACAGTTGGTATGAGTAGAAACAGAGTGGCGAGAAGTTCCAACAACACGATGCATTTAATCCCCAGTGGTATTTCAAATTGTGCAATAGATATACATTTACTGTGCTGGCTGAATGTTCTCAGCCCTGATGAGGAACAGGGATAAAGTATGAGTGGTTAAAGCACTGGGGTATTGAGGGTAAACTGGGACAGATTGAAGTTTTACTCGCACAAACAGAGCTGCTCTGGTGGCCGATATAATCTCATTAGTTGATTTAAACCACAATTGACAGAGCAACTACAGATAGCTAGTTGAACGTCACACAAGGCTAACAATACCTTTCTGCTAGCAAAGAGGTTTGTTCATGTTTTGAGATGTCAAGAAAGGCAGTTACCGGCCTGGTTGAGTACAGATAAAGTAACCATATGATTTTTTTTTAGCTAATAGATACTGATTGATCTTTAGGGAAAGCTATAAGTCATAATCATTCTTATCAGCGTCCATGCAATGAGGAAGGCCACAAGATGTGGTTGAAAGCTTTGGTAAAAAAAAAAAACAGTATTCTTCTCTTTCATTTTTTAGACTAAATAACATTTGTCTGAAGTCTACCAAAAACACAAAAGGGGAGCATCAAGGAGCTTATGAAGTCTGATTGTTGTTGCCATGCAGCCATACTAAATGATCTCAATCAGCCAGTAAGTATGTATTTTAACCAGTTTCTTTTTTCAGTTTAAGTTTTGTGTTTTGGTTGCAATCCCGCCTCAGCTCAGAAGTTGAGTGAAGTTTACACAAAGTTAGATTTTATGGCTCCAATTGCTGTCAAAATGGTGGTGAGCAATGGACCCAAGTACAAGTTTCGAAATGTCCCTTCAAAAGTGATGTCATAGAGATTAATTTTCTAACAGTCTGTTAAGGCAACACGGTGAGCCGACCTGCCACTCAGAGAAAAGTAAAGATACCCACAAGTCCAATATATCTCTGTAATAGGAACTTGTAACAGTAAACCTGCCAACACTGAGTACATTGGTGTCAGATGGGTGGAGGTAAATGTCTTGATCACATGCTGGAAAGGATAGTGAAGCTGGACATAAGGAAATGTACCAAAGCTTTCACATAGAGGGTTTTATTGCTAAAACAGACTAATAATGACTGCCAAATTAAGACATTTCTAGACGGCACTGGATCTGGATATTCTTTCAGTTTACAAAACATGCAAAGAAACTCCCACGCTCCCTTTACTGACAGTTTGAAAAATCCGCAGTCATGTTACCTGCTGCAGGGAATGGCTGGACTTTTTAAATAAAAGTGAAAGAGACAGTACAAACAAGAAATTTATGTTTCTGATCAAACACTGAATTGGAAAATGAAGCTTTTGATTAAGGAAATGTTTTTCATAGCAGAATCAGTTTTTGTACAAAGTCTACTTTGTTTAAAGGGAGACTTAGCAAGTTGCCATAGGCTACAACATTTATGTACAACATCTGTGTGTATCTAACCAATCAGCACCACATGATTGTTTGGTCTCATCTTTGTGATACACTGCCAGGCTTCCCATTTTTGCCTTCTCTTTTCGAACTAATTGAAATGGTATTCCAGCTGTATGATGAGCTCCGCCCAGGATGACATTTGTGCACAGTCTATATAAACCTCAGATTTAACATCTAGATTGCAAGCATGTGATGAGACTAAGAACGGTTGTCTTTCCAAATTAATTAAAACTATTTAAAGTTAGTGAAGTAATGAAAAGTTTATCTCCACCGCATATGAAAATTAGCTCCTCAGCTTGAAATCTTCAGTGTATCAAAATACTCGTATGTAAAAAAAAATTAAAAAATCTTAACTTACTTACTTTAAACTTTTAAAGACATCTAGTGGTCTTCTTCAGCAAATGGTTAAACTTGGTAATTATTTTATGCAATAAAACAAAACATCCTCACCTCACTTCCCAGATCGAATCAAAATATACCCACTGAAGTCTTATTTTACACTCTGGTTTTGGTAAGACAAATTTTCATGTAATTTCCAAAGATTTCTAAAAGAAACAATGTGGTTTGGTACTAATTTCAAGTAAAGGAATTTTCTCAAAAGAAAAGCTCCCTTTAAACCCAAGTAAATATTCTTTCATCATCCCAATAACTCTTTATCTCACAGGTCTGCGATTTCATTCATTCATTGCAATTTAAGAAAAATGTTTTCTGGAAATAACTATTTCATTTGGTACTAATTATAGAAAGAAAAATCTGAATTTTCTTTACAAAAATACGAAAAATTCCACTTGAACTCAAGTAATTAGCAGCACTTTATTTTATTTAAAGTCTCCTTAGAACTGTATCATTTGGTACTAATTATGGGAAAAAAAGCAATTTTCTTGAAAGAAAAGCTCCATTTAAATCCAAGTAAATATTCATTCATTACCCGCGTAATGCTTTTTTTATGGCTGTGTGACTATTAAATAATTTCCAATAAGTTGTCAAGAAAGAACTATGTAATTTGGTAGTAATTAGGGAGAATAGAGACAGCAGTCATTTGGTGCACTTCCAATTTATTCCTATTATAAAAACCTTAGCTTTATTTAGTAACACCCCCTCTGGCAGATATCACAGCTTACAAATGCTTTTTGTAGCCAGTTAAACACCTTTCACTTCTTGTATTTAAGATTTAAGACTCTCTCCCTTGCATGCACAGTTCTTTTAAGATCTACCAACAGATTTTCAGGGGACTGAGAAGGCCTTTCCAGATCCTTCAGTTTGCATCTCTTCAGGTAGTCTGTAATGGATTTCATTTCATTTCTACAACAGGATCATTATTGTGCTGTAGAAATGAATGAGAAATCAATGAGAAATTAAAGCTTTTTTACAGACGGTGTGATATTTGCTTCCAGGATTTGCTGGTATGTAGTGGAATCTATTCTTCCCTCCAACTGTGCAAGGTTTCCTGTACCACTGGCTGCAATACAACCCCAAAGCATGATAGATCCACCCCCATGCTTAGCAGTTGACAAGGTGTTCTTTTCATGAAATGCTGCAAACATACCTTTGCTGATTGTGGCCAAAGAGTTGTGTTTTGACTTCATCAGTCTACAGCACTTGCTTCCAAAATGCATTAGGTTTGTGTAGATGTTCTGTTGCATACTTCTAATGTTGGATTTTATGATGAGGACCCAGGTAAGGTTTTCTCCTACTGAGTCTTCTAAGAAGATCTTGTTTGTGCAAGCATCACTGCACAGCGGAATGGTGCACCACCACTCCTGAGTCTGCTAAACCTTCCTGCAGGTTTTTTTGCAGTCGAATGGGGGTTTTGATTTGCCTTTCTGACCAGCATACCAGCAGTTCTCTCCAAGAGCTTTCTTGATCTTCCAGATCTCATCTTGACCTCCAAAGTCGTCCTAATCTGCCATCTCTTAATTACATTTCACACTGTGGAAACTGCAAGCTGACAACACTTCACTATCTTCTTGTAGCCGTCCCCTGCACTGTCGGCATCAAGAACTTTCATTTTCAGTCTTATGCAGCTGGTCAGAGGAACCCAAGGTTGCTGAGTGTTCACACAAGGTTTGAAGAGTCAAAGTATTTTTAAAGCTTTGAAATTGGCTCCAGCTGACATTTCCTAATGACAATTGTTGACATGCTTCAGCCCTAATGAGCTGATTAAAGTCTGAGACCTTGTAAAAAGAATCTGAGACTTCAGAACTCTTTAGTTACCCAAACTTTAGCACATGCCACAATTATTATTTTTTTTATTTTGTTCAGTTTATGACATAAAAGGTGACTATCTATTAATGTTTGCAGAAAATATCATGTTTTTCCATATCCTAGAGAGGCTGTGTTTACATCTTTTTAGTGCAGATGATCAAAATCAGTAGCTAACGTCAATAGTCACAGGTCTTCGTTCAATCGTTTTCAATATTTACTTTTTTATTTTATTTGTGGACAACAAAACAAGGCAAACAGGGGAAAACTGTCTTGAAGTGACTTCTCAATTAGTCAGAAAGATTTGGCCACTGGTTTTCTGAAGGAACATTTTGGTTATTGCAACTGTGAAAGACTGCCCAGCTGTATAGATTTCTGCTTGTTAAGTTGGACATTTGGGTACATAGGTCTTAAGTGAGCAGTAGAGTTATGTGGGTTATAAGTACTCTCACACACAATGCTATAAAACTGTCTCGATTTAACAGGATGATTAATGCCTCTCAGACTGCTGAATGAAATATGAGGTAATCTGACTCCCCAATCCCAGTCAAAACATGCCCAACATGAGGGCAACCCACATCCTGCTGGGATGAATAGGAGCTTTTGCTACTCCATGTTGTAGTTTAAATAAGATACATTTTTACACCACAAAAAAGTGTGTAATATTAGATTTAGCAGCAAAGATAGCTGGTAACAGCACATAATATGCCAGGACTGTGTGGATTATGTCTTAAATCATTTGCATTTCTTCAAAGCCCAGTAGTACAGGGTGGCTATGGAAGAGAGGAAACTGCACACTACAGGAAACTGTGACTTAACCGGGGGACTTAACAGCACCAAACTGATAAAAGACACCCTAAACAGGATATTAAACAGCTAATAAACATTTAGAGGCATCCTTTAAATCCTTCCCTGGCATCTTGAGGAAAGTGATTGTTTGAATTTCCACAGACTGTTGAATGCACACTGTCGACCACATCTGATGCAAGTGAGTCACATGGAGGTGAGATAATAACGTCGAGTCATTACGCTGGTAATTTGGGGTGGCATGAGGGACTAGTGAGTGGTACATATAAACCATGTGTGACTGAGGCGTTCAGGCATGAAACACAGCAAATTTCTAAATTCTTTCATTCATACTCAGCTTTGAAAAAAAACATCCCAGTTCTTTATGCTTCATGCTGAAAACCTAAGATTAAATGATTAACCCCAAGTTTATCTGCTTGCTATCTGTGGTGGTTAAAGTGGTTGCTGATAAATGCCAGTGATTAAATAATTATGTGGGCAGGTGCTGAGATTTCTGGCTTTCATTTACCAGTCTGATTAGGAACAAAAACTCCTCACTTTCAACACACTCCTCCAGACACTGACTTTTTTAACTGCTCAGCAGTAGAGAATATGTATAGAGGACAAAAAATGACTTAATCACCAAAACATGAATAAATAAATACATTAATAAATACAAAAAAATAATAATTCGAAATTACACATAATAAATAAAAGAACAAATACTGAAATGAATACAGGAATAAATCTGTAAATGCACAGATAAATAAAGGCATAAATAAATATATAAATAAATGTTGGTAATTAATCAGGACATAAATAAATAAATAAATGTCTTCAAATTATTAATTTTTTTTTCTCTATTGCTATATTTTTAGATTGGTTTATTTTTCTATTTCTACATTTATTATTTTATTTATATACTTCTGTATCTTTATGTTAATGAGGTACTGTACTACCCTGAGTCTAAAGCAGCAGAAATACATAAGTAAATATGTATACATTTACATTTATAGAAATAAAACATTTCTACATTTATAGAAATGTAGAAATTATTTGAAGACATTTATTTATGACTTGGTTACCAGCTTCACTCATTTATGCAATTATGCATCTAATTATTAATATGTCTATTTATTTGAGATTTTTTGTGTGTTTACATCTTGTACCATACTTCCACTGATGTTTTACACTTGGTTTGTTGTATATGCTGTTTCTAGTTTGTTTTATTTTGTTCATTTTTTAATTTGTTCATGTATGCAAATGTTTTATGTCAGATTGACTCCGTGTTTTAATTTTCCTGTTTTTTCTAAGTGAATATAAATTGTTTTCTGGGAGTATTTGTGAAGGTTGTTTGACAAACCATATTTATTTAGTTTTTCTATATTTATTTAAGAATTTATCCATGTGTTTATTGTTTGTGAAGTCTTTTTTCATCCTCCATAGCTGACACATTGACTCGGTTTTAAAAGCCTTGTTCTCAAAATAAAAATAATTCAATAATCATTTATTACCCCTCTTTACTCTGAAAAACTTTTTGTTGTTGAGGTGCATGTTATCATGTGCCAGATACTTTACTGCAATTCTCACAGGCTGCCAATAGAAGTGACTAAGAGTCACTATCTCTCAATGCCCCATTAAAATGTTAATGCAGTAAAATACCTAGAACAAATGGGCATGCTTACTGCTGTCAGAAACAGCTCAGCACTATTATGCTGCTATTCCCACTTGACTTTTGGTGCATGTGTACAGCGAAGCAGTGTGCAGCTTTGGGGCTTGAGAGAACATTAAGGGATATGAAGATTTCAACATCGCAGTACAAGAAGCAGCTTACACATTCATTTAACATTCGGTCAAGGACATGAATATGGCAGTGAATTCCAGTTGTAGCTCCATAGCTGTTAGTCAATTGGCTGTAAATCTCTTTTTAAAAGGAACCAGCTTGTGTCTGGATGGACTCCTGTATGTGTTGATGTCCGGCCAACGCATGAAAGGCCTTGCTGTGATCTGGATTGCTTCAAAATGATGAGTCCAAGTGGGAACAGGGAGGCCAGTATACATGCTTATCCCCTGTAGGATTATACTGATGTAGAGTGCTGCAAGAAATACATTGTGGCAAGAGCTTCTTTTGATCTTACATTTTATATCTTGATACCAGTGGTGGAATATAACCAAGTACATTCACTCAAGCACTGAAATCAAGTACAGTTTTTCAGGTATTTGTATTTTACTTTGTGCATTTCCATTTTATGCTACATTAAACTTCTACTTGTCTGTATATATACTGTAGTTTTTATTTTAGATTTTACATAAACAATCTAATCAGTTCACAAAATATGTATTGTTGCAGATTAAAGTACCCAACACTATACAAAGGTAGGTAAAATTAGTTTCAGCTTGAACAGCTGCAAAATGAAATGCTGCTTATATGTTTATACAACAGTAATAATAATTCAATAACATAATAATGATTACCATAATATGTCAATTTGACTAATAATACTAATAATACTTGTGTGTTTATTTTAGTACAAATGTCAATGCAGATTTTTACTTGTAACATTACATTGCTGAACATTTAAACATTGCTGAACACCGTCTTGGATCTGGAGACAGTGTTTTACTTTGAAGTGGGGATGAGACAGTCCTGTAGTTTTCTTTAACTTCATTATTGGTGCTTCATCTCATCTTTGCTGTGAGTTGTTCTTTTTAATTTGTCTTTATCTTTGGCAACGCTAGAGTCAAGATGTGAGTAATTGTGGTTCACCTAAGTGCTTTGGGCAAAGTCATGAAAACTAAAAATTACCAGAAAAACCCAAAAAATTTCATTGAGCAGATTTTCCTTCACAGACTGAGGTTAACCTCTACCCTTAATGTTCCCACAATGCTGTTCGGTGGCCAATTTTTTTTTTTTTTTCCTCTGTGGTCAATTTTTTTTTTCCAGTGTACATCACAGTATGAGTACACGCTTTCTGCATTGCTCCCAGAGGAAATCAAACACCTCACTTACAGTGTTGGTACATGCTCTCACCTGATCTGCACGAGGATACTCACGATACCCGTTCTCATTAATTGACTTTCACAAAAGGGCACTACCACATAAATAGTCCCTATAAGAGTGACATTTACTGAGCTGCATGATCCAGCTGTGGTTTCTCTCTATAAATAGCACACCAGGACAGAAGCGGTCATCTCGGGGAGGATGTGTAGCATTTCCATTAGAGACCCACTTCAGCAAGAGAGGCCTTAGCAGCAGTAAAACCATTGTCGTGGGCTATTAACCAGCATGTGTTGTAAATGAAGGGCCCAAATGGTGCTCATTAGTGGTCTCTCCCACACCAGCCATCACAGAGGAGAGGGGCTTTAAAGGCCCACCCCTTTGCCAGGAGACAAACAAGCCCCGCAGAGGAGCAATAGAGGGATTTTTACATTTATACAGATCCACTAATTACCCCCTGAAAGCCGACCCAGGCCTCGTGATGCATGGGACGACTGTGAAAAATGCATTCCTCAGGGCCAAGTCACTCAGATCTCCAAACTGAACACCAGCTCCTGACAGGCTGCAAAAATCTGTCTTGACTTTGCCAAAGTTGTTATACTGTTGCTTAAATACACTAAGAGGCATGTAGTGAGTTTACTTTTTTTTTTACCCTTCGAGCTGCAACACATCAACACATCATGTTTTAAGAGGGGTTAAGCATCTGGTTGATTCTGAAACTAAAACATATCTGGATGCTCACAATATGTTTTCAACAAATATTGAAGTAATATAATATTTTGTTGTGTGTTCTGTATTTTCTTAAATAAGGGGCGCTGTTTGTTTTGTAGGCCTTGAGCCATTTTTTAAAAAGCGTTTTTACTCAAATTTGCAAATGTATCCCCATGCACAACTGTGGCTTTTTGGGCCTGAGATGGTCCAAGGCCAGGAGCATCTGCCTCTCATGAGTATTAAGGCTTAATGCTGTTGTGGAAACAGAAACCCAAACTGAAATCTGTGTTGTCCTCAGGCTTCATTTTGAAACAAAAAAACATCTGAGTCACATAAAAAGGTCATGTCTTATTAAAAAGACAATACCAGTGTTTGCACATATTTTAGTACTAGTACTTTGGCTAGGGCGAGTCCTAATCATTCGAAAAGGATGCTGTAGTGTTTTCTGTTTTTCAAACTGTGTAATTGTATTCTTCCCATCGTGTGAGCCACCACTGGTGTTCATTCCTTTCGCTGCCTTTAACTTCAGTCAACTTGCAAAAAACTGAAACTCGCTAGAACGGACAGATATGAAATCCATCCCAGTGATAACAATAATCCAGTTGCAAGTACAGATTGATAAAGCGTATCCTGAAATACCCCACAACAGTAATCTTTGTAAAACTCAGTTTTAAAGGGCAGTAGTCAGATTCAAAGTAGCAATACACTCTGTAAGAAAACTACTTGTGTGAAAGCACAGAAGTATTTTGAGAAAAATATACTTAAAGTATAAAAGTAAACATCAGTCACTCTGTCAGTTGTTATATTATACTATTGGATTGACATGTTAACAGAGTTTTAGGTTGTTGTTGGCTGAGGTGGAGCTGATTCTTGCTTAGTTTATATACTCTTGGGTTTAATTCACTATAACAATGCATTGTATTTCATATCTTGATCTGATTATTATACTCAAGTGAACTATAACAACCTCAGATTCACAGTACTTGAATTTGAGATTTACTGCTCGACTGTTTAACTTTGTTCTAACTCTTCTACACCCGGAACCATTGTTATGTGAAACAAAAAATTCCCCTCCCCTCCGGAAAGGTTACTTCGTAGTACATGCTAAAAGCAGCTAGCGGAAGATAAACAGAAAGCTTGTTCAACATGGCAGAGGTAAGCAGGCGATGATTTCGAAATGTATTTGTTATACGTTAGTGGTGTGTGAACGTCGTGTTCCTAATGTCACGGGGTTTCGTGTTTTCTTGGAGTATTTGTGGTAGAAAGACGGAGGGAAAGCTGACCAGCGTTAGCCTAGTAGCTTACTGGTCGGTCGATAACTTGACTGGTGATGTTTACTAGTAGCAGCTGCATCTCTGCTAACAAGCTCGGTTATTTATAAGACGCCTCATCTATGCGGCGATGTTACAGTGGTGTTTTTATTTCAACTCGGAGCCAACTGATCTGGTCTGATGAGTAACTGACAGTGTGCTAATAACACATCTTGCTACACAACTGGACCATAGTCCAACATTTTAGCCGGCAGCGAAGAATAAAGCTGTAGCTACACCGTTAAAACCTGACAGAACATACACGGTGACATTAATGAGGATAGTTGGTCAGTGTAGTCGTGTGGTGCCACCATCCCCTGACAATAAATAAAAACTCCCAACAGTTTAATAATAATAAAAAGAAGCAAAACAGTGTTAAGATGCAACTCCTTAGGATATAAAATAATTCTCGAAGAAGGTGTAAACATCTGTGAACATCACCAGTGCAGTGAAATAATTAGTTTATAAATCGAATAATTGAAAACAACAAATTAATAGAGTCATATAATTGTGAGTCACTGAGTAAAAAGTGAAACACTACCTGTGTTCTACATTTTAAAGGGCAAGTAGGCCCTGTGCACAGACAAGCTCACTAACATTCAAGATGGCTGTGACAGTGAGCTCACATGCACAACACCAGGACCCTGAAACTGAAGCAGTTCAATGGGATTCAGCTGTCATTCATTTCATTATTTACACCTGCTCTCGTGCCTCTGTCAAAAGTCAGAAGGCCTCTTGAATTGGCGGTCGTTGGTCGGGACAAAACGAGACATTTAAAGACGTTCTCTTGGGCTTTAGGAAACAATGATCAACAGCTACCAAACAACTAATTGATTAATCAAGGGAATAATCGACAGATCAATCGGTAGTTGCAGCCCAAGATAAAATAAGCATGAGACCATGATTTAAACCTGCAGTGTGGAACTTTTCATATAAATGAACATCCATAACATCCAAGGCCCTGGCAGACGAGTTCACACAATGCTGATTAAACCGATCACCACCAGATAAATCTCTTTCTTTCACAGTATATGGAGTTTTTAAATCCCATGTCGGGGGTGACAATCCCACACTGGCAGTTTGGTCGTAAATCGTGTGGCTCCTCTAGACTTTCCCAATGTTAGGGTCGAATGGACCAAATCCTGATAGTGAAAGTCATTTTGTTGGGGGTGTGTGATGCACAGGAGGTTATGGTCAGTGGTGTACTGGCTATCGGGCATACTGTTTTTGGACAAATCCCAGCAGGCTGCTGGACCGTCAAAAAATAAGTCTTTGGGCCAGTGGACCATCAAAACATATCAATTTCAGTGTTTCCCCTATTTTGACTGCTTTGGCCTGGTGGGAGGGGCCAAAGCAGTAACCTCTCACACGCCACACGCACAAAATACTCACTGCCCTATTCCTTAAAAGAAGCAACGCTACCAATATTTTCCCTAGGCAGCATCACAGAGGTTAACTCACATTTCGGAACAGTGCTGCACAGAGGCTCCCAAACACTATTGACTTCCAAATGAATGGATATTTGGCGTTATTATTGGCATTGAAAAAAAATATTTTTTTGGCCTGGCAGGGATCTCGCTGGCCTGGCAGCCTGCCAGGTCTGCTCAATTATAGGGGAAACACTGCGTTTTACTGGCCCTTTTTGTGCACTTGTCATTTGAGGTGCGCATTAGAGCATGCTGCAGGCCTGTGTCAGGCAATTACAGTCGAACACCCCCCTCTACTCTCACTGTCAGAAGGTTGAGATCAAAGTTCTGCTCCCCAAGCTTTAATTTAATTTATAAAGATTATGACAAAAAATGTGCAGCTTGCAGTAGATAATTTTTTTCAAACAGATAAATCAGAGAGTTGTTTGAAATAGTAATCTCCTGTTTCTTTTCACAGACTCACAGCTTGCAGGATATGAGGCAACAGGCAGCTATTGCTGCCAAAGTCTTCATTCAGAGAGATTATACCAACGGCACTGTGTGCCAGTTCCAAACCAAGTTCCCCTCTGATCTGGAGACCAGGGTAGGATACACTTTTTTTCTGTTGTTCAGACTGTGTTGTTCCACAGTGAACTGATAGAATGGCTTATGTGTTTTATGACTTTCATCTTTATCTTGTGGAAGACGTGGCATGACTTGGTTTTCAGGACAACTGTGCAAAGAACAGTCACATGTTGTTATTATGATGTATTACTGTACACTTATTCTGTGCATCCAGAGCCAAATCCTTCATCTATTAGAATACACTAGTCAGGGCACCAAATTAGCTCCAGCCACCAGTGAAATGCTGGTAAAATATGCAAATGACTGGTAGATTTCCTTCACTTACCAGCCAAAAAACAATGGCAATCTATTGAATATGAACATTCACTAGCCAGTTGGCTAGTGTTAATTTTGCACCCTGACACTAGTGCAGTTCCCATTCAAAACATGCCTGCTCAGAACAGGCTGATTGCTTATTATTTTTCAAGAACCTCATATGAATGTATCAACTGACAAACATATCAGTAAAACAATAATAAATTAAATAAACAGAAACCAGTGACCGCCAATGAGACTAAACAGAGGTTGAACCATAGAAGCAGATTACAGCTTTCCATTGGTTGATTCTACTGCCAGTCAACTGTCTCTGTGCTCCCATTGGCTAGTTTTACTGCCTCTGCCTTTGTGTTTTTTGTCCTGTGAGCGCTCATCTTCTCTTTAACTGAGCGGGGCACGTGCCTTTGTCCCACTCCGCAAGTCAGAGCCCAGAAGTCCCACCCCACTGTGATGTAATGGTGTTTATATCAAACAGCCCCTTGCTGTACTCAGACACGGAGCCAAGCGGCTCACTGTTCAAAGCTTATCAATATTAAATGTGTCCAAATTGCACCAAATTCGACACTGCATGTCCTTTGGTCCCCAGCAACACACTGACTGAGTGTGAAGTCAATCAGATGAACGGTTCTTAAGATATGCAAAGGACATACAAACAGACAGAGATTCCTTGCTTTTTGGTCAGATGAACTGCATTGCCCATTCAAAACATGTCTGAGACTTCCTGCAGTATGTGCCAAGTTTCACTCCAAGCACACAGTTCAATAGTAGAGCTTCAGTCTCTTAAACTTTTTAAGTTTTTAACACTAAGGGTGTAATCCTACCTCTGACCACAAGTGGTGCTGTACGCATTTCCGCACGTTGACCCCACAGGCAGAAGAAGAAGCATACCGACATTGTTAATGAGGTATTCTTATAAATTTCTTGTCCATAGAACTTTCTTGAATCCCCAGCAATACATCCACCAGGTATGAAGAAGATACCATGAACAGTTTTCAAGACATGCGATGGGCAATACAGACATACATACACACATACAGACTGAGATTCCTTGCTTTATATAGAGAGATCTATTATCCATATCTGCTTGTTCCTACCGAATCAAAGGGAGAACAGGAGCTCTTCCCAGCTTCCATGCGGGAGCAAGAATATTATCATGGCTGCCAAAGAAAATTATAATTTCACTCAACATTATGCGAAAGTTCAAACACAACACTACTGAAATATTGCATTTATCACAGCACACATTTTCATATCAGAATGACTGGACATAAAAGCATCTGAAGTCAGTCTGAATGTGGAGCCAAAAGAAACAAATACTGTCAGCGACTTCTGCTCCACAGCCGCTGCAGAGGAACCCTGCTGGACTTTGTCCTTATATGAACCAGGGTGGAAGTGGGTAAAAAGCAGGCATCGGTAATGATGTGGAGGAGGAAGAGCAGGTCGCTGAGACAGAACAGGCTCCACGCCACATTAAAGACAGTGCCAGCCAAACAGTTCAGAGTTCGCAGGATAGAAAGCTGCAGTTTTGAAATGCACACACCACATGAAAAATACAGCTTCACAACACTTAAACCGCTCTCTTGTGGTTTATTGGCACTTCCCTTTTGATTGGGTGGTCTCCCGTGTTTTCCGGTAGGATCCAGTTCATACCCACACACACACACACACAGAGCTGCTGGACAAATGAAGAATGCTCTTCCTTTGGGAGACTAAAGCTAGTCCCCTATCATAAAAAAAAGTTCTTTCTACATTATTTTTTTAATGATTCTCTGTAATCCCACTGTATAAAATATGCAGTATAATGCCAAGCTGTTTAGTGGCTTCCTCTTTCAGGACACTCATTTATGTCATTTTGTTAGGATGTTTGCAGAACATAATGTTCCTTCAGCCAACATCTTTTTTTACACCAGTGTCTGTTTTTGGCATGTTGTTGCTCCTGTTTTGCAGAAGTTTGCAAGCTGTAACATCACATACTTGCAGACAATTATCTTAGGCTGTAGGGTTTATTATTTTTGGTAGCTCTCGCTTGTTTAAATGCTTTTGCAGAATTATGCCAGAGGACTGGGAAAGCACTCAAGTGTTCTAAATGTATTTGGCAGCTATACTGCCAAACCCCTCATGACTGTTTCATTAATTGGAAACTGACAGTTTTTATTGACCTTCATCTAATTTTTTGTCTCCAGACTTCATATTATATTTAGTGACAGTTACAATTAAGAGAATATCCTCTTCCTCGCTTGAATTTGTAAACTGTGTTCAGCCTTGCACTCTCATCTAACATTTTTGGAATGCTAATACGGCTGCGCCAGACGTAATGGAAAGATGCTCAGGCAGAGAAATGTGGTTTGAATCGCTGCCTTTGAGTTGGAAAATTAGAAGTAGAACAAAGCTTCTCAATGGCGGGTACCAAACACGCCTAAGACCACTGATGTGTTGGAGCTTGTTGTCACATTCCTCGGGCACAAGGGAGCAGAACATTGGAGGGTTTTCAGAGGCTCAGGAGGCCCCTGGCTGGCTCCACCTCTGGTCTGGAGGTTCCTTCTTTTTCCCCCCAGTATCACAGAGAGATCACCGGATCTATTCTGGACACCAGCATGGGACTAATGTCGACACCCCTGTCAAAACAGCCTCCGATTCCAGCAGCCCTCCACCCTCCATCAGTCTTCCCTGCAGCTAGTCCTCATTTGATGCATTCTTGAGAAACTCTGGTTTGATCATCAGCCAGTCGTGGTTTCAGTTTGGGTTCCAAAAGCTGTCTGCAGCCTACAGAACAGCTGAGATACGTCTCTATCTTTCTCAAGGTGTGTCTGTGCCATTGGAAAAGGAGAAAACATCAGGAGTCCTGGATTGTAGCTGTATTGTGTGTGTGTGTTTCTGTCTGTTTCTGTGTGTGGGTGCGTGTGTCCTGCTTTCACCATGTTTGTCTTGTCAGTTATTAAGTGAAAACATTCCCAGAGCATATGGCCAAGGCATCCTAATAATTTCAGGAGGTGTTTCCAATGCGGGAAGGAGGCCCAGCATTCCCTTGATGTATTACCAGTCCAAGAAAATTCACCCCTTCATTTATCTAGAGATGGAAAGAATGGGAGAAAATGATCTGGTGCTAAGAAGACAGTGTTTTCACTGGAATATCCCAACAGAGGCAGAGATCACTCATACGCCACTATCCAAATATACATCTGGCGATGTTCCATGTTTAATGATTATAACCCTTTGATCTTTCTCTATGCTCCATGTATTTCAGATTGACAAACAGCAGTTTGAGGAGACAGTTCGGACGCTGAACAATCTGTATGCTGAGGCAGAGAAGCTGGGAAGCCAGTCATATATTGAAGGCTGTCTGGCCTGCCTCACAGCGTACACTGTCTTCCTGTGTATGGAGACTCATTATGAGAAGGTGAGAGACTTTTTCCCTGCTTAGATATACAATGAATAAGACTGGGTGTTGAACTACAATACTGTTTTGGTTATAGCAGCTGTTTTCAGATGGAGTCTAATTTTGGTCCTGAGATCTAAATCTATCCATTTACACTCAGTTGTAGTTTTAAAAACTATCTTTTTTTTTAGCTTTGGAAAAACGTTTTGGTCCATTTCCATTGATGAAAACACATTAATTGTGTTATAGTTCAAATACTTATTTGTGAAAAATGTTGCCAAAATACAACTTTGTATGATTTGTAACGCTGCTTTTTCAAAAATGCATGGTCTGATGTCAGAGAATTTAAGAAGGACATCAAATCATTGTGTTGTTGAAATGTTATAATTTGCATATTTATTTGATCATTTTATTTTGATTTTTAATACCAGAATAAGAAATACTAGAAATGAAAGGGTATTAATATTTTAAAAAAATTAAAAACTGTAACCCTGACAAGAATGAAACAAAACATTAACATGAGCTTAAGATAAGGAAAATCAATCAGAGGGTGATTGTTTTAAAAGAAGAAAAAATTCAAAACTGTATTTAGCCTGACTTACTGAATAAAACTAAGCAAAACACATTTGGTGAGCCTATAGTTTCACTATTACATAGCAAAATACCTTCGAGATTGTGAGTCCCAACAAATTGCTACATTAGCTCTTTCCACAGCAACAGCGAGTCCAAACATCCACCTCTGCTTTTGGGCAAAGCCCTGCTACAGCTGTCATTTATTTTTTCATCACCTGTTCACTAGTCCAAGCTCCTGAGACTCTAGGGTGCGGCTGGATTCTGAGTCCAGCACTTGCAGATGTGCAGCAGGAAAGATGAGCCAGGCGTGCAGGAAGAGAAATCCTGGATTAATACAGTCTTTTACTTTGAAATCCATTTTAGTCATGTTTCATCAACAATGTTATATGGAGATCGAGTCACAGGTTTTGTTTCATAATGTCTCTTTACTCTGGTCAAGAGCTCTTCTTTGCTATGAAACTTTTGTGGGACTAGTGTCGACAACAAAATTCATAGCACAAAGTATGGAAATCTGTTTAGTATCGAAAGTTGGCAACAAATATCAGGTCATGTTTGTAATCGTGCTTAGTTTTACCAGATAGTTCCTGATTTCAATTAAAAAAAGTTTAGACCACTTCATTTAGTCCTATAGAGTTCTTGTTCAACTTCTTGTGTTGGCTTCGTTTGTTCAAGAGGGTTTAGTAGAAAATTGGTATTGGTACCAAAAACTCTGTATATTATATGGGCAGGAGTAAACATTTCCGATGCAGAGTGAAGAGATCTTGTATCTTGCGTTGACTGCTGCATGAAGACATATCGGTGACACAGTTGAGATGATTGAAGTGGTTTAGTACTGGAAGAAGTCATTGCCGCTGCAGTGTGCTGTTTTCGCTTAGCTTGTAAATCAATAATTTCATGAGCTTGAGAATTCCTATGAGAGCTTGCAAATAAATATGATTTATGTATATCTAAAATCCCTTTTGGCCCAGTTAACATGGAATGTAAATGGATCAGCATGTCAGTGGTCCTTTCCTGTTCTATGAATTTGTCTTTTAGTGGACAGCAGTGAGCTGGGATAAAAACATTTGGCTTGGTTTGGGTTTTATGAGCACTCATAAAGTCATGCGATTTAAATTGACTGGTCATTACCAAAGAAAAAACGGAGACTGTTATTCAGGTCTTCAGTTCAAGAATGTGGTAGGTTGGATCCTTTTGATTCCTATCCTATTTGGCCAAAGATTTGCCCGTCTAATCCCAGGTAGCAACGGTACTTACTGCAGCAAAGCAAGAGCACCTAACACTTAACTGGACAGCATAGAACCGAAATGACTAGTTGATTACTCGATAGACGATCGACAGACCTTTTAAATCAATTATCAAGTTAAAATGCTGAACATTCTTTGGTCTCAGTTCCTTAAATCTAAGCATTTGCTGCTTTTCGCTGTCTTTTATTATTGTAAATCAAATGTGTTTGGGGTTTGGACTGTAGTCATGTTCTGTCTCCTGCACGCTCTACCCAGGCGCCACCCCTCACCTAAACCAAACGCAGTATTTCCAATGGTTGACACCACGTATGACATAGACAATCTCCTGTTGTGTGCTATATGTGTGGAAGGACAATTCCAGACAATGGCCGGGCTTGATTCTCCATTCATATGTGAAAACGGTTAACCATGCTAATATTTGGTGTATAGCTGAGGCTCATGAGAATGTCACCATGGGGTTTTTTTTTGTAAAATTGGACTTTATGATAGCGCTAGATGAACAGTTACGGGATCATCAGTATTATTGCAGTTTATCCTGAGAGTCATGAATGTTTGTACAAAGTTTCATGACAATCCATCCAAGAGTTGTGGAGATATTTCGCTCAAAACCACAAATGTCAACCTCATGGTGGCGCTAGAGGAAAAGTCAGAGTCTTTAAGATGTATCATCTGGGGACAATGAATGTCTGTACAAAACTTTAGGCCAATCCATCTAGTACATATTGTCTGGGTAAGTGAAAGTTTTAAGCGTTTGGTGGTGCTAGAGCTAAAGTCGGGATAACCAAAGTCTGTAGGCTTCGTCCACTGGGGACCCTGGGAACATTGGCTAGATTGCATATATACGTCCTGGGGGGAAACAATATTTACTGACATCTGTTTCTCTAAGTGGTTTAAAACAAATAAGTGGGGTTTCACTACAACATGTAGTGAAGAAATATCAATGAAATATGCTGTCGGTGACAGATGGCCACAAGAGGATAACTTTCAATAAATTTCAACTTTCAAGCATTCATTTCTTGCATGAAGTGTCCCAGTGTTGTTCAAGCAGATAAATGGGCCAGTATTTTCAGTGATGGACAGCAATAAAAGAGACATTTATGGGAAAATGTCATGAATTAATAATCAAATGGCACATATCGTAGGTCAGTCTATTACGCTACAGCCAAATGATGTCAGGATTCTCCACTTGGAAACAGTGCAGCCCCAACAGCCTTTGTAAGCTAAGCAAGTACTGCAAAATCTTTTTCTTGAAATTTAAACATCGATCAATAAATTTCAACATTTTTTTTCCGTAAAGCATCAAACCTCGTTTCTATGTGAAGGAATGATTGTTTTAGTATGTCGCTGATGTCATAGAGACAAGCTCAACAAAGCTTGTAATACTGAGCCAGAACCAACAAAGGAATTGACAGAAAATGAAAACTTGAGATTCCTAAAAAGTCAGAACCATGCGTAGACGCTTTGTTACAATTATACCAGTGTATTGCTTGTCCAAGAGAAATGTTGACGTTGATATATTTGGACATACCATGACCTGGATGACTGAGAGTCCTCACAGGCGCACTGTACATCCATGAGAAATGTATGAGACACTGTGATTTTTTTCTGTGCGTTTTCAGGTTTTGAAGAAGATTGCAAAGTACATTCAGGAGCAGAACGACAAGATCTACGCACCGAGAGGCCTCCTGCTCACCGACCCCATCGAGAGAGGCCTGCGAGTCGTATCCACTTAAGCGTCTGATGTAATGAGGAAAAATTGTTTGTTGTCTTCTCTCAGATAGAATTTGCCTCAGCCTTAACCGTTGAGCCTTGTTTGGCATTTGGCAAACAAACTGCAAACAATAAGCCCCTTAATGGATGAATTTCAGGTATTTATCTAACTTTTTGTTCTCCAGAGGAAAACATTGACGGCAGTAGTAGAGTAGACCAAAAACTCAGATTTGCCAACACTTACAAACAAGTTAGAAACACTGTTTTTACAATAAATAAATCTTGTTATGCAAGTAGGAACACGTACGGGAAGAAAGAATGACAAGTTAAATATTTTGTATTATATATAATAACTTGTAAAACATACCCTGAGATCAGGAAATGTGGATGACGTCGCACCGCAGTGGTAAGCAGAACAAGAAGCTTTCGCAATGACCTAATGAATGCAGTGACTTACAGGCCTGCCCCCACCATGTCTTTCCTTGTAACTGTTGGATGAAAATGGAAAGCAGCAGTCCGGGCACCTTACAGGAAATCCAGCGCTATGTAGTAATACCCCGTAAAAACACCAGATAAAAGTTAGTATGTAATCCATAGCATCTGCATAAAATCAGCGGGTGCAGCTACATCCTGGCTTTACCAACATGCGTGTGTGTGTGTGTGTGTGTGTGTGTGTGTGTGTGTGTGTATGTGTGTGTGTGTGTGTGGGGTGACTCAACATCCCAATTAATTGTAACTGGGCGGCAATGGGAGATTAGGGATAACAAAATATGACTGAAATTGTTCACAGCTGAGCTTTGTTCCCCCTCTCGCCTATTATTTTATAGGGTTGACAGTGATCTGGATTATTTCTCCGACACTGTGGAGCTGCTGTGCTGACTTTGGCAAGGGGAGCGCAGGGCAGAGAAGCAGGCAGATCGACAGGAATGACTCACCTGAGCAGTTATTTTAACATTCGAACTAGAGAAACCTGATGATTATATTTGTAATTGTCAGATTATTTGACTGCTTAATATTTCCATCTGTATTTGCATTCCCCCCCCCAGGGTTTTGATTTTGTTGATAACTCTCTAGTCGCTCCTTCTTAAGTTAAACTGAAACTGCTATTTTGCTTATGATAACAGAGCCTGATGTTGAAAGAATGGACTGGTCGTGTGTTTTTAACGCTAAACGCTGTCCAGTTTTTGACATTTAAAAGAAAAAAAGTCGCCGAGTTTATGGGAGCTGCAAGTGGTAACGTTAGCATGCTAGGCTAACTAGCTACTACTTTTGGAGTGGAAGCTAGTTAGCCTAACTTCTTCCCAAATCTTGAATGTTGTGAGGAGACCCAAATCAATTAAAAGAATATAACTAAGGCTATGTTGGCTTGTTGAAAAAGGGGGGGAAGTCTTGTTTAAGCATTCATATGCTATACGAGGCTTTTACATGTTACAGTCAGTAGCGCAACAAAGATGTTGACAGCTCTCTACTAGTGCTTACTCTGAAATGTCAGTCAACTGCTGTCATGGGAAACAAAACACCCACGCAGAGACTTGAAGCTTGGATGCTGTTTCCACTAAAATGTCCAAAAATGGTATTTCAAAATGGCTCCTTTGAAAAATGGAGAAATTATGTAATGTAGCAGCTGCACTATAATTATAGTTTTTATTTCCTTGCACAAAAAAGTGGAGAATTCAAATTTCAGTTTGATTAAAGGTGAAAGTAAAATGACCCCAAGTTCGCTTCAAAAGCTTTCCCTTGACCAGATTCGATCAAGATTGAGGTCACCATCTTTGAAGACAGAAGCCTGACCAGATAAAAGCTGCCATGGTGAGTCTCGTAATTAATATTCCAAGTGAAACAGAATTTACATAAACTGCACTATTAAAAACACGACATTTTCTCTTAATTTTTGGAAAGTATTTCAAAGAAAAAGGCTGGAGTCAAAGAGCAGTGATGCATGAGGCTCTTTATGTGCCACAATGTCCATTGCTTTCATGCAGAATGCCTCCTCTGCATTCAAAGAAAAACCCCACATCAAAGTTTTTTTTAAGTCTTTTCATCTGTGAGTATATTTAGTTAAATGCTTTACAATCAAGAGGGCTGTCTCATAAAGCATTAAAGGATAATTCTGCTTACTTTATGACTTTCACATGGAGAGAGCGCTCAGTGTTGTGTTACTTATTTCAGTGAGGTCTTTATGCACATGAAGTTCACTTGAAGTGCTGCTGTCCAGTGTAGGAGCCAAAGCCAGCAGCTGAACCCACAAAGCGATCAAGTGTCCTTTCAGCACAATAACACTCTCAGTGCAGTTACATGTCTTTAAATAGCCGTAATCAAACAATTACCACATTATAGATAAAATAGCCCATTTCCGTGTTTACTTTCCTGGCCGCCAGGCTTCTACCACATTCATGTTATATCAGAGGAAGTGGGAGAGTTGGATTTCATGGCTTTCAGTTTGATAGCTTTGCTGGTCCAGCAGTGAGATACTTTTTGAAGGACTGGAAGTAAACAAATGAGAATGATTAAAATTATACATTTAATATAATATAATAAAAAAAAAATCAGGCCCCTACACTGAAAAGAAGGGCTAGTTTAAAAGAAAAGAAAATGGAAACCCCATGTCATAAAACCTTCTTGACATGTTTAAATTATTGAAAAAGTCCTTTGCTGGATTAGTCATCACCCCAGTTCAGAATAAATAAAATATCCACTTCCATGATTTTCTGGCAATATATAATCAAGAGGCTAACCTCCACCTGCTTTTCAGTTTAGCCTCTGCCCTACTTGCCTGTGCTTTCACTGATATTTAAAACATGATACTGGAGTCCAAAGACATGCAGGTGAGGTGAACTGGTGACGTTGGATATGCATATGAATGTTTTTTTTTTTTTTTTATCTGTATATGTTAGCTCTGTAGTAAACTGTCCAGTTGTCTGTCCATATCCTGTATTACATTTATATAGTGCTGGACAGTAATAAGCAAACGCCACATTAGTTTAACAGAGATGAAACGACGTCATTAGCATTCATTAACTGTAGCTTCCGTGAGGTATTTATAGCTTACCTATGGCTAAGCCTCAAACTTAACAAACAAACACGTGAAAGTATCTGTTTACACACTTTCAGCTGGTGAGAATCAGACTCCTTAGAGGTCTAAATACACTCTTATGAAACATGCTACGTTTGTCCGACCACATCTGAGGCTGCTTTCAGACTGAAAACAGCCCCGCGTTAAAACAATGCAAAGTGGCTGCGTTGGCGGGGCTGTGTCGTTTAAGGTACCCATGAGACAATGAAACACAATCAAGGAAATCCAGTTTGAGCTACAGTTTAATGCGTTTAAGGCTTATCAGGCACTAAAAAATCCTTCATAGCAGTTTGTAATACTCACAGACAGGATTTTCAGATTTTTATCCTCAGCAGAAACACAACATTAGGGTAAGCGGTTAGTAATCATAACCCTACACTCCATTCAAATGAATCAGAGGCTAATGTTTGGTCTGAACGCTGCCTGTTCTGAAAGGCCACACTTGAAGGTGGAGCACACTTTTGACACTCTGTCCTCCAAAGGTGTTCATAGTGTTTGATTTGGTTGTATAGTGAAAAAGTGACAGAAATAGTTATTTGAAGAGCTTGAGAGAGAGAAGTTCCGTGAGGTGGGCAGGATTGTTGGTTTGTCTATTTTTTTGAAAGTTACAAAATTTGTCAGATCACCAATTGAGCCTTCAGAACTGACAAGCACTTCATCTAAACCATTCTGAGGCTGTAAGGCCCTCAATTTGAGGCTCATCTTGCTATCGATGTAGTTTTATTTGTTAAAAATATTCAATTTTAGCTTTACACCTTATTTATCATCTTTTATCAGAGTTCTGTATCACATTTTCACGCTTGTCCTTTGATTTTATGATGATTGAAATGCGAGGTCTTGAAGACCAAGTGATCGTCCAAATATGAGGGCGTCATTGATTTGAAATGAGACATTTTCTGGGAAATGTTGAAAATATTATCTGCCTCATTTACCCGTATCATTAGGAGCATTCCACAGCACTTGTTTACTATCCCACAACGCAGATTTCATTTAAATGGTAAAACCTTCAGAGACAGAACAGTTTGATCGTCAGCCACAGATGGCTTTTATATGTCTGCAGATCTTTTACCGTGGCAGGCGCCTCATGTTTTTTGCCTCAAGAGCACATCTCATCCCATAAATTGTTTCACTCTCCGCTACAGTAAATCCCTTCTTTTCCTCCTGTGTGCAGAATAAGACGGGGAAGGTCATTTTCATGGTGTCATCCTAGGATGTGCTAGGCCATATCATACTGAAAACTACTTTGCTTTGACTCTGGATAAGATCCAGTCTGCACTGTAGCGTAGACACTACCATCAGGCCGAGTAAGACATACCCCATTAATATTTTACCTATGAGGAATGTTGTGTTTGGCAGCATTATTGAGACCATAGATCCCTGTGGATGGATAAACCATTGCCCTCCTACTGAACAGACGCATACAGGGATTAATCTTCTGGTTTGAAACTCCTGCTGAGCGCCTCGGCACATATACATGTCCTGATGAGGAATGTAAACCTGGAGCTTTTATAAGTAGCTGTTGAGAGAGAAGCACGTTGGAGCTCGGCCATGGTCAAAAACAGGGTAAACCACTGCCAGCGAGCAGACGGAGCACACATACAGTCCATCCATCCTTCTCAGTGTTTAAGCAACTTCATCCTGCCAGGGCCCTCTCCTCTGTCTCCTCCAGGCTTAGACTGATACATCAGTGTATCAGAACAACATCAAGCACCATTCACTGATGCTTGCCTCCCTTGTGACGGAGCTTTCTCTTTTCTCATTTCAACATCTTCATGGGTGGCATGTTGCAAATACAGTGAAACCTGCCTTTATAGCCACAGTAGCTGTGAGCTTTAAGGATCACAACATTGCATGGTCAGTCAGTCAGCCATTTTGGTCGAGACTGAAATATCTCAACAAATTTTGGGTAGCGTGCCATGGAATATAGCCCACACACTCATGTCTCTGTGAAGATGAATTGAAAGACTTTGGTGGTACCTTTAAATCTTCTTATAGGCCCACCTGCAAAAATTCCCATCGGCCACAGCTGTACTTTGTGTTTAGTGTTTGTTAGAAGATATCAGCATGCTATAATGCTAATAGCTTATTAGCTCAAAGTGCCTATTTACAGCTTCACGGCATGGCTGTTGACTTGTGGTGTTTATTAGCAATATTAGCATTCATTTGTAGTTTCTGCCACTTGATAGATGTACATAAAATATTTACTCTCCTTTCAGCCCGGAAAATCAAAACAATTAGCTAAAATAGACTAAAAAACTCCAAAGAGCTGATGGGAACTGCAGAGATGGGTGATAATTTTATGTGGATTTGTCTTTATAAGTTACTTTCTTGCACAAATATGTAGTATTTGACCCAATGTTAATATAAAAAAAAATTTATTGGTGCACCTTTAAGTTTCTCAGGCATGGAGTGGCATGGCGTATTTGAGATAGAGATATTTCTGCTCTAAGAATAAAAATGGACTAAATACTTCAATCTTAGAATTACAGCCTTTTTTTTTTTTTTTGTCTTGAAGATGAAAAAATATATTGATGCTCAGTATTCCCTCCTCCACCCTCCCCATGCAATACAAAAATTCCAGTCTCATCATGGATCTCTCACCTCCCTCCACATTATGGCTGAGGGCCTGGCTGGCTTAAAGCGGGATTTTTTTTTTTTTTTGTTTGGCGGAGAGTCTTCAAGGTGCAGGGCTGAACAGCGTGATGGATCAGCCTGAAGTGGGATTACTCCAGACTGCACTGTACGAGAACCAGACTTGGCCCGTACAGCCTCCCGACTGCTGAGCATTCATTCAGAGGCAGATGGCGCCAAGTCGGTGTCCTGGCATTTTGTCCAAAAAACATTCTGCTCCTGATAAGGTGTCGTTTGGCTCCACGTACGAACCTGCTGCCCGGCCACAGCACGCCAACAAACCTGTAAATTAGACCGCACTTATGAGAATATCTAGTGTCAGTGGGGAATGCTGCAGAAGGAGAATGTATAAACCTTTCAATTGTCTGAAATTAGTTTTTCCTCACCTGCCAAAGATATATTTTAATGGCAAAAACAATACATTTACTACCTGGTAGAGTACAAAATGATATACTGTGTAAACTGACTGACAGATGACAAATATTTCATCTCAAAAAAAAAGTTCCTGGCTAGCGTGCCAGTGAGCGTTGATTGATGTGCTGCATCTGCCAAAGACTAACATTCCCTGTATTGGTTGCGTGTTTCAACAAAACACGCATCGAATACAGTGTTTTGCAGTGCATGTGTGATTGAGATGGCTTATTTTAAATAGCTTGTTTAAGACACGTCAACTCACTGCCTGCTCTCCCCCCGCAGTGAGCCAGCAACCACTTCTGTAAATTACACTCAATCCTCAATAACTATCACTGTCAGTTGGGTCAGAGGCAGTTAATGGTCAATGTAAACACTGAGCACACCGAATAAAAAGAGTTCCTAGAGATGAAAATGGAGTCGAGGTAGTATATTACATCGATGTTAGGAGCTAAAGTATGCGGTGTCTGCTCCTATTACTGCTCGTCCTTGTCTTGTCCTATTCCTGGTTCCTGAATTTGGCAGTACATTCGTACACATAAAGTTCTGTATCACGGCGAATGTTTCAAGTTATCGTCAAAGTAAAAGCACGAGTGTAACTAGGAAAGACAAACACTTTCTGAAGAAAATTTAGTTGTGCTCGCTTCCAAGGGAAAAAAAAAAAAAAAGATATTTGGAAGCAAAAAAAAAAAAAGTGTCAGTTCAGAATCCCTGTAAAGGTCTGAAGCGTGAAGGCAGAGAGTCAAAGAGAAGTAAAAAAAAAAGCTCAAGAAGAACTAGTACAACGTGTCGTCTGAACACGCAACGAGGCAACAGTCAGCGCGTTGACGTGCATGTAAGTAACCAGGTTATTTAGAGAAACCAGGTTATGTGGGTAATCTGAGAACACAGTTACACGCACTGCAGATCAGTAACCAGATTTCTCTGCTACCCGCCAACCTTATCTTGAAAGAAGTGCGCCTTACTGATTTTAACTCATCAGTGATAGCAGATGCTGCATCCTGACTAATCCCCAACCTTAACCCCTATTACAGAAACCAGTTTCTTGTTTGCATGACAGTTAAGGCATCGACTTTCTTGAGAAATGCCGACTGTAACCTGGTCATGAAAGTGGACAGATAACAGCGGGAAAATACACCGGACGCAGACGCCGCACGACACAAAACATAGCCATCATAATCAACTGACCACGGAAGGCTCATCACTATTTTTGCATTGCTGCTCTTTTTGGGGTTTTTTTTCTTTATACAAAACTACATACAAACTGTTTAAAAATGACTAAAATGAATACCTCATTGTACCAGAGGCAATGTCATGCAGCATTTTTACATTGCACATAAAAATAAATAAATCAAATCAACCTATATCCACGATCTTGTAGTTAAAGCGATCTAGTTAATAATGAATTCAGTACCCGTTAATTTAACCTGTGCTTCCAAACCCTGCATAACCAGCTGCTTTTATCACTTGGCAAAACTCAACATGCGTGCAAAGACAGAGATGAAGGTAGAAAACCCTGCTCCGCTCCGCTCCGCCCCCCCGCCTACGTGACACACCGCGTCCACGCCTGGTGCATTTCACCTGTAACGCTCAGACAGTCTCTCCTGGAAGACGTTCATAATGTCACAGTAGGTTGTTCTTATCAACAGTGACAGAAAGAGTTGTGTAAAGACAGGGGGAAGGGGTGGGGTAAAGTTCAATCTCTGCCTTACTGTCTCACCTCCATGCGCCTGGGCAGTCAGTGCATTAAATCTGTCTGTTTTGGAAAGTTACAGAAATAGTTGGATGCAGTCCTGCCAGTTGTGGAGTTGAAAAGGTGTGGAGGGAGGGAGGATTCAGACACTGTTCACACATCAGACATTTGTGTTAGACCGTACTGACACCTTAATCACACAAAGGGCTTTAAGTGTCAGTCGAGGTGTTTAACGGTTTGATGATTAATCGGCTGCGATGAGCTGAAGTTTAAGGTAACAGTCAGCTTGAAGTGTCATCCCTAAAACCGGCCAAATGACAAAATAAACAGCTGTCAGTTGACATGTAAACACCGAAAGCACCTGAACTGTCAGTTCATGCGTAAGTCTGTTTGCTTAGTTTTTGCAATACAAACACGGGAGTTCGACGGAGCAGACGCATTCTGAGATGTCAAAGAAGTTACTGTAATGGTTACGGTAATGGTTATCATAACACAACACCTCATGCGGTGATGAGTCAAAACACCTGCTGTGTGAGAAAGGACTATTTATCTATGATGTCACCGATCTGTGTTTCTGCAGGAGCTGCTTGGCTTGAGCGGAGCTTTCAGGGTCTTCGGGCAGTCCAGCACCAGTGCCCACCTCCCCCCCCCCCCGAGGACCACCCAGACTTGCACCCTTAATACTGCGTCTCTACAATCGATTGCTCTCCACTAGCATACACAAGTCCCAACCTCCCCTTCAGAGTAACTCTTTTGACGTTTATTCCTCGACATTCAAATATGATTTTATTAGCGATTCCGGCACCCCTGTCCCTGCTCACCAGTTGAGGTTTAAGTTTGTTTTAGTTTAGCAATGATTTTTTTTTTAAAAGACTCCTCAGTGTTTGGAAGGTTTTGTTGGTCATGTAAGGAGCTGGAGTTAGCAGTGCTTCCTCAGCTTTGTATTCGGTCGGAGAAAAGAAGAGAAAAACTAACACAGTCACACAAATTACTGACATTCACAAATCTCTTCAAGCCACGAGTAAATTATTCTTTGTTTGTCTTGGACTAGAAAAGCTTTTTCACTAATAGTATTTGTGGAATTATGAACTTTTGTATATTTCTTTCTTTCTTTTTTTTGGGACGCTCTCTCTCTCTTTTTTTTTTTTTTTTTTTTTTTTTGGAATTATGAAGTCAAGACACAGGGTATCATATTTTTTATGAATGATTATGGAACTCACACACCCCCAAGTGTTTGTCTTGGATGAACTGAGAGAATAGAATTTCATCCAGAAACAAGAGAACTCTGATTATCAGTCTGATTAAGTGCACGTGTTGTACCATGGTTTATTCTTATTGATGGGGTTTTTTTTTTTGCAAGGGTGCTCCATAGTTTATCACTTTCCCCCCTCCCGCATGTTTCCTTTTGTAGGTTTGACCTTTATAATTAACTGACGACACTGAACTCTGTCGGACTCCAAACATTCCAGTCAAACCGTCACAGATTCTAATCTTAATCTACATGTTTCCTTTCGTATGCATTGATTTAAGATTCTATTCCTTCTGAAAAAACCCAAACCTTGTGCTCGCTCTGTATTGTGCATGTAATATTGTTAATGCTACTCCTCAAGTCATGGTTATATTTTTTATTTGTAAACTGTGCTATGCATAGTGTTTGGTGACTACTGTTGATTTTTTTTTGACTCCATGTCTAATAAGCATATTATACATATATTGTGAGAATGCCTTTTGACCGAAGTATTAAAAAGTGCTCTTGTTAGTTGACAGTGCCTGTAATGGCTTTGAATGTTGCCTTTCTGTAAGTCTAACAGTGAGATCATGTCAATCAGATCTTGGCTTTGTTCACTCATTGCTAACAAGCTTCTAAAAAAAACCCAAGATTATGATTCCGGACTGACTGTAACTGTAGCAGCAGAACCTCAGTTTTTGTTAACGACCCTTAACAAAGGTTGAAGATACTGTAGTATGTGTGGCTGAAAATGTTTAACCGTCTCAGACATCTTGTGAATGTGGTCTGACAGAAATTCATTTGAAGCATCTTTTAATATGAATTAACACTAGAAATATGTACAAGTATCATTTTTTGGAATGCCATAACTAAAAAGATCAACAGCTGTCTTGATTTTTTTTTTTTTTTTAAATTATGTAAATACATTTTCATTAATAATTTTGGATTGAACTCATCCTTTATTTATCAGGATTTTGGTTAATTGAACTTTTGTATGTTCATTTTTTTTTTTTTTTCAGTTGAAATCCAAATGTTTTACTGATCAAACAGTTGTATGCTAATAAATAAAAATGTGTACATATTTTACACCATGCTGGCTTCTGGTGTTATGTCGCTGTTTGAGAGATAATGTACATTTCAGATTTAACAAACACGCCTGCACAGTCGAGGAAAAAAAAAAAACGCAAAGTTTCCTGGTGGTTTTTATGATTTACAGAGAAAAAAAAAAAAAAGTGTAGAACCGAGAGCTGAAAGAACTCCTGGGCTTCTTTTCAACTTGGTTTGCTTTCAACTGCAGTATTTCGTGTTGTCTCGGAGAGTTATATAGCGGGACATCTCGCCTGAGTCCACCAGAGCAGAACTATTTCCCACAGTGGAGGTGAACCCAGACCAGATGGTGATGCAGTGAGAAGGTAAAGCGTCCTTCGGTTGTTTGAACCTGAAATTGAGCTGCTGGATCTGCAAATGTCAACATGCCTGCGGAAGACGTTTTATCCCGCACCGCTCCTCGGTGGCTTTTTCCTTCTGACCCCTGACCCTCTGTAGAGTGAAAGTCAGATAAAGAAATAATCCCTGACACGGTTCAGTAAAGTTTCATGACATAATGGAGTTGCGTTCAACCTCATTCTTCGTTGTAGCTTTTAAACAAAGGCATGATGTACAGTTTATGTGATGGAGCTCATCCTAAAGAGGAACTGAAAAGCAAAAGCCTCTGGAACAAGTGAGATGACAAATGATTAAAGGGGACATTATGCACGTTTCCAGGTCTATATTTTAAATCTGGTGTTATACTGGAGTATCTTTATCCTTTTATGCAGTCAGTCTAAAACAGGCCGTTTTAGCTCCTGAGAGGTCCTGATGAGCCTGACGATTGGTCCAATTTTGGAAGCTAGCCGTCTGGAGACTTCCACCGGGCTCTATACCACAACACGAACAAATCACGAAACAAACTATACGAGCGAGATTTCACTACTTCTTCCTCATTTACTCGAAAAGTCGACTTCTCAAACACATCCGCACATGTCCGAGCCAAGATCCGTTCTGAAATATGAGAGCGGACAAAGAGAGCAACACATGGAAACACCTTAGCAACGACCGTAGCAACAAAGGCTTACAGAGCAGATGGCCGTTTACGGGTAATGCTGATGTCAGCTTATTGGCAATGTAGAAAAAAAACATTGCAAACGCTGCGTTCAGAGCAGCTTGAAGTCCTGGCTTCTGACTTGCAGGGAGCCTACGTAGATTTATACGTAGACATCATAGCAGTATATAAATAACAGAAAACCTCAAAAAGCTGAATATTTCACCCTTTAAGTGTCGTAACTTGTTCTGTGTGTTTTAAGACCGATTCTAGTGATGTGAAATTAAAAGATTCCTTTGTATTACACTGTTATCATATGTGATAGTGCTGCTGTAGCGGTGTTAGTGTTCCTTTCAGTTACTGCAGAACTACATTTTCTATGAACTCCTTTAGTATCTGTTGCAAAATAGAGAAGAAGAAAAAATAACACGTTCAATCTACCTTTTATTTCTCCCACAATGAAGCTGGTCGTTTATCATATTAACATCCTGTCCTCACTGAACACACACACTATTAAAGGTTACTGACCGCAGAAAAAGCTGGATTTCCAACCGAGAACAGTGGGAAACTGCCCTGTGGCCCCAAAAACCACAGCATTTTTTTTCTTCTTTGCTTTCTGTGCATGCACACGGTGAAGAAATACAGGCACAGAACTGAAAGAACATTACTTTTCCTTTTTTTTTTTGAAACCCACAAAATCCTGAAAAATTAAATAAGAATCTGTTTTTTCATATTTTCGTTTTCCAGATACAATAAATTTTTTGAATGATATGCGGGCCCTCCTATGTTCTTAACCTTGATGCCTTTGTGTCAAAATCTAGTCTTAATACCTGTAATATTTTAGCTAATACTATGCTCACACTATGCATATCCTTAAAGAAATTTGAGTAAAATGATTACAAACGAAGTGAAAAACAGCAAACCTGGTATTGTGGATTGGTAATGCCAGTTGGATTCTGGGAAACTTGATAAAAATGGGTTGTGCGGGATGCATCCTCCCTGCTTGCCCAATGCATGCTGGGATACCCTCCAGCCCTCATGGCCCTGTAGAGGTTAGTAGATGCTACCGGTCTTTTTTTCCCCAAGGACGTAGGATTTCTTTACCAAAATCTCACAGGCGGCCGTCTCATAATCACTACATTCTTCTTAATTTTTTGGCATTAATACATTATCTTTCATGAGACTTTTATTCTCACATATTGATTTGTGAGTTTGTTTCACCTCATTACTGCCTTTGCTTTTTATTTGATTTACCAACCCATAAAATCCCCTTCCAACCTAAACCTGGAACTGAGTATCGCACTGTTTTTCAGCAGAAGTCACATGAGGCGTTAATGTTCCACCAAAGGATAAAAATCAAGTATTAATGTATAAATGCAATAATAATACTCAGTGTAATTAGTATAAAAAATATATAGAAGAGAAAAAAAAACAGTGCCTGCATTGATTTTCAGGAATGTCATGGAATTGAGGAAATCTGGGAATTTGATAAATGATTCCCATTATATGGTTGCACGGTATCTCAAAATGATTGCCTCACATTCACTGTAATAAATTGTGGGTTTTTTAGCTGTTTATCTCCCACATAAAGCTGCAGCCTGAAATGAGTGGTCCTTTGTTACTTTTCTGAGATGAAAAATCGAACCAGGAAGCAAAAGGACTTTTAGGATATGGAAAAGCGCACTGTACTATACTATAAAAAGTCATAAAAAGCCAGAGAAGGTTTTACATCAGGGCTGCATTGGGACCCCCTGCCCTGTGTTTTGTGCCAACCACACACATATAAAACATGATCACAGCTCTCAGCGGCCTCACAGAACAACATGTGACATTTCTCAAAACACGTCTGTCAACCAAACTGGTCTGTTATTGGAAGCAGCCAGCAGGTCTGAAGAGGAACACTTTGTAGTTCTCTGGTTCGCTTTATAATCTCAGTTATTCCATCACATAGAGAAAAAGAAAAAAAAAAGTCTCGTAAACGGACTAAAAACTAGAAGAGGCTCTATCAAAAAAACAAGACTAAAAGTCTACAGCCTTGCCAACTTTTTCAAGGAGTCAGAGTTTCACAATGTTCACACCAAACCAAGTTGTTTTACTGATAAAACTGCCTCCCCCTTCTCAACAGTAACTATCTACAGTTTTGCTTGTAGCATTAAGGATGAGTTGATTCTATGTCCTTTCATGAAAGCATGATGTTACGTCTTAGTTTTTCCAGAGAACTTGGTAGTCGTGTCTTTTATTAATTTTTACACATCAAGAAAAATCAAACTCCACTGAAAAATATGTGGGTGGGGGAAGAAGCCCCAAACCGCTTGGGAGCATCTTTCTTCAGAAGTGATTCATTTTTCTTTTTCATTTCTTTCTTCTTTTTGTTTTTACATTTTTATAATTATCATAAAAAAAAACAAAAAACTATTACATATTTTGCTCCAAACTAGTGAACGGTTCCACACATGACTCCTCCTAACTGGACTAGCAAGATGTTTTTCTATGTTTGTCTTTGTTAAAACCCGCAGATCCTTAAAAACCAACAAGGGAAAAAAAATAGATCAAATCCGTTCATGTGCAGAAATTCCAAAACAGAAGAAAGCAAGATGGATATTTATAAATGGAAGCTTTTACTAAACGTAGGCAAACACACAAACATCAACTCTACCGGCATTTGTTGGGCGGGCGTCTTGGCCCGTCTTCCCCCTACAACAGTTGAGTGTGTCCAGAAAGTCTGTGCATAATTAACTTTATTTATATAACCCTTTTCTTAATAAAGTGCTGTATGGGAAAAAAAAGAAGAAGAAAAAATAAAATAAAAAAAAACAGCAAATAAAACAAATACAGAAATCATAAAACACCATAATGAAAGTTAATTAAAAATATAAAATGGAAAGAGTGGGATGATAAAACCCAGAAACATTAAATATTCATAAACACATTCCTATGAAATAATGTTTTAGGAAAAGATTTTAAAAGATGCTAAATATGTCTGATCTTAATAGGCCGAGTCTCCCACAGTCTGGAGGCTCTAAAAGCAAAGGCCCAATCCCCTGAGACCCGGGAATAACACGCAGAGCCGAGCCCCGTCCACCCATCGAAGGGAACGCCCAGGCACATGGGAAATCAATAAGTCCTTGATATAATCTGGAGCGAGGCCAGATTAATGCTTTAAAAGTGATCAGTCGAATTTTAAACTCAACACAGATCTTTAACAGTCCGCCTGTGTAAGTTAGCCAGTGAAGGAGTGATGTGTTCATTCTCTGAGTGCCAGTTAAAAATCTGGGCAGCAGTGTTCCGCACCAGCTGGAGTCAGTGAACAGAGCTTGGACTGGTACCAGCATGCAGCGCGTTAGTCTAGGCAGGAAATATACATGTACGACTTTTATGTAAATCAGTAGAGAGACGAGAACGACCCTGCAGCAGAGCTCCCCTCACTGGCGACCGACGCACCGGAGTCACAGCTGAGCCGTGATGAGCAGTTACTTTACCTCCTGGTTGATAGTAGAAAAACAATCATGGTGTGATAATATGTGGCTGCTGAGTCATTAACCTTATAAACAGTGCTTGTACAGACCTGGTTTTGTGCTGAATGTAGCAGACTGATCTTACCACTAAACCGAAGACAGCTGTGTTATGAGCGGTTTTACTGACGTGCAAATTTAAATGCATTTGAGTGGTAATGTGATTGATTAGCTTTGGAAGTCAACAAATTACACAGTAATGATTACGCTTTTCTTAAAGTGAGGAAGTGAACTGCTGTTAAGTCGCACTTGAAGACCGCGTATGTGTGTGTATGTGTGTGTATATGTAACGTTCTCACATAGAACGGGGTTCGGAGAACTGCTGGATGGCACCAAATGGGACCAGACGATTCGTGAAAATGTCTGGCAGCAGATGATGTCATATCATTTCTGAATATTTAAGGTTTTGAAACACTTGTCTTTACAGGTCCGCTCGTCTTGCCAATCTGCTGTAGCCAACATGGACACAAGGGAAGGTCTCAACACATGAACATGTAAGGTTTTGTCTGATGCCACCAGGCTATGTAATTACTTACTACATAATTATCACTCAAGCAGCCCTCTAGGTTTGCGCTGCATGCATGGTTGGGCCGAAATACTGCACCACCATAGTTAGTTAGTTTCTACATATTTAAGAGCCATGAAGAAAATGATGTATGACACACTGTTAGTTAAACATCAGATCTTCCCTTCTTGAGTCAATTCTGACATTGAAGGAGACACTGTGCATCTGTCTAAACCTGACAGTCTCCACAGCTCCCCCCCCCCCCCCCCCCTACTGTGTGATTCATCTCCGTTTACACTGCAGCACAACAGATTGCCCAAACAGAAAATGCTTGGCTCCGCTCCAACATCCACAGCTAGTGTTCTCCTACAGAGAAAGCAGCCATAATTTAAAGACCACATAAAGATTTGGGGCAGCTTACTGCCTCAACTCTAAATGACTGTACTTATGACAACTGTAATTCATCAGCTTCATGGTTTATTGGATGTACTCTGGCATAAAGAGTATAATTGGACTTTACTGTAAACATCCCTCCCTTCTGCCGATGGGCTTTGAAATGAGATCTGTCTGTGGCAGATGGGGAAACAGAAGATTGTTTGGTATGTGGATGTACCACAGCTATTGTTTTGGTGGAGCAGCTTCGACTCACAATATTTTCTTCCCGTGTTTGCGAGGGTTTTACTCTCACAGTGCAGATACATGCAGGTTAGGTGAATCAGAAAGTTACCTGGAGGTGTGATTGTTAATGTGTTCTCTCTGCCTGTTGGCCTTGATATTCTGGTGACCTGTGCAAGGCATGCCTCTCAATCAATGCGTGCAGGAATAGGCCCCAGCAACCCCACTACCCTGCACAGGATGAGCACTTTAGAGAATGGACGCATTGCTGTTGAGTAACTTCTGCAGCTTGTTCTAGAGAAGAAAGTGTAATGTGTGTGTTAAGCCACAGGAGGTCAGTGTTGTACCAGTTTAGGCTACCTTGTATTGCCACATGGTATATTTGTGCTGAGCCCCTCCGTAGTCTGGCTGCCCTCCAGTCTTCTGTACACCACCTGTACCAGTACATTTTTTGTTTTCCTTACTTTAACACACAAAAAGGCAAGGGTTCATGCATTTACAGCTTGAGTTCATTTTAACAATGTTGAAGCTTTTAAAAGTTTGGTTCAGTTCATATGGCAGTGACTGATTCATTGCCTCCCTTTCTCAAAATAATTACATTCAACAGGCAGTTAAGCAGTCATCATACAACAATCATCTTTAGTCCCATATTCCACTGAGTGATGAGTTCATCTCTGCCTGAAAGCAGCCTGGAAATCCTAAATATATCCCAATGTTCATCATCGGTCCTCTGAAAGTCTTTAAGAAGGCCAGCTGCCCGCTCCATATTTAGCAGGTTTATATTACTCTGAAAACATTCTGGCTTGTGGTCTTTCCAATTTAGAAGAATGGTTCTTTTAAGTGATAAACAGTTTAATTAACCGTCAAAGGGCAGGGACGTCTTAAAAGGGTTTAAAAAAGTGAAGATATTGGTATCATATGAAACTAGACGACCTAAGGCATCTATTGATATCAACCATGTCATGCTAGCTTGTTGGGAAGGGGGCTACATAACGCTCCAAAGTTAAGCTAAATTTTGGCAAGGGAAAATCTGCCATGGCCATTTTCAAAGGGTTTCCCTTGACCTCTGACCTCAAGATATCTGAATGAGAATGGGTTCTATGGGTTCCCACCAGTCTCTCCTTTACAGTCAAACCATCTTTATGCTAATCCCATGCAGTTTTTTGGCAAAAACCATGCCATTTTTTTGTGCATGCAGTATACATGTAGTGTATCTTCTAAAGATGGTGTATTTGAATATTTCTGCATACTGGAGTCCCTAAACAGTCTTGGAATTACATTAATTTGGTATGACTGGAAAGCTGAGACTCCTGTGGATTCAATGAGCTCAGTTGAATTCATGTGTGATGATGTCATGTCGATGATGTTCCCAACACTATCCATTTCATTGTATTGAGACCATTTTTGGAAACTTGTCCTGAAAAAATGACCTTCTGTGACCTCCAGGATAATCACAGCCTCATGAAAACAACTGCTATATACACTTCATTGCAGTATCGTAATATATTGAATCGTAACCCCTGTATTGTGATATGTATTGTATTGCCAGATTGTTGCCAATGCACAGCCCTAAAACAGTTAACAGTCACACCAGTGTTGCCCTCTAACTACTGACCAAGCCAGCGCACCAAGGATGTGTGACATCATGGATGATGCCTCAGACCAAAATGCTTTGACAGCAGGACATATGATGAAATAAGTCTAAGATAACTTTGCTGGTGTAAGATAAAGCCTGCATAAAATAAGTTGTATAAAGGACAGACAATATTGTTTGCAACTGGAAAACTTTAAAGGGGATTTTGAAAGAGCAAGTAGGTATGTGGGAGTGTGTGCAAAATAGGTGGCATTTATTAACAAAAATATGAATAAAACAGGCAAAAATCAACCCAACAAAACTAACTAAACTAATATCTAAAATCTGCAGGCTCATAGCAAGCTGTAACCTTTTGAACTCCTCTCACTACTGACTGGTGACTGGTATTTTGCCCTCAGTCTCACCTAACTGGTGAGACTAATTTTACGTTTACAACAGAACTGTTTTACCCTTCCCCCCCCTCAACTTAACAGTACCTTGTCACTCAGTGCTTAGAGTGCCAAATAATGCACACCTGTTTTCACTATCACTGACTAAGCAGATGATCTGCACTCATGTCACAAAACACACACACCCACACACATGCTTTTTGTAACAAGCTCCAGGCCTGACGCCCTTCAAAACTTGTTTTTTGTAACATAACTGATACATGAACAGATAAACTGAAACATTGGACTGAACTGAATGATTTAATCACATATAAATGCTGTTCCTGTTGGGGGTTGGAGCCTAATGAATTGTGCTACAGCAAACCAGTGTGTGACTCGCTACCATTGTGGACACATGATGTGTAGTTCACATTGAATAATTACACATAGCCTGTTTTTAAAATACCATACATCTATACTTGCACTCTTGGTTTGGAATAATTTAAAGGATAACGAGGTATGTAAATGTTTTGAATAATTAAAAAGTTCTCTTTTTCATACTGTATTTTATTGTGCAACACTTGTCAGTGTTGTAATGTAATTGTGTGTGTTCTTATGCAACTTGTGTTTGAACTATTCTATGCCACAATTTTGGCGGGGTCTCGTGTGTCTCCAGAGTTCCTGTTTTTAATAAAAAACTCAACCAAACTCTTGTTAAGTTGGTGAAGTTGAGTTAGAGCTCTTCCATTTTCACTGTTTAGAAATGAAATCTAAAAAGCATATTTTTGAGTAGAATGTTTATTTACAACTATAGTGAATGTATAAAACTTGGCTACATAGATCAGATCAGACTTTGAGGATGTGCAGAGAATCTCTCCACAAAAAAAAAAAAAAAACAGACATGGAAAGGGTTAAAAAAAAAAAAAAAAATTACATCTGCTGCAGTGTAAATGCTGCCAAAGATGACTGATTGTTTCTCCGACCTAGGGTAAACATATCTGAAAAAGAAGCAAAGACTTTTGGGAAATCCACTGCAAGAAGAAAGAGAATCTTTCAGCACCCAGACAGTGTGGTGAGCTGAGTCACTGTGAATCGGACTGATTTCTTCTGTACTCAACTGAATATTTGTATATTTGTCAGTGTCATACGATTGTCTTTATGTAGTTTTTTGGGGGGCTTTTCTACACATTTATCACAGAATAAATCAGATATATGACTTAAAAAAGTCAAATCAAATATCAGCTATCAGCTGTGAGTTACAGTTCTTGTGTTCTTATCTTAAAAAATAAGTAAGAACAATAAATATAAACCACATAGAACGGCAAAGATTTTAGTTGCTCTGTAACTCAGACCTTTATTATAGTTTAACAAACAAAGCACATAGTTTCATACGCTCAGTTCAAGTATACTGTTAGTATACATAATGTAGCTGTTCAACATGTACTGCACCCTCAGAAAACAGAGAGCCAGTTCGATAGCACCATTATAAAAAAAGTACAATAAAATACGATTCACACACATTATTGTACAAAAGTGATTTTTTTTTTAAACATGGAATAAAACTGAACCTGACTAAACTGACTGATGGTTAAGTGACTGATAAAAACCTTACTTTCAGTGACAGGAAGTTACTAATTTTTGGGGTTCTTTTTTTTTGTTTGTTTAGTTTTTTTTACATCTTGAGAGTATAAAAAGAACACATCTGCAACTGACTGTTTAAACAGGAAGAAGATGAAGAAGACGGTGTCTGTACTGTGTAGGATCTGTCTCCTTGTAAAGGCAGCGTACCAGGCAGTGAGAGGAAATGAAGTGCAGGCTACTAAAGAGCGGCCCCGTGATGCTAACAATGAGCCCAGAGAGTACTGCTGGCTCTGGGACACTAAAACAAACACTTCAGGCACGTTTAGACCGTCCTCGCTGATATTCCGCTGCAGGTCTGCCATTTGGTCACAGTCTCTTTCCTGCACGACATATTTAAACATCAATTGTGAGATTATCAGGCACATGTTTCCAAAAGAGTTTCCCCAAAAAAATAAGCAAAAAAAGCTGTTACTTATTACTTACACATTTAATCTTTTTACAGTTACATGAATATGATCGTGTAATATATGCTGTCACTCAGGTACAAAACACGACACAGTGCACACAACCGAAACCTTGAGAAGATGTTGTCTCCCCACTTTCATAACAGTCTGGCAGTCAGACAATGTAATACATCTTTGGAAATGGAGTGTGAAAGTTCATTTTTGACCATGTTAATTAAAAAGGTCCACTTGCTAACCTTTTATGTGACTTTCAATCACATTCCACTGCCTTCTTCTATATATGAAGTTTGCTCCATCCTGTATACAACCACCTGTTGTTCATGCGACTGAAGTCCCATACTTAGGTCCTTGAACCGACTGAGCTATCACCATGACAACTGAGCAAACTCACTGCAGAAAGCTCCTGAAAAAAGCTAGCAAGTGGAGTTGTTGTTTTTTTTTTTTTTGGGTCAAAATCTCCAAATTCATTACAAGTGTCTAACAGTCAGTGATCAGTGTGAAAGGTTTAAAACATGATGAATGTAAAAGGCACTGAACAACGAGAAAAGACAGTTGAGGTCCTAATAGAAGCTTCAAAAGCAAAAATATCGCTGCTTATCATTAACAGGAAAGAGTTCTGATCACATGAGGACAACAAGGTGACATATGTTGGAGCTGAAACTAACCATCAGTTGTCTTGAACAAAGCTGTTGAGGCACCATGTGACCAAAGAAAAGAGAGTAACCAAATTTCAGTCAGTATTTTCTGCTGTTCACTGACTGTATATACTGACCGACTATATATATACACACACTCATTACATACCAGACACACACGATGAGTGGAAGGCTTTCTGCATATTATGCATCATGTTAATTGAGGCTAAATCTGTCAACATTTTTGCTCACTTCATTTTTATTTCAAACTAAGATCGCTCCCAACTCACTTTGCAACGACTTCTCATTATATGACATTCAGACTTGATGCAAAAAAGTACAGTCTTGTCCACAGAATGCTCCAAATATGTACTGGGCACTTTAGCTTGTAATGTTTTAGCTTTGCAGATAAGTCTGTTTGCACTTTTTTCAATAAACTTAATTGATTTGCATAAACTTGCGCCTTCAGCTTATGAAACGCTCAGTTAGCCCGTGTAGCATAACCTCAGTGTATGTGAACTTCAGTGTGTAAAAAGGCACTTTTATGAAACTCTCGAAGTAAATGCAAGCGGAAAGAATGAAGCATTTATTTCCAAACACAGACCGGAGCTGCTGTTATCGATGATTTCCTCGCCATCCTCAGGTGTGACCCGGCACAGACATCCAAACTCTCCAGGGTTAGCTTTGAACAAAAAAAAAAAAAAGCATCGCAACCGGGTTCTGTTAAAGCGCTGCACTTCAAAGAAGGCACGTCTCGGATGACATTCCCCGATGCTGCACCTGGTGTTAAAATACCTGCCCCCCTTCCCAGCAGGTTGGTTTCATCACTCGTTCAAAAGTCACAGGGCAGGTGGAGAGCTCCAACCTTCCTCAGGGAGGATGGAAGTGTTGGTAAGGCTGTAGCTGCCTCTGTTTGGACAGGAGGAGGGGAGATCAAATATTCTTTCAGCTGAGGGGGGGAAAAAAAAAAAAAAAAGGAGGATGGAAGGTCAAAGAAAGCTGCTGCCTTATCAATGAGGGGAACATAAAAGGATGATTTGACCAGGGCAAGGCTGGCATGGGGGAATCCACCACAGATGTGTAGTGGTTGGTGGGCTTCAGACAGTCTCCCTGTAGGAGGGGGAACAGCCGGTCGACTCCTCTCCTCTGCTTCTTCTTTACCTGTGGGTCACCTGGTTGTTCAGGAGGCCTGGGAATGTCTGCTCTGTTTCAGTGCTTAATGAGCCACCTGGCAGAGACAGAGAGACACAGTTACCACCTACACGATGCACTTTGTCCTCATTTTGATGTCTGATACAGTCTGAATCATCTCCATTGTATGATAAATGTAGGGGATTTCTGCCCCGGTGAGCGCTCAGACTTGTCTTCAATTATCATAATAAGTACACTAGATGATAATGAGTCAGAAAATTAAGTCGACTTAACACTGTCTCTCTGTGCTGTTACCATTAGCATTGTAATAGATATAATATTAGGGTGTAAAAGTTCACTCTTGACCTTGCAGTGGTTTGACAAAACAATCTCAACTCAAGTAGATTTTTCCAGAACTTTCAACCTCGTCTATTCATCAGTAAATGGAGTCACACGGAGACCAGAGATATGAGCTCTTAGCAAACAACATTCGCTGATGAAAGCAGTGAGATGCAGCTGAAAGTTCCAGCAGAAGCTAGTAAGTGGCAATTGAGCTGAGATTTTTTTTTTTTTTTTTTTTTTTTTTTTTAATTAAACAGAAGCATTTCCACTATATTATTTTGACTGGAAAACAGCAAGACAGACTGAATCCTGAGAGATGTGAGGTAGAGGACTGCATCGGGACTGGGATCCCATGGGTCCTGTGGGACCCAATGCCAAATCTCATGGGAGAGGGCAGTTTTAACTTTGAAAAAAAAAAGAACTACAGGTTCTGGGATTCAGCTAATGCTACCAAGAAGGACGGAGTCAACACATGAGGTTGAAAAGAAGATAAAAACGGGTTTTTCTCAGTTGTTACTGGCAAAGATGGAAGTAAACTGGACTCTGTCAGTTGCAACATAATGTGCAGAAGTAGAGGGGAAAAAAAGTAGAAAAGGTGCACATATTGCACTAGAATAACTGTAATTATTGCCCTAGCATGAATGTAACTGTGCACTAGAACATAATTTCACTGTTATTACTGAAAGATATGCATCTCTTTATTAATACTACACAGTAAAATAACGTTTTCCCTGTGGGGCAGGAGAAGTGACCTCAAGTATAAACAGCAGAATAAGAATCTTAGATCGGATTATTGCGAGCTCTTACCATTATGGCAGCTGTACATCCACACACGATGACCATCATATCGACATCTGCATTTCATGATGTTATTGCTGTAGTCTGACTCGGGCACTTCGTAGTTTGGATTAATTATAATCTGTAAAAAAGGAACAAAGATGGAGGATTTGTCAACAACATACAGTCTAGTGAATATAACAATAGAAATATGTGGTTTTTTTTCCTTTGGTGGATATTTCGAGATAGAACAACAGAATGTGGAAAACAATCACCTGGAAAATGTAATCTCCGGGTTTGACGTCAGTGATGTCCACCCACTGGCAGTCGATGTCGTGCCTGTAGGTATCCCAGCAACCCACAGTGATGCCCTGATCTCCAAAGTTAGCGCACTCATAAACCTTTTCAATACCTGCAGTAACAAAATGAAGAATTAGATGGTAATCAAACCCTCCGAGTATGATTGTTATATTTTTTGCCACTAGGGGGCAGCAAAACAAGCTGTAAACACGACATTGTCCTCAGCGATCATCAGCAGTTATTTCTTGTCATGTTTTTGTATATCCAGTTAATATAAGTCTTTCAGCTGTGCTCTATTGGTGCAGCTTTAAAAGCCCATTAATGACTAGATGAAAGAAGGTTATTTCGGCCACATTTTTGAAAAGTATAATTCATATCTTGAAATTGGTTCTCACCTTCATCACACTCTGAATCTTCCAGGCAAAAACTAGCTTTGTGCCCCTCTGCCACCTTGGTTCCATTGAGGCTGAACAGGTCGTAGACAGTAAACACCTCCATGCTGTGATAATGCCTACACACACACACACACATACACAAACAGAAAAGCAGTTTTACAAACCTTGTCGAGGTGGAAAGCACAGCCCCAAAATGCATCAAGGAGTTTGACGTGGGCCTTTGTACACTATCTCAAGTTCTTCCAGTCAAAAGGTGCCAAAGCTTTGACGTGTGGGAAGCTGCAAATCATGTTGAAGCTGCCAAGAGTAGAGTTCCTCCAGCCAAACACAGGAATCACAAAACGTGGGACTTTTTGTAGCGCTATGTACAGTAGATTTAGCTTACAGCACAGACGCCTCGGACTCTGTGACACTGACCTGTGACAGTCGTGCCATACCCAGGAGTGTCGGCTAGCTTTGGGCCGGAAGTCGGACTGGCCGTTGTTGTGGATCTGGGAGGAGAAGCGCAGCAGGCGGCGGTAGGAGTTGGCCGGCGTGGAGCTGGAGGTGGAGGACAGGCAGTTCTCCTCGTACGCACACTGCAGCATGAACATGGGCCTGTCCTCCATGTAGGTGGTCTGTTCCACCACCTGAGGGTTCAACACCAGGTCAGGAGCCGCTGGTGGGCAGGAAGACGAAGGAGGAAACCACAGAGAAGCAGACGCAGACAAAACATATTTAGACACACAGAGAGAGAGATGTGTCTCTCAAAAGCAGAAAATACTTGAAAAGTTCTGGCACACAGAATGCGTTTCAGTTTCAAGCTGCAAAAGCCCTCTTGTGATTCAGGAGGGATATTGGAGTTTCAGTTATACAAACATTTCTCCAAGGCAGAAAAAAAATTAATTTGTCGAAGTGAAAGTCAATGTGCAGAACAAAAGAGTGAAAGCTTTTCAGCGCGAGTGTTACCTCACTGCCAAACGAAGGGCAAAGGATGTAGTCGAAGTTAACTTTAATTAAAAGTGAAAAAGTCAATCACTTAATTCTTTACTCATTCAATCAGTCATGACCACACGTGGACTTGTTTTATGACACCTTTTCAACAACATATGAATTCAGAGGCCTCTTACTCTCAGAGCAGGAAACTCCGGCGGCATTGCGTCCACCTCCTTTCGAGCAGGCGAGGTGGGCTCCGTGGTGCAGGCAGTGGGACAGAGACATCTCGGTGCCAGAGCAGCGAACGCCGCTCATCACCACAGCGTCCGCGCTAACCTCCCCCGGCCAATACCACGTCTCCTGTTGAGAAAACAACTGACATGAGGACTACATCCACATATCATCCACCTCTGATACATTCTCAGGCACTTCAGATATGATCAAGGTCCCTCGCTGATATGTGAATATAATTTTATTCTTATTTTCTAGTGTGGGAAGACTTGACTCAACAGTCTGTAAGTAGTGGTGGAAGATGTATTTTTTTTTTCAGTGTATGATGAAGAAGATTGTGGTTTTCTGTTGCTATGTTTTTCCTCCTCAGCTTGCTCCCTTCCCTCTCCTCTTCTACACGCCCGCCCCGCATAATCCTCATCAGCCCCGCCTCGTTGCCTGTGTTTCCCTCCAGCCAATCGGCTCCCAGTCTGTCCTCCGGTTTCATCACCTCACTCCCCCTCACCTGAGCTTCTCCGCCCCCATCTCCCCACCTGCACCTCGTCTCCTCGTTAATTCAGTTAGTATTTTAGTCCAGTCTTCGTTCTGTTCAGTTCAGTTGTGCCTGCGCTCAGCGTTTAATAAGGACATATTGTTCAAGTTCCTGTTGCCTGCAGTCTCCTGCACTTGAGCCCACCTGCTCCACTCTTCACAACAGGCACGTTTCTACCGGGGGTTCCTTTGTGTAATCTGTCAAGTTGACTATTATGAAATTAACCATGTGGAAGGCCATTTCATTATTAATATGCTAAAAATAAACACATAACTCAAGTTCTAGAGTCCACTGTGCAATTTTCAATTTTCAAGTACACACAATTAGACACATTTGCTCTGGTTAAAACCAGTCTAAAAGCCCTCCATCACAAGTCCTAATAATTTTAACCTATAAAAACACTATAAGGTATTATTAGTAGAATGTGCTAAATGTACTCATTATGCATTAGTGGATTAATACTAATGCATTAATGTGTAACCAGCACAATCATGTTGTAGCTGATCAAGTAGAAGATGAAATCTTGTTGGGCAGATGAACATATTGTTGATGGAAACTTGAATCTGAAAAGTAACTACAGCTGGAAAATAAGTGTAGTAGAGTAGAAAGCACATATGCCTCTAAAATGTGGAAGTATGAAGCAGCATCAAATAGAAATAGAGTACCTAAAACTGTTGAGGACATGTGCTTAGTTACATTCCACCACTGTGAAGAACATAGAGGTGACTATTTGGAGGAGGGAAATCGATGTTAATTGTCTGCGGTGGCTCATGAACTGTTGTGAGGAAATGTAACTTTCAATACTGACCACTAGAGGGCACACACGATCCTTGTACAGCATCATGGACGTGACACTTATTGAATTGATGATGAGATGACTTTTTTTTTCCTGCATTGTAACATTTATATCTTACATTAGCTGGTATATTTTTCTATTCACAACAACTAGCAAGTGAAATCTGTAAACTGCCAACACAAAACAACTCTCACTATTCCCTTGTCTAAAAAAATATTATATTGGGAACTGAGCTTCCATATAAAGAAAGGAGAAATAGCACAATATAGTAATGGGAAAAAAAGCATGTTCCTTCATTTCATAACTCCTAATACAACGGACAGCACTTCTCATACCTGTCCGGAGGTAAACCTGATCCTATAATCATACAGAAACCATCATTTTGTAGTTTCCACTCATAAAACTCTGCTCTTCACTCCATGTCTGTCAAAGGCTGTTGCCATGAATCCCCTGTCATTTACTATTACTGTTATCATGCTGTACTGTAATCTGTGCTTGAGACGCCCAATTCCTCCCCGTTAAACAAGAAGGGCTCTTTATCTTAATGTCCTACAGGTGTAAGCAGTTAACAGAGGTATCAATTCTCTACACCGGAGAGCCATTTGTTGTTCTTAGCAACAACAGACATAGAAACAGCGATCCTTGGTAGGATTGTATGGAAGTCCGTGGCTGCCAATATTAAAAAATAAAATCATTTAATCAAATTGAAATGTCATTTCTCCATTTGTGTGCACATAATGATGTCAAATAAAAGTTTAAAATGCATAATAAAATGAAAATGAAAAAAAGTTCCACTGACAAATCATTTCAGCCTTTTCCCAAGCATTTAAGGACCATTATTAAGAATAAATTGAACATTAAAAGGACTTTTCATTTTCAATTCAGCAGACAATGTGAAACCTAAACTTGAATACATCTGAAATTAATGGTGTCCTGACTATAGCTTATTTCTGATGTAAATGAAACTCCAGTGCTACCAGTCCTCTTTTGTGAAATAAGCAAGGACATTTCCATTCCATTTTCATTATTAATATGCTAAAATAGGAGCATAATTCATATTCAAATGTCCACTGAGCAATATCATTTTCTACTTCATGTTGCACCTCGTCTGGCAATTTGAAAATGAAAAGTAAATTTTACATTCAATTACATTATTATACCAGCATTCTGTGTGTGAGCACATTGAAAATGATGCAATGACACACATTAATTTGGAAAATTCAAATTTTACTTGATTAAATGATTTCATTTTCATTTTGACAGCTATATACCCCCGTAGTCATAACCTGCCCTGCATCATCTAGATGTGTCTGAATCAGTGCCACCAAGACTGATTCAAGTACATTAATATATATCAAATGAACTGTAAGGACATATAGATATCTACCTATGAATCATAAAGAGACAAACTAGGGATGCCAAACCGTCTTTTAGAAGCTGATTTTGGAAGGTTTCTCCTTAAAATTTACTGAAACTTTACATTCAGCCTCATAAATAAAGAGCAAAATCAATGTTTCATTCGTTACTTTTGCAGATGGGACAATAAAAACTAAAAAGCAGTCGGCTGAAGTTTTTTTAAATTTCAGTCACATGAAACACTATTTCAGCCTCGAAGGAAATTTTGAAGGATCTCACATGGCTTCCTGACGAGAAAACCTGAACTGCACAGGAAATGATTGCAAGCACCTTACTGTGTTTGGTCATTTGGAAAAAATGAACAAGAAACTGAGAGTTGGCCTGTGACTCAGTGCAGCGCTCAAGACAACAGTGAGTGACGCTGGTGTTGAGTCAATAAAACCAGACCATAATCTACAGCAGAGATTCCTCAGCTCACTGGCTGCTGATTAAAGCAGTGCTAACTGATGGACTGATCTGAAGTGAAGACAGGGATGATTTTTTACACCACTTTCATTTCTGTACCGTGTACTGTATATTTAGACACTTGGGAGGATTTCTGCTTTCTCTTGGCTTCCTGCGGGGCGTTTCAGTAGGGGCTGGCAGACAGCGGTGACCCTGTGGATGCAGAGTCAGGATATAGCTTTCACATCACTGTCTTCCCCTCTCTATTGGCTCTACACTGCCAGATCCAGTCCAGCCAGAACAGAAGGACACACTTGATTGTTTCTTTCTCTGTGCTTTTCATCTTTTTTTTTTATCCCCAGCGGTCTTTGGTCATAAAAGTGTTATAAAGTCAACTTTGTCCTGACATCCATAGTTTGGCTGCATGTCATTTTCAGTAACACAGGGATTCAAATTTACTCTGTGTTGCTGTCAGGAAAATAAACTGCTGTCAGGAAAATAAACTGCTTCATGGAACGAAAACTACGCTGATTAAATATTATTCTCTCTTTTAGCTTCTTTTTTTATTTTCCAAATTTAACACTGTTGCAGTGTTGCTTTTATATTCTGTTTTAATGCCTTTTATGTTCTATGTAAAACAATTTGAATTGCCTTGTTGTTGAAATGTGCTATACAAATAAACTTGCCTTGCCTTGCCTAAATTGAATACTTGGGGAAATGCAGGTCACGGCCAGGACAGGGTTTTTCTGCTGGGAACTCTGCTCAGACGTGTATTAGCTGGTTGCAGTTGACTGGGAGGACATTGTGTGCACATTATGTACCATTTGTTAATTTTGTGTTACTTTAAAGGCTGTAACATTTTGAAGTGAAAGCAATAAAATTTGGTTTTATGCAGAGCAAACCCCACCACATGGCTTTTGTGACTCGTACCTGGAAAGCGTTGCTGGCGAAGCCCAGGCCCAGCTGTCTGCAGACCACCATGGCCTCCATGGTCCCCCAGCCTTCGCTGCACACTGTCCCCCACACCAGAGAGCCATTTCTCTCCACCAGCACTTCCACACGGCCCTCATAGGGGTTACGACCACCACTCAGACGCAGCTGTGTGCACAAAAAAATACGACAGTTACAGAACATGACTAACGTGAATGTGTGATTTTCAGTTTATTATTTTGTGAATGAGAATTTTAAGACTACATTTGAAAGCAAGGAAAAGAAATAAAAGCAGTTAAGAATTTAGTTTCTCTGCATATTTTCGTGGATTTTCTTTCACTTTGAAATTAAAGTTAAATTTAGAGAAAATGACTACATGCAGTGGAAAATCTGTAAAAATGATCAAAATGTATTCAAGACAAATGCAAAAGTCATTTAAAATGTAAACAACCAACATAAACATATTATTATATAATATATCATATTAATATATATAACACATATAACATGTACAGAAGGACATACTGCATATAAGCATACACGTGTCATGGAGAGACTAAGCTAGCTTGTAGTTGTAGTTGTTACAAACTAAACAAGCATGCACACATCGATTCTAATCTATGTAAAATGATCCAACTCCTGTCTGGAGGTGGGTTCAAAATGGAGAAGAAAACAATGTGAACGTTATACAAGTTGCATGAACAAGTGAAAAAGAAACAACCCCTTGTATGCTCTGTTGTGTGCAGTCTTTACAAGTGTCTTTCAAACTGCAGTAAGTGATTTTTGGCCACTTGGGGGCAGTGGAAACAACTTGTGAGCACAATATTGACATATCATCTCTATTTAAGTTGATATGTTGAATTTGTTAGGAAACAGCTGCTTATTTCCACATCCAGTAGTTACGGGGCAACATTATCATTCATTTGGAGTCGTGTTCCTGTCCATGTGGTGAATGTCAGTCCAATATTCACTTTCTTTTAGCTTCTGTTTTTGCTCTCTAACACCTCCTGAGGGAAATATCTGGCTCTTTAGCTGCTAAATGCTCCACTATGTTCACCAGCTAGTCTACAGCTAACTGTGTCTGTTTGCTGTTTGATGCTGAGCAGGTAGTGTACAGTGGCTTCTTAGAGCTTTTTCACTGAAAACAGCTGCCTGCTGCTGCTGCAAATGATGACATTAAAGTGCTGAGAGTGAACCAAAACAGCAAAGTTGTAGCCAGACAGCTAAACAATGAGCTGAAAGTCACTATGAAGCTCCATAAAGGTGAGGGGAGCTGCAGAGTCACTGATAACTCTCCGTAGGTTCATCACTACGAGCAATGGCTCTGACACATTGTCATTTGATACATTATTATGAAAATATTGATAACAGCCTCTTTCAGTAGGCAGAACTTGGACCTGTCCCGTCATATTTGTACCATGCAAGTTGCAGTTTGCAAAACGAGATAATCCCTCTGGCGTTTTATCTTGCACGAGCATGTGAGACTGTTGTAGAAATGTATCTGAAAATTTGCAAGCAACAGTCATTTGTGTAACTTGACGCTGATGTATAATCTATCTGTGTGTAAGCGGTGCTTGCAAAGGACTTTTGACGAACCGGCTCCTGGTTTTCGTGACTGACTGAAACAAAGCTGAGGCTCACCCTCTCCTGGAAGCCCATAGCGGGAACGTTACATCTGACAGCTGCGTCCTCCTCATGGCTGCAACCCAGAGCCTCCTTGTTGAAGAAGCACTCGGTGATGGACTTCTCAAATCCAGAGCACTGCACCTCGTTCATATGCACGGGGCCCATACCTAGAGAACACAGACAAAAATAACAACAATCTGAAAGGAGGCCTTTTCTTTGTACAACTATCCACATGAAATAGTTCAGCTCACTAGCAGCTCACACTTCATTTCTAAACCATTGTCTGTCTAGTCGTCGGTGAATACACTCACCATGTTTGATTTATCTAAAATGAGTCTTTCCCAGTTATTTCAAAATCTACAAAAGACTAAAAATGTCACTCTGTCTCTTGTAAAACAGTGAATATTCCTCACTATCACCATGAAGAACAACAACGCAGACAGAAATTGAACAAGACAGATCATCTTTAAAAGCAATTAAAGAGTCTTCAGTCACTGAAGACTGAAGATGATTTAAAACAGCTCTAATTAATTTATGTGTCTCTGCTAATAAGACACGCCTTCATCCATCATGATTCTTAGAACTTGTTTTCCCTCTCTGTTATGTTTTACTATTACCATCTACGTTTTTCATTATTTCCATCTGAGTTTTTTGTTTTTCTCCATGAGCTTACAGAGAGCCACTGATGAGAAATCATGATGGAAAAATGACTTTCAAAAAGTAGTTTTCCAGGCCTAATGTCAGTGGAATGTGGAGCAATGTACAGCACGTCCTTGTTTGTGAAAAAGGAAATATTTCCTGTTCAGAAGTACCGCACAGCATAAGATACTTTTCGCTGTTTTGTGGTATAGGACACCGTTTTCCACAGTTGAGCCTGATAACAGGTGAGCTCAGGCTTTAAAATAATGGTCTAACAAGGAGAAGCAGGTCAGTAGCACGTTATAGTTTGGCAGGGGTGTCAACTTCCAAATGTGCTTTACCTGCTGTAAAACTCCACATGCATCCAGTGATAGAAGTGAGCTGCAGACTGGGAAGAGACTCCTCAGTGGAGACCATAAAGAGGGAGCGCTCACAGTGAAGGCCTCCATTACAAAATAACTAGACAATAAAAAGAGGCCCTCTATAACCTTCAGGCAATTTCCAAAAAAAATGACATCTCCTCTAGCATAGAGGTTATCTATTTTATTACAGTCTATTACAACTTACAACTTACTTGTATAATTTTGGTCATCATTTCTGTCAATTATGATAACACTATACTCTGAGATCTAGCTGCAGTCAGTCAAAGTAGGTAAAAATGTTACAGTTTTGTCTTCATTGTCTCAAATAAGTTTGGCTAACCTCTGGATTTATTTACAACGTACTCATGTGTCTTGTCCCATCTTTTACTGATGTCACCGATGATATGTTTTCATGCAAGTAATCTGGTGGGTATGATGTTGTAATTGAGAATAATGATTCAGTTGTTATGAATTTCAGTTATCCTTTTAAGTCCAAGATAGTCCAACACATGGACACCTCTAATGTTCATTTTGTCAACAAAAACTATGACAAAAAACCTTTTTTTCTACAAAAATAAAAATTAGATAGAAAATTAGAATAACTTCTTTGAGGGAACGAGACAAAAAATGTACTAATAATAATCAAACTGACATTTTGAAGTGAAACATTTAAATGTGACTGAAATGATTATTAATTTTCATCTAAAGACTTCAGCCGTGATCAGATCAACATTAGCCCCGTGTGAAAAAAAGGCAGCCTTCACATTCATTTGAAGTTTGAAGTTGGTCGATGGCTCTGGTGAAACAACACAGGGTTGAACCAGGTTCAACTTTTGCTGCAACACAACATGATGTCATCAAGCAAGGCGCTGCATTGGCCAATCACATACATACGAGCACATGTTGCTAGTGGATTACTTCTTTTTTTTTGGTGTGAATTTCAGCCAAGACTAAAACTGAATGATGAAAGATGTGAGAGACAGACTTTAATAACTGCTGTCAGGAATCATTTTCAAACAAGACTAGAAAATACACTCGAACCGGGTGAAAAAGGAAGAGTACAGATTGTGAGAAAAGACTTGCTTTCAAAAATCTAATGTAGTCATAAACATATACAGAACAATTCAATACAAAATCTGAACTCTAAGAGGTGCTATAGCGTACCTTTTATTCATTTATTCCAAGCTCAATAAGCATTTTAAACTCAAAATACTGAGCCACAAACCTTCTTTCAGTGTTTTGTGCTTTGTGCTTTTTGTATCTACATTTTGTTTATTTGTATATTGTTGTGTATCCCAGTGCCAGATATACCATCCTTTTTATTTCAAGCATTATCCTACCTTATTATCCACAGTGCAACTTGATTGGATTCGCTTGGCTGAACAGTCACATATGTTATGCTAGTAGCGGCTAATGTAGCCTGGAGCCACTAGCCTGAATCATAGATGAGGAGCAGGCAGCAGAGGTCTGGTAACCTCACTTCTTTAGCATTTCTATGGTCTTGTCGTCTTGTAGTCTTCAGCCCCAGTGATACTGACTCAAGTGACATCAATTGAGGCAACTTATCAGATTTCTTGCAACTCCCACTGGAGCTACAGAAGGTTTTATACAACCTTTTCCACATATGCAGCAGTGTTCACCAACACCTTGAGACACACTTTGATGTGTAAATTCCCCTTTGTTTGTTTTTCAATCTCAGTGTTATCTTTTTACCACATTTGTTAAATATATATATTATTTGATTGATTACATGTTCTATTCTGTTCTAGCATCTGAGCGATCAGAGCGTCTGGTAACATTTCTGCATGGAAAGTAACGTGTCGAAGATTTGTTTCAGTCCAAACACTATTCTCCACAGACTCTGTCCACAGGCCAGCTGGTTTTTTTTCCCCACTTCTTGTAGTGTAACTTCCAGACTGAATATACAGGAATCTATAAATCCTTGCAGAGCAATATCTGAGTTCATACCAGCTGAGGAATGAATTCCCTTCTTCACTGACCTCCACAGTGTCACTAATCCTGTTCCACCGGGCTAAATGGCTTTCACCATCAGGTCTTTGAGTTCATGATACTCTGGTCAGTGGCGCAGAGAGGTGAAGAGGAAAGCCTTAAGGATAGAATTACTGCTTGAAACGTTTGGAATATGTGGTTTTGCTACACAGTCATTACCCTCTATTCCATAAATGCACGCAATGTACATGTACAGTTCCAAAAATAAAGACCGTCATTCTAAACGCATTGGTATGGGACTATTTCATGTCTACTGTGTAGTTAGTTCAGTTTTTTTGCAGTTTTTTTGCACATGATTATGATGTTCACATTTCAACTTTACGCTTTTCCTACTCATTCAAAAACCTTTGAAATTCTTAAAATGTTCTTTTTCCTCAGAGTTGGTCCCTGCTGGGAAGCCCCCACATGCGAGCGTGCAGCAAGGAGCGGCTATGGAAAAGAGTCGGTTGACGTTTCCTGCGCACGAAAAGCTGAAAATATAAAACCAGCATACCTTGTCCCAGGCGACCTCCAGATAAGGCCTCCTTCGCGGTGCCGAAGCCGAGCTCTCGACACACCACGGTGGCAGACAGCAGGTTCCAGTTGTCATCACATATGGTGCCCCACTCTCCGTTTTTCAACACTTCCACTCGGCCCTCGCCTACGATGGCCCCACCGCGCAGACGGACCAGCGGTTGCTGTGGAGGCGAAAAAACAGACACTGTGAAAGACATCACTGTCGAAGCTAAAAATCCACATTTCAAATGAGAAAGCCACATATTTAGGTTATTCTGGTTCTTTCGAAAAAAAAAAAAATAATAGACTCGACTGAAAGTTTGCAACCTCAACTTTTCTCTGTCTGTGATGAGAAAGCTGAGGCAGCAGCTTCTTGTTTATAGAACATTGCAGTATTACTGGTCTCCCATTAACTGTTTAGAGAAACTGGAAGTGTTTAATTTTACAAGTAAACACATTAGCAGCACAGTTTCATCTGATTTACTGCTATTTGTATTCATAAAGTCAAGCCCAGACGTCTTAATGTGTGGGCTCTGGAATGTGTCTTTACCTCCAGTGTGCACTTCCTCAGCATGGTGCCATTAACATTCACATCATATAATATCCATCATGAAAAAATGTGACACTTAATCCTGGAGAACAACGGACTAAAAAAAGTGTACACAAGGAATGCATGCATTTCAAATGTATAGTGTTTTCAAATAGAGCATGATTTAATGCTAGCTATACTACAAAATATGTATAATAATCAATAAAAGTAGTGGGATATCATTAGATCAAGACTATATTGTATGCTGTAGTTATTATCAAAAAAAAATGAGATGCTTAATCATATTAAACTCTTAATAGAAGCTACATTTCATCCTCAAATCACATTATTTTTTTGAGAAAAGGCAATGAACAGAAAATTTTCAACAAAAACAAAATAAGACATTTAAGGATGTCACCCTTGCTTCTGTTTTTTTAAGATTCATTTTATATATGGTTTCCAGGGAAACATGTTAGGTCCGTTTGCACAGTATTCTTGCATGAACCGTGGAGTGTACTCTGCAGCTTTCCCATATTACCCTGACGGACTGAATCCAGAATCCTTCAAATTACTTTCAAGGCCTTTCACACAACTTGATTCCACCGCATCTGTCATGTACATCAGTGAGTTGCTGATCCCATTTAGGGCCACTGGGCCTCTTATGTCATCAGAATAAGAGCTGCTGGTTATGTTGTGTGCTGCATGTGGTGACTGAGCTTTTGTTTTCCTGGCCCCGTGTTTCGCAGAAGCGATTTGTAATCATTGCTTACACGCCGATTGGAAATGGTGGCAGTGTCACATCTAACAAATGGGTGTCACACGTAAATTGCAGATACATTTGCGAGTCCTGCAAGCCTCTTGCATTGGCATTGGCTTCGAATGAATGAAAGGAAATGATCTCAGGCTGCAAATCGTAGCTTGCAGACATTTTATTGCTACTGCTTTCCCTCTATATGTTTTTCCTATGTGAAGCATTTTGTAGCCCAGGTTTCACTAACTTACTAACTTAAAAGAAGGCTAATGAAAATAATAATTAGTTGCAGCCCTCCATTAATAAACTTAAAGGTAAAACCAGTACTGGTATTTCAGCTACAGCATATGCAAGTTAAATGCAGAATGCAACAAATGACACATAAGATGATTTGCACAAGCTGATAAACCAATACCTATAAGATCTAATGGCTATTTTGTATTTGATATGTGTATATGTGTAAGCTGAAAGTCTTTTCCATATTTTGTTATGACAAATATCAGTATAAGTTATATATGACAGAGGATGTTAGGTGTTTGTTCCAAACAGTAAATATCTGGTTTCAGGTTCAAACTTCTTAAGAGTCAGACTGGCTGAGAGTGTTGAGAGGATTTGGGTTGTCAGGCATGCCACTTCCAGCCCGGCACTCAGCTGTGAAGTGTGACAGAGAGCAGGCAAACCCGTATCTCATGTCATAACATGGACGGAGTCACGCAGACATAAATTCATGTCGGCTTAGTGCTCCTGTCGCTGAAAACAATTGCTGGGAGTTTGTCCTGACTTGATTTTAAAGTTGGTGTGGTTGTTTACAGACTGACTGAGTTTCATGACCCCTGGAGTCATAAGACCTATGAAACACCTTTTTAATCTTCTGTGCCTGTCAGTGGAAAAAAAAAAAATACTTTTTTACCCACAGTGGAAGTCAAAAGTCAGAATCAGGAAGAGAATAACACCTGAGGACCTGATAGGGATTAAAGCAAAGACTTACTAAAGGTTTGTGCAAAGAAAATGGCATTCCAATTCACTCCAAAAGTGTTGGACAGGGTTGAGGTCAGGGCTGTGTGCAGGTCAGTCAAGTTTTTCCACACCAAACTCAGAAAATCATTTCTTCATGGAGCTGGCTTTGTACATGGGGGCATTGTCATGTTGGAACAGGAAGCTACCTACCCTGAACAATTGCCAGTGTGACAACGTTTTTTTCCCCAACGTCCCCAGACAAAAATAATGTGTCCACGTACATAGTGCTTATATATATTTCAGATCATTTGAAATGTGATGTTAAGACCACTGCTGCAAAACCAAGGCATTGTGGCAAACAATGTCAGAAAGAAAAGACTTTGAGCAAAGTGTGTGAACCAAGCCTACGAAAAGGAGCAATCAGCCTCTAAGGATTGGTATTACAGCTCAAAAATACAATCCGAGCTACTAGCTAGCACCTGCACAGTGCACTGTTGGAAGGTTTTTTTGGACCATATCTCACGTTTCCTGAATTTCTTGGTGGAAAAAACAAAAAACAAACACTGAGAGCACTTTGTCTCGAGCGCGTAAGGTGTACGCTCGAGGACACACGAAGCTGACTTTGGCGTCGCGTTCTGGAGATACATGTTTTTCCTTCCACCGTCCCAAGAATTTTACTACTTTATTCATATTAAAACCCCAAGATGATGATGATTCATTTCAATGAGAATCATCCAAAGCATCTACAGCTGTGGCTCTAACTTGATGAGTGACACCGAGTACAGAAAGTCAGATTTTGGCTTGACCTCTCACCAAAACATTTCATCACACACCCTCCAGATTAGAGCCAGTGAACTGAAAAGAAACACTGCAGTCATTTCATATACTGGCTTTGCTCACCATTTCAGCTTGCTGACACTGTCGGTGGACATCACAACAGATCCATTAACTAACACATGTGAAAATGCTATGAAACCTTTCGAGGCGTGCAGAGTGATTGTTCCATGGAGACTTTACCTCTTGTCTGAAGGCCTTCCTGAATCCAGACAAGGGTGTCGGGGAAAAGGCTCTACCGGGAACGCAGCTCACCACCACTGGCAACCCTCCAGCACAGGTCTCGTTGGACTTCAGTGATGTAGCCTGGCCCAGTTTACAGCTGGACAAATGGGCTTCATTGCCAGTGCAGTTGACAGAGTAGTCCCAGTACGTGGGCTTTCTCCTGCGAGCAAACATCCTGGGCAGATGGTGGACAAGCAGAGAAGATTAAGTCTTTGGGGGGATGACAGGTTAAAGCTCAAACAAAATGAGAACACCTGTCACAGGCTACAAGTTAAAGCTGCACTAATCTATATTTTTGTATTAACAATGTGTCAAATGTGTACGTGTAATGTAAAAGTGGTCACTTGTGATAAAACTGCAGAAAATTATCACCAACTGTGCAGTCTACTTCGCCTCTGTAGAGCGCTTTAGCTTCTTTAAAGTTCATTGTTCTGGGTTACAGCCTGCAACTTCAATGTCGGGTTCGCTGTCCTTTATTTCATCCTCGTTTGCAACAGTGAGCAGCTGTTTTTGGCAGAAAAGCTCTGCTAAACCCGATTCATGCTGCCTGATCAGCACCAAACAGTAGATGAACAAAGTTAGCGACTTGTCAGTTCCAATTTGTCAGTTCACCAGATTCCAAAGACTTCAAATGAATGCTCTGTGTCTACTGGAGGTGTAAATAGGCAAACTGTGATGCTTGTTGTGGAGTCCTGCGTTTGCAACAAAACGACTAAGTTGCATCAAGCGCATAATTACATGTGAACTCATGTCTCAATTAAGTTTAATATCATTTTTCATTTCAGGCTAGAAGTGTGACTGGTGGAGAAAAGTAGGATTTCAGTAACTTCATCAAGGGACTAAACCTGCTTCAAGATTTGAACTGAAATGATTCAACTTATCAGAATGCTTTACCATGACGTCATAAACCTAGACAAGGGCAACAATATTAGCATATTGCATAATTAATTCCGTAAGTGAAAGGTTGGTTAACAGCTGGAGAGTTCACTGTCTTCCAGATGAACTTAAACAAACTGGGGTTAATGACACTCTTTCGGGGCATGCTGGGATGTTAATCTCTTCCTCTCTATTTATTAGTGAGCCCATGTTATGTATTTAATGAGCCTCATTTGCGGAACAGCGTGTCCTATCCTTGTGTCTCCTGTCTGAAGTATACATGAAAAAATGGATTAAAATGAGACAGGCAGCATTTGTTTTTCATTTGGGAGATGACGGGGTGCAGACTGGAAACCATCCAGGGCTAATGTTCTCAGCCGCAGCCAGAAGACTGGCTCTAGTGTCTCCTCAGATGCAATTTGAACACAGCCGGGATGTTTATCAGACTGTTCACACAGAGCAATGATTGAATTTCTGGTGGTCCTGAGGCTGTGAAAGTTGACTCATCGAAATGTCTTAACGTAGCTGAAATGATGATTACTCACTTACAATGAAGTTGCATTTTTTTTTTTTTTTTAGCATTTTGTTAAATTGAATGTTAGTCTACAACACTGCCTATCCACTTGAAATGAATGACAATGCACACAGATGTGGGCCTTTCAATGAAGGAGAACACCACCAAATTGAAATGCCAAAGTTATTTTGAGTTGGCTACAATTTTTCAACAGAAAGCCAGCGTTGCAAACAAAGGGTTTGGAGTTTGAAAGACAGGAATATTTATGAGAAAGGAAGGCTTTCACAAAAGATGCTACTGAGTTACATCATAGGAAACGTAGGATCCAGCCTTTTTAGACCCTGAACCCAGAGATTTATTTGTAGTAGACACCTACATAGGTAGGTTTTGATTTGTAGTTCGGTATCAGATTTTGCCCATTGAAGGCACCTGTGCAAGCAATCAGGCCATGTCAAGCTTCATCTATATATCCCAAAAAGAATGTGTTGACATTCTGTTTAGGAATGGTTTATCATGCCATATCTTGAATAGGAGACTACTGTGCAATCACTGCCCTTCATTCACTGTGACAAAGAGAAATGATCACAGTGAACAGGTTTGCAGTAGGGGTTGGAGATACCATCTTTGGTTTCTAAAAACAAGTGATACCTGGGCCAGAAATGTCATCATAAATCATTAATAGACCAAACAATCTTTTTTTACTATTCTCTGTTAATCACATGAAGCAGTTTTGGTCATTTCAATTGTTCCCTCTGTCCATTCAGTCTGTAAAAAAGATCCCTTCTTAAAGCGATTTCAGTGTAGGGGATGAGGTACAAGATGCTGACTCCTCTTTCTGTGTAAAAATGACTTCTTAAGTCCAGTAGAAGTTAAATGAAGCGCCAGTAGTTTGAGTTGGTTAAACTTTTTGTGTGCTTCAACGAACAGTGTTTGCTTGCTGAGCCACGGTAGAGAGACAGTAGCACAGATGGAATGGGGAACACATGAGGGAATTTTGTACAACAAAGACTAACTTTGGAAGAAACCAACTTGATTTATCTAACTCTGACTGCTAATGCCGCATATTAGCTTTGGAATGCTGTTTTATACAGAGCAAGGACTCTAGAATTTGCCTCCCATCACTTACATTGAAAATACTTTTTGAGGGAATCTCTTGGCATGCATTCATTAGAGCATCTGTGTGCCCAGAATGTGATTTAACGTCACACAGATCCCTTTTTGTTCTGTATCGATCCTACTGAAGCCAGTATCACTGCTCAAGACAAGACTAAGTATCGGCATCGATTCTTTTGGTGTCATCAAAGTGCACTTTAGCTACGACATTGCTAGGGTTTAACTTCACTTTCATGAGAACATTTTAATTTAGATCTGCTGCTCCTGAAGTGATTGTGGACAAAGTTAACTAAAGGCTACACAGAAGCATCAGCACAGAATCAAACTGAGGATTATGAAAGAGCAGGGGCCGCTCTTGGCTCTGTGTCATCGCCGTTTCAAACGACAGCCTATAAAAACACACTGCATGTTTCAAGGGGCTAAAGTAAGAGGAGACTGACACGTAGATGGAAAGTCGAGGAGCCACCATGCTCTACTGTGGTTACCTAAAGCAGGATAAACTTCCAGCCCAGCAGACAGTAAATTCAAGGTTAACTTGAGTGCTGGAAGTTTTATGGCACGCCGTGATTAACCTGTGGCTACTTGGCTGGAAGCTCCCTCCTGTAAGCAATATTTAGATCCCTCAGCATTCGCTCACACATTACGACAGTTTTGTGGAATGTACTGATGTTAGATATAAAGGAGTCAGGTTTGAGTTTCAGTGTTTAGAACAACTTGTTGATGTCAAGCATGCAATCTAATTTAGGGTTATTTCTGTATTATTTGAACCCTTTAACACCTATCCCCTTTAGTAGTTGTGTAATAGTCAGTCTTAAAGTTTTCAAAGGTTTATTACACTGTTGGGCTGCTAGAAGGCTCCAAAGCAGAATCTAAAACCTAAAATCATATTTTAGTTCCAAACCCTGTCGTTAATATAAACATATTATTTTATGTCTTCAAATTTGTTGTTTTTCAGATATACTGAAGAATTAAATCTTCCTTTATGGGTTCAGCTAAATAAAGCAATTACAAACCCTATTGAATATCAAAAAGTATATTGTCACTGTCTCATGAAAAGTTGACTTTTTGGGGATACATGGTTTTCACAGGACATAGACGGAATATCAAATGTTCATATTCCTGTAACTTTATACAGCACATAACGTAATAATAAGCAAATTGAGGTCAGGGCCCTGACGAGCTGTCTATGAAGTTTCATGTTTTCAATGTCAACTTGAGGTTGGAAAAGAACCCACCACACAGTTACACAATTATACTGACATCACTCAGTATGGTTGACATGTCAAGTAAATCAGTGAGGTCATGCACAGAGAAGATGGCTGACCAAGTTTGCATTGCCAACCAAGCCAACCAAGTAGGTGACTGCCCCATGGCCCTAGACATTCAGAGCACCAAGGCTCCTAAAAGCCTCAGGTTTCTAGCCAATCTTTTTTTTTTTATAATAGGAGATTTTTTTCATATTTTAGAAGAGAAACAGAACTCCAAACGAATGCTAATATTGTTCAGTGTCTGCTTGTTGCAAATGTTTATTTAACTAATACTAGCAAGCCAATATATCCAACTTGACACTACTTAATACCTAAGTGCCTGAAAATCAAACAAATATGGACACCTCATATCAGTCCAGGACAGATGTTTAATGTAATAAACCCAATAATGATGTTAATACTGTTAATGTACATGGAATCTTTCCCATGTTTATCATCCATCTGCCATGTTGCTGACATGCACTGACTAGATAGCAGCACTCATATACAGATTTGAACCCAACACATAATTTGTAAATGGATGTGTTGGGGCTTGACCAATGACAGTTACACCAGCGTCTACCATACAGTTCACCTCACTCCGACTCATGTTGTCGTAGTGATGGCTGTGTTCTTGTTAGTTCTTCAAGAAATGGAAACAAAACCGAATCCAGAAAATCTGGGTCTTTCATGTTTTTGCATCCAAGTGAAGCACAGAGGGCAACTGGTTAATATGTCATTTGTGGGTGTGGTAAAGAAAAGGGAAAAAAACAAGTCAGAGTTGACCATCTGCCAACTCCCCAGAGGCAGGTTTTGCCATTATCCAACAGCAAACCCATTCACCCGAGTCACAGCATCCAGTTGGTGGCAACACTGTTCCAAACCCTTACAATAAAATGAATTGTCCTAGAAGTGGTAACTAGTGAATCAAACCCTGAATCATCTGCTCTTGGAACTGCACAGGACCAAACATAATGCAGAGGGATACTCACTTGTAGACTCTGGCATTGTACTTCCTCTCCCCGGGGAAGCCAAACATGCCACAGATGACTCTGCTGTTAAACTGGTTCCACTCTGCATTACAGATCTGCTTCCATTTACCGCCATCCTTGACCTCCACGTAGCCCTCTGTCACCGGGATACGCTTACGGTACGATGACAGGATGGCTCGAATGCGCACGTCCTCCACTTGAATATCAAGGCTCTGTGGAGAAGAAATTGCAGAATGCACAGATAGATCAGGAACCTTAGAATACATGGAAAAGATAAAAAACGTTTTTTCCCCCAGCAACAAATGTATGCCTGTTTATCTTATGTAATTTGTGTATATGTGTTTATGGGTAATTCATTTTGAAACATATATTCAAATAATGTTTTTATCCATATGTTCATTTAAGAAAATACATTCATTTTGCGTACATGCCACAAAATCTTTTTCTTTCATTTTCTGGCTAGATGGAACTGACGAAACTGATGTAAACATGTTATACATCCCATCTGTCTGACTGCGTTTCCTGTGTTACATAATGTGTAATCAAACAACTTTACCACCCCCAACCCCCCCCCCCCACCTCACCCCCTCTCCGTCCAGCCTGTAAGCACTGCTGCTTAGCTCTGTGTGTAACCCTTGTAAATCTTCTCCAGATTGCTTAAACATTTTTACAGTCAATCACCTTATTAATGCTAAACACCATGACGGCCTGCTCCCCAACTGTTGGTGGCTTTAACTGCTAAAAGGTATCAAAGGGTTTCCATGGTAACCAAGAAAAAATGCACAAACACAGCACTGAGAGTACATGTGCAGTAAGAGGTAATTAAGACACCAACAGTTCTTTCCAGACTGCTCAAACTACTGAGAAAGAACACCAGCAGTTTTGTGACGTGTCCTTATAGTTTTCACTGTAATAATACCAGAAACATTTGCTATGTTCCTTGTAGATTGTAAGCTTGTGTTCCACGCAGGCATTTGCACAAAATATATTAAAAGAGTTCCTTAGAACTATTACTCTATTTGTACAGCTTTTATGTGATAATATTCCATTGCTGTCGTCCACAGTGTCTACCATTGGAGGATGCCAGAAATATTCAAAATCTACACAACGTGGCTTCAGGTAAGAAGAATGGTCACTTAAGGTAGTGTATGGTAGTGAGGGTCCATGTGGGTCCAGATGAATGCTAATGTTGCCGTGTTGCTAGATGTGTGACTTGGCGACTTTTTTCCAACATGTTTCCTGACATAACTTTTGTAAGGTGATGGCTGAAATAAAATCAATTGTTGCTGTTTTAATTGTATAAAACTCCACCTTCACTACTTGTGAACGGGGGGCAGGGAAGGAAGTCACCGCTGCAAACTGTAAATCTATATTAGCTACATTATATTCTGCATAATTACAAATCTACATTAGAAAAATTCCAGAGTCAGCTACATGTGTACAGCATTTAGCTTTTCAGCTGCTACAAATTCTTATTTAGGAAAACAGTAGTGGCTTACAGTAAATTACAAGCATGTGCTGAAGTATTAGCATAGAGCCATCTTTCATAGTCTGTACTCCAGTAGGTCCCTGTCCAGCTCTGAGCATCCTCGGGGCATCTTCCTACACTCAGTGGTGCACATGGCCAGAGTGTTAGCAATCTGTCTTCTGTAAATATGTATAAAATGTTAGCATCAGTCTAATGGAGCCACATGGTTAAAATCATTAATGTGGCTGAAAAGGAGTATGCTATTTTTTATGAATTGTTGTGGAAACTAAAGGTTAAAGATAAAAGATCATGCTTTCAGGAAAAAAGATAGGTAGGCTGATCAATCCAACAAATTTCCCATCTTGGTTTGTAGCTTTGATAACCAATCAAGAATGACTGGTTTATCAATGTTACCATAAAGGAAAGTAGTCTGAGCATCTAAGCAAACTTCAGTCAGGAGGCAGTTAGTTGCAGTTAGTTGCAGTTAGTGTGAGGCCATCAAAATCAACTCAGAGCCTTTCCACTCTGACTTTTTTCAGGGATTAAATAAATATTTTCCTCTCCCATAGACCAAACCCACATTCTTGTGCTACGTGACAGTGCGCACTGAGGAGAGGGAGCTCTGGATGGGGGAGAATATGTCGGTTTGCTCAACAGATGGGCTGGTAAAGATTCCTCTCATATACAGCCAAGGAGACCTAGAAATCAAATAATGAGAAAGGAGGGTTTCCTAAATTGGCATTCGCATCCAGGGCAGGTCAGATGCCAACAGAGTGAAAACTACAAATCACCAGTCTTTCTATCCTCTGCTATTTTCTCCCAGAGATAACCACATTAATCAGTCAGATGCAACAAGATCTGGACTGCAGAGGATGTACAACTGTATAAGGGCTGAAATCATGGAACATGATAATGACTGGAAATGCGGCGATGGTGACCTTGTCTGGATTCACTGAATATACAGTACGTGACTTGGTGGCAGGCATGCAAAAAACAAGTTAGAGAGTCGGCAGTGCAAGGAAATCCAGACTGGCTAAACATTCAACCAAAGTAGACGCTACAAAGATCACTTGGCCCCAAATCCCGGTGAGTTAAACAGCATCCCTGCCAGACCCCAATTTTATCTGCATTATATGAGAGCTTATATAAGAATCTGAAAAAAACTGCAGCTATTTTTTGAGTTGGTTTCGAGGTCAGCACATGCGAGACTCAACTTGTTCTTGGCTTATGTATCAGCTTCCCTTCTTTCCTTTCCCATCTATTTAATTTCTCTTAATTAATTTCCTGTTTAGAGTCTAGATCGTCCTCACGTGTCTGTTTGCAGACAAAAAAAAAAAAAAAAAAAAAAAGAGATTTCTAACATGTGTGTCTTGTTTCACCACACTCCGGGGAAGGGGGCCTTTCCTGAGTCTTCACTTGTCCAGAAAGAAAAGTGGCACAGATGGAAAAGCCATTAGTGGGATGACTTGTACAGGAGAGGTGAGGGGCCCATGATATGTTGCAACTCAGCCCTTTTCACAGAGGTTAATCTGAGGTTGTTGTACACATATTCTACCTCAAAAGTCCCTTTATTGCTCTAAACTTGAGTTACTCTATTTCCTCTTTAGCTGCTACAGTATGTGTTCAACCTTCTTTACCAGTTAGTCACCAACTTGGTGCTGGGAAGGTAGCATCCAGTGTGCTACTAGAGCTTCCTCACTGAGAACACCTGCCTGTTGATTCTAGAAACAATGCCAATGAAAGCAGTGAGACTGAACCAAAACAATATATTTGCTGGCTGTGAAACTAAAACAATAAACTGAAAGATGCTCAAACACTCCATAGAGCTGAGGGGAACTGCAAAGTTGAGTGGTAAGACAAACTCTGTAGGTTTGTCTCTAGTGAATCGGTGAATACTAAATAACTACACAGAAGTGCTTGGAAGATGGTAGTGCCTGGAAGACAGTAGTGCTCGGAAGCCATTTATTATGAGAACCAGATGAAGATACTTTGCATTGAATATAACTCACTGGAATTACTCAGAAATGATCCTCAGCATCCAGACTTTGTTTAACCAAAACATGCTGCTATGACTTATGGCAGCAATAGGAAAGTACTGAAGTGATTTAATGCCAGCTTGTTTAAGCACCACAGGATATCAATATAAAGAAAAGTACAGTGGGGGAACAAGCTATGAATCACACCAAAGCAGGAGAACCATCACTATTTGTTAATCTATTACTGATTTTTCTTTTTTTATGAAGAGTAAAAACAAATAAATGAATGTATCAAACAATGTTCTATACCTCAATGCAAACGACCATTTACAGTATATTTTTATATATTTTATATTTGATTTTTAATCAAAGCAGAGCAATATTGATTAAATACTACCATGATAGATGATGGAGGTGGATGTAGACATTTTAGGAAATAAATTGCACTATATGTGTTAACTCATTTCAATTAACTGACTCTTAAAAACTCCACCACAACAACATAGTTGACTAAGTCAACCCTCTGTTCCATGGGCAGTAGGGAGAGCTGGTGGTTAAAGACATGTCTCTAAATGGACACTATACACTACATTATGGTGTGATTGGTAAATGATTTGTTATGTTATGTAAGAATAGTGAGTTATTGGTGCCAGTGCTAATCATTAGGGCTGCAATCTCAAGATAAGACACCAGTAGAATAAGTGTGTTAAAGTGAGCCCTCTAACTTCTTCTGAACAGTGGCCACTTTGGCCAAAAGCTTGAAACAACAAGCTTTATACAATACTTGAATACTCATATTTACAATGAAAAAATTGGTCCTAGTAATGATTTGTCCTGTTCATACTGGTAGTGAAGAATAACCTCAAGTACACTATAAGAGATGGGAAACAAAATCCACAGTCCTCATTCTGTGGAAAATGTATTTTCCTATTGTATTCATAAATGTATTCTTAATTGCATATAAGCTAGAAGTAACACAAGGCTTCCGGTGTTTAATTTAGACAAATTAAGTGGGTATCTTCCAGAGTGAAATGAAGTAAAGAAATAGCTTTTCCTCATTTTTTGGAATGGTTCTATTATCGCTTCCTCTCAAAGATGGAATGACAACATGCCATTACAAAGAGGCTAGTCTTGATATATGACTATATATGAACTACCACTGATAATCATGCTGTTCTCTATTGGCGATGCTGACCGAAAGGGCAATTTACAGCATTTACACTTGTAATTTGAATGTTTCATATCCAGATAGAATCCAAATGCTATTCAGTACACTGTCATTTACACAATTTTTGTGTCTCTGTTGACCAGATTACAAGTCTGAGCTATATACATTTCAGAATAAGCCCCACTCCACTCCAGAAGGTGAGAGTAATGCCTCTGAAGCTGTGTGGTAAAATGCCAGCATAACATGAACTTTAGGAGTTGAGTCATAAAAACAGTTTAGCAAGCTAGCTAGTTGCTGACCTGCCAGAAATCCAACCAAATCCTTATGTGTCGTAATCGTTGGAGATGATTTCTCTTTTAAATGACAAGAAAGAGAAAAATGACTCATCTCCTAAAGGGAGATATTTACACCCTTTTTCAACATGTAACTGCAAAGCATTATGCATTGATTACAATTTGTCTCTAATGCTTCTTAGATGAATTCACACTTGGCTTTTTTAATAGCTATTTGATCTGCCCAGAATGCATAAAATGGCTAAGTGTAAAAGGGGTCTTGTACTGTAAGTGACAACAGTCAACAGTCATTTATACTGCTTATTTCACTTTGGATATAGCTGTATACAATTTAAAATATATAAACTCTCCTTAGTTATGAACTGTTGTTTCTGTTAATTTATCTTGCCTGCAGTCATAAGTGCCCACTAGTTAAAAGGCTGATCCACAACGTGCTATACGATACGATACGATACGATACGATACGATACGATACGATACGATACGATACGATACAATTCGATGTCCCTGTAAGGAAATTTGTTTTGAACTCCATCCTGCAGTTCCACAGAAGATAAAATCATATATACTGCATAATAAAGAAAAAACATCAATATCTTAATAGCACATGGCTTCCATATAAATACAGTTTCCACATAAACATATACAACAGTTTTCCTGTACACACATACACCTACTGACAACGGCAACATACTGCACAACCCTCATGGCCAACATCTACATTACATGTTAGTGTTGAGAAGCTTAATGGACATAGTCAGGAATTAATGTTTATAATGGTTCAGCCTGCTCTTGTGAACCCTGAATCTTCTACCAGAAGGTAAGAGCTGGAACTCTGGGTGGAGAATGTGAGTTGGATCAGACACTATTTTCTGTGCCTGTCTGATAATAGACCGCTCATAAACTGTTTGGAGGGACGAGTGTTTTTTAATGCCCATAATTTTCATAGCAGTCTGTACCAGATGAGAGATCTGTGATTTCAACTGTTCCGTCAAGTTACCATACCAGGCTGTAATACCATATCTTATAATGCTCTCTAATACGGCATGGTAAAATAGTGCCATGAACTCCTGCTCAACTCCATAGGGCCTAAGTCTACATAAAAAATACTTCCACTGCAAGTCTGGAGCAGACACTTTCAACATGGACCCTCCAGCTGAGTCTATCAACCATATGAACTCTGAGGTACTTACAAGGCAGACCTGAGTGATGGATACACCCACTGCCTCTGGGTCAAACTCCATCTCCTCAGTCTTCTTCACATTCAGCACAAGATGGTTGTCACACCACTGCACAAATCTTCCTGTTTCAGAGTGGTAAGTTCCTCAACTCCTGTCTCTGTGCATTAGGCCAAGGATGGCTGTATCATCTGAGAATTTAATGACACAGTTCTCAGGATGGATTCTTGTACAGTTATTTGTGTACACTGTATAGTTTTTCAGTAACCACGGTACATAACTCTTCCACAGTCCACAGTGGAGTAAAGACTACGTTTGCCAGCGAAAACAGAGTGCACAGAGCTTAGGAACATATGGTTCCAATAGAGGTCTTCAACAGCTCTCCCTGCCAGCAGAAATCATCTCACATTCACAGCAAAATACCAAGACACTGAATGCTTTTCAGGTGCAAGCATTCAAAGTGTTTTGATTGCCTGTAGTCATGTTAGGGAACATCTTTGTTGTAAACTATTTTTTACAAGTCCCTACCTGGACTTTGGACGATTTAAAAACATGTCTAATTAATTCCCAGTCTTTCATGTGAGCTGGTTATTCCACCAGCTGCGATACAAATTGAGGATTATGTGTTTTCAGAGATAGCGTTTACAGAATGTTGAGAATGTTGTGTCGCAGTGTGCAGTTCCTCCTTTAAAATCCATTAAAAGAGTCTTTGTTAACAAACTGGAAACAGATGTTTCGCAAAACTGTGACAAACCCTGAACTGGGGTGCAAATTACAAAGACAACGATTGAATGGAAATTAACTGCTTCAATATGGCATATGAAGCTGAAGTGACATTAAAACGTGGAAAATAAAGACAAACTCGGGAGTGATTTGAGGATACAAGAACCTGGCTGGTGGCACTGCTTGTCTCATTTTGCATTCCAAAGTAAAGCTCTTAAGCGGTGTTGTCTGTTGATAGCTGGGTAGCTGATGAGGTTTATAACATGACACAACAGCAAAATACAAAACAGACTGTTTAGATTTGATGTACGAATGTTCTAAAATGAATCTATGGATCACCATTGCATCTTTCACATTCTCTATACTGTATCTGCAGGTGTGTCAGGTTAGATAAGCCATCTGGATGTCTGCAGACAGAGCCCAAACCTAAAGGGGAACTATTATGCTCTTTTCCAGCTCTATATTTTTATTCTAGGATTCCCCTGGAGTAGTTTTGCATGATTCCTAGTTTAAAAAACTTTTTAAAAAAACGTAGCTCCTGTCTCTTTAAAGCCCCCCTCCTGTTAAGTTACCGCCAATGCAAACCCAACATTTCCTGCTTTACTGCTTCAAATTAAAAGCTTTTACATGACTTAATAATGGGAGACTTTTATTGTGAAGAATTTACAAGTGATATGCGTTCCTCACCAAATTAGAAGAGCTTCGTTAGCAGCACTAAAAACTTGGACACACAACAACATCTGGGGATATTTGGAGCTGTTTGTTGAGCAGATCAGTTGGAAATAATGCAAGAAGGAATAGTACAAGCAGAAGAGCTGCAGACAATCAGCAACATGTAATCTGTCTATTTTACTTTGCCCTGCTGTGTAATGGAAAAACACTGCATGACATGACTACCCCCAAGACAATGGAAAAATGCCATAATGGTAGCGGAGCAGAGCAGTGAACTTGCATGCTGTGCGTGGAGCAGATGATAATATAAAGAAATCTGTCACGAGCTGACGTCGGTTCAGGCTGAAAGTAGAAAAAAAACTTGGAAACCAAGTGTTCAGAGCAGTCTGAAGCCGCTGTTTTTTGCTCATAAGGATTAGTTCCACAAATATTTACTGCATTATTTGACACTTTGGACAAATTTAATATGAACATCTGACAATGTAACATTATATAATATGACTGAAAATAAGGAAAAGCGTAATTGCTCGTCTTTAAAAGCTTTGTGCACACACAGGTACTAGCAAACAGGGTACCATTTGCTAAAAAAAAACCTCACAGTCTCACTTTATTCATCCTTTCACAAGAATGTGAGTAACATGCCACGTCGATTCGATTAAAACAGCAAATATGAACATTTGTGATTGGTCTCAAATGTTCACAGACAATCCAAACTCAAGATCTACTTACAGTCTTTTTTGGGAGTCTCACAGCTTGAAGGGCCACTGCAATGCATTCTTTCTGCAACATGGCCACCGGAGCTGATCACGGCCACGCTAGTCAATGCTTATGATCCCATCAGATGCACCGCAGCGCCACCCCACTCCACTAAACATACGCACCTAGTCTATTTTTGACGGATGGTCCAGGTAGACAGGTAGCTCTCTTCTCTGCGGCACTGCCACAGCGAAATGCTCCGCTTCTGAAACCATCCCAGTGGGGTCCGTGCAGAGGACAGAACAAAACTTCATTGCAGCCGAAACACAACGCAGCTGTGCCCGGTGGGATCAAGGCATTGGGCCCAAATCATGCTCCACGCAAGCACACAAATATGTGACACTGCCCGGCCCAGCTGGCACAAATGCAGAACCTTCATCAACATGTGCTCTTACCCCTCTGTGGAGATGATTCAAATAATTCAAATTCAAATTCAAATAAAAGTAGTGGTTTGGTCCCTCTGACTGGTATATTATTATATATGACATCATTAGATTATTAATACTGAAGCATCAGTCTGGACGTGGAGCTAGTTTGAACTACTTTATATTCAGTTAGGTAGTTTAGTCCAGTGATTCCCAACCTAGGGGTCAGTCCCCTCCAAAGGGTCAGCAGATAAATCTGAGGGGTCGTGAGATGATTAATGGGAGAGGAAAGAAGAAAAAACAAAGTTCTGATACACAAATCTGTTTTCAGTTTTCAGATTTTTTTTCTAATCTTTAATTTTTGGTGAAATATTGGATCATTTGAACATTTATTGAAATGAAAGCATGTGAGAAGTTTAGAGGGAAAAATCACTATTTTGTGGAGCTGTTAACAACTCATAGACATGTGAAATGTGACCCCGACTACACACTGCTTTTTGTAAGACGTCAAAAGCCAAAAAGGTTGGAAACCACTGGTTTCATCTTTAACAATGTGTTGTATTTTAAAAGCTTGTTATATTATCCATTGTGTCAAATCTTCATCTGAAAAGTAACTAAAGCTGTAGTGGAGTAGAAAGTACAATATTTCCCTTTGAAATGTAGTGTTTGTAGAACAAGTGCCTCAAAGTTTAACTTCAGTACAGTACTTGAGTAAATGTAATTAGTTACTTTGCATGGCTGTAGGCTAGTTAAAGATAATCAGAGTGTTTCCATGACCACAATAGTAAACTAACTGGCATCTGTGAAGGAATGCGTACCGCTTCGCTAACTGCACAGAAGAAAGAAAAAAAAGAAAACAAAGAAGATGCGATGTGCAGCCTGTGAACTGCTCACAGAAGAAGGATGGAGAATTCCCCTCCCGATGAAAAGGTGACAAAAGTTCAGCCAGAGCATCAGCAACATATTTTGAGCGGAAGTGAACAAAAGTAAAAGTGGTCTGCTTTCTCTTGTTTCATGCTATGGAAACCTTTGCTGCAACACTCAGACTACAACTTGCATTGATAGTTTTTTTTAGGTGACACACTCCAGAATGTAAGAACACATGAAATCAATCTTGTGTTGCATTTGCATATTTGCATAGAGCATGTTGAGGACAGCCTGTGCTCTGCTCCGGTCTTCATGAAGACTGATACAGGTGAAAGCTCTGGGGAAAGCGAGTAAGTGAACCTTGAGTTGGGATTGTTCTGTCAAACCACTATTTACAAGGTCAAGAATGAAATTTGATGCTTAACTTTTGAGCTAATATAAATGAGAAATCCTAAGAGTTTGCTACTTAGCTCACATATCAACATATCCGTCTCCATGACGACTGAGCAAACTTCATCCGTTGATGAAGACACTGTTGGCTGTGACACAGTTGACAGCTCTGGGAAAAGCTGGACCTAGAGTTGTTTTGTTTAACTACTGGTAACGAGGTCAGGAATGAACTTTGATGCTTCACTTTTAAGCAAACATGAAACTGCTCTTTCCTTGATAAAGACTGAACTTTGATGCTTAGTTTTAAATATGATTTATGCTGAATATCTGGAGGTGTAACAAAATCTGACCTCGGCTCAAATAACGAGTACTTAATATGTCAGATGTTACACATTGTGACAGAGGAAAGAAAAACAGCTGCGGGAAAGAAAAACTAGCAGAGAAATGAAGAGGTTTGTAAGGGAAAAAACACATTTTGTATCCTTTGATCTCACAAGCAGTTATTGCATTTTTGTTATAACCTTTAACATGTAACCATTTGTGTTGATTATCTTTGAGAATGAATCAGAGTAGGGAGTAGCCTCATCTTGGAAAACGCTACAGTTGTTTCCTTTTCATTAGTTAGATAGCTTTGATGACATCCAGCACTGTATCCCACTCATACTGCGATATGTTTAGCACACCCCTTGTCTATAAAAAGCATGTACACTTTGTCATCGGACTGCAATTACACTCTGTTGTGACTGTAAGCTGATCCCTCGTGAGGGTTTTCATTAAAAGACAAAAAGAAAACTTGGTCTTTGTCAGCTTTTTCATTCTCAGATCTCCATCACAGGTTGTACGTCTCTTCAACAACACAGCCTGATGAATGTGACAAATCTGTTCTGCACATGACCAAACAAACATAAAACTAATCACTTCCACTAGCTGTGTTTCCTTTAGATTCACAAGAGAATTTTCAGTGAACTTCTGAAATGTCGCAAAAAGGAAAATCCAAAAATCCTAGGCGACGCATTGCATAGTTTTATCAGAGATGGTGGTGGTATAGTTTTACAGAGAAGAGGAAGTAGAGGTTGCCAACCACAAACAAAACAAATAGTTATATGGCTTTGACAAGAGCAAAATAGAGAGAGGTCTTCAGGAATTTGTTTCAACTTGTCATCGTTCTTTCATGTCAGCTAGTACTGGCCATGCTTCATGCTATCTGGAGACGCCGGAAGACACCAGGGGCGGAAACAGCTGATGAGTCATGTGAGTTAAACATTCATTACAGCGTTATTTATTTGAGAAATGCGTTCCCATTACCCATTTTGTGCATTTTTTTGTTCAATATTTCCAAAATCCACCTCAAGCAAGTGTAAAACTGAAGTTTTTTTATCAAATTTTGGCGTTTCTATGAAGCTTTTTTTAACGCAATACTTCAAAGTGTGCATAAAAATAGGTTCATGGAAACACGGCTACTGGCTTTGAGGCATGTTCGTCAGCCTTAAAAAGCAGTTTGGATTCTTTCTGTCTGTCTGAACACAATAAAAAACACCTAGAAATCCACTTTCTTTTCTTGCCGTAACATAAACTCATCATTTCTGTAAAAGTAAACTCCCCATGATGAGCTCCTTAACTCACACTGATGTTAGATGGAGCGCTTAATTTTAGAAAGTGAATCTCCAGAGGCTAAACATCCGGCTGCATTGCACTGTGGGAATGTGATGCCTCGGGCCGAAAACTTTTACATCGCTGCGAAAACATCTACCAGCTACGTGAAAAACAATTTGATTTAAAAATCATTTTAAGATTGCAACACAAACGGCTGCCTTGTATTAATCCAAGTTCATAATGTAAACGTGCTGAAGGGCTGACAAGGCAGTTTATGGCGCCCTAGCACGGCGGCGGTGGTTGGTGGTTTACAGGGAGGAAAGTGGAAGATTTGACCGTAAGGCCTCAGAGGGAAAAAATGACTAAGGAGAGGAAAATGGGAGTTGTAAACTCTGCTTGGGGTGACTTCATGGCTGCTTGTAATCTACTTACGAGAACGAGAAAGAAAGTGGGAGAGAAAGAGAGAAAGGTTGGAAAAGAAGAGGAAAAGCTGCAGTAAAATAAGGAAAGAAATAAAGATTAAATGCAAATGGAGAAGACCATTAATCCCCACAGTCGGATTTCATTGCTACCTGTTGTAGCATGATGCCCACAGAGGATCTGTCAGAACAAGAGAGCAGACTAACAGATGTTAAGTGAGCGAGCGTGGGATCTGACTTTAAACATCTGTTATCGGCGAGATCATCTTCCACTTCCCAAACTCTTCATGATGAGTTACGATTACATGTTGTGGAAGTTTTTACATTCATTTGAGAGCGAAGGGGAGTGGATTTGATTCCACTGTACAACTAAGATTTATTTACATCTATGTATATTAACTAATAAAATGACACAATCTGATAAAATTGGTCTTTCAGCCAACAGAGATGAAGATAATATATTTACATCTCTGACCAGAAAATACACAAAATAAGGTAAAATATAGCATGCAAGACTAAAATATAGTTTTAGTGTAGCATAATAAAGTTGCACACTTTTAAATGGAAATCTAGATATTTTGAAAATTAAATCTACATTAATGGATTTTTTAGCCAAGTAGAGGCAGTACAACATTTGCATGCTATGACCGTATCAAGCTAGTCAAGCTAATCTGTTAGCAAACAACTGTATGTTTCACTCTATTTTTAGCTCTGTTTTTGTCTCCACCAGTTCCTGAGGGAAATATCTGGTTCTTTAGCTTCTATATGCTCCATCATGTTCAGCAGCTAGTGGCTATAACTCAGTCTGCCTGCTGTTTGGTGCTGGGCAGGTAGTGTACAGTGGTTTTATGAGAGTTTTGAGCAGTGAGACTAAATCAAACCTGTAAAGGTGTGGACCAAAACAATGAGCTGAAAGGCACCAAAAGGCTCTCTAGAGATGAGGGGAACTGCTGAGTTGGTGATAATTTTCCATCATGAGCGATCATTTTCAAATGACAAAGATTGTTCATGTAGCAATATTTATAGTGCAGCTTTAATGTTATTTATACCAAAACATACAGAGGAGGGTGTGTCAGTGGGTGGGCCGCTGCTCACTAACCTTTATATGAATTATAGTTTAATATTTCAATGAGCGCACACTGCTAGCTGAGGGTGACGTATATGAACATACAGTGCCAACATTTTTATCAATGACTCTTATAATTACTTTAATTATTGTGTAATTTGCGGATTATTTTCTTAATTCCAGGGTGATGTCATCAAATTGCTTGCTTCGTCCAATAAATCTAAAGATATAAAGTAGACCACACTTAAGAAAATACTTTACGAGTCCAACATTATGAGCCATTTTCCTATTTTCCCTCCCGTTTCAAAAGCTTTTGATTACTTATAATTGAGGACGCTTGCAGCAAAAAAAGGCCACAATGATTACAATTCTCAGCCCTAATTACATCTCTCCAGACTTGCTACACTGCTGACAGACATCGCTATAATGCTCCTTTGTGTAGTCAGTCTCCACATAAATTGACATTTCCCCATAAAGATTCATTTATTGTCTTTGCACAGGGTACAACGAGATGATTAGGTCAAATGATTAAGAATATTCCTGTCGTTTCTCTCACATCCGAAGCATAGACTTAAATAAATCAGGTTGAAAAAATCTGACTGAATCACTGTTCACATCATTGGGATAAAAAGAAGCAGCCTGTTTGGGGCAGCATGGAAATGAGCACTGCCAAACATCACATTTCATAAACCCTGGAATTTCTTAATGTTGAAATTGGTTTGAAATGGAATGCGATGCACGCGCGTGATCGCAGGTCAGACCTCAGAAAATTTTCTGCAGCCACTTCTGCATTAACTGAAACATTGAGGCCAGCCAGCAGACTTCCTCAAAGCTGGACAGAAATATAAATAAACACCGGAGAGATGACATGGCGAATAATCCAGAGACACAGTACTGAACACTGGGTGTCAATCTGTGTTGTTTACAGTCCTGCTGACTGAGATACAACACTAAATATACAGCTGATGGAATCCACTCAAGGATCTCTGACGACCACAAAAGGATGCACTCTAGAGCTCGCATGGGATGTTTATCTGACGGCCAAAACACTGGGAACGCTCAAGATGCAACACCTCTTCTTTTATTTCAACAGTGTGAGAAGACAAAGCACCCACAGAGAGGAATCTGAGCACAGATGTTAAAGGTCAGCGACATGTGCATGCAAGGGTTCATGTTACACCTTCCTCTTAGCTCACTCTCAGGGTATTTTCCTTTGTGGTTAACCAGCTGGCCATCTTCCTGAGGTTACCATCACCTGAGAAAGCAGCGGTGCCTCTACGTGCAGGTTCCTTAGCACTCAAAGAGCCTACTAATCACCCTATACCAAAAAAGCCCCAGCGACATGTCGTCATAGCTGCCATTACACACCAGAATATGCCTGGGTGAGTCACCAGATTACCACTTCCAGATGATAAGGCTCGGCCCATCTGTGTGGCGGTGGGGCCCGACTGTGTTTTATATACTGGCAGCCCACGTGACCCCCTTTTGGTGAATGGAAAAGCTGAGTGGGATTTTCAGCTACTATCCCGGCTTGACTCCAGACGTCTAGACCTCTCTGGAGAATCATAATCTTTACCTTTTGTCTCTGTAAACCTCTGCACAGGAAGTCAGCTAAAGGCATCTGTTCCCACAATGCAGCTTTAAAGCAGCGTGTAGATTCAAACTTTGACAAACTCTACAGTTAGAGGGAATTCATCCGACAAGCTCAGGGACTCAGAGGATCTTTTTTTTTTTTTTTCAATTCGAGCCAACCATAACAACCCCTAAACCCTGCCAGTTGCTTTTGGAAAAAAAAAAAAAAAAAAAAAAAAAAGCTCTGCTGGGCTGTCCACACATGCTTTGGGGGCATTTTGGAAAAAAAATACTATATAGGTTTTTAAACTCTCACAGAGGTAGAGGGGTGGGTTGCAGCAAGAGACAAGAGGCAGAGAGTTAGCTCTGGTCTGCAGTTTGCTCATAACATTGGAATGTGGATTCATGAGGTCTGCGCAGCGAGCAGAAAGATAACATTCTGCTTTTGGTGGCAATTAGCTGCGAGCTTATTGGCCAGCCCCCGAAAGCAATGCACAGCAGGGCCTTTAAACGTCCAGCCAGACGACTCTGACAGTCATAAGCGCAACACCTAACAATTACCAGTTTAACTTCACTTTCACTGACACACTTTGCACTGCGGGCTATTTAGAAAGGACTATTATTAAAACAGGGAGTCGGGGTGGGTTATTGACTTTAAATGTCCAGAACTGTTTCCAGCCAGAAAAGATTTATCATTTAAAGGGACACTCCACTCCACTCCATTGTACTTCTCAGAAGAGTTTTACTCAGCTTGTGAAAACAGTTGTGCAGTGTAATGTTTTCTGTGGCTCTGGTAGGAGCTTTGTCAAGTATGAGAAAATAACCTTGGTTATGTCATCAGGGTTATCACAGCTTGACCCTAGAGACGTCAGATTTTCAATGGTAATTCCTGCGTTACGAACTAGAGGTGTGGGATTTGTATAAAGGGATGGTCGAATAAAGCGAATGAAGCTATTAAATTGCATTAAGGGAAGTGGAGGAGCTTAACTCGTACTAGAAGTTAGTAAAATCATATCTTGGCCTCTGCTGCATGGAATTGAATAGGAAATTGAGTCCCACTTTAAACCAGCTATCAACTAATTACCTCAATAAATTTACTAATGAATGCATAACCTTTGCATGGATCAAGATTTGAATAATGAATGATGATTAAAAAAAAAAAAAGAATAATAATGTGCTTATCTGTGACTGTAACATAGAAGTCACAGTGACATTCTTACTGTGTGGGACAGAGTAACATTTCTGTAACACTTTCAACATGGGACAAGTCTGAAGCAGATGCTGTTATGTAATAAGAAACGTCTGCAGCAGCACAAGGTTCAATATGCACAGAGAGAGATCAAATGCATGCCTTTTTCCACCTTCTTATGACCACTGCTGTATCACCTCTTATGCATGAAGAATGTAAAGTCAGTTTAATAAACTGTGAAACACTGTGATGAGGATTAAACAAACTGCATATTCAGTTGGTAAGGGGTGGTAGACTTTTGTGTGGATGGTGCGGCGTGGTGCTCATGGTTTACCTCCACATGGTTGGGCAAGGTGTTGATAAATTTAAATCCCGGGATCCTCTTGTCGCTGCACACCACACCTACGTCTTCACTGTGTTTGCAGTCTGAAACACCGATCCCGTTGGAGGGACACAGGGCCAAGGTCCTTTCTTTGCCAGAGCAGTGGAGATTGTCGAACCAGATGGGTCCTGATGAAACAAAAGAGGTTCATCAGTGCTTCCGTGGAGATAAATTTTTCCATTTAGTGGTGGAAACAACAGAGGAAAAATAGATTTTCTCTTCAAGGCTTAGATAGTTTCTCCAAAAAAAAATTGTGGAACATTTATCATGAAGCAGTTTCCGATTGGTAATGGTACATATAAGTAATGAAAGATCCAGAACCGGGGTTAAGTCAGCATACTGCGTGCCAGACACAGTCTGACCATCTATTTCTATTATGCGGAATGTGATGATGTTTGTAAGAGTAGAAATTTATAACACCAAATTTATGAATGGAATGACATGAGGAAAAATATGGAGGAAACAGTGCTTTACTTCAATCCAAAGTCTGAGCAGCAGTCTTCATATTCCCTCACTAGCGGACCCTCCATCATATCCACCTACCTTCTCCTTTCCCATACTTTGAGGATGGTGACCATGAGACAGCCTCCACGTAGCCCAGCTCCCGGCACACCACCTGAGCGGCATGGATAGTGAAGTCGTCATCACAGACGGTTCCCCACTCGTTGTTGTAGAAAACCTCCACGCGGCCCTCGTTGTGTTTTCTCTTGTCTCCCGCCAATCGGAGCTGAATCCTAGGTGTGTCTGGTGGCAGCTGCGGGGGGGTGTAGTGTTCCTGCTCCGGCTCCGGGTAGCCTGGAGGGAAGCCGAGGTGTTCATACTGAGCAAAGACCAGCTCAAACAGCACTAATAGACTGAGCGTCCAGCAGGGCAGGTACTGTGTGGCCAGCATTTTGGTCACAACTGAAGAGGAGACAAAGAGAAGAAGCACTCATTAACATTCCTTGGCAACTGTCTCAGATGGTTTTTCACAATGACACTTGCTGTTTGTTCGGCGGAATCAGAGAAACAGCACAGCGTTTCAAAGTTAAAGGGGCACTCCACTGATTTTACCAACATACCCTCATAATTAGATGACAGTATAGGTCTAAAATTCAGCCGGCAAAAAAACGACCCATAGTTACGTTTACGCCATCTAGCGGCAGTAGTGATGCATTCCAGAACAACCCACAGGACTGTAATATGACACTTTCCAAACTGTTACAAATCGATGTTACTCACAACACTGTGGATAAGGTCTGGTTAGGTTTAGGGACAAAATCCACTTGGTTAGGTTTAGGGAAAGATCATGGTTTGGGTTAGGGTTAGGGTAGGGTTAGGGTTAGGGTTAGGGTTAGGAAGCATAAACATAGTTACACAACTTTCGTCATCATGGCAACAATAAAGACCACAACGTTCCGTTTTTTGAAAGATAAGTGATTGCTAAAACATTCCCACAACTGAACAGCTTCTTTCACTGCCCCCAAGTGGCCAAAATCAATGAATGCAACTTTAAAGTAGGTTTTGATTGATTTTTGTGATATACATACTGTATGTGTATTTGTAATGTATATGTAGTATAGTTAATTTTTTTTATATCTCTTCATATTTGTGAAGATTTATGCAGCATTACTTCCTATGCAGCAGCCTCATAGGTCTTTAAAACAGCAAATGGAAAAGATTTCATAACTCGCTATGGGTTTCTTTATTATAGCAAAAAAAAATGCCCATGTGTGAAGAGATGATCGCAGAATACCTTTCTTTGAGTGATGTTTACATAATGATAGAGAATAATGATATATGGCCAGACCACTGCTCCTATCTACCTTTAAAGAGAGAAAGAATAAATCACAACTCCAAGTCCAGCCCTGATATAACCAAGAGTTCATGACTAGACAAAACACATCTCAAAAATGTGCACAAGTGAAATCACCCACTAAGTTATCAACAGCTGTTTCCACAAACCAATTAAATGTTAAAAGCTCGAGATCTTCTGCTTTTGTGTAAAAACATCTGGGAGAAGATGGATGATCTTCCATCTCCTGGGTTTCCACTTTTCCTCACTGTAACGTGGCAGTGGTTACACAAGCTAGAAACAACACGCGCATTACAGAATGAACAGATGGAATGAAGCCCACTGCCTCTGGGTTTGCTTAATGTGTCAGTCAAAACAGAGATGTTGTCCTTAGAAATACATGGTCAGCATGTACCTAAAAACAAAGGTTCAACTAAAGCAATATGTACAGAACTCAACTTTGTTTCCATAAAAATTGCATTTCATAATGTCTTGAGCAAAAACAGTTAATATTACAAAAGGACTACCAGCCACTGGGGCAATATCTAATCAAACAGAGAAAAGTACCCAGGATGTTCTGGATGAATGTTAAGAACTTCACTGAAGCAGAAACACCGAAATCTGAAACCTCTGATGCCGTTTTGCCTCACACACAATGACAGATGTTTCCGAACAAAAGAGACCATGCTCATTAGAAAATTTAAAAATAACAACCACAACATGCAGCTCTTTAAAAAAAAAACTCCATTATCTTAATGTCAGCACTGTCGCACTATAAGAAAGGTCGGAAGGTCTTTTGTACCCTTTATATACACATACTGCTTTCACCTTCAAGTCTGACACGTGAGTCCCACCTGCTGCTGGAGGGGATCTAAGCATTGGCTGAAAAGGGCAAAATGTCACTTTATAGAATGTCAACTGCTCTTCTCATGCCCCTTTTAAAAAAAGCACTTGAAGGGGAGCTTTACTGCCAGTAAGTATTGAGAAAAAGGTTTGGATTTCGAAATGCATCTTTTGATTTATATTTTTAAATCATTATAATCATGACAAGGGTCTCTCTTGGACTCGCTCTAGAATTTGAATGATTTGGAGATTTTTTTTCTTCCCCTGACTGATTCGATTTTGCCAATAAAATGTCAGAAAACACTAAACAGCCTACAAACAAGTTTCCAGGAGTCCAAGCTGACATCTTCAAATTGATCTTCAAGTTTCAACTAACAGTTCAAAATCCGAAAATATTTCATTTATATTGGACTAAGAAGGAGAAAAACAGTAAATCCTCACAAAGCAGAAGCTGGAAACTGCGAATGATGGGTGTTTTTGCTTGATAAATGACTAAAACAATGAACTGAACATCAAAGTTGTTGACAATTAATCTTCTGAAAATTGGTCCAACCATTCATTGAACAACATATGTAATGCTCTGATGTAATGCACAATGTTACACAAAACAGGCGTGTTCAACCTTAATCCTACTGACGGGTGTACGTGCAGAACCCAGAGGTTTACTTTTTGTCATATCTTACAGATGCCTTGTTCTATCATTGCAATTTTTCATGACTTTGTCAATCAATTTCTTCCTAATGACTTCATATCATTGTTTTCTTTTTTGTTTTAATTAGTGCTTTTAAAAAAAACAATGTACTGGGGTCCCTCAGGACCCCAGTCAAAAGCATGCAATTCCACCTATACAGTTTTAATAGATGGAACTATTTATTGAGTTCATGTTTGCCATGGATCCCAATTTAAAGTATCAAACACTATCAGGGGGGATAAGGGCATTCTGTCATTCAGTCATTTTGAAAGCTTTATGGAAAGATTTATTTATTTTCCGTTCACAGAATATGCAAAATAACTTTAACTTTCCAAAACAATGACATTATTTGCATAACTAAATCTGTTGAAGAAATATGTTTGTTGATTGCTTCTTACAGCAGTTTATTCTTGGGGTCCCCAGGGACCCCAGTCTATAGTCCTTGTATGTTAAATAAGTTGGTAGGACAAGGGTTTCATGCTGTAAAAACTGAAATAAGAGGAGCCTGTCTTAATAACACTGACTTCATCACTGTGCATATGTAATCACTTACAAGTCTTAAAAACTTTAAAAGATTATAAAAAAAAAAACTTTAAACCAGCTCCCAAAGGTCAAAACTTAAGACAATGAAACTTGAAAAACATCATTGATGACCACATACAGTAAGTCTCAATAGGAAAAACGACAGTTCTAATGTTAAATTCTTGAGATGCATGTCGCATATTTGTCCGACTCTAGATGAACTTACTTTTCTTCTCGCCGCTGAGGACCGTTGTTCTCCTGCAGACTGCAGTAACAGGCAGAATGCAGCTCAGTGCTTAAAGACCAAAGCCCAAAGTCAGCTCCTTCTTCTTCTTCTCCCCTCAACTTTCACTCCCTCATGTAAATCGCTGGCTTTGGACCGAAGCAGCAGTGGCCCCGCCCACTAACGCCCACCTTTAAGATGACCTCACCGGACGGGGACCGGGATGTGTTTTTTTTTTTTTTTTTTTCACACCCGCATCCAGCGAAGACCAACCCCCACCCTACCTCTGATTGGCTCTGACCCCCAGAGCCGTTTTCTGTATACGGCTCTGCTATTACCGAATCATCTCACTCCTCATGTCTGGCCCAAACCAACTAAGGCAACAAGGACTAGCCAATCAGAGACGGAGTAGGGAGGGTCCTGGAAATAGCGGATCGGACCTGAACGGAGCGCTGATCGTTATGTGAAGCAGTGGTGCTGCTTTCAATGACTATCTGAAAAACTGTAAAAACGCCTTGAAAAGTGGGGGAAATGGTAAACAGCAAATCTACCGGAAAAAAAAACCTGGTGTGAATGTGACTTCACAATATAGTTCATAAATGAGTTTAGGGTTTAATAACAGTGGTGGAAGAAGTACTCACATCTGCACTCGAATTCTAACTCAGGCCTAAATAAAAGTGCATACGTATTATCAGCAAAATGCACTTTTAATTATGAAAACTAACTATTTAGAGTTATATAGTGAATATAATATGTGCCCTGAGATGACTTTGTGTTGTGAGTTGGCGCTATATAGATAAAATTGAATTGAATTGAATATAACTCTAAAATGGCCATTCTTAAAGTTATATTCATCATACATATAAAGTGCCAGTCAAACGTTTGGAAATATCAATTTCATTCAAGAAGGCATGTCAAACTTTTGAGTGGGACTCTATATTATTTGAAGCTAAAACTGGTTAATTGAAGTGCACATGTAAGCAGCATTCGATTTAATATTGTAGAGATATCTGTAACACTTTATGCTGTTGAATAGTCTAATCTATAACAATGACTGATCATGTGTTTTATGTATGAGATACTGATTTTTTTTTAAAATAACTAGTAACAAGATAAATAAATGTGGTGGAGTAAAAAGTACAATATTTCCCTCTGGAATGCAGTGGAATAAAGTAGCACAAAATGGAAATACTCAAGTAAAGTAAACATACAGTATTTGAGTAATGTACTTAGTCACATTCCACTGGTTACTAAAAGGTTATTTAAGGACATTTAAAAACTGTAAAGAGCTTTAAGCTTGCAAAAAAGATATAACTGAGAGTAATCTGACAAAACTGATTTTATGAATAGGAAATATATATGAATATTATCTGAGTACATTTTTGTTTTTTAATTAATTCTTATTTACACTGAAACTTTTTAAAAGTTAACTTAAAACAGCTATTAACATTTGTATATTACAATAGGCTGCCTGGTGAGTGCTTTTTAGCACCTTTCAGTGCATTGTTTTGGTTTTCTAGTTAACAGTTTGACTGTTGACTGTTTTAGTATAATCTGACTTGCTCTGACAAACCCTCTGTACTACCTGACCAGCAAAAAAGGCAGACTGACAAAGTTAGCAAATAGCTAACAAGCTAACTCACTGTCTTTACAACTGGTGAATACAGTGAAAGTTGCTAAACAGCCAGATGAAGTCATGAGTAAGAGTCAGAGCTAAAAGGAGACTAACTATTGAACTTAAATTTGCCAGGTGGCTATTCCACCTTCTGGTTGTGTAAAACTGTTAGCTTCACAAATCTAATATGTCAATCTTCTGGTTCCAGCTTGCGTCCACTGCGCCCTGGTGGCCAAAATCAACAATTGCATGTTTGAATATTTACACAGCTAATTTAGCTAGTTTACCGAGGTTTATTCCCTGCTTACTGTTTATCTTTGACTAGAAAACAAGTAGCAGTGCTGAAATGTTAAGCGAACAAGCTAACAGCAGCTTATGTGTTTGTTTCCTGTCCCTTCATGGAAATAGGATAATCTCTTAGCTTTTTAAAGATTCTATTTTTACTTTTATTCATTTTGACACATCACTAAATAAAATATCAATAAAATCATACCATATATAAAAATATATGGGGGAAGATGACTGTGGGGCATTTTGTCCAAAACCACTAGGGGGCGTCAAATATAGCCTATTGGCCCAGATAGTCATTTTTCTTCTTTTTTTTTTAATGTCAGGAAAAAAACTAATATACATTTTGTTCTAAGCAAGTAAATAATTCTGCAGACTAATTTTACCTTTTCTATAGATACCTTTGACAAAACACAGAGATCCTTAAAAACATGAAAATTGTCCTTATTTGAAAAAATCATAATTTTTTTATTCATTATCATTCTTCAATGGTGGATCCATATTAAAAAAAATCAATTTAGAATATGAATTTCTTTTCTTTTTCTCAACATTCTGCTATGCTCTTTCCAAACTCATTATAAAGAAGACATTTTGATTATGCTTTGTTGGATTTTCAAGTGCTTTTGGCGGCAAGATGATAATTAAGCTAATGCTTTCTTAGTTTGGTTTCTGCTTCATTTCAGAAACAAGAGGTACAGAGCTGCACTGTATTTTAAAATGAAGAGGAGATCATCAGGCAAGTAGTTATAAATGATACTTAAATTATGAGAATTTATTGTCACTGTAATTATTTTATGTGTGGCAGTACATTAGCAGATAGTCTCATATAGAAATAATCTCTTGTTGACTGTGTCTCCATACTCTCTACCCCTATTATGTTGCATCTCTGCGGGTTATACAACACATTTTTTTTTAACCATAATTACCAAACTTTCCAATCATCCATTTGTCTTCAACTACATTTCTGAAAATACACAAGAGCAACTCTGTCATGGATAGGAGGATTCTTGCCTGACAACCCTTCTTCACCAGGCGTTCTCTGGTAGCAAATTTGTACATGAAGTAGTATTATTTGACACCGATTACAAAAGAGCAACAGAAGTAGCTTTTAAGTCTTTGAACCCTTCACTGGACTGGACTCTGCTGCCACCTTGTGTAAGACAGGACAGGACATGCTTTCTTCCAATAATGTGGTACACATTGTGACACACTTTGGCCAGGTGTCAGACATTCAGCTTATTTTCCACTTCATTTATAAAAAAGACATGTTTAGATAGAATAGATGTGTTAGGTCACCATCTCCTACAGGATTTTCTTCTCCCAGAGTAAAATAGATTAGTGGCTTTGGTGCAGCTCTGGCAGTGTATTGTTGTTTCTCTTTTTGTGAACAGGAGGGAAACCAGAGTGTGTTGTGAAGAGAGCTGTGGTTGTCTGAAAGAAGACAAAGATAGCAAGGTTGCAGATCAGTTGGTCGCCAGAAATCTTTTAGCCTCCATAACGCTCACTCAAGTGTGAAGTGTCTTGAAGCCATATCAAAGGTTTCAGAGAGAGATGAAAGACAGGCAGGCTTATTACCATTTGTAGCTTTTGTCGAGGTGTTTGCGGCATTTGACGGTGCCCTACCTCTTTCACTCTAAGCCATTGCAGCATCAGTGGAGACTGTCACTACACGGCAGCCAGACCTTTCATTGCTGAGAAAAAGATGACACATCAAGCAGTGACTGATCATCATCGCACAAACCTTATTCATCTTTCCCTCTTTCATTTTATGTGCAGCTGAGTTGTCACAGAGCCTGGGTTACAGCCTTGGCTGTCATAATTTTGATCAGGGTGCATATGTCACAAGTCTGCATCACACCTTTGTCTTTAATGTTCACTGATCATCACACAACTATTATATTCAGAAGCTGTGTTTGATCCCCTGCATGGGTCCTTTCTGTGTGTGGTGTGCTTATTATTGGTGTATTCTTGTGTCTAAATGCATGGAAACCACCTGGGCTATAAACAGGATATCTAACAACTGTATCCTATAATAGGCTCTTTGTCACCTTGAACAGGCATAGTAATTTGAGAAAACACTTCTTTACTTTCTTGCAGAGACTTAGATGAGAAGATTGATACCCCTTTTATGTCTGTACATAAAATAAGAAGTTATAGAGCCAGGAGACACTTAGCTTCAAAGACTGTGGGAACAGTGGGAAACAGCTGGCCAAGATCTATCCAATGGTTAAAAAAGTATAACAGCACCTAATTAACGTGTTACATCTCATTGTAAAGTGTGAAAAGAACAAGTTTTGGTTTTACGGAGGAGTCTCTGCTAGTTTCCTGGCGAACCTAATGATGATACGACCAGTTGTTCCACCACTTTGAGCCAGATATCTCTAAAGACATTCATGTCTGCCTCAAGACAAATTGTAATTGTTATGGAATTTTCCATCTTTAGGGGTTACAAATTGGGTTACATTGGGTCAAGTCTGGGCCTTGAGGTTACAGAGTAAGCAACATCAAGTCTTGCAGAGAGACACAGACTTTCCTTGGATATGCAGCTGTCCGTGGTGTATTAGGGAAGGCAGAGACCTCTCTGATAAATGGTAAGTCAGCATTGCCATGGTTACCAAGGTCAGAGAGGGCCTTCCAAGACAACAGTAACACTCCAAACTAAGATGGTCAACACAGAGAACATTACTTCAAGGGAATGTATTATGCTCTTTGTGGTTTTCTGTTATTTATATAATGTTATGATGGTCAATGTCTATGCTAAACATGGTCAAAGTTCCAAAACTTGAGGTTAGTATATGCAGAAATGCACCCTGCAAGTCAAAAGTCAGGGCTTCAGTCTGCCCTAAATGCTTCATTTGCAACACTTTTTTCTGCAACAGAATGGGCTCATCAGGAAGGAGTCTTAAAGAGACAGGAGCCAAAACAGCCTGCTTCAGACAGAGGCTGAACTGAGGGGCTGTGTAAAGCTATATGTGTTAAATAAGAAGCATTTTTAACTGTAAATCATGCAAAGATATTCCAGTAGAATCCCAGATTAAAAATATAGACTTGGACATGTGCATAGTATGTCCCCTTTAACATCAGTATGCTAGCATGCTGACAATTATCTCAAAGCACTGCTATGGCTAAGAGCCTCACAGATTTATTATTTTTTTCACCTTTTGGCAGAACCAGGCTCGCTGTTGTTTCCAGTTTTCCTCATTTACAGTGTTATAAGCTAAAGCTAGCTTAGCTACGCTAAACTAAACTAATTGGCTGCCGGCTGTAGCTTCCAATTTACTGTATAGATAAGAGAGTGGTATCAGTTTCCTTAGCTAACTCTCAGTGCAAAAGCAAATAAACACATTTCTTAAAAGTGTCAAACTATTCATAAATTTGCATATTCAGCCCATTATGATTCATCCTCAACTCCTGCCAGGTTACAAGCAACAACTAGACCTCCTCCAAGGGTTTCCAGGATGCTTTCCAACAGAAGGCAAGTTTTTCACCCTCATCCAGTGGTGTCCTGCTGTAACCTCTCACTGCTAGAGTCTGCCAATGTAGCCTACTTCTTGTTGAGACATCTGATGTGTTTCAGTGGTTTCATTCACACAGTTCTGTCGAGCCCTGTTGTGTACACATTCACTGCTTTCTTCCCCCTGGGTTTTTCAAAGTACTTCAGCAATTATTTATTGTCAAGTCTGACTATGACAGTAAACTTTGGGCAGTCCGTCTGTGGCGGACCAGGAAGTGTGACGGTAGACAATCAGCCCACTCCAAACTTGTGGCTGCCTTTTGTGTTCGTGTTATGTCAAGTCGTGTTTTGACTATACAGCCAGAATATACCTCCTAGTTGAAGGGAACATTTACAATGAGTCTTCAGAGAACAATTCAGCTGCATTGTTTTGAGTATCAACAGAAATCTGCATGTCAGAGTTGAGTTAAAGCTCAAAGTTGAAAATCCTTCCATAGTATGACAATCTAAAAAGTCCTTTCTGCTGAACTCAACTCACATCACTCTGTTAGAGAGATGGGATCTGACTCAGACACCCCAACTGTTTGCTTTCATTATAGTTTCCCTAGAAGTCCTGAGGCTGGTCTCCAGCAGATTGCCCAAATCTGATGGTGCATTTGACAAATTTGTTTATGTGGATACAGATGATTTATAAAAGAAAAACTGCATTTATAACTTTACAGTTCTGGAAATCCACTGTCAAGAATTATTTTCATAACAAGCATATTTTTCTGCAGCTGTTCTTTCTACACAGGTTGATGTGTAGAATACAGATTCATGAAGGATAACGCAATGTGATTTCACATTATGGTACAACTGCATACTCAAACAAGACAAATAAGTCATTTACTACATTTTTATACTGATTCATGATGCTGCAAAAATAATCTGAAGGAGTGATTCTGTCACACTGTCTGCATTCATTTAATTGAAAAAGCAATGTCTCAGTCATAGATCTTAGCTTGGCATTAAAACCCATAATATGAAATGACAACATCTAGCTTGGAGATTTATTCTTTAACCTTGGAAACATTTCACTGTGGTAAGATATTCTACAATGTAAGTTTCAAGTACTGTATTTAGGTTTTTCGGGAGCTTTCAGTTGACTTCTTCAGAAAATGGAACTTGCTGCAAGGTCACCACAAGACCTAAGGCAAAAACCTCACTAGCATGGGATAACATACAAGATTATGAGTCATCAAAGTGACCAAAGAACTGTACCTATGGGCCGTTTGGTGGCACAAAAAAGGGCCATTGGACGTGGTTGAAAGCTCCTGGCACATATAAGTGAAAGAATCCACATGAAATAACACGTTTACACTGGAACAACCAGTCAAAAAAGGAAATCACAAACACCTGAGACAATTACTGTCAATAATTGATCAAATTAAAGGGGAACTCCACCAAGACCTCTGTATGACACACCAGAATCTATAATCTATACAGTGAAGTGACTCAAGATAAGATCTCTGAAAGACACCTATGACTGTAATTCTGGAATTAAGGTTTTTTTGAACTTCAGTTAGTTAAACCATAACATTTAAAAGGAGTGAAAACAGTGTTTTGCCACATTAAAGTCTTACTCAAAAGCACTTTATTGAATGATTTCCAATTAGCCTCTGCATTGCTCTTACTATTTTTACTGTTTTATCTGCTCTTATTCCTTTTTGTTGTGTGATGTTATTCATTTTATTTTTATTTTACCTTCATTTTACCTTTTTATTGTATTTTTATTTCTCACTTGTTTTATTTGCATTGTACAGCACCTTGTAACTACTTGGTTTTGAAAGGCGCTTTATAAATAAAGTTTACTTACTTACTTACTTACTTACTCTCAGTTTTCAGTTTTCTTAATTTATACTCAAAATCTTTAATACAAAACCTTTATATTTGCCCCAGTTACCGTTTTTACTGCACTAAGTAAAAGCTACAATGCATCATGGGAGAGCTTCATGTACACAGCTTTGATTGAACACATCTATATTCTTATTCAGCAAAAGACCAAACTTAAATATAATCTCAAATAAATATTTACATTCAAAACGCACACAGATAGCTGCTTTTACATTCAGGGTAGGACATTTAAATCTTTAAGCCACTTGTGATCTGTGATGGTTGAACTGATTTTTCATGGACGGGTTTGATGCAGTGAGCAATCCTGAAAATTCCTTCATTCACTTTCTTCTTGAAACAAAGGCTGAGGAAGAGAGTAGATAAGGATTATTTTAAGGGGTTATTATGAAACACTTTAATTAAAATAAATCCTCGAATCTCTTTAATTACATATCAACTGCACTGATATTCTCACCGCGTAAGCCGCATCTTCAGGCCGAGAGTCCGGTCTCTGCCATTTATGGTTCGACAAAATCTTCAGGACAATCAAGCCAAAGGCTACAATCAAAACTCCTAATGAATTTCCTAACAAAGCCTCAGATGGAAGTTGAGCATATGGCTGAGTTCCACTGGCGTTTCCTTTCCTATGGAAAAACAAATCGGGATTTTAAAGGGGAGGATTATGCATTTTTTTAATTAAAGAATTCATAAAAGTAACACAGATGGCACTCACAGAACAAAGAAGAGTTTCTCGTTGATGCCAGAGATGCAGGCAATGATGCTGAGTGACAGTATGCTGCCTCCCATCCACACATGGATGGGTTTCAGGAGTTTACGCAGTGATATGGGCGTCCAAGGGAGGAGGAAGCCAGCCATGCCTACCACCCACTGGTTGGACAAATGCACAGACATCCATAGATACAGTAAACACAAAGGCCTCAGAATAAATGCCATGAAGAGAAAAAAAAATCATTCCCATCTTACTGCAGTGAGTAAAAAGGTGAGTCCTACCTGCATGGCGAAGAGAGCTACAGTGGCGAGTCCAATCCAGCTGTGTAAGGAGTAGAGGTTGGGGGTGTTTTGGGCATTGTGGAAGTCAAACACAGCACAAAGTCCCACCACTGACAGAATCAGCGCGAGGAGCATCAGAGCAGCATGCAGCAGCTTCCAGGGAAGTTTATTCTGGCCCCAGGTCAGAGGGATGCGGTACAACACGGCTCCTGCGGGGGAGAGACACGCGACACAAAAGACGCTTCATTTATTAACAAATGATGCATTGATATGGTTATTTGTGCATGTACAGATCACACATGCTGTCTATGTTACTGATGTTTACTGATGACGCACGCCAAGCATTATAGTGTGACAATGTAACGTTTGCAAGTGGTATTATGAGGATAATGGTCAATGCTACAATGCAGTGTACCAGTAGCACACGTGAAGAAGAGTCCAGTGAAGTCACTGGTCCACTGAACAGTAGAGTACAGGGGTTGCTTACATAATAGAGGCTAGAGAAGTTAAAAATGACACATACGTTTTCCTAAACACTACTCTGAAATCATCTTAGATTAATCTTGCGACCTCTTGACCCCCAGGTAGGGAAGTACATAGTCTAACTGACTTTGACAAAACTCCAAAAGCTCTTATTTTGATATCATGGCATGTAGGAAAATGTTAAATTTCACTTTCATATTTACAGATAAAACTTTTATGAGTTGTGTAATATTTTCAGTTTCATCACATGTGGAACTTGATGTTGTTTGAGCAGCACATGTCACACTGAGTTACTTGATTATCACTGCAGCTTCAATTTTTCTCATATTTCTTAACTTAGGAACTTAACAGAATTTAGGGGAAGTGTTTAGTTCCTACAATCTATTGAACGACAGTGTTCAAATTAATATATCCATTCACAGACATGCAGCAGCCATTATCACAATATAATAACCGGTACGGTGAATGGTGGAGGGACGTTACGGTTGCCTGTAGGCACCTTCTTCATGAGATCACTTTTTTTTATTTTATACCCTAGAAACTGTAACTACAATCACTGAGGTGTGGCACTTAAAGCAAAACAGTCACTCTGTACGTTACCTCGCATTTATTCAATTGGGATGATGCATCAAAATTATACACTATGTCTTTACAAAACCTGTGATGTATAATTACCTTAATACAGTCTGACTGTCACACGGAAGAGCAGAAATGAGAAACAGAAATGAAACTCTGTGTGATCTAAATTTAACAAGATGCTCACCGTAGCCGTACAGCACCACCAGACCCGTCACCATCAGGACGGGGTGCCAGTTGAACTGCTGGGCCGAGCCGTCCCAGGCGAACCCGCCGCGCCACCGGTCGTTCCACAGACACACACACACCACGCAAGCCAGGCCCAGGGCCAAGCACAGCAGGTAGCATATGTAGAAACTCACAATGGACCCCATCCTGGAGAGACCTGTAGGCTTAATTCGATAAAGAAATAGGGTGGACGGGGGGAAAAAAATATTGGTTACACAGAGATAGCGTCATGCTGCTGGATTGTCCCTGATTCAGTGAGTTGAGTTAGTCACTGCCCAGTGAGCACTGATCTGGTCATGTGAATGGTGTCTAATGTGAAGATTTGGGTCACATATTGTTTCAAGCTGCGTTTCAATGGTTATTATTCAATGTGAAGCAGATCCCAGCTACACTTTAAAATATATAGTCATTTAAATGCTGTTGAAACAATGGCTAAATGTGAGCTAGGTGTCTAAAAACGTCCACTTTTCAACCTAATTCACTCCTGTTTCAATCTCAGCAAATCAATGCTTGCTGTGTGACCAGCCTTCTCTCTCACTCTCTGGAAATTGTGATGGATAAGAGCAGCAGCAAATAAATGAAACTTAACAACATGAATACTAGAATCAATAAAAAAAAAAAACATTGAAGCATGTGAACATTTACTGAAATCCCATTTTTTAAAAAATCCCATCTTATTCATCAAAAAAAGGAAAGAACTTCCACTTTTACTTCAGAATCACAACCAAATCAATGTTTCTCTACAAGCTTGATATGAGATTAGAAATGTGCTCCAGTGTCACACGCCTTACCTCACCCACAGCTGCCCCGACACTGATAACACTTCCTACTCTACACGGCTTAACTCCGCATCATGCAGGTGTTATTCGCCTGAAGTCAGTCTACCCTGGTCAGTCTTTGTCTAATGCTCGCTGTGTTATTTGTTCTCACTTCGTGTTTCTGTTGTTCTGCTGAAGTTTCACTTCCACGTTCAGCTGTATTGAGGTGGCTGAGGGGGAAGCAGTCAGAGGTGGAGGAACAGCTGGGAGATGAAGGGCCAATAACCGCCTGCATCTGTTGCCTATAAATAAGATGGAAAGTAGGAGTGGGACGTTTTAGCACTTTTTTTTTTTTTTTTTTGGTGTTGAGTCATTTCAGGCAACCAGCATCACTTTGTTATCCTGTGTAAACAAGAATAAAAACATGAGACTTTTGTTAAGATTGAAGTGGAAGGAAAACTCACGTTTGGCTTCTCCAACATGTGATAAAATAAGCGAGTTAACGCCACAGGAAGAGAAGTGAGAAGTGCTTTGTGGCATCAATACATCACTCAAAGGCAAGGTACACATTCAGGTCGACACAACGTAAATTAACTAGCTATTACAACTTATACGACTACTTGGTAATTTACACTGAAACCATTTTAAGTATGCCGAATTAAAGAGTGTCAGTTTCCTTAAATGTCTTCATTTATCTGGCGGGATGTGCGTATCTTCTCTGCTAGCGAGGCAACTTTTCTTTTAATTCACAATTTTTTGAACGAAGTCTTGTAAAACTTTCGTCCTTGGTAACGTATCGCTACCTTCGTACACTATTTCAAATGTTCGACAAGGTCGTGTACCTCATTTATCTACAAATATAGAGAAACTGACAAAAACGTAAAGAACAGACGCTGCGTTTACAGGTAAAAACACCTTTAAATCAGGAAGAGATATTTACCTAACCCATTTCCTTATTGACAACGCGAGGCATTGTGGGAAATGTGGTTTTTTCCTTGTTAGAGTCTCCCGCAGCACCACACTGTATATGAACACTAGTTATGCATAATTCTGTTATTCTACAATTTAATTGTATTATTCAATGTCGTGAGCTTTATAACTTGATGCTACAACTTACAGCTCTGTTTTCTTCAGCTCTGAACAGTCAGTCTGCACAATAAAAACCAGATGATACAACTTAATTGATCAATTTGGAGAAATATGCAGCACTCAAAACAATGAGACTCGACAGGGGGGAAAGAAAATAGAATCTTTGCGCATAGGTGAAATATAAAAACAAACAATAAAACAAGGGAAACGGTGAAATAATACAACAATAAAGCTACTAGCTATTTAGCCACTAAACAAGTCTGGAGTTGTATAAACATATGAATACTGGGTGGGATGACTCAGAGAAGTGCTTTGCCTCGCAGGCTGTGTGGTGGCTGGTCGTGATTACACACACTTGTATGTATGTAGGAGATGAAGCGGCTGCAGCTGCAGGATGTCTGACCTGCTGTACAGATCTGTTGTGTTTCAGCTCCACCTGGAGGCAAGATTAGTCACTATCTTATTTACTCCACTGTATAGTAAGTAGTCTCTTCCATGTATCTGAGTGACCGCATGTGCTGCTCTCTGTGTCAAGCTATTAACTTATATGTAAAGTGTTTTTAGTCATAAATCTCACTTTTTTAAAAAACTAGGCTGTTTTTTTGTTGGATTTCTTTAATTTCTTTGTCTTAGGTCATCTGTTTATCAATGGATTAATACTATCATTTTAGGGAGGAAACATCTCTCTTTGTCATTTTTTAGGCACAAAGTCATTACCAAACATGTATTACATTATTACCCTCAACAAGAAGGGCCCTCAAGATTATGTAAAAATGCAACATGTAACATTAAGGCCCTCTATCATTCCAGTTTGTAATATGTTGTAGTAGTTGTGCATCATGTATTACCAAACAAATTTGCAATCAATCATGAAACTAATTGCCACCTGGAGCCTTCCGGCCCCCTGAAGGTCTTGGGCTGCAGGGCAGTTGCCTGCTTCTTACAGCTGGTAATCCAACTTTGGACTAAGACCATGTTGATGTGAAATTTGCAGAATTATTCACTGTGATAAAATATTTTACTGAATATAACTGTTAATATGATTCACTTGGTGTATTTTTAGAGGTTGATAATTACACTTTAGTGTGATTATTGGGAACATGACAAACAGTATGGCACTTCTATTAAAACTTCTATTAAAACTTACCACTCCCCAAATGGAGCATTTATTCATTTTTTTAAAGGAATTATATTGTAATTCATGCATAAAAAAATGTATTTGAGAGAAATCTAATAACTAGGCTCATGGGCATCTTTCTGCTTGAGTTATATTAGAGATACACTTTAAAGATTTTTAGAATCATTAGTTCTGCTCATGAAATACATTCCATCCAAAAGAAGTAAGTCTTTGCATTTATCACCTTACAGTATATCATGAGGCCACTTCTCAGATGTTTTCTGTGCCACTGTTGATATCATTAATCACACAATTCAAAGCATAGCAGGTATGCATGCAGGGTAGATTCTGTTGTTTGCTGGTCAAGAGTGGACATTCACTGAGTTCACACTACTTCACAGTCACACAAAATAATGCACACACACACACACACGCACTAGTCCCAGGTCTGTGCTGTACATATTCTTGTCTCAAATTGCTCTGTTGTCAGCTCTGTGTCATTTTACTCAGCAACTGCAGATGCAGCAGATGGTGTAAGCTTTCTTGAGCTTGCATTAGCTGAAGACAAAGTCCTGAGTAAAGGAGGTAAAGATGATGTGTATTTTCCAAAACTAACCAAGGAAATTTTCTGAGGAAATGTCTGAAATACTCACTCACTGTTTTTGTCAACCACAGTAGTCTAGTTTCAACTGTAAATACATAACCAGGTTGAATCATTCATTGTTTGTCAGGGATACTTACATCATTAAAAGCCACAGCAGTTCATTGTAGTCTCTCTCTGAATCATATATCCTCTGCATTTGCTCGTGGCGAGGACTTCAACTGAGGGAAGGTACATCAGTAAATCTTCCAAACAGAGGGCATGAGCCCCTGTCCTCCAGCTCTGTTGTCTGAAACAGACAAGAATCAAGCTGTCAGTGGGTGCGTGTCCCTGCCCTATATTATCAAAAGTCTCTCCGATTCTCTGACAGACTCCTTGAAGTGATGTTTTCCAAATGCTTCTCCCAGTCCGCCCTCAGTGTGAGCGGCCTCAGCAGCGTGAGGATGCTTGGGTAGAGAGGGCAGAGTTGCCTGTGTGACAGTGAAACAGCTCCAGGCTTTTGTTGAGGGACATCTGAGTTTATGTATTATATTTCCTTTGCTCCTTCTTGGATTTTGTGTCAAGAAAGACACCGTGTCCCTCGGTGGTTTATGAAGCCACAACTTGAGTTGAGGTGATGTCAAGTCTTTGGACAGCTTTTCTAACAGTTCATATAAGTTTCACAAATCACAAAAAAAAAACTAATAATAAAAAAATGTGATGAAAATACTTTTAAACCTTACGTATGTGTTGGATTAAATTAAACTTATTTTGATATTTGAAATCAGGGTTAGGGCTAGGTTATGCTCAACAAAAGCCAACAACAAAACAGGCACAGTTAGCTGCAAGCTGGAAAATACATATGCAAAGGCCACACATTTAAGTTTTAGTTTTGTTTTTTTTTTTTGGAAAATATCTCAAAAACCACCCATTGGCATGCAATGGTATCCATGGTAAACATTAACACCACAGCACATTAGCATTGCCATTGTGAGCATTAGTACAAAGATGTTAGCATTTAGCTGAAAGAAGAACAGCCTCTAGTATGCCGCTAGCGTGGCTGTAGATTACATAAACAAGTGGTGTAAAACGTGAAGGATACACTTTCTCTGCTCTCTAATTAAAGGTAGTCACACACTTTTTCAAGTGTGTCGTAAAATAACAGTCAGGTGTCAATATGAATAGTCAAAGAGGTTTTCCTTGCTCTTATTATGAACATACAGACGATTAAAAGATCCCCTTCGAATGTGTTCTCAATGTAAGTGATGGAGGCCAAAATCCACAGTGTGTCCATGCAGTCATTTTGTGCAAAAGCTGATAGCTGATATGAGTCTCCAGCAGCCTGAGTTAATCATATTAAGTGGATATCTACCATATTTACTTTTTACCATCAGATTCCCTCTTTGTGTTTCCTCAGTGTTTCCCTGTTGAGCTGTGGTGGAGGTACTGTAAGAAAAAGAGGGACTTTGGCACTAAAAAGACTGTAACGTTGAAAGATATCTACTTGATTTGATTCATTTGGACGCTGAAGCTTCATATTAGCTTCAGATAAACTTTTAAATGCATTTTTACACAGAAGGAGGACTGTGGATTTAGTCCTCCATCACTTGAACAAGAGGAATGATTACCGCAAAATAAAAAAAAAACATGTTTCACTGTTCATTTGACCTCCTGACTGGTTGTTTTAAGACAGACTTGAAAAACTGTGGATACATCCTTTAAAAGTTAAGCTATTAGCTATTAGTAATAAATGAATATATGTTTAGTGTAGAGATATTGCAAATAGGTGGATTCTGAAAGTCTTCCATTTCCTGTTATGACTAGGCTTAGACATGCTGTCTCATACTGAGATCTCTTTTTGTAATTTACAAATACAGTATGCACGTCAGCAGACCAATGGTAAGACTCTGCAGTAGGTCAGGTCAGGTCGCCGTCGTCACAGACTAAGTGCGGGAAACACGATCCCCACTGCGAATCCCACTGAAACTGACATTTGGGTTATTATGCAGAGGAATAAGGGGAATGAACGATTCTGTCCTGCAGCAAATGAAGAGTCAAGACTCGAATCTGTGATGTCATCCTGATCTACTGCATGGAGCCTCTCTGTTGGCAGTGAATAGAAGGCTGACTTTGTGAATAAGAAATTACCCCCCCGTATTCTGAGAAAGTCATCCTGAATTCTGTCACAGTGACCTTTTCTACCTTTTACAATTTATTCTCTGCAGAGTTTTACATCGGTATCACAAATTCAGATTAAGGGACAGGGCAAATCTCTAATTTCCAGCAAAGTAGGTGGTATATTTTATACTCTCTCCTGTAGCTTCATATTTCAGGGTTACATTTCACTTCTGCTGTCCTTTGAGTCCTATAGCTCTGCTAATACTGCAGAGGACCAAAAAAAGTAAGATTGAATGCCTTTTTATTCCCTTCTGAACTCTGATTAACAGAGCTCTTGGTATGAAGACTGACAAACTGTTTTATCTTCTTCTTACTTGGCCTGAATGGAGTGATAATCATTGAAATCAGGCCCTATTCACTCAAAATTGCACAGAAGAAGTACCCAGCATCCTTTGGAACAGCATTCACATGGATGAGAGGGGAATTGTCTGAGATCATTTTGGAGGAAATCTAATATATTATTCTTACATGAACACAGGTACAATGGTTATGACAATGTGATTTCAAGTTGAGGAGATGTTAACTGAACCCTGCTGTATTATAGGTGCTGTGTTGTGCCAGTGGGAAACAATGTCAAAGTGCTTTCTTCAAAGGAAACCAATAGTAATATCACCACTGGATGTCAATGTGATCCCAGAGGCCTTTTGGTTCACGATCACACCCACTAGAGGTTTTGGGTCTCTGCCTTCTGCTCCATGAAGTCATTGGCAGCTGTCGAGAGCCAATGGAGCTGTTATCACAGAATGGGGATGAATTCTCTAAAGTGGCAGCTGGGCTTCTTGGGGTCTTACCAATAATCACAGGAAACTGCAGTCAATTTAGTAAAATAGGGGGGAAAGATGCAAAAGAAGTGAAAATGGGGCAGGGTGTTAGACAAAGTCAGATTCATATTGAAATTTGACAAAAATCAGATTTTAAAGCCCTATTAATTGATTTTGCTTCGCCACTTGGGCAGAGCTGTGAACATAACATTGTCATATTATCACCTCGTATGTTGATATAGTTGCTTGTTTTTTTTGTTTTTTTTTGGTAGTAACACATCCAGCAGACACAGAGCAACATCGCCATCCATTTTAAGTTGTGTTTCTATCCACCTGACAAATTTTAAGTTCAATATTCACTCTGCTTTTAGTTCTGTTTTGGTCTCCTCCAACTCTTAAGAAATTAAATTCTACTCAAAACAACAATTGAAGCCAGTGGAAATTTCTCAAAAACAGTCTGTATGTGGTATACTAATCTGTACGTGCTGAAGGCCTTCTCCATTGGTTTTTTTTTCATGGCCTCCAAGGACATGTTAGCAGGACATCCTAAAATCCTATAGCCTATTGGGAACATCACTGATTGGTAATTACAGTTACAATGTACAATGCATTATATTGAAAAGTCCTACTAATATTATTTCCACCCCATTAACTGGCCCCTTGACCCCAAAGGACATTGAAACACTTTTAGAAGGCCTGTGCCAGTAAAACCTCCCTTGGGCCTTGTAGTGTATTCTAATATCACTGACACTGAAACAGAAACATGATCAGTTTCAGAAAAGGACAGCAAAATTAAATCTCTAATATCTAATATTAAATGCACACAACAGGTCAACAGATTCTCTGGTCCACCCATCGGACTGATGTGCACTGTAGTGATAAAATTAGAATAAAGAAGTACAAACAAGGATAAAATCTTGTGGTAATATGGTGAGTAATGGAGCGGTGATAGTTAAAGCAATTAAAAGACGGCAAGGTTGGTCATCTACAAATATTTGATTGCCACAATGAAATTTGGTGCAGACTTTCATGGTTCACAGACGTTGTAATCTAATAACTTTGGTGATGCCCTGACTTTTCATTTCGTGCTACCATTAGGTTGACATTCTTGGTTTGGAGTGAAATGTCTGGACAACTATTGAATGGCTTGCCATTAACTTTGGTACAGATGTTCATGTTCCCCACCGGAGGAATTTTAATCATTTCACAACCAAATACCTGGAACTAATTACATTCCCACAGGCATCAGAGCTACTTTGTGTTTAGTGCTAATTTGCATTGCAGAAGATGTTAGCTTGCAGACTAAAATGGTAACCTCCGAAAAATTACCAAATTAAAATTGTCAGTGGGAACACGCAGAGCATACCAGTGTTGGGTCTTACAAGCCAACCACATGTTTCAACAAGAAACAAAGGGATTCATCAGCACAAGTTCCCAGAGTCCTTGGTTGTTCGTTGTGTGTTTTCCTTTTATCTTCTTTCAATAAAAGCTTTTGAATATACCTGCTGGTCTCTTTAATATTGTGTGAAGGATAAATAATGCCAACCTCTGCTCTGCAAGGAACTCCAAAATCCTTCAACCTTGACCAGCAACTGATATAATTATTTTGGTTTTAGTTATTAAGTTAGTTATTAATCAGAGTTCCAAATTGATAGCTCAGTAAATTTTATGAGACTGAATCAATTGATTGACTATCTTCTTCCCTGACCCCAGGGTGGTGCATTGATTCTCATTAATAATTTCTATTGATTTTAATCATTTATAATAATCTTTAATCCCCCATAGGATTGTGGCTATAGATGTTAATAAAAGTCAGGTGAATGGTTTCAAACATTTCAAATGAAAAGGATTGCATTATCACTGACATCGGTGGAAGTGAAAGCATCTCCAAAAATACACTTGCATTTTATCTGCACAGGCTGTAGGTTGCTTAAGCTTGCAGAGGAGCTCACGCCCACGCTTGCAAATTTTTTTGTGTGGATCAACATGTCAAGCAAATTGTTTCCATTCTTGCAAGAGGGCCAGTCCCAAACAGAGACAAAAAACAAATGCACAACATACAAGCATAAAAGAAACAGACACTGGAGTGTCTCCAAGCGACCTCTGTGCACATTCACCTGCAATAGATTCAGCCCAGAGAGACATGGTTCCAACTGAAGTGTAGGAATTTTGTTGAGAAACTTACAATCATCATCATCATCATCATCCACAGCTGCCCTACTTTCCAATACCATGAGTCGCACTCCTGTGTTTTTGAACTATGTAAAGGTATGAAGGATCTACCTTAGGTTTTTTTTGGCTTTAATAGCATCTGTTTGGAATTTGAATATGAAGTTTTTGAAGAGAGCAATTTCTTAGATGTGGTTTGCTGGGTGCTTTCCCTCTTGCTGCGTTTCAATTTTGATTTCGTAACCGCTCAGTGTGAACAGAACTTCTAGAGTTATGTGTTCACCTTCACTGGGGTGATGGACTTTTTTTCAAATTTCCCCTTCCAGAAACGTTTTAAGACATTAAAAGACTGAATAATAATTTTCCTCTGATGTGGTTTTTCCACAACCACAAAGTTCAACCACAAAACTACGCCTTATCGCTTACTGAAAAATGCAGCATCTAAAATGTAAATAGTGTTTGCTTCTCAGTATATTTGCACTGTATGCTTCAAGTTTCCACATCGGACTTATGTGAGTTGCGTACTGGACCAACTGGCTTCCAGCCGTGATGTCACAAATCATACTCGTAAGTCAACGAGTTTAACCAGCAGCTGAGTGTGAAAACAGCCTTAGAGACAAACTCTTCACATACATCATTCTGCACAGTGACGCTTAAACATCCAAGTAAAGGCGAAAGAAAAACACATTTTTGAGTGGAGGGGAACTTTAAGAAGTCATGCAGGGGAACTGTTTCAAAATTGCATTACGCACCATCCAATAATATTCATACTGGATGATGGTATGCACTGTGTATCAATAGATTTTCTTTTGATATCGATTCGTTTTCTACTTTATGTCACAGGCAGAGCTCTTATACAGCACAGACTGATTTCAATTTCAAAGTCAAACATGTTTGTATTTCAAGTATACAGCCACTGAGCAGCCGAGCTGTCACATATTTAATAGATACGTTCCTTCAAATCACCTTTTCCTGAGTGGTAATTTGGCTGGTACACTAGACGGCCGCGACAGAATGTTTAATATTGTTCTCAGCGAGCGTTCACTTGATGCATGAGAGTCAGAAAGCTGATTTATTACAGCAGGGGTATCATTTAACCGAATGTTTTCTGTGACACCTCTTTCAAATGCTGGGGCTCTGAGTCTACACACCGTAGGGCTAGTATCTGAAATGACGGACAAGGTAAATCCCATCAACATTTCATAATCATGGTAATATAAGAAAAAAAGACACTTGTCATGGAAGTAAATGAACAGCCAGTGCAGCGTGCTACTCAACCTGCTGAATGAGGAGCGAAGGAGAAAAATAAGGCGGCGAACTGCAGAAATGATTGGCACATCAGGGGAAATGACTCATTAATGTGTGGATATGGAACTTATGTGTCAGTTCAAGAGCGACTACGGGAACAGTGAGAGATAAGAAGAGTTTGCTGAGTGTTACATTAAGATTCAAATGACGTTAATGACCCCTCACAACACGTTTGGGATGACCTCAAATACAGCCTTCCCAGGAAGAAGCAACCACCCATCAAGATTGGCTAGTAACAAGAAGTGCTGATGTCTGTGAGCTCAGCAGGACGCTACATGTCCCCGGCTGAGTCACTGACACAACATGTAGCAGCTGCTGTCAGGGCCAAAGATGCACAGTTCTTTTGTTCTGAGCAGTGACTGCGTTGCTCTGTAGTGATCTTGTAGCCTACACTCCTGCTGGTAAAGGGCACCGTGGTCACCATGAGGCAAATTCAGACTCACAGTGAAACTACAGCAGGAATCACAGCAATGGAAAACATGTCCTGTAAATGACTAAAGGTCAGGAGCTTTTGATTATCACATAATCATCAGCAGATGAAGATTATGTTGGCAGGGTCAAGAGTGAAATCGTCTTGTAAGCCTTTGTAATTGTACTCCTGTATTTCTTCATCAGTATTTAAAGACACAGACATTGGTTTCCTGTTTGTCATAACGGCTACTATGAAAATGCTTTTTCAGTTTCATCATTACTCATCTTGTTGCAAATTACGGTATATTGATTGGTTGCTTCTACTTCATTATCCATGCAATATGCTGTTAGCTGTAACTGTTGTTATATTCTCAACAGAATATATATATATATATATATATGTACATATGTATATTAAAATAAATTGACAATAACTTTTATGTTATGGTAGTGTAGTGCATCTGTTATGCATCTCCTATTTTGCACGTCTTAAGAGAGCACTTTAAGTGTTGTAGACCAACAGCTGATACCACTTACAACATTGTATAGTCCACAGCGCACATAAACACCATTCAATTGAAGGCCAGGATCATTTCGCAACATATCTGGATATTTTCTGAAGTACCATGAAATTCAAAAAAAGGAAAGCAAATCAAGACAAAGGAGGAATTTTTTTTTTAATATTCTTCTTTGACACATTCAAGTTCACAGAAATATGCCATTTATCAGACACTTTAACCTGCAATCATACTTTGGAGATTGTCTATAGGTAGGATTTAAGATATAAAAATAATCTGCTTTGCATAGTTTGTGTTTTTCAAAGAAAAAGTCCAATTAACTGATTGAAAATGCAAAAAGACATCTACCCCTACTCCCTCCAGAAAATCCAGAATCTATGACTGTAAAAAAAATTAGACAACTGGACACAAGATGTCTTCCACTTCATTCGTCTTTCAGCAAATGAATATGAAAGGAGCCTTCTAGTGAAGCTCAAATATCCAAGTGAAGTAACAATAAGAAGAACACATTGTTGAGTGGACTTAAAAATCCTTGAATAACTTTGTAACTGATTAGTTCTGCTCTGCAGGTTAAAGTAATTAAGAGGGGAAAAATAAAGAAAATGACAGAAAGTGACAGATTTACAACAGAGAGAAAAATGTCAACAAAACATAAGAGTAGGTTCAACTTAACATTATAGTGAACCTATCTATCAGGCAGACACACTGTAGGATTCCATTGGCAGCCCAACAGATCTGTATCTGACATAACCATCATGAGATGGAGGAGAGGAGAGAATATATACTCTCTCTCTATTCAAGTTAAAATGGAATGTGATGAAATGTAATGCTGAAATGCATTAAACTGTATCTATTTTGTTTTTTGTAAACCTCCAAGATGTTGCTATGATCATGATTAGAACAGGACTTAAACAATGACCAGAAGCAAAACAGGAGACAAGAACAAATGATTCCATTTTTGATCAGGTACTATGAGCAAGTCCATCTGGAACATGTCCAAAATACACTGAACAGTATACAATACAGTCAGGCAGAGAGCATTGTATTTAAATACATCAACTTCACTGCTTCCCAGCATAATAACTTACTGTAGCTTTTACTTATCCCATTGACCTCTAGACATGTTGTTTTGCATGTTGTGTTGCTCAGTCAGTGCGACCATTAAGGCATTCATTACTGATGACAGAGTTTAAATAAATAAAACAAAGCACATCTTAAAACAGCAAATTTGCCATAATGGTATAATGAACATCACAGTTGCTATGTAAAACAATCAATGTGTCTTGGGCTCATTTGGGTGAATATAACATAGTCTTTGTCAGCTACACAAGACAAGGTATACTCTTTGGGTTTTTTTTTTTTATATTTCCCTCTCAACACTAAAAAAAAAGAGCTGGAGGAAAATAAATCACTTTCAGTCAGATAACAGGATAAACATTCAAGTTATCGTTTTAAGTGCACTTAAGGTCAGACAGTGCTGCGTGTCATCTGGCTCCATATAATTAAGCCAGGTTTGACATAGCAGGATGCTGCACCTCCCCATCGGAGCTGTACAGTACAGAAACATGCACTGATACAGCAGCACTTGTGCCTGCAAACAACAAAAGCACAAGTTTGTTTTTTTTTTCTGTGGGCTAAGTAGATTAACTACTCATGCCACAGCATCACTATGGCTGGCAGGTTTGCTCGATGTCACTCCAAATAGTATTGGATGGCATATAAGCTTTCTACAACCAGAACCAGACACCATACGTGATATTCATGAGACCTACATAAATCATGTGGCCTCTTGTTTTTTTTTTTCCTCCAGAGGAAGGATTTACTATTATGCCAACAGACCACTATGAGCGGTAGCTGTGTACGTTCTTACAAGCCACTATTATTAGATGGTGCGTAAGAATTCTGAAACAGGTACCTGACAACATAAGTGGTTTTCATGTGACTACACGTTTTCTGAAAGCAGTCGAGAACATTAATTCTCGTATTTGTAATGACCGGAATCGATAGCCTTCTGCTTGACGATCTCAGCTGTTCGCCTTTGATTCAAAGCGAGCAATACTTTCAGCAGGTCATTCAGGCTGGCGTCTCTGCCCACGTTCTCCAACCAAATATACAGCAATTCGTGGATTCTGTCTTCATAGGAGAGGTACTCTTTGCTTTTTATCACGTTGTCGTTAATCTCAAGCTGACGGAAGAATCTCTTGTGGTAGTCGACGTCTAGTTCTTCAAAATATTCAAAACATTTCCGCAGAGACTCTTCGCCTGCAAAACAAAGATAAAGATGTTCATTCAAGCATCCTGACCTCACCCAAGAGTGTGTGTGTGTGCCATCGTGAAAAAACTACTTTATCCACTGTTGTTTTTAAACAAGAGGGTGTCACACTGATGCACGTGCATCTACATAAGTGTTCTTTTGAGAGAAGGAATGAAAAGGAAAATACTTTACCATTCACAGGAACCAGCTTATAAAATTGCTCATCGTCCTAAAATCACAAAAAGAGAGAAACAATCATTAATATCCAAAGAAGAAGTGGAGATTAAGTCTACATTGTAACACCTGGTGAGTACAACACATCTCTAATTCCATTACTTGGCATGTCCAAAAGCCCCATATGCTCCATGCTGATCAGACAGTTGCTCCAGTGAGCTGAATTGAAAATCATTTCAGGAAGATTTCTCAAAATGCAAAAGATGTATTTCAGGTTTGAATGGGGGGAAAAAAAGCAAAAGATAACAAGCAACATTCTCTACTGATGTTAATTTTTTTTAAACAGATGCAACAGTGAACATGCGACTCATTGACTTTGTTTCCCAGCAACACAATTACAGTAACCTGCACACACTAGCAATTAAGCAGAAAAAAAATTAAGTTCCGCAATAATAATCTAATATAATCAAGTAGGTAACAACTGCAATGGGAGATTTCTGTCCCAAACCAGACTGTAAAGACTGAAGTTGCTGGTACAGTTACTGATAAAAATAATATCACAATAGGTTTGACATGTCGGTGTTGGTAAGTAGAGTTTAGTGTAGCGAGTTAGAATGATAATGCAGCTGAACATGCATCCATGCACTTTGTCATATAAAAGGTCTAAAGTGGGAAACTGGAGGAAGGTGACAGTCAGATCAGCGTAACCAGAGACTGGAGGCTGTCTGTGGTTAACCCAGCAAAGTGTGCTTCAGCAGAAGAAAGAGAAGCGTGGATGCAAGCGTGGAAGGAGGTGCACGTGGAGATGAGCTGTTGTGCCCTCACCCTCTCGTTGGGCTTCCGGGGGACCACAGGGCTGGCGTGGGGGGGAGATGCGGGGGAGACAGAAGGCTGCTGGATGGTTATACTCTGCTGGGAGTTACTGGCAGAGCTGCAGAGGCTTTCACACAACTCTCTATACTCATCCTCAGTAGTGGCTGAGGATTTGGATCTCACCGGTTGCCGGGACGGGATCAGACTGGCGAAGCTCAGCCTGTTCTGTCCGTTTCTCCTTTCCTCTGTGTTATGCTGGAGACGATGACAAACATGTTCAAACAGACATCCTTACATCCACCTTTATTTTCACAATCGACATTAGGTGTAGGCTGCTGTATTCATCACCTTTAAATAAAATCTCTCCATAAACTTTCAGGAAACTCTGCAGTCAGCTTATTCTACCACTCTGCACTTGTAATATTTTAGTCATTACAGTAAGATAAATTAAAACAAGTCATGTGACTCACCTCTCCAGCTTTCAGCCCGTCGGGTTGGTTTCTCTGAGAATCTGAAGACAGGATGTGAAGAGGATTATGCAACTTTAGAAAGCCCATACGCAGCTATTTGATAGCACTCAAGTGTAACTTGAATTTACCTGAATGTGTAAAACCAACACTTGAATAACAAATAAAAGGCAGAAAACTGCTGCTGCACTACTCTCTCTGGCCACAACAACCAAGGGTGTCAGAGCTCCAACACCTGACGGACACAGTGCCAGCTTGTGCTGGATTGGGTGGAGTTTACTGACAGCATGGCAAACAGCAGAGCCAGATGAATCCAAATGGAAAGTTATTTTAACACGCTTTTCAACAACTGAAAACAGTCCAGTTTTAGGTTTGAACAGAATAATAATTACATACACAGTTTATTATGTATGCTTGTAAGTGTTAGCACATCATCTGCTGTTCCACCTGCTGCAGTGTGATCGACGTCACACCTGTCATTTGCAGTCCAGTTCAGCAGGTTTCTGCAGCTGCACTGCAGTAAAAACGTGTAGCATGTTGGCAAAGCTGCGCGGAACACAGTCTATTGATATCAAAGACAAAACCTGCTGTGACATCACTGTTCATCACTTTTCACCCTGAACCATTAAGTCCATAAAATACACCCTGTGACAGTCTCACTGGTCTGATCACAGTATAAATTGTGCCTATTGTGGAACAAAGGTTCAAAAAGGGAAAGTCCCACCTGAAAAGCTCCAACAGTTTGTCTGTGGTTGTTTATTAGCTAAACCACGCTAGTCCTGTTAGCCTGTATTTTGTAGCTGGATCCAGGCCAGTGAGGGAACATGTAAATGGTGTGCAACAGGATGACCTGAGTGCTTCTATTACTGAAGTAAGGCCTGCTGTGGTGTTCCTCAACATGCACATAGTTGTTAAACTTTAGAGGTGAAACAACTAGTCAATTAATCAGCTATTTTTTTCCCCCAAGTAAAAAAGCCAACCATTATTTTGTTCCAGCTTCTTAACTGTGACAATCTGCTGTTTTTCTTTGACTTGTGTGATAGGAATCTGATTATTCATAGGTTTTGGAGTGTTGATGAACAGGTTGTTGCACTGTCATGCCCAGGGAGTTTCCATGAAAGAAGTGACGTTTCCTGCCTGATGCAATCCACTTTTATTTTACCTTCAGTTTCGTTTCACAGAAGAACCAAACAAGACATACATTTTCTTTAACTAACTTTAAAGTTACTACAACAAGGAATTTTCATTTTGTGTTGATTTTAGAGGCCTCTGTGAACAAAAGCAGTAGTGTTTTCCCAGAATGAATACCACACTTCCCATGAGCACCACCACCTTGTGTAATAAAGACTATTTTTAACACTATTTTTCTTTTTTTTTTTTAAACACTGCTGACGTGTTTGTGGCTATGTCAGATCAATAATTATCATATAATGATGGTGAAGCAAAGTAAACTTTGTTTTAGTAACTCACTCTCTTCATTCACTCTCTAGCTCACTTGACTACTGCTGCTGCTCGTTCTCTCTTGCTCGTGCTTTCAGCCTGCTCGCACTCTCTCTCTCTCTCTCATCTTTTTTTAAAATAAATCATAAGCCAACACCAAGTCTAACTTTCATTTTAACATTATGTATTCCCTCATGCTACAGTGCTACGTGAAGTGTGAACATCTCTCTTCTGGTCTGCGTGCTGTAACTGATCTAATCTGATTTCGACATGGTGGCAGATAGTTTAAAATAACTATACAGAAGTAGACAATCCTGTCACTGATGGTCTTGTTTGTTTATGTGTGTCATATGAGGCAACATGAGACTGTTTCATTACTGGTTAAAAGTTCCTTGTAGTATATGTTGATGGTTCCAGAGCAGAAGTTCAACTACAAAAACTATTCTTAAAAGTCTAAGTTCAATCTTAAAAACTATGATTTTGAACTTAAAATGTTGACAGGAAACAGCAGTTTTCCCCTCATTCTTTTGGATGCAGATTTTAAATATATGTTTGTGTGTGAAAAAAAAATGTATATCTTGGCTTGTTTTCATATTTTCACTTACCTGTTAGTTTACGTTTCTTTAAACAGCAAATTATTATTGAGACCACAACAGCAACCAATACGATCATCCCAGGTATTACAAAGGCTGCTGATTGAAAGAAAAAAAAAACAATTGACAGCCATTAGCACCACATCATGGTAATTTTATATATCATAATATGTTAATAATATGGCCACAATTTAGACCATAGTTGCTATAAATTTCATCAACACTTTCTTTCGTTCCAGATTTTTTTAAAACAACATTGTGTAGGTCGAATCATGTGGGTGTAAATTATAATTACACAACATCACTCTGAAGTTACAAATATCACAAAATGTGACACAGCAGTCATCACATAATGACATTATTTAGAAAGTTATAAAAAGAACAGACCAGTAGCTAGCACAGAGCATAACATATCTGCAGCTATCTTAATCTCACTTGCTAAGTCTATGTGTTTCATTTGTTTATTGGTAACCATGTTTACAAAAATGATCATAAGAACAGATCCATGTACTGTTTATAATTATGTGTAATCATCATGTGTCAAATTTTCATCATAAACTTTTGTCTCTCTTCTTTCAACCTTTAAAACACAAAAACAGACGATACTTTTTTTTTGGTGTCAGTCTCTAGAGAAGACTTGTGTCTGAATGTTAGCGTCCACTGAGTGCTGCACTACTGTACCTCGGCCAGAGGTAGGGGGGGACTTGATTTTCTTGCACTCTGTGTCGGTGGTAGCGGTGCAGTTCCTCACTATCACTTCACCCTTTGCGCATCTAGAGTGGAGACGGATGAAAAGATGAATTGAAAGCATGAGGATTTAAAAAAAAAAAAAACGAGTGAGGCTTTCTTACAAAACAACATCCGATTGAGAAATCATTTTTGATAAAAGCGTTAAGTCTCCCATCACTCACTTGAATGAAGCCAGCATCAGGTGTGTTCTCTGCTTTTCCTACACTCACCTTGAACACGTCTTGCACACCTCGCATGCTTGGTCAGCGGCACAGAACTTCCCCTTTTTGCACTGACATTCAGCATTCTGGGTGGTAGTGCACGGCCTTACGAGTTCCTTATCTGAGAAGGCAACATGAAAAAGAACTTGATCAGTCTGAGTTTATGCTCCGAGCGCTTTGAAATGGTGGAATATCGACTTTTCTTCCACAGTTGATAGTGTAAAGCCATCGAGCATAATTACCTGGGTCACACTGTTTGCACGTTAAACACCATTTCAGGTCGTTGGAGTGCTCAGTGTATGTCCCAAGCTGGCATTCCTCACACTCCCCCATCTGCCCCGCTGTGGTGCACGGCGACTTCATATATTTACCTGATACAAAAAAAACAACATCAGACACATTAACCTAAAAATTTCTTTTATGCACCTACTTAATTAAGCAAAATTCAACTGGATCTGTCACCTTCGCTAAATAATAACCAATCAGAATCAAGCTCAACCTGTTTCATAGCTCTGGTGATGGATTTCTGATTGGAGCTGGCGACAGAACTTCAGTCTCTGAGGACTAACTCAAGTGTGGCTGCATGTGGCTTACCAGCTGGACAGTTTGTACAGCAGATGTTGTTGGACAAGTACTCTGCATTTTCTCTGCAGGTCACACCTCGCCGTCTCCTGCTGCCTCCCAACTCGAGGCCAGACGGCGGAAACGCCCATGTGGGTGTGAAGACCAAGATCAATACGGCGAATACCTTTGAAAAACAAGATGACAGCAGTTAAAGACGTTAAAAAACTAATTATTTAGTAATTGTTTGCTCATTTTTTGTAGTAGAAGCAGTTTTAATGGTGTTAAGCTGAAAGCTGAAAAAGTCATTGATTAGTGGACAAGTCTATTCATCAACAGGAGCCATTTTAATAAATGGTTAATAATTTTAGTAATTTATTAAGCAAAAAAAACACCAAAAAAAGAAGAACAGTCTCCAACTGTAAAATTGGATATGCAAATTTTCTCTGACTCTGCTCTGGTAAATGTAAAGTGAACGTCCTGTTTTACAGACAGTAATGAAATATTTGACATTTTATAATCAAATGATTGAGAAACTAAACAATAATAAAATAATCATCAGCCGCAGCTTTAATTTTGCCAGTCGTGTTATAAAGTCTTTTACTCTGTACACCAAAACGCCAGATTGCCTGGTTTCAGTTTGTTTTGCTGATCTTCTCTGTTACATCAGTGCATATTTGAGGTCTGGATGTTGGGAAATTGTGATGGACATTTTTCACCATTGTACAACATTTTATATATTAAATAATCAATTCATTGAGAAAGTTATCAGAAGATTCATCAGTGATGAAAAGAAGTGGTAGTTGCAGCCCTAATGGTGTATTTTTGTTTCCTTTTTTTTTTTACCTCTTTTCAAACCGCTTAACATGATTCAATGATTTCCTCATGATTTGATTTAGTACGTTAGTTGAGAAACAACAACAGTCTCCAACAGTCTCCACTATCTAAAATTATTATTATTTTGTTTTACATATTATTATTATTAATGCAGCAGGCATGGATTTCTTCATTTTGTTTGTCCCCTTGACTGTGTCCCAATCATTAATATTTGCTTATATGATAGTCCGGCTCTTTGACGACAGTACAAAAATTCCCCTCCCAGGAAATGATTTGTTTACACGGGAACATTTATCTAGAGCTTCCAGTCCACTAAACATAAAGGAAAAATATGAGTCATCTTTTATGGTGATATGATTAAGATGACGCAACACCTCATAAGACTGTGTCTGACCAATGGAATGCAGTTCTAATCAGGCGGATGTGATTGGGGAATGGCATTTGCTCAGACATGCCTCAAACGCCATCTTCAACGGAAACAACTAAGCGCCTGATGGAGGAGGTGTTCAGACTAACACTAAGACGATGTGAGAAAGCTATTGTAAACATACAACAGGCTTTATATAGGAAGAATAGCTACGGATTGACTCATGCACTGTACCCTATGCAAACACAGTGTTTCCAAATACAGTCACTACCTGGCCAGGTTGAATGACGGAACACCCAAATAAGGTATGAGCACACCGCTGTGCACACCCATCATTTCCTGAGTTCATCCAACTTGTGCCCTGCTTTACTCAAGATCACATGCAGAGGCATCTCCCTTCAAGCAAAAAAGCTCACACACCTACACACACAACTCAAGCGTTTTACTTCCCCTGCCTTCATTATTACGACATAAATTTGAGCTTAAACTGTGTTTAATAATGAACAAATCTTGTATACAGCCAGTAGAAAGTCTGCTCATAGGCCTATTTCTCACAAGTCACCTAAAGAAGCATTCAAAACAGTCAAGAGACTTTAAATGGCGCAGTAATACATAAGAAACTTCACAAAACATAAAAAAGACACTGTAATTGTTTAGGAGCCACGTTTCAAATCGGCATAGATTCCACTAAATATATACATTTCGATAAAATTCCAATTTTCCAAAGTGGTTCTGTGGCTCCTGCTTCCCGAGAATCAAATGAAAAGGTGATTGACAAGCAAACGTCACTTGTAAAAGCTGAAATATTCACCAAATGAAGAGGTTTAGCGGCGTATTTCTGCGTCGAATTCAAGAGAGATGAGTTACAATTCATTAAGTATTCCCCCCGAGTTGAGGACATGAGCACGTGCTAATTTGTGAGAGCACCTTTAATTGACACATTTTTAATCGGAGATTTAGGGCAACACACCAGGAAGGCACACGGTATGGAGTTTGAGCGTTATATAGGTCGTATAAGTACATGGTTAATTTTCCTTTAGTGTTTGTGTTTATTTACTCCGAGCAGTCAACCGTAGGCGCGTTCAAGCAGCTCAGGTTTGAGGAGAAACTGTTGAAATGAATGTTACTTTTTGAAGCCTACGAGGAATTTCGCACCTGGGCTCTGTGTGTGAGTAAGAGGGACTTTAACAAGTAAATGTGACATTCTGCGAGGAGGCTTGAGGAGAAACAAACCACTCTAGTCCATGAATCCCAATTATCGGTATTCAGTCAATACAACAGAAAATAGTCCGCTTTAAACCGCTTTAGAAAGGACACCTTTCTGCCTGAACAGACAGCGACCCAGACATAACTTACTGAAAGTTTCTCGTGCGCTCCGTGGAGCATGACGCAACACAAGTGTCCTTCAATTGTTTTTCTGCTTTCAGTTAATGTTTATCTCCAGAGCGCCACATAAGTCTTTTAATAACTCAATTGGTTATTACCAACAATGTCAGAGCAAAAGTCATCGTTTTTGCGCTGTGCCATTCAAAGTTAAATGAAAAACAGCCCAACACTTACCTTAGGAGAGTTGTTCATGTTTTAGTTGCGTTGTCAAAATCCACACAATTCATTCGAGTCATTCCAAAACTTCTCCGGCTAAATGTTATGACAAGTGTCACTGCCTCAAAGTTTAACACAGGTGTGACGAGGCATCGCGGGGTGACGTCATATATCATCCGGACGGGCGGGGCTAACTTGTAGCCTATCCAAGAGCCGCCTTATCATCAAGCCCACAACCACTGCATCACAGAACACAACAAGAAACACTGAGGAAACACAAAGAGGGAATTTAAAGACTGTAAATGTGTCAGATATCCACTTGATATGACTAACTCAGACTGCTGAAGCCTCATAGAAGCCTCGGATCAACTATTAAATGCATTTTTACACAAAATAAATGTGTGGACACTGATTGATTTAGGCCCCCCATCACTTACATTGAAAGCACATTTGAAGGAGATCTTTTAACAGGAGGAATGATTACAGCGAGGAAAACCTCTTTCACTGTTCATATGGACACCTGACTGTTATTTTAATACACACTTGAAAAAGTGTGAACCTGTTCTTTAAGTAGTTTATATGCAGTTAGGTACATCCAAAACTAGGGGTCAAACTCCAGAGGTCACAGTATAGGGGTGGTGAGATGATTGATGAAGTAGGAAAGAAATTCTGTGACACAAATTTGTATTATTAGTTTTTAAGTTGTTGTTTTTTTTTTTTTTCAATATTGGTAATAATTCACTTCATTGAGCCTCACTTCATTGAGCCTGAACCTAGAGACATTTGAAATGTGACAGGTCCCATTTAGACACTGCTTTCTTTCCAGGGGTAACAAGCCCAAAAAGTTGGGAACCACATGGTCTTATTTAGAACAAAGTGTTGTAAACACTTGAATAAATATACTTAGTTACTTTCCACCACAGCCTGATTACAAGTGTAATAATAAAACTAAGCTACCCCAAAAGTGGATTTTTTTCATTCTTCTAAAAAAAGTTCTTCTATATTTAGCGTGGTAAAAAAACCACCACAGGGTTCATATTGTGTAAATGTTAGCTAAACACTGTTGCTACAAGTGAATTATGACTGATTCATTGGGGAACCACGAGCACACACATGCTTGTACTAATAATGATAGGTCATAATATTAGTCATATAGTGGACTAATTATAATCCTTTTCTTAAATATTCAATTTGCACAACTTTCTTTTCATCATTTCTAATTGCTCTCTTACAATTGTAGCTGACAGTGTCAATAAAAACTGAAAATGTATCAGTTCAGGATTTGCACATGGTGTTACTAATAAAGTGCTCAGTGAGTGTATTAAAACCGAAAAGTAATATCTCTTTTAAAATGATTACATGTAATATTACTGGGAAACTTTACATTTATATGCATGAATACAAAATTTACAAAACAGAAGGATTCACTTTTTTTTTTTTAGTTTTAAGTAAAAGTGCTAAGAGGAATTATATGCAAGAGAATTTATATGCATGAATAAAACATTTTATGCATATAATTTTATTTTAATCTCTATTAAATTGAATCTCATCTTATTCCTGGACACCTAGAAATTTCATAGCAGTCAGACATGTGAATCGAGAAATTAATTTACAAATGCAAAATATGTGAATAAAAACCTCTTCTGTGACTACACACACACTGTATATCACCATGTGCATATAAACGTATAAGACAAGCTGAATGAGGACAGCATCATGATTACTGCTGTAGTGCAAAGTGAATAACAGTTCTGAGTGCTTCCTCTCAACTTCCTGGCACGCAACAACTGTTTTGATGTCTTCCAGTCAGGATTTCGACCACACCACAGCACTGAGACTGCTCTTGTTAAGGTCTTTAATGGCACCCACTTAGACACACACAGTGGCAGAATTTCAGTCTTAGTATTACTGGATCTCAGTGCTGCATCTGACACGGTCGACCACAACGTATTACTAGACTGACTGGAAAACTGGGTGGGACTTTCTGGCACATTACTGAAGGTGTTTTGAATCCTACTTAAAGGACAGAGACTACTTTGTGTCTATAGGTAATCACACATCTGAGTGGACAAAAACAACCTGTGGTGTTCCTCAGGGCTCCATTCTGGGGCCTCTTCTGTTCAACATCTACAAGCTCCTACTGGCTCAGATTATGGAAAGCAACAAAATATGTTACCATAATCATGCAGTCAACACACAAATTTACATAACCATATCACCAGGGGACTATGGTGAGAGAAGAGAGAAGAATAATTAACCAAGCCAGAAATCTTGGTGTAGTCATGGACTTAGACCTGAATTTCAATAGCCACACTAAGACAGGAATCTATCAAGGATTAAAGGACTTGTGTCTTGGCAGGATTTGGAAAAACTTGTCCATGCATTTATCTTCAGGAGACTCGGCAACTATAACAATGTCTCCCTAAAAAATTGATCAGACAGCTGCAGCTGATTCAGAACACTGCTGCTCGAGTCCTCACTAAGACCAAGAAAGTGAATCATATCACTCCAGTTGTCAGATCTTAACACTGGCTTCCTGTCTGTTAAAGAACTGATTTTAAAATACTGCTGTTGGTTTATAAAGCACTGAATGGTTTAGAGCCAAAATACATATCTGAACTTCTGCTATGTTACGAACCATCCAAACCTCTCAGGTCATCTGGGTCTGCTTTCTGTCTCCAGAGTCGAAACTGAACAATTAAAAGCAACATTCAGTTTTTATGCTCAACAAACACCCAGAAAAGTGCAGGTCTGCTGCAGTCTTTCAAGTCAAGGCTGAAGACTTTTCTGTTTGCGGCTGCCTTTGATTAAATCAAATAATTATTCATGTCTTACACTGCACTGTCATCTTTATTATTGTATTTTATACCTTAATCTTAATCTATTTTAGCTTGTTTTTGTTCTCTATTCTCTTGGCCTTTTTAATTGTATTAAGTTTCCTTTTATTGTGTGTTTCTTTTGCACTCTGTCTCAATGATTTTAATGTTTTCTATAAAGCACTTTGAATTACCTTGTTGCTGAAATGTGCTATATAAATAAACCTGCCTTGTCTTGCATCTCCGCTGTTCAGCCCTGCAGGATAATGGGGAGAACAGAGAGTTGTACGAAGCCTCTCATCATAAACTGCGTGAAGTCAGCCATCATCACAGTTTTTAGCAAACCTCATTCTCTCGTGTGTGCCAGTTTACCATTATCTAATGAGCAGTTGTCTGCAGCTCACAGATATGCAGCCAAACAGGAAGGGGTGGTTCAACAGAACATCTTTGGCAGGGATGTGGAATTACAGTGTGTGTTGATGCGAGCTGAACAACACACAGCGGTATTGAAATAAATCTTGATCCTCAGTTTCAGGCTATTGATTGTGATGCACAGCTAACTCTGAGCTGTAGTTAAAATGGTCTCACCTAATTGATGGCGGTTTAAGTGGAACGCATAAAGATGACGGGCCTGTTTTTTTGACTCGAACATTGAACTCGTAGTTGGGTGACTGATGGTTTCACGGGCTGCTAGGCAGATTGAGAACTAGAGAAAAGATGTACGACACAACTGCAGGGAGCATGAGCCTACCGTACACCGCAGCTCATCAACACCCTATTCTACATTTTACAATACAACAGTGCATTTCTATTCTCCCAATTTTATTTCCATAATCATTCAGAGTCTACGCTGAATGTGGAGGAATTTCTGCACCGTTTACCCCTGCGTGCTGCTGGAACTTGTGTTTTTCATGATAAGGCTAGGGAGGAGGCTGAAACCTCTAGGCCACTTTTTCAAAGATAAGACATGAATTTTGCATTCAGACGGACTGTACTGCTTTCTGCTCATCTGTTGCACTGAGGTCAAGATCAATTCGAATGATATGGAAAATATCTTCTTTTTTTTCCCACTTCTCTTACAGGGTCCTCTGTGTGGACTGAATGGAGGAAGGTTATGTTGTGTTAGGTGAAGGGAATATTTTTGACATACAGTTCAAGGGGATATAGTAAAGGGTAAACACACATTAACACATGACTTGTTTTTATTGGAGGAATTGCACAAGGGAACCTGCGCAGGAGTCAATGGGGCATCAAGCATCGTGAAAGTACAACAACAAACACATGAAAAAACCAAATTGTGTGTGTAAAGACAGACAGGAAATGAGAAAATGAGCTGAAAAGGAATATAGCTATGACTAATGCTGGTGATTTGGAGCCAGCAGAGTGCTTTGTCAGTTGTGCTTTTGTCAAGACAGATGCAGGATCAAACGATTGTACGCAGAGTCACACTGAATAGAGTTTAAGCACCTGTTTAAGGCGACGTGAAACATTTGTATTTGTTATAGTGAGCGGCATCAAAGTGATGGAGGCTGCATGAAGATGGAGGCGTATAAACGGAAAACAAATAAATGCTCTCCTAAAGAATGCACCCAATGAATATAAATCTACTGAAATACTACTATTATATGTGAAAATAAAATGTTGCATTCAAGAATATAAAATATCCAAAAAAAATATGGCCTTTCGCAGAATGAATAGTTGAATGCGGTGATGACCTTCTTTCATTTAACCAGAGAAGCTTCTCTGATGCCTCTGCTGTCTTATGTGCAGTAACCTGGAAGCTGTCCATGTACAAGCACACTCTGAAGGCACTTTTGACCTCTAGTAGTGTTATGGAGCAGTTTCTCATATCATTTTGTTTGTCTTGCGGATGACGTGTCCTGCCAAATGGTTTAAGACTATTGCACTGATCTACAGGCGTCTATAATGTCACGAGAAATCCAGCCATGCACCAGCAAAGGCAGAAAAAAAGAAGAAGAAGAAAGAAGAAGAAGAAGAAGAAGCAGACGAAGAAGAAGAAGAAGAAGAAGAAGAAGAAGAAGAAAAGAAGAAGAAGAAGAAGAAGAAGAAGAAGAAGTTTCTCCCTGCTTAGTTTCTCACAGCTCAATACATCTAGCCGATCGCTGCATTAATGTCAGATTGTCAGTTTCAGAAAGTTAGAGATGCTGATGTCAGAAATAATGGATAATATACATAAAATAATACTACATTTTTGGAGGACATGAACTGATATGGTAGTTGTAACTTAACACATTTGTCAGTAACATATCACTGTTGTGTACACATGTCCATCAGCTGAGTGAGGATATCAGTTATGCATAACTGGCTGAATGATATACTGTCATTCAGTCCATGACTAAGCCTTGCCATGTCTGCATACATGTTATTATATAAATGTTAGCGCTAGCTTAGAGCTAGAACAACAAATTTGGACACACTTTTTCATCTGAGTGAAAGGGGAAGTGTGTCCAAACTTTTGACTGGTACTGTAGTCATTATTGGGTCCCAGTGCTTTACAACTACATTCAAGACAATCTATTTACTGTATGCAGTGGTTATGTTGCTCCTGGCTCATCCTCAGGTCCTGAGGTCCTTCTTCATTGTTTTGGTGCTGCTAACTAAACTTTCCAAAGATGCCCTGATTGGTTTGATCAGGCCTGATCTGAGCCGGGTTGGTTTAGCCACTTCTCTTCCCTCTTCAGCAACAACTACTGCAGTGATCTCTCAACCTCCTGTCCAGCTGTGTAGCAGATCTTCTTCATTTGTGCTCCTTTAACTCCAAAGATATCAGGTGTCCTCCACTGTGAGGCCTGGAAATCAATGTTCTCATGATAGTTGTATTATGTATGTCAGCCCTGACTGACTTATTCATGATTTGACAAGCTGTGTAAGATTGTGTCATTCCCATTAGCATGCTGCTTGCAGTACATGCAATTTTGAATTATTTGATTCACTTCACACACACTTCTATGACTCTGCTGTTCTATGTTTGATGGTGTTCCACCCACAGGCCAAAAAACCAACACTTTACTTTCAGATCACTTGTTGCATGGTATGGTATTTAGTCAGCAATGATGTAATGTTTCTCACAGCGCCAGAACAACATGGTGCAGAGCAGTAGTGAGAACTATGAATAATACAACATCATTCATAGATTATTCATACATTTGTTTGGATTAGTGAGTTTACTTTCTGAATGTAATTACAGAAAAGACATCTGTATTATTGTGCTGCGATTGGAAATTATGGCACTTGAAACCACAGACTTCAAAGATCCTTACCTTCAAAGAGCAGAAGAAACTGCAACAGTCATTGCTGTAATGATTGTGGGTGGACTGTTTTTCACTCAAGAAGGAGTCAGGAGCTTTTGAATTCAGCAAGTTCAATGTGTCATTATGTTTTTAAAGCCCATATTGAGCATGATATATCAAACATGAACATAAATGTCCAACCATACAGCATGATCGGCTAGATGTCATTATTTTTAACAGCTAAACAGTTCAAATGAAATCAAATGCAGTCGCTTCCATCTGGCATAAGAGATGACAGAAATCAATTATAATAAAATAGGGCACAATAAAACTTTTTTTTTTTAAATTAGAAATGAAGACATAGAGTAGTTGTATCCTGTCACTGCTGAGATGTCAGTCAGGTCTTTTTTTCAATAAGTGAGCTGCTACTGTGTGACTGTAGTGATAAATGTGACATCAAGCTGATTCATCCCACCAGTGTTCAATATTGGCTTAAATGACAATAACTTAACTGGCCATTTCGCTAATGTTAGTGGTCAGAGCGAGAACATACAGTCATTCAATCAGTACTATCATGAGAGTTCATCTTGCTGTATGTCAGTCCAGTCTGATTTAAATGTTGTCTTTGTAGATTTTACAAACATGCACATTGTAAAATATCGTCTGGTTGGACAGCTGATGAAATGATGGTAGAAACTGTTTATGTTCATGTCATTGCTATTATCATACAGCTTGAGATACTTTAGATATAACATGTACATAACCTCTAATTGTTTTAGGCCCTGTAATAAGTGTGCTTGTGATAGTTTTGGAAATTATTGCTCCGTTAATAAGATTTGACTTACTTATAATTTGACTTATAGTAGCTTTGATATCTGCCGTGTTGGCACTGATTGACAGCTGTGATTTACAGTTGGTTTACAATTTAGCTAAAGTAAGGATAGCCCAGGTGTGAAGCACTTGGAGTTCCCATTAAGCTAGCATTAGCTTGGGTATGAAGTAGTGGGTGTTTTTCCAGAGCATGAAAGGCAACACCCCCACACTTCTTATTTGGAAGGTCCTGGCTCCAATTTAAAAAAATGGTGCCAACAATAAGCCGCTACTCTGGGCTTCAAACTGGCTCCAAAGCAAATGTCACACCTTGCTACGTCCATATTTAAAGTATAAAGAGTGTTATAGAAATTATGATATTTTCATCCATCTGCTCGTGATTAACTTGTGTTGACCAACTGTCTTGACCACTGTTCATGGAAAGGTTCTGTTTTACGGTTGTGGGAAAGCGCACCACTCCCTGTAGACAGACATATGCTTGTTGATTAAGGAAGTTGACCGGGTTGAGAAGGTGTTAGAAGGTCAACTTCCCTGATAGATTTACACATTCAGCAAAAACCAAACATACTTAATGTCACTTATGACGAATGTGAAAAGTATATATAGAAGGTGTAAAAAGAGCCTGTCTCATTCTGAGGGCAGGTCTTCAACCCTGTAACTTGTTTGCTTCGTTGAACGCCTCCTTGTATACAAGAATAAATGATCATTTGACTCTTTCGAATCCAGTCTCCTGATTTACTTAAAAGACAAAAATTCTTTTAACAAAGAGTATGTCTTTTATTAAGTTAAAGATTTAACTAGGGCTGTAATCGACCAAAGAAAATCTTGGTTGACTTCTTTCAATCAATTGGTCAACTACACCACACTACAGCACACACTACATCATTAGCAGGTGATAGTGTCTGCAACATATTTTGCAAACACTAGATATGAAAGCCAGAGACTAAGGTTATATCATATTAAGATGCTATGAGCTGTAAACTCACCACTTCCAAGTAGAAGGCAGAAAATAATGTCTGACAAGCTCAGACAAGGCCTCTCTTTCTCTGGGCAGTTCTCCTGATCCCGCTTCCATCTCAGATTCCTGTTGGTTGGCAGCTGGCTCCGCGGCCCGCCACTGGGTGTGCAGTGCGCTCTTCTTCTTTTATTCCATTTTAAGGCAAATGTTATCTACCTCGACAAACAAACACATTACTATCTTCTCACTGAACTTTCAGGGGTTGGAAGCCCTGGACGCAGTGCTGGGTGTAACACCACAAATTGTCAGACAAGAATATGTCGACCAAACAATCACACTGACAGACTACAACCCCAGATTTAACTCAATTATCAGACTGAGTGGTGTTTACATGCACATTAGTATGCTGGTTATGATCAGGTTTTTGGAGTGTCCAAAAAGAGTCAAACCAGGATACTGTTGCACAGATGTGTAGAACCCTGGATACTGTTAGAATCGTGTAAACAGGGATATAAATAACCAGAATATGACTCAAAACTGGGATGCATGTAAAAGCACTTAGTGTTTCATGTCTTCGCAGCCCTTACTGGTAAAATGAACACATAAGCCACATTTCAACAGCAGGAATTTTCCCCAAAGACTTCGAATGTTTTGAAGCACTTCTCTACCTGCATTTCAAGCAGAGGGAGCAGGGTCTACATGAAGTTCCAGGGAGATGTTTTACCTCCAGGAAGTGTGAAATATTGCCTTTAGACAGTTAATGGAAATGACAAAAGACAGCATTTTGGAAGGGTGTGCCACTCCTATAAGAATGAAATAGATTTGAAGAATTTGATTAATTCTTCTGTGTTCAATGGCTTTGATCCACCCACAGGCCACAAACCCAAATTTTTATCTTATAAGCCTTTAGTTACTGCACATATTTCTGTAACATTTATGTGATGTTTCTCACAGAGCCTCCACCACCTAGAAGTACACACCCTGCAGTCCGGAAATACAGCCTACGCTGTCCTACATTACTGATGCATTACTCACACATTCAGGTGGATTAGTGAGCTTGCTTCCCAGAATTTAGAGAGGCTTCACAGAGCGAAAATATGCTGAACAGCGAGAGTCATTGTTGTACTGAGCAACCATTGAAATGTTTTTTTTTTTTTTTTACACTTTACTTAAGGAGGAGTCACACTGTAAAAATAGCGTTTGGTTTTCCCTTTTTTACTGTAGTGCAAGTTCATTGTGGCGTTCTTCATTTTTAAAGCCTACATGTGTTATATTAAGATTCTCAACCAACGTCATGATTCAATCTGTAATAATAAAAACAAGGTATAACATTCTTACCTCATTTTTTGCTTTTGCTTACTAAATATTACAATTGTTTCTAGAGCAGTGCTAACAAAGAGACCACAAAAATAGTGTACAATACTTCAAACATGAGCACATGGGTGTAAGTAAATGACTAACTTAAAATTACTAATAATGCAAGTACACAAAAAGTTACTCAATTATACAGACCCTGGCAGGTGTCATGAAGAGAATGAAAAATGTGCAGAAATGAACAATTTGATCTCTCAAATGAATTTATGCATGTTAGACAAGTTACCACCTGTCAGTTCATACAGATCTGTCAAGTCCATTGGTTTCATTTGATTTTATTTGGACTCACGTTACACCTGGACAGGCTGGGTTATCCACTGGGTACCATGGGCACTGACCCCGAGGCTCCAGACTCCATAGGCGCTCTAACTGGCCTGATTAGTGCTCTGCTATACATGATATCTTCTCATAGTTTGTGCACCCAAACTAAATATCAGCAAGCATAAAACAATTAATCTGCATACATTAATCATTCTTTTATTTTTTGACACCTGCTGGACTCTGTACAAATACAAGTGTAAAAAAAAAAAAGATGAATGTATTCATTTTTACTGTTTTGATATTTATAGGCATTTAAACCGCACAATGCCAAAACAACTAGCATTTACACAAGTTGAGATCTTTCAACTGTACATTTATTTCCAAAAGGCTGCATATACATTTGCAAATTCTACTGTACAGAAAACATCCAAAATGTCCATAATTATAGATACAATATACCACAAAGCTGCCCTGGCATTACCAAACATAGATGTTCAGCACTAGAAAAGCTCTGCAGCCTATTCAATATTATAATCTTAAATACTTTTTCAACTAATACCTTTAAATGTATGTCAGTATGATTAATTGTTCTTTTTTTTTTCATCCCCATCTGTACTTTACAACATTCACCATTTACAGTAGTTAAACAAGGCACAAGAATAGTGATATGAAGCCGAAGGCCATGCGTGAAGCAAAAACAGGGCATGAGACCGACCAACTCAAGTGACGGAAAAATCATGGACACAACATGTGAACTTTTTAGCTCCTGAAACAGGGTTAGTCTTACACCAAAGCATTATACATAGTGAGAATACATCTGTGTGTGTGTGTGTGCGTGTGTGTCTGAGCTCACTCTTAAAAAACAGAATTTCACTTTTATGAGATACAGTAGACACAGCTGAAACACATCCATAATGAGGGTGAACGTTGAGTGTGATGGGGGTGTACCGCACAGACAGGATGCTCTCAATGCAACATAAGCCACCGCTAAGCGTTACGAAAGCACACATTTCCATTTTTGACACTCTTTGCTTGCAGGAATGAAAGAAGGAGAATCCAGTTAGTCACAATTAAAGAAACAATCATAATGTGGGGGGAGAAAAAAAAAAAAAAAAAAAAAGATTACCTTTCCCCATTCTTGATAGGCCTGATATGAGGTCTATGTGACGGGTGTTAATGGTGGGAATTGGGTGATAAGACGCGGTGATGCGCTCCCCTTCGGTGCCAGGAAATGATGTTTTATGGCTTCCTCTCTCTCTATCAGTTGGTGGAGGAAACTGTAATGAACTGTAATGCCACAGTTCCAAATCTCCCTCTGCCACATTACACACAGCAACCACGCTTTTTTTTTTTTTTTTTTTTTTTTTTCCTGTGCAACACGTGGGAGGCTCCTCTAACCTCACTGTCCTTCAAGCTTCTGACTCTGACTGATATTTTGAATGGTTTTTTTTTTTTTTGTACAACACCGGTTGTCTGTTAGAAGTCTTTAAACTTCCCATAGTGCTAGATCTTTTGGAATTTTTTTTAAAAGAGATGAAAATGATTCAATTTAAAGATACTTGGCTTTGAAAGTTCACAATCACAACATTTAAGCAATTAGCAGCTTCCATTTAAAAATATAATGTTGGATGCCAAAAAAAAAAAAAAAAAAAAAAAGCTTCTAATTGAACTGTCCTCATTCATTCAGGGATATGGTGGTGTGGAAAAAAAAAATAGATCAGTTACAGGTGTCTCTGAAATGACACCACAGTAGTATCACCTTATTTGCATATAAGAATGTCTATGCAAATATGTCCAGAGCTATGTGGACCACTGGGGACAGGAGAGGACACAGCAGGGACAGTCCCGGGGCGGGGGAGGGGGGAAGGAGCTCCACTCTCTTCTAACACAGATTCAGAAAATAATGGGACACAAAAGTTCAGATAATTCACCCACCTCCCCTCCCCCCCACTACCCCCTCCACCCCCACTTAATCGTCTGAGCTGGGAAATGAACACACAGCGGGGAACCTTAACTTACAAAAATAACAACAAATAAATTAGAAATGAACGTTAAAATAAAGTCAAAGGCAGATTTACAGTCCATCCTCAGACATAGATTCTTAAAAGAGAGGGTGGTGGATCCACAGCAGGCAACGGCTCGCCGCGACCTGTTGTGATTGGTCGGCGCGTTGACCGCTCGCTCAGTCTACTCACCGGCAGCACTCATGACCTTTCCAGCGCGCCGCCGCAGTGTGTTGTCCGTCACTTGTCGCGCGCGCACACAGACACGTCTTAGTTTTTGTCACTCGCTGTCTCTTTTCCTCTCAGCCTGTGTATTCGGGAGCGGAGTCCTCCGTCTTATGACTCGTTAGTTTGCCCGTTCCGCAGAGGCCTCCCGCTTGTATGTGATTGAAGTCGGACTCCGGCTCGTCCTGCTCCTTGGGGGAGATTTTGGAATGGATCTTGCCAATCTCCTCCAGGGCACTGGCTAGAGAATCGAGGTCAGCAGTGTCCTGGTGGCGAGCCTCCCACAGGCTCAGTATGACTGCTGATGGACTCCGCTGCTTTGCAAAATAACCCAGGTTTCTGTAGAGGAGCACACAAAGCGGGATTAATGAACAACAGGAGAGGAGGTCACTCTCAGAAGACAGAAGACAGGGGGAAATGCTTCATGTTGTCTTCACATATTTACTGTATCCTTGCATTTATTTATCCTGCAGCAGATATGAGTCAAACCATTAGTCATGTGCTCAGTACTTCACCGCATAAAACATCCTATATGTCATGAAAATCACATTAACTCAAAAATACTGTCAACATGTTTTGTTTTTTTTAATAATAGTTTTGTGTTATTAGAATAAAGAAAAAAAGATCTTTGGGTAAATTTCAGAAATGCTCCTTTTTTGTCTCAGCTGGCTGGAGGGATGTTTCTGTAGCAGAGTGCTGCTGTTACACTGTAGACAACAAGCGACAAAGTAAACAAACTGCTGTAGCTACACTACATGTCATGGACACAGTGTGTTGTCAGCAGGGGCTCTGAAGAGTAAGAACAGCTTTTTTTGTTGTGTGTATTGTCTGTGTCTTCACTGTTTCCAGCCTGATGAGGATCCTGGAAGCATTTTAACAACATTCTGGACTAAATAAAAGCTTTTAATACAACTTCTCTCTTTGCTCTGCCTACCAGAGCCTGAAGAACGTTTTTCTTTCTGATCATTTCCCCATCAACATCTAGTATCCATGTCCATACCTGGTGGTGGTTCACGTAGCAATTTGACAGTCAGTCAACTACTTTGCTCTCAGCACCTCCGTCTGCTTAAATAGCAAATTACATCTAAGTGCTATAATATGCATGTATTGTACTGTATAATTACAGTAGAGTTTCATTATGTTATTTCAGAAAAGGTTAAACATTTTGATAATGAGTTTTAAATCACCTCTACAGCAAAGATAAATACAAAGTAACTCGTGTTTGAGACCACATATATTTAATTCTGGGGGTTTCAGGAGGTCAAGGGTCAATTACAGGATCTGAGAGCTCATATTTCACATGCTGGTTCCATTGTCTGCTCAAAAAAAAAAGGAAAACATTTCGCTGTGATTCTATCTGATCAGACTGATACCAAATTAGAGAAAGTACTGTATAAAGAAAGGTTAGTGCAGCACAACACTGTCAACATCTCTCCAAGCTCATGTCAGTACTAAATCAATATGAACAAAACCCAAGTGGTTCCCTGGAACTCTGTCATCTGTCTATTTAACATCCACCTATTGTATTAATCTGTACCTGAAAATCAATCTAACATAAATTGTATTATCTTGGTGCAGTGAGCACTACTATCTGATAGAACACACAGGTAAAATGAAAAAGTACGACCTTTTAAGACTGTTAGAAATGTAATCAGGAATATATCTGCATGCATGACAAATCATGAGTCATTACTGGTTGGATTTTATTCTCAGGTGTGGTCAGAGCTTGAAGAAAAGGAAGTTTGTTGCCTTTATGTATCATGTAGCAGGGAGTCCAGTTGGGGGCAGTGTTTCGCTACTGCTCAGTTGAACTTTTCAAGAGAAATAACAACAAGAAACATAAAAGGCTGCAGCCATTGGTCACATCGGGCTCTGTTCAAAGCCGCCCAACTTGGAGAGGAAAGCTTATCTGGATAATTTGGAATCCCAAAAGACTCTCAGATACCAGCGTCTCATGAATCATACACTTAACAGGAGATTATAGCCGCCACGAGCTGAAACCATGCGAACGCGGCCGCTGGGTTGAGTAAATAGCACTGGAGTCTTTCATCATAAATGCATATTTCTGTTTGATGACATAACTGTGAAAAGAAAGACATGTTAGAGGTGAAAATAATATAATGCTATTTATTGTTCAAAAGGAAATTGCCTATTAAGTAAGGCCAGCGCAGAATCACAATGCACATTATAAGCAACAGCATTCAACAGAGAACACAGTCACTTATGTGCCGTACAGTTAAATAATCAGTCCTGTCTCCTGCTGCTGAGAAAATAATAATATAAAAAAAAAAAAACCCACCTGGCAACAAGCTGCATATAAAGCCACGTTCACGAGCTTAACAGCACTCACAGGAGTGTTATCGTTCTCATCAGCGCGTGTTCACGGCGAGGCCATTACAGAGGAGAGAAAAAAAAAAGGTGCACACACACACACACACACAAACCGTGCCATCTCAGATAGGGGTTGCACACATCATACGCTCACCGATCTAAGTGGAGTTTCTGGGCTAAGAGTTGCCAGTCCTTGCCCTTGGCGTTGGCAGTGTCGAAGGTGGCACAGATCCTCTGGCGGATGGACAGGGGGATTTTGAAGGCCTTGGGCCCCGTCTGGGACGTGATGGTGCAGTCTGTCTGCATAAAAAATGGAACCGAATCTTTTTCAGTCTGGAGGAGCAGAACAGAAACAGACTGTGATCAGACCGGGGTCAGATAGGATTTTTTTTACAAATACAGCTTGGTGCTTGTTTTAAACAGCTTGGAGAGCCAGATGGGTGGGGTTTATTTTCCTGGATGAGTAGGATTCAGACAAGTATGCTTAACATTTGAAAACATTGGTGCATATTTTGTAAACAAAACAATAGAGAGGAGGAGACGTCTGGTAGCCTCTACCTAAAGTGATGACAGCAAAAACTCCAATTCAAATCTTTCTATTGATTATCATGATGTGGACATTAAACGTGATCAGCTTGAATACATATCAGTAACAATAACTCCACAAATGACAGGGTGGTCCTCTTCTTCAATTGGTCAGACCCCCTCTAAGCTCACTCATTGGCTAGCTTGGTGAACACGCCTCCAGCTTGTTCTGAATACTATTTTGTCTTTTTACTGATTGGCTCCCAAACACCAGCACACTGAAGACAGTCATCAGTGAGTATGTAGTCAGCGTTTGACTTCATACCATGTCTTGTGTGAAGGAGCAGAGCCTGTCTGTCTGTGGTATGTGTAAAGGATTCAAGATTTAAGTTGGGTAAATCACTTAAAGACTACATTTCCCATCTTTATGCTGGCAGTGATTTTCTGTCCAGCCTTTCAATATTACACTCTCTGCCACTCTGACCCTTTGAAGGACAGCACCCTCCTTCTGTTTCTGTTACAGCCCAGGATGACAGATCAACTGCAACACCAACAGAGCAAACGCATTTTCTAGACAGCTCAAATATGTCGTCTTCCAATCGTCTAGTGTGTCTTTTTTATTTTGATTTTGTCAGCTATACACTCAGGTCCTGCAGATATTTGCTCCCGCCGTTCCGTTTGACTTTAACTGAAGCACATAAAACCGACAAATTCAATCATGTGAGTTTAGTTTCGGTGCAATTTGTCCGGTGGAATCACACGTTCACATTATGCACAGTCGGCCAATAGAAACACAGCTAAAGCGGTCATTATTCTAGCATGTGCCATCAAGCTGTTCATAGTGCGGTATCACCAACCGGCAGCGCTGCTCTTATACGCTGTTTACACTCTGCTCATATAAATCAATTACCCAGTGGAATCATGACATCACATCCTTTATCAGGGCTGAGTGCTGGGCAGTTTTGTTCAACAGGAGGTTAATGTGCACTTTACAACCCTTCTGCACAGTTGGGATACACAGTGTAGCGTAGTCTTATGTTTTTATGTGTACATACTACATTTAAAGAACAAAACAGTGAGTCTAGCAAAGACTGTAGGACTGTGTATCCTCTGCTGCACCACACTGACCCTCCTGTGTGAACATGTTTCACAACATGAGGAACTGTCATTAGTTTCCTTGGGAAAGAAAGGTAAGCTAACGATCAGGAAGAGTTGAGATCTTTTTTTTTTTTTTTGTCCCTTTCGTACATCAAGGGTTGCTTTCAGGTTATGTAGCTCACAGCCGTCATTTAATTGCATTCATTGAAAGGTCAACGCCAGAGTTGAAAATGGACTGAACTTTGAGCGCAGCTGCGAGACATAAAATCCGTGCGATGGAAACGCCCAAGGTATGGCTTTTATTCCAAGTTCAAACTACTGTTTGAAACGTGTGAAAAACTTTAAAGGTCCTCTCTCCACCCATGCACTGAATTATAATTTGTGTCAGATATAGTTTTTCCATGAGAAACTTTAATTACCTTGTTAAAAACTCTGAGAAGTGCATCTACTCTGTTAAATATGCAAAAAATGTTTAATTTCAAAAAGTTACTAGACTAAAGATGTCTCCTGCCTCACTGATAAGTCCGCTGCAGACTAGACCACAATTAACTTCCAAACTAGTTGTGATGTCACAGGTCATGTTCACGCTTTACACTGAGATTTAAGGTGAGCACGGAGGACACTGAAGCTCAAACATCTAAGTGAAGATACAACGAACACAACGCATTTTGGAGTGAAAGAAGAGTTTAGAACATTTAGATGATAATCATCTGTTTCAATTCCAAACTCGCAGTGTGTAAAGTGCAACAGGCTGTGTCGTGTACTCCAGCGTGGGTGTTTGTAAAAAATGCGTTGTCCGTTTGATCCGCTGCACGCTCTGTTGCCCTTCAGTAAGCTAGGCTATTGTTGTTTTCTTTGCTAAAGCTATTATAAAGCTATATTTATAACACCAAACCATCTGAGAAGTAATGTGAGGAAGCACTTTGGAGTTGACATCATAGATGGAGGATGTGTGGATAACTGCTTTACAGAAAACATTAGTTTGTCACTCAAGTAGCAGCAGAGACGCTGGAATGAACACAACAACATTCATTCTACTATGCAGTTTAGGACAGGAAGTAATAAATGATGTAGTTCAAAAATTTTTTTTTTTTAAATGAGCCCTAAACACCATTAATAGTGCAACCCACAATGTAAAAGTCAGTGTCGAGGCTTCCAGTCTCCTCTAAGTAGTTGTGTCTGTTTGCTGTAGTGCCAAAATAAATATAGTGATGATGTGAATTCTACACACAGAACCTTTAAACTCTTTTACTTCTTCTTCATATCTTACAAACCCCAACTAATCATCAAGGTATGATTGAATCAAACCATAAAAAATGTAATTGCAAAAAAATATTTCATCAGTGTCCCACTGTAATACTATCGGTTTAAATAGTGCTGTTGGCCTTGAGGGAGGACAAGCACGTTTGTGACTGGTTGTGAAAAAGCAGTTGGGTAAAATCAATGAGTAACACTCCCTCCTGCCTTAACAACTACTGTCAAGGTGCTCTTGAGTGAGGATTTCTAACTCCTAGCTGCTCCAGTGGAGCTGCTCAGCGGCTGACAGGAGACTGCTGTTACGCCGGGCAGCTCCCAGGTGTTAATGCATGTGAATGTGAAGCAGGCTATTTGCTGGGACACGTGTCCTCCCTGGATGAATAAAGGTTAAAATATATAGATACAGGAAACGCGGCGAACAGCTGGATCCGTGTTGTTGGTGTTAGCCACGTTTAGCATAAATCTGTGAAGAATTAAAATAAGTGTCTTCTTAATACGCGGCGCCAGCTCAGGAGAGCTGGCCCCTGCTGTCAGTGGACGCACACTCCGGGAAGGTTACATAAAGGTTGTGAGAGAAAAGTGAAACGTCTACCTCCACCCCCCTTTATCCCCCCCCCACCCTCGCAGCTGCAGCTGCAGAGCCTCACCTCGGCCACCGCCGTGTAGACCTGCAGAATCTGCTCGTGGCCTTTGACCTGACGCACGCTGATTTTGCAGGAGAGCTGGGCGGTGGTGGGGCTGTATCTCTCCAGAGAGAAGGCACAGTGCAGGGGCTGCTGGTTGCTGCACCACACTTGGGGGAAGGAGAATTCCTGAGGAAGGAGAAGAAGAGGGACATACAGTAACGCGGTACAACAGCTCTGTTAACATATGCTTTAAAATCCAGATGATTCAGCTCCCTGTTCCACATCTGGCCACGCTGTCACATGCAAAGCCACACACACACATATATACACACACGAGGCAAGATAAAAGGTAAGAGTTGGCTTTGAAGTAAATCTCATTGATTCCATGGCTTGATATATTTATGCATGGAAATAACTATTGTTGAAATAAGACGGAGAAGAAGTCTCTCCAGCCTGAATCCCCTTTACAGTAACTCTGGTAGCAGAAGCAGCTTGCGGGCTGAGTATTGTAAGCAATATACTGTATGTGGGAAGACAGGGGGAACAGAGAAAAGATCGCCTTTGATGTTTAATTAATTTCCAGAGAACAGTCACATCTGTAGGGAAACGTCCTTGACCTCTGCTAGACTCCGTCTCTGCCGTATCTGCATATTAAAAAGTGACCTGTAAACGATTCCGAGAGAAGACCGGGGCGTTAAAAGTGCCGACCTGTGTGCCTACTGAAGACTTGACCCTTGTGGGCTTTGATCTTGGCTGCCCGATGCAGCACACAGCAGCAGATAATGGAGTCGGGGAGAGGAGGCGGCGGCAGCGGCGAGAGAAGAGGAGGGGGAAGGGGGGGTGATGGACGTGGAAAGCTCGGATGCTCTTTAGCACTAAAAGCTGACTTGATGTATGGCACGACGCTTGGCTATTATTCTACACCTGCTCCACCAAAGCGGGTTTGCGGTGCCTTGCCTCGCCTCGCCTCGCCTTGCCTGCCTCCCGAGGCCCTCATAAATAAGGCCGTGGAGAGGGGTGGGTGTCTTTGAAACACGGAGCTTTCACCCTGCATTCAGATCTTTAAGCGACAACAGGCGTACAGTGGGGGACACAGCTCAGCTGCTCTGACAATGGCAACAACAGGTACAAAACAGCATTCACTGACTGTGGCACTGCGCTCCATTTAATAGCCTACTGTTTGCATCTTAATGCTCTTGAAGAGAAAAAAACAAACACAATGCTATTTATCTGCAGTCACATCCATCTTTATGATTCTCGACAAAGAAACGTACGTGACAGCAAGATTTACACCGTTTTAGAGCACACAATGGTGCACAACCTTCAGTGTTGTTGCAGTTCAAACTTGTAAACATCATTTTCTGAGTGGACTATTAAAGGAGACATGTTATGCTTCTCCTTATTTTCAGTCATATAATGTTACAATGTCAGATGTTTCTATTAAATGAGGTAAACATATGTAGAAATAATACCTGTGAGCAAAAAGCACCGGCTTCAGACTGATCTGAACACTCGCTTTCCAATGTTTTTTTTTCTACTTTCAGCCCGAGTGGATGATTTCTTTATATGGTCATCTGCTCCACACACACACAGCGTGAGTTCACTGCTTTGACACAGCAATCAGGTCCACTTTAGCAGTCCATGTTGAGCTGAACCCATTCTAAAGAGCAGTTAAGATGGTTTAATAATAAGTTGACTTTCACACCTGTGGTTCGGTTCATTTGGTCCAAACCAAGAGAAAAAAAAATATAAAGGATACACTGTTGCCTTTTATTTTTGGTCCTGTTTGTGTTCACGCTGTCTTTTTACACATAAACCAAGAGTTCTAAACAGGAAGTTATACAGACTGATATGTGATTGGACGGTGTTGGTGATGCAGGCGTCCTGCATGGACTCACATGGGGAAATCGAATTCTGGCAGCCGACAGCACGTTATGCATCACTTTAATGCTTCTTATGTGTATGTCTATGTTTTCTGATGTCACAGTGAGTTTTGGAAGAAACGACTGATTATAAGCATCATTAGTATTAATAGACTGTAAATTCATGTTATTAACAATGGCAGGTAGAGACAGGATGGAAAGCAGGTGATCGTAGAGCAGTATCAGGAGGATTCGGAGGTTGCTATGTCACACACTTTTTTAATGAACTACTTGGCTTGATGAAGTATAGAGAGCAGGATACAAGCACGACACGCAGCGTTTGACCATCTGCTTGATTCAGGCAAAATCCCTGCACTTAAGTGTTGGTGTGTATATGCGTTGCCATGGCTACCAAAAGTTCCGCATGAATATATACATCACTTATACGGATCGCTCATTATGAGACGTTCTTTTGAACGGTTCACAATCAAGCAGATGGATTTAAATGATCACAAGTAAGAGTCTGCTTGAAAGAGGCACAGAGTTCTAGTGTTCAGTGTTCATCTACATCTTTTCTCACCAGGACTGGTGGGATGATTGTCATCAACCTACTGGAGAATACCGTGGTAATATCATAGAAATGCATTTCAGGATATTAATTTACATTTATTTATTTAAGACTTTTAACGATAACAAATTAAGCGATGATCTGAAGAGCAAGTGTCATGGAATTCTCTTCAAACAGGGTCATGCTAATTAGCACTTTCATATCCGATCTATGTTTTGATACGACGTGTTGTCAGTGAACTACCACTGTTACCTGACATGTGGTAAAGGGTTTGATGCTCCACAGGAACTGGGGAACATCCTGGATGGACACCTGGAGGCTGAAGGTGTTCGCTCGGAAAGGCAACATCTTTGGCTCCTCGAGGAGCTGACCCCCTCTGATCTTCTCTGCAGCCACCACTCCCTGAAGAGGAAAGTGAAGAAAGAATAACAGTGAGAAAAGGGGGTCTGGAAGAAAGAGGGGGTAAGAGAGGAAGGTAATATAGAAAGGAACAGAAGAGAGAGAGAGAGAGAGAGTGGGGGGATGGGGGGGGGGGAGGAAGCATACAAGAATCCTTTCCTCCCCTCTGATGCTACACTACCTTTGCATATCAGCGTGAACACCTGTTGCTAATCTCTCCCTCTGTCACATCCACTAATTGACTCGTCACAAATATTAACATAGAAACACGCCGCCAAGAAGGGACGTCAAGTCTCCACTGAACAAATCCTACAACTCGTGCTCTTCCATTAGCATCGCATTTCTAGGCTCGACATGACAGATTGAAGCTCGGATTTAATGCCGTGGAAACGGGGGGGTGCGTCAGGGGGCAAACACCCATCTCCTAAATTGAATTTGTGATGATGAAAGAGCACTCTGATTGTCGCTTGCAGGTATTCATCTGTCATCATTGTTCAGTGTCCCGGTGGGATGGTTCAGTGTCTGGCCCGTCTATCCTTCTAGCCATCTCAATCACAAAAGGGAAAAAGACAGGGAACAGAGATGTAACTAATGCCAGATCACGCTGATTGATTCTGACTAAGTGTCTGTGAATGCAAGAGCTTTGTGTGTGCATGTGTGTGCATGTGTGTGTGTGAAGCACTTTTATACATGTGTTTTGCAGAAAAGTGTGCCTGGGGCGCATTGCTTATTGTCATTGCTGTAGGTGTGAAAACAATCAACTGCTGGCAAAATGCAGATGAAAAGCACTCATAGGAAAAAACAAATGTGACAGCAGGGAACCTGAAATATGGCACTCCTCCTCTGCCATCTGCCTCTGTCTTTCAAAAACCGTTAGACGCCGAGCAGCCGGACAACGCCGGGTTTCTTTTTTCTTTTTCTTTCTCTACTACATGTAGCTACCTTGGATATGGTGATGACTTGGTTTAAACTTGTTCGAAGCTGTCAACATGCCTTTGATTGAAGTTTTGTGTAGACCGTGCCTGTTCCTGATCTGCTGTTTGACACATCACATACTTGATTGATGTGTTTTTTTTTTACGTCATTTTTTTTTTTTACAGCAAAGACAATGCTGCAATGTCGACCGAGAATGAGAAATCCAGCAAGAAGAATAGAGTTGTGAATTCTTTATAGACAATATTTGGGGTTTGGACTGGTTGAATCAGTCTAAAAGACGAGCAGCTGCATTGAAAAATTTGCAGTACTTCAATAAAAAGTCAATGAGAGAAGTAAATATGACTCCCAAAGTCCTTTTCAGGTAAGAAAAATGAAACTTCTGTTGCTAGCACTGTGAATAGTGGGCGGAAGGAAGGATGATGCTTTGTTGATCTTGATAACAGATGAATGTGGATGATTTGTGCTTGTGCTCCTTAAGGGCCTTCACCATTACTGTGGTGGCACAGTCACAGACAGTGGAAGCACAGATGTTTGAGTTGATCACAGTCAGACATTGCCCCCTTAGCCTGCGTTAATGTGAAAGATATTCAGTCTAAAAAACATTAGTTTGAAACTGGTAATGACACAATCTGTAGAAAAAAAAAAAAAATGACATACTGCTTTTGTGTGAGCTCCACAGTAGTGTGGATGTGAAAGTGCTGTTGAGCATCTGAAAAAAAAAAAAACATGAAACTGTTAAATTGGAATTCCGGCTGAGAAAACCTGCAGGGCTGCTCAGCAGACTGTACGGCTCGCTGCTGGCCCTTGTGTAGGCAGATGCTCGTCTTTAGAGGTCAGTTAAAGTGAAAGTGATTTCATGGAGACTTGAGGATTTAGCCCCCCCCCGCCCCGCCCCGCCCCTTCAAAAAAAATTTGGTGATTAGCAGGTGGAAATACATCTAGCTGTCTACATTTTTTAGATCAGAACCTTCACTTCAGTAGCATTTTGATGACTATTGAAGGTTCAACAGGATCTCCTGGACATGTTTCTTTGCACTAACTAGCTCACTGCTACTAAAAATACTCCAGGAACTCACTGCTCATGTTGAAACTACTTGGGTCCTGCCTGAAGAGAAGAATATTGTCTTGCCGTATTTACCTGTATTTTTCTGTATAGCACATGTTGGATCTGTGATCATGTTTTGAAGCTGATTTGAAGCTGGATTCATGAGATCATGAAATCACAAGATCACACGAGAATCCATCTGGTCAGGCTTCAAATTACGCCTCGTGGCCCAACCACTGACGGGCCTCTTGGATGGTTCCATGTAACAAACCATCTGGTGCATCAGGTTAGTTATGTTTGATATTTTCTGTAGTGTTTCTGTTACTGATTTGCTGTATGAAAGTATGAAAGAACGAGGAATCCAGGAGGTAGAGCAGTCATATTCTACCATTGTATCACAAAACTGTTGTGATCAAGGTGATGTCAACCAGAACACTACAGTGACATGGGAGGTATTTTCAGGTAGGAGGATTATGTGCATTGTCTCTTCGATACAACCTGAATGCTGTGACCTTGAAAACAGACAGAGGAGCATTATTCCTATCCTTTTCTGAGCAGCAAGACTTTGCCTGTCTTTACTGTCACAGCTGACACAACCAATACACACATTTTTTTTTTGCAATTTTCGTGGGTTTTAAGATCTGAATTGAATGTTTACCTGCTTACTTTTAGGAATGAGATGATTCATTAATTTTTTAAAAAAAGTGCATAAATCCGGGCATGAAAATTCAGAACATTTGACTTTTTTAGAAGGTGCTTTTTAAAAAACAGACAAGTATTGTGCAGTATCAGAGGACACAGCTGAAAACAGTCAATCATAACCCTCTCTTGGTCTCAGCTGAAGAAAATGTCTTCCTCACACACGCGTTTGTGTTGCATCAGGCTTCCTGTTGATCCAGAATCCAGTCTGTGATTGACTTTGTGCCGGAGCTTGGAAAACACAACAGCATAGACGTGGCGCTAACAGACAGGAAACCCGAGGGACGTGCAAAAGTCTGGCATCTGCTCAGCAGGCTGGGAATTCATAAACCAAATCCAGAATGCATTTTAAAGCCAGCTGCCGCTGACGGCTGCGACATGACAGAAAGGCGGTCGGGAGGCAGAGTCAGTCACGAGGCTCGCGGTGGCTCTGTTCGGCTCGGCTCCTCTGTTAGTCTAGTCTCTCAGGGGAGCACGAGAAGCTTGATTTCCCTGATGTTCACTGATGAGATCTCAATGCTTAAAAACCCTATAGGTCGCTGAAGGATAATCAAGTCAAACAAGTAAAAAAAAAAAAAAGGATGATTGGTTAACATTTGAATGGCAGTGATTACAGTACAGCAGCCTTTGTCTCAGTCTATTAAAACCTCTGGAAGAGAATGTGTCAGGCTGTTACTGAATCCCCACTGTCTACACTGCAGTATTGTTTCACACGGGTAATGAATCTGCAATCACTCACATGCTTTAACTGGTAGAGAGCACATGGTGGGGGTCCCTGCTGCCTCAGTAAGCCCAGGCAAAAAAACCACAGACACACAAGATGTTCAAGTTGAATCTAGGCCACAGCGTACAATATGCACTTCCTAATGGAGTAGAAATGACTAAAGGTGAAACTCTGGCATCTTCATATTTTTGTGAACGACGTCAGAGATGGCAGCGGTGATGGACGGATGCAGAAAGACTGTGGAGTTTGTTGGTTTGAATTCTGGCTTGTTTGGAAGAATAATAAAAATAAATCTCTCCCTGCTCTCTTGCATCTAAAAAAAAACAGTAGTGACTTATTTCAAGTTTCAGGTCCATTTAAAGAGTCACACAAACATTTTTCTCTTACTTCTAGTGATATATAGTCATGCTTGGTTTAATTTTTAAGCGGTACCAGATATTTGTAACCCCACCTCGTTACAATGGAGGTGAATAGAATTTCATTTGAGATGCTCACAGGACACATATGCACACATAATCTAACTGTGGCCTCTGTAGATTATCCAGAGTGGACACCATTTATAGGAAAAAGATGCTGCAGGTGAATTTTCCATTCCATTCACCATTCAGCAACAAGATATCTCAAAACATGATGTAATAAAAACCAAAACTCTTTGCATGGTCAGATGCCACTAACAGCTACCACAGCTAAGTGTACTGAGCCTTTAAACCTGCATGCATTCATTGATTATTTTGCCCATGGGGGCAGCATGACAAACTGTAGACACAACACTGACATCACCATCACCTTTAAAAGTTGATATGTCAAACATGTTAGCCTGTTAACCTAGCATGTTAACAGTTGCTATGCATGTACATGTCTAGCAGACATGGTTGACCATTAGCATTCATTTGGAGATATATTCCTGATGTATGTACAGTAGTAGTAGTAGTCTGATATTAACTCTCCTTTTAGCTCTGGTGTCCACTAACTCCTCTGTAACAGTTGCCTGCTTATGCTGAAAATAACACGGATGAGAGCTGTGAGACTGAACCAAAACAGTAGCGTTGCGAGCTAAAAGATGCTAATTCGTTCCATAGATGTGATGGGAGCCGCAGAGCTGTGTGATAAATCTTTGTCGGGTTCCTTACTACGAGCCACTCCTTTCCACATTACAGTCAGTTAATTCATTGTTAATATAAAACTATCTAGCAGAGCAGCTTTAAGTCTGTCCTGTCAGTGCTTTGCCATTAGCTGCAGGTTTTAAATTAAACTTTTAGCTCCATCTATATTTTATGTAGGCAGTGTGCACGGCATTGCAAATAGCAGTACATTCTCAACACAAATTCTTCTGGGGCAAAATGTGTCTGCACACACATAAAAATACAGCTAACAAAGTAACTACAAATGAAAAATTCATTTCCAGGGTAAACAAATGAACTCGAGCAACGGCAAAATAAGTGGATGGTGTTCTCCACTTTGCATTCTACATCATTTTAACTAGAGTACTTTTACAAAGCTTTGGGAAATGTAGTCTTGTACACGTTCCAGCTCGTCACCTATTTTTAAATAACCCAGTCTAGCATTAAATTAGCTTTAGCCTGTGAATTAGCAGCTTATAAACTCAAATTGGGCAAAGTATGTACATTTCCCATTTAAGCCATTAAGTGGGAAATGTACATACTTTTTTCATACTACAATCAAAAAATGAAACTGTGAACATAGTGCTGCTGGAAATGAACATCACTCGTTTTTTTGTTGAATAAAAAAAAAACACAGGCCGAGCACCTGTCCTTTCCCCACCTGAAAGGCGTGCGGCGTGTCGTCCACACAATACACCCGCAGGCTGTAGCTCATGGAGCTGGCCTCCATGCTCCCAAACACAGCCAGCTTCAGCCTCTTGACGGCAGCCTGTGTCAGGGGCTCGCCCACCAGGGCGTACGAGCCCGGCTGGTCCAGCAGCAGGTGGCAGCTCGTCGAGTCCATTAGGCAGTAACAGGAAGTGGATTCATCCTCCACTGACATGACGTCCTGCAATAAAGAACACAGGAGGACACAGGAGCTGTTAACCTTGGTGTGAATGACACTTGTTGTTTATCACATGATTTATGATGTCATTTTGTACTATGCACTATTTATTCAATTTCCAGCATAATTGATCAGATATACAGTACAAATTCACTTCACGCTTTAAGTCCCCATATTTAGCATTCATAAGCATATATGTAGACATATGATAAATGGTTTATAATGCACTATAATGTTATAGTGTGTAGTTATAAGCAGATATTGGGACATTTAAAGTGTTTAATGTTCAGTATTTATCAACAATTATAACTTTTCCCCCACGTATGGGTGCCTACAGGAGGAGTCATAGGTCTTACTTAATAATTGCTACACTATAGTGTGTTATAATCCATTTATTAATGATTTATATACGTTTATAACGCTAAATAAGGGACTTAAAGTGACCGATGAGTTTAAAGTCTTTATAATCAGTTTTATTATCTCTAATATTATAAATGCTTTTTCACATCCAAAGAGATTAATTTAGTATTACTGAAAGGAGAAAATTACCGTGTTTTAAGGTTCTGAATTAGAGCACAAAATACCGGCTTCAATGAAAAAAAAAAAAAAAAAAGGCCGGTGCTGCCTTCAATTAAGTCGCTGTTATCACTAATCTTATTATCTTAGAAAAAAGATTATTTGCATTATACTTCAAACACAAAATGTGTTCAAATAATCCTTAATGAATTTTCTTTTAAAGTGCTGCATAAAAAAGAAGCATTATGTCCACTGATGTTGAATGTGACATTAAAAAAGATGAGCCAGGACACCGAGCACAGCGTCCATATCATTTTTATGCAAAAAAAAGAGGTAAGAATACTACATATTTGCACAAAATTAATGTTATAAACAAAAATTAAAAAAGTCAGCCACCTCTCAAATATAATATCATGTGTAAAAATATATATATAATAAGTATATTACATCAAATCATCGTCATGTAAATATATCTTATCTTAGATGCACAAATTATGACTATGACCAACTATATTCTGTATTCTCTACACGGAGAGTTACTGATAATATAAGGCACATCTTATATAAGGTATACATCTTACATAAGGTTAATGATTTTTCTTAGGTTATTAGAAAACACTCTCTCACACCGTCTCATTTTTATTATTTTTTAGTGCCAAAAAAGTTCATCATACACATACATTTCTAATATAAATCTCCCAACCTCACTGCTCATCCAACATTTTCCTATCAATTTGCTGTAGTTTACGGAAATTTCATACTTCACTTCTGTAGAGGCCAATTGGCACTACGAACTGATCAGTGCAATTGACTTAAGCTCAAGCTGACATCTTCAAATGTCTTGTTTTGCCCAATTAACAGTCCAAAAGCCCCGAGTTATTGATTTACCTTCACACAAGACAAAGAAAAACAGCAAATCACCAAAAACGGAGAAGCTGGAAGCATGGAATATTTGGTATTTTTGCTAAAGAAATGATAAAATAAGAGAGTTTGCTGAATCTTAGTTAGTACATATGAGCAAGCCTCAAATATGAAAGAGATTTGTATTAGAATACAAGAATGGATGGATGTGTGGCATCCTGGTTTAATAAATGTTTAATAAATAAGTAAAGAAATTTGGAAACAACCTCCACTAATCAAACATAATCTGAATTTATCACATTCAATAGTAAGAGTACTATAAGTGTAAGTGTTACAATATACTTAAACTAGCACAGGCAGTTTCTTGCTCAAGTCTATAGTGGAACTAAATATTCACGCCCAGGGCTGCAAAGATATCATTGCTAGAAAAGTGTGTAAATGAACTTGAATGTCTTGTGGATTGTGTTCTGGTACACTGCTGTTGAATAAAAGTGTACAGTAGGTAACATAACACAAGTTCAAATTACAAAGCAAAAATCCACACACACTGTAACCAGTCTCCTGAGAATGTGAAAAACCACTTCCTACATGAGAGATGGTGTTAGTACATAGGAGAACACAAAATAGTCATTATGAACACAGAGTGTTTTATTTATGAGACGACAACAGCAGCTGGGAAGCACTTCATTATTTCCAACTGGAATGAAGGAGTCTTTTACATCCTTCCTTTCCTTTGTTTTCTTTCCCTTTCCTTTCTATCATCAGAAATTGAACAGAAGACATTACAGCAAACCCAGCAGGAAGTGAGAGCTCTCTTATATCAGTGGGAAGTAATGACACGCCAAAGGAAATATTCAAAAGTGCTAACTTCAGTCTGTGTTTTTGCAATGAATATGTCAGCTGGTACAAACGCAGTTTCATGTGCTCTCGGTGAGCTCGTTTTTCTGATGGAAATCATAAACGATGTGTCATCAGTTCCGTGAAATCTTAAAACTCTGCTTCAAAAAGAAACAGGCTTGAAAAACAACTGCAAAGGAGATCAAATATACGAGTAGTAAAGATGTGTTTTAACCTCTTTTGGAGACAAATACTTTCCTCTGATCATCCCGACTGATCAGATCATCACTGTATTGTCAAACAGTATGCTACAACTCCCACTGTGGTTGATAAAGTCCATGAAATACATGTGATTATACAATTTAATGAGTAGCTGTGAGAGCAAACAGCAGGCTGAAGAACACAATAAGAAAAAAAAAATCACAAGTAAAGCACTATGATGGCGTCAACCAGGCAGAATAATCTGGTTTCAGAGTTTTCTGCATCTCATTATATTAACATGTGGTTTGACCGAATGACATTGCAATAACACAGAAATACAATAACAATTACTTTAGGGAAAAACATTTAAAGGTACAGTGTGTAGAATTTAGTGGCATATAGTGGAACAGACCTGGTATAAATGGAATATAATATTCATAAGTATGTTTAAATTTGTGTAGAATCACCTGAAAATAAGAATTGCTGTGTTTTCGTTCCTTAGAACGAACCTTTATATCTATATAGGGAGCAGATCCTCTTCCATGAATCCCGCCATATTGTACCACCATGCTTCTACAATAGCCCAGAACATGTTATGTGTTTTTTGCAAGTTTTATGGCCACCACAGGTTCTCCTACACGCGAAGGGGAGGGCGAAGGGAGGGGTATTCAGTTGGTTGCAATCTGCAACTTCACCACTAGATGGCCATAAATCCTACACACTGGTCCTTTAAAACATAAGTATGATGGTATTCTATATTGCTCCTGACGTTCAAAGTGCATTCTTGACCTTGGAAACAGCATTTGATTAAAAAAAAGTCACCTAAAAGAATCAATTTATAACCCATGTTTAAGCCAACATGGACGAGAAGGCGCTCGTTAAAAAAGGAAATTTGGACATCAACACAGCTACAATTCTATAACAACTGGACAAACACTGCTGATGAAGATCATTTGATACAATCTCCAGAACATCTTCTAAATGGACTGCATGTGTTGCATTGTGTTTTCGACCATGTTTTTCTTACTGTCAACAAGATCCCCAACAAATGCACTGTTTCATCCTGTTTGAGTTATGTGTGATAAAATAATGCTAAAACTTACAATGACCAACTGTTTTAGGAAATTGTTTAGCCATTTCTAAGAAGACTAACAGCTGGGACATATTTCCTGCAGTGCGTCTGCATCACAGAACCTCCTGCTTTTCTTTTTAGTGTCCATGTTAACTGTCTAGAGAGGCCACACAGCCGGCATGAGCCACACATCTCACGCACAGCTGCAGCAGCGCATCATCTAGACATTCGGGGTCTCACCTATTTTTTAAAAATAGACAGTTAAAATGAAAATATTCCATTATTAATGGCCATTATCAAAGTCAAACTCTATGTAGGCAGATAGTGCTGCAGCAGCAATGCGTGCGAGCCCCGGCGGTTCAGCGACACACACACACACGTGCTGCTCAGGTAGAGGCAGGTTGTGTGGCCCTGCAGTAAGAGTCTACAGCAATGCTAGTGGCCCTGTGAGTATGGACTTAGGCACGGTGGTGCTTTGAGCTAAATGTTAATGTCATAACACAACCACCATCTAGAATGACAATGCTAACATGCAGATGTTGTGCAGAATTAGTTTAGCAAGCCAGCAAGATAAACTTTCCTAATTAACTCTTAACACACAGTACAAGTAAGGTTTAGTTCATTCTCTGTTCATTCTCTCTGAGGAAATTTGAATGTCTATCAAATTTAATACCATTTGAATTGATGGTCTGGACCACAGTGGTGGGACCTGATTTTCAAGAGTTACATGTTCAGAAAACTCTGAAATGTAATCATTTTGTTCAAATTAAACGCATTATTAGTTTTGGTCTTGTAATGTGATTTGTTAACATTTAAGTCACACTGAAATGGAAATGAGAGCATCCTTACCTTCAGTAATGTGATGTATTTCTGAGGGAAAGTCAATATGTGGGCAGACTGTAGTTACAAGAGGTCATCAAAAGGAAAACAAAGAGATTTTGGATATGAAAATACTTCTCGTGTAAAAAGAGATAAATGAATAACTGACACATGATTAGAACTTGAGAAAATGTATTTTTCATTTCACTTTGTCTGTAAGGAAAATAAAATATATGGCAACACCAGCCTTATCTTTTGACATACTAACATGCTTATCGGGATGTAACAGCACAATGTAAGTACTTAGAGCAATGTTCCAGCTCAGTGAATGATGAATTATCTTGGCCAGCTTGGCGTCGGACCAGAATTGTATCACAACTCATCAGAATAAAAAAAAAAAAAAAAAAAACTTACAAAATAGCATGAAGCCAAATCCACTCGATACACTGGGCCCAATTTATTTTCTGCTGGCAAATACAGTTTATGAGTTCATACATTATAATCACGCACTGTACTGCTCGATGAGGTGCAACAAAATGTGAGAAATGTTATGTTGGCCATGTTCATGTTAGGTTTAGATTCATTTTGTGAATACTTCATGTTTATGCATTTTGTATGTTTTTTTCTGCTCACTTATAAGCACAGCTTAACACACTACAATGTGGCACTGAATAATATTACACGGTAGCTGGGAGTGCTGAGGAGTCTTCTGTGGGGAGTGTGTATTTTAATGACAGCTGAAATGAGCGTATTTTAATGGCAATGAGCATTTGCAGGTATTAGGCATCTTCAAAACCCTCCTCTCTCTCTCTTTAGGTTAGCCCTCAATGGTAAGTCATTATTTCAAGCCAAGAAGCTCTGAGGATCTCTGCGCCCTTTTAATATTAGAGTGAAATCTCTAAGCGACATGAATCTTGTATTCATTCATATTCCCTCCGGTCTCCTTCCCTTCCCTCTTATTCACAACACATGCACATCTTGAGAAATTGCCCTCTAACACTGAATAGAATTTTTTTTTTTTTTTTGGTCACACAATAGCAAAACCCTGAATGCTTATAAAAGACAAGGTTAGGTAAACATGAGCCTGAACTCAAAAGCAGGAGGGGGAAAAACACACAAAGTGACAAAGTGGTGACACCTCTGTAAGCAAACAAGATGTCGGTAGAAGAGCTCTTCAAAACCACATTAATCTCTGACTGCATGATCTCAAGAGGGTCGACATGGTTACTAATCTGCAGCAGCATCTCACACGTGGATTATTATGTTTGACAAGAGGGGACAAATAACTGTGACTTGTTTTCTTTATTTGGGAAAGCACCGATGGGAGATTTCCCTACTATTTTCCTTAAATGGTACAGTTTGACATTTTGTGAAATTAATTTAACTTCTTAACACATAGATTTCTATTTTTTTTTGATACAGCACACATTGGTAGTATAAAGGGTAGTCCCCAGAATAAGGGAGTTAGCCACAATAGGTGGATTCTGACAGTAATTGATCCAATTCAAAGACCCCAAGAGTGTAATAGTTTTCAACTGTGAATGGAATGAAGAAAATGAATGATTTGCTTTACTTTGGAAATATAGAAAGTCCTGTCAGTCTGAGTCACATTTTGCTTTTGAGTTGAGCTTTTTTAATTTATCATCATCTGATCCTATTCAAAAGAGGATCATCTTTGGTTCTAAGGGACTTCTATATATATATATATCGGAGCTATTTCTTGACAAACAGCGGTTTTATCCCTCTGTCCTGTACTTCTACACGGCGTGGTCAGCCACAGCGCAGGTCGCCAGATATAACGGGTGAGCACATTGTTGTGAGTGTTGAGCGACTGCATTCAAATGCATTTGTGTTTAGCATTTGATAAACCAGTCATACAGTAACCAACATGAGTTGTAGATGTTTTGACAAGAAATGGTAAAAAAAAAAAAAGATGTGGTCTAGTATTAGAATCCAAAGACTTCAATTCAACAAATCAGACCAACTGCTACTACAGCTTCCCTCTCTGAACACTGATCCTAACCTGTCAAACAAAAAAAATCGAGCTCCCCCTCTAGGGAATTTTGTACGTGACGATTATTTTGAAAAAAAAAAGAAAAAAAAAGAGACTTTTCACTCAGGTTTTGATCTCGGTACAGGTTTGATGGTAACAAGCCTAGCTTGCGGAAAGACAGCAAATCACTGTTAAATTCCAGTGGTACATGCAGAGGCTGCTGCAGCTCTTGAATATTCTTTATAGCAAACCATCTCCATCGTTTATAAAATCATTATTCAGGACAAAAGCAGACGACGTAGAGAGCAGGCAAATCCGGCTGGTCTTCCTCTAAATAACAAGCTCTTTTAAGTGCTGACAAGCACCACAACAGCCAGGGGCAAACCTGCGGTATTCATTATTCTGACCCATGCTTGGCTTGCCAAAACTTTACGTCAGATTCACATTTACATTACCGCCTGACTGAATACTCTCTTCATTATTTGCTCCCCCTTCCTCACTTGCCTTGTTATCTTGCCGGTTACTGCTAAGAAAAAAAAAAAAAAAACACAAGCAAATAAAGCAAAGTGACGACAGCGATTGGGCTTGTTATGCCTTTGGGCTTTGGATTAAGCTCTCGCGACTTTATTCAGGCCAGTAAAAACAATCTCATTCACTGAAAAAAAAAAAAAACAACACAGCCTACATTGCTGGAATGAAAACACATAAACATAAAGAACTCGAAGAACACAATGTCTCCTGCTCCAAAGCGTCGGAGCAAGGCTAACAAGAAATGCAAAATACTGAGTGAAAGTTCCACTGCTTGGTTGTGTTAAGTGTCTGTCAATAGTGCGTTATGTGTGTGTGTGCGTGTGTGTGTGTGTGTAGTTGGGTGGATGGGGGGGCTGGGAGATGTTTGTGAAGGCGAATGGAGAGTCATGGTCAGCAGAGAAAACAATCTCCATGACTCTCCACCTGATTGCCTCACGTCTAAATTTACCGTGCCGTGTCTTTTCCTGATCCACTAATCAATACTTCCCTTGTCTAACGACCCCTTATACCCCCTTCTTATTGTAACCTCAACCCCCCCCTCCCACCGCTGCCACTCCTCCCACTGACTGACAACAGACATGCCTCTTCCTGGCCATAACACGCTGTAATTGTTTCTTTATTTTCCTCCCACCGCACCAGTGATGTTACCTTCATGTGGCCTTATGTCACCCTCTGGACCCACAGAGGACATAAGGCCGGATCAATCATTCTCACCCACAAAGCTCCAGCAGTCTTTTATGGCTCACACATAATTCACCAGTCATGTGTCACACTGACTAACTGGACCTTTTATCACATAAAGCACATATATAAAAGGTCAGCCAACAGGAGTCAACAACCCATGGAAACTTATGTCAAGGAACATGACTCCAATATCCATTTACAAAACTCACTGTTCTGTACAGTTATTGTTTCTAATGGTAAATAAAAAATAGGGCCAAAACCTTTGGAAAATAATAACTTGTCTTGTAGTTGACATGGCAACATCTAACAGCTGTTTTAATGTCAGGCGGAAAATATTCTCAGTCATGCTAGAATACAGATCTTTATTAAATGACTGCCTCGTTTCACGCAAGATAATCTGATTAGACGAGACGTCCATGAATCAGGTCACATCTTATGTGAAAACATACCAAGCCCAGAGTTACATTTCATTGCATTTTTCCCCAAACAATAATGACTAAGATGATAGAAATCAGGAACGGCAGTGGTGGTTTTAAAAACAAAGCTAATCTTTGCAGAGATGATGCAAAAAATAAACAACAACTACACACATTCTTTGAGAAATGGCATTTAGATTTGTAAAGTAAGATGTAGAACTCATGGAGTTACCAATGAAACAATTAAAGCGGCATCAATCAATTTTATGACCACTTGGGGGCAGTGTGACAAGCTAAAAACACAACATTTAAATATCACAAGTTGATAAAGTCGTCATGGTGATTATATCAGTCATCTGGAGTCATGTGTGTGACTACCTGATGAATCTAAGTCCACCAGCTCTTGAGTAAAGTATCCGCTAAATACTTCCACTATGTTCACCAGCTAGTCACTAACTTTATCTCGGCCATCTGGTGCTGAGCAGGTATCACACTGAGGTGCTTGGCTGAAAACAGCTGTCTGTTGCTGTTGGATACAGAATTAATTAGAGTTTGAGAGTTTGCGGGCTTGAAAACCAAAACAATTCTCTAAAAGAGTTTAAAACGCTTCGTAGAGCAGAAGGGAACTGCTGAGTCGGGTGATCATTCTCTGTGGGTTCGTCACTGCTAGAACCTTCCACATTACACATCTATTGTATATATTATATAATAATAATAATATTCTTTAGTGCAGCTTTAACTTTATTGTCATAGATGATGGTCCATATCATTAGTGATACTCAGACAAGTGCAACTATACTGAAAGACACACTTGACCGTTGTTTAAATGCATTGCTTTGGTCAAAATAAGCCTGCAGCAGGTTGAGGTATTTGCCAAAGTTGAAACAGACGGGCCCCGAGGTGCAAATACATCAGCAGCTGTTTCTTTGTCTGCCTTCTTTTTTTTTTTTTTTTTTTTTTTTTAATTTTCTTGGTTCACCAGGTTGTTAGATCCACATGCTGTCAAGATCTAGGTGAAGTTGCAGAGAGATTCATATTTGTAGGCATAACAACTGATAAGGAGCAGTATAATAGTCATGCACCCCTTATATTATCATTGCATCTCTCTAGCTAATGTGAGATAGGTAGTAAGTGGGTGGAAACTGGTCCTAATTAACAAGTGATTGTCAGATAATTAAATTAGCCATTATTATTTATAGGCAGTGATTCTGGCCTTCAATATGGCGACAGAACAGCAGGACCTCAACAGTGATTATTCTTTTCCTTTTTATGTTGCAGTGGGATCATACTTTTCCTGGTGTTTCATTTGTATATAGAAATGATGCACCTACACTTCAGGATTAGGCATATCTGTGCTGCAAACAGGGAAAACAGTGGAGTTTGGTGGGTTTGCCCTGCCTTCCTTCATTCCTTTTGGCATTTAACTAAACAAAAAGAATAGAGCCGTTGAGGAAAAAAGACAAAGAGGAAAGCCAAATGCTACGTCTGAGCCAAGCTGAGATCTTGATGGGCTGTACTGTACTTGACAGGTGCGGGGCCTACAGCTCTCACCTCCCATTTGCTGTCCTGGGTTCTCCTCTTGAGCTGGATGTTCCAGTTCTCGGCATCCATCTCGACGCAGTGAGCGATGGTCATGGCCACTGGGCAGAAAAGGTCCAAGCCTGGAGGACCGTACGTCACCTCCGGACCCAAGAGGATTTCACAACCTTCCATTGTTTGGACACTAAACACACATATACAGAGATTGAATCAGATACATTGCAAAAAGATACAAGAAAAGAAGTTGTAGTCCTGCAGAGAAAAGCAACGCTCTGCATTTACATGTAGTTGTGCGTCAGCAGAATGACTGTAATTGTGCCTTTTGATGCTCACTTCTATTTAAAGCGCCTTTTCTCGCAGGTATGTAAGCAATTGCATGGCACCTAGTTATCTGAACAGCTGTCTCCTTACTTCAAACATAAATGAATATACTGTAAGATTGAAAAAGTGCTTTGCGTGCGTGGCAAATGCTTTAATGAGTTCTATGCTTTAATTTTTATTTCACATGATCCATAATCTGTGATAAACTCTTACTAAAAAAAAAAAGAAAAAAAACATCATCAATGAATGAATGAATGCCTGGTGTCGTACATGGCAGCATTATTATTTCTGTAAGTATTGTTAAAATTGTAGGCTGTGATCTCCACATAACTTTCCATATTTAACGTTTGCTGGTTATTATCTTAGAGCCATTATGTGCGCTTAACATCTCTCTTTGAGCTGCTGCTGCTGCTGCTGCTTGAAAGCCAACAACCAACTAATGAGAAGAGCTTATGAAAAGAGGTGGGCTGCAAACAAAACATGCCCGCAGGCTTGTAGTTCCAGGTTTGACTCGCTGCGAGTGTTGTGGACTCTTGGTCCTCGAGTTCAAGTTATTGCTACGCAGACGGGGCTGCTGGAATTTGTTCCAGCGCAGGTGAAAAAGTCACAGCGATTTGCCGGCGAGTTGGAGTGTGCTCATTAAAAGCGGCTTACAACAAACAGGTCTCTCCGGTGAATGGTGACAGCAGTAGCGGCGGCGGCGGCAGTTTTTTTTTTTTTTTTCTTAAGAAAAAAAAAAAAAAGGGCAGTCGGGATCGTGACAGAGAGCGGTGCCTCGGCAAAGCTCTCTAAAGCTCGTATCAGTCATCGCAGATTAGAGATCTGAGAGTGTTGATTTGTTAAGATTTCCTCCACTGAATGAGAAGTGATTTATAACTGTGATGAGAGCAGTGGCTTTAGAATACCATACACTACACAATGACTTTAAACTAACATGTAGAGAGGAATGCCTTATGATGTGTTAGTGGATTAATCTGCTGTTTGTATTTTGGACCATCATTTCCTTCAGTTATGATGATTATACTCATCAAAGTCATTTCTGAGTTCTGTAAACAGAAAAAAATGCTACAACGACACTCAAAAGGTCAAGAAGCAGTATTTGGATGTAAGGCTGTGTTCTTATATCCACTGTATTTGGATGCACTGAGTTGGATGTACTAGCACCCCTCACTTATTACATTGAGACAGAGGGACTTGGCCACAATGTGGTAATACACTGCATTGGCCAATCAAAGTACAATACAGGTAGAGTGTTGTAGTGTGAATGCTGTAACTCTACTGTATATTCATTTATCTTTGTTTCATTTATATTTATCTCTATTTTAATTGTTAAACCGGCCCTCTTGGATGATGTTCTGTTCACTTGCTGGTACCTCAAGTAACACATTTGAGGTAGCAGCCAAGCTAGCAGTGAAGTTCAAGGAATGGCAATGGTGGTCTGTTGGTTGATCCACCATTTATGTTCCAGAAATCCTGAAATGTCTCAATGATTGCATTGGTTCTACCAAGGTTGGTGATTTTCTGACTTTTCCTCTAGCAACACCAACAGGTCAAAGTTTGACTTTGTTCTGTACTTTAGTTTAAGACCAATTAGCTGAAAATATTAGCTTGCTGATGTTACTATTTATCTCAAAGCACTGCTGTACCTAAATGCAGCCTCTTAGAGCAGCTAGTGTGCATGTAGACTATTCGTTTTTGTTGTTTAATGATGTGTGGTTTCCAGTTTGCCTGGTAAAACTGTAGGTGAGCACATCTGAACCGTTGGTGATAACCCCTCAGTAAGATAAGTTCAAGTTGACTGTTGGGGTCATCATTTTACCATTCACCTTCAATTTAACTTTCCCATAAGTTTGGCCAACCTGGATGTTTGTTTATCTAACCTATCTGTCTTGGATCCGTGCAAATAACTTTTTATGATGGTAATGACTAATAAACTGGGTTGTATCTTTCAATGTACAGGAAATGTCATGTTGTGTGACAAACACAAGTTAACACCATGCATTTCCACATCACATCCACCACTCTCTCATTCTCTTTCTCCTTACATTCTCTGGAGTTGAGGGGTTTGCTCATTACTTTTCTGTGAAAAAAAGCAGGACTCCTGTGGCTGTGCAGCTCGCTGGATACAGCATGACACCGACACCATAGTGGTTAGGGGTTTGTTCCCCACTGAGACCAGCCATGCTACAAATACATGCTCTCACTGTGCTGCTTCTGGATAAAAGCACTGCTTTAAATGGCATATGATTTACTGCAGAGCACCCAACTGTTTACTTGCAGTGCAATGATTCATGCAGTCTTAATTGTCTTAACAGCCTCAAAAATGATACTCCGACTTTATTTAATTTTTTTTGACACTCGCCCCCAAACTCTTGGAAACTTCTCTGTCGTTTTCATAAAGAAACATTGTATGTAAGCACTGAGCTATTCTGTTAGCTTATCTGAATTAAAAGCTGCTTCTGTCTTGAGGTGACATCTGCACCAGAATTCCCAATTACTGCTTCAACATCTGACCTGGGGGAGGGAAGGGGGCTGATATACTCATTTTCTTTGGCTATTAGGCCACGTAGGTATCATCTCCTTGCACAATCACCCCACCCTTTTTCCCCATGTCTCTTAGCTCACAGTCAGTTTTTCTGTTATGTCAACAGTGGCTCTTGACTGGTCCAGAGAGAGCTCTCAATCCCTCAGCCAATAGCGCTGAGCCTAATCACACATTTAATGCAAAGTGTTGGCAAGGAGCAGATTACCTGCTCCTTAAGCAGCCCGCAGCTCGGCCGCGGAGTCCAGGCAGCAACCTTAAAGTAGTTCCTGAGGCTAGCCGACTCTTTTCTCAATGTCATCACGATGAAGGGCTCTATACGGCAGCTTCTTGAGCCCCTAGATGAGGTGCATTATTTAAAGTGAGCAATGACTCACTCCTCGGGGATCAGGGAGCTGTGCAAAGTGGCAGATTGGGCCAGGAGAGGAGACGGCGGGTTTAATAAATGCACACATTAGCACGCTCCATTAGCCTCACCTTTATTTGCTTGTAGTCTCCCACCTGTTTGTCCCACTGCGCTTTTGTCCATTTTTAAGTTGATGCAGATGCCTTATGTGCTGCACGGACGCATTAATCAAACAGGCATCTAGAGGTGAAGCTTCGTGTATCGCTGCGTCTTTAGTTTTCTTGCTTTGATCGTTCATAGCGTCTCTCCTCTGCTACCGTCTCCTTTAAACTGTACCGTATTATTGCCAAGCTTTCATCAAAACTGCTTCAGCAATCAAGGACCGACAAAGTTACTTGACTTGAAGAACAGCTCTGTAGAACGTTAACAAAACAAACTAATCATGTTTAACAGCACAAGGCACCTTTACCTTGATTTATAATATCATCATGATGACTATTCAACTAACTTTCATACCACTTCATCTCTAGTCCCAGACCTTGGTGTACTACAACCCACTTGACTGGTAAAATGAGTGTAAGCAACAAGGCTAATCACTTGAAACAACTCGCCATGCTATTTGATCACTTATCATTGAGAGTCCTACTCAGATACCTAAAAATTGTCTGAAATCACTGAACAAGTTGAACAGATGCCAGCAGCATCAATTGGCACACAAAGTGTTGTGTTTTCAGAGTCCAGGCAGTATTATGTGTTTGTCTTGCTTTTTTTTTTTTTTTTTTGCAGAAGATTCACAACTATGCAACAAGAGGCAGCTCAACAGATTTTATTCTTTCTACATTCAAGAGCTCAATGGGTAAAAAAATACCTTTTTATACACAGCCGCAACTGAATAGAATAAACATTCAGTAGAGCTGAAACTTATTGAAGCGCAGAGAAATTTGAAGCAGTCGATGAAGAAATGGCTAGCAAATAGTCTCTCAGAATAGGGACCTTGCACGAATTAACTCAGAGTTGTTCATTTCTGTTATTTCTGTTATGTAATTAGACGGATATTGTATGTGCACATGTCAGTCTTGCCGAGCTTGGCATCTCCTCCCTCCTCCCTACTGCAGAGGATCAATGGAAATTAAGCCTTTGAACTTTATTGTATGATTTAATCCTTTGACAGTTTGTAAGTGTATGTGATAACTGTCTTTAGGTGAAGCAGTATTATGTGTATTTTTATGATTGTCAAATAAATCTGTCTATCTATCTATTATTGAACTATATCCAGCACGATCATAAAATGAAATGTCAGACATTTACTGTTAAGGCCAACTTCTGGCTGATGTTGGACGACCAGTTGTGATTTCATATTTATTACTCATAACAATACTTTAAGTGTCTGAGCAAGCAGGAGCCTGAACACCCAACAGTCAATTGTTCTTTCCAATGTCTGCTCTTGTTTTGATAAAGTCAATAAAGGACAGGAGTGTGTGTGTGTGCGTGAGTGTGCGTGAGTGTGTGTGTATGTTAGGCGAGTCATAGGTCTATTTCAGCTGAAAATGAAAAAGATGATGACCACACTAAAAATCAATGTCCAGTTTAATCCCTCACCCTTTAAAACAAACTTTAAAATTTCATAGCTGATATTGCTTTCAAAATAAAGGCATGTGCTTTATGGCTGTAATAAGGTTTTTTTTTTTGAAGGCTGTGACCTCGACTTGTGATCATCTGCAAAAGACTGTTTGGTTGTTTTTGGGGGGATTTGGGGACAGTGATTTCAGTCAGCTTTGGCTGGTATTATTTAACACAAGATATCTCCACAACCATCCAGATTTCTCTTAAATGTGATGTGAACGCTCATGGCCATTCACTACTAGGACAAAGTTTGGCCTTGTACACATCTAATAGGTAGAAAAACCATGGAATATATTTATTTAATTCATTTGTGCCTTCCAGAGAATGGGCCCTTTCATTGCAGACATTCCATGAGTGCTTCTCTTTCACCACCTTTCCGCCAAAATGTTGCTTCTGCGTTACAAATAAAAAAAGTTACACTTCAATTTCAATGCACTTTAATCCAAAGAGGAGGAAAGCAAATGTTTTTGATCTTTCCTATAAAGCCATCATCAGGCCAAAACCTCTACTAGTACATGACAACACTGAAATCAGCTAATTAGCCGTGACAAATGTTTATGGTGTTTTCACTGTTCAAGCTTCTAAAACCAGACATTCAACCCCCACTGTTGCCTAAATAAAATGTGTCAAAGTGTTGACTGTATGTACAGAATGACTACTAATGTCAAATAAGAGTGGAGTCATACTCAATACTCTGCTGTTTCCAGATGATCTTATTCACAGAAATACTGTTTTCATTCACTATTTCCAAATTTCCTGCAGATGTTTTATATGAAAAGCCAAGCAGACAAAGGAGGGTTTTTTGCAGGAAATGTCGACTTTCACTGAGTGAAAACTGTATTCTGTTAAAAGGAGAAACTTGGAGCAACAGAGTGGTGAGTATGGCATTACAATGTTGTTGCATTGATGGAGTTAGTACTGTGGAAATGTACATTAATTGTTGATGAACTCAGAAATGATTAATAGAAAGTGTGCAAGCAGCAAACATACATTTACAGTTACAGGGCTACAAAAACTAGATTCATTAATAAGTTGATCAAAAGAAAAACAATCAGCAACTATTTTGATAATTCATTGATAAGACATTTTTCAAGCAAAAACGCCAAATATTTCTTGGCTCCAGTGTTTGGATTGTGAGGATTTGCTGCTTTTCTTTGTTTTATTATGTGACTAAAGAAGCAATGTGAAGATGTTTACTTGGGCTTCAAGACATTGTGAAAGACATTTGTTTCCAACTGAATCTTTTCAGAGATAAAAAGATGAAAAAAGAAAATGATTCTGATTCATCACTAATAAAAACAATTGTCAGCTGCAACTCTAATAGTTACTACAGTCAAATTATGAATATCATTTCTGTTGAGGGTTGATATAATGAGAGGTTGGCCTAGAACAATGCTACATCACATGAGCTATATAGTAGACAATGGGAGGCTCATTATACTGTAGAGGGGTGAATACATTCTTCTAGCTTAGGAGCAAGTCAAACCTTTCAGATCAAGATGGATCTTAGTTTGATGTTTGACAGCTCTTACCTCTGATGTGTAATGTTACCTTGTAGGGGACATAGAGCTGTGCGCTTTGGACTGAAACCATGAGCAATGTGTCTATCTACAGACCTGTGCTGTGAGGTCTATGGACCATGAGGGCTGATGGCTTAAAGCAGGAGCTGCCAAGACTCTCCATCCAGAAAAACAGATCAGCTGGGTCAGCCACTGTGGCAGCCTGGACTCTGACTAGAGGACGACGCATCCAAGCAGGAAGTCATATCACACCTACACACCGGTGCACCTCTACTGACAACCATGTATTAGATTATCATTGTAGCCCTCAAATTCTATAGAACTAATTCAGCAAAACACTTTGAGAAATGGATGACTTTTTCTTCTTATGATTAATGAAATTAAAATAGAGCAAGAGGGAGCCAGACACCAATAAATAACCCACAGTATTATGTCCCAAATATTCATTTCTTTTAGAAGCACACATATAGAAACTAGTTTCATCATTAAAAGCGATTTTCTTACCAGGACAAAGCTGTCTCTGCTTCACTAGGTTGAAATATTTATCTTACAATACAACCCGTTCATAAAACCTTGAAGGCAAGGCGGATATGTCTGACCTAAGCAAAACTGTGCCTTCAAAAGATTTAGATGAGCCTTTGAAAAGTTTGAGAACACATCTGAAAATAAAAAGAGCTTTAATGGGGTACTATCAGGGTGTGAAAGAAGACGGGTGGACAGGGATTGCTGCCGGACGCAGCAGATGGAAAGGATGCAATTCTCTGCATGTCCTCTGGCCTGCCAGGATATAGACAGTGATTGACAGCTGGCCAGATGACAAGCACAACAGACCACAGGGAGAAATGTGTGTCTACAGTAAACATCTTTCTGCTCACACGGAGTGGTGGAAGAAAAAATAAGCACTTGAAAAGCACTGCTGTGGCCAAAACCAAATACTGTCAGGTTGGAGCCTGAAATATTTTCCAAGTGTTTCGAAGGTGGATAAACCAGGGGGGAGAGACCAGATGCTTTATGCTGGCAGGTAAGAATCTATAACAGGAGATGAAGGGAGCGCTAGATCCTGCTGTAAAGATTTACAAAGGTGTCATGGATTACACATGCACTATGTTTCAACAGCACCGCCTAAAGAGGATTTTCTGCAAAAGCGAGTGATTCATGGATGTAGTACACCGTATATATTCAAGCCCCGCATGTTGAGAACAAAGTAGAGCTGCTTTGCATGCGTTGAGGTCGGTAAAAACATGCATCATAATTCATTTAAAGGGAAAACTGAGTGACTGCTTTTAAAATTGAACTCAAATACGGAAATGGCAGGCGTAAGTCACTGTATCCGGAGCGCTACGCATCTCGTTATTTCTGTGTGTCAAGGCGATCCGCAATCCCTGTCATTTTCACCGCTAATGTGTGCGTTCTGGAGGTCTCTTTTCTTTCGTGACTTTGTTCAAGCTGAGCGCTGTGAATAAACAGTGACACTTCAGAGGAAACTGGAAGGCCTCATGGCTCACCGCGGGGGAAGAGCGTGCAAAACGCCCCCTGGAGAGACACTCAGTCCATCCAAGGGTCATTATGTAGCTGTGATCGGAATACATAATGCACGCACTGCCAAGATGAAAGACCTCGAGAGACGTCTGCGCCTTCTATTCCGCCGTGCATGTCCATCACTCTCTCCCAGAGCGTCACATTGTTGACACCGAGTAGAGTACATAACTACATATTGACTCTCTGCAGAGTAGCGGGGACGAGAGAGGAGATTGGAGGATTGACTTTGCTTCCTACGAGTCAGTTGGCTAAATTAAGGACTCTATCGCGGCCCCCCCCCCCCCCCCCCCCCCGGGGTCCCGCAGCATGAACTTGAGTTTCTCCACAGCAGCTGGGACATCAAAGCCCAGACTACCACCTGCGAGGGGCTTCTGGAAATGAACACCCATATCGTGACACCTAGAGGACTCCTATAGGGAGCGGGAGATAGGCTGCAGTGCTCGCTGGGCCCATCTGTCACACAGCCTGGCGGTAAACACACTGAGATGCAGGGATGGTCATGGGGAGGGTCACACACATCTACCCTCTGTATGTCTACCCGCACTACTGCCCACCAATACATTTATGATTTATCTATTTATCCTTTAAGCACGATGTGATGATGATGCTGCATTTTTGAATGTTGTTTTAAATATTATAATGATATTAGAAATTACATAAAGAATGTAAAATATTTACTAAAAGGCACTGAACTATTCTATGATATAATAAGAACTAATAAGAACTAAGTGCTCCTGATATTCAGTAGGCTATGTAATGTAATATATAGAATATAATATCACACTTCTGCTGCGTTCATGAAATACATTTGGGATAATCATTAACAATTGTCACATTTAGGCTTGTTACTATTATGTGCACAGCTTTTAATATTATGTACACAATTGGTTAATTAAGCCAATTAGTACTGCACATAAGCCATGCAAAACAAAGACAGAGTAATAGGCATATTCTCAGATAATGGAGCCAGTGTTTCTCCTCAGATTTCTCTAGCAGCTGGAGGTGAATGTTTGAAGGGCGATGAATCTCAGTGGTGAACTTTACAAATGAAGTTCTGTGGTATCAGATGATATGGCTGATGGGGGATAAGCCCAGCTCTGGATTATTTTCAATGTAACACAATTTTGTTACTGCTGGATTTGCACATATGTGTACCATCACCAGTCTGCCACAGCACATTTAACTAGAGGCCAGTGTAGTGAGAGAACGCTTTAAGGACTGCGACTTAAAAAACATACATTTCACTGAAAGCTAAAAATTATTTTGATGTCACATAAATGTTAAGTGGCTGCGTTTATACAGTGCTTTTATCCAAAGCACTTTACAATGTCTCTGCTGCTGCTCACTCATCCATTCACGCACGCACTCACACCCCGACGGTGGCAAAATACCAAACAGGATGCTGGCGCAATCATTGGGGGCAATTTCACTATCTTGCCCAGAGAGGCTTCAGCATGTGGACTGGAGGAGTTGGGAATTGAGCCACCAACCTTCTGATTGGTGGACGATGATTGGGATGGCTCAGTGGTGGAGCGCTCTACCTTGTCCTCCAGCCCCTCAGTTTGGGGTTCCGCATTGTTTAATCCGTTAAGCATAGTTCTAGTATCTTTACTGAGGCTAGTGATTGACTCAGCCATGCCGTCTATTTTTGGTTCCAAAATCATCTCTGATTAGTTTGAGCTGTGAAGCAATGTTTCTGGCCCATTAAGGAGTGTCTGCTGACTCATCCTCATTGTCCACCTGGTGTTTCTTGGAGGTGTAGGCTTGTTTAGGCATGTGGGTTGCCATATTACCAGCTAAACCAAACACGTTTGGTGGGTCCTTCCACTAATCAGAAGATTGGTGGTTTGATTCCCAGCTCCTCCAGTCCGCATGTTGATGTGTCTTTGGGCAAGATACTGAATCCCAAATTGCTCCTGATGGCTTTGCCATCTGTGTGTGAATGATTAGATATCCTCTGATGGGCAGGTTGGGATCTTGCATGGTAGCCCCTTTACCCGTTCAGCACATGAATGTGATTTGTAGTGTAAAAGCGTTTTGAGTCGTCAGAAGGCTAGAAAGGCGTTATACAAGTACTGCCTGTTCACTGTTTCTGGTAATTCAGTTGGTTTTAGTCATTCCTGAGTGTTTTAACAATATGTTACCAAGGACCGGCAATTAAATCTGTGTCCTCTAGGTACATTTAGAGTAAATCATGAAATGTGAGGAGTCAATCTGGCATCTAGCATGTCATCTTTACTTGTCACCTCATGTGACTCCTAGGCCTCCACCACCAATGACAAGTATCACATAAGCCTCTTGTTTGACAACTGTATTCAATTTTGTACTAGTTAACATTCATGTTCACAACTGTCCTTGGTATGGACTGTATTACTTTATATTGAAAATTCTTTACAACTCAATGCTAATAGCCAACACATAGCTCATGATAGCTAGCTAGCTATCTAGCTGGCAAATAAGCATCGTCTCGATTTGTATTGTGATTCAATGGATCACATTAGTCAGTATCTTGTTGACACTGATATATTTGCTTCAATCCAGCATGGGGTTTATCACCATCAATCTCAACTAACCTTTTTACTTATATGTTTGATTACTGACTGATATGTATTCATAAATGTCTGATTTCTCTAACTTAGTACCTTTAAATTATGTTGACTATAATATGCACTGGCATTTTTTTTTAGAAGTTAGAAGATAGAAGTTTCTTGAGCTTTGTGTGTTGGTCAATGTAAAGTATGATAGGGCACATCAGGCAGAGGCAGCAGTAGTAACGTTAGTAGACAGCAGTGAGGAAGAAGGTTTGTGGAAAAGTAAGATTAAGGCTGCATTCACACCAGATCCGGCGGTGTGGCGAATCACTGCAGGTCAGTGCGGATTTGTGGGCGTGTGGCTACATGGGCGTCATGTTGTTAAATGTTAATCCTCCCAGTCCAGAAGGTGGCGGTAATATGCATGAAAGTAGTTTGCCAACCACCATCAAACAACAAAAGAGACGAAGAAAAAGAAGAAGTACTCACATAAGTTTGTGAAATTGCTCACAGTGGTGATGAGTCTCTCCTCCATCATCTTCGTAATAAAGTAATATCAATCAGCTTTGGTCCAAAGCAGAATACTGAAATGCTACAATGCTACATGCTAAATAAACAACATTCCTCTTTCGTCTTTTCATTTTCCAGTTTAATCGCTGACCTATGTCATTGGCCACCGCAGCGTGACGTCGGGTTGCGGTTTTCCAAAAGTTGACTCCGGCTCAACTTTTCCGGCTGCAGTGGCCAAAAAGGCCGCAGGCGAACCACTACCCCCATTCAAATGAATGGGATGACTAGCGTTTTCACTGCACCGCCAGATTTGGTGTGAATGCAGCCTAAATCAGCCAGAACAAAGGATGCAAACTCTTAGCAACATTGCATTGAGCGTACTAAATGAGTTACACCTTATCTTTCCAAGGTACACTTGAATGTGTCTCAGATGAATCTGGAAATGAAGGTAGGTATTACTATTATTATTATGAACAACAATAATAGCTTTACTAGTATAGAACCTTTCATACAAAAATATGCAGCTCAAAGAGCTTCACAGATCACAATGGAGTAAGAAGTGATAATAAAACAGCACTAAATAACATTCACACACTGTTACTTGTAGAAGAGTGAATGCTGAGTGTTTGCTAGTTGGCTTGCTATTGTTTGCATTCAGCTACACACACACTCCCACACCCACACACACATAGAGAGAGAGAAAGACTCATACGGTGTGAGAACAACATCCATTTACAGACTATTTCTTTTTTCTGTTTTTCTTGTAATCACAATGAGAAGGAGTTGACAAGGATTCCTCAGGTGGTGAGGCTCGTCTGGGGGGGCGGAAGAAGAGGAGAAATCCCGAGACCTGGAGGGTGAACTGAATCGAGAGGCAGTGTTGAAGGAAGAAAGACAAATGGGGATGCCATGTCAGTCTGTGGCATGCCAAAAGTCCACTAAACTGCACTGCGGAGAAGTAGAGGAGTCGAAGAGAGAGGGGATATTCAAGTACTTATGGGGGAAATTGGACCGGAAAGAGAGGAACATTTTTGTTAAGTCTTTGATGGAGACGAGCAGTGTTAAGTAGCGACAGACAGGAGAAGATGAATCCAGGAGCTCAGCATCCATTTTTGGTCACCTAGACATAGATGCTAGAATAATCCCAGTGTGCCAACGCATGTTCCTGTCAACCTAAGGCATAAAACAGTGGTCTTTTTTGCAGTATGTATGAAGAAGAGGGGTTCTGAAAAGAGACAGTGAGGGTGAGGACTGAGGACCTTCCTTCTGGACCTTCTAAAATTTCCATCTCACTACTCTACATCTTCGTAGAAGATATACCTGGAGCCTGTGTTCAAGTCCATCAGTCATCTCCATACCCTGTGTGAGCGCTCCAGTGGAGAACGTGGCATCCAGCCTCTGTCAAGGCAAGTGTTCACCAACATTTTCAGTGACTTAAATCTGTCTCTTTTTAACGCAAAGAAAGACCGGTGCAACACCTGCTGTGCATTCAAGCTGCTCCACGGGAGGAGCACTGCCACTAAAAAAAGACACCGCACGAGCTATGAAGCAAAAGGACAAAGAAGAGGCAGGTGACAAGACCTTGGTGGCATGTATGGATCTACAGGGGCTCCTGCTCTGTCCAAAGCTGCAAGCCTCCACCATTTATTATAAAGCTCAGTGTCCATAACTCCACCATGTTTACTCATCGGTCTCTCTGCCAACGAGTTAGCTCAGGCCCAACTGGGTGGTTAAGAGTAATATAAGTGGCTTTACTGATTTTAAATGTTCTTTAATGTTCCATGTATTAAATCAGTTGTTAAGTGTTGAAAATGATAAGTATTTTGATTTTCCTGACTGTTTATGGAAAATGGGTTGTGACCATAATTACACTACAATAATATTTAAGATTTTGTCTTTACATTTCAGTGTGTTTTTTACATGAAAACAATATATTTCAGCCTATATTGATTATTGAATCAGTGTCAGCTGACATTGACATGTATACATACGTCTGATTCGGTCACTTTGATGAGTGTTCAAGATTTAAGATGAGTTTAAACACTACACTAGACTATGTCGGCCAGCAGCCTACAGATTATGTTGATTTCAATCTAAAATAGTAAGATAAAAGTGTGGAAACATGCAGGGTAGCCTACTGGTTGATATGTCCACTTTCACTCACAGCAATCCATGTAAGTCCATTTAAAATGTTAAATGGTCCACCGATGACTGTGTGAAGATAGATTTTCATTGGTGGTGCTAATTGTGTCTAATTACAGTGTTTTAGGTTTATTTTTTTTAAGTAAGTTTCAGAGAAAAGGCGTTTTTTCATGCTCCTTAAAAAGATTTCTGGAGATACGCAGTTTTCAGTGGATCTTTTAAATTTCAAAAATCGTTTCATTTCATACATATTTCTTTGACATCAGCATGCTTGAAGCTTGAATCTAATTCCGAGGTAATTAAGGCGCCAGTGATGGGAGTGTATTTAACTTGAGAAAGCGAAGGTCCTTTTGAGCTCCTGCTGTCTAAATGCTGCTGCTTGTAATCAAAGTAACAGAGGATGGTAAATAATGAGAGAGAGGAACAGGACAGTGAGGACAAAGGATGGAGAGTCAGGGGGAGATGGATGATAAGATAGAGGGAGACTGACAGACAGATAGATGTTCGAAATGATATTTGGGTAAACTCTGGCCTCACCTTGCCTCTCCCTGATTGATCACCATGTACATCTCCCAGGACATATTTTCAGCCACGGCTCCATGTGGCACCAGCAGGCTGACCCCTGGAAAACACACAAATGTGTCAACAGCAACAACTCCAGCAGCCTGACAGCGGAGGGCAAAATAAGGGCTTACAGCATGTAGTACATGCAGGGGTTATGAGAATATTTATGAGAGCTTCATTTTTCTCGATATCACAAAAATAAAGTGAACTTGGGGGGCCCCGATAAAATGTTCCAGTATGACTTAAGATGAATTTTAGCACAAGCAAATAGTGAAAATGTGGAGTGAATAATATGGTGAAGGAGGATGTGACTGTCAGCTGGCTGTGGCAGGTATAAGACAACTAAAATATTTAGACAGCTCAGAGATGACAAGTGTCACAGGATTGGGTTTACACACCAGTCATCTAAAGGCTTCTGAACTTTACTGGCTGTTCACAGTAGTCATGTTTGTTGAGGATCCGGTTTGTCCTTTGCTCAACATAATGTTGACAAAAAATGTTTTCATTGTTTGAACGTTGAGCTTTGTTTGTCAGTGCCTTCCGAAACCTTTGTAACCCAAGTTTTTGTTTATACTATGAACTGTATCATTCACATTCACAAGAGTGTGTCTACTACGGTCTGCTGAATTTTAACTGGCTGGCTGCAGTGATGTTTTCTCCCTGATCAGTCTGACCTTATAGATTCAGGCATGACTCAAAGCCAGATCATTGTGTTTTTAGTGGTTTATCTTTCATTTCCATCAGTATCAGACTTTTCAGACAGGAGTTAAGGAACATTTCATTGAATATGTCTAAAACTGACCAGCCTAAAGAGGCAAAATAAGTTTGGAAATAACTAAGAGTCTATGTAAACTTGGCAAAAACAGTTTTTTCTGAAAAGCAAAAGAAAGAATTTGGCGCTTTTTACTGAAAGTTTGGTACTTTAAAACTAGACAGAATCTAAAAATAGAAAACAAATTTAACAGATAACCTATTGAAGATTCATCTGATGAGCCTGAATAGGAATATGGGTATAGAAAATACACAGATGAATCAATACCTGGTCTAGATTTAGTTGTAAACACTGTCGGTCGACATCAGACATGCTGAAGAATTTAAACAGTCTATTTATTCTGATCTCCCAACCAGCGACTCTTACTACACCCTCTGATAATGCAACATCTTTCAAGAAGCAAGCTGAGATTTATCAACAGAGCATCACTGTTGCCCGACACTATTCATCTGCTACTGTGTGAATGGGGAAAGCGTTCAGATTGACGAGCAGAGAGCATATAAAAGCTCTGCTTTACAAATAAAAGGTTCAAAGGAGCAGAGTGAAAGATGACTGATAAAGATGGTTTTTGGCAGCTCAGAGGAAACTGGATATTTTCTAACACCTCAGTCATCTCTGAAATGTGCATTTGAACTAGTTAGCAACATTATATAAACATTCTGTGTCACATGTTAGTGGAGGCTACTCTGGTGGCACCATAGAAGAAAAAAAAACAGCAAATTCAACGCACTGCACAACACTCTAGACAACTTGTGGAGTGTTAAATGTCTCACAAACTATGACTATTTAAAGGGTCAGTTCACCCAAATAACACCTTTATTTTTGACACCTACCTACAGTGGCACAGCAGTCAAAGCAATGTAATGTAATGTAAAAAAAAAACACAAATAAATCCACACATTTGCTGTATTTAGTTTTATAAATCTAAAAAAAAAATGCAAATAAACAAGTCACACCGAGGAGTTCTTTTTACATTTAGTGTTTTCTCACCTGAGGCCTTAAAAACATTCATATTCATAAAACAAGTTTAACCTGCATTGTTTTCATCCATGTTTGCTAGCTAACAGACGTCTTCCTTGCTGGTGCATTGCTGCATTTGTTGACACAGGACTGCTGCCACCGACTAATAACTGGAACAGCATAAAACTGTCAGCAGGAATGTGTCACTACTGGCACTACTAGTGGTCAAAAACTCCACAGGGTACCTGAAGAAACACCTTCATCTATTTGACAAGGCACATGCAGTATAACAGAAACACACTGCTGGTTTCTTTTTCAGAATGGGACATATATGTAAAGATGGTTAAGATCTTTTCTTCATTTACTTGGTGTTTTGTTTTGAGAAATAAACACCACTGGAGGTAGGAGAGAAAATCTACTTTTGACGTTTGTGTGAACTGACCCTTTAAAAATGTTAAAGACTGAGTTTAAAAGCAGCTTAAACTGTACAAAATGTAAAGATTGTTGCTATATCGGTTCCGTATCGCTAAGGTGACCAGAAAGCTGTGGTAATCTGCGGTGAAGTGCTGTGTATAGCCGGCTATTCAGTCTAATGAATAGCAGTCCCTGTAGACAGGCTGTGTGAGTGCAGCACTTGACAGCGGTGACTCTTCCACTCAGACCCCTCAGCCTGAAAGACGGCGGCGGGAGGCTGATTTCGCATCACCTCTCCACACCAGCTGAGGGCCACCGCTATGTACACGAGGACCGCAGAAGAGGGCTGTAAGTGCAACGGTTTGCACGGACTGTTGACCTCCTGATAACTCTTAACAGTCCATGCAAACTCCTCCATTTGTGTCGGCGGAACACGATGACAGCGTGACCCCTGTTTGCCCAAGAGAAGAGAGAGCCTGTGAAGATGTGGAGAAATAACAAACAGCTACCTGCTGCCTGCTGCAGCCGTTATTATGGATCCAGCTGCTTTTCTTGGCGAGACACGCCCTGTTAAAGGCGTCCATGCTCGTGCCACGCCATCGGTTTGTTCAGTGGTTGTCCGGTGTTGAGTAATAGGAGACATTAATTCTGAAGGACTATGAGCTAACTGTCTAAGTCAAGCAAAGAGGCTTTATTATGTGCAGCTTGGAAAATAGTGTTATAGGACACTGAATTTGATGAATTGACTGTTCATCAGACCACAAATGAGACAAGAATTAGCACAACACACGACTCTCTCTCTCTCTCTCTCTCTCTCTCCCTCCTCTGCTGTCTCCTCCTGCTGGAGATAAACTAACAGTAAGCAGCTGTCAGTTGTTTTAGAGGCGAGGCGGCCGTCTGGCAGCTCAGGGATCCTTCGGTTCTCGGGATCCTTTTCTTTCTTTCTTTCTTGTCAGATCTCTTTTCCCACGACTGCTGCTGCTGTTGCTGCTGCACCACTGCTGCACGCCAGCCGCACCGCACCACAGGACAGATAGAAGTGTTTTCGAGGTCAGCCTTTTGACCTCTGAAACTGCACTTCGAATGGCGGACCTCAACAACATGTCTATCCCCCTCCCGCAGTGCGCCGTGGGCCAGCGTGCGGTGGTACGGCTCCTCGGTGCAGCAGCAGCAGCAGCAGCAGCAGCCTCGGAAAGGAAGGAAGAAAAATTCAGTGCCCCGTATTGTTATTTTCCAAGCTACACATAATAAAACCTCTACGCTTTACTCAAACTGTTAACTCACAGTCCTTCAGAGTTAACGCTCCTCATTACTCAACACCACACACCCGCTGAACGTGCAGTTAGGAGACAGCAGGCTAGTGGCACGAGCGCGGACGCCTGGCCGATCCTAGAGCTCGAACGCTTACGCAAGGGCGTGTCTTGCCAAGAAAAGCAGTGGGATCCATCTGTCTGCACTATTGTCACTAGTACTTTTTTTTTTTTTCTTCACTTCACACTTGATGATGATTGCTGTCAATAGATCGAGCTGACCGACACGTGTGAGTGGAATAATTCTAAAAAAACTAAATAAAAACCAACAGAGGTGTTGTTGTTGTTGTTGTGTGTAGAAGTTTTAGTGCAGAGGGCAACTTTCATCTGTCATTTGTTTTCCTCCCTCAGTCTGAGCATCTGAACTACAGGATGCATGAGGAAACAAACAATGCAGTGCTTTAGGAAGTTTTAGCATTTTAAACTATAAAAAAACTGGCAGTATTTTATAGTTTTAATGTTGTTATGCTTTGTTTTTATTAATGTACTCATATGCTTCATTACTCCACTGTGTTTTCTACTCTGATAATGTCTGGTTAACATATTTGTTCTATATGTTAGACATATATTTGCTATTATCTTTTGGTGATTCTTTTAGAAAGCCGCTGATTTGAATCTGTTTTTAGTCGAGAGTGTATCTCCTTCTAGAGCGGAGGAAACTTTTTTTTTTTTTTTGTGGTGACATAAACAACACTTTGTTGTACTTTGTTGATGCGCATGCTGCAGATCATTTACAGCGAGCAGCATGGAAGTGGAGGAAAAAAAAACATTGGTGGGAAAATGTTAGATGTTTGTTGTGTCGTGAGACTTTCTGGGGAGACCGCGCCTCATGCTAAAACAGCGCTGGCTCATGATGGCTACTATAATGAGGAGTTACTGCAGCCTTTCATTACCAAGAGCACAGTGTGTGAGCTGCTTTTCATTATCGACACAAAATGGGATTGAGACTTTCCTGCTAACGAACTGGTAGCCGGCGCGCTTTTATCTAATCCCCTGCGAAGCTCACCGGTGTTAGGCACCACCAGACGTCCTCCGGGGTGGCCGAACACACCCGTGGTCCTCAGCTGCTCTTTGCTGGTGCTGAGGGGCCCGTTGAGGGTGAGCAGGCCTTTCTTGCGTCTGTCCATGGAGCCGCAGTAGTCCCTGCTCAGGTCCCGCGGGAAGGTCTCGGCGGGGGCTTTGGCGTGGAACTCCGCCCGCTCGGCCACACCTAGTGAAACCATAAAGGAGCTCTGAACTTTGACCTTGATGTCTGGCAGAGGGTCAAAGAGCTCTTTGTCTGCGCTGTCCTGGAAGCAGAGGGGAGTGCTGTAAGTCCGTCCCACTGTTAAGTCTGGCTGCATGGAGGAGTTGAGGAGCAGCGGGTTGCCTACAGAGACGGAGATACACACAGCCACACAGTCACCTAAAAGCCCCATGCTCGCATGAGACTCGCATTTAATGTGCGGGACTCCTTTTAATTAATGAATCAAAGCCTCCAACCTCTGTGTTTTCCTGCACAAGCACTCACATGGGATTATGAAATTCACTGGTGTCCCAGATACAACAAAACAAGGTTAAGATTGCATTAGTTTTCCCCTTTTTCCCCTCTCTATTCTTTCTTGATTTAGCAAAGTAAAAGTTGAAATTTGAAAAAAAGGCAAAAGATAAAAAAAAAAAAAGTGTCAAGAATTCCTTCATTTTTCATGGCGAGAAAAAAAAAAAGATTTAAAAAAAAAAGCAAAAGCGGAGGAAGAGAGAGAGAATGTGTCAGTTTGCATGGATTAAACATTATCAGGGGATTTCTGTCTGCAGCACAATACAGTACATTATGTTCAACAGAATTGTTGTGCACAAAGCAGACACAGCAGAGATTAAAACCATTTTTTAATCTCCACAATTAATACAAATTCCCGAATGTCCCAAGGTAACATTAATCCGGTTCAAATCGGGTTCAAGACCCCGGTTTTTTTTTTTGTTGGATTCCTTCTACTAAAATGTCATGCAGCTGGACCAGTGAAGCTCCAGCACCAATTATAACAACATGTCCGGGCAGGTGACCAGTGCATCAGAGGTAAGGGAGCACAACCTGGACAGAAGGTGCAGGGCTCGGAGCCACGGTCGGAGCGTTAGATTTAATTACCAAGCACACACAGCTTGATCTCCATAATCCATCTGCTGGAGTCAGCTCCTCTGGACACAAAGTTGTCCTCCTGAAGGACGGGGGCGGGAGGGAGGGGGGAGTCAGGGAGGGGCAGGAGGGGTCTAGGTGACTGCTCTGTAAATGAGGGGAGTCCTTCAGGTCTCTGTGTGGACCCAACAGCCTGCGGAGGAGGGGTCTTCATCTGTGGCCATTAGATGTGAGGACGCTCTGCCAAACGGAGCGAGGAGTACGACGCGTGGATCTGGCAGGCTCAGACACGCCGGGTGCCCCCTGGACGAGCCCGTGCCAAGATAACGGCGAAGTCACTGAGTCCTTGCTGCCCAGCTGTTGCCTGGCGAGGGGTGCGAGGCGGGAGGCTAATGTTGTTTTATTTTTAGGGGGAATCGTTAATTACGTGATTTGTGATGTGAGTGTTTTGCGGCTGCGTTAGCTTTGACTTGTTCTTCACAACTCAACTTTTCTGGTGTGTTCTCATGTTCCCATCTGAATTCTTGTCATATTGAAATATGGAATCTAACTAGAAATGTATTCCCAATGTAGATGCTGTGCTGCAGCTCTCATATAAAGAGAATTACAGTGAGCAGTGCTGCAAAAAAAAAAAAAAAAAAAGATTATTTTCATTATTGATTAGTCTGTCAAATAGTTTTTGATTAACTGATTAATCACAAAGTCTATTACAGTTTTCACAACAGATGTTCATTAAGCACAGAGTCAGACTTCTTACCTTTAAAAAAACAAAATGCGGAACATTTACTCACATGTCCGTCCTCAGAATACACTCACCTGATATCATATTCAAGTTTGTATGCTTGATTACTAAACATATGGATCCTTGAATCAATGCAACAGATCCAACATTGCAAGCATTTTTCCTTATTTCAGAAGCATATTACTCTGGAGAGCAGCATTGAAGCATGATTGATATGACTGCTATAATACATATCAATATTTAAAGTTTGTTTGTTTAAGACACAAAACACTCAACAACTGTGTTTTGATGAAAATGAGAGATAGTGTTTGATAGAATGATATGATTTCACTGTGTGAAGTATGACAGTAAGGTCATTTGATGCAGATGTTTTCATTTTTTTTATGCCATGTTATATTTTGAAGACAAAATGATGAATATACCGTTTTGTGTTGGGAGTGTTGCAAACAGAAACTGAGCCAAAGCACTTAAGCACCCCAAAAAAACTGTAAATGTCAAAAATGGTGACCTCTTTAAATGGCTTTTCTGCAAAACTCAAATATATTCAGTTTATAACAATATTAAACTGAGAAATGAAGGAAAATTTCTCTTCTGATCCAGCTATTTGTCCTTAGCAAATGACTTAAATGATTCATTTATCATGCAAATAGCTGTCTGTTAATTTCTGTGCATGAATCTACTGATGGTTCTAACAGTGGGTATGTGTCAGTATTGTATTGTTGCAGAGATAGGAGAACCTGTGACATTTGTGTTATTGCACATATACTCCATCTACTAGGTCACCGTGCTCCACCTGCATTATAAAGCACACAAAGCGTGAGCAGATATGATTCACAATAACATTTTGGAATAATTGCTTCTACAACACTGTTCCATAAAAAAAAAAACAAAAAAAAAAAAAAACTGATGCTCCGTGAAAAATGAAAAGATGCATTTTTCATCTCTAAACAGTCAGTAATAGTGACAGTGAACCTGCTGGCGACTGTGCAGATATTCCTCCTCCTCCTCCTCAGCCAGAGCTGGAGCCCGGTGGACATTACCCCTCCGCGGCTGACATTCGATCACTGCTAAATTTTCCTCTCCCCCCCCTCCGGTCGAGTGGAGAATGATCTGATTATCGCTTGAGTGTGCATCTTTAAGAATGGCGCAGCGAAAATGGAATGGCAGTGGTGAGATGAGAGAAGTTAATGAAATGTACCTCAGGTTGAATACCTTGAGGGATAGGTTTGGAATTGGGCCTCTGATTAAAAATCACTCAGAGGGAGAAGTAATGCGCAGAGACAGGGTCGGGTCCAAAGACTCATTCAGCGCTGCCTCACAGCCGCTCCGGCAACAGAGAGCCATCCGAAAGCATTTAAGGACTTCTTTAAGTATTTAAGCTTTTTTTTTTTTGCCCTCCTTTTTCTAGTGATTATTAGGCATGAAAACACTACTTATTTGCACTTAAACACACACTTTTAGAAGTGTTCCTCCCCCCCCCTTAGAGGAAGTGTTTAATTTCCTACTATGTTTATGAAAAAGGTGGTTAAACGGTAACAATGCAATCACGCCAGAAGCGGGTGAATACAGAATGCCCCGACAACTTGTTCCAAAACAAACTGGGGCTTCCAGAGGATGAAAGAGGAAGCGTTCTACATTTCATGGGGAGTGCTCGGCCTGGCTGATAGAGGGGAAAACGGAAAGGAGTGATTGTGGCCGGCGGAGGGCACAGCAGGCAGGCTGTGGGGAGAGAGCTGGCCTATTTAAATAGGATTGATGACCTGCTGGATGTGGACCCGGCTCATACCAACCTCCCACCTCCTCGCATCACCCTTCCCCTGCTCTCCTTGCATCCTTCCAATCGCGACGACTAGGGGGGCGGGGCTAAACCGTCTCACCCAGGCTTTGAGGGAGCCGGCGGGGCGGAGGGGGGGGGGAGGGAGGGGGCACAGTGTGGGCTTCTCACAGCGCTGTCACCGCTTTGGCGAGGAGGATGGATCACCCGTAGCCACGATGGCTATCACTTGCGCTAACCCAGAAGTGTCAGTGACAGTAATACGAATGCCTGTAGCGATGCTGGCCCGGGACGGCCGCGGTCACATACCCGACAGAAGTTATTGCTGTGCACAACAAAAAATGGAATTGATGTTCAATGTTCCATACCCCTCGCATTTATCCGTCAGAGGCTTAGGCCAGTGTGTGATCTGATGGGGGAGATTGGTTGCCTGACAGTCAGATGTGTGGTCTGTGGGGAGCAACGGCGGCCAGCATCTATCAGACATTGATTATTGTGAAGCTGGTTAATGTGAGAAGTTTAAGGAGACCCTCGATGTCTTGAGAAAAAGAATATATTGACACGTCATCGGTTAAGGAGAACCTGGGATGCACAACTGTAATGCGTGAAGTTAACAGTGTGAAATGTTACCCAAAGTCTGAAGGAAGTGTTGTGAGCAAGGCCTAATTAACTCCTTGCCATGTTCAGATAAGGACCGGTTTCAGAGGCAGACTTGTGAGATAACGGAGACCTTGCAGCCTTACATAAGATTGTTTACTTTAGCAGCGGTTCTCATAACAACGGCAAAGAAGAGAGGTTGGCCTGACCTGGAGAAGGACAGACAGCTGGCTGCTCTCTCTGCCTGCTAAGGTCTAAGAAGTTCTATATGAATAAAAGAATTTGATATATATATAGATATAAGTGAAAAATCCTTCCCAATTATCTCCTGCTTCACAATAAGAGAGGAGCAGGTCGGGTCCTCTCACTGATTATGGAGGTATAAATCCGAAGCGGATAGGGAGGCTCACACACAACACGACGCAAACAAATACCATCAATCTTTGGGTCGGCCCTGTCGTAGCGTGTCTTTGATGACGCTGCCTTTCGGCCTTGCGGTCATCATGCGTGTGTCAGCGCAGTCAGAGTCGACGGCGCTCGCTCTCTCTCTCTCACCTTGTCTGGTGGTCTTGAAATTGAAAGACTGGAAACCCCCGGTGAGCGCGGAGGAGTCGATGACGTCCACGCCGTACTCACTGTGGTTCTTCCTGTACAGCATGACGGCCACCACGAGGATGGCCACGGCGACGATGCCGGCTCCCAGGCCCGAGTACAGAGCCACGTCGTTGGAGCCGTCCATATCTGGAGCACACGGGAAGACACAAGGAGGACAGCTCTGTGAGATTTACTTCTTTGGAAGGCTTCGGCAGCAACAGGATCTTTTTTTTTTTTTTTTTTACTGTGCCAAACAAGTGAGGCTAGAAACAGTGAGGAGGAGATGGAAGAAAAGCAGTGGATACTGGATAAACATTCAAGGGCAAACAAAGGCAAGAGTTACAGTGTGTTACACTGGCTACAGTATGGAAATGAAACAAGAAAGATGGAAAGTGGTAAGATGGAGCGGACCATCTGTCTTATCTCTCTATGCTACATTATGCACCGCAGATAGGAATAAATGAACATGTCCAGCCGTTACTCTAAACTGTTACATATCGCACTCAAGCTGCTAACATGGAGGGTGATTAGCCTAACTGCCTTTAGACCCACTGGTCTATATCCAATAGCTATGATGGATATCTCACAGTGAAGGCAATCAGAGACCATGTGGTGTGGCCGGTGGTCACCAGTTGTCGTAAGGACCAATCAGAGGCAAATTAATTTAGAGTATTCCTACCTAGGGTGATCACTCGCCAGACACCGGCTTAATGCGCTCTCGGCTCGATCGTTCAAAGCTTTCCTTAAAGCCTTGCGACGAAAGGCGGTAGACTTTTTTACACTAATGTGGCAAGGCTAATGAAAGCACTCAAGCTAGCACCTGACAATCACTTAGCCAGGCTAACTCCGGGCGAGTGATTGAAAGCCGCCGCAGGAACGCGGAGGACAGCGCCGTAAATTGGTCAAATTAGCTCGTTTGCAATGATTACCACCCATTAATCCTCCACAACATAGCACATGTTCACTTGTCACAACCAATACATCTCCTGGCTTTAAAGTAGAAACACAGCTGTGATGTCACAGGTTGTCATAAAAAAAAGTCAGGGCACTGAATAATGACATGAATGCGTAATGAGGACTTGCCGGGTTAAAAAGAGGAGACGCTCAGATCAAGGTGAACCGAATGGTGCTAATTCATGATGTTTCCTGAGTATGAGCTGAAAGAATGCAGAGGACCGTCACTCCCTTTTTTTTTTTTTTTTTTTTTAAACTGCTAACTTGAAATTTAGAATATGTCATTTCTTGCCCCCAGAGTTCAGGGCATGACTCTTAGTGGCGGGGTGGCGAAGTTGAAGATGAAAGAAATCCACAGAGGAAGACTCACTTTGAGGTTTAACGTCATGTAGCAGCTTTCGATCTGCAAAGACAGAGAGATAGAACGAGACAAAGAGGAGAGAGAGAGAGAGAGCGGTGATTAAAGTTCCAGCCTCGGTGATGTGACTCAAGTGTGGTCTCAGATCCAACAGCCTGAGTAGAGAGAAGCTCCTCTGCTGCCTGCGCTATAGATGATATAGTGTGTCTGATAATGGCCAGGTAGGCATCATTACTGTCCCTCTCTCATCACCATAGATGAAGGTGTTAAGGTGCAAACTGCTCAAAAGCTCGGAAATGCCTCTAAGTGGGATAATCATCTCCTAACACAAGTCCCCAAAAAAACAGGTGTGATTTATCTAAGAGGGATGAAGTCGCTCACTTTTCACTACCAGACTACCAGAAGGAGCAAATGAACATTATAATCATAATCATATTCCAGGAGGTCTTTGAGGAAAAGGCTCGATTGCGATTTTTCAAATAAATGCTGCAGTTTGAAATGTGATAGTTTTCTTCAAATTAAACTCCAACCCTGTATTGGTGGTAGTCTATATAATATATATATATATATATCTATATAATTAATAACATTAGCAGGCATAATCATAAGCTTGAAAAAAAAATCTGATGAAATAATAAATTTGCATCTTGTAGGAGTGTTTTTTTTCCCCCCAAGCAAATCAGTTTGAGGAAATCAACTTATAATCCCTTTTTCAAAAAAAAAAAGTTGAAGGAGATAAGGAGCCAGAGGAATTAAAGTGAAGGGCAAAGCTAGCTTAACTGGGCTTCCTCCCTCCCAGTATATTTAAAAAGCTGCAGGGCAGCGTGTGTGTAGAAGGCGTGGCCTCGTGGCTGCGTAGGGTGTGACGCGGGGAGGCGAGGGGACACCGACTGACCACCGCTCTGTGTAGCATGAGTTGTGACAGTGATGTAGAGCTTATAATCAGAGCTAACCAGCCATGAGCAGCTGCTGTCAGACTCTCCATGTCCACACTGGAAACACAGACAGTCTGTCAGAGAGCTTTGACTGGAGGGATTTTTTTTTTCACTTGAAGCACATTTATGGCCCTTTATATAAGTTTCTGTGTGGTATCTGTATTGTAGCTGAGCTAGCTGCTCTACTGCGAGAGGCTCTCCGTTATGTGTGTGTGTGTGTGTGTGTATGTGGAAGGAGTGTCAGTACGTAGCCATTAGGGCGTTAACTTTCTTTTTTAATATAAATTTCATGACATAGATAAGTCTGAAATGATCAGCTCTATGCTAGCATTGGCCTTTTAAGGTTCAGGGCTGATTTAAAACAGCAGACAACATGTTGAGCAATGTTTATAAGTTTGGTGTCAATGTCATTATTAACAGTGCAGTCATATAATTTAGTTTAGAGATTTAAAAAAACCTGTTTAAGTGTGCAGGACCTCTTCATTATATAACCACATCTGCATAAAGATTAAGTTAGCCTGATAATCAATGATAGCAGCATTTGAGATGCCAGCAGGAACCTTTTGGGCACCAGGAAGTAGGGCTAACCAACTACTTTTATTAGTATTAAAGGTGCTGTTGCAAGGTAGCTAGGTTTCCATAGAGGAAATTACCAATTTACTTTTTATACTGCTTTATATTTCTCAATAATTTTCACAAATAATAATTTAATTTACAAAAGAAAATTGTTGTATTAATTCATAACCAGCTGCACTGTTGGTGAGTCATGTCTTATAATATTTTAATATTAGCTCGACCACCACTAACGATAATGTAGACAGCGCTACGCTGTAGCTACCAACAGGCTACTTCACAGATTCTCACAGATTGGCAATACTACATTTGTCATGGTCATGCTAATAAAGCTATTTGAATTGATCCAGCTTTTACGTTATGAGTTTAAACCTAAAAATGATATGATGTATGTTGAACTTTGACCAGGAGATTCAAAAACTGTTGGCTACACACCAGCTGTCTGTTATGCTAAACGACTACAGAGTTAGCTGAGAGTTTTTTTTAGCTAACTGTTGATTAGCTGCAGCTGCATAATTTAGCAACAGAAGTATTTGCTTGGAATAGTTGTTGAAATGAATGTCACCTGACTACATTTTCATTGAACAGCTTGTTATGACACTGATAACTAAAGTCCTATTTAACGTTGATCTCTTTATAACCGCAGTTTTGACACAAAAGGATAATGTTTCCCCACCACTAGTCATACACAGTGCTATAACACTAGTGACTGACGCTTTCAGATATTTTAAGTCATTGCATGTGCACGACCCAAACAAGTGCAATGACATTTCATTCCAAAACGTCAAGCATCGATTCGAAGAGTGAATGTTTGCACTTCTTACCCTGTGACAGATTTAGTACGACATACACAATATGTCAAGTGAGCAGCACACAGGAGAAAGAGCGCTGACATTATCATGCACTGTGCGCATCTATGTCAATCCACAGCATGACTTTTTTTTTCCCCCCTCCCAAAACACACCTCCTGTTCAAACATGCTTATGATGACTTGCCATGTTATAGTGAGTGTATATATGATGATGAATGATAGGAAAAATGATGTGGATGATGGTGGTGATGATGATGATGACACCCAGCAGGGAGAAAGGGCCTTACTCTGGGTACACAGTCCGTCCGTGCAGTTCTCAGTGGCCTCGCTGTTCCCTTCGCACGTTTTTCCTCGGTGTCTCGGCGCCGGGGAGTTGCACCCGCGGCTCCGCTGCTTCTCGCACTGGCTGCTGCACACGGTCCACTCGCTCCACTCGTCCCAGCCTCCGTCGACTGCAAACGAGAGGACGTGTAGACGTGTGGACAGAGAGATTAACAGATACACCGCATGGGTCCGCAAACACGCGGAAAAAGGCAAACAGAAACACTAGGGAAGAAATCCTTTCACAGATGGAGGCAGGCGGGAGGCAGCTGTGTTCAAAGGCGAGCGAAAGAAACGCAGCATTACAACGAGGCTTGTAACTGTAAACAGATATCTTAAAGAAACAAGTCGACAATTAGAGGAAGACGCCATTTGCTTTTTTTGTCAGTAAAAGACTGATATGAACTCTTATTATTTTCTTTGTTGTGTGTTCTATAATATTAATATTGTAGCACTTTCGAGTTATTTATTATTGTGTGTTTAGTACAGAGCTGGGTGTGATTAAGCTAGCTTAGCATAAAGACAGGATGCATGGGGAAACAGCTAGCAGGCTTTGTCCAAAGTGGAAAAAATGCGCCTATATCAACACCTTTAAAGCTGTCTTACCTTCACTGGCTTTCTTGTTTATGCATGCGCACAAAGACAAATATAAAAAGGATAACTGGAGCTGTTTGCTGACAAACAAGAAGTAATTTCAACACTTATAGCAGCTCTATAGCTCTGGCTATAAAGCGAGCTGCCAGTAAGGTCAGCGCGCACATATTATATCACCATCATGAGTCATACGCGCTGTGAAAAATAAGATAAAGAGAGCGTCCGACTCAAACTATGGCGACTTGCTCTCAACATGGATCCCAACATGCCAAAAGAAGACATTTATTCACTTTACATGGAGCTAAAATGAATACAGACTGATGCTAAATGTTGGCTGTAGGAGTTAGTGTCTGTTCATGAGTTCTGAGAAATAATAAATGATCAGTTAGGAGGAGTAGGTGGTTACCAGTAACCCAGACCTGTTAAATCGAGCATTATGTTAACAGGGTCTGAAAAGTACTGAGGTCAGCAGTGTGTATTTTCGGAGCCTTCACAGCTGTGGGCTTTTGTTTCCAGGATAACAGGCAGTCGGTCGGACTAATGGGCTTTTGGTCCAATGGGACATTTTTCAAACTATTGGGGTTTTGGAATAATGAGCCATTGGACCAATGGGCAGTCCCCACTGCACCGAGCTGTTGTTCATAAAGAAATATTTATAGCATGTGACTCCCACTCAACCACCATATTCTTTTTGTGTGTGTGTGTGTCTTCTATATAAGATACAACACGTTCATTATCCAACTTCAGAAGTGTTGATAGTCACATGTTTCAACCTTGTACAAAGCCAAGCCTGTTCCCCTGCTAAGCTAAGCTAACTTAAACACACTGATATGAGATTCATCTTGAGCTGTTTCACTTTTAGAAGCACATCTCTTTGGAATGATAGGATAAAGTTATTTCCAAATTTCAAACATAAAACAGGTAGTATTATCCATGAAGTGACTGCAGACTGTCTCGACTTTCATTTTGGTGCTGTACATTGAAGTGTTTTTTTTTTCCTTAGTTGGCACACACACACATATATTCAGTAGAGACACACACAGGATGATGTGGTGGTGCAGCTTGAGAGACATTTTATCCCCATTAACCCCCCAGCCTGTTTATATAATGGGATTTGATGCAAGGCTATGAAACCAAAACAGCCCGGTGCATGCTAATAGCAGGGATTCTTCCGTCATCTGATCAAGGAAGAGCTCATCATGCTTAGCTTAACAAATATTGGGAGACCATATGGCGTCTCAAGATTTTTTTGGCAGCAGTTGCGATACCCATAATACGGTCTCGTGGGTGGTGGAGAAGGTAATTTTCCTTTGTGATGTTCCAAGGGCCCTACCTACCTACCTACACTCTGCATTTGTTCGCCGTTTCTTCTCAGAAATGCAAACGATGTGTTTCGTATGTTGCGGGGAGAATGCCGAGTGCTTCCGAGTCTGATCGCGGTTACTGGTGAGTGTATGCATATTGTTTCTCCCGACAGGTCCCCTATGACTCGTTGCTCTGAATCTGTTGAATGAGTTTATCTGTCAACTGGTAAACAATAGATGCAGTTTGACTAACTGACTGTAGCTGTAACTGTAGCTTCTGCAACACTTTATATATATTTATTTACTTATTTAAGTATTTTATATGGTTGTATTTTTACAACTGGAGCGACACTAAACATCTTGAATCTTGAAGTCATTTTCTGCTGCACACTGGATTCTTCATGTCGAGTTTCTTAGACTGGCTAGTCACCTGTTCCTCATTAATTTGTTTTGGTAACATTTTTGCAGCTTAGCGGACAATACTTTTATAATTTTGTGCCATTTTCTTTTATCAGTTGAACATATTTTTCCTGGTTGAACATAATTCCAAACAGGATTTTTTTTTTCTAGAAAAGAATCTTCTATACAAACACATGAAGTGTTAAAAAATGACAATTTAAAGCTTTCCTAAAGTGACTACAGGTTTAATCCCTGTCATGTTACATAAGATGACAACAATTAGTAACCAAATTGACATTTACAGTATGTGTAAAATTGCAAATAGCCTTGTTGCTGTAGCTGTAACATCTAATTATTGCACCTGTTAGTAGGCTGCCACCGGAGAGGCTTGAAGCCAAGATATACTCCGTCTCATCAAAAGACACGTCTGTCTGCAGAGTCCACTGACTATTTCACTGAATCTCTTTTAGCTACTGAGCTATGATCTTAAAGATTTCAAGAGCCAAACAGAGACAAAGAAAAGTGAAGACACTTCACTGTTTTTACCTGGAGCTATACCACTGAAACTCTGTCATGATGTCATACGTGAACGTCACTTTCTTTTCAAGAGATTTCCTGTCAGCAACAAAAAAAAAAATACAGAATCTCACCAAACTTGTGCTTTGTGAGACTATGAAACAGCGGCCACTGTTCCCACTAGTGATAAGATAAGACCACCAATACACTTTGGGACTGTACAATAAGCAATCTGTATTGACTTTGTTTAAATCACCTGTTTTCACTGGAGCACTTCAGTCTCCACAACATGAGCTTCATGTCTATTAGTATTCTCTGGTCTCATCGCCACTTCTTGTTAAGTGGCTATCTGCCTCGTCTGGTGGAGCCTCTGACCTCATCCATCCTCCCTGCTCTCCTTGCACTCAGACCATCATTAAGACAGTACTCTGGGCCGGCTTGTCAGAACTGAACTGGCTTGTCATTCAGCAGGTCAGACAGCTGGGTCCATGGCAGTCTACGCTTCACTCCTGTCTGCATCTCCTTCCTTCGACAAAGACACAGATCAAACCTCCGGTAACAGGGCGACACCTGCTTCCCTCTCTGCCGCATAACAACTTCAGTCACTCTGCGAGGCCCATAGGCCGTTCGCGGTGGCACGTGTGGGCTTTTCTCTGCTTAAGAAGGGGATTCTTATTCCTCTTCTTTTGCATTTGACTATTTTTTTTTCATGTGAAGTCAGCACAGCAAACATAACCCACCCTCCTCCACTTAAAGGGTTGACAGCTTTAATGGGCAGCGTGAGGCAACCGGCTGAAAACTTTGAGACCGGCATGTCATAAGCAGTCAGTCAGCATCTTGAAATTGCATTTTTTGTTTCAGACTACAAGACAGAAAGTGAGTTTTGAGAGCCAGACGTCGCTGCACCTTGAAAAAGCAAAAGCTGAGTCACCGTTATTGATCACCCACCTCACCAGAGTTTTTCCTGTACAGAAATCCAGGCAGCTGACAGGGTCACTTTCTGTGCCGCCTTCGTAAAAAGATGCAGGTCACTGGCAGTTTTAAGCACATGTGTATGTGCATGGATACAATGCTTGGATTTATTAGTTTTATATACACAGGAGAAGATGTTAGAGAATAATAAAATGACATCAACTCACCCTGATAAATGGAATGGAATGGAATTTATGACAGTTTTTTTGAACACTAAATGAACAGTGTGGCTTGTACAGACATTTAAAAGCTTGTGGCTTTTTCATTGATGGAGAACATTTTTAGAGCAGGTGAGACAGTGGACTGTAAAATATCACAGTGTCACCCAATCATTTATAAATTCATGTTAATTTGTTGTATCACTATTGATTATGTATGTTTGTATTTAACAGTTAATTGGGTGTCTGTAGGCTTAAAGGTGGTATGCATTCTTGTGGGTCATTTTAGACAAAGGAACTTTGCTTACCACTCCAAAAGCTTTGTGTGGATCCTTCAGGATAACCAGCTGGACGCATTTACTTCCTCATAAAACATTTGCAAAGCTATTTTGAAAGATGCATTAAAACCTGCTTTGTTAACATCTACGTTTGCTAGAGAGGCATCCTTCTGATTTGCTGCCACAGACTGTCGATCATAGTGTGAAACTGGAGGGCAGGAAAGTGTAATGTGCACATGCGTGTGGCTACTGTGGAACTTTTAACTAAAGCTGTGCCTCATTTCCATTCAACTGTACATACTAATGCTAAGCACTTTAAAGTCTGGCCTCACAGTCAAAGTGCTAAAATGTTTTGGAGTGTGCTGTTGATGGACATAGTTGTTCCACAATGCAATGCACATAGAAAATAGGTGCTGCTTCAAAAATTAAAATAAAATGCAAATGTTGGTGAAACAGCTACAGGAAACTCTTGGAAATAAAAAAAAAACATACATATATATGTATATATAATCTTAAAAAAGATATTTTGCTTTCTCTCTGATAAGTTTAACTGATAGTGACATTCTAAAGTCACAGTTTGATCGGCATTCAGTGTCGCACATATTGAATCATTGGATCATCATATAAAATGGTAAAGTCATCGCAGTAATACATATTGCATTTAATTAGTATTTAGTACAGCACTGGAGCACAGCGAGTGAAAATGCCTGCAGGAACACACTGAAATTGGATGTTTATCCGTCTGGAAAGTGAAAAGCAGAGATATTGTGAAAAAAGGAGTTTGAGTTGATTTTCTTCTGTCCTCATGACTGGAAACAAAGTAACACTTTGTCCAGTCAGATAACAGCAGAAATAGATATTCTAAGCACAGATGATGCACAAAGACCGAGTTGACTTTTCACAAACAAAACATTGAAGTTTGCCAGGAGGAAACCTGGGAGATGAGAGAAAAAAAAAAAAAAAAGCATTTTACAGGATAAACCTTGAGCTTGTACCGTTTCTGGCTTCTGCTCTACGTGGTGTGCAATTTATTTGAAATTTCTAAAAATATGTTACCAAGACATGTCTTGATATATTTTTAGTGTTTGATATACAGCGTTGACTTGTAATATCGTGTGGGATTATAATCTAATGTTTGTCATGACATAGAAATAAAAAAGGAAGTAACTGCTATACTGTATTGTTGTCTTTTTGTGACAGTATGAACATGTTTGTCCTTTAACAGCCGACTGAATAGCAGTTAACAAGAATGAAAAAAAACAAAACAGCTAAAATGTAACATCACAAATCCTCTCCACGCTCTTGAATCAGACACAACAGTGCTGAGTTTCTCTTTGACACTAACACAAACTAACAACTAGCTTTACGATATAATGTCTTAGCATAGATGAGGTGACACTATTTACAGCTCATGAGGCTGAATATGGTGCTGTGGACTCAGACAAAACAGTGTGGAGGAGGAAGTGAGCACTGGAGCTGCTACAGAAAAACAAACTTTGCAGTGCTTTGGTAAACCTGACTTTGTTTTCTGACAAAATATGATATTGGATTTTGCTGATTACATAACAGCACATCAGCAGCTGTGTTACCTCTAACGTGTGATTGGACAGGATGCACGCAGTGTATTCTGGTTGTTGTAGGATTCCCCCTTAAGAGCAGTTAAGAAACCATCATATTCATAGTGATATTTTCCCCTTGAACTAGACCTCACTTCCTGTCCCCATCTGCGACTTGGCAGACTGAAAAGCCTCTCAAACTGAACAAACTGGCATGAAGCAGGCTCACTGGATGACCTCACTGACTTCCAAACACACCACAGCCTCCAAGACTGTGAGCTCTTTGAGAAAGCAAGACAATTACAGTGTGAATAGCGTGGCGCAACATGTGCTGAGAGCAACAGGGTCTACAAGGGCCCGGGCCCCAGCATAGAGGTGACGACGCATAAGGATGATTATACACCTTCGACACTTCATTTCACTCATGTTGATAATGTATATAGACTTTCAGAGTAGAGCACATTCACGCTGAAAACCCAGCATGGTCTCAACAAATGACATGAAGAACACGCTGATTCAGTCATTTCACATGTTATCACTACACATTTTTTTTGCTTTTTGTGTGTCATTTCATTACATTTAGCTCATAAATTCAGTTGCCAAAAGTGACCTATAGTTAGATTTGAGTGAGGGGAAGTAATGCATTTCAGATGACATTAATATAATGTAACTTTCTTTTCTTTTATAAGGTGATTCTGGCTTATTAAAGGTTGCTAGAGCAGCAAGAGAGCACTGTTTGAGACCACTAACCTCACATTTTTTTACCATCACGTTGGGACATTTTAACCTCACATTTTTACCGTCACATTGGGATATTTTATTGCTGTTAAACGGTTACATTTTTACCATCCCGTCAAGACATCTTGAGGAGACATTTTACCGTCATGTCAGGACACTTTTTACTGCATTTTACTGATCATTTTAACCCAAACGATGATCTTTCCATGATTCTAACCAAGTGTTTTTTGTACCTAAACCTAATCAACAGTGTTAAATGACACACAGAAAGCTTAAAATGTGAAGACATGACATGGCCATCCCATTAGATCATGGAAAACCCTGCAAACTCAATGTGGCACCAACGTGCAAGACAGCTGCTAATTTTATCATTTACCACTTCAAACTCCGACTTTTTTCCTGAAACTTTTATTTCCTTGGTCTTTTCTGATGTTCTCAAACATCTTCTGCTTTTGCTTAAGATTTGCCACCTGCTAGTCTGGCACCTTGAGGGACAACCTTTTGTTTGGATTCTCACACTATGGGCTGATTAAGTTGGTGAAAACTCTACAACAGATAAAAAAAACAGATAACAACAGATTTCACATACGGAAAATATGCTCACACTAGATGTTCAGATGACGAAGGAAAGCGCATTTAATTATACAGGTGGGACTATATATAAAACTAGCAAGTGTGACTGGCTCATTCTGCTTCACCTCAAAGACTCATTTTGCCACTGAGTTGAACTCACAATGACCAATCTATGTTGGTTGTTTCTGCCAAAAACTCAAGTTTACATTTCATTTAACTGCTACAACATCTCTTTTTAATTATTCATCAGCAAAACAGCCTCTTTAGGAAGCCTTTTGCTGATCTCCTTTTTTTCCCTCCTCTGTCTCACAAATGATATACAGATGTTTCAGCAGAAACACACAGCAGAGATAAGGTCTACTCCTGTGTAGAAAGGACCCATTTATATGTCAGGTTGTAGATATCAAAACATATGTGATTCTGTCCTGCTGATTTAGATCTGTCACAGATTTCAGATTTACTTCTACATGCATATTTCAGGCAGAAATAATCTCACTGGTTAAGTTAAACATTAATGCACAGAGCGAAAGGGCATTAGTACATTCATATGCAACAGTAGAAAATGTTATTAAAAAAAAACATTATGCTGTCTTGATTTCAGTTTCATCAACATGGGGACATTCACACATGAGCGCACCTACAGCTCGGTCACTGCTGATGCAAAACGTTGATACTGCAAACTACTTTAGCAGGCTGGTGTTAGCATTTAGCTCAAAGCGCTGCTATGCCTAAAGCCCCTTTCATGTCATACCGCATCAACATTTCAAATTTTATGACTTGTAAATGGTGCCAACATCCAAGTTTTAATTATGAGTGAAGCTCAGGCTGTTCTGAAAGCGCCGATATATCCGACTATGCACTTATAATAATACAGAAGTGCCTGAAAACCGAGCAAACAGCATGTCAGCCACAGTCTGACATCGATTGTTATTCTGTTGGCTCTCTTCTATGTTGTATAATGATCTTGTGATTCATGTCTGTCAAAGGTGCTATAAAAATACATCTTACTTATTCACTTTATTAAACCTAAATGTAATAGGTATAGTGCGATGTTGTGAACGCATCATTATTTTAACCCTCACTCGACTCGACTGTCAGTCAAGCGCTGTTGTTTTCTTTAGGGTTGTGCCTCTGCCTATTACGATTTAATCAGAGCAATATGATTATATCTGCCTCCGCTGCAGCTCTACCTTTAAGAAATGGATGCAGAAATACGACTTCATTCCCGCAGATGCGTCCGTATGTTGACGGGCCTGGTCGAGACTGAATGTAAACAACGCTCGCACTACAAGATAAGCCTAGCCTCTGTTAGAACAAACCGTCACCCCTCCAGTCAGAACAACACACAGTCCTCCTCCTTGTTTGTTTCCTGTAAGGTGAAAATTCATTTCTCTGAGAAGTACCTCAGCTCACCCTTCGCCTCCTGAATCACACAGCGCACTGACTCACATCTTCCCTTCTCTGACTGGCTGCTTCCTCCGCTCACTTTATTTTGCATCATAAATCCCTACTTCTTCTTCTTCTTTTTTTATTTTCTCCCATGCAGCACTTCTCTCTGTAGCACCGTGTAGCTCCAGTGTTGCGGGGGGATATTGTCGGGTCACCGTGGATCTGTCCCTTGCAATCCTTATTATTGCTAGTCTGTAATGCTAATGAGGCAGGAATTTAAGCTCATTGGAGTGATTTGAGTCACGCTGGATATCAGCGAGGGATAAACGTCTAATATGTTAATGCGTGTGACATGCTGTGATGCTTTAAATAAGACCTGGCAGTACAGTATGCCGTCTGAAAACAAAAGGGAAAGAAAAAATCATGCTAGAAGTTTAAATAATTAATGGCTTGTCACCCACTAGTATCATTAGTAAATGAAATGTGAACATTGTTTTTACATTTCTGGCAGCCTGTCATAATCTTTGACATGTCAGCTGAATCGAGAAATAATAACTTTTGACATGTTGAGGAAAAAAAAAAAACTTTTGTATCTTTCATAAAGTTGTTCATCAGTCTTATATTTTTATGCAGAAGTGGAAGCGGGTACTGACTTGGGCAGAGGGCGTTGCAGGTGATCTTCTGTACGGACATGCCCTCGCAGAACGCTCCGCCGTTGAGAGGCGCCGGGTTCGTGCAGGTTCGAGATCGCTTCTGGACACCTCGCCCACACGGCACATTGCAGGGCGACCACTCCGTCCACAGGGACCAGCCGCCGTTCACTGCGGAAGAGTCGGACGGGAGTTAGAGAGGGAGGAGAGGTAGAGCGACTGGCGGCGCATATTACTTTTTTTTTTCCAGAACTCTGGCGTCGTTAAATACTCTAACAAAGAGCCGGGGTTATTAATGATTATGCGGGGCTCCGAGGCACTGCGAGGCAACAATGCGTAACGGCTGAAACAGATTGAGCACATCGCATTCACTGTGGTGGATATACAGCCCCCTCTTTCCTAATTGCCAGTTCAATGTTCCTCTTGCTCTTGGATTAAGATAAAGGCGTGGAACTGTGTGAAAGCTAAGAAAACAGCCATTAAATGGAATTGCCATTTCTAAAAGGCGACACTGACTCATACTGGTCGACAGGTTGGAGTCGACCACTTAGCGTTCTGACTGAGGCGGTTTACTCTATGATCTCTCTGTCTAACGTGTGTGTGTGTGTGTGTGTGGAAGCTGTAATGTTTAGCAGCTCTCAGAGCAGTTGCACCCACATTGCTGTGGAAGGCCTCTGGCAAATAAATACTTAATAAGCAACACTCCTTTTAAATGAGATTAAGACACACAGTGGCTTATTTCCTTTCATAAAGTACACATTGATTTTAAATGAGAGGCAGTAAATTGAGTCTTTGAATAACACATTCATCAAAAATAAAGAGGAAACATTGCTCTTCAGCGGAGACATGGAGATGGGTCTTGTAATGACTTGTGTGGGGGGGGGGGGGGGGGGTGCGGGAAAGCCAAACAAATTGATCTGAAGTGCCATGTGTGTGTCGGTTGACTGGAACGTGTTGGAACGGGCGACATGAGAGCAGCTGAGAGAGAACACCGTACCGAACACTATCACAGCGGCCGTGGCGCTGCGTCTCTTCGCCACGATGTTGCTGGCCAGGCAGCTGTAGTTGCCCGAGTCGGAGAGACGCGCCTCGTTGATGATGAGGTTGTGGTCGGCCCGGGTGTCGATGTTGTCGTCGGTCAGGGAGCTCACCAGCTCTTCGTTTTTCAGCCATTCCACCTGTTGAAGAGGAGTAACGAGCACAGATATGAGTAATGTTTGCGACAGAATGTTAAATATCCATCAGAAGTATTTGCTTGGTGTGCTCAGATAAAATTTCGGTGTCATATGTGGACACTTCTGGGAAATGGTCACATCAAAACTCCTTTTTTTATCTATTGATTTCAAAGTAAAATACAGATGAATGAATCCTTGTGTAAATGCTGTTAGCCGACAGAGCCAGTTTATTTTCAACTGTAGTCTTTTGGCAAGATGTTCTAAAAATCAAGTTGAGAAGCAATATAGTCACAAATATCACAACATAAGACAATAAGATGTGGCAGCTACAGCAACAGCAACAAGATCAGGAACAAACATAAAGGATAATTGTAGTTTATTACAACTTGGGGCCTATTTTCACTAGTTGTTGCCATTATTCTACACTACAACTGCTGAGAACTGAAAACTACAAGAAAGCCAGATAATCTGGTTTCATTTGGAGGTAATAGTGTCTCACTGCACAGAAAAACTGGTACTGAACAGTTAAAACAGTCAGTCTGTATGCTGCTGTGATGTAAAGAATAGTAACATGGTTTACGCTCTTGAGTCTAGACTTTTCAAAAGACAGTGTTGGGTGTGTGTGTGGTCAAAATCATATTTTTTATAAAAAAAAGATGCCCACATACTGACAACAAAGTATGTGAAAGAGACTGCAGTGTGGCAAGAAGTTGCAACATTATCTCTTCTGTCTTTTCTGTCACATGTTTTCACTGCCATGAATTTTTTTTTTTGCATTGTAGAGCCTCTTCTTTTATATCAGTGTGCAGCCTTTTTTTATGAAATGGGTTTGTGAATAGTAATGGACAAAACTCAAGGGTTGGGTAATAAACCATATCTGTTCTTAAAATTATAACCACATCCTGCATGAGTAGAAAGAAAACAAACGCCAATTAAAAAGCTCCAGCTTTATCACATAAGTTATAAAAATCAATATCAGTGTCAGCGGTGCTAATTTGAAAAGCTCGGAGATCTCATTGAGTTTGCTGGTGAGTCGCTGCACTGCACACCGGTTGCCGAACCATCCCTGCCTGCACGTCACGCCGTATTTGTGTACGGTGAAACATGAGGGTCACACACTTGACAGCCGCAGACACTTTCAAGACAAACGATGGTTCTGGCATGCATCATTGTCAAGTGAATGTGACACCGACTCCTGAATGATGTGAGATGTTTTGCGGATCACAGGTGAAGCCGTTCACTTTCAGCCAAACCATACAGCGACACAACACAACTACAATAAAACTGTATATACAACAGTATATGTTTGAATGTGTAATACAGACACAATTTTAACTGAATTGTGATATGAGAAGCCTTTATTTATTCTACAAATACAAATAAAACCAAGTCTCATATAAAAGAAAGAAGAATATGACTTGCTTTTTCACAAAAGATCATTTCAGACAATAACAAAATAACACCAGCGAGCAGGACGTCTCCTCTTCCTGAATAATTATGTATACTCCACTGTCTCCATCATTAGAACAACAAGTCCTCATCTTCAGTCGCTGTATCCAGTAATGCTGTGCATCCAGTCCATTGTGCTGCGGCCTCCTCATTGGTATGTTGTACTTTAGAAGCACTAAGAAGAGCTGTTGAAATATTCTGCTGGGATGCAGCAGCTTTATTTGCACTCAGTGGCCCATCCTTGTCATCAAGGTCTTCTGTATCTGTGAGGTTGAATCAGGGGAAAAAAATATCAAGTTTTTTTTTTTCTGTCTCGCCTGCTAACCTTCCCTCCTTGTCTCTCACTCATACATATGCACACACAGCTCCGAGCTGTCTCTATTCTATATTTCTGCTCCATGTGACTAAAATTAAATAACAGTAACAGTTAATAAAAGAACATGAGCATAAAGTTTTTTTGACACATCAGTCCAATGTAAGCATTTCTTCTGTTTCATATTTATTTTAATTAGAGGACAGTGAAACTTAACACTTATTATCTTTAGCGTGTCAATCAATCTTTTAACTTATGACCTCTGGCTCAGTCTCTTCTCTAATCAGTACAGGACAGCAGTGGATTCTTTTAGCTTTAGCTTAGTGAAAACACGCCAGCTTGGGTTAGCTGATAAAATAATGTTAGCTTGAAAAGAAAACAAACCCAAAAATCATCGAAGCATGCTTACCTTTGCAGGAACTTTGGGATGATGAGGACACCGGCAAATAAACAAAGGGTCATGTTTTCCTTGACATCAAATGAGAAATTCGTCCATATGTCTGATCTCTTCCTAACTTGTCTCTCCCTAACATTCTTGTCGTTGACCAAGGTGTCAATAGATTTTATCATAGTTTTTGTCATCATCATCAGTGAAAACATGTTGATGAAAACTATAAAAGCCTCTGAACTCCCTTCTCTCCGCACTGTTCTGACGTCAACATTAAGAGTTGTAAATTTCCCAAACCGACAACTGTGGCGACTTTACGCAGCGACCGGTCAGGGGTGTGAAGATGTGAAAGAAAGTCATGCATTCCATTTCTACTTTCATCATTCTTTCGTGCGCACAGTCGCGTGCAACACCATAAATACCTTCAATGATATACGCCAAATAGGCTGCCCTGTTGGCCCAGTTTGTGTCGATGCTACAAATACACGCACAGGAGATTTTCCAGGAGGATGCTATGATGGCAGACTTTTCATCCTGCCTTTGACTTTCAAGCATACCGAACCCTCAACTTCTTGTATTTGGATCCAGTCCCCTTAAAAAAACGGCACAGTGCCACTCATAACTGCTGGTCACCTGCACCCTACAAGTCCCACCCTGCTGTAAAACTGCCACCGCTGAAGCCATTAGGCAGTCAAAAGCAGCACTATAACCAATTACCAGCAACAGAGAGGAAAACTAATTATGAATTACAAACTTAGTGACGCTTTACTGCCTCTACCCTGGTAAGAGAGCTGCATCGCTGCGTTTGCAAATTACATTCATAGTGTGGCAGAACGGGCCAGGCTGATGGATTTATAGGAAGCGTGCAGGCACCCTTTATAATAAACAACACTCAGGCTGGATGCAAATAGGAAGTGCCTGTGGGCATGCAAACACTGGGTAAATAGAAATGACACATAGACCCGAGGGATGATGGATTGCAGGTATATATTGACATGAATAAAAATGATAATGAACATCATAACACAGTAATCATTTTCTCACATTCTGGTGTTTTTTCACACCTATTTCAGTCAATTGCTCCACCGTCGGCAGCAGTGGGAATTTTCCTTTTTTCAGAGGAGAGGTGTACAGTATGATTACAGCTACTGAAGCCTGTGTTTTCTCCCCCCCCCCGGCTCCTTGCCTTGAAGAAAACTTAGAAGCCGATGTTCAAAGGCTCCCAGATCCTTTTCGACAATTAAAAGATAGCCTTTAGCGCGGGTTTCATCAGAGGTAAAGTGCTTTGCCTCGTTGGTAGGTAAGAAATATACAGAGAGACAGAGGACTGGGGGACAGAGTCTAATTTCTCATGATTAAAGTGATCTGTCACTGAATGGGTGACACAAGTGTTGGCACCCCACCCCCCCCCACCCACCCACCCTTCCACTCTTTATGTATTTATTTCAATTTTATCTTGGGAAATTTGTGACTTGAAAGAGGCAATTAACGTGTGGCACGAGCCAGCCCGCGCAGTGTTTGGGGCCACGCTGCACATTAGCTGTCTGTCTGCCGCTAACAGCCCCTGGGTAATGATGAAAAGATTCACCAAGCAGAAGGGAAGAGAGAGAGAGAGAGAGATACATAAAGACAGACAGGGAGAGAAAGAGAGAGAAGGAGGAAGGTGGGGGGGCATAGGGAGAAAGAAAAAAAAAAAAAAAAAAGGGACAAATACAAATTAGCCCAGCAAGTGTGTGGCGGAGGATGTGAGAAATGAATTGCCTAATTGGCACATTTGTTTCAATTAGGATGCGGTCATCAGTGTCAGCCTTGACAGAGGGGTTTCCAGGCGGGGGCCCCACATCAGGGCTTCCTCCTTGTGATTTCATTACCCAGACCGCCCCTGAAGGTCACCTCCTCCAGCCCTGCACAGCAGCCAGGTCCTCTCATCTACTTAGGAGTGAGTATACACACACACACACACACACACATACACATATACACACACACACACACACACAGCTCATTCAGATGACATTTGCTGATGATTAGATGCTGAGAAATGTGTCGGCTGTGGGGCAATTAGAGGACAGAAGAGCAATGTAATGGGTGACTTCGCAGCCATCATCAAGACTTATGAGAAGAGCACTGATCAAGACCTTGCCAGCTGACGCATTTTTTTTCCCCCGCGCTTGTGTGCCTCATCGCCCCAAACCTAGGTCTAATGGTCATTTGATGTCAAGGTGACGCAGTGCAAACGGTGCACTTCAGTGCTGTGAGGTGAAGAATATGTCTGCTGAGTCATGCTCGGTTGTCACAATTTAGCATGATCTCCTCCCATTCGGGGCAACTCTCAAGTCGCCTGCGGTGAAGCCGACGTGGGCGGCAGAACTTTTTAATTGCTGAGTATCTCATCAACGCAATTACATGGATTAAGCGTCTCCGTCAGGCGTACCCGGGGGACCAGGGGGACGCCGGTGGGACCTGCTGAGCGGCGTGTCAGAAACGACAGAGCTAATCCACCCGGCGGATTCCCCCTGCAACCAATCAGCGGCACACATGATGACACACAGACAGACACACACACACACAGACACACAAAGACACCCGCAGATGCTTTGAACTCAGCATGGCGTGGTGTGTTCATAAGAACGGCGAGCCTGACAGCAGCAGGTAGAGTCAGAGGGAGCTATCTGCGGCTCAGCTGTGCTCTCCCGCTCCGGAGGTTAATCAGAAAAGATACAGGGAGAACACAAGTGGGCCCGCGTCGCCCATCCGCCTCCCCCGTTGCTTTCCAAATGCCATCTCTCCTCCCCTCCGAGCTATGTGGCACTGCATTACTATTCCACCCCGATCTGTCTTATCTTAACGAAATAAATAGAGGGAGCTCCCGGCTTTGGCCTGGGATGAGGAAGGGTGTGTGTGTGTGTGTGTGTGTGTTTGTGTGTAATTGCTTGGCTTAATAATGAAGCTCATCATCTGCTCTCTGGGAGACTTTCTCTGACCTATGAGAAAATAACAGAGACGCGAGGCAGCGGGATCGGAAAGTAGAAACAAGTGCAGAGGAGGCAGGAGGTGGGGACGGAGTTAAATGCTAACTTGTTTTGGAGTAGAATCGCAATGTCTTTGCGAAGCTCAACAGAGAACAGCTTGTATCAAAGTGCAGAAGCATTTAGTTGATTCCCTTTTGTGCCATAGCTCGGGCTGTCTACCTGAGCTACTGTAGATCAAGCGGATTCATCTTGGATTAAAGGCTTTCATTCAGGGAAGTTGAAACTGGCTTCCTGTTTGGCTGTTCATTTCACATTTTCTCTCAGAGTAACCTCTCAAAAGAAACTCATTATACAGGGTTCTCATGGACTCCTTTCTCCCAGAGTTAAAAGATCTGCTCTGCATTCACACCCCCTGTTATCTGTCAAGTAAAGTGGGGGATTGGTTTTGGATCAGTAGCACCGAAACGAAATTACAAATAAGCCGCTCCTACGTTCTATTAACCATTGGGAAATTACAGTTGCTGCTGTTTGGGTACGATGTATGAAGGTATTTTTGTAAGAAAACACTTGAGAATTTGCATGTTGCAATTCACACTCACAGGCAATCTTAACACATCTGTGTCCTAAATGTGGATTCACAGGAAACACCCACAAGTGTTTTTCTATTGATTATCTGTTGAAGATGTTTGGGCACTGAGGTTAAAACCTGACGCAGTATGCCTAACCAATTTAAGAACATGTTTGAATATCTGTAATAACTGCTTCATTGTCATTTGATTTCAATGTAATATTTTTGATGGGAACTTCTTCATTCCTTCCTTTAGCTTTGATTTCTGGGAATTTTTTTAATTATTTCAACTCACAGCTATTGGTTAGACATGCTGTTGAACAATACAGACATTCACATGCATGCTGGAGCATCCATGATTGGTTGGTTGGTTTTCAGTTGAACTATATACTGAATTCATCTAAATGTACTTAAAGTTGCAGTAGTTCACTTTTTTGGCCACTTGGGGGCATCGGAACGAGCTGAAAACATTGACAACATCTGACCCAATATAAAGTTGTTATGGCTAACAAGTCGGCAAACAATTGCTTATTTCCACATCGAGCAGACAGCAAGCATCACTTGGAGTTATGTTTGTGACTGCTGATAAATGGATGTGATATTCACTCTTTTAGCTCTATAACAACTGCTGAGAAAATATCAGACTCTTTAGCTGCTAAGTGCTCCACTATGTTAACCAGCTAACTGCTAACTTTGTATATTTGGTACTGAGCAGGTAACCTACAGTGAGCTTATCGAAACCTTTTGGTCAAACAGCTGCCTGTTGTGCCTGACGACAGTGCTGGCAAGAGCAGTGTTTGATTAGCAAACTAGAAATGTATTTGCATTAAATGAATTACTTGTATTTATGTTGATAAAATATTTAATTCTTGTTTGCTCTTCATGAATCAAAGACTCGACGAGAGCGGGATGTTTCATGGAGGTTAACTAACTAACTAGCATGTGCAAGAGTACTCTCACCTAATCATTTGGCATACTTGATGTTAGGGGATGGTAATTCAGATATATCTACACAAATTTATTTATTTCAATGGGGTTAGCAATAAGTAGTAGTTATTAGACATTTTTTTCACAGTTAACGCTAGCTCAAATTTGCTATAGCTAGGTTTTATTTATTTACACTATTTGTCAAAATTGCTTTTTTGTGCTCCATGTAAAAACTTTTGCCACTGAACTGCAGTGTGGAAAATAAACCTGCAACCTGCAGTGTAACTAAATCAATTTAACATTCTTTTCAGTGAAGGTAATAGTCCTTGGTGTGGAACGTGTACCTGTGTTGTAGCCAGGCTAGCGGCTCTGCCTTGAAAGAGACACATTGTGTGGGTGTCAGGGGGCGTTGTAGCCATGGTAAATTATTGTGTTTAGCGGTTCAGTTGCTGTATGTCATTCTTCAGTGCCCAGAGAAGCTGAAGTTATAGCGCCACACCTATTGGTGGTGTTGAGTTCACTGCCTAGGAAATAAATGCTCATGTATATGATGGTGTCTGTCTGCTGGTGTTTGTGATGGCTCGTCAAGTTTTTCAGCTAGGAGTTAGGCTAAATAACTGTTAGCAGCTTAAAACCAGAGGACCATGGTTTGGAGCTGAAGATATGGGAAGGTAGCAAAAGGCTGTGTAAATCCTGTCTAAACCTTTCTGCCACACAGACTCAACTCTATCCACATACAAAACACCACAGACTTGAATACAAAATATTACAGGAAACTATGATGCTATGAAAGCTGTGGTGCAATACGCCTGTCTTACCTTGATGAAGACACATGCCTTCCAAGCAAACTGAAATTGCTTTACTAATTCATTGTTGGCTAATGTGCACTGTATTTTGCAGAGGAAATAATAAGAGGCAAGCTAAAGTCATAGTGTCTAAAGTAATTGCATGTACTGTTTCTGCCTCTGTAGCATCAAATTAGCCCATCAGTAGGATCTTTTCCTTGGTATTTGGTCTTAATTGGTCAGTCATGGAAATCATATGTGGCCTTTTTACAAGTCTTGAATTCAGAATCTATTTAATTAGGTGGAATATTGCATATTGTTTTTCTGCTCTCTGGTCATCTATGTTAAGGTTGAGTAACATTTATCTAATTATAGATATTGAAAAACTTCTACTGTTGTATTAACTTTTTAAAACAATTTACCAGAAATACATTACAAAATAAAGCAGTGTCCCCATGATCTGAGATTTGTATGCACCTCCTCGACATTAGATGGTAAGTTAATATATTTGTTTGTATTATTGTCTGTTATCTAGTTGCCATGCACATTGTATGGACGGCACCAGGAGTTTATCCACCCTTGTTTTGTTCCCCCCAGCCTGTAATTTGGTATTTTGTATTTGAGGAAATACATTTTTATCATTTGCTGATGCTTTTTTTTTTTCTTACAGTGACATGTATGTGGCACTGCAAACATTGTGTCACCAGAGAGAGTAGTAGTTAGAATCTTAAACTACATCATCATTATGGAAGAGACCAGCATTATTAGTGCATATATGTATATTGTGCATGCACATTGAGGACTTGGAGTGGGCTCAACACCCATGCCTATAAAGCTCATTCATCTCAGTTTACACAGACAGCTTCCAGTTCAGTGACTTTTATATGGGAGTTATGTGAATGTGGTGAACTCTACAGAGAGAAAGATTTTTTTTAGTTCATATTCAAACACATCTAGAAAGTAACAAGACAGTTGTTTGTTTCTTGGTTTCCCTTTCAAGACAAATATTTACAGAACTTTTTTTTTTTACACACAAAAAGAGGAAGCATCATCCACACACACTGAAAGATTTATAAGTTGCATTTGTGGACCTGGTACAAGTTTCAGATATCTCTGATAATGTGAGGGCTGGCTGTTCTGCTGATGTATCATATGGTTGGAAGTTGAAACTGAGTCAGTGACAGAAAGTGATGATGGTGCTGTTGAAAATCTCCCAGAACTAATTGAGCAGGAAATAGCAGTAGTATTGTTGAAATTGGAACATATACTTCATATCCCAGCAAAAGGAATAGATTAGTTATTGGAGGGTACTTTTTTTTTTTTTTTTTTACTAAGGTCAGCTAGTGTGCTAGTTTGTCACAAAGCTTACAGTTACAAACATTTTCAAAAGTCATAGCCTCCATATTGGCCAGGCTGAAGAACTTGCTATTTCTGTGTGTGTTTCTAACCCTGCTGCTAAAGTTTTGGGAAAGTGTGGCCCTCCTCCCACCTCTTATTAAAGAAAACTATACTACAAGATAAATTTTAGGGTTGTAGAGCCTGTTTAATAATTTTTTATCTGTAGACCAAAGGAGGTCATTGAGCAAATAAATAGTTGTCTGGCTGTTTAGTTGAGAGTTGAGAATTTCCATAAAATGCTATACTGATGATTTTGAGGTTTATAATCCTCTTGGGCCCTCATGCAAAAAACATAAGCTTTGTGGTGTATATTGGGTCGTTGGCAATTTGCCTCCTGGATCTCATTCTGCTCTTTCATCCATTTATTTGGCTGTTCTTTGTAAAAGTGAAGATTTGAGGACATTTGGGGTTGAAAAAGTGTGATCCAGTTTTGAAAGATCTGGTCATTTGGAGCAACATGGTGCTTTTCACTGAGTGTCAGAAGAAATTAATTCACTTACTGTTTTAGTCAGTAATTAAGTTAAAAATGACAACATGCCAGTAGTAACCGCATATTGTAACTGGCATATACCAGTAGTAATAGGCATATTGTGCAGATGTGTGATAAAGACAATGTAGAGGTAATGGTGGTAAATGGTAATCTTCTTCGTTTCTTAGCTTTAAAGTTTGTGCCAACCATCCTTCAGAACAGTGTGGTTGCTATTAGGACTGCTGGTTTGCATTCTCATGCAGCATGAAGGTAAATTGAGGCCTGTGGGTCGGTGCTAATATGATAACTAAAGGGAAGTTTAGCATGAGATGGTTAAAGGGGGGGAAGCTAAGATGTACAGGGTTCTCAGCAGTTGTATGTTAAAGCCAAATAAATAAAATATATTTTTATTCTTTTTATGTATTAGCATACATTGGACCTTTGCTAATTTCATTAAAATGAATGATTACGGTAGCAATGAAAACAACAATACCTGAAACAACAAGATTGACATTAGTGTAGCAGACAAAACCTTTATTAGTTCATTCAACAAGGCTGAAATTTGTTCTAGTAAAGTGTTAGACCAGTGTACACTTAATTTAAATTAATATGACTAGATTAAGTACAAACATTTTAATTCAATAAAAATCAGTTGATTAAATATTCCACCCACAAATTTATGTGGTGTTCAAATAACATAATCAAGATAGAATGATTTTACTTGATTTGTTTAGATGGAATATTTGTGGCATGATTAAATTATTACAATGATTTATTTTTTGAGTGCATATAGTGCTGAGAGGAATCTGACTATGTGAGTGAAAACCTTCACAATACACATTATCATGTTATTTGATCTGTTGTTAGTGAAAAAAACACTTAGAGGTTGTTTATAGGTATATAAACACATGATATGCTTAATTTTATTGTCTGCTAGAAAGACACTACACAGTATGGTGTTAAGTGTAGCATCAGTATTTTTCTTGAACATGTTTTTGAGTCCAGCTCTGTGAATTACAGCCTCTGTCACTTCAGCCTCTGAAGATGCTGTCTCGTGCTTCACAAATGGAGATTTTACATAAACGCTCTCACATTTGCTAGAATGGTTGAGGCGCACCTGGTGCAGAAGTGATTCGGAGACCTGTGACTTAAAGATACTGCAGGGACACAGCTCAAGAGGTGTGGGGCTGACAGTCCTGAAGCACTTATGGCTACTAACAAGAGCAGGTAAAGCAGGTTTTTATCTTTTTTTTTTAAAGATCTAAAAAACATACAGTTCTCATAATATAGTTAGACAGTTATACTCAGATGTCTTCTGGTGAGTTATATTTTTATCCCTTGGATATAGGATTTACAGACATTTCACAGTTCTACTGTTATGTAAAGGTCTTGTGGTGTTCTGCCGTGTGTCTGATTTGCTGATAAATTAAGCAAATTAAAAAAAGAAATAGAATGGACAATAGAAATATTTAATAAATGCTTTTTAAGAGGTTTTCACAAAAACACAGGAATTGCTTTATTGGTTGACTGTAGTGTAATGTACTGTATACAGCAATCTGATTCAGTATGACCAACATTGTTAACAAAAAGTTAATGTAAATGACTTCTTTAAAGAGTAACTTCAGAGCTATGAATTGTTGCACTTGTAACCACACCCAAGAGTGATGTCACGGTGTACTGACACACCCTGGGGTGCACCTCTACATCACTGCAGCAACATAAGGTAAAGAGATGGTAAACCACTGGAGGTCAGCCAAAACAAGATTTCTAGCTACTGTTTTTTAAATTTTCCTTTATGCAATAATTACAACATAATATTGGTCAATGTTGAAAAATAATACATATAATGAACAAACAGAGAACAGTACCTTTATGTTCCTGTGGTCAGTTCTTCTGACTTACAATAGAATTAATGAAATAGGTGTTGCTCCATTACCTGCCATAAATACTATACAAATATCAATTCATACTGTATGTTGGTATTTGACCCAGCAATCTCTAAGTATATCATACATTTTTACACTGATGATTATATTTCTGTATACTAGGAGGAATAAAAAGTGCCTTTAAGACTCCAGCTAACTGCAGTGTAACTACTGCAACAGCAACTACAGAAAAATACGTGTTGATAATCTCATATTCAGTCAATACTGAAAAATATATTATGTCAATATTGACTCTGACAAAATGGGACTGAGTGAAATAAGCAACATATAAAATGTTACATGAACATTTGTAGTATAATGAGATAACTGGATGGAAAAGAATGGAGAGGAATTAGAGAACTGTCTGAAATATATCTGGCACAGCACTTCCCTTATGCAAATTAAGATGCCCAGAGTGGAGGAGAGATTCCTGCTAAGTGTGAGACTGTTGTAACCACATGATACAAAATGATTTCACTCTGAGTGGCTGGCGACTCATTAGCTCATCCTGACATCCTTGCTGACGAAGGTGATTTCCAAACACACCCTTCAGAAGCACAGTGTTTACACTGCTCTACAAACCGCAGACTCAATTTGTATTGGGCCTGTTCTATGTTTGCTATAGTAGCATCCATCCTGCAGCAGCACTCTGAAACCTCACACTACCACGCTCAATGACGCCATCTCAATATTTTATGGACGAGGTGTGCTGAAATCGACTGGGCTGAAGATATCTGCCCTGTGCACTCTACATTATTCACTCCCATCTCTTGTGGCTGGGCTCATTTGTGTTGACAAAGGACTAGATGGGAGATTGTGATTCGTTCCATAATGCTCAGATTCAACTATTTTTATCCCAGCTGTGAATTCTTTGGTGCTGGAATGACATCACTCCTCCATTTCCATGTTGAATCATTTATACAGCACAGGGCTAGAGGTTGACCTCCACCTAAATTTGTTCCCTGCTCACATCAATTACACATCCATTGTTCATGCTGATTATCACCGGGCTAGATATGGAATGAGACCGTCTGAACCAGGGTGAGAATGTGCACTTGATGACATTTTTTAAACAGAGACATTTAAATGTTAAATTTGTCCCACAAGTCATTCTTGCAGGTTGATCACACGGTGAGAAACAGCTGTTCTCTGTCTCCCTGGGAGCCACCGTTTAAGTTGCCACTGGAAATGCTAAAAGCAATCAGAACAGTAATTCATAATGAACTGCTCTTTAGCAGAAAAACAATGTTAAGGACTCGATCATAGTGTATGAGAACAATATTACATCCACAGAAATTCCATGCAGATCTTTATGGTACTGTACATGTAAATATTCCGTGTGTTTGCACACCCCAGGTATGGTTGTTTTTGAAATATCCCCATTGTATGTTTCAGAAGTGTAATGCAATGTCTGTACTCTGATTATACTGGAAGTTGTCACAAATTGTGTAGTCTGTATACATATATCTTAACATATGTTTAATTGCTAGCTGCCAGCAAAAATAAAAAAATAACCATTTACCTGAATGAATCTAATAATAGACCATATTTGAACCCCAACTTCAAAAACATTTTTAAAAAGGAAGCTCAAACTGAGTCTAAATGAAAGCTGTGTAACTGCTGTCAGTCCCAGTGGGAGGTTTGAATTGCACTCGGCCACATTTCACGATTTTCTTTAGAAATGAAGTTGTGTAAAATAATGAGTGGAAGCCTTGTTGAATCTAAAGTTGGTTTGAAGTGTCTATGAAGAAAAACTGGAAAGATATTGACAAAAAATGGGCCATAATGGAATGGAGCCCTACTGCATTTTTTAAGGAGATTGTGCCTACAGTGGGAGGATAAAAATATATTTATAATTATTTATTTTCTGAAATGTCAATTTGAAAAAGAGAAAGCTAATGACAAAAATCTGACAATCTCCTTTACACCATTTGGATGCGCTTCTGAGCTTCATGATGATGATGAAGTAAAAAATAACACCTCTGGAACATCAGTCAGCTTTGTTGTGGGCGAATATTACTGCAAAAAAAAAGTGATTTCACTCATCATTACTCATTATCTGTGAATATGCAGATAACATATTTGTATTGGTGTGTTTGCACATGTAAACAATGTAAACATCTTATTCCCCTTTCATACAGCAGATACAGACTCATTCTTATGAAACAGCTGTCACAGGTTAATCTCTGGGTGCCACCATTAGAAGGGACTCCAGTCTGCAGTGCAGTTTCATACACTTCACTGATAAACCACAATTACACTGTATAATTACCAAATAAAGTGTTAGCTTCCGTTCCACGTCTCCCCCTCAATCCATATGCATATCTGTCTCATTTGCTCACATGTGCATGCTTTCTATTTCTTCTCTCTCTCTCTCTCTCTCTCTCTCTCCCTCTGTCTGTCTCATTTCAAAGAGTCTGTAAAATTACATTTTAACTTCAGTATCACCGAGTTAAATTATGCATTAAATTTATTATACTTTATTGCAAGAATGCAAAACGCAGATTTACATTTGCTTACATATGATAGTATTTACATTGATCAGCCATAGCATTAAAACCACCTGCCTAGTATTGTGTAGCTCCCCCTCGTTCCACCAAAACAGCACTGACCCATCAATGCATGGACTCCAAAAGACCTCTGAAGGTGTCCTCTGGTATCTGGTGCCAAGTTAGTAGCAGATTCTATAGGGTGTGAGGTGGGGCCTCCATGGATCAAACTTGTTTTTCCAGCACATCCCACAGATAGTCGATTGGATTTAGACCTTGGGAATTTGGCGGCCAAAGCAACACTCGAACTCTTTGTCACGTTTCTCAAACAATTCCTGAACAATTTTTGCAGTGCAGCAGAGCGCATCATCCTGTTGAAAGAGGCCACTGCCATCAGGGAATACCATTGCCATGAAGGGGTGTACTTGGTCTGCAACAATGTTTAGGTAGGTGGTACATGTCAAAGTAAAATCGTCTAGCCATCACAATTTGTCCCTTGTCACAGTCACTCAGATCCTTACGCTTGCCCATTTTTCATGCTTCCAACACATCAACTTCAAGAAATGACTGTTCACTAGCTGCGTAATATATCCCACCCTTTGACAGGTGCCATTTTAACAAGGTTATCAATGTTATTCACTTCGCCCATCAATGATTTCAATTTTTTGGCTGATCGGTGTATAGTTCTGGCATTCTTACAATGTTTATACATTTTACAGTGAAGAAGAAAACAAAGAATCTTCATTTTCAACTCTAACTGACACGCTTGGTCACCAAAGCTGGGCAACCCTGGTTGGGAGAAGGGTCATGTAGGCTACAAAGTCAGTCTGAATGGGGTAATATCCTGATTTTGAGAAACCCAAATATAAGAACTAAAGAAAATCAATAGACACTTGGATACTTTGTCATATTTATCTCATTCATTAGTGTCTTGTGTTCATGCTGAAATGGAGATGAAAGTCTGACTTTGGCAATGCAGGGGTTGAAGAGTGGGTGATATGGATAACTTCCTCTACCAAGATATTGGGTGATTATATATAATAAAAATACAATAATGATGATAATAATAATATGGTTTTCTGGGAAATCAATTGAGAAAGTGATTATGGATAAAATAACCACATAGGTTTCTGGCAAATCCATCAATCCAATTAAATACCTTACAGATCAAGTTACTTTATCACATTCATGCAAAAAGTAGACACATTTATGATTACATTTTTATTTTAAGTTAAATCCAGCAGAGCGGTAAATGCAGCAGAGTCCCTGCAGCCAAAAACCAAATTCTGTTCATCCTCAACTGATGAGGTAACTCATCAAAGACCAACCTTGATCGCTGCAAACCATCATAAACCTGGATAATATTAGTATCATGTATACAAGGAGACGGTTATTAAAACTGGGATACTAGAGTGCATGTAAATGAACTCAACAGTAAAGCAATAAGCGACTTTAGACTATATAAAAAAAAAAAACAGATGCAATGATGCAATCCACATTCATAGATCTGTGTGTGGATACTTAACCAACAGAAACAGTGATGAGATTCTCTTTCATGATGATCTTGTCTTCGCCAACACACTGATGGATCAAACTACAGAATCCAGAAAGATAAAGAGCAACATCCCCCATACCCTCTCCCTTAAATCAACCTTCCAAACTCTAATTGGACCCTTCACTTTGTGGCCTGACCCACTCTTCAGATGTTTCTAACATTGTGAACTCACGAGACTTGCGCGGCTAATGGTGATATGAAGTGAATTTGAAAATGTGTTTGATGTCTTTTTTTTTTTTTTTTTTTACTGATGTGATATTTTACATGGTTTATAGTAAGTATTTTGATTCAAATGCATGCAGTGAAACCTCTTTATATCACGTGGAACCCATGTCTTCCTTTCTAAATGTTTATGTGCACTTATCCCTGGTATCTAACACAACTATATCAATCTCTTAAAGGTCAGAGAAAGCAGAGCAGAAGCAAGAATTGACTGTCCGAGCTGCAGAGAGTTACTCTCGCAGAATAAGGATGCTCACTCTGATGCGGACCTTCTCTGCTCAGTGGGAGTATAAGCTTCTCGTCTTTCAGGAGAGGAGGAACGAGGTAGCGCCGGTCTTACCTCCGCCACAGGCACTCCCTCCGGAGGGCGACAGTGCAGAACGATCATCCCATTGATTGGCACCTCCTTCCCCTGGGGGTCCTGCTCAAAGTTTTTCCTCAGGTCTGTGTGGGGAGATAAGAGGCAGCTGTCAGGTGTCAAGTGTTACGGTCAGCCTGGCCTCAATCCTCCTGCCTATGCCTCTGCACGCCACGACCTTCAAAACCCACTATAGTTTGTGTAGGATAGAGAGGATCCTGTGGCCCTGTGCTGGGTAATCTGTTGACAAGGTGGTTTGGAGGATACTCTCGGTAGACGAAGCGTGTGTTGCTCTGATCAGCCTGGGCAGCGCATACAACGGTGTCAGATCTTGCTCTGTCCATTTTCAAAACTGCCTCTGATAGCTTAGTGTGCTGCAGCTATCCACTGAAAACCTTTAAAATGTCAGCCATTGTGGAAAGCAGGAATGTTCCTGTGAAAGGGTTATGAAGGGGTTTCATGTTCCAGAGGATCATGAGAGATCCCCTGCATATAAGGGATCTGAATACAGGAAGGAAACAGTCAATAGCACAGTTCAGTTGGCAGGTAGATAAGTGCAAAGGAACTGCAAACTCAGTGGTTCAGATATCACATCATCATCTGTAATATTTTTGCTTTCAACAAAGACTTTGCTAAAGACGCTTAAGTCAAAGACTGTTTGCTGATTTGCAGGTTTTGTTGTTTTGAAAAGACTTCTTCTGGCTTTCAGGTAAACTCTTACAGTCATATTGGTCCTTAGCTCTTGGAAAACAAATTGAATAGTTTCTAAGAAGTGATTATTTTACCACTGATTCAGTTTCTGCTGTAATAAAATCAAAGGATGTGCTCAGTTTCCTGAGAAAAGCAAATTTAAAAATAAAAATAAAATTGCCTCTTAGTTTGTTGAAGGTTAAATCATACAGACAGACACTGTAATAATATATAAAATAATTTATCAGACAGCTTTGTTGACTTGTCATTCTGCATCATCATAATACTAAACAGACCTCCAGGGGGAAAATCTAAAGTTTTCTGCAGTGACTGACAGTCAGTCATGCTGTACTTCACTGCCTTTGAAGGCTTTATCGTTAATCTTCTTTCATTTGCTCTGGTGGTCACAAGTTGGGTGTAAGCAGTAATCAGGGCAATTTTATAGCTTGTTAATTCATTTAAGATTCATAAGTTGCTGTCACTTAATCCTGGCCCATTTTGTGATTGCACCATAACACTGTTAAGAACAACATGGGAGTTTGTGTGGAAGTGGACCGAGATCTCAGTTATTTCGTCAATGTGAAGGAAGAATCAAACATTCTCAACAGCCTGAATCAAGTAAAAAAAATGGACAAGCAAGCAAACTTCATTTAAAATGAAAACCTACCCTATCTGTCTTGGTGTAAACATATTTGATTTGGACGGCAGCAAAATTAATACACATAAAAAACTGAAACACAAGTTTCACTCGCACATCATTGGTAGATTTGTTTGAGCATGTTAGCCTGTTTCAAAGTAACAAATAAAGGCTGAAGATAAAATAATTCAATCCAATATGCAATAATTCAATTTGGAGACATGTACGCTTTCGCAATTTCTTTGCCTACATATAGTATTACCAAAGATGGCTACTAGTAGCTTTGAAGGGTCAAAACTCCAGAAACACTTGTAGGATGAAAAAGGTTTTTTTAAATTATTATTACAAACAATATTTAAATAAGATATGAAGCGTACGAAATGTTCTGTAATGTGTTGTATGATCATTCTAATGAAGGCCAGAAGTCAAAAATGTACTGGTCACATTATAAAGTTATTCTTTACACTCCAAGTGCTGCTGGAGTTGTGACCCCTTTAGACTATTTCCCTTCTCCATGCAGCCTGGAAGAAGCCAGGAATCCCCGCCCCGCCTCTTACTATCTTTGTATTGCAGCTGCTACATTACTGATCTCAGAGGTGTTTCCATACTCACAGGCTATGCGGACAGTAGCCTTGCGACTCTTAGAGGTGCCCAGGTGGCTCCAGGCCACACAGAGGCACCAGTAGTCCTCGGGGCCATGGAAATCCTCCACCTGCTGACGGGACACGTTGATCATCACCTCGCGCACCTTCAGCCCTGGCACAACAGAAAAGATGAGACAGTTAGCAACTTATATATCAAGAGACCATGTCGATAACCTTACAGTGAGCAGAGTTCTGCTGCCCGACATGAACCCGGTAGTTCCTGCCAGAGTGTCGGGTTTCCTGTTGGGTTCGGGCCATTTTGGGTGGAGTTCAGTTTTGATTATACTCCAATGTAAGATAATAAGAAATTCATCTCTCTTTGTCTTTCTAACTTCCAATTATCTGCATCCATGTGTGTCGTGTAATGCAAGCAGATACTCGGTCCCCACTGGAGAGCGGGAAGACACAGAGCATGGCTAATGTGTGCTGCAAAGCCTGGCAATGAAATTAAACAAAAACTCACCAAAGGGCAGCTTATTAAATCATCAGTGTTTCAGGGAAGGCCTTTGCATCGTGAAAACATTACATCCTTGTCACAACAGATAAAAACTGGTTATGTAGAGTTGGCGATGCTTTACATACCTTAGTTCTGTTTGAACTGTCAAGTTTAAATGGGAAGTTTAACTTACTAGCCATGTTCATCAGGCTAATATCATGTCTAAGTGGGTCCCGCCATGTCAGACTTTGAAAACCCTCAGTCCAACGTATATCCACGATAATTTTTTTATCCCTGAGAAAGTCTTTCTGTTAGATTAAAGCAACACATTTAAGAAAGTAACAACAAAAATATAGCCTAGTTATGTACAAGTTCTTAGGAATGGCTGACACACTTGCTAAATTAGTGCGTTTTCCACCTCTCCACTGAGCGCTGTGAGCATCACTAAGGAAATTGGCAGAATCACAGTCCCTCAGGGGCCTGTACTGTATGTTTTGAGTGCTCAATGCCGCTAACAAGAAGGAAGCTAAATCAGCTGTAGCAGAATTAGCATTAATAATTTGGACTACACTTAACCGCTTCAAATAGCATATGTAGGCCAGCTGTGGAGGCGATACCAAAACAATATAGCACATTATTTAACACAAAAGCCCTGCGAATGCAACATGTTGCACAAGGCTCTTATTATCTTGCATGCATTAAAGAAGAAGAGAGAAAAAAAAAAAAAGCACTCTCAATTTTTCAAAAATCCTCTTAGGCAACACGCTGCAAGCCCCCAGTTGAAGATGTTCGTCACCCTGTCATATAGCTTCAGATCGGTATACAGCACCCATTTTTAATCTGAGTCATCGGCTTAGGGCCTGTCACATGTGTTTTCTCACTGCTCCTCAGAGCCTCTGCAGCCTGCGGGCCTTATACCCACAGCTGGATTAAAGGCAAGAGATGTGCAATGTGCTGGGGACTGGAAAAGACCAATACCTACACATACCCTCAACCCCATCCTAAACCCCTCCATCCCTGACTCTTCTGGCTCTTGTGCATCCACTCTGATAAATAACACTTTAATCTGACATGCTCTTACTAAAGTCAAACAGTCTCATACTGCGGCTGCACAGCTTGCAAAGTGCTGAGCAGACTTCTGAATGAATACCAATTAAACCCCAAGTGAATGGCAGCGCACAATGAATCCACGCTGGCGTTCGCAGTAAAATTAAGAAATGGAGAACATTTAGTGGCGGGCGGTATCCACTGTGCCGGGTATAAATGACAATCATAGAAAAGTGAGACTCTTATTTTTTTGTCACACCAAATGTGGTCAACAAGTTGTGACGATGTTAAGAGACTGCCTGATTAAAGTAAGATTAAATAAAATAAACACTCGTAGAAATTAGGTTGTTTGTCTCAATATGGTGCACTGCATCGTATTTGGTGACCGGGGGTAGTTTAAATTGTGACTGACAGGCCTGGAGAGGGAAAAGAGGCCATGTTTAAGAAGAGGAATAAACAAAGCAGCAGCTCTATGGCTGGTGCTTCCTAGTGGCAGCCCCCGTAGAGAGTGAGACACAAACATAATTCATAATTTCTTGAGCAGCGGCAGAGAGCTGGCAAGTGACAGTATGTGTGGGAAGAGAGACAGCAGAGAAAATAATGACTAATGACTTTCCATGATGCCCTAAAAAGTGTGAGCCTGTGTTTTAGAGGGGGGGGGGGGGGGGGGGGGGGGGGGGGGGGGGGGGGGGGGGAGAGAGAAAGAAGACAAACTGACTGTTGGCGAGAGAGAAAAGGTGGCGGGTAAGCTTTCACGACAGAGAAACACATTTCCTGGAGCCCAAAGTGGCGTCGACAGGTGGTTCGCCTGAGAGACGGCGATGAGCGCTGCCACGGTGTCATCTGTCAACCCTATTTGTTTATAGGCAGAATACTGTTGACAGTGATCATTAGAGTAAACCACTTGATCTGTTCTCCTCCCCAATGCTCTCCTCGCTCCTCGCAGTTTCCTGCGTCACTTGATAAATCCGTCCAAAAAAGGCTGAATCATACAGAAAAAAAAAAAAGACTGGCAAGATGGCTGAAATAAGAAGTAGAGAAGCCAGTGAAGAAGAGAGTGTCACTGCTGCAGCTTTGCCATAGTCTAGCTTATTAACTTGGATGTGGATGTGCATGACAAGCACTTCATTAAAACGCTGCATTAGGATAATTTCAGGGTAAAGGGTTTTAACTTCATGGGTTGGAATTCAGCAGAAAACTTTTGGGCTCTTCCAGCTCTCTCTCTCTCTCTCTCTCTCTTTCTCTTGCCATATATTTCATATATTTCCTCAGGTTCTTGACTGTTAACCATCCAATAAAAGTAAAATGGGAGTGAGGTGGTGTGTCATAGATCAATATTAGACTTTTCAGAAAATGGCAATATCTTCCCAAATGCACTGGCAAACCCAAGCTACTGATCCAGCGGCTCTGGACCACAGGGAAATAGGAGGTCAGGATTAGATTCTGCCACCCTCACTTTGAGAGGACATGCCCTCATTTTAAAAGGGTGATGTTTGATTTAAATATCCATTCAGATGTAATTATAGTAACTCCCAAAATAGAGGTCTACATTAACCATGTGAACCCTTTTTACTCTTGTTATTTACAGGCTGATGGCGAATCACTTGATATCTTAGCCTCCTGCCTCCTTGGTGTTTGTTTTGACTTGTGTATTTACTGGGTTAAAACTGTAATTACCAAAAAGAAAAAGTTTATAGTTCATCACATTAGTGTTCTCTAAGGGGAGTTAATATTTAGTACCGACTGACACTGTTTGTAATGCAGTTTCATTGGTGCAGTTACTGTGTGGGTGGGCACTAAAAGTAGTTTGTAATATAACGTCAATTCCAATGTGAATTTTTTTCTTTTCTATCTTCCCAGTAGTGTTCAATATGTGTTACAATCATATGTATGTACGCACATATCTTTTAGCATCAAAATGCCTTTTTCCCATGTGATCTGACGTAGGTTCCTGCATGATGATATTACATATAAACCAATATAAACCCCCTAGCCCACCTAGCCAGTCGCCACAGAGATAGACTGAGCACTCACTGCTGTTGCTGCTCTGCTAAACGTGCTCACACACTCTCACACACACACACGTAGGAAGCATTGAAAGTGTAGGTTGGACAATCTAACAGAGTGGATGTAATTTCCTTCATTCTGGTGCCTTTTAAAAGGTAGTTTGATACTTTTATCCGGCTCTGCAAGCAAGAGAAAAATTACGGGTGCATTTTGTAATTTCATCCCGAGGAAGTGGATGAAGATCACACAGTCTGTTTGAAGATATTAAAAAAAAGCTAAAAGTACAGCAATTGATTCGATGACTAATTCTGAGTCATCTTTAATAATAACCACTCGTTGTTTATTTAAAATTGAGGATCTCTTTACGCCTGCATGCAATTGCAATTTCTGTAAAAATGATTTTTTTTTTTTAATGTTATCAAATCAATGAGTAAAGTGGAGATGACACCTGTAGTCAAAGTAACCTCTGTGCGTTCTCCGATAAACTACATCCATCTTCCAATCGTTTCCTACTACTATGAAGAATCAGCAGGACCAGAGGCCTGTGTCTCAAAGCTAGATGATGTTGTTAGCCATTTATCTCAGTGACTCACGTTTTGACTCACATAACACTCCTACTGAGAAACATGCCACATCAATATTTAGGGCAACACTTCATGACAAAAGGCATCAATAGAACCACCATCTGCCACCTTTCATGAAAAAGCAATAGTCTTGAATTCATAAGTGACAAAAGTTTGAGGAGTGTGTGTGTGAGCAAATCCATCCAAGTTAGCTGGATCATAATAGCTCTTTGGCATCTGATGTATACTTGTCGGCTAAAAATACATGTTTTATAATATTTCAATTAGCAAATAACTTAAAATCCAAGCCTTAGAGCAGCAAATTCTCATGAAATATTGAAATGAATGTGACACAATTACCAGCAATGATTATGTTTACACGCACAAAATATTAGTTTTTGCCCTTATTACAAAAAAAGACAATATTCCTACTAAGCTGTTTACATGACTAATGAAGATGAATATTCCATTAATATTCCCGTTTACATGGAGGGTGTTTTCAGGGGTTTCCCTCTGCTGCAGCGGGAACGGGGATCACAAGATCTCTGCAGGCAGTGAAGTAAACCAGCAAGGTGAAAAACATTAGTGAACTGCTGCCTGATATTTACAAGTGATAATGATGTGACTGATGTTGTAAATTTAGAGTTCCAGGCACATCCGGTATGTATATTGTCCCGTGATGTTTACTACAATGCTGAGTATTTTTTGGTGCATCACATCAAGTCATCACCTTCATGGTTCATGGCATCATGTCAGGATAATAACCAAGGCGCTCTCCATTCTCCTCTCATTCCTCTCCTCTGTCTGCCTTCCTGCTCCAGCATTATGCCTGTGCATGCATCTCTATCCCAGCCTGGCAAACTGTTGGCTAGCTGGTTTGTTCATAACGCACAGAGCTGACCATAAACATGTAAGAGGCTGTGTGTTGCAAACTGCAGTGAAAACCCCGACTGAGACGCATATTCCGAATGTGCTGTATGCATGTCCAAAGAATGCTGCTAAAACCTGAATAATATCCTCATATCCCACATGTCTTAATTGGAAAATGCTACATTTGGAATGTCCAAACAGAATATGACCCGTATCAAACTTGACGTATTTGGTGTAATATTAGTGTTCATGTAAACGTACTCATTGATTTAAGGGAGTTGATGCTGTTGATGCAAATCAGGGTTTTGTTGTTATTTATTTAATACATTTTAATGCCCTCACACAGGTATCAGGTGGCCAGTTGTATCAGCTAATGTAGTGGTGCCACAGCAGTTAGACTGAAATGATTTAAAGATAATAATAATAATAAAAAAATAGAAGCTTACTCCCCGCCTTGGCCTCTGCCATTGTTTTCTTCATTAGTACCTTTCATCCCTTTTTGTTGCCGTGATAAATTCATTTGTTTCTGTCTCGATCTCTTCATTTCATCAATCTCTTTCTCTCCTCTTTTAGTCTCATTTGTCATCTTACTTTCCTCTTTCCTGTCATGTTTCCCTTCTTCCTACTGAGTGTTAGCAGCTTATAGGTGTGTATGTGTGCTATGTGAGAATAGAAAAAGAGAAATATGGGTGATTTACAGGGAGAAATTACATATAAACGAGTGGGAGAGGGGATGAACATACGGGGGAAACCCAGGAGTTGACCAATCTGACCCAGAGATCTGAAGCTTAGACACTGTTTCCACTAACATGTTGGCTTTTATTTTCTTTTGAAAATGATATGATATATTTAAAGGTACACTATATAAAAACTGTCGGTCGGAGTTTGTTGACACCAACGCAATGACACTGCCAAACAGAGTAACGCCACTTTTTAAGCATTTTCTCACTAACGTGTTTCCATTTTTCTTATTTTAAATTTGGTTTTTGCTCTCGAGTTAAGACATTACAGTTACCGTAATGCTTTGATGATGCAAACAGTTAGTATCATTTTGTCAAGGTCAGCTAAACCCAGTTTTTTTTTATTTTTTATTGTTGTTTATTCTTATTTCCTGCTAGCACTGAAACCATGGAGACCATTCAGCTGGCCTGTTTATGACACAGTTCGATGTGGTAAAATGTGAGCCTACTCTCAACAAACTATCAAAACATGAATTGACCAGCAGTAGATTTGACTTGAGTTGTGACTGAGAAGAAGAACTACAGCTCAAACAATGTGTCAGTGTGGCTGTCTATGTCACAACATCTTTTAGTATTAACATAGATTTGAATTTTTGCCCAAACATGAGTGCAAATGCTATTGAGATTCTAATAAGAAATCTACTGAGAAGAAAATGTGGGGAAAAAGAAAGTATTGTGTAAAGCAGGTAATAGGTTGATAGCTAATCATGGCAGAGTTTACACCAGAACATTCTGTCAGATTTAGTATGGGAGAGAAGCTCGGATAAATGGATTTGTCTACATAACAAAAGGAGATAATCCTAACCATAAAAATGACAGCATTGGTAGTCTGAAGTGACCTATATTCAGGTTTAGAGTTTATTAAAAAAAAAAGCAAATAATAGCTGTCCTCAGTAGAAAAGGCAGCAGTAGCTTGACATTGTTACACTGCTATAAAAAGTAGAGGTTTAGGTGGATGGTTGTTGTTGGGGCTAATCTTCTACCCACAGTCACCATGGTTGTTTGTCATAACCATGGAGTCCATGTGTCTCTAAGCTTAATCATGACGATGACATTTACTTAAGTTAACTAGGTAGTTTTAGTTGTGTAAACTTAGCCAAACTTTAGCCACTGGCATGGATAACAGGGCAACGTTCAACATTCATGGGTATCATTTTTTTGTGCTGTCAAATACCCGATTTTATCACTTAGATAAGATGAATTGCTGCACAACACACTAATAAAAAGGCTTTTTTGATTCACAAATAAAAACGGAGTTCACAAATGCCTGTTTGGAAGTTGTAAATTTTAGGAAGATCTTCACAAACGCTTTTCATTTTGTAAATTAATTCAATGTATTCACAGATATTTTTTTTATTTGTGGAATTTGTTTGTGTATTTTCAGATATTTTCAAAATATTTTTGTGAGTTTATGTTTTATATTTACAGATTACACATTCACACAGATTGTTAATCTGTTCACACAAATCATTATGAAACAAATCTCTCTCCATACTGTTCCTGTTGGCAAAACACACCGTTTTCAAATTGTTCACCTCCTCTCATGTTATTCACGTGTCAGGCAGAAGTCAACACGTCTTTTATCGGCCTTCTCAACCAATGAAAGCTGATTACAGAGATAAATTTAACATTTGTGTTTTAGTTATTTATGAATTTAGTTACTTGATAATGCTGAAAGCTAAACAGATAATAGAAATATAGATAGATCTATATTTAGATTTAGATAAGGTCATCTAAACTACTCTGATTCGTTGATTCCATGTGGAACCCTCAGATTGACAGGCCGCACTCTAAACCAGAGTCATGCAGCGATTTGCATTACTTAAGCAAAAGACATCAATAAACAGTAAGTATCCCTGAGAGTATTTTCTAATTTTGTTGCAGTAAGTCTGCTTTCACACATCATTACAGTCTTAGCCTACTAATGCACCGCATTACTGTACATCCTAGAGGCTTTCCTTCTTATCTTTAAAGTCTCTGTAAGTTGTCTTTAAGAATGGACAAATATTTGAAGGGGTGACTGCAAACTTGGCTGCTTGAGCTGTTCACAGGTTAACAATAAATGATGTTCATACAAAGCTGCACATAGAGAACTGACACCACTATGGGTCCAAATGCTCTTGTGCTGCTTACCTACTGTATATTGTGTTCAGCAGTGTGCGGTAGGCGTGAAATACCAGGGAGCCCTCGAAGGCATAAATGAACTAATCATTGTCTTTTGATGATCTTATATTTGTGCAAGATCACTGTGATTGTTTTGGTGAGGCTCATCAGAACAGAAGTAAATGTGACCACCCTACACTATTCAGTAGCTTATATGTAGGTGCCTTTAGTTCTGTTATCATGATGACTCGGGGTTCCTTTTTATTAGTTGGCAAGGGACGGGTGGGGTTTAGTGTGGAGGGTGTGAAACTGCTGACTAACATCCAGCCAACTGCAAATAAATTATGACAGTAGCTGGTGAGTTGGTGTGCCTGACAGGTACAAACCATTGATCAGAGACTCCTTTCTACTCCATAAACCTTTCTGGCTGGTTTCAAAGAAAAGACAGAGGGAGGCAGATGTTAGTTTTTTTTTTATTCACCTGTCACTGTAGATGGCAGTGGATACAGAGTTAGCTTTTTCTCGTGATATATCCTGTGCTTATGTCACTCAGTGAATAAAAGATAAATAAATATTCACCGTGGCACACATATAAAATAGGCATACATTACACGTGACCCACAAACCACACAGTTATATGTTCGACGGGTTCTTACTACCATGTTTCTCTGATAAACGCCAACTTTTCGATGCCTTTCAGAGGCTGTGCAGATCCCCATTACTGATCCAAACAATACTCAATGGACAGGTGCTCTTATCTCCACTGGTTGTGGTGGTGTGCTGCATGCTAATAAAGCTAATCCCAACACTTTTATTTATCAAGACCTTGACATGTTGCTGCATGTGTTTCTAAAGATGTTTTCTGATTTAACACATGGTGCACAGTGTATTCCCTTTATGCTTTTTTTTTCTTCACAGCACTCCAATTGCATCTATTTACTTAAAATGACCTTATTTATAAAAACCTACATGTTGCAGTCAAATTGAAATCAAATCATTCATGATTTAGTTGATTTTGAACGCAATTACAAACAACAGCGGCATTTTAACTCAGCGGTGACCTACTGAACCTCGATTTGTTTTTTTTAATGGAAAATAAACTCAAACAAACAGCAGATCCTAAAGCAGATACAAGAAGACATAACTGCCTTCTGCCTATAGAAAGCAATGGATAGATAATCCATTTAATCTGTAATTGGAAAAATGACATCTTCTTTTAAAGCACGCTTCACTTCAAATTAAAAAAAAAAATGCTGTTTACAAGGTAGTCAAAGAATAAATAATACAAAGAAAAGTGCCTCTGGTAATATATAGCAAAAAGAAACTGAACTCTGATTATCCACTTATTATTAACACAATTAAAAAGTAAAGGAACCTTTTCAAAGTCTGATTCTCCTCTGTATATTAGCATAATGGACTTCTACTCATCAAAATTGTACATGTTTATAAAAAATATTTAAAATGAATGCTGGTACATTTCCCAGATTTACCAAAGATAATAGAATATTGCTAGATAAAGAAAACTTCAGCCAGGACTCAAACATACACTGTAAATGTATATAGAAGTTGCACCAATGCACTACATATTTCACTATATCACAACTTTTGAGACAACTTTTAGCTTACTTTTTTGTTGTTGTTGCAGCATTAAAAGTATACCATATCAGCTATTAGTGCTCCCTGTTTGCAACTCAACCATGAATGTACAGACAACTTCTACTGAATCACTTTGATACTAAAGAAAACTTTTAAAAAAATGCGATAATCCTCAGGCAAGTTCTGCATTTATAAAAGGCATCTTTCTTCTGTGACTTTGAAGCGGATTTATGGATGTTTATTGGTGAAGGACATTGGAGACGATAATATCCTTAGAAAATGTAAGTCACATTGAATCTGAAAAGATGTTTATCAGTGTCTATGTGTTCAGATTTGACTGAGTCATGACCCTGAGAAGGAACATGAAATGTGATGCAAACTGCAGCAATCAGGCGAACCTTAATTGCCTCTATGAGCTGTGTGTCACTGCTGCAGCTCCGGCTCATGACTGGTGATTAGCAGCCAGACTACAATAACTAACTCGCTGTTGTTTTTAGAACACCGGTGGAACACCTGTCTCTTTCACCTCAGGCAGTATCTCGGCCTCCTGTTTGTCCCTACACACCCACCCTTTTCAACTCTCCCTGCATCCCCTTGGGGAGGTGCGCCTCATAGGTTGAAAACCTCTGCACTATATGGACCTGCTCCTCTCAGTAGTGGAAATGTAACATTTTATGAAGCATAAGTAAAGCATGCTGTAGTTTGATCCCTCTATATTATTCTTTAGATGCTGCTCTCTTTGCACAGCGAGGTGCATCTGTCGCTCCAGTTCATTCCAGAGTAGATCTTATTGGGTTGTTTTTGCCATCATTCCTATCAGTTATTACATCTTACTCACCAAAGTAATTGCAGTGGTCTGGGAACATGGTGACATCACTGCATTAAACTCCAAAAACTATGAAAATATGACGCAGGTAGGCTGAGTGAAAAACCTTTTTTTTTAAAAAAATGTGCACCATATCACTGCTGAACCGGACCGCCAACTGAATCTTTACTATTAATTCCATAGTTATAGTGCCAGTGATATGCAAGTCCACGGGGTATCTTAGCAATTGTAGAATGGGACAGCTGGTCTCAGTATTCAGTCTGTCACAGTGCTGACACATATAGAAGAGAAAATCATTTACACTTACATTAATTCATACCCACAGGCAATTTAGAGCAGCCAATTCACCTAAACCCGCATGTCTTTGGACGTTGTGAGGGAACCAGAGCACCCGGGGGGAAACGCTACGCATACGCAGGGAGAGCGCGCCAACTACTGCATTTGTGTCATGAACAAAAGGAGGCAGTCGCTGCATGCACGCACACGACGACAGCAGAGAAACAAATAGTCCATGTACTAAGACAGTTCATGTGCCCACAGTCCCAGAAATCATCTTTACATATTATATGCTGCGTTGATAAATGTAATGACTGTCTGGATTATGCTCACAGATAATATTTTTTCAGCTGATTGGAGGGAAGAGGTTCACATGCTGAGTTCTGTGTGTGATTATAAGTTTAGGCAAGAAAAGCATATTGATTAAAGATCCACACTAGATATAGTCTAAGACATATAGAAATAATAATTTGTGTACAATTCCCTCATTAAATCCTTAAAATTTTATCTACTCCTTCTGCCTCATTAAAAAAAATCAACAATCAATGAATATATAAATAATGTTCATTTCATTTGAAGATGTCTCATACAACTGAAAGTCACTCATTTTAAAGTCCCTTCACAGTTCAAGTGCACTGGAGGCCTCAGATTTCCACATCAGTTGTACAGTGGAGCATGATTGGCTCCAAAGTATTTGTGATGTCATGTGATGTGATTTGAGATCATTGAAAGACTGCTTTCAGTTAAATCTAAATAAACATGTTCCCATCCTTAACCAAGTGCTGCAAGTGCCTAAATATAACCATAGAAAAGTTTCAATGTATATCGTACTGCAGGATTTTCCTAAAACACAAATTCAATAAAAATGCTTCAAAATGTATTTGTTGTTACTTCAGTAGTCTGTAAATGTTATTTCTACGACAAAGGGGTCGGCACAGAACGCCATCTAACAGAGACAGATCCATCTTTTTGATAACATTTATGCTCAAAACAAGACTCTAGTATCACTTGTATGGTTACTTTAGGTTCCTGCTCTAGATTTAAAGCCATTATTTCACATAAACACTGCAACATTGTGTTGCCTTTTTAAAATCAAGTAACTGAAAGGCGTAGTCATCAATTCTAATCCGATACAATCTTTGTCAAATTTAACAAATATCTCCTCATGGCCCGCTAGCTGTCCGCTAGCGGTGAAGCCTAATCCTCTTCTTCCTGTGGAGCTGACATGCAAACCATTTTGGTTCAGTAAATTCCTGCTGTCAGTCAGCCTGGTGAAGGCAGTTTGTCTGTTGTCCTCTCAGCTCTCCAGGAGCTGAAGCTGACAGACGGCTGCTTCTGTGGACAGAGACGCTGAACACAGGTCGAGTGAGAAATGGGGAGGCTGCAGAGAGGCGGGGAGTGTGGATGGTCTGTTATGCTCACATGAGACAAATTTTTTTTCTGCTCATTATAATGTGAGAGGAACAGAAGTGTCACTGCTTTGGCAATGCACCTTCATGAATTTGGGGGTTGCGTTTCTGTAGGAGCACGACTGCTTAGTTCAAATGTCAACAGTCTTTCTCCAGGATCACTGACTCCACCTTTAATATAATGCCAGCATTCTGTTATACTTTGTACCTGTAAGAGAGCATTTTTTCTCCCATTCTCACACCAGTCCCGTTGGAAGAGTTTGTTGCAATCAAATTCGCTTCAGTAGGTTTTCATCCGGCAGTGCTGAGGTTCAACAGAAGCTCCTTATCTAATGCTAAAAAAAAAAAAAAACACTGCAGGAAAGTTCTCTGGAATAAGATTCTAAAACACTTTTTTTTTTATCCGAGAAGATTTCACCTGTGAATAAAGTTTTCTGAGAAGAAACCATCCATGTTCATGCCTCATCTCCACTTTTAGCTAACGCGCTTCATCAGTGGAAAATGTCTCGATACTGTCAGGCCTGTCTGACAAAGGCTAATAATAACCAATAATCATTCTGTTTTATCTGTCTAGCCCAATGCGCTCGCTTGCACTTGTGAGCCACCCACATGCTGTAAGAGCCACAGCAGAATTCTTTACTGAAGACACTGCACTTTAGATCTCAGAACAGCATTAGTACATTAGCATCGTCCTCCGTGAGGGTCTCATTATGTCCACTCCAGCTCGCCAACCGAGGCCGAGGTTTCTACACCAGGACTTAATGCTGATAGAAGAATCCTGCAGGTACTGTGCTGAAAACTCTCCCAAGCACTTAAGGTACTGAGGCTTTGTTTAAAATGAATCCCCAAATTAGCCACTGTTTCAATCTGCCCACATTCATATTGCATGCCAGCAAAACTGGCTTGCGCACAAGAACCCTTGAACATGTGCACAGAGCCATTAGAGTCTATTTCAACTATATTTTTGGGGGGGAAGGATATTTGATAGCACACCATTTTTTATTCTTCCCAGAAAAGTGGAACTTTTATCTCCCAACTCCATTAGGCCCTGTGCCCACTTCTTAGCTCTGTAATCAGACAGTCCCAACCCACAGCCGTGTCTCCTTGAAATGATACCCAATTTCAAGCCTGCAAAACGTGAAATGAAGCCTGACCAACACCAAACATACTGTTAACAAGTGACACATCTTGCAATGTTATGAGCCACTGAAAACAAAAGTGACCCTATATTGCCATGGTGGGAAACATCAGCAATTAGAACTATAGTGACTCATAATAAAAAAAAAAAAAGAGTTGTTTTGTATTTTCTGAGTATTTTCTCTGTAACTGCATTCAGCAGTGGTGTGTGGAGGAAAGTGGGGCTGGGGGGTTGTTTATTTTATGTTCCCACATTCATTGCTTTACTGTTCTGCTTCAGGTTGCATCTAAAATGTGTTTTACTTCACCGTATTGAGCACATTAATTCTAATCATTAGGACGACGCTCCTTTGTGTTTCAGAGCAAAGTTTGTCTAAATTAAACCTGTATTACTTTCAGTTTCCTCACAATTGCGAGTCATTCTGTTGCAATACAGTGATGCAGCACGGCTAAATGAGGAGAGAGGAAAACAATGAACCTGTGGGGAACCGAGGATGATTGGGCTCCAACAAGGTTCTGCTTGACTGTCTGGAATGGGATCTTCAGGATTGCATCTCTGCTTTATGCGAATGATGTGGTCCTGCTGGTTATATCAGACCATGACCTCCAGTGCACACTGGAACAGTTTCCAACTGAGTGTGAAGCAGCAGGGATCATGGTTAGCAGCTCCAAGACTACATCCAAACTAAGCAGGTTCAATTTGTAAAAAAAAAAAAGAAAACACCTTTTTCCCTCCGTCATCCAGACTGAAACACTGTTGTTTCTGTCTCCCCCCAAAACTAACAACTTTTACAAAACAGTTTTCAGACTGTAAATCTTCAAACATTACGTGTTTACAGGGAAAACTGAGCTTTTGCAACACAATAACATAAGCTGTCCAGCGAGGGTATACTCAATATTACTAAACCAATATCACTAAAACATTGGACTCTACCAGGTAATGTACCAATCCTACCATCAACACCAGTTTTAATTATTTTAACTTTGGCTAAAATAATAATAAATAAATAATAACTAAAAATACCCATGAGCCTCAGCCACCGCTGCGATGTAGAAGAAGCCCGTCAGAGGCACAAGTCAGAGCAGCAATGAATTCAAAATGCTTTGTTGATGAAGTTGTAAATAAAAGGCTGCACCGTCGGAGCTGAACAAACTCAAAATTGACCCAGAAATTAAAATTGGACTGAATCCCTCTGTAGATTGTAGAATCTCTTTTTTTCAACACCGTAAAAAAACTGCCACCTGTTTTTAGTGCTGTAGAATAGAATTTAAAGCTGCGAGATTGGATAGTTCTTGCTGAAATGCATCTTGGTAACTGTAGTTCATGATATTATTATTATCATATATATCTTGCACCTTTGACTCTTAACCAAAGAACCAGATATTTTCTGACACAGTTGTTGATCTTTTGTGCCGATGATTTTCATCTTTATTCACAGGTAAAATCTTCCAAACCAGAGGTGTTGCAAGCTAATGTTTATATTTGATCAAAATGTAGAAGTATAATGCTGACACAAACAGACCTGAGATTGTGTTCGCAAGGCTACAGATCAAACTTGGACCTTCGGTTAAAAAGCAAATAACAAGCATGGTTAGAAATACATTAAAGTGTAAATGAGACAAATGGTGTCTTCTCACTCACTTTGTCACACAGGCGCCTTGGTAGCTGCTTTTCTGGTTCAGGCACTGGTTCGATAACCTGCTGAGGACCTTTGTTGTATGTCATATGCCCGCCCCTCTCTGCACTGTTAACTATCCAATAAAGGCAAAAATGCACACAAAAAAAAAAAGAACCTTCCAGTCCTCAATTTTCCTGCAGAAATCATGAAGTGCTGAGCGGCTCCTGAAGTCATTCTGCATCCTCACTTTCACCGGTACAGTAAGTGTCGCTGAGCAGCTTCCCAAGGGTCAAAATTGGATATAAAAACACTAGTGCATGCATCGATACTCCTGTGACGGCTCAGGTATTAAACCTGAATCTGCTGACTCATCAGCAGTGACAAAGGGCTCCTTTCTCTATCGTAAAAAAAAAAAAAAAAAGAAAGAAAGAAAGAAAGAAAAAATGAAAAAACCTTTATAGCCTAGTCCTCAGCCCTGGCAGCAAGCATGCGGTAAGGCTAAATAAAATCATCTCTAGGAAAAAGAGAAGTTATAACCCGTCCTTCCCCCCCCCAGGAGTCTATAGTGGTGGTAAAGGTGGGGGTGTGTAAGGTGTATTGTCCGGGCCACATTCGGTTAACAACCCCATTAACTGGCTCACAAAGCAACCCTGGGGCAACGATAACATCAATCCCAGCTTTAGAGGCCATTACGCTTCAGCCCGAGATATACGCGCTGTGCTGGAAAAGTGAGGTGAGATGGCAGCTGCGGCGGCGGCGGAGTAGCTAGAAGGGTGGTAAGGTGTCACCGCCCGTTTGTCAAGCCCAACCCTCTGTCCGTCCAGCAACCCCAGCCTGACCACACACACATACACACACAGCGACAACACTTCAACAAGGAACCCCTAGGCTGCTTGGCAGGTGAGGACTGAGGTCGTTTATCTGCTTTAGTCAGGCCCTCATACTCCACACAGATCTACACACACACACACACACACCAATAAATATATTAACTCCATATTTATATTTTCTAAACTATGCAAGGACACAAACTGTAAACACCATAGAAACAGATATAAGCACTAACACACATGCATAAATATGTGCAAACACACACCCCATCACAAACATCCTTACACACATGCACACACACTATACACACCCTCACACACAAACACTGCCTCATTATGTACACATGCGAACATGCAATACCAATACAAACAGTACAAATAACAAATTATACACATACCCAGATGGCTGGTCTACACACATAACACACACTTACTCATGCAAACACACACCCCTCATGACAATATATACACACAGATAAATATGTACCACCTACATCCCCACACACACACACACACACACACCGATATACCACCACCACACACACGTGATGTGTATAAAAGCGAGAGCTTTGTCCGCTCGCTGCTCACCGAAGATAACATTCACACTCTACAGATGCTGGAGAGAAAGGTCAATGATTTTTTTTTTCTTTCCTTCTGCTCCATGGGTAACTATCGAACAATGTGGTTCTATACAGAAACATGTTTGTGTGCAACTCAAAGTGCTTAATAGCCAGATTCCTCCAAGGGAGGCTTAACTGCCTCAATTAAAATCACATAAAGGAGAACGTGTGAGTCCTAATAGCATAAACACGTCTCCTCTTATAGAACAAACAAGGATAAAGAGTTCCCCCCTGATAGAGCCAGGTGGATGCTGATTTCCTCTCACACTCCCAGGTTGGAGGCAGTAATCACTATTAGGAAAGTGCCAAGAGAGGCGGTGCCGATGAGTGACGGCTCCCCCCGCTGTCCCGGACATATGGGTGGGAGGGGACTGGTTTACACCCAGCACCCAGGGGATCAGTCAGCTCTCCCAGCGGGTGCCTGGCTCAGCGTCTCCCAGATTTGGTGAGACAGGGAGGCTTTCATGGTAACTGCGCGAGGAAGCGCTGAGGGCTTCTCCACAATAGGAAATAGGACAGAGTTTACTTCAGGGGATGGAGTTGAGAAAAACCCACCTACACTCGGTTTACTAATCTTCTGAGGCTGACATGAATCCTAATCATGTGAAATTCTTGCTTTGCGCTACATTTAGAGGCATCAAAAAGAATTTTGTGAGAATAGGATATTAAGGATTCATTCAGCTTTACCTTGCTGTGTGTTGATCAGAAACTGAGGGTCCTAATTCTACCTAATTCAGTCACAGTGATGCTACCTGCCCAGCAACACACTACAGACAAACTCAGCCACCAGCTGGTGAACACAGTGGAGCAATTAGCAAGCTATGTACTTTCTGTCAGAAGTTGGTAAAGGCCAGAGCAAAGCAAAGCTAAATTTAAAGTGAATATTACACTTACATTCGTCAGGAGACCAGAGATGAAATGGATACTAATGTTGTCTACTGGATGTGAATAGACAACTCTTCGTTAACATGGTCACCGGAACAATTTATGTGACAAATTTAAGCAAAGACACAACTGACTCCCACTCATGAGCGAACAGAGACGAGAAAAAAAAGTAAGGGAAGGAACGGAGGAGTAGACAGCAGATAGCGCCAAACTTAGCACACCAACCTTTAGCTAGTTACAGCTGTCAGAGGAACACAACAAACTGTGGAGACTCATTAGAGATGAAAAATAGTGCAACACCACCTCTGCCACTGTTAGCTTATTAAGATGGACAGTGTCAATGTTTGCAAATATAATTAGTATTTCTCTTTAGCAAGCATTGTATGAATAGGAATCCTATCATTTGGTCCAACTATGTATGCAACGACCACATTTTAGTTTGTGCCTGTAAGCATGGAGGCTAGAATCACAGAGTCTGCAATAAGGATCTTTACCTCCACATATATATTTGCAGGTAAAGAAAAAAATCATGGCCTAGCAATAGATCTTTGTTTAGCAGTATTTTGTAACATGATTGAATTTTGCCCTGCTGAGGGTCATGCACATTCTGGCCCACGCTGCAGCCAAGGCCCACACCTGAGAGACCTGTGCTACTTTTATTAGAAAGGAAATGGAAAATGAGATGTGAACTTTGTTCTCATTTACATAAAATTAAAATGTGTCAACTCTACCTTTAACTTTTCTCATACTTCAGGTCCAACAATGCCTTAAGTGAATCACAAATGCAAAGAGAATTTTTCCCATACAGAAAATTTATCTTTGTGCTGCGTCAAATTCAGTTGATGTTCACTGTAAAGTGACAGAAATTTGCTGCAATTTGAACCTCAAGCTGTGATAGCAGCAACTACCACAGCTTGAGGCTGAGTGTGTTTCTGGAGCATGAAAGGCAACACCCCGCACTCTTTATTTGAAAAGTCCTGACTCCAAACAGAAAAGATGGCACCAACCATAAGCTGCAACTCTGGGCTTCAAATTGGATCCAATGCAAACCGGCGTGTGACGTCACATGTTGCTACATCCAGCTTTACAAACAGGATATGGTTTGAACACACCTTTACTGTATTACTGTAATATTCAACCAGTACGACCAGGTTTTGCCAGCAGATACCAGTTACTGTGTAATGACCATTTTTCAGCAGATTTCATTCTTGTGATCACCATGGGGACACTTGAACTCCCCAATGAATGCCAGACTAATGAAATTCTTTAGCTGCAGCTCCTTATGGCAGGGTGAGGCAGATTCCATTACAGGCTTTACCGACTGACACCCCAAACACTGTTGAGTCAAATCCTAATCCCATATTGGTCTAAGCCTTGGTAATATTCTTTTCATACTGTATAGCTCCCTTCATATTTCTCTCACCCTCATGTCTCAGATATATATCAGAGGAGTTATTAGTAGAGTAGAAAGCATGACGGGCTAAAAATCAGACAACTGCTCCAACTTATCCAAGCTTCAATAGAGGGATTCACTAGACTAATAATGTGTTCAAACAGCCCTCTGATGAAGTGTCTTGTATCATATGCATCATAAATACTCTAAATGTGACTTCAATGAAAGTGGTTGTCACAGTTTGATTCAACTTCAAAAACATCAGAAAAGAGATGAGCACGAAACCGTTTGAAATCTGGGCAGGTTTTGCTGTTCTTCAGAAGGAGCTTGTGTTTGCCACATTATGCAAACTTGTTATTATGCAGTCTTAAAATATGAAAGATTTGAACTTAATATTCAAATACATCAGCACCAGTTAATAGATAAATAAATATAGTGGAGACTTGAAACATGTCTGGCACCATCACTGTATTAATGACTGCATTAATGCCAATATACATGACATGACAAACCAACCAGTACTCAAACAGTATACTGTAATCATCTAGTCCTCAAACAGTATGCTGTAATCAAAGGTACGGTATAAGATAAATATAGGCTAAAATAACAGTTCTTATAACTAGATTTCAGGCAATCTACAAGAACAGGACCATGACATTAGGTATTAATGAAGGTTTCAGTTGATACTGTACTTTAGTGGTACAAATTTCCAAAACAAATCTTCAATTAATCAAATTATACACAACCAATTGACCAATAAACTAGCAGGACTCATATAGCAACTGACTTTAGCTTATCTTATGTTGGCTGATAAGTAACTTGAATAAAGGAATTGCAGTATAGAAATGCCAAATATATGATTGAGGTAGTTTATAACAGTTTCTCCACATAGTTTATCCACCAAGGAGCAGTGACAAGTTAATCTTTTTAGCCATGCTCACAGCATGTCTTTGAGGTCAGTGCTAGGTCCAAGACTTTGATCCAGACTGAAATATCTACATGACATCTTGGGTGTATTGTCATGAAATTTTTTTCCAGACATTCATTCCGCCTTAGGATGAAGTGGAATAACTTTGGGGATACCTCAACCTTTCCTCCAGGTTCTTCATCATGCGGCTCAGGAGGTAGAGCAGGTCGTCCTCTAATCGGAAGATTGGTGGTTTGATTCCTAACTCTTCCGGTCCGCATGTCCATGTGTCCTTGGGCAAGAAACTGAACCCCAAATTGTTCTTGAATGCTATGCCATCAGTGTGTCAATGTGTATGAATGGTTAGCTTTCCTCTGATGGGCAGGTTGGGATCTTGTATGGTAGCCCCTGTACCCGTTCAGTGTATGAATATGTGTGAATGGGTGAATGTGATTTGTAGTGTAAAAGCGCTTTGAGTGGTCAGAAGACTAGAAAGGGGCTATACAAGTAGAGTCCATTTACTTTGGTTTATGAACAACTTTGTCATTATTGGCTTTAAAATTCCAGTATCAGTCAGGCTATAGTTGACCAAGGGCTGTTTTGACCTCTGGGGGCCTGGAGCATCTAGATGGCTTGTGATTCAGCCTTTTTGGGACCAATGGTGGACATCTTACAGATATTTCATTGTGTTAGACGGACATCAGTCGAGTTTTCCTCATTATTTATTAGACAATGCATTTCCATTACAATTTAAATAACATCGTCTTAGATATGAAACTTTCAGCTTCAAGCATGTATAAAACCTTCTTCTGGAAATTGTATCTAATTTCCCCATAGCCGGTCAGCTTTCATATTTCAATACTTAGTTAGCATGAAAATAGGTGGATGGAATCTTTTTAATGAGAATTTACTTGTGACGCCATCAGAATATTCTCATAATTGCACTGAGCTGCAACGAGTATTGCCGGCCAAGTAGCCCTTGAGAATAAAGGAAGTTATCTTGATTATTATTTCGGTTTCTGCGTCTGAGTCTTCTCACTATGTTAAGCTCAGGTAATGTGTCTAAGTGACCTGGTGAGAACTCTATCACTGAGAAATAGTACAACTAAATCTTATTCCCTGGTGTCTGGAGAAAAGTGTTGAAATTCAGGTTAATGTGTGAAGATTGGCAAGAACAGACCAGTCCATTCTTAAAGGAAAAATGCACCCTGCTGTCGTCTTACACAGTTATATATCATCAGTCTGTGATACTGTTAAGTGCATTCCAGAGGTATTTTGTGCTAAAATGTCTTTGATGCCCTCATTTCCCATCAACCTACCTTTTCTACTTCTACTTCACTTCCCCATCTCCCAGAATGCCTCTCAACAAGGGGTGTGAACTTTTGCCTTTAGTCTCAGAAGGGTTTGTGAGCAAATAAATGTACTGGAGCTCACACTCACGACCACTTTGTGAACACTTGGGTGTGTCTGCAGCCTGGCCCTTGCTCAAAATGCCAATTGCCTTGTGGCTGTATTGTATTCTGGTCCAGTGAGGACACTGTGGGTGGAGGGAAAGGTATCTCTTTTTCTCTATGATGGATTTCTCCCTGTATGACTGTTGAATGTTGGTCCAAAATGTCTAGAAAGGAGGCGCTGGGAGAATTACAATAAAACCTGAAGTTTATAATCACACAAGCAAAATTTACAAGGTGGATGTGTTCTTTTAATCTCTTTTGACATTCAAGCAAATGTCACATTCAAATGAACATACTTAAATTTCATCTGTAAACAGCTGCTGACAACGTTTTATTGTTTTTTGATTTATTTTTTTTAAGATGGGACTGGAATAATCTATAAAAACATCTAATCAATATCCATGCATGCACATTGCTGGATTGCCTGTGCTCAGATGTTGTACAGTACACTGCAGATATACAGAGTCCTCCCTGAGCGTCTGCTGCCAGAGAACTCAAGGGCATTGTCAGCTTTATCAGCGCCTAGTGATTTATCAGGCTAGTTGGTAAATAAGAGATGCTATCAGGTGCTCCTGGTGGCATTGAGGGCCCGTGTCCTAATCAATAACATTCCAATTCTTCACTGATCTCCTCCTCTGATTAGCCGGACTAATCCAATACACAATGTTGCTGTCTATTACAGAGGCAGGACAAAGCCTTCCCGTTAAGACCGCCCTTATCTGTGGTTTTGCGTTTACCAGTGAGGCGGGGCTACGCCAGGGGCTGCAGCGAGGACATCCTCACGCTCTTCTAATTGCTAATCCACTTGGGCTAGCTGATAGCAAGGAGATTTCACTTGGCCTGGCAGTGCCAGAGGCAGTTAAGTGCGGTGATTGTAGTGAGACGTAACCGGCCAGTGCACAGAGACAGTAAGTTGATGTAAAATGGCTTGTAATTTTTCAACTCCCTTCAATGGGACTGAGAGATAGTGGAGTGTCACGGATAATGAACCAAGTTAAGAAAAGGAGGGGTGGGGGGGTGCTGTCAGTCAACGAGCAGTGATGGCAACAAGCACTTACTGACGTGGGAATGCTGATGAACAAGCCAAGGCTAATTTAAGTTAATGAATATGAAATATGCATCAAATTTCCCTTTCAAAATGATCTGCAATGAGCATAACTGATGGAAGAGGAAATGAATCTGCATTAGCTAGTCAGTGTTAAATATCTAGAGGCTAATTATATCATGGATGTGGTACTTACATGATCATGTTACACATTTTAGGCCGTAGACCCCCAAATTATACAGTCCACAGTCTAGGTGGGGAAGATAACTATTAGAGTTTTTAAGGACTACCTAATTTAGAAAATCTCTTCGAATTAAACTTGAATTACATTAAAGTCTCTACATGAAGGTGTGTACATTTGTGACTTTGGTGCCCCGAGTGGCAGTGTTAAAAAAAGGCACTCAGACAATCAAAGACAGCAGCACACCATTAACCCCTCATTCCCTGTGGATCTAATCCAAGAACAATCAAATTAAAGTGACATAGATAGCACCAATTTTCACCAGGATTGTCTCTACGATCAAAACTTTGTGACATCAGAATAATTTGAAAGATGCAATAAACGCATTGAAAAAAGCTTCACACAGGGGCTTTACATTATTCATAATCATAATCCTACTCGGATTTTTCCACTTCCACAGTAGTATACAGTGTGAACAACCTAGACATAAGGGACCTTTTGGAATCCTACTTTATGGACCCTATAAGCTAGAGCCATTTTTGTAAAGATAACTACTGGTGCTTTCAAACATAATATATAATGATATGGATATATAATGGGGGCGGTTGTGGCTCAGGACGTAGAGTGGGTCGTCCACAAATTGGAAGATTGGCGGTTCAACTACTAACAACTACTACGGTCCACATGTCAAAGTGTCCTTGGGTAAGATACTGAACCCCAAATTGCTCCTGATGGCTGTGCCATGGGTGTGTGACTGTGTGTGAATGATTTGATCGTACTGATAAACAAGTAGGCAACTTGCATGGAATCTTGCCATCAGCTTATGAATGTGTGTGTGGATGGGTGAATGTGGCTTGTAGTGTAAAAGCGCATTGGGTGGCCGGAAGACTAGAAATATGCTATACAAGTGCAGTCCATTTACCATTCCAACTAATAAAACTCACATTGAATCACATTAAAGCCCCTATATGCAGCATCACAAAATTCTGACTTCAGCACCTCCAGTGGTACAAAAAAACTAAACATATGGACTTTAAGTCCTACTGCACTTAAAATTGTTTTTCTTCTTGTTCCTACAGTTGAATGTTTGAGCTTCACTGTGCAGAATGATGTATGTGCAGAGTTCGACACTAGAAGAATGTTTCACATTCATCTGCTGAAGATGGAAAGTTTCTCTGTGCTCACTGAAAATCGATTTGGACCTACGAGAATGATTTGTGACATCACAACTGGTTTTGAGGTCAATCCTGGTCCAGTATTCAACTTACACAAGTGTGATGTGGAAGCTTGAAGCCTCCAGTGCACAAACGATGAGAATGGACTTGAAGTGAATTAGGAGACATCTGGTGTGAAGCAGTTAAACTTCTGAGATGAAATATATATACATATTTATTGATTCTGGACGTTTTAATGAGGAAAGAGGAAGAGATGGCATTTTAAGGTTTTTAAAAATACAAGCAGAGTATTTGTATATGTCTTCAAACATGTGTAGAGATGATCTTTAAATGATTCAGTAGAGTGTTTTTTTTGTCTTCTGAAGCCATCTCATAGACCTCAATGAATCCTGCTTTATGTCATAACTAATTGTACCATCAATTTACATCAGTAGAACAGCTGTTTGAAAAAAACACTGAGGGTGATTTTGCTATGTTGTTCTCACATGCATAACGTCAACAGGTGTCCCTGAAACTATTTCACTCTGTGTAACAGACCTTAACAATCTGATTTTCTGTGGCTCGAGGCAGCTTATATAATGTAATTGAAAACAAAATGCTGAATTTATTGTTTGCTCAGGATGCAAAGCACTGTAAGCACTCAGTAATTTCAGTATTAGTCATGCTCCCTCAGGTTGCACACTTTCACAACAACATATAAATATCTACCCATTATGTGGTTTTAAAGCTACAAAATACATCTTCATAGTGTTAGTCCCTCCTCTTTCCTCCCCTTAGCCGGTCAGGTTTATGCCTCAGCTCCTGTCATTCATCTTCAAACAGCATCCAGCCTGAGGTTAAAGTAACAGGAAGTTGTTGCTGTGGCTTCACAGCAATTTGTGATGATGTTAGTTCACCAATAGCCATGCCTGTGGTCATTTAAAAAGAAAAGCCCCATCCTCAGGTGAGCTTCTATGAATGATATTGGACTGTTCTATTCTGCTCATACTCAAACCTAGATGAATATCTACTACTGTAATATTCTGTGATAAGTCATATGATAACATCTATAGGCATGACAATAATTATTTGGAACACACTGTCATCATAGTTCAGTTTTTGTCCCATTCTACTTTGGCTGTATGTTACATGCATGCTGATGATCCAATAATAATGTCATTAAAGAACCTTCACAATAAACCTTTTTTCATGGCAGGAAAAGCTCAGGTGTAATAATATTAAAAATGTCTCTGTTCCATTAAGTGTTACAGTGAGCCAGCATGCAAAATACATGGCCTTGGGGAACTGGTATACCTATGCAGCAATTATTAATGTTATGAATTAGACCAGTGCTCTCCCTGACAAGACATAGTAAAATGTCTACTGTGATTGTAGACAATTTTGCATTTGTAATTATTCTAAAACTTTTGAAGCTACATGCTTACTTCCTGAGTTTCATGTGGTGCTATAGAGTCGATTTATGGACTGTCCACTGTGAAACATCTTTTGTTGTACTAAGTTGAGAGAGGGGGACACAAAGCATAGTTTAATTATAGTATTTAAACAAAGACAGAGCCACAAGGGCATCACAGTAGGATCTAAACACAAAAAGGATCAGGTTTGAGGTTGAATACTGGAGGGGAACTGTGACACAGTGGAGGAGTTGTCGCAGCTCTCAAATAAACTTCTGGCCGACAGTCCAGTAATCACCAGCTTCACTCTTTTTTTTCCAGGATAAACAATAACATTTCTAATTCCTATTAACTTTTCGTTCCATTTAGGAAAATGCATATTAGGAGTTTCCACTTTACCTCTTTAGCAAGATATTACATTACGCTTAAATATCCAGTCTTACTACAGGTTTTTTTTGCTGTGTTACTGTTCCTATGGGCGCTGTGCTCACTTTTATAGTCCGAGTTCGCTGTTGCTGCTCCTTTTGGCAGACGTTGTAGATGTCGGAACTTGATCTCCCAGTTATAACTGTGGCAAGGTCCTTTATTCCATGCCTCCTATTGAAGTAAAATGTGTTGTTGCTTTGCCTATGCGTCTTTGCATCTGATGAGGGCTTTAGCAGGCCACTTCAGGACCAGATTGCTTCTGAATGAAGGGAGTGTCGTTCTGATCTTCCGCCCCATGAGCAGTTCAGCTGAGTAAGTAGGAATCTTACTCCAGTATAGGTCACTTACCAGTAACTGGTGTTGGCTCTGTAGCACATTAATGCTAATAGCGGGTCTTTTTATTTAAGGATGCATTTGAACAGCAAGCTCCACATGTCCGTTACACTGAGGGTTGTGGGGACCGGATGTGACATGCACAATGTCATCCTGTCTGCAAAAGTTTCCAGGTCTCACTTCTGTACTGTGGACCGTTATCACTGATTATCTGGTCAGGAAGGCCAAATATGCAAATGTCGATTTCAGTAACTTCACCAACTGGTCTGTTGTGGTAGTTGGTAAGTGCAAGATTTCTGAGTAATGTGAGTAATAGCGTGATATCACAATGTAGCGTTTGCCTTTATACTCACATATGTCCATGGCTTTCTTTTGCCGTGATCGTTCAGGCAGAGGTGTGGGTTGTGGTGGCTCTTTGTGCTGTGTATGCTTGTTTTTTTCTGGCAGAAGTGGCATGTTTCCACACTGTGTCCACAGATATTTTAGGCTTCCTTTGCACATTCTCTACATTTTGACAGGCTTTGATGTCCATTGTGTATGCGCTCCAGTATTTCCTGTCTCATTGACTGTGGAATTATAATGCGACAGCCGAGTGTGATAAGGCCCTCACATGTTGACAATGAATCTTTCACTGTGAAGTAGTCTTTTGCACTGTTTGTGATGCTACTCACTTGTTCAGGCTATCAATCATTGATCAGCTTCTGTACACTCCGCTTCTGTGGCTCCTCATCCCTCATGTAGCGGACCTTATCATGTCCAGTTTGTGCTGTGATATCGGCCAAGTGTGGCTGACCGCATTAATGTGACAGGCAGCGATCGTCTCTGTGGTGTCGTCTCTTTCCTTTACGGGACTATGTGACAAGGCAGCCACATCAGGAGTCTTTGACATCACACTGGTAGAGTATCCAAATCCTTACTGTTTATCAGTGTCACCAGATGCTTATGATCTGTGATAAGTTGGAATCTGTCCATGCCTACCAGGTACTTTTGGAAACTCTCACAGGCCCATACTCCTACTTCTCAATTTGCACGTACCTGGTTTAAGTGTTGCTGGCAGTTCTCTCTTTTGATTTTCTCATTTAGCTTTTGGAGTCCTATGTAGATTCTCACTGGGTCTGTTGATTTCATAACCAGCACCACAGCTGCACACCAGTCTGTAGGTTGTGTGACTCTCTCTATCACGCCTTGCTCCACCATTCGCTGCAACTCAGTTTGGACTTTAGGAAGAAGTGGTAGCAGGATTCTTCTGGCTGTATGTACAGCTCCCTCTCTCTCCCTCTCTTAGGTGGATCATCACTAAGTCTGTTTTAAGTGTCCCCCTGATGTCCTGCCACTGCACTAACCTGCTCTACTTTTTTTTACCAGCCCCATCTCTACTGCTGTCTCTCTCCCTAATAGGGTGCTGAATGTAGGCCCTTTTGCTACGTTTATGTCAAAGATGTACTTCCTCTGTTTATGAAGTTTCCCCACAATGTTTAATGCCCTTACCCAGGCTGTCTAGGGATCTGCTAGATCTAACTAGCTTTCTCTTCAGCCTAAGTGCTCTGAATGTCTTCAGGTTCATTACGGTAACATCAGCTCCAGTATCGATTCTAAACCTAATAGGAGTGTGTCCTACGTTTATTTGTTCTGTCCAATGCTCAACACTGACCTGATATACTTTACTTACTGCCTCAAGATGTCTTTACTATAAGTGACTTCTCTTTCTGACTTGGAGAAACATTTTCTCTCCCAGCAACCCTTTTCACCACACTGTCTACACTCACATTCTAATGCTGGGCGTTTGGCTGGGGCTTTGTGTTTCTCTTTCCCACATTGGTGGCATCTGGAGTCTTCTGAGTGAGCTTGCTCCCGTCCATCTCTTCTTTCTTAAACAAGCTGTCTCCCACCTCTCCTCTGTGGTTGCAGATGTGTCACCTCCTCCTGTACGTCGAGTGCTGCCCGTAGCTCCTACTGGCTTATCTGCTGTGCTACATCCTCAGCTTGCCTTCCCATTTGCACTGCAGTTTCCAAGGTGAGTTTGGACATGATCTGTAGTTGCCTAGAGAGCTCTTTGTTGCAGATGCCAACAACCAGTTTGTCTCTGATGTGTTCACTTTTTTTTCTCTCCTTGAAATCACAGTTCTCACTCAGTTCATAGAGTGCTCTGATAAATGACTCAGTTATTTCCCCCCGGCTTTGGCACTCGCTAGTGAAAACATACTCTATCGTGTTTAGTGTTTCTCAAATTTAGCTAGCACCGTCTCGTAGTCGTCTTCTCTCTCACCTCCTCTGAAGGTGAACGCCTTGAAAATATTTTCGGCTTCATAGCCCATGCCGTAGATAAATGTGCTAAACTGGACCTCAGCGTCTTCGTTACCCAATTTAGCAGCTAATCTGTACCGCGTGAAAAGAGAAGTTTATTAACTTCACAACACCTTAGCATGAGCAGTACACACAACCAACCTCGCAACCTCACATACTGCAGATGCTTCTTCTAGCTCTCTGATTGGTTCCGCGGTACATCCGTCTGCTTGTATTACCCAATACCTTGACAACAGCCATTAATCACACTATCTTCTGTAGCACGGAAACAGGAGTATTAATAGAAGCGGCTTCATGTTAACTCAGATTAATGCCTTAGTAGACTTGTTATCATTGGACATAATCAGATTATTAAATGCATTTACTTCGTGTGATTGTTTTTGCTGTTGTCGTAATCCACATAAAAACCAGAGGGACTGACTCATCTGTAAAGCTGGTGATGTTTTGCTTGTTAGAGTCTGGGATGTGTCAGAAATCTGCTAAAATATCATTAAAAAAAACATTGATACAGCGAGTCTTTAAAGCTGCACAAATCTATAATTTTATATTGGACAATAATTTTATTGTGGATTAATTGACTACATGTAATGTGGAAGGGGTTGCTCACAGTGAGGAAGGCACAGAGAATTATCACCAGACTCTACAGAGCTTTTTTTTTTGTATCTTTCAGCTAATGGTTTTTTATAAATTTAGCTGCTTTTCCACTGCATGGTATGGCTTGACTCGACTCTACTCGCCTTTTTAGGTTTTCCATTGGGTAAAAGTTGTGATTAGTACCTGGTACTTTTTTTGGTATCACCTCTGTCGAGGAGCCTACACTAAAAGGTGATGTGAAAACACTGCAGACCACTGATTGGTCAAAGAATCGCCACTAGAATCATCACTTATGTGACACGGGACATCCTACACAAACCTGCCATAACAGTGTCTAATCATCTGTTGAGTGTTTGATGGTTATTATTTGTGATTTAGAATGTAATCACCCTGAAACAATCAGAAAATGATGTTTTATTTCTCTCATTCCTCGCTTTGTTCTCGCTATAGCCGCTGCCTCTCTTCATTCATTCTCTATCTTGCTTGACCACTGCTGCACTCTCTCACTTCTCTTCCCTTCTCACTAGTGCTCTCAGCTCGTTTGTGCTGAAGCAAACAACAAAGCCTGACTTTACTTTTAACATCATCAAACAAAGAGAAATGTTCTCCCTTCATCCAAAATTAGTCCTAAATTTATACTAGAGTATAAAGCAGCCAGGCATGTATAACTAATCAGCCACAGTCATCACTGCAAACCCCACTCACGCTGAAGGGGTACTATTTACAGTGGGAAACAAAATCCTGAAAAAGTACCTGCTACCAAAAGCCAGTAGAGTCGAGTAGAGTTGAGCCAGTACCATGTAGTGGAAACATGGCTGTAGTCTGCAACTTCACTGCGTTTTTCTAATCAGTTCTCTGTGGCATCATTTCTGACCAAACACACTTTACGCTACCTGACCAGCACCAAAAGTTAGCAACTAGCAGGTGAACATAGTGGAACATTTATAGCAGATATTCACTTGGGGGTTTTAGAGACCAAAACAGAGCTAAATATGTTTATCTGTGACAAGCTTAAATATAGTCTAACAGTTGCATAAGAGAAGAGTCGGAAAGTCAGCAAACAGATCAGTTACACAGTAATGTCTATCTGAAGTTTGCTAACATTAGCTAGTATAAGCTACTGGTCAGTAGCCTACCAGACAGTTCAAGTATGACAGTCCAGCAACACCCCTGAATGTACTTAATTGAGAGAGGATGTGTTTTATTGTTTATGATTTCAACATTTGCAAGAGGAAGATTGTATTATTTGTTTTAAAAAGTTACATACTTTTGATGTGGTTTAAAGTTAACTTGTTTTAATTCTGGAGCCTGAATTTTACAGTTTTACTTTGTCGGTTTGTTAACGCAGCAGTTGTAGTATTGAGGCAGTTTCTCTCTCTCTTATTTGTCAAATCCACTGATTAGCTTGCCTCCTGCTGGATGCTGGATGTTGATGTGGCATGTGAAGAGAGTTGGCAAATACCATCAAGTGAACTTTCTCTTGTACTTTTTCTCCGCACACAGAACAGCAAACAATTTAAGTTCCAAACTTAATTTTGCCATTATCAAGCAACACAACAATGTCACAGCACAGCAATCACACCATAATGAACTTCCAGAAGCAATTAAAGCCTCTTTCCTGTGGAGGGACCTTCATGAATACAAGAAAGACGGCTTTCTCACAGTCTCTAATCACAGAGCATTCAAGCCGAGGTGTCACATTGGCTTTGTTGTTTGCCAGAAATCCCTTCAGGAGGCCTCAGTCAGGTCCTCTAATCAACACGCTTCCACCTGACAAAAACTAATGGTACTTAATTGGTATGGCATGCCACTGCTTCCTTCACACTTCAAATCATAACTTTGACCAGAAATTCATTCAGTTTTAACTATCAGCTGAACAGGTGTTGGATGTAGACCATGTTGGGACAGTATCCACACACTATTTAAATGTTTCCAACTGGTCTATGCTGAGGCTCCACATATCTCCTAAGCCATTGAGCCACGGTCCAAACATACAATCACTTAACCACCAACTTTAATTTCTGAACATGAAAACAATAACAGACAGAGTGCAACTGAGGCTTAAACCCACTGAAAAAAAAACTGCAAAGGAAGTGCAAGTAAGGCTTATAAATCATCATTAAAAGCACCGCAACAACATTTAGAACTGAATTGGGTTTACTGAGGCTTCTAAAAACCCTTTAATTTGCACAGCATAACATTTAATATGCCTAATAAGAGGAACAACAGGCCAATAAAGCTGGTGCTTCTCTGAGACAAATAAAGAGAGGGAAAGTCATGTTCAAGCAATGCTGGCTTGTTATGGAAGGCTTAATACAGTAAAAAAAAAAAAAAAAAGATGACAAAAAAATTGTCAAAATTGAAGCAGCAGAGGCAGAGAGATATCTAGACATGAAGTTGTCAAGCTCCAAAAACACTGGATCCTACATTTCCCATGATGCTATGCTATGATTCCTTCCTCCTAAATGCCCACTTCCTTCAAACCCCACACATCCACTTTTTAATAGGAGTGTAATGGTACACAAAATTCACAGTTCTGGGGTACGATTTTGGTACAGCAGAAAAAAAGAAGGGTAGAAAATGATTGTTTTGGTCCTTTATTTTGAAAAATGTCAACACCCAACAATGGCTCATTGGCCAAAACTATTATTGAAAGTTTTAGTTGTGCTGCAGTGCAAAGTATTACTGAAACAGTTTAGTTGGGCCACAGTGCAAAAAAGGAAAACAACCTTTCTGTTTCTTGCAAAGAGTCAGGACACCTGCTGACAGCTGGTTTATGCTGATTTATGGTCTAACTGTATATAAGGTAGTTGAAACTAGCTCCATCTCCAGCAGCTACAACATTAAAATGCTGCATACACACTGACGCTTCAGCCTTAATAAGGTGTTGATTTTATCACAGCAGAGATTGCTTTGTTCATAATTACGATAATGATGATGATTATTTTCTGATGATCAAGCTAATTATTACAGTTTTTCTAAAAGTTTCTGAAAAACCATGAAATGTATGTCTTTGTTGTTTTATAGCTAAGGGTTATTTATAGCCTACTGATGCCCAATTAATAATAGGAGGAGGTCTGAAAACATTTCTTTTGAATATGTGATATTCCCATAACATTAGTCATTATTAGCCCTGTCGATCATCATGAAGGAAGAGAGAAGGAATGAAGAATACAGATTTTATTAACTATGTTTACTTATCCTAAACATCAATATTTTCAAGGGACATTTCACTTGCAATTTTTTTTTTTTTATTTGCTATGGTGAGCATTTTAATTTCACTCGCCTCACCATGAGCCCTGTGTGGTATACTTATAATCATCTTTAAATACTATTTGGAGACTCTCAGCAGATAAATAAATGCGTACATTTGGAAAAATCAGTCAGTATTCTGTGAGGTGTGTTCTTTTATTTGGTAGAGGCATTTCTTCAACAAAGGTCATGATGCATGTTGGGTTTTTAGTGAGCTTCTCCATGCATCTTGACATAATAACTCTTCTTTTACCTTGATGGGGAGACACAGTATTGTTTCACTACAGAGATAACAGTGCCTATTTTAATTAAAGTGTTATAAAGTGTTATGGGCCTGACAGCAGCGACGTTACAGGGTAACCAGAGTAACCAGGCTAGCTTGGCAAAGACGGATAGCATACATCCATTAATTATTAAACTATTTTGACACTGACTGTTTGGGTCATGGAGCGTATTCTTTGCACACTAACATATGCCATACCGTGATGGTTCGGGAGTTTTTAACGTAGGCTTCCTGTTAAAAAATTAAAGCCCCAACTGAGATAACCTCATCACATCGCAAGGGTAATATTTTTTTAAGCTTGGACATTATATGACTGCTTTCAATGATAAGAATCCTTCAAAGCATACCCACACAGTTCTGGTAATGCAGAGTGTATTCAATTTTTAAACATTAAACTAATGTTTTTTCACCTAAATTTTAACGTTATTGTCTTTTTAAGTATTGATGTATTACATGAGATGAGAAATGTTTTCAGTCTGACCAAAATGTGCTTTTGACTTGCAAACGAGTACCGATTAAATGCATCAATAAGTTTTTACATTTTAATTCCAAATCAAAAGGTATTCAGTTTCCCCTCCCAGAATTTAATGAAACTCTCCATTCTCCACCCACACTAATGAAATTCTTTCAGGGTAAGCTCTTTAAGGCAAGGTGACCCCTTTAACATTACTGGATGGTAATGAACTCTAAGGTTTCTGCCCTTGAATTCATTTAAAAATGTTATTTAACAACTGGATAATCAAATGTGCCATAAATGTGCATTTTTACTACCAATATTCTATTTGGCTTTGGTCAGGAAGGAACTATTGGTGTAAATCCTAGAAAAAGCACAAGACGACTCATGTGAAACTAACTGAAATAGTGCTGATGTGGCACAGTATGCCCCCCTTCATCGAGCACTGCAAGCAGCTTAGAATAAGCACATACTGCACATATTGCTTGTCCCAGCTATGATTACTGAAGCTGCTCTGCCTTTGTTGGCTTTTAGGCTTAAACCATCTGAGGCCACACTGATATTCTTATTGAAGGTTAGTCCAAGTAGTCATGGTCAGGACCTGAAACCATCTACATGCAGTGAAGTGGCACATTAACACAAGAAAAGATCTTTTTTCTGTATCTTCACTGAGAGAACAAAAACTCTGCAAAGTGTTTAAAGGCCTCAGGATTTCATTCTGTCTTTGATTCAAACATACGAGTCGCTGAATGACACATCTTATTGCATTTTGCTGCTAAATCAAAATCTAATTTCTCACCTTGTTGGTAAAAGTCTGTGTTAACAGAGAAAATAATGTCTGCACTCTAATTAAAACTTCTCACCAGGGAATGAATAGAGAACTGTTTCCTCAGTGTCTTCAAGTGAGAAAATTACCTAATACACAGACATCCCTGCAACTTAACTACTCTCTTTTCCACTAGCACTTTTTTTTTAAAGTCAATAATTATTGATAAATTGACATAATGAATGACAAATGTCCATCATAACTTCTGAAATCCCCCCCCCCAAAAAAGTAAATGGATAGTATTTCAATTTCTTTTTTTTCTTTTTCTTTTTTTTTTTTTTAAAAAGGGACAATTTTTAAACTTACAATGACTGTCTGCTAGGTGTATAGCAATATATTTTAGGATATGACAACATGACTGTACTGTAAGCTTCATAAAGCTGATAAAATGATCATAATAATAAATAAATCTTAACAGCAGGTTCCTAAACAGTGTACATGAGCATACAAAAGTCAGAGCCTTCAGTGTCACTCCAACACAAAGCTCCATCAAACTGTACAAGTCGAATAACACCAAGTGAATATTCATCTGGTTTTGACCCTGGAGTGTTTTGCAGTCTGCTGTGTTCCTCTGGCAGTGCTGACGTTTGCTGTGACAACAGCCAAGGACTGCGTGTGTGACAGCTCTGACAGACTGAAATTTACCATAGTTACCCTTTCCTTTTCACTTCTGTGTCTCTGCACTCTAAGTCAAAGAACTCACACATATTCACTCCAATCAAGCCTTTGCCTCAATTCATGCTGTCCAGTTGTTTTAATCTTTTCAACAATTTTTTGAATGGGGTGGGATGAGGTACTTATCCATAGTCAGTTTATTACTGGCAGTAGATTGGGGTCGGCAGGCTCCCAGTTTGGAGAAGCAGGGAAGCTAAGCAATGTACCACTGTGGACGAGGCCAACAGCAAAATGTATTTTAGCCACCTAAATAAAGGCCCATATAAAAAAATCTATATCAGTTTAACTGTACACAGTATTATGAATATTTTAAGTACGTTAGTTTGCTGTCAGACAGCCCTTTCCTTTGGCATTACATTCATTTTCCTACATACTGTATCGCACCACAGATCAGCTGTTTGGGTCAGAAAGTGCTACTGTAATATAATACATTGCATGGCATGCATAGAAATATGGAAAAACTACAGAACTGTTGCTAATTTAGTTATGATTACTTATTCTTATAGAAGAATATGAGAGATCAGAAATGAAAGTTTTCAAGTCCTTTAAACCAGACAGGTACACTTTGACAAGTAACCATTCATACCATGATTTTTTTTCCTGAACTCCAACTTTGACTTTTGAGCATTTAGTAATGAACATATGAGAAATCTGTAAGATTTGAATCCACATTTTCAGGAACTTTCAGAAGCTGACTGTATCATTTCCTTCCTACTAGCTCCATAACCTTAACAGAAATGTTTGTTTTAAAGGCTTTGTTGGTCACTTCAGTGGCAAATAAAATACCCAACTGAATGTACTCCATTTTATAAATGTTATGCTATCTTGAGCTTGTGTTTCCATTTTCCAAAAGGACAGGTTTATGTTACATGTAACCCAAAGGTTATTCCAGCCAGAGGAATAACTGGCTGCAATAAGGTCATAAAGCTTTATCTCACCGGTATTGAGGTCCTTATACTCCTGGGAGATGTGTTCATTCTGGTGCACCCACTCCCCGTTGCATTTGAAGAAGATCTGTAAAGCAGGTGCAGCTCGACAGCGCAGTTTAATGGGGTTGCTCTTGACGATGTAGGCGTCCTCTGGCTCCTGGATGAAGTGCGGCAGGGTGCCCTGAACCGAGGGTAGCGCGTCAGGCTGAGCATCCCCTGTGGCACCTGCAAAAACAATGCCTCGGTTACTCCATCATTCTAAATGTCTCTTTTAGGGAAATCAATGTTATAATGACACATCAGAACAATGGCTAGTCTGAGAGAAACAATAGCAAGCCAAATCCTTTGGAGTTGGATACACAATTTAGCAGGGAAAAAGACTCAAGTGCATTTTGTTCTGCTAACAACAGTGTAACAGTGACTGCTTGCAAATTTAACATGATTGCTCAGTGGACAATGTTTTGAATTCCCCATCCATCAAAAACGTATTGTAGAAAGGCAAAGTATACACAGAGAACAATTCTTCCTCCATTCTAGCAAAACTGTTCTCTGAGCAATTTGCGGATGAATGAAATCAGAGTGGACCAAGTGGAGAGGAATTAGGAGGGAACTGATTACCCATGTGGCTGTGGAGTCTGAATACATCTTATCTCAGCCACAAGGCCCGGATTTTGGTCCACACAAAAACAGCCTGCCTCCAATGTGCCACTGTCTTTAACGACAACTCACAGCAGGTTTGCCCCCCCTCCATTCAGTCTGGCCAGCACTAGGCTCAGTTCACGACTGATGTTTGTCATGGCAGTTCATCGATCTAAGCGCAGTTTTGGAAACACCGAAATGAGAGATTGTGAGAGCGTGACTTTGTATGAGGCTTTTTTTTTTTTTAGTTTGGAGGTAGGTCTCAGTCTTACATGGCATCATGTGCTATTTCCTCTGGATAAAGCACATAGAGCTCGGCGGGCCGCCACAATAAGGTACAGGATGTTTGTGCTCTTGCCATCCCCGGGATCCTTCTCAGAATTATACCTCAGTCCCATCAAGGCAGCTCCAGCTAAGCTATTCAGTGTCGTAAAAGCCCATGAAAGCTATTATGCCTGACCATCAAATCCAATTCTGTCCCCTGAAATCGAATCGGCCCTCTCACCACCTCTCTCAATCAATGTTGTCCTTGTTAAATGGGTAAATGAATGGATGCAGGTGTAAAGAGAGGCCACACATAAAACAAACTGGCAGGGAGGGTGCTGAATGAACAGGAATAATATGCTGACATTACCTACTGTAGGACGGCTAGATGTCTTTATCATATTGCTACTGCACAGGCCTTTAGCTATTCAAATCACCATTTTACCCTGCTCCCTTTGTGCTCAACACTTCCTGGAATAATGAACAAAAGCAAGGCACTAACAGTGCTGCGACAAAAGTTTTCAGATAAAATCCTCTATTATGTTGTATGGTAATTGACATATTTGAATGCATAAACATTTTTATGTGCTTTAAAAGCAACATATATTTGTTTTGTGTTTTTTTTTTCTCCCCTTCACACAATTGACACAATTTACCATAAAGATACCACTATGATCATACCACCATATGACTCAAGTCATATCCAAACACACAATCAGTTACAACCCACTCATTTCAGTTGGATCAGGATCTCTGACATGCATCAAGCATAAAAGAGAATAAGATATATTTATTTAGAAATCATAACAAAACACTGCTCATAATCAGCATTCTGGTGTTTTCTTTTATATTAAAACAATTCAATGACTGTTGTCTATACCAGTGGTTCTCAAAGTAGGGTCTGGGGACTTACATGACAAAATCAAATAGGGATCCATAGTTTCAGTTTAGGGATTCCTGATGTGAAAAACTCAATTTTTTAATTTTGCAAAATGACCCAAAGAGGTATTATGGAAGGTTTTTTTTGTCAATACCTTTCTTATTTTTTCATTCATCTGGGGCTCCCCCCCAAGGCCCAGTGTATTTCTGTCTTGTATAGAGTTCAAATGTCTTGTTGTGTCCAACTGACAATCAAGAAAGCTAAAGATATGCAGTTTACTGTCATATATGACAAAGCTGGAGTTTTGGTACTACTGCTTGAAAAACTGAAAAAAGATCGAATAAAATAAACAAAAGACAAACAAAAAAATGTTTCTTCTGCGGCTCTGAAATGAGCTGTTTAAAGGTTAGGGATAGGGTTTGTCAGTTTAGGGCTTTCTATTGAAAAACATATTGTAGAAAGATCTTAAAAGGCATGGTCATTTATCAGGGAGGGAGGGTCCTAACCAGTTGTATCATGGGGAATGTAAGGTCCAGTATTTTGGGGACTTGACCCATAGGACCTGAAATGTAGGTTATTTATTATTCAATACTAGTCAAAGTATTTAGATGACATCCTCCATTAGGTGGCATTAAATGACATATGATATTACAAGTATGAACATTCATGGCATGCAGAAAGATTGATTTGGAGGTGAATGACATGGAAATTTGACTGACAAGTGCAGCAAATCAGACACAGACTAAACATACAGGCAACGACTTTGTAATGAGAAACATGAAAGAATGCTCAACACCTGCAATTTTTCCATAATCACTGAATGACAGGTAGAAAAAAATCCTACAAACAGATGGAGATTAGATTACTTCTTGCTGCTTTAAAGTGGTGGATGAAAGGGATGAAAGTAGATGATGGGTTTGGACCAATGTATGGGGTGAAGGGGGGGTGATGGTGAGCAGTTTATGAAATCAATTCATTACTCCTATCTGTGCAGATGTACTCGGGTCAGTGCACACATCTGTTGTAAAACTGACTCCTGTCGGAGTTTTAATTTCTCTCCAGCACTGCTTCTACCCATGTGATTTTTAATACATTCACAGCTAATTGCGTATTCATGTCATACATGACATTTCAAAAACAGACAGCAGTGAAAAAAGAATATGCTGTGAAGAAATGAATGCAGAGATGATTTCCTAATGTTTGAAAATCCCAGGCAGCACTGCAATATGAGCTGGGGTTTTTGCTCTGTGAGGGAAGGCAGTTTGTCTTTGTCCATATACACCACATGTGGAGGCAAGCCATTACATGGACTACCACAAGCTGTGGACACAGACACTGATGTTGTCTTCATCTCAGTTCTTTGCTGTATAAATTATGCATCATCTGCATCAAATAAAGTCTGTTTCTTCTTAACTTTAGTTTAGTTTTTTTTTTTTTTTTTTTTTCTCACAAGGAGCAGTTTAGTGCGACACCATGCAGGTAATTATTATTCTTAACTGCAGGCAAACTGTTGGATTTTCAAAGAATGTTACTTTATCTAACCTGGTGTGACCTGTGCCTTGGCGACACATACAGTATCTGTGGGAGAGCTATTTTCAAAAGAACATCGCTGGTCGCCGTCTGCACATTGTGCCCTGTCTCCTGCAAACTTTGGAGGCGTTCTCCAAAAGAGCAAAGATTTTCTTGCTGAGTGCATAAAACCAGCTCTCACATGAGGCCATTATCATGCACAGTCTTCTAACAGCGGATATTAAGATCTGCCTGTTTCATTAACATATAAATATATAAGTAAAATGCTTATTAGTGGTGTGGATAAATAATAGCTACTATTACTATAATGTAATTTCTACAGAACAATGAGCATTAAATCTACTTTTAAACAACTCTGTGAACTGGAAGGAGGATAATTTGGGGGTTGATTACAACAGCAGCCAAGAAAATAACCCTCACAGTAGTCCCTGTATTTCTTTGTTTTATCTTTAATTGAAGCACTGGAAACTCCTCTGCTGAGTAAGAGGTTTATAACCCTTTGACATAGACAAGTAACTTGACAATACTTTAATTCAACTTCATTAATCTGTTTTGCTTCAGGTTATGTTGTCTGTAATCTGCTTTAAGGTCTACATTAAATACAGTTAGCTACATTTAATGCTTTCCTGCAGTATTTTGTTTACTGCGTGTGCTATATTTTTCTTTGAAATGAGACATTTTCTAGAAGCACATTATCCAGAGAATCCCAGGAATTAGACTTCTTTTTAAGGTTTAACTTCAGCTACAGTCAAAACACATTGGTCATATCTAAAGCAACACTAAATGCAACAAGGAGAAATATGCATAAACCAATGGGTTCCCAATCTGACCACCAAAGGCAAAGTGTGCTCACACCAAATATTGATTTCATTTAGGTTTCTTTACCTTTACCGTTTCTTTACCATTTCTTAACTACATTGTTTCCAATTCATCAAGATAAATCTCAGGGGTCGTTTAAAGGAGTGACAAAAAGGCAAAAAAGGTTGGGAATTTCTCTGCTATGGCCTTCACAGTAAGAAGATCTCAAACCAGTTAATCTGTGTGCCTTTGTCTCAATCGATTTCCTAATCTGAAATGGAAATCGGAAAATGAAAATTGGGACAAAAATGGTTTTGTCACTCAATTTAAAAAAAGAATTGATATCAAAGCATTTTCTGACACGAAATTGAATTTACAGAAAAAGTTTAATTTTTTTGATAAGGAGCCCCTATCTAGGATTAATATTAACCCTAACCCTTCAGCATTATTAACAACAACAGTTCAGCTATACGGAGGCTGTGTGCAGTCTATAAATAAACAAAGAATGGTCTGCACGGAATAAGTGTAAGACAACAATAGTCTGCCTACAATATGTGGGGCAACTTTCTTTCTTTCTAATGGCCAGCAGGGGGCGACTCTACTGGTTGCAAATGGAAGTCTATCAGAAAATTACCCTCATTTCTCAATTGATTAATTACCTCAGTAAACAGTTTTCTAACGAGTTTATGGTCTCAATCTCTAGTTTCAAGTCTTCTTCGATACAGCATGATGTTCATTTTGTAAATTATGGTCCCATTTGGAGTAAGATAGATTATAAAGCAGGGTACGCTTGAGGGCATGGCCTTGTGATTGACAAGTCGCTACCATGGTAACAATGTTGATAATGAAACCATGGCATAACCTCAAATATAGTATAGGCGTAGCCGCCGCTATTTTCAGTTCATGAAAGTTAATTGTAACATTTTGGTCACCTAAAAAAAAGTCTTGCTGTTCCATTTTTCCAGTAAGTACATTTAGTTTTAATGGATTTATTTATTTTTGCTAGTGGAAATTAGGTCACTTCTGGCTCCAAAAATCAAAGATAGTAATGGTCAAATCCAAGATGGCGATGGTCATATCACTGAACTCAAGGCTTCAAAACAGCAGTCCACAAACCAATGGGTGACGTTATGGTGACTACATCCATCTTTTCCTTTACAGTCTATGACATTTGTGCTATTACCTTGTTTCAGTTTAAACAAACACTAACTCATTTTTAACAGAAAAATATTTTCCTTAGATTTGTTCCCATTCAGCTGAATAGCATTTTAACTCAACTTTTTATGAACTATGTTAAGTTAAACTAGTATCCAATATCCAAGACTTCAGGTACTTCAGAGGGTGGTTAAGCAATTTCTAGCCATGTTGACAATACAATAGCTAGTCTAAAGGCAAATGGAGCAGAGAGGAGTGCTTGGATGTCACCTGTCAGGCGCTTCCGGAGGGTGTGCTGAAATGCCAAAGCCACTAAGCGCAGTCTGTCGCCAGAATTTCTATTGTGGTCTACAGTCGCCTTTAGTCATCTTGACAGTAGAAAATAAATGTTCATACATAGCAGTGAAGGCATCGAAGGGCAAATTTCATTGCGAGGATATTAGGCATAACCTTGAGTGCCTTTTGATGTGCTGTAAGAATGTTAAAGATCGTCTGCTTTCGCTTCGTGGTCTCTCCATCCATTAACTACTGGAGGAGAGCAGATCCACTTACTGATATGCATATTTAGATAAAGAGACTATAACTACATTGATGCAGTCAGATTCATTGATGCATAACCTGTCTTAACTATACTTTTATTATTTGGGTTGTAGTATCTAACCAATGATGTAAAGAAGAAAAACAAAATAATTACATTTGATTAATAAACTTGATACTGGTTCACTGTGATTATGTGGGGGACGCATTAAGCTTGGGCATGCAATGCACCCCTTGGTGCCAACACAGATTTGTTGCCTCATCCTGTTGCTACTCTGGCTAAAAATACTGTCAATGAATGCTTCCATTCCACCCTTTGATAACAAAGATAACTTAAAAGCGCCCTAATTTTCCTGGATTTTTGATGTTTAACTCACTATATGAAAATCCTTACCAAGGAAACAACATAAATTTCTATTTTCAATACAAAATTAAATGGAAAACAGCTCTATTTCCATTTTTAAAACATTGATAATTTAAAAAGCCCAATTTTTCTTTTCCTGATTTTATTTCAGAATAGGAATTGATAGAAATGAAGGTCCACAGATTCCAGTCGAACACTTATGAGGGATATGGGAGTGACGTGTTCGCTGATGATGCCACCAGTCATCAAAATTCTATATTTTTTGGAAGACGCGGTCATTCCCTCAGGTTTTCTTTTTGTCATCCATGCATATCTGTAAAAACATGACGCCTAAAGAATTTTGATTATACTGTGTAGTGTGTACAAATGATCGCCCTGTGTATCACACTGTATAACAAAATCAGCTATTTTGAATTAATTTAAAAACCTTGAGACTTGTGAATCCCTGCTGTGACAACCCTTCAAAAAAAGTTAGATTCATATGTTAATTTATACTATTATCCTTAAGACCTTCAAACCTCAGAGGATTACTGTATATTCAGGAATCATTCTGATGAGGAATTTTCTTTTACAAAAAATCTTTATTTTTTTGCCTTTAGTCTGTTAATTGCTGTTAATGAATGTCAGGGACACAAGCCTGAATGCCAGTTCTGACAACGGCTCAAGAAAGCAGTTTATTGCTTTCACAAATTCATATGGAAGCCTGCTAATAAAATTGAAATTGTTCAACCAAAGAGAAACACTGCTTCAACACAATTTAAAGCACTAACACATTTAATGGTTAGGGCATGTAATCCTCCTCCATCCAGCACCTTCCTCACCAGTGAGCATCCCGTACTCTAATCAGCTAATTGCTCCTATGATGAATAAAAATAGTGCGACATTGGTGAGCCCAGACAAGCCGCTTTCTCTTTTTTCCCACGTTGCACAGTAACTAATGATGTGCCATGTCCTTTTCTCTTAATGTTTCAACATTCAGCACATTCAAAGGTAGGAGATAATTGGAACAAGGTGACAATCTACGCTCCATAAACCTGGAGCCGTAGCATTGGCTGCTCCACTCATGATGGATGCTCATAAATATCAGCCTTAATGAAGGAAATGACTGCAGCGCCAATAAGTCACTTATTTCCTCATTACGCTGGTTAATTTTAACACTGCCTCTAAAATGCTCCCTCACCCTATCTGCTGCCAGTCACAGGTTTCCACCTGACTTAACATGAGGCTGAGTGCAGTGGACCTGCAGCTGATAAATGCCCTTGGTATCACTCTGCATACAGGGACACAAGCGACACGGCAGTGGTGCTGTCGGCTGAGGCTGGCTGACAATGCCTTGGAGCCAGGGGACCATGTAGAACAAAAACAGATTCAAATCAACAGCCCTTTAGAATCATGCCAGGGCAATAAGGGTTGAGCTAGTACAGGCTTTAGTGATGGAGTGTGCAGTCATGGAGCTTTCAAAGAGCAGCTTTGGACTTCTGGAATATTGACGGCTACATGTTTTCTTTAACAAACAAGCTCTGCTAGTGGCCCCTTAAGGCTGTAATGTGCATTAGATCCCAAGATGCATAGGTGTGGGACTATAAACATAATGGTATGGCAAAGTATGTCCTCAGAGTGGTGCTGGAGCAAAGGTCACAGTATTCTTGGTAGCATGACAGTGCTCAGCCAAACTCCCAGCTATCAGCCTTTTAAAGCCTATTGGAAATAACAAGACATTTAAAATGTGAGCTGCTGTACTGTTCACACTACAGTCAGTCTGTGGTTTAAGACTGCTGTCATGTTAGAGTGGGGGTGCACAACCTACACAACTGATTTCGGACAAGGTGTACTGACTACAAGATCATTCCGTTTGTTAAGATTTGTGGCTGGTGTGACTGCCTGCAATAGTTTCTTGTGGCGCTCTTACTGGATATTGTTCATTGATCGGACATCTATTCAAGGTGCTCCAGCTACGTCATCTTGTTTTTTAGCTACAATGAAATAGAACATTTTTGAAAAGTGTTGTAGCGTTTGGGACAGCTCAAACTAGACAACCCACACATTCTTGGATTTGGGGTGAACGTTTTTGTCTCGGATCTTTAAAATGTATAAAACTCAGATCCACAATGGACAGAGCTCATCCTCTTATGATTTTGAATGTTCTGAGATTTTGGCCTGACGGTGGTGCTAATGGGGAAATCAGGAGTTCGCCAAAAACATTATGTTCCATCATAAGGGGCCTATGAAAATAAAGAGTCAATGCTTAAATGCTAAACTAAGATTGTGGACATTACTAAACATCAGCATATTAACATTTAATGTTAGCATTTAGGTCAGAGCACTGCTGTGCTTAAGAGGTGAATTATTGACCTGACAATGGCACTGGGTCATTGAAATCATGAGGGATTGTACTTAAAGTCATCAAAAATCAAATAAGTGGTTGTTGAGAAAACTTGCTCTGGACCATAGCACTGGGCGAATGGTTAGACAAACTGATTATCAGACTTACTTCACCTTTTTGTCCCACCACAAACAAGATAAAAAAAATCATTGTTTTGTTCTTTGAAATCAAGTAATGCATTTCTGCATCTTTTAGAACTACTAAACCAGGACAATTGGGATTAGAAGGGTTACAAAAAGCAGACTTCAGCTTTGCAAATAACTCCACAGAAAGCTTCTTCCTATTTCTAAAAATGACTGCACTGGTGGGTAAAAGGAGACTGGGCAAGAAGTCAAGTGAATTTTGAAACCATTCCTTTTTAAATAATGTCAAACAAGGTCACTGATATATTAACTGGCACTGGTGTGTTTCAAAAATACAATCCTTTCTTGCCATTAGTTTGACAGCTTCCTTCAAGCCCCTGCAAAACCGAAAATAGACACTGAAAGAGAAGGGTTCCTGAAGCTGATAGCACTATACACTCCTTGCTGAGCTTCCTGACTGAGTTGGACATTACTATTTCACACAGCCGCTCCACAGCCAAAGTCCTTTAAAACCACACATTCTTCCTCTCACATCCACAAGATCACTGGGGACTTCTCATGGATTTTTTACAGGAGCTGAGATAGGCGGAGGGCAAGGATGAGGAGCGTCAGCAGTGTGAGTATTGGCTTTACATGGTGAGCACCCTCTCAGTTTTTCAGCAGGAGTGCTCATCATTTGAAAGGCAGAGTCAGGAGATGTCAGACTAATCCTTGACACTAAAGGGGAAAGAGTGGCTGAACAAAAATGCAGAAAAGGCTCTGCATACCGCAGGACTGGGAGACCGCTGGGTGAACCCCAGAAGATAGGTGCTGGAGACACTGAAAGGACAGAAGCTCCGGTGAATACACACACCGAAACACACACAACCCCATTTGTGATTACTGGTGGGTAAATTCTCTGACATTCACTCTCACGCTAACCTCAACATGAACTCTGTTAAATCAGATTCGAACCTCGAAGGACCAGCAGGTTTGCTGTGTGTACTTTTCATCACTGCCAACAACTTTCCAAGGCATTACATATATTTTTAGATACATTTCCTGCTTTGCAGGCATCCTCCAGTTTCATTTTATTCCAGTAGGAATGTCTTGCTTGACATAGGCACAGTCATTCCTCAAAGTGAATTTGGTTACATTTACATATCATTGCATAATCATTCAGCTGTAAGCAGGGAAAAGACTAAACTGCTGGATCCAAGTACTTGCTGGAAATGGCAAGATTTGAGACTTGAGTTGGCTGACAGGCAGCAAACATTTCAAGAAGACTGGATTCACACCACACACTTTCATGGTGCTATTTTGTTTTTTACTTAATGAGTGCATTTACATTTGCACAAGTTTCTTTGTTTTTATCAGGTTGTGTATCAATCATATGTTGTGCATGTGGACATCATATCCTGGTTTCAGAGACCTGAAAAAGCCCATAAACCTGGATATTCTACCTGGAGCACTCTTGATAGAAACCAGGATTACTGTTATAATAATAATGATAATAATAACAATAATAAATATGCAGTATTTTGTCTATTATCATTTCATTGTTTTTTGTCAAAAGCAAACATGAACCTATCCAGTCCAAGTAAAAAACACACATACAAGCATACAGTATGTGTGTGATTGCAAACAGGACATATTTATGTAGAGCACCAGGCACACTTGCACGAGGACAGCAGAGCAAAGCAGCTGCTTCTGCTGATTAATTGAGAAGAAAATAACTCTTAGAGCAACGAGAGATTTTTTTCTTCATGTTTTTTTCATTTGCTGGGTGGTCTGTCAAACACAGGCCCAGGGAGGGATCAGACCCTTTGTGGATGATGACTCAATGCGTGCAGCCTCACTTCATGAAAGAGGAGAACGACTACATTGTTTACAGATACACATTTGGTAACATGACATTGTCGAGCAATATTCCTGCTCTACCCCCCACCTCTTTCCACGCGTACACTCCTCAGTAAAGCCTCTTACATGGTCTGTAATCAATTTTAAAAGGTTGAATGGTATGAAAAGCAATTACACGGCACATGTGTCCACTGTCAGGCAGCTAGTGGGGCTGCAGTTTGAGAGGTGGGCTCCCCAGTGATTACAGAGCATAGATCTGGAGTTGTGTCAGTTATAGGTTGTTTCTGTTAGATCCTCCTGTTACACCAGAGGCCCAAGCAGCCTTACAGGCCTGATTGACTGAGACAGCCTCTGACAGTTATTGACAGGCTGCTGCACTTCCCAGAAAGGGCAACAGAGAGAGAGAGAGAGAGAGAGGGAGAAGGGGAAGTAAATCCCCATGTTAGGGCTGCTCAAATATCCTGCTTCTGCTTAGCCTCCAAGAGGGATGCTTTCCTTCATATTATTTGAAGCTGTTCCTAATGGACTGATGGACTATTGGCTATTTATTAAATATCAAATACTGTATCTGGCACTCGTGTCATCCTCTATAAAAAGTATTAAATATATTTGCTACTTTGTGCATTTTGCTCTGTTCATCAGTGTACAGCAACTTTTTTCACAACCTCAAACCTATAAGTGCTTGTTTTGCTGTTCTGTATAATCAACCGCTGACTGACACCAACTGATACTGATATTTTTTCTTTGTCTTTTATGACCGTAAACTGGACATCACTGGGTTCTGAATCATGGGTCGGACAAAACAAGCATTTTAAAGATGTCACCTTGGCCACCAGGAAATTCTGTCTATGTCTATATTTTTCACTATTCTGGACATTTTTTTGATGATAGTGACTGTGTGGTCGAGCGAGTGGCAGAAAAATGATGGTGAATGTGAGCGGAGCAGAGAAAAAGGTTAGCAGTAATTTGTCAGTCTGATACTAAATGCACAGAATATGTTACAGTGTGTCAATTAATAAATGCTGCAGCTACTCAAGACCAAGAAAAGTCTTGTATGTTGTTTCTGCAACTGCTGCCAAAGTGAAGAGAGTTAGCCCCGACGTTAGCGACAAGGGGTTAGCCTAACCTGACCATGTTCACTTAAGGTGGATTGATCTTTAAGGTGGACCAGCTATTCTCATTTTGGTGTCAATTTCAGCCGCTCCTAAACGAAGAACTGGGAAATGTGTGGCTCTGTCTCTCCCAAGTTTTGCTCAGTGATCTCCACCACTGCTGCCGCCACTACCATCCCAAAGCAGTCAACGTAGGGGAAACACTGAAAATCATAAAATATTTCCATCAAAGTTGAATGCAAATCTTAGAATTGTGTAGCTTGTGTAGCTATCAGTCACACTCTCTCCTGTCAGGTTCTCAGGAAGCGGTCGAAATGATTTTCTCTGACATCCTCATCATCTGCTACCGCCAATGCTTGGCTGCTTGACAAATGATTTGGTTCCTGGTTTGTTTCTGTTGTAAAGATGTCTGGAGAGGCTTTTGACTCATTTTCACTTGTTAGGAATTCATTTCCTCTGTGGCAGAAAAACACATTACAAAAACCAACTCCAGTGGCTTCAGCTGAACTTCTTCTATGTCTTTAGGAGTTAATGACTGTAAAAGATTTTGGACTTCAAGAAATTTGCTAGCCTAGCAACAGTAAGGCTACAAACAACCCATAATGCAACACTTTCTGTAGGTTTCCATTGACAAACAATATATTATATTCCACTATATAATTGTCTAGTCCTCAAACACAATACAACAAAAACACATTAACACATTACAACATTAACACCACAACTATTTGGGTTTTTAAAAAAACTGTCCCGACTCCCTGTTGGAAACAGGAAACGGACAGTGGTCTGCTGCGGCAAAGTCTTCTGTCTATAAAGTCCACTATGTAGCTGGCCATCTGGGTCATAATGGCCACTAGATGGCATAAACATATCTACAGGATATTTTTACTGGCCTGAATTTTAGATCTTCTAGTGCAGTGCCTGTTTGGAACAAGCCCACTGCTTTGCCTCCGGCCACTATTTCAACGTATAGAGAAATGAATACAGTTGATTTGAGGTGTGAATGAGTATACAGACCAACAACATGAAAGAAACTAACATTCTATTACACACAGTTAATAAAAATAATAAGCTGAGTAGCGTCCTCCAATAGTAAATACTTGTTCTTTTCTCGTATCAAGTAAAATAAGGGCAGCATTTAAAAATAAAATAATGTACATCGTAAAATAAAGTGGATTGATCATATTGGGCTCTTAGGCTGCATTCACACCAAATCCAGTGGTGCGGCGAAAACACTAGTCATCCCATTCATTTGAATGAGGGTAGTGCGGCTCGCCTGCAGCCATTTCGGCCGCTGCGGCGCCGCACCGGACTGCGGCCGGAAAAGTTGAACCAGTCAACTCTTGGAAAACCGCAACCCGACATCACGCTGCGGTGGCCAATCACGTAGGTCGGCGATTAGACCAGAAGAGGAGCGTTGTTTATTTACCATGTAGCACTGTAGCATTTCAGTGTTCTGCTTTAGACCGATGATGATTAATTGATATTGAATGGATATTACTTTATTACGAAGATGATGGAGGAGAGACTCACCGCTGCTGTGAGTAATTTCCGGAAGCTGTACAACCGTATATGAGTGCTACTTTCATGAGTGCTACTTTCATACTTTCAACTAATTTCATACTTTCTGGACGGGTAGGATTACCAGTTTACAATGTGATGTCACACAAATGGCCCACGTAGTCACACGCCCACAAATCCGCAAGGATCCGCCGGATCTGGTGTGAATGCAGCCTTAGATCGTTCCTATTTTCTATGCCTTCAGATTGGATTTAAGTTGACATGTTTGTGTGATAGATTTGTGCTTTGGTGGCACTTCACAATTGTCACAGCCTCGGAGCATATGAGACAAGCTGGTTTTGAACTCCACATGGAAGCATTTGCTCTGTTTTATGACTGTAATTACAGTCATTGTGTATTGGGCTCTGAGCACTTCCAAAATGCGAGTGACCAACGCTCAACAATGTACATGAATGCTTCCTGTGTTGTCACTCGCTGCTGATCTGCTAAACATGCTGGAGTCAGTCGGCAGAGCCCTGAAGCTCCACCCTGCCCCTTCACAGAGTGGAGTGGCTCACTGAGCACTGATTTATTCAGAGTGTATTAATATTAAATGTATTGCATGTCCAAATTGCACCAAATTTGACACCGCACCCCCTTTGTTCTCCAGCATTGCAGCCGCCAAGTGTGGAGTCAATCAAATGAACAGTTCGAGAGATATGAGAAGGACATACACACATAAAGCTATACAGACACAGATTCCTTTCTTTAGTAGATGAATTCAATTTTCTTGTGAGGATGGGCTGGAATACCAGTTTGGCCATACAGGAACACATCATTATTATTATTACTTTTATACCTGTGTACATGCTCACAGTCCATGGACACTTGAGGAAAAAAGGATCACTCATATTGCTCGCAGAGTTACTGATGCTGATTGTGCAACACTTTTACAGTGTTAAGTGAACATTTGCCATTTCCCAGAAAGCTAGAGTGCATGAACTATACCATTAACAGACAACTGTCACTTGGTGTAAATGCCAATATTCAACAAGCCATGCCATTAACAACCATCAATACTTGAAAGGAAAACAGCCGGAATACAACACGATTAGTAAGGTAGGGAGAAGGGCTTGGACCAGTTTAAGCCACATTTGAGCCTGGAATCTAGATGATCTCTGAATCTCCACATATTCTACCCTTCAACACCCCCTGTCAGGTTTTATTTGAGCTCAGCATATTTTCCGTGTCAACACATTCATAGGCGAAAACCTGTGAAAGCCTAGAAGATCACAGACTGTTGCATGTGCTCTGTGTTTGTACGAGACAAGGAGAGAAATTTCCCCCATCAACGCGCATCCAGGTGTTGTCTTCAGTCTATGAGCCATTTCAATCATCCTTCGTGAACAGGCTCCATTGCTCTGTGCAGCTGGTGGAGATAGTGTTGGCATCAGCAGCTTAGTTAGGTGTTGATTAGCACATTAGAAAAAATAACATTTCTGTGACTGAAAGACAGAATTAGTGCCAACCCTGCAAGGCTCAAGAAAAAAAAAAACGTACTTATTTTGCCAATGAATTGCCGCAGCGTGTAACTAATATCCAAAGAAAAACAATTGCACTCTTGAAAGATGATTACCGCTGTATATACAATACAGTTTGGCATGTTACTTTATTTCCCCAGGTGCTTGCCCTCAAAAAAAAGAGATAAAAAGTTTCTCTATTAGCATTACAGTTCACTGAGAAATGGCTTGTTAGCATTGTTAACAGTCATAATGGATGCCAGTGGTTTCACCAGTGAGCCGCGGGCTCATCAGCATTACATTTGGGTCTCATGTATAAACATGAGGTGTCTTCTGTCCTAATCCTCTCAATACTGCTGAATCAATCCACCCCTTTATTAGACTTCAAGCCACTGTAGCAATGTTGTTGCCGGAAATACTGATGACACTGATTTACATTAGTAATAAATCTATCACCACCATGGATAGTCTTGTAGCTGAGCTAACCTTGCTTTTATGTAGGCTATCACAGGCTCATCAGATTAAAAATTAATCCCAAGGCATAAGAGAATCTGAGATAGACAGGCATAGATAGGGGAGTTGTCAGGTTGTTTGATTCGTAGACACTGTACGCTTTAAAAGAACATGTTTGTTGTGTAATCGTATAAAACAAATGGAATTCATTTTACGCTCTAATGTACTCTGTTTGATGAGCTGAGACGTTTGAAGAGCGTTTTGTCGTGAAATTAATTTGCCTCTAGTAATTTCTCTTAGTGAGATGATAATCAAAGACTTCAAATGTGTGTTCAGAGAAGGTAGATTTTTATGCTTTATCTGCAAAGGCTAGAAAAACAGTGCAGTCAGAAAGAATTTAGGCAGTGACACGTTTTATGTTGTGTTGGCTCTGTACAACAGCACAAATGAAACAATGACTGCTTTAATTTGAACACTGTTGCATCCACATCAGTTGAACAGTGTAGAAACGGCATACAATTTCCCTCCAAATTTAGGAAACAGACATTAATTTGACAAGTTAATATAAACTTAAAAACATAAGAATTCTTTGCAGTGTCTGTTTGAAGTCTAAGTCCCACATACACGAGCAGACACTTAGTATATTCCTTGGTGATGCTCTGTCACCCCTGTGCTGCAGTCACTTTCACTTGTTTTTGACACTTTCTAACTTTCAAGTCTGGTATTAGCAGACTGAACTGTGTCCGCAGTCTCAAGTGTTTCTTTGTTGTCTTGTTGAGAGTTAGAGAAGATTGAAACCAGTGTCATGTTTGTGTATTAAAAATGGATCTAGAGCCAGGAGACAATTAACCTGCTTAGCTTAGCATAACGTTTGGAAACCAAGAAAACCAGCAAGTGTTGCTCTCTAAATACCAAAAACACACCAACAAACCAACACCTCTTAAGCTTACTAACCAAAAAGATCAACAAACCTACAGACATTTCCTAAATTGGCACATTTCTTTGAGTGACTTGGAAAAAGTTAAGCTAACTGCTACTAGAAACCACTTGATGCAACATCTGTGAAAATGGCAAGTAAAATAACAACCCATCTCACACAGAAAATGGCAAATATGTTATAATTATTAGGGCTAAAAGAAGCAATACGTACTACACCATTCACCCAAAATGCAAACATCTTCAAACACCACTAAATCCAAAAGTCAGCACTTAAATTCAATGTAGTGGAAGTACAGACCAAAAATAATTTAGAACATTTTGTATGCTAAACAAATACATATTTGTTTACATAATACATAATTAACAATCAGTGTTCTGTGCAGATATGCTGTCTTTTTAAGTCTGTGTGAACTGGCTGTTTGGAGTGTGTGACATTTGAATAAAAACAGACATAAATAAAATATCACAGAGACAGTATCTCCCTAGACGGAGACAGTTGTACCTCATTTGAAAATGTGAAAAGGTCTGCAACCTCTTCGGAGTGGAACGTGTCTGGCCGACTGAATGGCTTTGATCACTCTTTCAGCGCTGGTAAATGCCTTAAGCGTTACCTGTGCGTCTCCTGGCACATTTCAATTGAAAGGCCAGAAACTAATTACCAACTGCCTGACAAAGCTCCAATTCCAACTCATTTTCCCTGTCAAGGAGAGAGAGAGAGAGAGAGAGGTGGGAGGAGGGGATGCTGGAACTTGTCAAACTCAAGACTCACTGTGCATAAACCTGCCTCCCCGCCCCACCTCCCGAGCTCTTCAAACTCTAAACGTCCAGCTTGCTGCTGTCTCCTGATGTGAGAAAAGTGAACAGCGTCTCAGCGGTCGTGAGGTAAATTGAATCTCAAAAGACGATGGCCATACGGTTGGGGTTGATTTATTTACAAGCTGGCTGATGGGGGCCACATAGGGCCCGCGGTTGGGATTCAGGGGAAATGGCCTCTAAACCCGAGCTGAGGCGGCTCTGATAAATCTTATTTAACACTCTGCTTTATACTGCGGAGGAAAACTCAAGGTGCTTCCACAGCAGTTGTACTCACACAATCACAGATACAAACAGAGTACAGATAGTTTCTATGCATTAATGCAACCTTCTGGCTCTGTTGAATTTTTATTTTCCACTGTGGCACAAAATACCAACAGTAATTTGAGCATGGTGTTTTGTAGTCTACACAAGATTCAGTTCTTCAGGATCATTGGGATTCAGTCTATTGTACGCATTCACAGGGTGGAAACCTGCCTTTCCTGACAAGTCTATCATACTCAACATGTTTCCAGTGGGCATTGCATGTGGTTTAAGGCTTTCATGTCTTTGGATTGTAGAAAAACACCCACAAAGTCTCATGTGCACATATAAGGAAATCAAACCATTGACCTTTTTGGCTCTAAGATAACAGAACTGTCCACCACATAACATTAGAGCAAACCTATGTAACCATTGCTGAAATGTAGCCACTTTAGCCACAAGTTGCAATTAAAGGATAATGGTAAATGCTAAAATGTCAAAAAAAAAAAAAAAAAGTTACATTGTTGCTTGTTCCTTGTAATTAGTTTTGCATTCACTTATCAGAGTCACAGGACAGGACGTTCAGGTGATCGTCATCCTGCATGATCACTGTGACATTGACCTAGGAGGGAACTTCAAAACAAAGTTTGTTCTGATGACTGACAAACATTAGTGCATCTTCTCTGACCTTCACAGAGAGCTCATGAAGAAATTGGTGGCTATGTGCTGTATCCGCTACTTTAGGAGATAAAGTAGAAAAAACCAAAGGTATCGTAGCCAGAAATGCTGATAGCTAGCATGGTAAGGCACAAGCTAATATCTGCAGGGTGTTTCTAGTTGGATAAATTAGCACAGTTTTCGTTGTGATGGATGCCGGTCATTAGGAGGAGAGAAGCAAGGCACTCGAGAGCATGCAAAAACATCACATCCTTTGGATTTCAGCTGAAAAACCGTCTTAAATCCTTTATAGAAGTCAATCCACAGGCTGATATAGGCCACCGAGAAAGTAGAGGAAGGTCTCGTTTTTTGAAGTTACGTTACAACCTGTTCACTTATTGGCAATAAAAAATGATTGAATACATGTAAATTGCTTTACAATTGTTACATAGATCTACTTTAGGTAGTAGTTGCCTTTTGAATCCATACTAAAGCTGCACATCTGCTGTCATGAAAATCATGTGGTCTGTCTAGTTTGCATTGGCACTAAAAATAAATTGCACTAGATTTCTCTTGGAAGCAAATCAAGACCTTTTCGAGAGGTCTCGTTTTAGTTGATTCCTCTATACTAAAGTCCCAAAGTCCAAAACCAACCCTACTAGTAGTAACAAACGGAGAAGAGTCATGAGAAGAAAACTGACTCAGCAATGTGTGGTATACAGTATTAGCTATCTACAGATTGTTAACATCAGCCACCATAGACTACTGCTCATACCAGATCAAGTAAGTCTGTAGCAAAACCACTGAGTGGGCTGAATTGAGGAAAGGTAGCGTAAGCTGTCATTTTTATGAAGACTACTGTGTTATTTGTTATTCCAAAGGTTACATAATCTCACTTCAATTCAGAAGATTCTTCAGCAGCATATAAAACATCGATCGTTTCATTCAAGTTGAGAGCAGCAACAGAAATGTACTGTTGGACCTACTGCAATGTCACATCTGGAAGTAAATAACAGGAAACTGGTAACTTATGCCATGTACACAGCTGGCCAAAATGAAACAAAATCTTAATTTGCTCCAAAAAGCCAATATGCCAATCACTGCAACGAAGCATTTCGTCTTTCAGCTGTCAGCTCCATCCCATTGATTTATGAATATATCATTTACTAATTGATTGGGTGGTTTGCTGGAGGCCCCGTTGTTAATATTTCACTTGACCTCTCACCAAATTGGAGTTTATCATCTTTGACAGATGATTTCAGTGTGTGAAGGAATGCGAGATGTGAAATGAAAGCTGTTGCTCCCCTCTCCGTTTCATTAAAAATGCAACACAGAACCTGTCGGGGTGAGGCGTAATGAGCGGAAGCCGGCACCTGGGTCTTCAATAGGTCCTATTCATATAGGCTACTACGCCGCTTTGTCTGGGAAACCTCATATTTTCCAGGCTTCATCACCAGAGGTTAGCACATATCTCTCCTGTAGAATATAATTAAACGGAAGATGGAAGAAGGCTTCGAATACAGATTAATCACATTTCATTGGCTTTTATATGAACAAAGAATATATGTGGTATGTAATGTACTGTGTATGTAGTCTCTAATATGTATGTGAATGTATCCTGCATTATGTAACAAGTGTGAATACCTTATATATAGTGCCTTCACATACATGTAAATGATATGTTATCATGCAATATGTAGGAGGAATTATCATGTAATATATAGGCCATGTGCTTCCATATCCATTAAAATGTGGATAATTCAATCTTCATTACCATCCATTATGCACGGCCTCATATTATAATTTTGTAAAATGAGATCATATCATGAGGAGGCAGGAGAAGGAAGGAGAACTGATAGGCCTGTGGTGAAGTGTTACCCCCAGCAGGGACGGGATGGTTACAAGCGGGTAGATATTATCTCCTCTGACACCCATTGTGTAGCCGACTCCCTCTGCAGAGGCACAGGCCTGGAAGCATTGTTGGAATTGATTTAGTGAACGGGGCCCAATCTTTGGACACTTTGCTTCTATTGACTGCAGCTTCAAATCAGAAATTCGAACAGAACTCAGTCGGGGATTTAATTAAAACTCAAAAGAGGGAATGACTGACATTGCGGACAGGGTAGTTGCAAGAAATCAATTGTGCAATGCAAATGAGTTTCAAATTCCCCCTTTGCCTTCTGCTTCCATTATTTATTTATCTTTCTCTCTCTCTCTCTCTCTTTCTCTCTCTCTCCTCTACAGCTCTGTGCTGCATTCTTAACTGGGGGCACAGCTCTATCTTTATTCAGCAGTTAAGAAGATAAGCAAATGTTTTTAAGCTCATTACTAAAATGTGTGCCATTACGATTGGACTGCCACTCCCGTTTTCATGTCATTCAAAAGAGCCCGTTATAGATCCAATTACTGCCAATATGAAAGAGATCTTTAAAAGGAAAAAAATCCACCCTAAAACACTTCTCCACGACAAGAGTTATTGGTTTTGTGTAGTATGTGTATGGTGCCTTTCTGGGTCCTTTTTGTTGTCTGCTGGTGTATTTTTATTTTATATATTTGTGGATAAACAGACAAATGTAAATGAGACGTCAAAATATTTCCAGCACAGCTACAGCTCAGTTTGACGGCAGAACATAATTCAGCTATCTCAAACATCAACAGCAGACGTCAATGTTGGATCTCAGTCCCTCAGAATGAAAGCAGTGGGTTCTATCTAGAGTTTGCATCAATATTAAAAAAAAAAAAAAAATCATACAAGGAGAAATTCATACTAGAAAGATATGCGTAGGGGGAGGGGGGTCATTCCTATTTCTTACTATTCCAATTACTTTCACATTGGAAACCACTAACTGAAGACGAAGTAGACGAGGCAGGCTGAGAAAAAGTGAGCACACCAAAAAGGCAGAATTACTGTCGCCTGGCAACGGCGGGCCACAATTTTTGCTTTGCTTATTATGGTCAAGGCTGAATAGGCATATTGCTCGGGAGAGACGTAATTTCAGCTGGGCTTTACTGGGACAGAATAGATGATTGACAGTTCTCTTCTTCACTCAGACATCGGCGGCCGCGTCTCATCGGAGGTCTGCGCGTTTCTATACAGCCATATAGTTTTTGCTTTTGACTGTGACGCTCAATGACATGGCGGCTTATCTGAAAACATTGGTAAATGTAATCGAAATGAATGAACTAAGTTTTCAAGGAAATTGGAGGCAATAATCTGCCATGCTTTCGCAGAATAATGCTTCATTCTGTAAACTACTTCACTACTTAATTCTACTTTAAATAGTTGATGAGGTTCAGCAGTTGCTAAAGGCAGTGAGCCATGTCTTATTCTTGTCTCCCTGTTCTGGCAGTGAGAGTAATTACAAACACACTGTCGACACATGCCTATGTCATAAGCTCTGCTGTAGCCTGCTCCATCGCTACTGTTGCGGCTGTAAAGCGCTAGATAGATTGTGCAACTTAATTATTTTATCCCCATTCAAGTTAGCAGAGAGTTAAAGGGATGTTAGCCGTTTCGTTGGTGGAAGTCTCTGGCGTGCATGCTTTATATTTTTGTATAGACAATGGATCAAATGATTGTGTGTAACGTGAAAAACGTTGCTTGTAGTGACAAACCCACAGAGAATGATCAGCTGACTCCAAAGCTCCCCTCAGTTCTACAGTGCACTTTAGTGTCTTTTAGCTCAATGTTTTGGTTTGGTTTTGGTTGAATATTTTTCTCAATAGTTGGTGGAGACCAAAACAAAGCTAGGAGAAGAGTCGAATATTGGACTCCTAATGAATGCTACTGTTGTTCTGTATTTTCAGATGTATGTATTTTTTTGGCCCCCAAGTGGCCAAAAAAATTAAAGAATGCAGCTTTATATATTATAAATGTTAGTGATACAGTAGTGTGCCACTGCAATGGTTATAGACTTTTTCAGTGTTATAATTACATTAATTACAATTAAAAGTAATAATAAGATAAAAGAATGTCTAAATAAACGATTGGGTCCGCCACTTGATCCTGTGCAACACAGCTGGCCAATCAGAGCTCTTCTTGCTGCCTTGTGGGTTGGATCCATTTTAGATTGTACACTTTTTATACATTTTTAAAACAGATTTTCAGTTGAAAGTAAATGGAATACAAAAACATTTTTAATTGATTCAGATTCCTTTTTAAAATGCAACTATTAATTCATTCATTTAAAGAATGAATAAAGAATATCCCTGAGCCATGAAGCCATGAAGGGACATCTCCTCTCAGCCAAAATGATTGTTCTATATGTGCTGTATATTAATATTTGAATTGCAGTGACAGGCTGATGCTTTCCTCTCTTTCTTTGATGTGTCAAACTTACTGTGAAAGAATGTACAATGAAAAAGCAATGAAACAAGAAACAAGAAAGAATAAGAAAATAAATCATTGATTGGAAATGTAATGCTTTTAATGTTACTTAATGTGTCATTTAAATGTAAATATCATTAATCAATTTATAATTGCTTTTTTTTTTTTAATGTATCATTTAAATGAATGTGGTTATCATTTTTATGAAAATGTTCCCTCTGGCTCACTGCAGACTTCATGTGTCAGTTCATCAACTGGCTCAATTCATGCTAAATAAATTCATAATCTCATGCTAATAACAGACAGAAGATTAAGTAGTTACTGTCACTGTTCAATTACAAAAGCCGTAAAATAACTGTGTCATATTAAAAAAAAAAAAAAAAAGGAATATCACTTTGAACATCAGTCTAACATGGTTCCTTCTCAGAGATCAGACAGTGTCCCTTGTTTTTTTTATGTTGCTATGGAGCCAAAAATATGATGGCAATAGAATGAGGTTACTGCTGGTGGCACATTTCTAGCTAAATGGTCATTATCATAAATATGTGGGGAAAGTTCTTTCCATTGCTATTACCATGCAGATTTCTACTGAATAATGTCCAGTGAAAAGGGCCAGCCTTGACCTCTGTCACCTTCCCAGCAGCTAATAGTGCGTAATCATTGATAATTGGCAGCCAGCAGCATTTACAAAAGGGCCAGTGATTAATGCTAATTAAGAATGGAAAATGTGTGTGTAGCGTGCGTGTGTATTGTGTGTGTTGTCATGTACGAGTGAATACTTGTGCATCTGACCGTGCTTGTTCTCTAAGGCTGGTCCCAGAAGCTGAGTTCAGCCTCACCAACAAGACAAGCTGCAATCAAATATGCCGTTTCAAAGCCGGCTGGGCTACAGCACTGCCTGCTTAAACACCGCTCCTGTATCACATGTGAAATAAGAAAGAAAAGCTGACAGAGAGAGAGAGAGAGGACCAGTCTCTGAACACCCTGATCTCTCCTGTGGATCTGTTGATGTCTCCACTCTCTGAGGGGGAGTGCCGAGTCAGCATGGAATTGAATGACAGACACAGAGACAGAGTGAAATCTGGTAAAGAGTGTCTGGGAGTGCATCTCAAAGAGGAGAAAACAGGCAGCCCCTTTTTGTTATGCTACAACTGTCAAAGAAAGGAGATGTGAAGCGCAGCTTTATTTGCAGTTCTGCTCCTGATGCTGACCCCACAATTAGGACTGGATGATATAAAAGCACGTCTCAAAATGCCAATACAGCCATAAAATACATCAAAAGACTGACACATAGTGTTTTCCGCAACTTAATCATCCCTGCTATGTGATGGAGTGGGTTTATATGCATACTGGTATCCCAGCTATTAACCTTATCCTGGCTTTGAACATAGCAGACGATGTTTACAGAGTAACCTGGTTATTCATATTTCTTATATACATTATTATAGTTCTATTTTCAATGTTACTCATGACTGTCTCTGAAAGATTGTCTTCAACATTTCTACTAGTTACTGTCATTTTAAAACCACTTAGATAAGAAATTGGCACTATGATGATATATAACATGAGATGATGCCATAGTATTTATATCATGGTAGCTATCTGTTTAATATCAGAGCCTCTTAGTTTATTGTGGACAATGTTGGAAACCAATGAGGAGGACGGCTTTATTGCAATACTGGATTTCTGCATCAATATGAAGTGCGTCAACTATTTAAGACGTCATATTTGATCAAATAAAAGATATTGCGATAGAGGGCTTTGTCCATACAGTTGAGTTGTCTCAACAGTAGGTGATGAAACCACTTTATCTCATTCTAACTGTCTACTGGATGTGGCGTCTCCATCTTGTCACCAGTAAAACAGAAAAAAAAAAAAACAAGAAACTCTTAACATGCTCACTTCAACCAAAATGATTCTCTTGATCACCGTGGTGTTTGTTTTTCAGGCTGAATATGTCAGACCTGTGCAGATGGCAGACAGTGATGAGGAATGTGGATCAGGTGTTTGCATGCAGTGGGATTTTTTTCCAGAATAACTCATTATTTACAGTTTTGTCAAAGCCAGACGTAGTTGTTCTGATCTGGGTTTGTGTAACCAGGATACATTTAGATGCACAGTCACATAAACAGGATAATATAATCCTGAACATCTTCTGGATGTTAGTGTGCATGTATATAGTAAGTCTACATTTTGCAAGCTTCTGTCTTAAAAAAAAAAAAAAATGTTCTTATGGATATAATTTCCAACAGCAAATGTGTTTTGAGCAGGAAATGTAAATACAAAAGCTGCAACTAACAGTTATATTTATTGCCATCGATTTTCACAATTTTCCAGGAGCCCGAGACAACATCAAATATCTTGTTTTGTCGAACCAATTACAAACCACTCCAAAGACCAAAACAGATTTAGTTTACAATTATATAAAATAGAGGAAAGCACACCTGAGAAGCAAACCAAACAATATGTGAAGCATTTGCTCAAAAAGTTTGCTTAAAAAAATGGTCATTATCAAAATAGTTGCCGGTTAAGTTTTATGATTATGATGACTTATTGTTGCAATTATTGCATTATTTTCCCCTACATCATCTCTTTCTAGCAACTAATGTATGATTTATTTTATGTAAGTAATAATGATTTATCAAAACAAAAGTGTCAAAGTGCTTCACAATAAGCTTTAAAGATGTAACCAAAAACACAACCTTCCCCGAACCTAAACACAGTTCTTCTTCTAACGCCTGTGCTGTATTACAGCAGGGTATCACACCCACAGGATTGGAACACAAATACTGCCAATTAACACACTCTAGGCTTCCACAGAAAACTGTTAGAGTATTATCCAATGTGAAATATAGCTGGTGAAAAAGCTGTGTGATCATTTTTTTTGTTGTTGTTGTTTGTTAGCAATCATTATTTAATATCTGTTTAAAGTGTTCACCTATCCTTTTATTTAAAGGATTGCGAGTGATGTTTCTGCACTCCGTTTCCCAGAGTTCACTTGAATTAGCTGCGGGTCGAATCGCCACTGTTGCATCTCAACAGACACAAAGAAGAGAAGTGATTCGAAGCCAAACTTGTTTTTGTGCAGCTACCTTCTTTTACTTAACATGCACAGGAAGTCATTAATCTGAGAACTCGTTCGCTTCAGTAAATTTCAAACAGCTGTGGTTGTTAATTTGCAAATATAATATTGCGGTGAACAGATTTCCGCATCATGCCACTGCAGTCCACATTCAACCGGTATGTTTTGAGGAGAGCAAATTACCACTATCACTGTTGCTATGGAAAATGCAATTGTCTTTACTGTGCTGCACATCAGTATTGAATCTTACTGTGATTTCCTATTATAATCTTTTGTTTTTAGTGCTTCGAAGCTTCTATACCTGAACTTCCTCTGCAAAATTTCCATCTTTTTTTTTTCTTCCATTTGTCATCTTTGACCTTCAACGCCAGGTCAGCTTACTACTTAATGTCATAAAGAGTGGCAGCCGTGCAGTGATGAACAATCGGTGTCAAAAAACTGTCTTAAAGCAGTTTAAGAGGAGAATAAGTTTTCTCTACCATGACAGACAAAGATGTTCTCAAGACAGGCCTTTTAAAAGGCCTTAATAAAAATATGCTCGCCTCATGTTGCTGTGGATAGCTTTGCCAAAGGTTTTTATTCCATTTCACTGACACTTAACAAGAGCCAGAAGAGGATCCCACTTATTCAACATAACCTCTCCACTGGGAGCCTCATTATCTTCCATAGAGAAGCTGCTGAAAGGCTATGGAGACAGATAAAGTATGAGGGAAAGACAGGTTTCTGGTCCGACAGAGTTAAAGCTGTCAAATCAGAAATTCTGTATATTCCACCGAGTGGATTAAAAAAAAAAAAACACCCTATCTATATATACTAAACACTATAAAGATTTGATGTAGCTGTGCTTAGAGCCGCAGTGTCCCTTCAGACCGTTAAAGATTTAATTCAAGATTTCTACATCTCACCCAGACAAAGCATTGGGCCAATATCAACAACTTAGTAATTCCGCGAGTGTCCAAAAACAAGCCTTTGGTGGACGGAGCTGAAGAAACAAGAAAGCCTACACCAACGTTTGGCACAGCGAGTCTTGTCTCAGCCCTGTGGAGCTTGTTTGAAGTAGCTACTGATGTGCTGTTATTTATGCAGAGCAAGACCACAGAGACCACAAGCGGAGCGCTGTATGACCCACATTCGTCAGACTTGAAAGTGCTGCTCATTGCCAAGTTTAACAGAGGGCAAAAGTACACAGAGGGCACGGCTGTTTCATCTAGGCTGCTTGGCCTACGCAGTCTTGCTGTTCAAATGCAGAGCAACTAAAAAAGGTTTCACAAAGGACAGGAAATGAACAATGAGCTTTCACAATTACGCTATATCAACTCTACAGGGGCGGTTTGGACGGACAGATTTGGATTTAGGTGACGTCTTTTGGCGCTAAAGGGTCGTCGTGTAGTTCTATACAGGACGCTGCAACGCTTTGTGCCAGAGCTGACATTTAAATCACCTTGATATGACAGACATGAACTAAAATCAGTGTTGGCTGAGATTTATCTTCTTAGCCTTTATTCTGCCCGTTTGATTTTGGAATACTGATATTTTTATTAATCATCTTGGGAAAAGGGTTTTTTTTTTTTTTTTGTAACTGATTAATTTGATGTCTTTATTACTCTGTCAGACACCACTGTGGAGTTTTTTGCACCGTTTATCCTGGAGATTAACTGTCAATCAGAGAGTTGATCCAGCGCTGTAACGACTCTTTCCTTGGATCCTACTGTTTGTAAGGTTTGAGTTGCCGTGCTCAGAGGAGCTGTAGTGTTCTTTATTGTCTGCTCAGTTATGGCAGCGATCGCCGCTCCTCCTAACAACCCAGTTCATCATTTTATTGCCAGCAAAGCTCAGTTGTTGCTTGCCAGAATGTAAAATGCATTTCCTGTGGAGACCTTCTTCCTCAGACAGACCACAGCACTGGGCACTGAAACACTTACATTTACATTTTCTGGAAAAGTGACCTGTTGTTGTCATGGAAATAATTGTCTCTCAGTAGCAAAGGCAGAGGTTGCTGTCCACATAGTGCATCCTATCAACAGTCGGTGTTGGCTTCTTCTAACTATAAAACTGTTTACAGACAACATATGTGGTCGTTTAGGATTGAGGATATGTTGTTCTGATGTTTCACAGAAATTTTCTAGAATAGACTAATTCATTTCTTTCCTAGAAAATTTCTTATCCATGTTCATAAATCTCTCTGTCTCTATATATAAAGCAAGAAATCTGCTTTAAAATCAGCTCTGAAAAGGCGGGGCCAGTGCTGACACAGAGTCAACACGCAAATCAGATTTAAACACAAAGTACAGCTGAGGCTGATGGGAATGTCATTAGCTTTTCAGCTTATTTGGTTGTTAACAAAGTTGTGGACATTCAAATAAAACATCAAAATTTGAGGCCTCAAGAATCCATCCAAACACTGCAAACTGAAAATGTGACAGGGCTCATCCAACACCTAAATGGCGATCCATCTAATCAGAGTTGTATGTCGGCATTGCCTTCCCTACAGTCCCACTGCTAATGTGGCTAAAAACAGACCCAAGAAGTTATTTATTTATTTATTGTAAGACATAAAAAAATAATCTGTTTTGAATATTAATTTATGTGTGAGATGGCTTAAACACCAAAAAAAAAAAAAGCTCAGTTACCTCGTTAAAAATTCTTACATCTTCTCCCACACTGAAAATTTCAGAACATGAATATAAAAAAAATGGTGTTCATTTCAAATGTTGAACTGCTGGATACGAGTTGTCTCCAAACTAGCTGTGATATTACAACTTTCCACTCCAGAAGATGAATGTGAAAACAGCCTTCTTGTGTCAAACTTTGCACATGCATCATTCTGCACAGCGAAGCTCAAACATCAAACTGAAGGAACAACACGGAAGACACATTCACGATCGACAACCATGAACAAGGAAGCCCCAAGAATCGTTGCAAAAGCAACTCCCTCCATCCACAATGTTTTTATGCTGTGCGGCGCAGAGCTGCTTAAAACAGCGTGGAAAAACGAACAGGTGCGCATCATATATTATTGAGCGCAACATCAAGCACGCAGCCTATATCTGAAACTGAGGAGGATGTTTCGCTCTGCTCTTTCATGAGAAGTTTCGTCTCTCCGAAACAACCCTGGACCGTCTTTTCTCTGCAAGGACACGAGTATTGACTCGGTATCCTTGGATGTGATATTTAGCTCCATTTTTTTTTAGAATTTGTAGCCAGAACCGAAATATTAAACATCAAGGATTTGTTACACAATCTGGCAACACTGTCGCATAGTCTGTCCTTTTAAACTTTAATCGCTGTTTTCTCTTTTTGATGTGTCCAACAAGTAAAGTGACTTGATGATTGTGAATATGCACTCCGGCACCAGAGAGAGAATCTGATTCTCAATATAAAAACTGAACTGGCTAGATCTGGAATCACAATGGCTGGGTAGCAAAGAAAAGTAGAACTTATTTCCTATAAAAAATAAATATTTTAGCTGTGAAGTCTGAAAAAATGCACTTCATTGGGTCTTTTTTCCAAAGGGTTCAGGGAGTCACCTAAACAACTGTTGTGCTCGGCGCTGTGTTGACGGCGCGAACCAGACTCGATTTTCTCCTCCCTGTACGTCAGTAGCCAGTAGCTGGCTGGCAGTCAGAAGGGAATTAATTACACACTCACAGATTCACAGTTCTGACTGCAAACACAATGAGTTCAACACAAACAAACACTGGTCAGCATTCATTCTCGCAGATGAATAAAACAACACCAGTCATTATCTACGCCTCTCATCTCTCCTTTGTCTCAGTCGCTCCACTTTGCCCAGAATTTACTGACAGCCTTTACTATGCAGTTCGGTATCAGAGACAAAAATGCATCCAATTTCTTACTCTAGACAATCCTACCGCCACAAGACGCTCAATGATCATTTAACACTCTCCCTCGCTAATGAATAAATACATCATACATCAGTGTAATGTCAGGTATTTTCCTTCTGAATTGAAATGAATCCTTATCTGTCGGGTTGCTGATGATCACACAAAAATGCCTCTGTGTGATTGCATACCATTGTTGCACAATCTAAAAAATGAGAATGATTATAGTCTTGCATTCATTTTGGTACTCTTGTAGGCTGAAACACATGAAGCTGCCTTATGGACAGGCTAAATGAATATCATTGAATATCATTAGATGCCTCCTAATTTCACTCTGCTTGTCTCGCTCAGAAAAGCAGGGCTTGTATTCTGCTGAGTTCACAATATGCGATCAGTTACGAGCCATTTCATAGTGACCTACCTTCATATTTAGTGAGTTAGTAAGAAAATCCACATGGTATGCATCATCTCAATATTACCAATTGGTCATACAGATGACAGCTGTCTTAATTAATGTGTAATATACTACCATAAATTTGTCGTCGTTGAGTTGTCTGGAGTTGTTTCCATGCCAAAAAAAGGCAGAGCGCATGATTTAGATATCAAAAACTGGGTGGATTTAAAGCTACACTAATCAAAATTTTTTACATTAACAATGAACCAAGTAAATAAGTGTAATGTGAAAGCTCTCACTTTTAGTGACTGACCCACAAAGAATTATCATCCAACTCTGCAGTTCCCCTAAACTTTATGATTTGAGCCTTTGAGCATCTTTTTGTGTATTGTTTTGGTTTCATGGCCCACGACTTTTACTCTCCAATCAACCTCGATTCCAGATGTAGCAGGCAGCTGTGCTCTGAAACATGCTGTACACTTCCTACAAAGTTAGCAGCTACTAGCCACATATCTTCAAAAGTTGATGGAGACTGAATAAAGGAGAGTGAATACTGGACTTATATTTGTCATGTGCCCATAAAACATGAGTTCGACTGAATGCTCAGTATCTCAAGTGTCTGCTGGAGGTGTGAATAAGCAATTATCTGCTAACATTCAGAATAACAACTTTATAAGGTGATAAGCTTGTTTCAACAGTTTTAACAGTTGATGTTGTGTAGAAGCAAACATTACTTTGCATGACAGAAGTTAGCGCTACCAGTAAGCAGACGAGCTAACCACTAAACGTCGGCCAAGCTGTCAGTTAGCAGGACATTAAAACCGCTGTAGATTTCACAAACACGCTACCAAACATCAAATCCGTGAGCTAACTGGTGAGCTGGCAACGTGACGATGCTCAGACAGCAGTAGCAGGCTTTTACTGTTAAAATCAAACAGTTCGGGCTCCTGGTGTCAACTGTGCAGATAGTTTGCTCTGCTGTGAGCTAGTTTTTTTTTACCCAAGATCCTTGTCGCCGGAGGTCATTTTCTCCAGCAGATTGGAAAACGTGGTACGAAGCGCTCACCAAGTCGGCGCTGTGACCCGTTAGCCTCCTGCTAGCAGAAGGCGCTCCATCACAGAGATGAAGTGATACGATGTGCACTGCAGCACGATACCAACGATCTCTCTGTAAAAGGCAGATGGTGGAGACATTTTAATCGTTCGCAATCTAATATCATCATATCACACACCCCTAACATGAACATGGATATTCACAAACACACACACACAGAGTCAAACACCTGTTTTGTAAATACTTCCCTTATGCCATCCCCAGTGATCATACAGCGGGTGATGGTAAGTGATTTGGATGGCAATGAATAAGTGTCTGGTCAGACTCACCAGACAGTCAAAAGTTTCAGCTCATGCAGCTGCAGAAGCAGCCTCACACTGCCTTCAGACATACGGATACAAAGAGGCAGGTTGTTTCTTGCTTCTGGCACCAAATGAGCAGTTACTGATGTTGTCACTACAAGGAAGAGCAAGTAGGAGTCTCATTGTGTTTTGTTGTTCTTTTTCCAGCATTTATTAATGTTTTGTAGTGAATGCTTGTTTTGCAGTATATTCACTTGCAATCTATTGATGTATAATACAGCAAAGATGCTCAGGCTGGCAGGATCTATTGCATGGCAGACCTTTATCTCCGCTGGAAGTCCCAGGTTCACTCAGTGCACTTATTTTACAGGCTCATAAAGGACTGCGGTGCTGGTTCAGGTGCTACTAGAATTTTGCCCCTTCTCAACTCCATGAGGTGCAACAGGGTGCATTCCTGCCTCACCCATTATGCCCCCTGATATTCTTTGCAAAACACAAACCCAGAGGTCTGTGCAATTCTGTCTTTTAGTTTCAGGATAGATAAAGTACTAAATAAACCATTCATGTTTACCAGACCTTTAAGGAGGAATACAATGCAGGAAGTTACAAATATGTTTCATGCATACAGTAGTTAGGAGAAAAATAAGTGTGACAAGTAACACTATTAACACACTATACACTGCATGCCCTGCCAGGAAAGTGTGGAAGGGGCAGAATAGGAGATGGTTGTGTTTTTTTTTTTTTTTTTCCAGCAGAGCAGGGCCTGTGATCCTTGAGCTGAAGGAGCTTTGCTCTCCCCAGACACACTTCCTGCACACACAGCAGTACCGGGGAACTCAAACCTGATTGGAGAGGACAGCCCGGTCCGCTATGCCAACAGAGTGTTCAGAGTTCGGCGTATGCGGCGTCGTCCTGGCAGGGACATCGGTCCGCTGGGCTCTGATTGGCAGCAGGAGCCAACATGGCTCACTAGCAGCGCACCTGATGACAGCGAGGTTCAGCCAGATAAGGCTGTCTTGATGCTGCCCACATGACAGACAGCCATAATCATACATTCTTCTGAAAACGCTGCCTGTACCCTGGGTATATCTACATGAGGCTTCGAGGAAATCGCTCTTCAGCTGAACATGGCTCTCTCCAGCTCAGTGGAGTGATGGACGGCCAAGCGGGCAAGACAGCCTGGTGGACAAATAGCTTGAGCTCGCACGCTCCTCCGCCGCAGAGGACTTGTGTCAAAAGCGATGCTTGACACCCGGGCTTTGAAGCCTAATGGCATTAGGGTTGTGAGCAGACAGCTGGTTAGAGAGCGGCGCACGGAGCCTAGAGTGCATTATTAAGTGTAATGAATGTCAGTGTACCGAGCTCATCCGACACATCAGGTGCCAATTATAGAGGTGGGCCCTGATTTGGTTCTAAACTCAATGCACCGAGGAGGAGCTCCTTTGGCCTAACTGACATCTGCCTCATTAACTCGGAGAAACAGGAGGTGAAAGTCTAGCGACCATCCTCGCCTCCAGGCCTCCGTGGGCCCTCACAGGGGCACAGGGACACACACATTTTTCCCCCGCTGTGTCTCCATGGAGCTCACTCCTTACCTATTATTGATGAGGTGGAGGGTGAATGGAATATGAATGGGAGACAGCCCGAGTGACATTTGGAAGCGATTAGATACTCTTGTGCGCCATAGCTGGAGTGTTTGGCAAGGCAGTTCATTCATTAGTCAACACTGAATAGTGCTTCAAATCTTCACGCATAAAGAGGTAAATAAAGCATTCATGGATATCATTGCCTCAGGCAGCCGGAGCAAACACTATTGATTTTTCTGGAGTGTTCTAAAATAATGGTCACAGATGTGTCAAGACATTCATCAAACCGTCTCTATGAGCCAAATCCCCAATGCAGCAAAAGGCCAATATGCTGTTCTGTTCTCTCAGAGTAATCAGAAATCTGTGCCAGTGTTAGTGGTGACAGTTTAGCTACTTGGTACAGTATACTCTCAACCAATCACACACACACACACACACACACACAGAGCAACCCAACAAGCAACAATATTTTTTTTTTCCTTTCACTGAAAAAGAACGTGTGCAGTTTTCTTCAAGCGCCAATATTCACCGGTAGAGGTAATATCCTGAGCCGATTGGACGCTCTAATTTAAGATCAGGTGTTAATATACTATTGTCAACACACCAAAAAAAAAAATTCTCTTAGAGCTGAAGAATATTGCACCAGCAGATTTATAAGTCCTCCCAAGTCTGTCGCGAACCAACAAGCCTCGAGGTATGTGTTGTCTACTCTTTCAATAGTATGTAATGTAGTCGCCACTATAAAGCAGATTCTCCCAAGGCACCACCAACTGTCTCATAATGTATTCTTGGTTTGTTTGGTGGCACTGATTATTAGGCCAATACATCACGGCCAACAACAACAACAACAACAGAGCAGCAGCAGCAGGAGGAGGAGGAGGAGGAGGAGGAGGAGGGAGTGGAGAGGGTGACCATGGGGAGTTTTTTTAGAACTGTCCGTACTGAGCTTTATTAGAGGAAGTATAACAGGTCAGCTGAGAGGTGATAGTTTGACCTCAACACAAGGAAAATAGACAAAGGAAAGATACAGTGACTGTCATCATGGAGTAAATCCATGCATTGCTTCTGATAGACACTCCTCTGATCAAATAACCCCACATCAACAAGGGAATGCAGAGGGAGGGGTGGGGGAGTTTGGAGCGTTATGCTGAACAGCCACAGATGGCATTTTTACTTAGCTGTTGTGTTTTGACAAGTCAGGAGGTCTCCACTGTGGAATATCGCCCACAGCGTGCTTTTGGCAATCAATGCAACATTATGTTGTATGTGTTTGACAGAATAAAGATGAGGTAAATCTGTTGTTTTGTGTAAAATGTAATTTTAACAGTTTCAATTAGATCGTTCTGTTGTTTAAGAGTTCTGAGCTACCGTGATGAAGGAAAATGCCAAATATCTGAGAGTTTGCTTTCTACATCTCGGGCAGCGTAATGTGATGGTACCACTAGATTTGCTAAATCTTTTGTTTATGAGGACTTTCATCTTAAACATAGAGAAAAGCATTTGATTTTTTTTTTTTGCAAAACCAAAATTTCAGCTGTGGTGAAATGTAGCATTAACAATAGTATCTAGGAGGGTTTACTCACCTAATTGATGAGATCAATGGATGATGACACAGAGCCCAGCACATAGCAAAGAAAAGAGAAAAAAAACATGTTAGTCACATTCGAAACATGTTGTAGCCTAAAGATTGACAAATTACTCCCAATTTAAAAAATGTGTCATTTGATCTCATTGAAGTTTTGAGTCTCAGGCACTAAAAATGGTGCTTCCAGGACTAGGAGGTAGTACTCTTGCACTCAGATGTAACAAGCAACCCTTTGAAAGCCCTTGTTGCTCCATCCTGCCTGGTCCGCTGTAAGATTTGTACCATCAGCACTCAGCTGTGGTGTGACAAGGCCTCTGGAGGTCTACCAATGCTGCTTCTCTGCTGCTGTCCCAATTAGAGGGCTTCACCTGCTCAGCAGGGGATGGACTTAGAAGTCCTCCATCTGTCAGACCCGCGCGCGCTGCTACTGTCATATCACTCTTCAGAAATGGCCACTGAGGCCAACAGTCACTATCTAAAAGTCTTACGTTTCAATGGCTATCACGGGCTTGCTTGAAATGTTTGCCGCACTTTGACAAGCTGCCGCTCTCGCTCCTTCAAGGAAGACACATACAAACGTAAATACTGCATGTCAGACAACTCTCGAGTACTCTCCGCTACCGGCGAATGGAGGCACTGAGGGTGGAGGGTGGAAATCTCAACAGGGATGATGGATAATACTCTACGCAGGTTTGTGGGGCAAGGTTGTGGAAATACTTTTGAGAAAGCTTAATATATCTAAACTACGTCAGCCTCCTGGGGTGCTTTGTTTTTTTTCATTTTCTTTTCAAATGCCGCCTATAAAATAACCAGCTCTTCAAGCTAGCGGCAAACACTTCGCCCACACTCAAATTTATAGATATAAGAAGTTTATTTTGTAAGTGGCATTGAGGCCAGTCCAGTCTGGGTGGGTCTCCGGTCACAACATAGTGGTGGGAGTTTGCTCCCGAGGGCCTGTTGGACAGTCCTGGCCTGTGACACATTGATGTATGAGCTCCAGTTTTTTGCTCCCTCTCCCCCTCAGCACAAAGAAGCAGGTGTGCTGATCAGTGCTACTTGATCTGTCAGTCGGATGGATAAAAATAGCCTTGGAGATTGAGCTGGGAGCAGGACTCGCCTAACTCTTCAGTGGAAACTCAATTGACTTTGAAAGGCTCCTGGAATGTTCTTGACCACGGTAAATGAGCCAAAAGGCTTCTCAAGGTTGAACGTCTTAAATGAGGCTTTCCAGTTATCTGTTAAGGAGAATAGAGAAGGCTTGTCTTACCATTAGCTATCTGTTAGCTTGAAAGGAAGAGCTCACTGCCAGTAATACGACATTAACTTATAAATCTTGAGTGCAAAGAAAAAAGTACTTATTTCCTGAAAGGAAGTTCGAGTACTTATTAATCTTTGCTGTATCACAAACAGCATAATAAAAAGAAAAGGGGAAAAAACTAGCATTTGTCCAATTTGCTTGATTCAGTCAAACTGTAAAGCCAAGCTACCATCAAGATTAATTTAAGCTTCCAGGCTTTCTCCCTTCCTGGTCATTTACTGTCAGATTTACTTGGCATACCCTGGGCTATCCTCTCCTGTTGTAGGCTCTGAAAAAAATGCATATGTTTGCAAGTTTTCTCTTAAGTTCCTGATCAAGAGAGAGATTGAGGGCAGACGCTATAAGATGGGGGCAAAGCTGCGGCGTCAGCAGCTTTCATTGTGGGGAGGCTGAAGAGACTGTGTTAGTTGTTTGAACAGCAGGCGGCTATTACACCACATGGATGCTCAGAGTAATTAAATGTGCTCTGTTCCCCTTCATGTTCCTTTCTCTCTTCTCTCCACACATTAAATCTGCACAGATAGGTTGAAAGAAGTGTTAATGTCAGTGTTGTTTGCTCAAACCTTTTTCGGGCAAATGTAGCAGAAGTGTTTTATCCACTCGTCTAGCCTCACGGCGCTGCTGATAAAAGGCACCCACGTGAACATGCATGTTGGTAAGGCCGCGTGATTAAGTCCTCCATTAAGTCCTCAAGTGAATTAGTTATGTTGTAGTTAAGTTCCCTTTGACTGGGTTCACTTTTAATGAGCAATTCTCTATTTCATTTCCACTTGACATGCTCCTATCTAACTTTGTCAAAGGTACAAAATGAGGTGCAAAGAAGGAGCTTGTCTAATTAGCTAGCCACTTGTGGTGGTCCCAACGGCAACCGTCATTTCAAATATTGAAGCTATTATTATGATCACTCTCACCATTAACATAAAAGCAAGGCAATGGACCATTTAATGTGGCTTCCCTAAGTAAACACCTTTCAAAGCATTTTCAAATCACAGGGAGATCAGCAGGTGGCTAGGTTATATGTTAGACTGATATTTGTAAAGGTCATAAATGAGATATCTGCCTGTCTTCTTGCATATGTTAAGCTGATAAATGAGAGCAGTGGTCATCACAGTCACTATACCACTGAGACTTCTCAGTAAATCAGGCATTAAGTGTCTCAAACTTAAAGTGCTGACTCACTAAGTCCCCCCGAGTAATTCATTCATAACTTGAAAGGCCACACTGATCCCAGATCAGCTCTTCAACTCAGAGAAAAAGACAAATATGCTCATATCCCATCTAAGAGGGAGATTAACAGTGTTAGCCATAGACCCTAAAATAGTGCAGAGGAGACAGTTGTCTGTTTCCTGTTTGAGGAGAATATGTAAAAGAAAAGGATGTCACGGGTGTCAAGAGCAAAATGTCTGGGTTTGTGAGGATTAAAAAAAAAAAAAAAAAACACACGTGTCACCTCAGGCAAGAGGTCCCAGCATTGGGGAAAGAAGGATTAATTATGTGCATATGTAAAAGAGTCAGGACATAATTTAAAGAAAGAAAATCTAGCCAAGAGGAGCGACATGAATTGGCTGACGGAAGCATGTTCCACCCCCACCAGTCCTTGAGTATTTATATCTGGTACAATGTCTTCATCGCTGTGGTGTGCTCTCACAAGGAAAGCTGTCTTTGCATTGAATCAACTTCTTGTTTCATCACACTCCTTTGTTCATGCCCTGGGAATATTCGGGGAGGAAAAACAGACAAATGCTGGCATGGAAACATTTTTCACAGAAGTAGGAATTAACTGTGAGTAAATAATTCCACAAAGCAAGCCAAAAGCTATACTACATTGAGGGCACGAGAGCCCTCCCTCCGTTCAACAATACATGACAAGTGGGAATGAAGATGGCACCAAAATTGAGAGCACTTAATCTCCAAAGTGTTCTGAATGAAGTCGGGGGCTTTTGTCATTGGCTTTTTGGCAAGACGTTACGTAAATCATGTCCAATAGGCTCCTGTGTCTTGGAAAATACCCTTCTGCCGCTTGTTCAGACTATGCAGAATAAGTCGACATGTAGCCCCCCGCACGACTGGTCCCGTTTTAAAGATGGTCGAGGAAAGGGGTCGAGGGGGATATTTTACACGCATCATCTGAATTACTGTCAGGGGAGTCGGCACGGAGGACAGGAAAATCTGAAGGACGCCTGCTGTAATCTCTGCAGAAAATAAATAAACCAAGCATGGCCGTTTAATTGCCGCCTCCGACTCGGCTTCCCCGCGGTCTTTGGGGAGCAGAGCTGCCGCAAAGCTGGACAGCCATCAGAGTAAAAAATGAAAAAGACAAAAGGAAAAGAGAGGGAGGATGTGGTCATGGTGACTCAAAGGCTTAGAATTTAACCTGGCTGGTCCAGCACCCCAATTCCAGTTCACACTTAAGTGATTCACAGATGTGATTTTGCCTTTTTTTTTTTTTTTTTTTGTCACCAAGGGCATCTCTGTCTCTGCTCAGGATTCAGCAGATTGAGATCTAGGGAGCCCCAACACTTTGATGAAAGACTGATGTTGCAACGGAGGCCGACCCTCTGTGGAGAGGGTGTTGAATGAAACGATAACAGATGAGATATTGATTCAGCGCTGATTACAGCCACACAGATGAATGTCAAAATATTGTCACCATCTCATTCTTCATTATATTATCACTGCGGGGACAAAAGGACGGCCAGTAGCAGATTAATCCCACTGGGAGAAATCCCAAGCAACGGTTTTCATGTCAAGGTTAGCTAAAGTGACTTTACTGTACATGATGATAGACTTGGTATCAGATTCAATTAACTGGAATATATTCGCACAACGGCGCAGCCCTGTAGTGAAATGGATAGAGACATTTCTGGGGTTATAGGTTCAGTTTCCTCTGGGAACACCACACTAAAAATGTAGATGCTCTTATCATGTCCAGTTAGGACTTGTAGAAAAGCTTTAGCTAAATAGAAGATGTCCTATATCATACCATCCTTCTATTCAGATCTCACTGTGCAACAAATATTTGCAGATATTGTATATCTATAACTGTCGTGGCAATGTGCAATGCGTACTATTTCCTTTGCTAGAGTTACTTTTTCTCTAGCTGCTATTGTGTTGCTGCTGTGCTACATTCTGTTTACAAAGCAAAGGCCTGGGATTGAGAACAATCAGTAAGAATCCCTCAAGAGAGAAATGCAACAGAGCTTATAGTCTATGCTTAATGTAAGCGCATAAAAACATGTCATTTAATGAGAGACAATAGGAGCACTTCTGACCAATTATCAAGAAGAAGCCTGAAGATATTAGACAAAATACAGTAGGGGCTGCAAAACCACGGACATTTTTTTAGATGTGAGGGAAATATGAGCACATGAAAAGCCAGTGAATAAAAATACATTTTAACATTTGACATTTGAAAAATGATGGATCTAGACAGTAGGAGTTTGGTGAGTATTATGGGTTAGGATTAGGGTTAGGGGCAACCTCACATATGCAAGACCAACCTTATCCCCAAACAAGAACACAGGTATTGGATTATTGTTGCAAAACCCCAGGTTATGTTCAATGGCAAATATTTAAAAGTCGTCATCCATAAACAGAAGTGCAACCGGCTAGAAATATATTGTATGTATCGTCACAGTCTTGGAACTTCAATAACATAATCACAAAAACTCATTTTCTCCCCTGTAATATTAAGGATGAGGTGATTCCTGGCCTCATTAGTTATTCATTGCCTCTAATGTCTGAACATCTGGTCGGTGACCACCAATGATCCTTGCATAACTGCCACTGCCCATATCGCCCTGACCACCGAAAAATCCATTCAGGCTGAAGTCCAGCGGCCTGCTGGGTTTCTCCTCCAGCAGCTCTGCATCTTTCGGTTGATCATCAGCTATACGAGGTAGCCAGACCTCCTGCCTCCAGCTGAAGCGCTGGAAACCAGAGGAATCACACACCGGAAATCACTTCAATCTGTATGATAATTTGAGACTCTCATCTGGGATTTGGTGTATAGGTCTAGTTCAGCGGCAAGAAAGTGTCAGATCGGTTGCTGATTTAATCTGCATGATACAGTCAAAGTAATGTAGATATGGTGCAGCAACCCCCTCTGAAAAGCACTCTATAGAATAAATGATACTTTTAAAGAAATCAAAATCTGGTTTCTTTTTTTCCAATGCACAGAGGAATCATACCTCGGGACTCTATGTTAGAAGCCGGGCAGTTTTAGAGAGCTTTTAAGTTCTCCAGTATAATACATGGATCATATCTGAGGTGAATAGCGATACCATTTCAAAGAATCCAAAAGTACAGACACAAAGCCAATTGTGTGGCAAGAAAAACCGCCCAAAAGATCCAAATTCCGAAATGCCTCGAAGCAAAGTCACAAAGACAGAGCAAAGATGCAAGTGCTGTGCGTCCTGGCGCATCTGCACAAATCTATTCAAAGCCCAAGCACCTGAGAGCAGGAGGATTTTAAGAAAACAAGAAAAGCCCATTTGGACTATCACAGCGCAACGCTTTTCTGAGAAGAGCTTTTCAGAGTTTGTTCATGAGCGGGTTGTATGTTGGCTGTGAATGAAACTTTAATTATCTTGATGCCTTCACGTTCCTCAGTCTGACCAGTGACTGGGGGCTCCCCGTCCTCCATCGGGAGCCACAGGAAGGCAGGTTAATAGGGGTGCATGTTTGACTGCCAAGTAAATCAGGTGTGTTTCTGTGGGGCAGGGAATCTAAATCCCTTCCCAAAAAAATACTTTGTCATGCGAAACATGGTGCAAAGGATACTTAAAAAAAAAAAAAACAGAAATAAATTAAAACCATATTTTACATGAGTAATACGGCAGTCAGTGATTTAAAATCACTTACAAATGCTACTATATATTTAAAGGAAAAGACATGAATAGCTATTAATAACAGGTGACTTAAAGGGTAATTCTGGTTTAGCACCATTTGGGTCTTATTTGTGTGGTTTTAGCCATAACATCACAGTCATTAATGTAATTTCTGGATTTAAGAATTTCAGTCAGGTTGTAATATTTTGCCAGATTATGTAAACCACTTCATTTTGAGGGAAAACCGAAAGCAAGGGCTGTGATGCCAATATGGGATGTGTTTAGCATCTTCAGGTTAGGCTAACCCATTGTTGCTAACTATGGAGCTAATCCCCTTCACACAAATAACAGATGTGACTGTTCTTGGTCTTGAGAAGCTGCAGCATCTATTAACTGACACACTGTAGTCTGTACATTTATTGCCAAACTAGCAACTTACTGTTAAATTTTTACACCCCCGTTTTCACAGGTATTTTGTTATTCTGTCCCTCCTGCCGCAGGAAATAATGGATTAATCCTAGAAGGCTTTTTGATGCGGCACTTTTCTCCTTATGAAAGTAACACAGCGATTATTCAACCAAATAGTTGACCAGGAGACTACAGTCCTAAAAATCAGCTGTTTGAATTCACAACTTAAGGTATGTGGAGATCACACACATTGTGTTTTACACCTATCATACGGTCTTTTGTATTTTCAGTCCCCCCACAGTGAGTGTATGGATTTTATTCATGACTTTCATTATGTGCAGCTCTGGCAACCACTTTTACTCCATGTACAGCACTTGCTGTTATGAATGGCTGTGTTGCACTTTCTGTCACTGTTGCCTTGAGCTTAGGTTCCCAAACACCCTCCTCTGCATTCTCTGCTTTATCATGTCCAGCTCGGCTGCACAAAAGCATATCCAGTGGTAATTAAGGTAGACAATTAGATTCAGCCAGCCGCGGTCCCAGTCCTGGTGACTTAATAAGTATAGACAATTATCTGAAATTAATATGATAGATGCCATTGTCTTCTGCTGCTCTGCTCAGTCAGATCTTGGCAGGGCTTCAGGTTATTATTACAGAGTATGCATCTACTGTATTAGTTTGAATAATGACACTCTCCATGAGGCTGTTGCCATTTCATCACAGAGAATGTGATTATTAGTTGGAGGTGCTATGTTCCCAGTTAAACACTCTCAGCACTCACCAGAGGGGCCAAGGTCGATGGCATCACTGTAAAATCTGTAAAAGCAGCGGACGATGTGTGCTCAGTAAAAAAAAAGGCTTAATCAGGTTCTTAACTGTTTCATGCAAGATACATTTATGACACCATTGAAATGAAATGAAGTAAAAGAATTGTGAAAAATAAGACTATTTCTTCTACTATGCAGTTTCCTTTTTGGAGATAGACAGGCCTACTCGAGGATTTTGCAGAACACTGTTGCTTCTTCAAGTAGCTTAAATCTCAGAGGAAATCACCTCCACAAGTGTGATTATACATTCAGGTTCAGCTTTTGTAGAGCAATTTGCACTACAGAGTTCACTGTTTTCTAGCGGCTTTCGCTTTTGACACCTGTTGTCACACTGTGGTTTTACCATCTGGCACCCAATAACATTTGAAGAGCTATTCCTTGAGGACAGCGACAAAGGTACTGAGGGACATATTGCTGCAGCTGCCTCAGTCTTATAATGAGTGCTGTCAGGGATTTGCAGCAGTGAACTTTTGCGCCCTGATCTGTGGCAGGTCACCGCCGAGTTCATATCAATAATTCATCTCGCAGCTCAAACTCCCTTCCCTGTTATGAAACAAATCTTGTTAGGAAGTCCTGCCAACACTGTCTCCATCTCACTACCCGGCTTTATTTGTAACTCTCCCTGCTCAAAATCGGAGGGGAGGTAGTGAGGGGAGGGTTTTGGGGAAGATTAGCTGAGTTCATCTACATGAAGCATTTGTTTGGCAGCAAGGAAAGGAAGGAAGCTTGAATCTGCTTTGTGATCTGAAGAATGGATTCTCCTGACAAAAGCTTACTTCCCCTCCCAGGGCTGGAATAGATGAGTTCATGAAAAGCAGATAGAGTGTGGCCCTTGCTCTTTATCCTCGCAGTACGGCTCCTATGCAGCCTTCCTCTGGTTTATTGTGAAACAACCTGGAGCTGTCAGAGGCTCAGTAGAGACCCAGTGAGAAGAGGGCAGGGAAGTGGAACGCCGTACTGGATGGGCTGCTCTGATAAGATCCAGGGAGACTCCTCTCCCTCCCCCCTCCACATCCCCCCTTCGCTGGCAACGAGCGACAGTAACCTTTCCTGTCAATGACAGTTGCTAAAAGCAGCAGGGGATTTGGAGGCATTATGTTTGACTTCTTTCAAATTAGCACCATTTTTTTGGGGGGGTGTTGTTGTCTTCTCCTGGCTCTGCTTATCAAGGTGGCCGCAATCAATCAATTCACCGTGAATAATTACACACCTGGGGATATTGAGCACATGATGAACATTCTGTAAACACTTTGCATAATGCTTAGGTATTCATAAAACCTCCAAAACAAGTTAAGACGTGAACAAATCAAATGCACCACTTGACACCCCTTACACCAGACTTCAAACGTCTCAGGCCTTGATCACACCGCTCCTGCTAAAACGAGATCCATCCACCAGAGTAAACCAGGTCTAACAGTTCCCCTTATATTAGCGTACTAATGAGGTCCCAGTGTGATACTTTTTAATGAAACCATCCAGGAGGCCAATTGTCCATAACTAATTATCATATGCTAATTGGCACGCCAAAGTGCAGAAAGAGGACTGATTTTGTTTGTCTGTTCCTCTCATTTCTTCTTTCTCCCTGTGCATGCATTGTATCAAAAGTGCTTAATGATTGTAATTATGGCTAAAAGATGGTGCAACTAAAATATTTCTTTAATGTGATTACCACCGCACTGCCTATAAACAACAAGGATCTAGCTGCATGTGGGTGTGTAATTTGGAAATGTACAAAATGTTAACATCCAGATAATAATAACCTTGGGGGTGTACCAGGGGAAAACAATAACTTTGACTGTTCTCCAGTCAAACTGAGATGTGATTACTATTTCGATCACAACATCTAACTCTGTCTGTGGTGGTCTTGATAAGCCAGGTGTAACAAATTCTTCTTGCAGTATTGCACATTATCCTCATTTGCCACCCATGGCGCTCCGAAGTATGAAATAAGGTGAAGAAGAAACCTCCGATAAATCCCACTGATCTGAGAAAGAATGAACCCTGATGAATAGCACTATATCGAATTACACTCAAGTAAAAGAAAACATTGGGTGGCACCTGGCAGTGGACCATATTGGTTCAGTTCTGGTTCAGTGTGCCAGAAAATGGGACAGGGACCACAAACAAATACAAATAACTGCTATTGCTTTAGAGATTGTGGCTGACCAGCTCTGCAAACTGAATATAGCAACAGGTTCTGGTTCAGTGCGCAACAAAAAGGGGATGGTTCTGTTGGAAACGTGGGGAAAGCTGCTATCTAGTGAGAAATACAACATCAAGATGGGGCTTGTCATGGCACTGGAGTGGAGATAATCAAACTGGGATTCACATTGTGTGAAAGGGATGCTTGACAGGCTAACCAAACAGCACAGACCAAGTGGTAGCATCGCCTGACACCCATTTGTGTACGACCCATGTCGTCTGAAAATCCATACCAACCCCGCTACTCTGTCTGAGCATATACACATGTCCAGATTCTATTTTGCTCATTTAGGTAGTCATTAGGCTTATGACAATTAGCTATGGATGATGAAGCCGGGAGGTAGGACAGAGGTATCATGCTGGATCCCCCATTAGCTCATTTGTGTAGGGTCATTAGACAAAGAGTGCGGTGAGAGCCGTACCAGTTGTTCACTGCATGGCAATGCACATCGCAGGAGAACTGGGTTCGACTCTGGTGGCTGATAGGTTTTCCACACTCAGCGATTGGGGATATTTCAATGTTAATGATTATGGTGTGCAGCAATTCTTGCGAAAAGCCATTAGAACAGTCAGGCAGTGCTCGTTGGATTCTTAGTAATCTCTGGTGAACATTTTCCTACAGTTACTCCGGACAATGATTTTTGAAAGGTTTTTTTTTTCCTAGGTTGTTGAACAATGTGAAGTCATCGGATAATGTCAGAGTCTGAACTAATGTCCATGTCTGATTTGAAGCTTTTCTATCTAGAAGCAAGAAGGCTTCTCTGTGTATCTGTAAGGAGTGTGACAGCTCATTAAATCAGAGGAGTCAACATGCAGTACATCACAGCTCAATTACATTACCAGAGATGTATGTGAATTATCCTATACTGCAGTAAAATGCATTAAACTAAAAATAGAATGGGACTTGCTAAAGTGTCGTGGATATTTGGGAAAACTAATGACCCATGCTGCCTCCAATGAGCATGCTGAGAAATATTGTCAGCGTGCTTGTTCCCTACAGCAATACGGGCTTGTACAGGTTTGATGAATGGCAGCTTTTCATTGGCAATCTATCATGTCATGTCAATACATTCCAGGGAAGAAAATATGTTTATGTTAAGAGTGCTACGTGTAATGGAGTTGTTCGATGAAGGGACAGTCTGTTGTCTGTTGAAGAACGCAGTGGTACACCGTAATGAATTCTCCCATCTCCTGAACCTCAGGAAACCTACATCTACGGTTTCCATTTCTCTTCTTCCAGTAGTGCAGCAGTCTACTACCCGCGCCTCCACCTAGAGCCACTGATGTGGAGCTTCAGTTTCTGAGAACATATTGACTGGCCAATCTGTGAGAAAGGCAGAATTTCAAACAGGTTCCTGAAAACCGGAGGCTAAAATCATCCATCACCCTGGGCTGCTTCAAATGCAGACATCAAAAAAGCTACCTTATGGATTGATCTTGGTGATCATATAATGGATTTTGCCAGTGCCAGACTGACGGCTGTAATGGGTTTCTATGCCGGCTGCCTATCGGAAGTCTGTCAGTTGCACTGGCTCTCAACGGAGTGCTCCATACATTTGCCGGAGGCTCCTTCTACGTGTTCTTGGGGGACCATATACTAAATTGACTTCAGAAGCACTCAAGGAAACCAGAGAAAGAAAAATCAGCAACTCCTGTAGGCAGGAAAATACAACATCTTGACATCTTTTTTGTAATTTATGTCCACCTTGTACAGATGCCATTATGTAGATGTTCTGCTTTGCTCAATGATTGCAGCACATACTCTATGTTCTCCCAACTCTCCATGGAAAATGACCATATTTAATTATTTATTTCCAATTTGATACTGAATGTTCACCGAGTCAACAGTAGATAACTGCAGGCTGTTTTTGCATTATAATGAATTAGTTACATGCGAATCAAATTAAGCAAATGGAGCACATGACAGAATTATGTGAACGCCGTTCTTGAGATGGAACAATTTCCTTTGCAACTCTGATGACTGATTTTCCAGTTAAGTGAACGGCTGGTGCATTTGTCCTGTTCACTGACAGTAACCAGTCATTTACAGCACTTAATCTAGCCGGAGACAGAGCACAGCTTTCAATTAACTCGTCAAATAAACCAAGTGACATCATGTGCTTGGCTCTGGCACACATTTTTTTTTCTCTCTCTCTCTCTCTCTCTTTAAAAACTCAAACCACAAATTATGTTTCAAACCACAATGGCGGAACACACTATGCATTTATCTCATGAAAGAATCCACTGTCCATTACCTATCTATTTTTCCATACAAGGGAAGGAAATCATGATCATGTTTTGTGTACCAAATGTTTTCATTTGCAACTGTGGAACATGGAGATAGATGGGGTTTTTTTCAGGCTATAAAATCACAGCTAAATGCAAGAAACTGATCCCTAGTGCAGTTTCACATCACAGTGTGAATAATACCAGATATTTTTTTTCGTCTGTGACTAATTGCATCAATCATGTACCTGGAGGAGACAGCACCTCAGATTCCCAGTGCAGCTGATTACTGCACACAGAGCCCCAGCAGACAGCTCTGCAAAGTCCAGCTGGACTGCGAAGCTCATTGGCAGGCTAGAACAAGGAACATCGCCTCCTTCCATAACAGCTCACATCCTCCTCTGTCAACCAATCAGGTTGACCTTGACTTGGCAGCAGAGAGGTTCATCTCTCACCTTGAGATGGATAGCAGCCCCTGAAATCTGCAGATGGCTGTGTCCTCAGCACACAGACGAGACCTGCCTTATCAACAGCCCTGGCGTCAATGTGTCAAGGCCATATTGTAGCACGGCTGCCAGCCACCGGTTGTATTTGGCTGGTGGGGGGGGAAGGAAAAAGGTGAGCAATAAGGTCTTGGCCTGAGGAATATAATAAGAGATGAACTAAATAAATAAATGGAGGTGCTGGGATATTAATATTGCCAGGAGTCAGCGGTATCGGCTGGCTTACTGACATACAGCACAGCGGAGCCACAATTAGATCCACTCATCTGCTTTGCCTCCGCTCTCTATGGCCACAGAGCAATCAGCAGCACTTGCTGAGATGAACTGGGAGGCTAACAAAGTTTCACCTAATGCCTGAGACTTTATTTGAAAAAGTTCTTGAGTCAACTATCCGCTGCAGGATGAATCCAAGTTGTTTTACATTAATATGAGATGGCTACTGCTGCAAGCCAGCCTTCTACACACTTACAGCAAATAAACCTCCATCTAGATTTTATTGCACTCTTGCTTTAATCAGGGGACGCTTTTAAAACCTTGCCAAACAATGACTGGAGCCTTAAATGTTCATAGTAATATGACAGGGGTTTTTTTTATCATGAAATAAAAGGTGTTTTTTTTTTTTCTGAGTAGCCTTTTTGGCAGGCTGCCTGGCCCTAACATCTGGGATTTTAACTAAATTGGAACATGTAACTCCATGGTCCCATGTGAATGAACTCAAATCAGAGTTAAAAGTTAAGTTACAAGTCAACACATCTATGGATGAATGACTAAATAGGACAGATGAAAACAACACACACTCATGTCAGTTATTATCGGAATCAACACAGACAGGCTTGAGTGATTTTGGGGAGGAGATTTTCTAAAAGTTGAAATCCCACAACTGCACACCACCAGTCTCTCATTCTGAGTACTTTTATCCATGTGCCATATACTAGTGTCGAGGGCTTAGATTCAGGCTTACGCTGTGCTGTCAAGCGTCAAGCAGAAGTAACACAATCTTGCTTTTCACAAAGGTACATGTACTTACAAGGGTTAAACTGATATGATTTTTTTCTTCTTTTTTTAATTTTCATGAGGTGGCTGACAGAGTTTTTGATTATCCAGTTTTTTTTCTGTGGTTTTTCAAAACCATTCAATCTAACTGCTTTCATGCCAAAATTTATTAATTTAGTAAAAACATCATGAGCCATTCAAATTCTCAGTTTGAAACCAAGGACAATAATAATTGGCTAGATGAAAATATCAATACTAGTGCAATGTTATTATTTTTTTTCCAGGCTAATGTCTATTCTCAAAATCTTGATATTCACCCTTGAAAAATGTGAATTACTTTTTTTCTTTCTTTTATCCGTTAAGAAAAGATCATTGTCACCAAATCACTGGTGATATGTTGTTTCAGCATCGACATCATGATGTGTGCATGTGCAGTAGTCAGACTGCAGGACATGCAATTTCAAATAAGGCAAATGAACTCAAAGATGTCATGATACAACTCTTAATGTGTTCTGGTGAAGGGGTGCACTTCATCAATTTATCAAACAACCAAAGCAGGCCCCACTAGTGACCTATCACAACCTAAAAAAAGTGCACTGCATGTTTTGGTTGCTTAATAAACTGAAGGGTGTGCTACAAGGCGAGATCAGTGGGTTAGTGAGGTATGCTGAGTCTACAGCCAGAGTTCTCAATGTCACGAAGGCTGCAAACTTAATCTGGTCAGTTTATGTTCCAAGTTTCAGCTTCAATCGGCTATAAAAAAGTGAAGTCCTTTCATAACCACCTGATTTGCTGCCAAGTCTGTTTAACACTGCTGGTACTGCAGCTATCAGAAAATGAATTGGTCATTTATCATACTTACATTTGTTTTGATATGTCATGTTGTAAATTTGTAATGGTGCAATAGGTTAGGGTTATTTATGGGATGGGATTTTATTAAAATATAAAAAACTGATACAAACTAAAAACTAATGAAAAAATACTTTGAATAAAAAAATAGATTAGTGTATTGGTATTAATCTTCAGATAATATTCAGTCTATAAAATTAATTTCATTTTGATTTGGCCAAAAACTAAAATTTCCTTTATTATTGGACAGAGTCAGACCTAAATGCACTTGTTGAGTTTAATGTTTAAATCTGCTGCATGAAGTTTAAAGTTTAAGATGTCTGGATGTGGGAGGCACTGAGAGTGCACTGAGTGGTGAAAAAAAAATATCTCAACTTACAAATTTACACGATCAGCAATTTTCTGCAAGCATTCCCTCTCGCCTTATTTGCAGCAACAGTGTTTCTTTTTGTTGTGATACGGTCTTTATATTCTTCATAGCTCCCCATGATAATGACCTGTTCCTCCTGACTGAAGTAAGCAGCATGCAATTGGTCTATTTTGTGCAGATGAAGAGCCAAATGACAAACTCCAAACATGGGAACATGCACAGAGCCTGAAGCAGGTTAACAAATTATTATTCCATCATTGTGATACCACTCATCTCTCATTGCTAGTTCAGGGTTTGTTGAGCCGGCTACCACAAAGAAAGCCTGGGTATGCTGAACTTGCTTCATAGCACAACCCTCAGATCAAGTGCACTTCTTCACCAGAGCACATAGCAAACTGATCACTGTGCATGCAGAGTCTGCGGATCTCCTGCCAGTAAACATGTCACCTGGATGCTGGAGGCAGGCATTCAGTTAGACGAGGTGGCTTTTGAGTCCGTTTTCAGCTACACCTTGTCCTGGTGCTGGTTAAAAGTTAAAAAGTTACTGTTGGTTGGAATCTGCAACCTCACCGCTAGATGCCAATAAATCCTTCACACTGGTCCTTTAAGTCAGAATGTGATTAGTCTAGTTGAGCATAAAAACTGGAAGGAGGAGGAAACAACTAGTCTGGTTTTCTTCAAAATTGAAAAATCCACATATCAGCACCTCTAAAGCACAGAGCTCCAAAGCTCCAGGTTTAGTGTGGCATTTGGTTTGTGGTCATTTCATTACTTGGAATATTGTTTAGGAATATGAGAATTTGCAATACAACATCATATCAACAACTGACATGATAAGGGCCATAAGGTGGGTCATTGTTTATCACCTAATCTTGACGCCCTGTCTTAAAAAGAGGCTTTGTGAAAATCTAGTCTCAAGACACCATTATTGTAGTTTTAGGGGGGGGTTGGGTTAATACAGGCCCAGTAGCTCATTTTTGCCCTGGAGCCTCCATGTAGGTCAGTTGAGCCATGCTCATATTCATGCACATTTGCATGTAATTGAGCAATTTGGAAAAAGGGCTTCCCATAGACAACTGCTGTATTATTGATGGATCCATTCAACTGCATCATATCCATCATATCAGAGCTGGATGACCCCCAGTTGTTGGCCTGACATGTCAGTGAACACAATCATCTCAGCCCCTATAGGCAGTGCAAGACTTAGAGTAAGACAAACAGCACATCATCTACATACATTCAGTGTCAGTATGAATCCAGCTGTTAGCAGTGTAATTTGATGAAGCGGTGACACCAGACCCCACTGCTCTCTCAAAATTCAATAGATCCCTGAAGGAGCGCGGGCTGCCTGCTGTCCTCAGAAGAGAAAACAACGAGGTCAGTAACACTAAATCTCTTTGGTCCGAAAACTGACTGAAGGATGAATCTTCACTGGGCAGCACGAGCTATTGAAGCAGTGCCATTAGAGTAATAATCTCCCAATGCAGGACCTTCTGGAGCTTTTGACACCTCCTCTTCCTCATTATCCCCTCACTGATTTTCTCTGGTGGTGGTCCGCGGGGTCTGCATCCTTCTCACTAAATTGGGAGACTTGGGATATCTCCAAGCCAATTCAGCTTTGATGTTTCATTTAAAAAAAAGAGCCAAAGAGGAAGTGACATCCCAGCGGAGAATATTATGCTAATCTAGAAAATGTTAATTAGGCCCAAAGGGTTAATTTCTTCTGCTTTATCAACTCTATACTTTAATCTGTCTCACAGTTAAAGTCCTTGCTGGAGAATGCTTAGAAATAATCAGTGTTACAAATTTTGAAACATTACTTTTCCTTCCTTTTAGCTAAAAGTTTCCTTAATCCTCCTTCTTTGAAATGTAATTGGTACAATCCCACCAGCCAAGGAGCTCTCTCATCAAGCCAAAGAATAACATAATCTTCTTTAACTTATCACATAAACTCGACAACATCTTGCAGCAAGACTTCCTGTATATTGCACAGTGGATTATTTTGCTTTACAAATCACTAGATTAAGAAAAGAAGAGGTCATGTATTATCTCTACAAACAAAACGATATATATATATATATATATATAAAATTTGATATCTATGATGGAAACGGAAATAGATTCAGACATCAACAACTTAATTATGTTCATTCACTGAATTCTCCACTGAGATGCAGCAAACAATGCCAAAACCGGATGATAATTACTTTAATATCAAGGGCGCTATTCTTATCTCGCAAATTCTCTCTGTACATGGGGAAATAATGAACGAAACTCTTCTCAGCACAATGTCGGTGGCAAACAAGCATGTACCTGCAAAGTCAATGGGGGCCATGTTGCACGTGAAGCACTTGATTTGATATACAGTGCCGCGCGCACTCGGGGGCGACTTTGCCTCGCAGCTCGTTTGGAGAAAACCAATGAGAGTCTCAGACAAAACGTATTGTCCCCTGCAGGCTTGTTCATTCACCTGCACATTAGCCACAAAGCCAGTGTCTCCCATCCTGCCATTTCATTAGCATTAATTCCCCCCCGAGCCTCAGGGATACGGGAGCAACGTCAGCGCACAGGGCCCACTTTCTGAGACGCGGAAAAGAACGAACGGCTCTCACTGCTCCACACTGAGTGATGAACAATGTCCTGACATGGCAGGTAACGGTTATGTATCACCCTTCTTCCAATATGTGACACATTGAAATGATAGGCGTTACGGTGGCGAGTGATGGATTCTGCAGTGCAGCAGGAGGCTTTGCGTGCAAAGGTTGAATTGTAGAGTAGAAATTCATCTCAAGGTTGGTCTAAAAGTAAAATTAAACGGGTGTGGAGCTTGACTGCTTCAAGGTGATGCTCACATTAATTCATTTCCCAAGGTCTTGTTTTAAGCTGTGTTACATGGCACCATCTACAAAGACAGAATTAAAGGGCAAAGTAATTATTTGGAATAACAGCTTCTTTGAATTCCAGCGGTGAATTTACAGTATGTGCTGCTGTATCTTGACTTCAAGTCAAAGAACAGTATTGTTATTATAATTCAGGGTAAGATACAGTTTTAAGATGTCATAAAAATGATTCCAACTTGCAGTCAGATGCTGTATTACACACCGACATACAGCACATATGACCATGGCTGCAGCCGATAACACTGATTTTGCGAATATCTTTTCATATTCGAAGCACCCGGGGCTATATAAAGGAGTACATGGGAATTCTATGACAGGATTTGTGCAGCAATAAAAGAGAAGGTCAACTGCGTTATAATACCAAATTATTTCACACAGCCAATGAAAACAAAATTCACAGTTTTATTGGATCGAAATGATTCACACCGGCGCGATGGCACGTGCAGAAATGGTTATACATTACAGTCTATTAGAGGAGCTGATATGGAAAGAAACAAACAAACAAAAGAAAAAAAAAAAAGATGAAGCCAGAGAATATACAGAGTGGGAGGGTCAAAGCTGCCTTACCAGTCATCACTGAACCTACCTGAGCTATGAGCAGGACCCAGCTCACTGAACACACCTCTCCCACGTCTAAATCCAGACATAGAGTGCGCTTTCATCTGGATGAAAGGGAAAATGACTGAGGGAACCAAACAGCCCTTTTTTCACCACTGCTGCCTAACACTATAATATGGTTAAGTGGACATAATTTGCACCTGTCTCTTCCTGTCAATTTCTAAAGAGGGATGGAGATGCACTCAGGCAGAGAAAGAAGCATCGTTGCACGGCTTATAGTTAGGACCCCCCACTATCACCACCACCACCACCACCACCACCACCACTCTGTCTGCGGCACTCAGCGGTAGCTCACACTGTAATTCTTGAGGGGGAATGTACAAGTTGAAGAATTTATTCACATCCAATAGCAACAGCGGGGGAAAATCTGCTCTCGCAAATGCTATTCATTTAATGTCACTCGCCACTTCGCAGCCTAATTGCTCAACTTGGTCAGTTTTTTTTGCAGACCCATTCTCAGATCCAAGAAGATGTATTTAGTCATCATCACTGAAGAAATAATGCTCATTTCCAGACCTGCAGGCGGTGAGAATTTGACCCAACTGTCAACAAAGATGCTGTATTATTATTGCTAACCCCCGCTGTAGGGATTGGACCCTAGCCTTTGTGCTTTTTTAGATACAGAGATCCTTATCCCTCTAATTGATTTTCCCTGATTCTTTAGATGCAAAGCCAGGAACAATGTAGCACAGAAAGGCGGCTGATAGTTAATTAGGAGTAACTGTTCCTGGATTAGTGATAAAAGCTAAGGAACCATTTAGGCAAAATGCATAAGCCAATATGCAGAGTACAATCCATTAACTAAGTAATGCATCATAGAGAACTATTTGCTCTTGTACTGTTTATCTTGACAATTAAACTCTTTGTATTGTCTTAAGAATTAGAATATCCCAACCAGCTATAAGTTGTCTTCCCACAGTATAACATCACTTGTTAATTACGTGTTTATCAATGTCCACAGTGAAATAAGGAGATTTGTCACCATAAACTTAATTAAAGTTAGAATGAATAGAACAGAAACGCAACGCTACCATTTTTTTGTTCACACAGCATTTAATCGTAGATTGGAGTTTTAGGTATTCAAATATTTCTCAGAGGCAGAGCTGCTCTGGAGGCAGAAATAATCTCTTTGTTTTAGTTAAACCTCAACGGGCGCAGTCAAAGAAGCAATTAGGGGGAGGAAAGTTATGGTTTTGCTGCCCCACTTTTTGTCTTTTTAAAAATAAATTCATCATGATACAGTCCCTGCAATCAGGTACTGTATTTAAGCAGTCCATATCAATGATCATTTTACTATTTTCAGCAACTGACAACAATAACGGGTAATAAATTTAAAAAATCACACATTTTTGGACCACCTTTTGAGTTGGTTCAACGCTTTTTCACGCCCTTTGGCGCCTGATACAAGGTGCCTTTTAGTGTATATGAGACTTTCAACTAACTCAAATGTAAACCCATCCATTTTAGACACCAAGAGCAACTGCTTCCATCGTCCATTCAGTCCAATATTAACCCTACAACAGTGCTACATGACAATGTGGGAGAACCAAAGGACCTGCCGTTGAGAAGCTACCATTTGCTTTTAATGATATCTTTAACATGTCTCAACACAAAAATACAAAAGTGTGTCCTTGATGACTTCATGATCTGATACATTAATGTTATGGCCCGTTTTGATTATTTCTCCTTTGATTGTGAGACTATATCAGGATTATAACGGGTTTTTTTGTGAGTTTTGTATAGTGAAAAGCTACGTTGGCCTACTCATGATCCTCAGCCACAGTCACTATGGTTTTGGGGCTTCCAGGAAATTGTGTTCATTAAAGGCCAATAAAAACAAAAATATTGAATCTTCAAAGATAAATCTTACATAGTTTTTCAAAACTGACCATGCAGGTCTAGACCGATTGAGTGAACTGGACAACATGCTGTTGAGCAAGGTTATGTTGTAAAGCTGAATTTTAAGTTATTTGCATTATCACAAATGTATTTTGAATGAGCTTTTCAAAGCTTTTCCAGAATCATGAACTTTGTTTTGACTTTGGCTCCCTTTAGGGATCTGGGATCCAGCCCATTCTCCTTAGTTTTACATTCATAATGGATGACTCAGCAGTAAACAATTTATATCCAATGCCAACATTTAGTGCCAATTCAGGAAGTAACATATGTTCATATAGCGTCTGTAAAAGTAAGGTAATGCATTTCCCTTTGACTCATTCTGGAGACCCGGTTCATGCCCTTCTCAGACCAGCAGTTAGCATTAACACCTTGTTAATATTTAACCATGGCCAAGATCTTTCTCTAACCTAGATAACTCTAATGGCCAAACTGCATTTTTCCTCTTAGCAACAACAGCACTAGGCTTAATAATAGCTATATTCCCTCTAATCTCTTGTGCTTTCCATTGGGCTTTGCCATACTTAGCCACGAAAACTACATTTTTAAGCTCCCCGTGATGCCCACTGAGGTTCATATCCAAACAGCTATGTCAAACTCATTCAGTGTTAGCGCTCAAATGGCCAAAACATGTCACCAACACTGACAGATGTGAACCCAGGGGTTTTATTTCCCTTAGGACACATATGCTAAAAAGGTATGCACAGGCTTTCTATGGTGAACAGAGCTAAAGTCTGTACTAAATGGCATATGCAAACTAATGACAATAATGGTGAACTAAATTTGCACTGCTGGAACAAGATTCAGCCTCATTTTTCTTCACTGTCAGAGTGCAGTCTGCAGAGAGCAGTGGGAGCTGTGAGCAACCACAGCCCATTTTACAAACCACAAATACCATTAGAGAAACATTGCTCTCATCATTCAGATCCCAACCCATGGCCCGAGTGATGACAGGCTTTACACCAGAGTGACTGGTCTACAACCAGGCGGATTACAGTCTGCTGGACAGCAACTACATGCTGCTTTCTTCATCTTTAAAAAATCATATTAGAATAGTACTCAACAACACTGGGCTAGACCAAACTTCCGAAATAGCTGTTTGAAAGTGTTCCATCAAGTTCTCCTTGGCTTGTGGACAACAAATGGCAGAGATACAGAGAGCATAGTAATAAATCCATGTCATTTATCACAGCACCAAGGGACTATTCCAAATCATTTAAATCTAAGGTCAAGAGGTTCTGCTACATCTCCCCATCACTGCCTCTATCTGTCTCTCTGGTAAGAGAAACGGGAGCATAATAAAGCAACCAATGCACAAGAGGAATATTAGACTAATGAAAAGCTCTTTCCTGCCTTGGCTGCCGGCCCATCTTGTGTACTGCCTTGCATCTACCATTTCACAGCATGGAGCTGTGAAATGGAATTCCACCCGCCCCTCCCCCCCATGAGTGTGTATCATGCACTTTACCTCCACAAAAAAGCAGTGTGAAACAATGACGGCTCAAAGGGAAGTGCAAAAGTTAATATTGAATGTACATATACAGTCGAGTCACTCAGTTTAAGTAGCTCATTTCTAAATGGCGCAGTACGTTATTATGCTTGCCTGACAAAGGAGTACAGTCTTTATGTGCTTGCTTGGTGTTCCAGCAGCATCTTGGCTTTTTACAATGACATAAAGGGCAGTGGGCACCGGCAGCAGGTCTTGGAACATCACGATATTGTGGATGATGGGGAAGGAGGTAAGTAGTAGGATTGCTTATTTGGGGGGGCCACAAGCACTTGGCCACAGTAAAGACCCTGTATCAAAAAAGAGAGCTAAAAGATGACTGAAACTGGTCTGGGTTGTTCCACATTGTAGGGACTTAGCAGACAACTCTTGGTCCTTATGTTTTCATGTAGAACAAACATACAGACTCTACCACAGGGCCTCACACCGCTGTCTAGTTCATCAAAGGTCTCTAATGACCCCTTTTAGTCCTAGGACCTAAACTCATGAACTCCTTTTGTGCATTATTGTTTGAGTCTCACCACAATGTCATGTGGTAATTCATTTCTGCTTTAGTACATAACCACACTGAAAAAATTAACAGATAAATGTGGTGTTGCGTTTTGTTTCCTATCCCTGGAGTGGGGTTAAGAAAGTGAATTTAGTTCTTGGTTTCTGTGGAGGAATGGAAGATAAAATTCCTTGCTAAAAAGGTTCCTGGTTACTTGAAAAGTTTCTGTGGTAAAAAAAAGAGCTTTGTAGCTGTAGCTGCTTGTCAAAATAAAGAATGTGATGATAAACTTAGCATTACAATGAAGTGACTGGAGTTGAAAAGATTAGTAGATTAATGAATCATCAGGAAATTAATCTGCCATTAGATAATAATCAATCAATTTTTGTTGAGTCATTTTTCAGTCAAAAATATCAAACATGACATGGCTGCAAAATGTAAAGATTTGCTGCCTGTCTTGTTGTCAATGATAGCATAGTAAATATCTTTGGACTGTTGGTCTGTTTTCATTATATGCAAATATTTTATTGAACAAACTATTAATTGGTGAATTGATTAAGGTGTTACGAGATTAATGGTAACAAGAAATGGCATCTGGGTGCACTTCACCTACAGACTAGTTGAAAGCGAGAGCACATATAAAAGAAGCCATGGCGATTCAGAATGAACACTGTGTTGGACATTTAATCATGCCGTACCTTTAAGAATAACTTCATCGAGAGCCACAAAATCTCAAGAAAAGCAAAACCATGGCAAAAACCAGCCCTGCCATGCTCTCTACATTTGAAGTATTTGAGTAACTGCAGCTGCTGTGAGATAAGTGACTGCACCCTATAATCTGACCATCTATGAAAAGTCATGTCATACTGATGTACAATGCAGCTGTCCAATATTCCAGCTGAGATGTGCAACCTCAGTGGTAAAAACCACCAGGCTTGCAGTCCTTACGTTAATAATAGTTTCTTGTCAGGGGAAAGCATTGGCATGGTAATGCATCATGTCTTACGCTATGTATGCCATTCCAGATCTCGGTGGTGCAGCCTTGGCACTTCTGCTGTTTTATTAGGAATTATCTGCAGTCGATTAATAAATGTCGTACTGGCTGAGTCCCACAGGACGAGGGCCAGAGAAGCACGCCCTGATAATGGAGGGGTATCCATCATGTCTGCCAGTCAGGACACTGCAACTGCCACCCAGGCTCATGATGTGCATGAGCACGGCAACAGTGGCTAATAAGGATGGCACTGTGAACACCTGGAGATGATCTGATGATAAATGCGGGAGGCGCTTTGATTACTTTGCTCATTAGAGATGCACAAACATTAAATGAATCATTGTTTGCGCCTAAAATCTGAGAATGTATCTCAGTAAGATTACCGTTTTATGATTTACCCCGACTCTAACCCTACGATAATATTATAGAAATGAAAGAATTCATTTTAAGAACTCCGACTGTACATTTCGGCTTCCAAGTGAGTTTTCAGAAATGCACATCCATTTTGCATGGGGTCTATTTCAGGAAGTGAATTGCAAGAGCTAATAGATGACAAGTATCCATCCCACTGGAAGATTTCATAACAAGAAAAAAAAGGGGCAATTTGCAGTAATAGCTAAACATCCATCCTCAACAAGCATACATTTGGATATTTAAAACCAGAATTGAAATTTATAAGCATAAAAATGCTTTTCTCCCACAAATGAATTCAGTCCAAATCATCCAAGAACTCTCAAAGGACGACGGTAAAGCGAGCTGTTTTTCTGACATGTCATGAATAAAAAAGGCCTGTGGGCTCTTAACGGCCTGTGGCCTACTGCAAAAACAGAAAGCTCAGCGCTCGTTTTCCCCCAGTGCTCCAGTAATAGGCCAGTGGAAATAAATGTAATCACTGCACTTTGTTCTCCCCAGTGATATCATTTCTTCTTATTACTTTTCACCCCTCCGCCTCTCAGGCCACCATCAGAATCTCATTTGATCGTATTTACATTCGCTCTGGCTTCAAACCCCGGTGATGCTAAAAAGCAATTACTACTTCAAGTTGCTGTCTGCCAAAGAGAGCCAGACAAGATGTCCTTGCCAAACTGCAGAGGATTCCTACCCAGTCTGCAGCTGACATTTAAGCTCTTGTCTCCTCCTGTAAGCATGGTTCAGTACATTTAAAAGCAAAGAACTGATTATGACAAACATGGCCTTTAAAGGAGGCCTCTGACCAGGGACAATCCCAACAAAGTAACATTTATCAGAGTTTAATACCAGAGCCGCTCAAAAACCAAACAACGGAGCGATATGCCATTTATCAAATTATAACATTATCTGAAATCTCACTGACTGTCTGCACGGGAACCTGAAAGTCAAAGCTGTAAATTCTAATGAAAGGACAGACCTGTAACCAACCTTCATACTAAATCTCCTCTGAAAATATTAAAAGGTTCAACAAATGAAACACATCATGTTCAGCTTACTCATCACTCAAGAGTACTCTTCAGAAAACGGTTATATAAAGTCTACTGTTAAAAAAAAAAAAAAAAAAGTAAAAATCTGATGATGTCAATGTGATGTCATCAGTTGTGTTACAAACTGGGAGTGTGGTGTTTAAAAGACATCTGCATTTATCTGCACCGAGGAGGGAAGGTGTAATGAGATATTACCAAGTTGCATTATTGGAAGTGTAAGATCCAGTGTTTACGGAGCTTGGGCCATACTAGAGAATAAAGGTCAGCATATCTAAAGCCTCAGCTGCTTTAACTGTTCTTTTGTTCTAATTCACTCAAGTAGGGCTGCATGATTAATCAAAAATGATTACAATCTTGATCCAAGCCCTGCAATCTCATTTTATGTGATTCTGCCGTTTTAGCATTAGTGGAGATGCAAAAAGAACACGCTTAATTTCTCTGAACTGTATCCACAAATGACAAGTGTGGGTTACTCTACGTGACAAATTGTGAACAGGAAGAGGAGGTGCAGGATACTGATGTAAATATATCTACATACAACACTTTTTAGAAGTGAAAAAAATGTGTCAAAGTTGTGGAAACCCTGCGATGATAAAAACACTGTAAATATACTGTAAAAAAAAAAAGGTTGTGCGCTCTGCTGTGTGGAATAAGATTCAAAGACATCAATGACAATCAAAAGCAATTCCCTTACCAACCAGAGGTAACACAAATTTTTACCTGAAACGTCACAGAAGCATCCATCCCATCACCTGACCATACAAACATCCACAGCTGGTTACTTTATTAACTAAGTAATAAGTTATAGTTTGAAACTGTAACATCTTAGTAACTGTACTTCATGGTGTGTTAAGAGTTGAGCAACAGTTGAGACATAAATGTGCAAATTTTTTTGAGGCCTCAGCAGATTTATGATCAAAGTGAACTATGGAATCAAACATCAGTGATATCTTTATGCGAGCGCACAGACTTGATCTTGAGGATCAAACAGGACTGAAGCAGGATCTTACCTGCTGGAGTTTAGAGATGCATAACAACAGATTAAACATTGGGAAAGCTGCCTCCCTCCAAAACTAGACAAGACCTGTGTGTTTTAGGGAACACAAAGAAGTTACATCTGGCTACAAGTGAGTCGTGTATCACTTGTAGTGTTTTTTTTTTTTTAATCATTACTTTAAAATACAAACAGGAAATAGTTTTTCAAAAAGGTGTTCTAAGAGCAGACCACACACTGAGCAGATTATTCTTAGTGCTGTGTGTCACTAGGAGCTAATGATTATACTCATACTGTGCATAAAGACATTAATGCACTGCAAAAAGTCTATCTTTGTTGAAAAATAACAAAAATAAACTTGTGTCCCTAAGAATTTTAGGAAAAATTATGATCCAGTTGAATGGGGGAAAAAATTTAATTAAATGAAATTGTTGGAGTGCCCCTTTAACTCCTCATGGCATAGCAGGTGTTTAGTTTTGTAGGTAATCATTTACTGGTATGGCAAACAATAAAAAAAAAATAGAGGTTGACATTGTCTCCAATGACCAATGACATTGTGTTGTTCTCTACAGTAACTGACTCATTTCATCATCTCTTCAAGTTACATTTCAATTAATACTACCATGCACCAAACCATAAAAACATGATGATGTAACCCTTCGTAACTGCTAGTGGGTGATGTAACCCATGCTGCTACAAAGGACGCAACCAAAAATTGAAAAAAGAAAAAAAAACAAAACAAAACCTTAATTCTATTTCCCTTAATGCAATGTGTGGTTGTCCATACCATTAAATGTAAACTCTTAAGCAACCCTGCTCCCCATTGATTGTGTTGCTTTGCAAATGGAGATTCAATTACGCCGTTCTTCCAAGTGAGCGCAGAGCAAACGACATAGAAATATCAATAGTAGGCTTGCTCGAGGGACAGATGCAGTGGAGGATAAGCGTGAAAGCCGGACCTCCTTTGCTGTGCACTCGTTGTTAAATTACCCAAGGTTAGTGCGGCGTACTAAAGACGGCTAAAGCAATTAGTTTTCCACCAGTTGGTCAATTGTCAGAGTCTGCAGGCGGAGGAACCATTGTGTATACAGTGCTGTTTTAAACCAGATGGCAGCAAACAAGAATCACTTCTGAGCATGAGCAGTCATGCTCAATACAGTTTATGGAGGGTTTTTTTTTTTTACAACTAGCATTAATGTGAAATAACAGTTTTTTCATCTATGCTTTGAGACTTGGTGAATACACATATCTAAACCCTTCTTTAGGGCGATATGTACTTGTTACAATGCAGGTTTGGATAAAAAGAGTAAAACTCCCATCTTTATCATCACTAGAAGAGCAATAAAAGAGGCTCCTCCAATCAATGCTGCATTTACAATAAGTGTAGCAGTGTATTTTGTAGCACTTTATGTTCCTTAAGCAGAAGCAGCTCATGGGGATTAGAAGAAATGACACGGGTTTAAGGTTTTATACTTTAGATTTTATGTAATCCATTATGCCTCTTAATTCTTGTCTGGATATTTGTCTTATTTTTTTTTTTTACTTGTGCCTTTTTACTTTTCTTGAATGAGAGACAAGTGTTTCTCTATTCCTGTCCTCCCCTGTGGCGGGTAGAGGCAGAACAAAATGTGAAAAATTCCAGATGCCACTGAAGTGCAACAAATATGTCTAAAAATGATTTTCGAAAACCTTTTTGTCTGCAATTACCATTCTGCTTTCCATAGAGCCCCAAGGGCTACTCATTACTCAAGGACTTAAGGTAGTGATGGGCTACATTAATTTATTCCACACCGTCTGCATATGCAGCATGCATCTACTCAGTTAGAGTACCTCACCATGGATGCTGGGACCGCTCTACAGAAAATAAGTGATGACATTTAGTGACTGTGGTTTTACTTCCTGGTGTTTCTCCACCACATGTTCAGGTTCTGTTTATTTACTAAATAACCACCTGGTGCACAAATATCTCTGTGTTTATTCCAACTAGATTTGACAACTCCCATTATTGATTTTGCATTAATTAGGCATTATTCCAAATTCATATTGCTGCAAAAACCCTTGATAGAGTTTGTAAATAAGTGCCATTGCCTATTAATCATGTTAAAAATGTTCATTACATAAAAAACCCACTCCATTTCCACTCACACTGGTGCCAGAGCGTATGCTTGACTTGCTAGCGGGTGACGTTAAAAGCTTTTTAGTGTTGGGAGGTGATTTCTCCAACTTTGCAGGGGATCTTTGACTTGCAGAGCGGATATGGATTTCACATGCCCTGAGCACGGAGAGGCTGACGAAAAGAGATGACTCTTATCTCAGTGTGTGTCCCTCTGCTGAGAACGTGACATTAAACTGCTATTCTCAAAGACCAAGGGAAGCTCTTGTTACTTATAGCAGCCATACAATTACTCCGGCGTCAGTGGTCGGATATTTACCACGAGTCTCTGGAGACAAATTTGAAACTATGCTTCTTATCTGTTTTTTAATCATTTTAAAAAGGTTATTGACTAATAAATGTGTTATAAAAAGGGCTAAATATCCACTAGTAGTTTTCAGCATTGTAAAAACCTTTTCTTTGTTTCACATCATACTCCCTTTCTTTACAAGCTTACTACTAAAGGCTTACTGTAGGACTGCAAATAACTAATATTTTCATTATCGATTAATCTGACAAATATTTTTTTAATTAAATGTCAGATAATAGTGTCATTCAAGACATGACATGACAAGACATTTACCATAACAGAAGACAAACAAAACCACAAATTCCTCACATTTAAGCAACTGGAACCAGCAAATGTTTGGCATTTAAAAAAAATACTAAAACAATTATCTGATTATCAAAATAGTCAGTGATTATTTTTCTGTCGATCGACTAATTGATTAATCATTGCAACTCTTTCTTACTGCATGTCTTAGTTACACAACTACTCTCAATTGGCATGTCAGTGATACTAGACACATTTTCTTCATATATATATTTACATATATGTACACTCACACAAACACACACATATATGAAACATTTTTGCCATTTTTAATTATTTGAGGGTTTTTTTTCTGTATTTCCACAACTTTTAAAAGCCCTGCAGATATCTATAAATAAATAAATGAGTGGACATTCTGAGCCTTAATAAAAAGAAAAGTTTATAAATGTATATAATTACATAATGTAAACAAAAAAGAAGACATGCTTTTTCTTGTGAGGTGAATATATTCTTCCATTTTCTGAGCGGGTTTCCCATGATGCTTTGAATGTTGTGAACAAAAGGTATAATTGCTGCCATAAAGACAACGAGCTGTCTCCGTGGCAAGACAGCTGTAGGTGTTAAGTGAATCTGCGCGTGTACAGTCACGGATGTTTGCACTATGATGAACAGACACCAATAACCTGAATTACTGTTGAATCTGATGGAAACACCTAAACATAATTATTGTGCAGAAAACTGCATGTCTACTTATAAGCTTTTTCGGAACTTTGGACTGTTTTTCACTGTTGTCAGCAGTGAATTGAGCTTGCTTAGCTTTATGATTACAAAATACTTGAAAAGAACAGAAGTTAAAAGGTGTGTTATATATATAGACTTTTCTATGATTTCTGAACAAAGTTTCAGACGCTTCTCTGTAATGGACATAATTAAAATGAATGTATCAAGTAAAAAGATCAGCCGTTTGCTTTGTTCAGTCTTTCAAATAAAATGATTCATGGTTCATGGTTGTAACAGCATACACACACCATGCTCATTCAGATTATAATTAAATAAAGGGAACATTCATAAGAGCTGTACTCCTTTGCCACTGCTGTGCAGGTACAGGTCTGAACTTGTTTTCATATTACATGTTCTCTGCCAGTGTAACATATAGCATGTGTCCAATAAGACGGCCAGAGGAAATGTCTTTATAAGACACTTCAAAGTACTTACAGAAAGACAGGGAAACATAACTGTCATCATGACCGCACACTGCTCGCCGCTGAGCATCCAATTAGCAAAAGAATCTCTTCAGACAGCATTCATCTGGATGGCATTTTATGTCATAAACTATAGGAAGAGGTCCGCTGAATCATACAGACACCAGCAGCTGACACGAGATGTTCTCAAACAGGCAGTAGCTTCAGGCCAGTGATACAGTGCACGCCATATTGTTTCATAACTACTATTAATTCAATCTAAAGCTAGTGCAGCAGAAGACAAGAAGACAAACAAAACAGCAACAAAAGAACGATTTTCCCGGGATGCTGTGTGGGCACAAGCCGCATCAAATCAGCAAAGATACAATATGGCCCACAAGGTTGAGATGAGTACATGTTGGTTTACATGAGAGGGTTGAGTAAGCCGCAGCGGTGCTGACCCTGGAGAACTCCGAGATTGTATCAAAAGCCAAAATGAGTTTCAAAAGAGAAAATTTCAAGCGTAAAAAGAAGGCAGTAGGAGGACGCCTCAGGCACAAGAGGAACTGACGTGTTGTATAGCAACTACCCGCCAAGACTGAGCAGTGTGGAGCACAATGGAATATTCATATTCTAAATGCTTTACCAGGTCACAAGCCAGGCTGTCAGGACCTATAAGTCAACAGAGAACCAGTTAAATAGCCAAATCTGTGCTCATTAAAACACAATGAAAACAGGGTTAATCTGGTGCAACTCAAAAATCTAATGCATAAGTCAGTGATGCATAAAGCTAAAAAAAAAAAAAAAAAAAAAAAAAGTTGTTGTGAACAACCATAGGAAGGTTGGAGGGGGAAACACATACCAGGTGTTTCTTCATCTTCCAGCTAAGAAACTTGGAGGAAATAGCAGCAGCTGTCTGCTATCATCAAAACATGGCTACCTCATTTTCCTGTCCAGAAGTCTATCTTGAAATATGCCGAAGCCCATCACTGCACGCTGTAAACTAATGCCTGATGTCTCTGCCGCGCTGGTGACAGGCTTTAAATGTATTTTCATATTACCCCTCCGTTTCACAGTGGCCACGACTGTCGAGAGGCTGGTTCCGATCATTCGTCAATCCAGGTTGATGCTTACAGTGAGTAATGTTATATGAGAAACATGGCTCATGTGACTAGTGAGCGAACAGACTGTCAAAAACAGATAGACCATAAAACAGGGAGGCGGTCAAGAAGGTGCCTTTGAGGAGTAAAGCAAAGCTGGGAGCTTTCTAAAATATTAAAAATGCATGTGTAGCATTTTTAAAGCATCCATATACCGTTGTCTAATTTATTGCTGCGCTTTTGTGTGCGACCATAATAAAAACCCTGGTGGAAACGACTGGTAGCCTCCATCTCACACTGGCAGCGTCCTTTCTAAAACTACACTTCTCATCAATAGTGTTGCTTGCCTCCTTGTTTCCCCCTCACTGTTATGTCATTCTCACCAAAGTTTCCATAGTACCGTACCTCATTTTTGTTCATCATACAGCATTGTTCATGGTCAGTTGGTCCACTCAACCACTCTCTGGCCTTATAAACCAACAGCTTTTTCAGAAGACTTTTTCATTTTGATCTATGCTCATCACCATGGGCGCCAAACTTGGAAAGTTACATAACTGACGGGGAGAGCACAAAAACATCTCTTTGAAACCCATGTTTCCATTACTTCCTTAATCTGATCTTTTATCTATGCCTTTGCTTGCAGTATGAGGTCCATTTGAAGATATTTTTTCCTTCTTCTTTAGAGAACACACATAATAACAGGAGGTTTTACATCCCCTGGGGGAACTTTAAAGCACCACCGACACTGAAACGGTAGCTAACAATGTAAACAATGGTTTAGAGGTCAGTAAGATCTTAATTGTTCTCGGTACATATACATATACTGTATATGTCTCAGAGGTATTGTGATAACGATGTTTTGGTTTTATAATGCGGCAGTCCATAGGGCAGCTTTGAAAAAATGACAGCTCTTGTGTTAAAGGATTATAAAATACGATATCAATATTATCGTACTTTACACATGGATGTCCAGGTAGCTGAAGCACTTGGCTGCTTGATGATCATTACACCATCTCTTCTGTCTCATCAAGTACATGAAAATTTCATCCAATTTAAAATATGATTGCGCTCAACCACCATCACTAATAATTGATTAAAAGAGGAGTCTGGAATACATTACCACATTTCAATTTTAAAAATTATTTACCAATATATTTGGAGCAATCAAGGCCTCCTGTATTTTTTGAAATGTGTGTTCCTGAATGTAGTGTTTAAAAGTCCTATCACCAAAGGCCCATACATGAAGATAAATCACTTAGGTACCTTTAACATGAGATTACAACATTTAGCTCTGATTTACAACAGTCCCATGCGCATGTCATTGCCGTGGGAAACAACTGTAAAAAGTCACATCTGGAAAGCAGTCCCACAGTATGGAATATCACGTTGATTTGTCAGTTTCGTCATCTTTAGACTTTCAGATTTCCTCATTCTAAGCCGACTTGTTTGACTTGTCTCATCTGACTCTGTCTCTGCCCCTACCGCACTGATCTGGGAGGAAATTATGTGAAACTACCCTCATGAAAACTGAAAAGTTTGAACTAAAATCCACAAAACTGAAAAAGAAACTTTCCTAAGGATACATTTTCCCCAAAAGTACAAGATTTTGATCAGGAGCCAAATTTAGGTCAGTCAGTCTACCAGTAAAACCACAGTGCAACTCTGTGGCGCTCACTCTGAGGCTTTAACTCTGTGGGCTAATCCATGTGTGACAAATACTGTTTTGTGAGCGATATTTTAGCTGCGATTAGACTGAGTTAGTCAAGTAATTATTTGCAGATCAGATTGGAGTTTTCAAAGCAGCTTGATGCTAAGACATTGTGCTCATTCATGTTTAAATTGTGTGGTGCTCGCACATGTCTAATGTGTGTTTAAGCTACAGTTGATAATCTATGAGTGACAAAATATATTTGCAGGTGAATATTTTAGTAAATCTAGGGGCACATTACAAGCTTTTTTCACACTCTGCACTTGTTAAGGAAAGCAGTTTCATGAAATAATTGATACACGACACTGTTGTCACTTTCTATTATCTATTGTGTGATATCAGGCACACAGGAATCAGTTTTTCAGTCTATGTGACAGTTGAAGAAACACTTGTAGTAATATTAAAATTTAGCCTTTTTTTAAACCAGTATTGTATACGTTCTAAACAAATCTGTTTACTTGCTAAATGAATCATAAACAGAACGTGTTGAAAATACACCCACACGCTGTGTCATCTGAAAAGATTTAAAAAGGCAAGAAGACAAGAGAAGAATATTCTCACCTCACATAACAGCTTTCTGCCTCTAATACTTATTCCTGATTGTTCTTGGCATCTCTCTGGGCATCAACCTGCTGTTAAAAGGTTTGTGAGCCTGCAGCGCTGGAAAAATGCAAGTACAGCAAGGCGAAACATCATGCAGGCAAGGTGACACAGAGCTGGCTGTGTCTTCTGTTGAACAGGTACGTGTTGGTTGGTATATGTGGCTACAGCGTACGCTGTGCTCTGGTAACTGCTTTCAGATGGACAGTGAATTCATGTCTCGTTGTCAGGAAGATAAAAAGGAACAAGTTATGTTGACAAGCCACAAGCAGCACAACGCTACCCAGTAAGACTATATAGTACAACCAGCAACAGCAGGTTTGAGATGCATCAACAAATCATTAATAACTCATTTACGATTGTAAATACATCATTTAGGGCTGTAACTGACCATTAATTTTATTATGGATTCATCTGCCGATTCTTTCAATTAATCAATTTATTGTTTTGTCTAGAAAATGTGTCTATTATAACTTCCCAGAGCTGAAGGGGACATATTCAAATTGCTTATTTTATCTGACTAATAGTCCAAAACCCAGAGATTATGAAAAAGAAATGCAGAGAATAATCACATTGGAGAAGCTGGTACCAGTGACTGCTCTGATTGATTATCAGAGTAATTGCCATTTTTTTTAAAATGACTAATGGTGTAAAATATTGAGGGCAACAATGTTCACTCATGCAATAACATGATTATCAGGAACAAATCACTATATGACTGATATGTGGAAAATAGAACAGCTACTATTAAACCTCTTCCCTGGTCCTGTCTGCAGCACCTATGTATGTCAGCCAACGGTTGCAAACAGTGTGGTCCAATGACTAACATGTGCCCACCAGCGAGACCGAGAGGTCCTCCAGGCAGGACAGGAAACAGCGAGCTGAGACTGTTACTCGGCAGTCCATTCATCACAACTTGTCCTTCAGCACTGTTCTGTCCCAGTAGGTCTGCTGCTGCACCATGGATCAACAGAGGACATGTTTGAACAGCTAACCCAAGGCCATAAGAGTGGGTACAGCAGCAGAGAACCATCGGGGTTGGCATATCAAAAGCTATACATCAGGTGCTCAAGAAAAATACCTGTGATCTATGTATTGGGGAAGGGTTTTCTACAACTACTGGCTTTTGAGTGGAGCCAGCTCATGTTGCTGGGTTACTATCCCTGGATGTGTTCTTAGTTAAATGAAATCCTGACCTTCATACTTTCAATCTACGCTCTTGGGTTTACCACACTCCATATTGGCCTTCATGTAACAAGTCAATAACACCAGACACCTGCAAATGCTCGCATCAACTAGGTTGTACCTTATTTGGTGAAGAAAAGCTGAAAAGGCGAAGCAGAAAGAGTGTATGATGAAAACAAAAAGGTACTCAAAGGTGCGCGATGACACTCATTTACGTTCACTAAGAAACTCCAGTCATTCAAAAGGCCATTTACTTGAGATGGGCTGACATAGATTCTAGCCATGACCCATACATCAAGGGGGACATGTTTTTCGATAACAATATTGAATTCTCTCCAACTTGATAAGCGATGAGGTCTCGCCTTTCACTTGACTCTGATTCTATAAAGGTTCAGACCCAGGTGCTATCAAAAATGCCCAGCAATGTGATATAAATAAAACGTACACGTCTGTGTGTGGGTTTCCTGATTACTATGTGTGCGCATGCTGGCACAATTGCGCACGCACGCGCACACACACACACACACACAGTAGGTCTTATGGCTGCTTGGAGGATTGCTAAATAGGATGCTATCATAAAGCAGCCTTGTAAAAAGCTCATCTGGTGCTCACCATCTGTAAACACAGATATGAAGAAGTTCATGGAGCCTGCACAACCTGACACCTCTAAATGTGGAGTATATTGCCACGCTGATGTGTCGCCAGCATTTGCTCTGCAGCAAAGGCCAAATGAATGTGAGAAACGCACATTAGCGCCGCTTCTTCTTAAAGAGAAGTGTTCTGCTTGTGCTGATGCTTGAGAGAGTAATTGCACCACGGTACGAGAGTAATTAATTACAGTTTCCAGCGATAAAAATGTGTTTATTTAGAGCACATGTATGAATCGTCAAAGATTACATAAATGAAGATGATGCTCAATTAATAGCTATGAATATTTAAGCAGAGTTCTGTATATCACTTTATTACGGTTATGTGTATGTTGAGGTGGCTGTATAAAACAAGTTATCACCCACAGAGAGATGGAAAAATGATCCTTTTTTTTCCTACATGGTTGTTATTTCTATTCACACTACTGTTCTATTATTTATGATGCATGAATATTCCTTGGATATTTACATTTTAATATATTTTTCTTATGCTGTCTGGCTGTTGTTTTGACCTGTACACCACATAATATTACAAGCTACTTATGATTGTGTCATTGCTGCACTTAAACAGTATAGACTAAAATGAATGAATATTGAATGAAATATGAATACAAATGTCTATTAAGCTCATCAGTGAGACAATACACCTCGTCTCCAGCTCTATTTTTGAAAGGCAGACTATCCTGCTGATTTTTTTTTTTTTTTATGTTATCATTATACAGTACAGTGAATCCTCTGCCTACCATGTTTAAATCCCAAGTGTTTTTCACCCTCAGGGAGTTCTTTCGCAAGTACTGAAAAACAACACACACACAGGAATCCTAGAGAGAAGAAAGCTGTGTCCACATGTATCACTCTGGGCTCATACAAAGACTGCAATATTTAAAAAGAAACCCACTCGGCTGCAGTCTAGACAGGACTGTGGAATGAAGACGTGTAGCTCTGAGAGACTGATTGAATCTCCCGACTGAGATGGATGAACGGTATCTGCAGCTTTGTTACATGATTTAGCACTGTGACTGAGAGGGCCTTCTCACCCTGTTCCGATTGCCGTCCCCTCAGATTAAGTAGGATGGAAGCTGCGGTGTTCATCCGGGACAGATTAGGCCATCATGACTCAAGCGTTTTCTGAGGGATTTTAATTAACAACCTGCATAGCACACCGATTCTCAGGAAACTGCAAAGTTGAGGGCGAAAGAGCAAAAAATGGGACGCATCAGTGAAATGTCGGTATTTGGTGCTGTAAAAGAGCTGATATTTACAACTGCAATACATGTGTAGGGCTGCAACTATCATTTTCATTATCAACTCATCTGCAGATTTCCTTCACTTTCTTGATGAACTGATTTATGGTTTGTTCTATAAAATTGCAGAAAATGGTGAGAAATGTCCTTCAAGATTTCTCAAGGCCAAGGTGACATCTTTAAATGTTATTCATTAGTGACTTCTGTTGCAGCTTTCAACCGCATCTCATGCTTTTCTTCAGTCTACTGAGGAAGTTGTGTTGAGTTGTGTTTGTCTTTCCTCTTATTTTGTCAGAACAGAGAAGCAGCGAATGGTCGTATTTGAAAAGCTGGAATGTTTATTGTTCTTGCTTGATACATGACTTTATGATTAATCTATTACTATTAATAGCTCCCAATTAAAGTCTGTCAATTAACTCATAAATTAATCAACTTAACACAAAACCTCTACATTTCTGTGTTTTTTTTATACATTTTTCACATTAACACACAGTCATTTGCTCCATTTTTGATATGAAACTATTGATATGTGCAGCTTTCATGTTTGTCTATGATATAACATTATAATAATATGTATCATAACTTAAGCGTTCTGGTACAGGAAGATGACCCTATTAGACACCTTGATTATGTCGGGTCTTTGCGGTGCAGAACCTCCAGATACAGATAAGATGCGGTAGCTGGGAAAAAGTTGAATCTAAATACCATTCAGCCACGTAGCGGACAGGAGGACCCAATGAGCTGCAGGGCTGATTGCTGACTACATTAAGCCTCTTAGGCAGCACGTTGATGAATCCACTCGTTGAAATGTGAAGGTAATAGTCTTGACATAGCAAAGACATAACTCACAGATTGTACCTGCACAGTCGCCCCCACTGACAGCAATCCCAAGTAGGAGCTGGTCCAATATGAAAAAGGACTTTGCTTTTATTACCATCATCATTACTGTATATCATTTCTGAATGTACAGCCATTTGGTTTCATTTAAATGTAAATCTGGGCACTGAACTGCGCACGTTGTCACCCACGGCAGCCTGACTATGATGATTCATTCTGGGGATCGGCAGGGAAAATATAAGAGCCCCTTCACTTTCTCTGAGGGAAAATAACAGATTTGACCTTTGTCTGTTTTCATGAAAGCCCTGTATACAGCAAAATAAAAAACCTTGAGATTTTTTTTTTTTTCCTCTTGAAAACAAAAGTAGCCTCAGTTTTGTGCATCCTTTGTACTCTGTCTTTTTTTTTTTTTTCCGCCTAACCTGAAGAAAAGAACAGAGAGGGACAATCTGCAGTAAAGGGTCAAGGTTGAACTAAAGCCGGGAGAGAATTGCGGGTCCACATGTCGAGTGAGGTCGTGGCGACAGACAGACAGGGCATCGCACGCCATGTGGTGAAGGCTGCGGAAGGAAGACTTGACAGAAGTGTGCATCCGTGGAGCTGTTTGCTCTTAATATTTATCAAACGAGGTGACCTCAATGTGTGTGTGCACACGAAATGGAGAATCCCACTCTCACACAACATTAGCAGCTCCGTACACTGATCTCATAACATATTCTTGTAATCATATATAGCATTAGGAAAACTTGTGCATGTTGAATTACTGGCAAATGAACTAGGTGACTTCAACAATCCTCAATCAAATATCAGATAATCCCCTTCCTCATTATTTTTTTCTTACTCTATATACACACCCGCTCCCTTGCTAAATCACACATCACATAAATTAATCAAGTCCCAAATAAATACGCTTGCATGTCAATGAAATCAACAAGAGCCTAATCAAAAGCCAGGTTTTAAGGGATATTACACATCAGTGCACTCAGATAGCATTTTTGCATCAGTATGTAGGGTTTCATTAGGGGATTAATACATGCTAATAGCTGATACTTGATCTATCTAAAGAAGAAGAACATCCACGCTCAGGAAGCTGAAACTTGAAATATCTCTGACGTGTGCCTGTGTTTTACGACCGGAATTGTGCAACACGATTTAAAAGCCTTTTAACGTTTCCCCGCGGGGTCACTCGCGGCCGTGTTACACAGGAGGAGCCCTCGTTTGTGACCCCTCGCGTGAGTCTCATTCCCAGCCGACGGGCCCCGCGAACATCGCCATTGATCCTTAAGAGCTTAAATCTCGCTGAGTGCGAGCTAGCGCTGTCAAGTCCCGCCGAGCCGGGCCGCTGTGTTTTTTTCTGCTGTTCGGTTCATAGAGTCAACCTTGTGGGGAAATGTCCTTGTGACACCTGTCGTTACATTTGTGGCCTTTGAGACTGATGTGACACGCAGAGAAATGGCAACACGGAAGGCGTTCTGCTGTGTGTGAGGAGCTGGAGACGGCGGCAAATGTCACTTTGATTCCTGTAGATGGAATGGAAGCATTAAAGGTCCAATAAGAGACTTTTTAAATGCGTCTGTGCCATTAGGCTACATCAAGCACCGAGCGCAGTCCCAGCCTCTTTAATTGAGAACAGTAGGTTTGGCCTGTTAGCCCGAATTACATTCCAGTCTCTTCACACAGAAAGTGACAAAAAATCAAAATTCGAACTGTCTCTAAGCAGCAGTGAACAACACAAAACAGCAGCTCCACAACTGTTAGATCTTTTCCTTTTTTCAACTCTTTGATTATGATTTAATGGCTAAAAAGCATCAGTGAAGAATGCTGATATCACCCTCAAGGGTTTTGGAAATTTTGGGGATTGACAAAATTCTGACATTTGGGGGTGTTTCATCGTTTACGCTACCGAACACGTATTGTGCACAGCTGCTTGTATGATTGGCCCTTTTATCTACTGTTTCCATCACTTGTTGTCAACCTGGAGGTCAGGCCTCCTGAATGGGTCACAAGAGAAATCAGAGTTGTTGCAAGAAGATTCACTGGATAGGAAAGAAGAGAGAGAGCATACTGAATGTGTTTATTTTTTCTCCTTATAATTGCTTTTAGTGTGAAATTGTGGATTATATTATCTTTCAGCCGCCGAAAAACTTATTCTAATGAAATGAGTTTAACCTGGGTAGGGAAAATCAATCTTCAGTTAAACTTCTCACAGCTCATTAATACATGCAAAATGGAGGTGAATGGTAGAATTTTTATTTTTTTTTAACTATTTTAAGCGGTCAAATACAAAGCTGCATTACAGAAGCTAGATTTTTTTTTTTCCTTTGCTGTGTGTGAAACATACAAAAACATTGTGACTACTGTGATAAGCTCACATTTTCCTCACAGTTTACAAACAGAAACTAGATTCCCTATCCAGCAGATTTCACCACCGCTTCTTTTAATTCACCAATAAAGTGAAACAGCCCGGGTGTTCCTCAGCACACTAACAGACCCGTGTTCATGTGACTGCATTGGGCAAAGGAGTTGTGATGCTCTGACCTTAATCGATTACAGCGCTCTGATCAGCAGCATGGGCTGCCATACAGTGAGTTTAGAGCGGACCTGAGTTCAAAGGGAGGAAACAACAATATCAAATCAGAATCAAACCCCATCAGTGTGCACACTCAACTATAACCTACACTAATAACAAACTGTTATGTGCTGCGGCTGTGTGTAGGCTCTAGTCTACTTGTGATATGGAGCTGTGTGAGCATGATGGAGGACGCTTCAAGTCACAAGATCAACTCAGACACAACCAGATGACTGAGAGGCAAACATACTGCTGTGGAGCTGTGTGCTTGTGTTATAAAACAGATGGAAATGGATGAGTTGCAGAGCAGTGACAGAAAAGTCCCTACAATGAATAATCTACATCCATTTCTGATGATTATTTCCCCTTTGATATTTGTTCTCTCTTAAAAGATAACTAACACAACATCAAACTGGGCCACAAAACAACCCCCACCCAGCACAGCCACTCCACATTAAGTGTGTTTTTACCTGCCAGATATGTAGAAAACATGTTCTTTTTTTCTGTCAAACACAGGGACAGGTGGCTTTAAATCAGTAATTAAAATGTTCCTCAAAAGCATGGCACCCCACTGAAACCCAACCCTCCTGCTCTTTCAAAAACCATTTTAGGAGGGTCAGTGGTGCTTTTCGTATGTGGTGCTTTTCGTATTTAGTGCTTGAATTCATCAGAAACGCCTGTCCCTGCGCCCTGGTGTGTCTCAACAAAAAAAAAAAAAAAAGCACAAACAGCCTTCTATCCCCCCCCCCCCCCCCCCCCCCCCCCCTTTCCCTTCCGCGACACTATATCCACTACATGACATCAGGGAGAGGATGGTTTTAAAATGAAGACAGACGTTCACAGATTGAGTACAGTAACTCACAGAGAGAAAAAATGCGTTGACATGCCTGTTGCACAGGCGTGCCTGCTATTAAAGCTGGATGCAGCGCGGTCATTAAAGACTGCAACAACTGAGTGAAAACGGGACAATTAACATCGATTTGAGGGAGATTCAACACCGGGATGTGAAAAAGATAAACAGTGCGGGAACTTGACAGTGTTAGCTGTGGCTTGATGAATCAATATCAGAGGCTCTGCTGCGCAATGAGAGAGAGAGAGAGAGAGACGGAGCTCAAACTGTGGCAATAAGTCCGAGGATGAATCAAAAAAAGACATGTTCAAAAAATTTCAATGTGCACAGCGTTATATTTGCAAACCTTCAAAAAAAGCTTCAAAAACGTGTAAGAAACGTAACAAGCGGTGCGTAACCACGAGGATGGCACAAGAAAGGAGGAAAAAAAGCGTTTAAAAAGCCAGTGACACCCCAAAGTAGCCATGCATGCTCACGGACACGGCTCTTACCTTTGCAGATCACGGATACTGTGCAATAAACAAGGAGCAGGAGGCCCATCATGGAGAGGTAACGTCCTTTTGTCAGCGCACCCATACCGCCGCGGAGCTGTCCACGGGTACGCTATAGGAGTGACGGTGCTCCGGGTCCCTGCTGCCTCCCCTCGCCTCCTCCGAGCTGGACGAGACCCGGTCGCGCAAGTTCCTCCTGTAAACCCTGGAAGGGAACAGTTTGGCGATCTGGTAGAAGAAGAGAGAGAGGAGTGGATGGCTTACGGGCTGGGACTGTTAATCGAAAGGGAAGAAGCATCTTCACTTCACTTTTGCTGTGCGTGTGTGCGCAGCGTGGGAGACGTGCGCTCTGAGTTTACCCCCCTTTCCATGCTTCATCATCCCGAAGCTGCCGCGTACTAACCAATGGCAGAGAGAGAGAGGGGGGGGAGAGAGAGAGAGGGAGAGGGAGGGAGAGAGAGAGAGAGAGAGAGAGAGAGGCGAAGAGGAGGAGACCAAGGGGTAGGCTACATGTAGGCCTAATCACTAAAACATCACTTCTATGTGTAAATGCAGCAGTCAGAAGTACAACACTGCATCACTGTCACGGTTCCACTGGGGAATACTGACCAGAGGAGGAGAAAAGATATGGAGGCGAGGGGAAACTTCATCTGATATTCCTGTAAAAAATTTCTAAAACTTGCTGATAATTATCACAGTGGAGCTGTGACACAAGATATGCGGTCAGAGTGATAAATGATTATTTCCTCTTCAAGACACAGAACATACTGGCTCAGGAAGCTCCTGACTGCCAAGCACATTTCTAAGAAATGTTGGCATCCTTGTTCTGTTTCACAGTAATAATTAAAGACTACAAAATCCCATCTGGGGCCAAGAATAAGCCTGGAATTCTACTTGTTACTGTCATAAAAATCTTTTTAAAAAATCATAAGCATGTGGATTTTTTTTTTTTTTTTTTTTTAGCACACTCTTAGAAGTTGTCCTGCTGCAATGCTGAATGAGCAACAGGGCAAAGTCAGACCCTCAGGGGACTTGAAGGATTAAAGTTCAACGTGTGGCAATTGGTTTCTGGTTTTTTTGTTGAATTGCTAATTTGTTTGGCAATACTGTGAAAACCACTAAAGCACGATATAAACTGAAATGATATGACACACCAGCATTTTTTAACAATCTTCTTGCCCAGGGGTGATGAGTTAAAATCCAGTTTGAAGGATTTTACTGTTTCAGTTTATGTTCTCTTTACATGGTGCATTTTACTAAGTTACCACAAACAAAAATGAGTGGTCAATAGGGGCCCATAGCTCATTTCTGGTTAATTCAATCTACACTGCTGAAGTGTCTTTGAGCCAGAAGCTCCAAGAGAGCTGAATTTGAACTGTGATTTGACTGTGCAAAGATTTTGCCAAATAATCTCAACATATATATCTTAACTTGTATCCACACCAGTGTACTATTCAGGTAGTCAAAAAAAAAAACTTGTGATCTATGTTCTCGCGTCTCTTTTCTTTGTTGGAGCTTAGGTTTCAGTGTCAATCTGATGGACTCTGCAGGTGGACAAAAGACTTCAGCCAAGGTCATCTGGACAGTCTGTGAAACCAGAACAACTTGCACCTGCAGTCAAGTACGGCCACTGTAACCTTGTCTGGATGATTTCTGATGCACACTGAAGTCACTGTTTTCACATCAGTCATCTGCAGTTTGTCTACATTAATGACACATTTGAAAGTTGAATAATTACAACATCATGTAGCAAATGTGCAATTATAACACATATGTGCAGTTACAAATAATTCCCTTACAAGATGCATCTGTGTGCATCAGATGTAATGTCTTTGTTTCATATTCATTGAGAGAAATGCTAAATGCAGCCCCCTCTAAGGAAATAAATACACCACTATTAAATACAATATAAATTAATAAATGTGTCCAGCATTGTTCAAGTCTTCCATTTGGTGTTCTGTGACAATAACTGCAAATAAACACTTTGAAAAAGCCACCACTTTATTTCTTGTTTATCTTATTTTTCTGTCACAAAATTCAGAAAGTCTGCTGCTGATGTGTGGAATATCTCTGGCAAGCTTTCCTTCCATCCAGCAAAGCTCAGAGTGTTTCATCAACAAGTTCTTGACCCAATTCTGTGTTGCAGATAATCTGCATTCAATTATGTTTTCACCGTCATCTGACACAGATGTGATGTTCTGTAATCAGTGTGACAAGTAGAATGGCTTCAAATATCAATTTATATATATATATATGCAGTAAAACACACACACACACACACACACTGAATACTGAGGCAGGTAACCTTCAGCACAAGAGAACGCTCAAATTAATTTGTAGGTGTTTCCGTGATAAGTAAATCTTATTTAATTTATTAAAGACAGCTTACATTTATGGCAGCCATCATGAGATGACTGGTGGTAGGCAGAAGACCAACACTTAAATGTTTAATATTAAAAGTAAAAACTTCAAGGTTTTCCTGCAAATTAACTGTCTATTTTTTTTTATATACACTTTGCACGTCTTTGTAACATCAATGTAATTTTACATTCATATTGGATACTACTTACATCCTTGAATGGACAATCAGCCAAAAGAAAGAACAAGAAAGAAATCACATATACACAATGAAGTCTTTGAGCATGAAGGCCTGCATGTAGCCTTGGATTCATCTGTGGACTGAATATGTCTGCCAAGTATCAGAGGTGTCCTGAATGTTATTGTTCTTCATCAAAAGCTGCAACTGCAGCATGGAATTTCTCAAAGTATGTGCTTTGCTTTGAGTACTCACAGCTAGGCAGAGGATTTTGCTAAAGCTATGCATGATGCTCCAAATGAATCAAATCATCAGCAGTACAGCCTTTTGTACCCAAGTCCCTCTAAAATCCACCACAGCTCAACAGGCAAACACTGTCCAAGGAAACACAGAGGGAATCTGATACTAAAAAGACTTTAACTATGGCAAATACGCACTTGATATGACTAACTCAGACTGCTGAAGCCTCATAGAAGTTTCACATCAACTTTAAAATGTATTTTTGCACAAAATGACTGTGGACACATTGTAGATTTTGGCCTCCATCACTTACATTGAATTTGCATTTGAGGAAGATCTTTTTATAGCCAAGAAGAACAAGAGGAATGATTGCAACACGAAAAACCTCTTTCACTGTTCATATGGACACCTGACTGTTGTTTTAAGACACACTTGAAAAACTCAACTGTCCTTTAAAGCATACATCCAAACATTGTGTAACATTAAGTATATTTTCTATAGTAATCATCCAAACCATCCAAGGGTTTTTGTATGTTAGAAAGACATTCTAATTACCTTTTTATTCAAAATACTGTAATATAATACTAGGACAAACTAGCTCTACCCTACTATACAAGAACAATTCTGAGAGCAAGAACAAGAATAATTCTTATTTCCATATCTTCTACATGGATCATTGGCTGGTGAGGATGCTGATTTTTTGCTGGAGCACACAGCTTTAGCCTCAGTCTTTAGGATTAGAGCATGTACAGCGCGTAGCAATCTTTTGCATATTATTGCATACACATAAGAGCCTTTTACAGGGTTCTACTTTTTTAAAACAAATCATCTGGAAACATTAAGGAGGAGTTTTCAACCAACTCACTGATTTTTATTGCAATGTTAGTTAGCTACAGCTGATAAAATCTGTTAAAGACAGTAAGCTGATAAAATCCAGTCGTTGGTGAAAAAACAAGAAGCTGCTATTATTTAATTCCAGGGACATGCAGGCTGCCCCTTCTGCAATTTCAATTGTGAAATACATATTTTAATGAAAAATAGATTTTGTTATCATTGTGTGTGTATATATGCATTTCAGTTGGTCCTCCTAACATATACAATACATAATTACAGAAATGTGTGGGGGTATGTGTGTATGTGTATGATTGTCCTGGTGGCCCCTGAATGGTTGCCAGATTGAGCAATTTTCTATTTAGGTTACATTTACCCCCTGAAGGCAGGCCAAATCTACACGGATCATTGTAGTGATGATTGTAAAATGGAAGAAGCAGCTAAGCGACCACCAAAAGATTTTTTTTTTTTACTTTTAGAAACCACTAACCTAGCCACCAGCAGTTGGCTCTCAGCTACATTGTACAGCGCATGCTCACAACCAAAGAAACGCAGAGCTGTTTAATGCCACAGCCCTACCTAGTGGAAAAGTCACGCCACATCACTTTTTACTTCTGTGGGAAATCTAAGACTAATTGATTTAAAAAATTAATAATTATTGATATTAAACATGTTGTGTGTCCAAATTGCACGAAATTCGGCACTGCACTTCCCCGGGTCCTCAGCAATGCACCTGCCAAGTGTGAAATAGATCGGATGAATGGTTCTCAAGATATACAAAGGACATACATACAGACAGACAGACAAAAAGACCAACAGATTCCTTGCTTTGTATAGACACTAGTGTAGTGCCCATTCAAATTGTGCCTGTTTGGAACAGGCCAATTGCTTATTATTTATTGAGAACTGCATTTGTATGTATCAACAGAAACATGTATCAAGTAAAACAATAATATATTAATACATTAAATGGTTTAAATCAAATTCATAAATTTGCACAAAAAAAAAAACACGCTGGAAATTCTTTGAGATTAAAGTCACAAATTTACAAGAAAAAACTCAGGCAAAAAAGGGGGGTTTTTGTCAAGGAACCACATTGCAAGGTTGGATCAACCTCATCACACTACAGACGCCACCGATTGATGTGTATTATGCCTGCAGTGAATGACCTAATCAAATTATACTTTGCAATTGGATTTAGCATTAAGGTAATACCTGTGATTCTAGCCCAGAATCACCATATTATCATAAGCATCCGGACTCTGAAGAGACATTGACATGAACTGGGCCTTTTCAGAAGAAAACAACAAATTGATTTGGTTGCGGTGATAGCTTTTGTGCATTAGGAACTACAATTCAATGGACAGATGCAAGGATATCGCTGGTTACATCTATAGGCAATTCAAATGGGATTTGTGGTACAGCAGGACACAATACACCAGATCATCAATAGAATTGGTCCGCAAGGTGTGGAGCTTCAAAGAGCGCAGCATCTTTGGCGCCAGTAGTACAACACTAAAGGGCCTAATACCCTTTGGCACATGGACTCCTTTGACAAATTGAAGCCATACGGTATAGAGATTAATGGATGCATCAATGGTTTCAGTCATTTTGTTGTACGGATGGAAGCTTACACAACAAACAACAACCCCAAGGTTGTAGCTGACTATTATATTCAATGCATTACACGCTTGGCTTGGTGTCCAGGGGGGATTCATGTGGACAATGGCAGTGAAAATGGACATGTCATCAACATCCAAATGTTTCTGAGGATAAACCACACCAACACTTTCACCAAAGTCAACGCATTCAATCCAAGTGGAAAGTAATAAGAAAACAAAGTGTTCAGTTCTTGATGAACATGTTCAAAGCTTTCCAATAGAGTGGCCACTTCTCTGGAGACTTTCTGAATAAAAGCCTAATCCAGTTCTGCTTCCTTGACTTTGTTCAGGTAATATGACAATATTAATATAAATATTACATTTGCTAAGAAATAGGAGGTAAAAGAAACACTATTTAAGTTTTTTTTTCCCTGTACCACTCTCTCTCTCACACACACACTTATAGTATGTTATCCCTAGTCGGGATAAGGTTCGGGCCAAATATTAGTTAAATCAGTCCTTACCTATGGGCAAAGTCAAGGGCAATGTTAAAGGTCCAGTGTGTAATATTTAGGAACATCTAAAAGAACAGACTTGGTAAAAATTGAATAGATCATTTAAAAGTACATTTAAATTAGTGTCTAATCATCTGAAAATAATAATTGTGATGCTTGTTACCTTAGAAATAAGTCATTTATATTTACATAGGAGCGGGTCGCCCTCCGTGGGAGCTGACATGTTAGTCTCTACAGTAGCGCTGAACGGAAAAAACTAACACAAACGCGTTTTAGATTCAGTGGGACTACCGGAAATGCACCGGCTTTGGAACGAAACAGGAAAAAAGAAGAACAGACCAAACATTTTGTATCTTGAGAAGATTTGGAACCAAAACCTGATAAATGAAGGATGATACTTATTTAGAAAATTGTCATTGTCACTGAAACGAAAACAGAAGAAGCTAAACGGACTAGCAACTACATAAAGAGGATAAACCCCGATGGAAATGTTGGAGAACATGTAACGTTAATTGCTACCACAGCTTTTATTTTACATTTATCAGTCAGAAGTATTTTAGGATGTAGCATAATGTATTACAGGTTATGTGACTGTGTCACGTTACTATTTTCTTGACGTTGCTGCTGTTTCTGCAACTATGAAAGAGCTCCTGCAGCATCGATACACAGTGTTGCCTTTATCTTCATAATAGGTCAGGAGTATTTCACCATGTGCCATTAATGGCTGCAAATACAGAGGTTTTCATTACAACCAAAGACAACAGAAGTTGATTTCACTGAATAGCTACTTGTCTCTGACTGAAAGTGTGTTAATGAAATAATCTGATCTAGTCTGTTGTTGGGATGAAAATCAGCAGTTTCTGATAAACACATTAGAACATTATAATAAAAAGTTCATTCATGTGCTTTTTTTTTTTTTTTTTTTCATTTTTCTCAGGCACTATGGTTCGGCATTATTCACCATGTCTGTGACATTCACACCCATCATATCAGAAGTATTGCAGACCAAATCAGGAGAAGTCTGGGTAAGTTATACACATCTGTTTTCCTATGTAGCATATTAACTTACCTGTAAATCCTACTTTTGGTTAAATAGCATTATTTTCACGTTCAACTGTATAAAATGTATGAAATAGTAAATAAACTCTATGTGTCCCTGCAGCTGCTGCTCTACACAGCTCCTGGAGCAGATGAGGAACAGCAGTGTCAGTGAATGATGGGTGTCGTTCCTGCTATGAGAGCATCTTCATCCAGAGCAGTAAACTGAACACCTTTGGTGTGGTTTTGGTCTGACCCTTGTCTGCTATTATATGTGCAGCAAATTGACTGCTTTTAGCTGAACAGACTAATGATTTGACAGCTTATTCTGTCTTTATCAGTCAACTCTGAAGAAAACAGAATAAACTGTAAAAATGTTTGTTTGAACAGTAAAAGATTGAAAAAGATGTCCAAAAATGTTTGTTTAATAAAAGATATTTATATCATAAATGTTATTCTTAGTGTTGTTTTTCATATTTTTATTTTGTTGTTTAAACTAGTAAATTGCAGTTTACATAACCTGAAGTGATGAAAATGAATCCATAACATGTTCTACAGTGCTATATTCTGAGGATCAGTGGTATTCAAACTTCACTACTGTTTCATGTTGCTTAATAATATATAAATAACGAAAATATAAATCAATAGTGGAAGTGGTAATGACAATATACTGACATTGCAGGGAAGTACTGTCATTGTATATCAAAGCAATTATCACAGCACATCTGATTAATATCTTTTATTTGGTAAACTTGCACATTTAAATTGAACAAATGAACCCTGGCTGCCTCTGAAGCAGTTCACTGGTGAGCTGCTGTTCTCCTCCAAGATCATCTCTTCAAGAAGTCTGAAAAAATGAAAACAGGAAAAACACAGATAAGGCTTAGTAAGTTATAAGTTTCGTGATATGTTGGAAATATGGTGATGGTAGTGCAGAATATGGATTGTAGTCTGTCCAGTGTTCCCAAACAAGTCTACAACAACATGATTTAAAAATATAATATCGTGTAGAACGAATAGTAATTTAATAAAATAATTGTATCAATAACGTTACAAACCTCAGTCGTTTCCCGTCGGGGGGGTTTCCAGCTTCTTCCATTGCTGTCGTAGTCCCGGTGTTTGCTCTCCTCTCTAGCCTAGCCCTGCCTGCAGCAGCACCGCTAAGCAGCACAGTTAGCTCTCTCTCTCTATTCTCCGGCACTTTACTCTGCAAACGGATAACACAATTTGCAACGTTATCCTGCCAATGCTAACGTTATCTATCAATATGCCTAACATTAGAATAAAATAACTGTAAGTTTTGTTTAGCATTACATAGCTAATGTTAGCTTGTAAAGCACTCATAATTGCTATCTTACTTACGACCTATATCCTCTAGTATTATAGACTAAATAACTAAATACATCTTCACAGCTTCCCTTGAATTGTTAGAAATGCTCGGAGCTGTCCTCTTCAGCAAATAGCCTCTTGTCCGTGAAGGCCACCATAGTCTTAGGCAGGGGAGGGGGGAGCCGCGGAGTGCTTCAATCTAGAACTTCACCATTAGAGGCCGCTAAATACCCCATATATTACACACTGGACCTTTAAAGTACCCTATGGCCTGATCTATTAGTGACTGGCAATAATACAAGACCAAATATAGGCTACACACCACTTCAAGTGTAATACTGGTTGTCCTGTGCAGAAAGAAGTGGATGAAGGTGTGTGAACATGGAATATCCACAAAATCAGAGCACTACAAAAGGAAGAACATTGAGCGAGCTCCATTGCATTGGCTGATGGTCGACATCTCAAAACCTCAGCAAATCACAAAACTATCTGGATGGATACATAGTATACCAAGAAAATATGTTTTTACTATTCTTTGCATATCATGTGCACACACCCAAGTTAAACCCATATGTGTAGGATTTGACTTGTGGTAGTATCTTAAGAAGACGATGTAGCAGATAAAACAGGATGCCATGCAACCAACCATCTCTGACCATAAACTAGACTATTTTCAGTGAAAAAAAGTACTGCAGAAGAGATAAAATAACAGGAATCACATTCTCAGCCAGTTGAAATATAAGATTGAGAATCTAATTAACATTGACATAAGTAATATACTTTCCACAGTCTTTAGTCTTTATTAAACAAGGACCACGCACAAAAAACATTCATCCTAAAATGAGATTTATGCCAGATTTAGCTATTAGCTAATTTCCATCTGCGGTCCCTGGGCAGGTGTACACAGAACAACCACCAGATACTAAAAACATTCATTTACATGCATCACCATTACTTACCGTCTCTATCATGCTAACAATTATACAGACACATCTAAAAACACACAACATATAAATACCAGCACATATATCAGCACAACTATAAAATAACAATTAATTACAGCTGAATCAAATCTGAATCATGAATAAATTAGTGTTGATATGACTTGTTGCTCAATATGTTTTGGCACCACGGGAAAAAGAATAAAAGTCTGTGCAAGTTTTAAGCTCAGCTGGAAGCATATTCCAATGTTTGATGGCTGTAAATCACAGAGCTTCATTATGCTCACAATGATTGTACTTCCACCAATAACTCAGGTGTAATGCACTTGCTTTATCACTTGTGGCCATTAATTTTAATTACTGGATCCTGGAGAGAGCCTGGATGTAGCTGTGGTGGGACAAACAATTAGCAACCACAGTGGCTGGCTGAGACGCCTATCAATATAGCAAACACATCTCCAGGTACCTCTCTTTAAAGGTGCCCTGTGGAGTTTTCTAGTAAACAAACAAAAGTCATGTTACATTGAGTGTTTCTCACTCAAGCGCATTATACTTGAGGTCCAACAAACGTGTTGAAGGTACCTTTTTACATCCATGTTTGCTAGCTTGTGGACTACTTCCTTACCTTTGCTATGTTTCTTATAGAGGTTCTTGTTACAGCCACTAATTGTCACATAAAATGGCCTGAAGTCAGCCAAAGGTAGTTGTATACCTCCACCCATGATACAAAGAAAATGGGGAGCCACTCATAAATATTGTTCCATAGCACTACCTGTGGTCAAAAACTCCAAATAAACACCTTCTTTATAGAAAAATCGCTCTAAAACTCTCTGCCAAGACACAGACTCTTTTGAAAAAAAAAATACAGAAAAGTAGGAGGATGTCCATTTTACAAAGCTGTTGCATCTAGAGGCCATTATAGGAGCTGCAGCTTAATACACATCAACATGATGCTTTTTTTTTTTTTTTAAATAAATACCAGGCTTCTGTCTAATGTTGCTTACAAAATAAAACACCAGCACTCACTGATCCATCTTATTATTTATTTTTTAATACTTTTTTTTTATTGTGGACAGAAAAAAAAACATAAGAAGTTGGATCAGTGAGTGCTGGTGTTTTGTTTTGTTTCATCTTTACCACAACTGTGCACCCGATACGCTTCTTTAGATTTGGAGCTGTACACACCACTGCTTTGTACAAAGTCTACTGGTACTTATAAAAGTCTACTGGTACAATTAAAACTGTGTGTGCTACAACAATATATCTGTACACACAGCCACAAAAAAAGAGGTTAATAAGATAGTTGCAGCTCATTTCTTTTGCTAATATTGAATATTTACCTGCTTACTCTGTTGGCGGACCATGCTACTATGATGCCTGCAGAGGCTTGGGATCCCTGAATCAGAAACAATAAAAGAAATATTAGGCTACAATAAAATATAATTATACAAGCAATATCAGGATTCCCACCTGGTGAACTGCTGCTGGCATTATTAAAACATTCACGTAATCTGCAATATGAAACAGAGACAATAAGACAAAATTTAATTTACCTGATAATTGATACACTGTTGGTAACGTGCAAGATGATTCCCTGGGTGTGCATAGAGTCAATGGTCTGTTTCTGCAGCAGGCTGTGGAGGATGAGGACATGTGGCATGATGGAACAAATCCAGGAGGAGGCTCAAATATCTAACCTTCAGCGGTCTGAAATTCCCAAGCTTATCTCTCACCAGTCTGATCAAACTCATATGAGTCTCTCATGTTTGCAAAACACTGGAGCAGGTTATCGTTATGTTCAAACATAGTGTTGGTCACAACACCACCGTGGAAATGACATCTTACTGCACTTGGACTGGTGTTGCTGTGCCAACACTGGAGCAAAAACATGATTCATTTGGCTGCTTACTAGGTGATGATAATACAGATACAAGAAGAGAGAAAACCACATGCTCTTTCTGCATTTGAGCTACTCTAGGTTCATAAAGAGCTGAGGGACATAGACTGTAATAACCATAGATGAAGTATACAACACAAGTTGCAACATGGAACTTTAGTGACTTAAATTTTTAATGTAAATTTAACATGTTAATAACAAATGAAAAAAAACAGGTCCTTAAAAATAAAAGTCTTTAACTCGTCAATAAAGTCTGTGTGTTCTGTGATCCCTTTCAATATCTGTCTGGTCAAACCACTAACTGTAGGTTTCCTTGTTTGTGACTGTTTCTGTGACAGTTTTTGGATTAGGGTGCACTCTTCTTGTGGATGTGTGTGTAGCAGTCCTGGCGACCAATACCACCCTAACAGCAGGTGGAGTATTCCATGAGTCAATCCTGCGCTGCAGGTAGAATCAGGCTGGGAGGCTCACCATCTAATGGAACTGCAGAAGTGGCTCTAAGGCTGCATTCACACCAAATCCGGCAGTGCCGTGAATTGCCGCAGGTCAGTGTGGATTTGTGGGCATGTGACTACGTGGGCCATTTGTGTGACATCACGTTGTATACAGTTAATCCTCCCAGTCCAGAAGGCGGCGGTAATGAATGAAAGATGTTTGCCAACCGTCATCAAACAACGAAAGAGACGAAGAAAAAGAAGAAGCACTCACGTGAGGTTGTACAGTTCTGGGAAATTCCTCACAGCAGTGATGAGTCTCTCCTCCATCACCTTTGAAATAAAGTAATATCGATCAATCAATTAATCATCTTCAGTCCAAAGCAGAACACTGAAATGCTACATGGTAAATAAACAACGTTTCTCTTCCGGTCTAATCGCCAACCTACGTGATTGGCCACCACAGCGTGACATTGGCCAACTTCCAGCCGCAGTCTGGTGCAGCGCCATATCAGTCAAAATGGCCACATGCAAGCCACACTACCCCCCATTCAAATGAATGGGACGACTAGCATTTTCACCACACCGCCGGATTTGGTGTGAATGCAGCCTTACGCTGTCCATAAGACCTGACCTATTTGGTTTGGCAAACAGGAGTTGTTTTGTCTATTTATTGCACAACTACAAAACTAAAGCATAACAACATTGTAACACTAAGCATCACATGCAGTGTAATACTCAGTGATAACATGTTCAGTCTGCATTACACTCTGGTTCAACAATTAAATCTCAATATCTGAAGCAATGTATTATAATATCAGCATACAACATTGCACACTATAGTTCAAAATTAAACAACAACTTATAGCATAAACACATTGAGTTTTCCCTAAATCCAACGTTAGGAAAGACTGTAGGCAGTATACATATTACATATGGCTCTCCTAATATTGCACTGCCCACCCTTTGTTAAAATACAAATTACACTAACATAACTCTCACATTCCCCACAGTACGATATTAATACTATGACTTCAACACTAAAATTTTCAAAACAATAATACAATAGTCATGAACAACAACGTCCTTCTCAAAAATAGTACTGTTAAATTGTTATTATATCAGTAGCGTTAGCAATTTTGGCGCTATGGCACAAACTTTTCCACCACACTCAAACATACTGTCGACGGAGCACAGCACACACAATTAGCAACATTAGCACCATACGGCTAGCTTAACTTACCGAGATAGAAGGAAGGAAAAAACTGGACTTTGCAAAACTCCTGCTTGCTTGTGCTTCGGTTTTCTTCAGTTTTAATTTGTTAGCTTGTAGCCACATTAAGTTTAACTTCTGTTAACTTTTAAAATGCTAACGTTACTCAGTTTTCTTTGCTCCGGTAGACAAGGACGACTGGTGTTTTCTGCTCCGCCTAATTTCGTGTGAATGCAGCCATCTTCTCTCTGTCTCACGCTCAAGCCCGATCACGCAGGTGCGTCGTGAGCCGCCTCTAGCTGAGCCAATCAGGATCAGCTAGAGGCGGGACTTAGCGAACTATGAAATCTGAGTGGTTGATCATCTCTCCGCTCATTCAAAAAAAAAAAAAAAACAGTTGTATTACGTTGTATTAAATAGTTAAACCTTTATTGTCACTGGGTTACACTCACACATGAATAGTGTGATGAAGTTTCTATGACACACAGAATCTTTCTATTATATTATATTATACATTCTATTATAGTTATAAAGGTCCTACATTCACTCACATAGGTGTTTCCACTTATTTTGTCTCTTTAGATCTGTGCATGTATGTACAGTATGTATGTACAAACTGAGATTGAGTGGCAACTCTCACAATCATCTGTTAGTTTTGTTACAGCACAATTTGGGACAACTTACTGCATGTCTTCAGTGTTGTTATTGGTACAGTATGGACTTCATGCAAGCCTCAACATTGCTTTTCCCAACTTCAAATTAATTACACCTTTGCTAGGGTGCAGGGCCTTTAATGGATAGACTAAACAACAAACAAATCCTGTGAAAAGACCAAAACCAACAATGAATTGATCCTACTAACAAGTGTTGCCTTTGTTGCCAAAATCTGACACATCTTATTACTCTGTATCATACAGCTTCATTGTGGTCAAAAAAGTATAGACCTTTTTTTTTTTATCACAGCAAAAGCCAAAGTGGAACTAATTACACTAATAATGCAAGTTCTATTCAGTTATTCTAAGAAGCCCTATCAGTGAGCTATCATTTAAATACAGGACTCTGGAGCTGGCTAAACTAAATGCAGGGTTCTCCCTGGATATTTTTGAGACAAAGGTAGCAGTTGTGCACTATAAAGAGTCATACACTTGCACATGCAAAAAAATCATGATTTGACAGACTAAAGTGTCCATAGGAATTTTAATGTTACACTAAGATGGAACAAAAAGATGAAAAATAAAACTTGTGACAAATGATGGTGTTTATTTTGTAGGCCTGGGGTGATATACTTATCTCCTGATTTGATATTGTCATAATACTTGGGTGCCGATTTGATTCAGAATCGAATCTTGTTTCAAAACCAATTCTCAATTGAATGAAAAGGGGGCACTATTTTCAGGCTCCAGTATACTGTGAGCCAAACCTTTCATTTACTCCACTGACATACAATATGAAACATAACTGGCAGATAATATAAACTGCCCACAGCTTTTACATTTTAAAAAGTTAACTGCATCGATTAATGAATGAATTAATTTGAAACAGACTTACTTAGAGACTCCTGCCTGTATGAGAATAACAACTGAGGGGGAGGTGGAGTGCTCCACTGTGTTGTTATTAATGTTGTACTGTATTTGCAGCAGTGGAGAGCAGCCTCTTTGCTGCTCTGTTAGCTCCAGGGAAAGCTACTGAGCATTGAGTTCTTTTCTCCACCTCAGAGTTGGTTTAAATTGTTTAATACTGCATTGTGTGTTGGTCAGCCGGTCTCGTTTGTTACTGCTGATCACTGTTCCCCTAACATTAATCTCTGAGTGATGGCATAGAAAGTATTCACGGTATACTTCAAGTTGATCTTGCAAAGGTAATTATTTAGTCATTAAATCAAAAAGTGCTTGCAGCTGCTGCCCCTTCTGAAGATGAACAACAAGATAACTGTAGTGTGTGCACCCTGAGCTTGAGTTTTAAGCAGTATGAGCTATGTCCAAAAGCTATCTTCATAAATATATATATATATATATCCAATTGTTCAGATATATTCAGAAAAATAAGACTTTATGAGCCAAGAAATGTTTGCTATCCACTGCTCCTGCACGTTTTTCTATGCAGTGTCTTGAATCTCTGGACAGCAGTCCTGCATATGCAGCTGCTATTGTACTGTGGTCCTAAATGCATGACTTGTTCTCTATTTTGCACCATCCAACATTTGTCTACATCACTTTATCACTGGTATAATTATTATAATTTGATGTATTATTTCCATCACACTTAACACTAACAGCTGTATAAACAAACCAAACAGAAAAAGGCTATAATAATGGCATAGATAGTGCACAGTCCTGTCTGTGGTTGGTATTGCTGCTGCTCCTCTGATGTCTGCCTCCGCCTCCTGCTCTCCTTCCTGTATTGATCCAATGGAAAAAGTTACCTTTAAAAAGTACATATCACTTGTTTCCCTTTGTACTAACATTTCCCAATTGAATGGTGATGTCCCGCTACATGAAACAGAAAGGTCATTTCCAAAAATAACATCCATTGATAATTCATTACGGAACGGCATGGCTGAATTGATTCTGATTTCTTAGAGAGCTTTTGACGTACAGTACATAACAAAAGCTGTGGTTTTGTCTTAAAGAAAATCTAGTTTCATCATCTAATCCTCTCAGCTTTCCTGGCCTGCTTCCCCTCATCTGAGGCTGATCCCCCTGGTTCCATTATCCTCTGTCAGACTGACAGCTACATGCAGAAATACATGGGAGGTGGTATAGTAGATATACCAGATACAAAGTTAACATACATCATATATTGTCTTTCAACCTGCAATCTGGGGGCAGTGAAACAAGTTGCAAACACAAACTGATGTATTATAATCTTATACAATTATTATGGTGAATGTGTTAACAAACAGTTGCTTATTTCCACATCCAGCAGACATGAAGAAATGTTAACATTCGTTTTCTATACACAGTTATATGTAAATGTATTATAGATTAAAGACAATTATAAATTAAAGTTACATTTAAGTCCCATGTAGACTCTTTTTAGCTGTGGTGTGTGCTACCTACCAAGCAAGAGTGGGTTTATACTGTACTACTAGGGGTTTACACCATAGACTGTAAAATAATAATGGATGTTGCCACTGTAACGTCACCCATTGGTTTGTGGACTTTGGTTTGGCGTTTTTTGACCATCGCCAGAAGTGATGAAAAGTGACCATATTTGGACAAGAGGGTGGCGCTAACCCTAATACTAGTTGCTAGCTTGGTTAGCACCGCGCATTTACAATCTATGGTTAACTGCAATAATGTTAATGTAATGCTATTTTTTTCTAGTGAAACACATTATAGCCTACATGGGCAATTTACCCATAAAATATTGATTAGCACTACTTTAAGTATACCTGTATATAATCAGTCACTGCAGCATATTTATATTAAATTAATGAACATTATCATTACATATGACATTAACATATACATGTTTATTTTAATTTCACCATACTAGCTTACAAACAAAGGCTATTTACTCCAGTTAGAAAGTTTTAAAAAAAATCTCTTGTGAGGGGGTATGATAGAAAGTTGCAAAGAAAAAATATTTTTCAGAAAACAAGTTTTGTTTCAAAGTGAAATATAACGTGTCAAGTCAGTTTGATCACACATACAGGGGTAGAAAATAAGACCATCTTATTTCTTCTTCTTTTCTTTTCTTTTTCATATCACAATTTAAGAGATTACACTACCTGCTTCTTTTGGAGCAGATGGTGCATTTTTGAAAGGTGTCCCATTTCCACGATTGGCTACGAGTTCAAACAGTGATGCAAAAAGGCCAGTGTCAAAGTGGTGTAAAAGGTGTATGGATGAAGCCAGACTCCCAAAGTGCTGTTATTTCACTGTTATTATACTGTATATTGCAGAGACCGCAAAGGAAAATAGAACACATTTAATGCTTAAATTCACTGTGGTAAATGGCTAAATAGCTGCATTTATATGGCGCTTTTGTCCAAAGCACAAAAATCAATTTGCATCTCATTCACATATTCACACACACACACACACACACACAAACACACTGATGGCAACGACCTACCATGCAAGGTGCTGGCCTAACCTCTGGGAATCATTTGGAGTTCAGTATCTTGCCAAAGGATACCTGGACATGTGGACAGGGAGACCTTGGGATCAAACCTAATGACTAGTGGATGACCCACTTTGCCTCCTGAGCATCAGCAGTGAATGTGCTTGTTTTGTTGTTCGCTGAATGAGAGTGTAGTAGTGTAGTGGTTCCCAAAATGCCTGTGTGGTGCATATGTCAGCCCTGATTATAAGTATTACATGTTATTTGATTAGCGTGATGCTGTTACCATGCTGTTGGTTTTGTTCTTGCATGACAGACTATGAAATTGTGGCGACTGAGACGGAGGATTGCTTCACTTCAAACGCTGAATATTCCAACAAACAGTGTAAAAGTGACTTGCATGTAAGTGACTTGCATGTATTAAATTACTTGAATTTAATGCTGCATAATGTGGACTACATCAAACCATTAAACTACAGTTGAATGTTAAAATACATTACTAATGAAACAAACCACTGAAATTGCAAATTTGTGCTTACAGTAATGTACAAAGCCACATTGTTGAACCACCACCAAGACTATTTACTGTATTTGGGCCAGTGGCCAGCATAAGCCCCAGGGGTCTGAGGAGAGCAGCTTTATCAAAAACCTATCTTTTATATTCATTAAGGGTTCTACCGAGCATGCACGGCGCCCTGGGTATAAAGTAAGTGAGCTGTAACAGAGAGGGAGCACGGACAGTTTGGAAAGAACAACAGTGAAACACTCCAACAGGACATAGGACATACTTGACAAAAAAAGATACACTTATTATACAAACCATGCTATTGTGTTTCAAAGGTTTGGATGTATTTTATCTGCGGTGAAAGCCTGGAATGGGGTTTGGCATTCATTTCTGTCTGATATAAAAATCAAAACTTGCTGGACTTATGTTATGTAATCCTTCACATCTAGCATCAAATCTTCACTACAGACATGTTTTAAGATATATATATAAAAAAAACCCTGCTTTGAATAATAATTTGTCTAAAATGTTGTTAAGTTTAATTACTTCATGAAAATCCTTTAACTTACATCTCCTTCTCCCTCATTGAAAATTCCAAAATTGATGAACATACAAATATTTTGCATTTCAAGTTATCTCCTACCTCACTAAGAATAATAAGCAAAACACATTTTTGAGCGGAGGGGGAGTTAAACATTGGTGTTGTGATGTACAACATTGAAGACGAATCTGTTCTTAAACTGCATTATCACACAATCACACAAACTTAAAATATTAAGGCACACTTACTGTTCAGTGTGACAGCAAGCAAGTTTTAAGAATTTGCTCATCGATGTTTGTATTATACAGAAATAATGATTCAGAAAAGTTAGTCCAAATGAACAGTCAGTCCCAAGCGTGACATTGCCCCTCTCACTGACATGTGAATGGAATCAGGGCACCTAATTTTCTAATTTTCTGTCACTACGTCAAGCACCTTTACTCCCATGACATGTCCAACCTGGGCAATGTATTATATTTGAATTGACTCAGAAAGACTCTATGTATGGTCAACCATAAGCAGTTTTTGAGTGTAGCCAAGAAGCTGAAATTCATTCAATCAGCCTGTGAAAATTACATAAATGACATCACATAAGAACCTCAGCTTAGTCTTGGAGACTAGAAAATAGCAAGCCAGTGTTACAAACACAGCAGGGAGGGTTTAACATAAGACACTACCGAGTTGCATTTTAGGAGGTACGATCCAGCGTTTTTGGAGCTTATCATACTAGCAACAAATAATTCTCTGCTGCATCTATTTGAACCATTTTAAAATCTATTTCTTCCAATAATTCTAAAGAAGAGCACTATTATACCACTTTTAATGCTACAACATATATGTTCTGTTTTGTCAATTGTAATTTAAAAAACTCAATTAAGATTTGATTTAATTAAGACAAAAATTAAACACAAGGAAGAAGACACGCTGTTAAAGCAGGAAGCTAATTTTAGAACTAGTGTTTTCATGTAACTTTCCTCCTTCATACTGTAGCAGCTTTTATAATGCTGGCTGTAAATCAGCTTAGCAGTCTTTTTTCATGTTTGAATTACATTTGGATTAACAAAGGCTGTGTGCTGGTGGCCTTTGTTGGAGTGCTTCATGTCAGGGATACCTTCATGCTTATACACCGTATAGCAAAATGCATAAAAACAAACCATAGAGTGGAATGCCATCGGTCTTTTGATTGTTTGCCTAAATGCAGCAACATGTACAGTAAAAATAATGCAATTCATTACCCTGTATGCAAGGACCTTTCAATTATTTCTATAGCAATGCTACTCTTGGCTTGCACCACTTCGCTTGAAGTGTGCTCTTCCAAGCACAGGATGAATGACACTACTTACTGGATTCTTATTAGTGCTCGCTGCCTTTTTGGTGGAAGGTGTATGAAGTCAGGCCATTTATCATGCTAGACATGAGGCTGGGTTTTATCAAACATATTTTCTCCTACAGGGAGTTCACAGTGCATGTCTTTGATGCATTTTCAAATTTATTGGACATCTTTATTTTTTAAATTTTTTTCACAGAGAGCAAGGGATTGGAAACTCCCTCCACAGGAGTCACTGTCCTCGTCACTTTGGTGTCAAAAAGTATTGAGTGCCCCATAATGTGCAACATCCTGTGGGGATAAACCTTAATTTCTTCAAGGGAACATGCTGAAAATCCATAAACAAACCAGCAGAGTGTGTTTGATAGCTGGAGTGCCTGAAGGCTTCGACTATTGGAAGATTACTGTAGGTAGCCTCAGGAGATTCTGTAACAGAGGAGGTGACTCTTGCATGCATGCAGATGTGACACGTGCTATGCTTATGGGTTTTCAATGAGAGGTAGACCATGCAAATCCTGGGCTTAGTAGGGACAGTACCTAACAGGGAAATGTGTCACTTCACTTTGCTGTCTAACAAATGGATCGTTCTTTTTAAATTTAAATCACATTTTAACTGAAGATTTTCACTGCAAAGAAGGTACAAATGAATTATTACCTGAGACTTCTTATTTAAATTCTGTAAAAAAAAAAAAAGAGTATAAGAGTATTGAGTCTGCATTGCTATTTTGTTAAGCAAGAATAAATGTTATTACCCAGAATTCCTTAAGAATCAATGCACTTGGTAGAGCATCTTTATTATTCGGAAAAATCTCTTGTCAGGTTTTTGGTGTAGTTTTCAAAGGTTAATATATTTTTGATGTGGTTTTATTTTATAAAGCTTACTGAACAACTCATGAGATGGATTACCATGAAATTTTGTACAGAATTATTGCATTAATGTTGTGTGTATGTAACTGCCCAGGGATTGCAGATTACAATAGCTAAATCTGGTACAATATATCTCTTCTTATAATGTGAGGTTAATGTTTTTGTACATGGTCCCTGACAAATAAATAGATAAATAAATTGTTTTTTCTTTAAAAATACATGTCCAACAAATCAGATGAAACGCCCAAAAACTGTTGTTATTATAAATATAAAGATTTCTGAAAAAAACAAACAAACTAATAATCAAAAAAGTTTAAATTCTAAATAGAAAATTATTCCATTGTATATTTGTTGAAGTTACTATATTACTATGTTTAGAGATTTTTAGATATTTTCAATAAAAAATTGTTGATCACCTCACTCTGATCACAGAGGACGGTGCAACTTGTATGTCCAAACTGAGGCTTATGGGGAATAGTCAGATTTGTTGTATGTGAATAAGTTAGCAAAGCTTTGTGAGTTTATGAATCTTCTTGTGCTATTCTACAAAAATAGATAGACACATGAAAAATAGATTTCTTTTTTCAAAAAGTCACAAAAATAAACATGAATAAATCTCAATAGATGCCACTTTTACTTATTGTTGTTTTGGAACCTTTTGATTATTTTTCTTTTCTTTTTTTTCTATTGATTTTAACAAATTTGTTTTTTTAACATTTATTGTCTACTTTTTCACATGTCGAGTTATTTCACTCATTTTTCACATTTGGCTTGTTTTTCTTCCTGTTTTATTGATCAGTGTGATTTAAAACTGTTGTTTGTTTCATTGTTTCTGTTTTTGTGTGGAACCCAGGAAGACTACCTAATGAAGAATAAAGAGAAAAGAATAACCTAAAAAAACAGATAAACAAGTCTGATCTATTTCCACAAAGACTGCAATGCATGCTACGACCTATCTGTTTATGGCCAGTAGCCAATCTTTCCATTCTATTTAGTCATTCATTTTTTAAAAATCTGTCTAATTTACAATCAAAGTTGATCTTTCCCTAACAAACGGTGATGCTTTTTCTGTTCACCTGTGAGACACAGAGTACATAAACAACATACACAAAATCCCCTGGCAGACTGTGATATAAATGATGCTCTGCTCCACTGAGAGTTGTTGAACACATCCAAGGACTGGAGCTGAAGACTCATAGATTCCTGTCTGGTTGGCCTTACTCAGTCTTTAAAACAATTCGGCCTTGTTGGCTCCGTCTATGGCCTTTGAACTACAGGTGCTCATCCTCGAGGTCTGCTGGATGTGTCGGCGCATTATTCTTCCTTAAAGATACGACAACCCACAGCAGATGAAAAAAAATGAGAAGAAGGGGGGATATCGTTTATCATGATCAGGACTGCAGCTTTGACTAGCGCCATGTGGAGGCATAGGCGTTGTATGGGAGACATTTTTCAGCAGGGAGGTGGTACTCCATGTTCAGAGGAGCTGTGGTGAAAGTGGATGATTCGGGATGTGTCCTGACTGTTTAGTGGGGGGTTATAATGTCAGATATGAGTGTAATTTAAAACATGTCACCACTTTTAGCTTCCTGGATATCGACGCTGTCTGTGGTGCTGATCTGAAAGTGCAACAGGGACTGACTGAAATGTTAAAGGAGAAAGTCAGAATTTTATTGTCTCTAGAATGAAAAGTCAATACTGTTTGTTAAAAGTTACTGTTTGTGTCAACTATAGGCCACCGTAATTTTAAGGCTGTGAGTTGTATTGATTTTTTTTTCTAAGTCTTAATAGCCCCAATGACACCCATAGAGGTTGATAAAGGTGACAGACGAGTTGCCGTAATGCATCTTTAAATACCAAGCCGGTCCACAAAACATGACGGAACTACCAGTTTGTACAATGACATCATAACTCAAGTAAACTCCGCTGGGTGCATGAAAAAATAACAATAATCCAGGTTTACAATTATTATTATTTTATTAACTTTGCAATTAAACACTTGAAGATTATTACAGTGGAGTGGAGGATGCTGTGAAATGCAACTAGAAAATATAATGACGTTTAATGAAATAAATACAATATGCAAAGTCACAATAATTCAAAATAATAATAATAATTTCATTACATTTTTTCTCTCCATTTTTTCATTTTTTGTCAAAAATTATAATCTAAGCTCTCAGTACTTTCAGCAGCATGTCACCTGCTCATTTGTGCGTCTTTGTGCGTGTGCTAACAGAACATGAGATACAAAAAGACAAGGACCTGTATGGACGTATTACTGTAGCAGAATTATTTGCAAATGTGTATGGCGAGTTGTGTAACTGTATCTTCATGTATGTGGATAATTAGATTTGTAAATGTGTAAAAGAATCTCTAAATGCATACTGAAATTTCTGGATGTGTACAGGAATCTGCAGATGTGTATCCAGAATTGATGTGTGCATAATCAGATTTGTAAATGTGTGCTGAGATTTGTAAACGTGTAGGCAAATATGTACATGTGTGCACAGATCTAGATGAATAAATAGATCTGTGAATGTCTATATCATCAGTTACAGCTCAGAGGGGCCTCTCAATTGATTGTCTTTTTACACATGATTTATGCTACACTTCTGTCACTATGTGTGGAGATTTGCAAATGTGTGCAGAGATTTGTCTGTAACTCAAGGTTTTCTTTGCCCTGAGCTCAGGCCCACAGGCTCATGCTGCCAGGATGACGCCTTTCACTAAAGAACTTCTGCTGCCAACAGGGATGTATCATTTGTTTATTTGTTTATTAGGACCCCCCCATTGCTGTATTATAAGAGCTGGATACCAGACTAAAAATGGCACCCATTCAGTCCAATAAGAATTGATCAGCTGGCGCACACATCAAAAATCTCTAGCTTCCAAGTTTGCTTCCACGTTATGTGGCCCACTGAATATGTGTAGTGTTGTGTAGGGGTCTCCCGCTGACCTAGCCCGCGAGTTCCCATTAAGTGGGATGACATCACTGATTTTTAAATTGGTTTTCTCAGCTTGAAGAAAGTTTTACAAATATAAAATCTCCACAGATCAACAATTCATAATAGAAAGAATCATAATTGACCTTATTTGCAGTTCAAGGTGTCCTGTCAACAGTTTTACAGATGTCTCTTTTACAATGGTAGTCTATGGGCAAAACCCTCTATTATTCCAACAATACAGATATTAATGTTAATGTTAACCAAAACCTGGGTTGTGTTCCAGGAAGCGGATTTGATGAAAACTCTGAGTCTGTTCACACTGACATGAAGGAAACTCTTGGGTTTTCTGCTCCAGTAAGAGAACTTAAACTATGGGTGAGTTACCACGGTAACTGACTATGAACCTAACCTGCTCACTGGCAGGTTCTCTTCAACAAACTCTTAAGTTTCTCTCCATGTCCTCCTGCAGAGCCTGAAGCAATTGTCAAAACCAACGTTTCATTTCCTCATTCATTCATTCCATATCAAAGCGCATATCTAAGCACAGCGGAGGTTTACTGCTTGTCAGAATCAAAATCCTAGTGGGATATTAGTTTATTACTCAAGGAATGTCTTTAACAACGTTCCCCCTTTTATACACATCAGTCATTTCTTTGAACATCGATCTTTGTCCTCACATTCAAATATGACACAGTGTGAATTCACCCTCAGCTCAGAATCAAACCTCTGCATGTCCTTTTATAACACTGTGACTCTGTGCACATCCATCAGAGAGCTGTCAGGTTGTTACAGCAGCTCCTGCGCTGACATGTTTATAATCTGGTCATTTCTCTTAAATAAAAATAGATTCAGACACATAAGATCAATAGTCACCTCATGTCTCATGATGTGACTGGTCACACTGACGAAACACTCCTATCATAGTTTTCATGTCATGTCGAAGATTATTAATATTTCTGAGTGAGCAGGGTTGTGCTTCACCTGCAGACTGCAAACTAAATGGAGTTTGAAAGTGAAAGTGTTTGAATAGTCTTTAGCATATAGTCTTAGCATGTTTTAACAGCATTTCAGTGACCAAGTTTAAATTTACTACATTTACTTGCATTTGTTGAAATGTAGTCACTGAATGCTGAAAATCCAAATAGACGTCTAAACATTTATTCTCAGTTTGAACCTTGACGGCTTTTCAACTGGAAATCCCTAATGTCATTATTACTGGTGCAGACTGTGAGCTTACAATCATGTCTCTATGTAACATATCTATTATCTGTCTTATCTCTCCATTTTTTAAATCTTCAACTGTATCTTCAGTTGCTTCCCCCTGTGTTTTGTCCCCGTCATATTATAGCTGAACACATATTTGTGAAAATGGAATGTACTGTAAGCTATAGCCTCATGCACTGTTATATTCCACCACTTTATCATCCATTAAGGAAATTCAAGTCTGGTTAATGATGAATTAATGGCCACCTGTATCTGTCTCTTCAAATACTGACTGTGAAATGTGAAAATTTTGCCTTCTTATACCACAGGTGTTGACTGTCAAGCTCATGCCTCAATATTGAGCCAGTTTAGCCCACTAACATTGGAAGATCTCTCTGCCATTATCTCCTAAATGTGCCCCTCTTCTTGCTTTCTTGACATGGTTCCAACTTTTCTTTTTAAAGATGTTTTTCAGGACCATTTTTACTTTCAATTATAAATAGCTCTCCTATCTCTGGCTGTGTACCTGCTTATTTTAAGCATGCAATTGTTCAGCCACTTTTAAAAAGGCCAAGCCTTGACTCATTGCTGCCCAATAACTACAGACCGATACCCAAACTTCCATTCATTTTCAAGGTTTTGAAGAAAGTTGTGTATAGACAACTTATACAGGTCTTGGACAGTAATGGGATCTTTGATAAGTTTCAGTCTGGTTTTCCTGTGTGGTAAAGTACTGGAACTGCTTTGCTTAGGGTTTCAAATGATGTTTTAATGCGTGCTGATGCTGGGGAATGTTCAGTTTTATTGCTTCTTGACTGAGTGCAGCTTTCGACACTGTTGACCACTCTATTCTCCTCAATAGACTCCAGCATTGGGCAGACATAACCGTAACTGCCCTTGACTGGTTTGCCTCTTACTTGTCAGACAGCAGTTTTTCTGTGGAAGTTGATCATTTCATGTCCTCCTCTGCTTGGTTGTCATGTGGTGTATCCCAAGGTACAATCCTTGGTCCGATTCTTTTCTCCCTGTATATGCTCCGTCTTGGCCTCCTTATTAGTCAATTCAAATTCATGTCTTATCACTGCTATGCGGATGATACACAGCTATACATTTCTGTCAATTCAAATGACCTGAGCAAGCTCTCCACCAACCATGACAAAACAGAGGTCCTTATTGGCTCTGAGAGCATTATGGAAACAGTACAGCAGTGTATCAGTCCATTGGCAGCAAATGTCAAGCAAGCCTCACAAAACTTGGGAGTCCTCTTTGACCATTACATGAACTTTGAATGTCACATTAAGAAAGTTATCCAATCCTGTGTCTTCCACCTTAGAAAAGCTGCAAAAATCATTGCCATGTTATCTCCTCATGATCTGGAAAAAAATAATTCATGCATTTGAGTCCTCCTATCTTGATTACTACAATTCACTTTTTTAACACCCTGAGCCGTTCCTTTGTGTCTTGCCCCAAGTTGGTCCAGAATGCAGCAGCCAGACTGTTAACTAATACACGGCGTAGAGCACACATCACACCAGTGTTGGCCAACCTACATTGATTTTAGAATTCTTTTAATTACATATAAAGCACTACATGGACTGGCTCCAACCTACATATCTGAACTACTGTGTCCCCTGACCACAGTGAGATCACTGAGGTTTACTGATCAGTGCCTTCTGGCTGTGCCTAAATTCACACTTAGGGGTGACTGTGCTTTTGTGGTTGTGGGCCCCACCGTCTGGAACAACCTTACTTTAGTAATAAAAAATACAGAGTTGGTCGACAATTTCAAAACGTTCTTAAAAACTCATCTTTTTCACAAGCACTGTATTGAATAATATCTGATTAGTCTCTGAATTGCTCTCATTGTTTTTATTGTTTTATCTGACTTCTGTGTATTTATTATACTTTTATTGTTTGTTTTATATTTATGTTATGTATTATTACACTTAATTTATTTTTATTTTACTTTTATTTTTTATTCTTTTTTATTTCTCTCTTGTTTTATTTGCATTGTAAAGCACCTTGTAACTCCTTGGTTTTGAAAGGCGCTTTATAAATGAAGGTTACTTTACTTTATTCATCACATCAGGTCACAACTTCATCTGAGCAGAGGTGATTTCTGTAGGCTATGTATTGTGGTTATTTAGATGGAATTTACATTATCATGTGTTACTGGACATATAACTAACTTCATTTAATTCACTTCATTTTTCTAAGATATTTATTCTGTTGAGGAAAAAGGACTGAAAAAGGATTTTACTTAAGTTTATTGACACTCTGACTCAGGTTCAAACATTGCCACTGTGTTTTTGAAGATAAAACACACACACACACACATTAATGTTTCTACTTCCACTGGATTAGCATGGAGACTACTATTTACTTGTTGCCATGGTGAAGTGTAGTACTGGAGCTCCATTGATGGTGGCTTTTTACTTTCACAACAGACATGCTTAACTCAGAGTGAACATAGTCAGAGTTGATTAAACAAACTTTGATAAACTGCTCTGGAATCAAAACCTCAGTTTTCCATCTCAGGTTCATCAATCAGATTTCAGAGTTAGGCTCAGAGTCTGATAATCCTGGAATAGACCCCTGAAAGGAACCACTGAGAGAAATGTGAAGCAGTATGTCATCTGTTATAGTGTGTCACTACAACATAAAAAGAGCCGTGGTGGAAAATGCACACCAAGTTCAACAGCATGTACAGTTTAGTAAAATGAAAAGACAGCTGATCATTATGTTCTAAATCAATAAATGATTAATTATCAGAACATAGTGTGCGGCTATTTCCGCAGTTTAACATTCACATCTTTTCAAACATCTCCTTCCCCAGAAAACTATACACTGGTGTATCACAAGATGACACAAGCAAGTTAAACTTTTCAACATCAAGATTCAAGAGCTTATATATTATATAAGACATAAAAGTAGTGATGGGTGGATGAAGCCTCATAAAGCTTTGATGCTTTCTTTCTGTGTGTGCTGAAATATGACTTGAAGCTGTGGTCTATAAACTCAGCAGCACAGTGACAACTAGTGGTTTGAAATAAACACTTGTAGGAAAGACTCTGCTAAGCACTGCAGCGTATGGAATTTATAAAAGTTACTTATTGTTTTCATTGTCTTCTCAAGTAGCGATGCATCATCAACAACCACAGTCCAACAAAGGATGTGTGTCCTGCCAAAATGTTCTACTCTACAGTGTCCCACAATACAGAAATGCCAAGTGAGTCACAGAAAGAGAATGTGGACTTTCATACATTAAACACTTTGATAAACACGCAGGAATGCATAATGTTGTTATAAAAGATCGCCAATCCATAGCCATGGACATATTGTTATATTACTATACAATGTCTCTTTAAAGATCTGTCAGTAATGTTGTGTACATGGTAATCAAATCACACCTTACACCAGCACACATCATAGATTGAGTTCACGTGATATGACTGCTGTATAGATTAAAAAAAATCTCCTTTACAAAGGATATATGCACATTTCTGGGTCTATATTTAGATTCTATGGCTCTACTGGAATATACTTTGTATAATTTGCAGCTCAAAACGTCAAATGCTCAAAACATTTATCTTATACTGAAGCTTTATGATACCCCTCACTTCAGCCTCTGTCTAAAACAGGCTGTTTTAGCTCCTGTCTCTTTAAGGCCTCCCTACCAACGAGCCTAGTCTGTTCTGATTGGTTAACCTCTGGAAACTGCCCCTCAGAAGACTTTCAGCAATTTGGGAGGCTATGTCAACAAACTATGAAACAAACTATAGTAGTAGGATTTCACTCCTTTTTCTTGTTCTTTACTCGGAATATCAACTTCTCAAAAACATCTGTACACGTTTGAGTTTGAAATCTGCTCCAAAATACGAGTGGACAATGCAAACAACACATGGAAAAACCTTAGCTACAAAGACTACAGAACTGACAGCCTTTCATGGCCATGTGTGATGAGCTGATGTGAGTTCATCGGCAAGGTAGAAAATAACTGCATTTCTATGTATGTTCATCTCAGGTTTTGGACCTTTTAACCATGTTTAACACAGATTTCTGATATCATAATATATATAAATAACAGAAAACCAGAAAAAACATATGTCCCCTTTAGAGAACCATTCCACATGCAGTACATGACACTTTCACAGGGCCTTAATCCTGTTTGACAGCTGACTTGATACACAAGTGTCATATTGTAAGAAAAAGTGGGTAATGCGTCTCAGTAACAGATACACCCATTGTCTCGCTGTCAGCAAGAACTCACACAACCAATTTGTTTGTCTGATATTGAAAGCCAAAATGGACTGGGCTGACAGGCTTTTACTGGATTAACAATGACAGCAGACCTTGTAACTCCCCTTCCACAAGTCGGAATAAACAATTAGGTGGCAAAGCTGAGCGGTTTTAGGTCTACTGCAAAACTACAAGAAGAACACTTGAACCCTGGATTGCTCTACAGATGACTTGTCTCAGGGTGTCTTTGCTTATTTCATCTACTTATTTTTTATTAGAACAAAACATCAAATTGCAAAACAATTCAGCCAACACACACATATTCATGCCCAAATGCACACACTCACACACACAATAGTACTGCAAATATGATACGATATTCAAGATCGTGTGCCCCTGGTTTGACTCTCAGTGGGGATACAGTACACTCAGCAGGTCCTGCCAGCAGCTGAGTGTCCAAAGCACAGATGCAGTGATACACATGCATACATGCAGCTCAACTAGGTAGACAGCTCACGCTTTCACCCTAGCCCTTACCCTCTCTTATACTAATTATGCTAAGCTACGCCACTAGCTTTTTTCCTGGATGAAATCGTCCAGTCAGTAAACCAAGAATTTTTTTTTTCATTTTGTGCCACATAAGAAGGATGTCACCAAGGATGTGTGTGCATGTGTATATATTAGTGACAAACCCACAGAGAATTACTTGTTCACCCAACTATACCCAAGCAGTTATTTTCAACTCTACATAGCATTTTAGTGTCTTTCAGCTCATTGTTTTGGTTTTACAGTCCTTTATGGTTTGATTCAGTCTGCCAGCTCTCATTGGCATTGTTTCCAGCAGATACAGGCAGATGCTGTAAGTGAAAAAGCTACCTGTACACTATTTAGTCAGCAACAACAGCAGAAAGACAAAATTAGCAACTAGCTGGTGAACATAGTGGAGCATTTAGCAGCTAAAGAGCCAGATATTTCCCTCAGGAGTTGGTGGAGACCAAAACAGAGTGAATATTGGACTTACTTTCATCATGTGGCCAGAAATATGACTCCAAATGAATGTTAATGTTTCTCTTTGTCTGCTGGATGTGCAAACTTTTTGCTAACATGTTAAAGAGCTAATATGTCAGCCTTGTGTTTACAACATGTTTTGCTGCCCTCAAGTGGCCAAAATAAGAGCACTAGAGTTCTGTTCAAAATTATGTATGACACGTGATAATTGTAATGCTGTTATTTGCTAATACCTCTGAGTGTCCTAATCCAACCCTGGTCTGAGATATTACCCCACGAGCACCATCTATTTAAGATGAACACTGTTCCTAGACAGTCTCCCCTGATCTCTGTTACACCACTTGAACTCCTCCAGCAATGCTTCAAGGAGATAAATTGTCTTCAGTGCTTTTTGTGAAGAGATAAGAAAGCACGAATTTGTCTTAAAAAAATTAGCTATGCCTTGAAATAAGGCTGGATGTGGCCTCTCTGATGTGTATCTTTAATATTTCTCTCACACTGGCAGATACCCATTATCATAGTCACATGAAAAATAACAGGGAGAGAATTGGGAATGACTAATAGAAGACAGGGGCTGAAAACAAACTATGAAATATTTATGTCGCTTCCTTGTGCGATCATGCTAAATACAATAGGAAGACAGACAAACCTCAAACTCACTTTTAATTAAAGCACTTTGCAAGCAACTTATTATTAATGAACCCTCTTGGCCAGTAACCAAACAACCCATATACACAAGCTGTGGGTAAAAGTCTTGTAAATGGTGTTTGGCAGCATTAATGCAGCACAGAGCTGGGGCATCTTGTAAGAAATGGAGACATCATAGCAGTTAATGAGCTTCAAATACAGTTTGGCCTCAGTGATTAAACATTTTTGCACTATTTACAACTGAAAGTTATGCTGATGCACGGCTAAATAAGGATATTGAATTGGGATCAGAATCAAAAAAGAGTCATGACAGCAAATTGGAGAATGGTCTCAGCTAGTGGAGGCAGTTGAGCATCTCCTTCTCTGGGGATACTTCAGGCTTTATGGAACAACGGGATGTGGGTTAATCTCTCACCACAGATCAATGGCATGTGTGACAGTGCAAACTATTTGTCAAACTGTGAGCAATATGAACTTCTTCAGAAGAACATTGGATTCAGAGTGTATATTTGTTAACATCCTGTGCCTGTTTTTATTTAGCCAGTGCTGGATGTTGACTCACATTTCTCTCACTATCTAAAAAAAAAAAACCTTTAACAACATTAGGTCTATTTTTTCAATAGCAAACAATTACGTGGAATGTCCTCAGACATATACACTGGTTTTGATTTTCTGCTGAAACTTTGAGATATTCCTCACTCTAATACAATGGAGGCTGCTCACCCTGTTGAAAAATTATGCTTAGCACCTTAACATCCATAACATAATTTCTCCTTCAAAGTTATAATCCCTAAGATTTCAGTCCTCGATGATATGGCAACATCTGTGGTTACTGTAATATTAGCAAGTGGGGTTTAATACTACAGCAAATGTTTGAGCAGTGTTTGAACAGCTACTTTGTCAGAAATACAACAGAAGAGCCACTGGTGTGGTATTGTCCAGCCAAGCAAACTTGTTGCTTTTTAATGTTGCTTTACTAAGACAGTCAATCAATAATAATTGCAACTAATATTTGATTTAATACTGCATATGACACAAATAGTTTTCTACTACAGGATGCAGTCTTGGTTACTTGGAGTTGGAGATATGCAGCCCATGCCATGAAATGCTCCCCCTTGTTCCATTACCCCCTTGCAAAAATGAAAACTAATCCACTGATGAAAAATAGTATTTCTGATGAACGATCATGGTCAGTGCTAACCATGGTGACAAATACTTTGGTGGCTTCTTCACATGCTGGTTTAACAGTGAAAAAAGAGAGTGAACAGTTAACAATGAGGCTGATATGAATGAGATTGAATTGTTATGGATCATATTTTGCATCATTTCTTGTGAATCCCTCATATTTAGGCAATCTGAACCCACTGCGGGAATGGCGGACTCCACCACTGCTAACAGAAGGTACAATATCGAGAGGTAATTACTAAGTGTAAATACATGAAGCATGAACAAAAATCATATTTCAACACAGGTGACTGTTACTTCCTGTTTCCTGCAGGCAGTCAGCATTGGTTTCTTTCAATGATCATGGTCATTACCTAACTGTAACCAAGTACTTATTATTGTAACCATGGTGACAAAAGTCTCCTAAACTTAGTGAAGTAGTAATTTTGTCTTGTGTGTCATTTTATACACATTTCCTTAAAATCCAACCTTAAATATCTGGTACCTTTGGAAACTTTGGGATCGTCACTAGAATTTAAAATATAGTTCTCTGAATTGCATTTGACTATAGTTTGATGACTGGGCTGTCCAAGTTATTCTGGAAAACCCAAAGTCCTGCTTTGTATTGAAATGGGTGCAGAAATCTTGGGACAATATCTTGAGTGACAGGATCTCACAATCTCACAATCTGGGAAAACAAAGTGGCAAACATGGCCATATACATTCATATACAGGACTACAGAACTACAACCTTCTCTCCTAAAAACACCCTTTTATGCAAATATTTAAAATAAGACAAATGCATCCTGGTGGAACTTGCAGTTTGGATTATGTCTGATATGAACATACTAGCAAAAAAGCTCAGTGAATACATCTAAAATAATTCAAAGCCAATGTATATTGCACATCAGTTCATACCAAATATCTGAAAAATGTTCATATGGTATGTGCAAGATATATATGCTGTGTTTAAACCGTTGCATGTGAACACAGTAATTCATTGAAGACAGGGTTGGCTGATCATTTTAGGGTACTAATAATTTGTGTTGGTGTCCGTCTCCTTTTTTTCTGCTTCTAGTGTTTCGTCAGTTTGATTTGACCAAATTATGTGGTTTCCATTACAGCTTTTATATGCAGCCTCAGGCCATTTCTGTATTCTCACTAATTGGAACTAACATAGACATGTGATTGAAATGTATTTCATTATCTCAATCCAGGTTTCCACAGTCAAGAAATTACTAACCCAAATACAAGGTGTGCATCAGAAAGGCAGTTCTTAAACCAGCATCAGAAAACTGTCCCTTTAAGTATAGCTGAACATACACTGTTTATTACCTATTTGGACCTGGGATTAAGTCCCAATCAACTGGAATTGGTTTTGACTGTGGTTGTTCTCTATATAAATCTAAATGAAGAGGGTATTTACTCAAATCTGCATTCATTGAGTTTCTTTTTGTGATTTGGAGTGATGAGAGCAGTGAGAGTGAACCAAAACGATAATGTTGCAGACTGTAAAAACAAAACAATTAGCTGAAAAGACATTAAATATTTCAATGATAAGTCTGATAAGGGGCCGCTTTATCATAAATGTGGCCCCTTTAACATTACATACAATCATTTGATCCATTGTCAATACAAAATATTGTATTAATGCACCTTTAACATCAACCTCCAAGTCCTTTCCTTGTAACCACTCTCAAAGGTTAAAACACTAAATCTGTGGTTAACATCATCAACACTTTGGTTCATGCAGTGTCACCATCTATTGGTGATACTAGTGACTGAACTGGATTAAATCCAGTTTGACAGAAAAGAATCAATTACTTATTGAATTAGAACAAACAGCAATGGATTACCATGTGCAGCGCCAATTCAAACTCTTCAAACGTACCTCATGCTGGTAGAATGAAAAACTTATTGTCAAGATGATGTGGTTTACATTGAGGGCTTTTTATTGAACAGGTGTCAAGTGTGAAAAGGCCTGATGAAAGGCTCTCTGTGACTAAGTACCTCCATAACTACTAAGCAGTGCTCCTGTCTGATGGTTTCATTGTATACTCTAACAGAGCTGAATCACAGTTTGTGTTGTAGCTCATATTTCTCTTTAATTCATTTGAAGTCTACCCGGGTAGAAATTTGTGTCATGTTTGTTTATATACCTGTCTTTAGAGGATTTATGATGAAAACTATCAATACTAAATACTCGGCATATCAAGCCAAGATGAACAATTAATTAGATTTTGCTCAGAGAGGTGCTCACTGAAAAGATGCCTGACTGCTGCGTGTGAAATGCTGAGATGATGAAGCCAATCAGCTCATCTCTGCAGCCAAGCTGTGAGAGTAGAAAGCAGAAAATGCTGCAGTGGTTTCCTGCAAACCGGAGCCCATCCACAAACGCCGTTGTTGCCTTTTATCCGCTGCATTTGGCAGGCATGCAGATGATGTCTTTCCTCTAAGGTAGACCTTTATGAGGAAAATGGGAAGTATGATTTCCATTACCAAACACGACTGCGCTGTTAAAGCAGTCATTTACCTCAAGTTTGTTACCCATTACTGCTCAGAAATAAGGATCCACCTGCTAGGTGAACCAAAGATTTAGAAACTGAGCTTTTTTATTATTGTCTATTAGCTTCTGTGATTCTTCAACAGTGAAGACTCATAACTACACGCTCAGTTTCGAGCAGCAGTTGTTATATACTGTATGTACAGTGGCTAGAGTAGTTCCAAACTATAAAATAATACAACAATAAACTTTGTTTATACAGACTCTCTCTAAAAAAAACTGTCTACAAAGTGGTTGGAGGAATAAAAAACTACAAATTAAAATGCAAAAACGCTAATGTACAAAAGATTAAAAAGATAAAAGGTGCCCTGGGCGAGAAGAGAGGAAAATAGAAATGAGGTAAGTAAAGCAAACTGACTCAAATGTCAACAAAATGAAGAAAGAGCAAAATGAAATCATTACAGAAAGGCTGAAAGAATAACTGAGTGTCTTATAGGTGAGTTTATGAAGCAAAACAAGATGTAAATAGATGCCAGTGAATGAGATTTTGAAGAGTATACAAATTTAGCTGATCTTAAGGAAGATCTCAACACTGAATTAACAAAAATATATGCTCTTAGCAATATCAGACCAAAGGTGCTTGCCCCTCTCATAAGCAAATTAATGTAGTTAAATCGTTCATCATTTTCCTCATTCTGTAATAACATAGAGGGTATTTTCTTTTAACAACAAATGCATTCTCCTCTGCCAAGGTAATGGCCTTGCTGAATACCTGAATAAGGTATTTTACCGGGACTAAAAGAGCCATAGCCTCATTTACCAAGGTTATACTCTGCTGCCAATGTTTGGACTTCCATTTCATGTTTATCTGTCATTAACCAAGGCAAAGAAAAGCATTGTGATCCATTAATGTTTTTGCTTTCAACGGGCATTGCGGAGTATGTCACTGAGTCATGTTTCCATTCAAAATGCTGTAGGTGTAGTGGTGACTCTTTTTGAGGCAACTTTATCCTGTCGCTAGTCCTTTCTCTTGTTTTGGTATTTACTCTTAGGAAGAACTAACTGTGGTGGAGAGACTGTGGTGATGAAGGGGATTAGCTGTATTTACGCTCCCAGATGTTTGTCTGGAAGTGAGTAATCACCAATGAGCGTACTCCAAGATGCCAATCCTGAGGGGAGGTAAGCCCAAGACGGGGGAGGATCTCAGCATTCGGAAAAGAAAAACAAAAAGCAGGGGAGACTTTGATGGGATTAGAGTCAAGAGACAAACACCAGGAAGAAAAAGCGGAGAGGCTTTATCTTTGCTGTTTCTCTGAGACCACAGAGCTGGCTTTGTACACCTGGTAATTTGTTGATATAAAAACCACATCTTTGGCAAGTAATTATAGTCCTTCCATCACATTCCTACAGACTGCTCCCCATCTCCGTTAGCTTAAAAGCTCTTCAGGGGATTGTAGTCAGAATGTATTTAAATTCTATTAACCCAAATCACGTATCAGGGCATGAACAAAATTGTTTTCATGCGAGGAAAAAAAAGGGAACTAAATAAATAATTACACACCTAAATGCCAAAGCCTATCAGCACTGGTGAGTTAAGCCCGGCTCACTCTGATCCAAACCCATTTCGACACCCGTCAGTTAGTTCTGCGGATCCCAAAAACAGAGGCGGGCTGGGGAGAAGAAAAACAGGCAGTGATGATATAGAGTCCCTGCTGTGCTGGTGATGGTCTATTCTCCTGGGCCCCCAGCTGTAGTGATGGGAATTACGGTTCTTTGAAGGGAGCCGGATCTTATGACTCCGTTGCTTTCTGAGAATGGCTCATCGTTCTTTTTTTTCTCTCTTTTTTTTTTTTTTTTTTTTTTAGGGAGCGCGGGTAACAAGGTTTATCTGCATAATCACCAGGATAATAATAAAGTAAGATATGGATCAGACATGATTTCATGATTTTGCATGTGTGGTTTCACGGCGTTAAATTACTCGTATTGTCAGACTTAATGTCAATGATCTGCATTGTAAAACACTGGTGACACCATATCCCTCTGCTTTCTCATTGAATTTACTGCTTTGAATTTATCCTCTGTATTAAATGCATAATGTTAATAAAATTGCCTTGCCTTGAAGACAATTCATGCAACACTTAATATTAGAAAACTTGTAATTGGCACAATAAAAAAAACAAGTGCTTTATGATGAACTTTTGTGTGAAACAGATTTGAGTGCAAATCAGATAAACAATTATATGAAAAACATTTCACATGAGAACATTTGTAAGAATAAATAGTAAAACAACTTGGTGCAAAAGGCCCCATACTACAGCCAAGTTCTGAACAATATTTCAAGCATTGTAAAAAATACAATTAAAAAATGAAATAGAGAAAAATATACAGATACTACTGGTATAAACCCTGCAATGAACTGTCTTGGTGTGTGTACACCTGAGCTGCTTTGACAAAAACAGACGAGCTCCTGGCCTATAAGACACATAGACTTCCTAAATGTGTCCTTAGCAAGCTCATTAGCCTGGAATGTCAGGCCAGTGTTAAAATGCTAAATGAAATGGGTAAATCAAAGAGAAAACAACACAAGGCAGCTACAGTCGCTCAGAACTGTGGACCATCAGCTGCCCGCTTGCTCGTTACTTAATGATATGATCTCTGTCAACACATGTGATCGGTTGCACGCGCATCAACACATCATTCAGTCAGCGCATGGAGTGCACGTGGCCAGGCGGTATGGTGAAAAGATCATCCTATTATTATGTCTAATTTACAAAAAAGAATGAAAAAAACAGCTCTCTCCCATCGTTTACTTAAAGGAGCCGGCTCATAGAGCTGACTCGTTCGCGACCGACACATCACTACCCAGCTGTCTCTCTTTGATGATCTGAGCCCCCCAGCTGGGGTGACCACCAGGCTGCTGTTATCAAAGCCATCTGATGGCTCGTGCAGTCGGGACTATAGAGAGCCTACGTGTTCTTTTGTGAATATGTCCCTTCAGTCGTCATTCAAATGAGACGCGTGTGTGGCATGCTAATTATTTCCATTCATCTGGCCAGTGTGACAGATAATGCTTTAAAAAGCTGCTTCAGCTACACAGAATCATGTATTGAGCCTACCAATTCCGAGAAAAGACTGATGTAACAGTACTATGGCATATTAAGCACAGACGGCTGCAAAACACTTCACAGGCGGTTTGAGCTGTAGAGAAAATGTGACATGAAAATGGAGGTCTGTTAGGACCGGCTCACAAGCCACAACAAAAGAGGGAGATGCACGCCAAATGTAGCAGTAACAAACTGATATTTATTAAAGTAAATTACAATGATAAATGTGACGGGGTGTGAGTCAGGAGTAGTATGAGAGTGCATGAATGCGGATGGATGACACACTGGTGTCTGGGCCAGCAGGTTTAAGTAACTTGGGAACATTGGTCAGGTGTCCCCAGTTAGCTCAAGACACAGAGAGCACACACAATACACACAATACACAGGACCAAAGCAGCAGGCTGTGGGGCTGTCGTGGGGTCTTGATGAGGAACGCAGTGAAAAGTAGCATCAGGAGCAGCAGTAACTTACAGACCATCAGCCGGTCTGTAAAGGTTACAACCACAGACACTGCACATGGCACATCAGCATAGACCTAATGTAAATTTTACAGACTCACGGTCATATCAGGATTGTTATACATGTACTCTTTTTTTTTTCCTTATCCTAAATTTGAAATCCACAATTACAATAAAACAATATCAGTTATTATGCCAACACTTTTGCCTCAGAGGAAGGTTGATATTAGTCATTGTTTTAGATCCAATGCCAATGTTTTTTAATAATCCTCACCTCCTACAATATCAGTGTTAACAATGGCGGCTATATTATGGCTAAAGTCATTCCAAAATGTGTTTTTTTCTTCTTGTTTCATCACCTGGACGTTTGAGCTTTTCTGTGCAGAGTGATGTATGTGCAGTTTATTTTCACATTCATGTGCTGAAGAACAATAGTTTCTCTCTGCTCACCTAATGTCCCAGTTTAAGGCTACGAGACTGATGTGTGATATCACAACTGGTTTAGAAGCCAATTGTGGTCCACTATGTGGCTTACAAAAGTGATTTTGGAAACTTGAAGTTTCCTCTGCACATACTCTAAGACAGCACTTTTCAGTGCGTAAGGAAACATCTTGTGTCCAGCTGTTAAACTTCTGAAATGAAAAATATTTGCATATTCATAGATTCTGGAATTTTTAATGAGGGAGAAGGGTAGTTACAATTTTAAGGGTTTCTAACAAGATGATTGAACTTCTCTGTGGAAAAAAAACCCACAATAGACTCTAATTAATATTCAAATTAGAGTGTTTTTATACGTCTTAAAAGGCGTCTGTATGGGATCTTTAAAGTTAGGGGAAGATTGTTGTTTGGGTTCATAAAAAGGCTAACTTGAATTAAAGATCGGTAACAGTACGCAAACTCCAATGTCCTGCAGATAAGTCAGACAGGCTACATCCCCATCCACCCACCTAACCTCAACAGTCTTAAGACTGGGCTTCCCCTCCCGCAACATCTTTATGACAATTTTAGTAATGAATCTGACAATGTGGCTTTCACACCCACTTCACACAGTGACTTTCCAGGTGAGTGAAGGTGAGAAAGTAGAATATGAACTCTAACTATTTCTGTTGCCTTTCAAATGAACCACCAAGTGCGTGCCCTCCAGCAGAGGCTGTGAAAATATGAACTTAGAAATACGTGAAAATGTTACTTTGTTTTTTTAAACAATATGACATCATTCATTTTGAGCAGTACAGCTGATAAGTGAGTTATAGCCTACAGTTTTAGTCATTTTCCATCCATCATGTCTCAGTTCTCAGTAGCTTCTGCCCTCACCTTCCCCAAAAATGCAGCTCCGAGCTGTGGTAGAGCAACCTTATGATTAGGCCGGTTTTCTCAGGTCTGTAGCTGCCAACAAAATATCCGGACCAACTCTGCAGTGAAGAAGAGGAAGGACACCGTCTTAACTGAACAAGAGATTAACTTTCCCTTTGTGGCAGTAAACACAACACACGGTGGATTGGTTTTAAAAGGAAGATCTAGTGTGTTGTATAAAATCTTTATGTGTCCAGATTTGATTTATATTTTTGGCGGAATGTCTTCTGAGATAAGCAGTAAAGAGTAATTACAAGAAATCAGGGGCAAAATGGAAGCCTGAGCCATTGACAAATGGAAAGAGCTTTTAATAGATCTAATTAAAAGCATGAAGAAAATCACAAATATGTGCATATATGTATGTATATATGGTCACACGTACTGTAGCTGTATACTCTATCACTCCTGCCTTTCCTGAATAATTCATGTAAATCCTGACTGGGCTTCAATGCATTAAAAACACACTTGTTTTTTTTTCCTCTTACTTTTCCGTTTGTGGGGGAAGCCTCTCTTGAAGGAGAGATGTTAGCTTGGCCACAACAACACAGGTACCCACACAAAGACTCTCTATTTTAAGAGGTAGACTCAGCCTATAAGTTCTTTTACTGACTGTTGTCCTTTTCAATGTGGCAGTAGATTGTAAATGTGCCTTTACTGGCTGCCAAAGTTGGGATCTACGCTGGTTTCCATGCTCATCCAGCTCAGACCCCGAGAGCGTAACAGTGGCGGCTCATGGCTAGACACTACCTGTGTGTTGTTACCTTGTAGTTCAAGGCAGATTTTCTGGGGGGTTGAGAGGGCAACATTAATTGATTTTCTCTGGAAAAAGGAAAATACCATAACTACTGCTGTGATGAACATATAAAGCGGCCAGAATCAAATGATAGCAAGTTATATCTAGAGTCAGTTTATCATAACTTGAAAAAGTGGATTTAGTGTGAAGTTATTCATTAAGTCTGCGTTTTAGACATTTCCCCTAAAATTTTTATGTTGAAAGCAATATGTCAATCGGACTGCAAATCAACATCGCTGTTAAGTCCTTCTTGTCTGAGATGATGTTGCTGCATAGAAAGATGTACATAAATAAGACCCACAAGGACATAGAGACCTACAACATATTGACCCATAGCAGTGAAAACATCAGAGGCTTCACACCTCACTGTCTATTGACTGTTTACTTTGCTGTTGCTGTCCACGCTCCTGAAAATCATTGTTGCTTTGAATTAAGGGGCCGAGTTGCCTCTGGTGTTGCTCACATCAACATCAGCTTGAGAGACGTAAGGCTTTGCTCTGAAGCAGCGATCTGCGGAAACAAAGCAAGCTAAACCACTTAAAGTATCATTAATCAAAGTGCATTAAAAGAGGAAATCCGTAACAAAGCCTCAAGGCTTCAATCTCCGCTTTCACAAAGCAAAACCTTTTGTTAGAAAGGTGAGAACGCGCCGCTGTACTAATTGCAGCTGACGCTACGTTGAGATACCAGTAGTATTTTCTCTAACTGGAGATGGATACAGTAGAGTGAGACACAGTATCTGCCCACACCTACTCAGCAGGGTGTCCTGGAGACATTAGTCCAAAGTTAATTTGAAAGACTCAGTACAAACCAATGGCCAGGTGCATAAAACCACAGGACAGTCATTACGCGGAGGCTCATTTCCTCCTCTCAACAGCTGGTCAACTGATACTATAGCCACCAAGACACTAGAGGTGGTTCAGCACACGCTGGGCTGAATCAAATAAGCAGCAACATGCACTGGATCTTTGCAGAGGAGAATGTCGCAATGCTTTGAATAGTAAACCCAATTCCAAAGCGTAAATTGACAGAGAGTAATCCCACCAATTCCAGAGAAAGATTAATGCAGCAGTTCTGTGGCATACTAAGTCTGCGCTGTTATTTACTAAACCGCGAGAGCCCGGGAATTACTGCACAACTATGAGAGGGAAATCAGGTTACTTTCTGCATGAGGACTATATTCAATCACTGACCTTTAGAGCTCAAAAAGGGAGGGCTATACTATCCTCTCATTCAAATGAACCTGTAATGGAGAGCCATGCATAAATGATGGATGAGATCTGCACAGAATCTCACTGCCACAGAGAGCTGCGCTGTTGTTCGTATGACTTCTGATTCTACTGTCACAAGAGGCAGAGCGTCGCTATCTTTCACTGTAGAAGCAGAGGAGAAGAAGGCAAAATGCTTGAAATGCTAATTATAAACTGTAAAGAACGAAGTCGCCCTATGCACATCCTGCTTTTAGTCATAAGTGGAAATGAACAGAATAAACAGAATGTACTGTATTACCACTAAAGCAGCATTAAAGGCATAACAGTTTGATATTTGGTATAAATACAAGCAGTGTTTATATTGTTACTTAACATATTTCTGTATTTGAGTCATTTTATACATCACCAGAAGTGATATTTAAGACATTTAAAGAAGATCTCTACATATTATAGATCAGTATCCAGCTCGAATCCACCCAACTCATGTCCACAATCATTATTGATGACCACATATCCTTTAAGAATCACATGGCCTCAATTTCTTGGCTGTGTCGATTTGCTTGCACAACACCAAGAAGATCAGAACCTACGTGTCTGAGCATGCAGCACAACTCCCGGTACAGGCTCTTGTAATATCGCGTATCGACGACTGCAACAACTTACCGGCAGGCCTCCCTGCATGTACGTTCAAACCTCTGCAGACGATCTGGTCTTCAACCAGCCCAAAGCCAGCACACGTCACCCCATTGTTCATGTGCCTCCGCTGGCTCTCGTTGCCGTCCACATCGAATTCTAAACCCTGACACACGCTTGCAAAAAAAAAGCAACTAAAACATCTCCTGCCTATTTGAACTCCATCATTCAGGTCTGCACTCCCTCCAGCTCACTGGGCTCTGCCAATGAAAGGCACCTGGTACCGCCATCACAGCAGGGCCCTAAGTCACTAGCTAGACTCTTCTCTTCTGTAGTTCCCCGGTGGTGGAACGAGTTACCAACCTCTATTCAATCCACAGAGTCCCACGAAAAATAACTGAAGACCCAGCTTTTTCCACAAACACCTCCACACTTGATCGACTGAAAAAAAAAAAAAGTCTACCTCTATGCATTGCATCTCTATCTATGTCCTGTTAGACATGAACTTATCTTTATGGCACTTTATGTATTGTTCTCTCCTGACTAGATCCTTGCTTGTGTTGTATAAACTCTCAGATATACGTCGCTTTGGATAAAAACGTCTGCTGAGTGAAATTGTAAAGATATATATATTTTTTTTTGTATGTGCTGTACACACAGTTATAAGCGAGGTTTGGTTCTGGAGTGTGAGGTTGACAGGCGGATCGGTGCAGCATCAGCAGCATGGCGGGGGTTTGTGCTGGACCATTGTGGTGAAGAAAGAGCTGAGCCAGAAGGCGAAGCTCTCAATTTACCACTTGGTCTACATTATCCCCAACCCTCACCTATGGTCACAAGCTTTGGGTAGTGACTGAAAGTGGCCAAAAAATATCAAGGTTAAAATGAACTATTTTAATATTTCAACACACAGATTCAATGTTTTCCTGTAAGTTGTGGCTTTGTTAGGGTTTTATTTTCATTATTGATCTAAATAATACCTGCTATAGTTGTGTGCACCTGCCATTTCCTCTAAGTGAAATTGAGAATTATCAGCATTATTATAGCTGTTTTCAATTTCAGCTTTATCTCCACATAAAGGGGTTTAAATAATGTCTGTCTGCTTGTTTAACTGTGATCATCTAAGCGCATGTGTTTCTGCCCTGTTGGACCTATTTTTAGCGATGTTGCTACGCTTCAAGATCTCAACAGTTGCAGTGCTTTTGCGAAGACAATATCAGTACTGATGGCCGAAGCTACAAAAATAAACGCCAAGTTGTAGTAAATCATTATCGTCCCTTATAAAGGCTGTGGAAAGGTTTGAATCATGGGTATTCAAAAAATGCCAAAAATATTTCTCCTCTAGCTGAATAGAATGTTTTCATTTTGAACCAGCACTCAGTGATAATAAAGGAAAAGGTAAACTGATTTCACAAAGTTGAGTTCAAGCACCTTCAAGTGCTGAACTGTCTACTGTTCTGCATTTAACATCAAAAACTGTGCAAGGCAAACCCTGTTAGGCTACATGAGCTGTGCGAGGAATGGGAGGCTGGTCAATGAGACACTTTCTCTGTCCGTGGACAATAGTTTGGCAGCGGACCAAGGCTGCTAATTAAGTAGTCCCATACAATGTTAAATACAGAAACCCTCTGCAAAGGTGAGGGGCTGGCCAATAACTCTGAGAACAAGGTCAATGTGCTCAACATGATCTCTCTTCATTCCACCCTGCTGGACATGGGGATACTCTCATGCATCTTTAATCCTGTTGTACTCTGCTCAGACTGAGGAAATAGATTGGATGTAGAACACTGGAACAGAGAAGAGAGAGAACACACTGCAGAGCAATAAAACCACATACAGGAGGACTCTGAGGGCTGTTGGGCCACATATTCATGTTTGTCATCATCCACTGCTTATATGCTTTAAGCTCAAGCTGCTGCATCATCACAGACCAAACTACTAATTGCCTCTGTAAACCATTACACAACCTAATAAACACAACTACTCCACTGCAATTCTGAGGAGGCTATAATGCAAGAGCCATTTTCATTAAAGTACAGATGAAATTTTTGCTTTGTTTCATAATGAAAAAACTAAATTTATACAATATATATAATATATATTTTTTATGTTTTCATTATGTATATCCTTGGATAATTCTATGCTTCTAAAAGAACATGATAAAATTCTGCCGTTTAGATTTTTTAATCCACTTTACCTCACTGCAACATCAGGTTGTAATTTCCTTTGTTTCTCAGCAAAGCTTTTGACAACTCCCAGAGAATGAAACTGAACTTATCGTTGTCAATTAAAGCTAGAGTGTATGACCATATTAACTTAGCTGGGAACATTATCATCAGCGAGATAAAATCATTATTGTACAGATGGTTATACAAACTGCACAGGTTCTGCTCCCCTCAATCTAAGGCAGAGAGATTCAGGAAGGAATGCAATCAGCCCCCCTGGGGTAGACACATCAGAAGCTGGCACACATATCACTGACATATGGATATGCATAATTCCACCAGACAAGCCCAAGGAAAGAAACCATTGCAGGTTTGTGAGGAAGAAAAGGCAGAGTACAGTAGCCAAGAGAGTGAAACAGCTCAACCAGCAGCGAGCTGCAGGTAGAAACTGGAGAGATAAATGCAGCTGACGGCTCAAATATGATTGGTGTTGGGTTTTGATCCGCTGATGTGAGTTACATGTCCTGCGTAAAGGAATGCAATACTTCATGTGCATAAACACCAGGGCATGTGTTTAGACTAAAAAAAGCATTTCTATTATGTGAAAAGCAACATATCCTGTGGATGTTTGTCAGAAGCCTCGGTGGAGCACACTGCCATTGACGGAATTATCCTAATTGCCTGTTCTGCAATGTTATTCCGCTGCATGATTGTAGGAAGTCCTTGCTCAGATTCAGAGAGACTGACAACCAGATGTGATGTTTACCACTGATGTCTGACATTCACTTTAGTTGCTCGAAAAACATGTAGACATGACATCAACTCATCTCCGATTGGCCGGTCACCCTGAGGAATACGCCAAACAGTAAGAATGTTTCCTTCTAACATATGCCGTTTGATGGGGGGGGAGCTTTCATTCAGAGTGCCTGGTAGTACCATGAGCATGCATATATTTTCAGCATATGTAGTCCCAGTGGGGATCCACCTTTAACCCCCGGCTTTGTTAAAGCAGTGCTCTTCCCTCGGAGCTACACAGCACCACAGTGTTTTACACCAACACAGTTCAAAAGTGGATCTAAAAGCGCAGTCAGAAGTCTGCATTTCGTGTCTGGCTTGGTGTTCTATCACTGCAACGGCCTCTGTTGCTGATCGTTTACGGCAATGCACGGCAAGTTAGAGGATTGTGGCGAGGCAATGTTAGGTTTGGAGGTTTGATTGCATTTTTATTAAATCTGATTCCTATCAAATCCCTTATTGAACATATTTACGTAAAGCGTTCGAGTTGTAAGTAACTGAAGTTATAAATGAACTGAGAGATTGGATTGAGATCTGGAATTACATTTTTGGTGACTGATAAGGTAGAAAGACTACTTGCTACAACCCGAAAATGAGATTTACAGCAGAAGAAAATCAAATGTTTATTAAATGTGTGGGTGAGATTTTTGAAATACCAGGTGTAACCTACTTACTTTTGCACACCTCATTTACTTACTTATTTTCCACTTGCCACTTGCTCCAAACACTGTAAAAATCCTGGAAGTTAGAATTATTAATACGATAACCGTGACACATTTTTATGATGAGCATAAAATTGTATCCAGGACATTTCAACCGCTGAGAATAATGTGACGTGATCAGCGAGAATGTCTCACTAAGACTTGCCGGCGGTGCTCCTTTTCACATTAGCTAGATAACAGCGAAGATGTTAGGCAAGTTACTTATGGGATTAACATTAATTAGCAACAGCTGTTGTAATGTAGAAGCAAGGGCAGAACTCAGTGTTGTTTTAGGCAGACGGAACAGAGCGCCAAATGTTTACATAGAGCACCCATTGATAGAAATAGGTCATGAACATACATGATTGGAGGGTGTGTGGAACATGACTATCAATTGACTTCTGCACTTGCCTGGACTACCGCGAGGCTCCATAATGAAAATTGGACCAATGATTAGAACCCTAACAGAAAAGATGGGGAGATTGAGCTCTAGGAAAAAAAAAGTTATTGAACTTTTCTAGACCTTTCAACAGCATCTGATAAAATGTGATTAAAAGCGCCGGAAAAAGTGAGTAAGCCGACCTTGAATTGATATTTTTCTTGTCAAACTCCTGTTCTCAACATCAAGAATTTACTTCCATGCTGAAAAATAAAGGATGAGTTCATATTTGGAGCATTTAAGGGTATAAAGGTGTGGACTTGTGAGTGTGTCAGTAGTGCGTAGGGAGTTTGGAGGAGGCATATGTGTGTTATGTGTGAGATGAACATTTGTGATACCATCCTAGGATATTTATGATGGGTGAGGCATGGTGCTGTAAGCAAAACCTCATAGTGGATCGCAAGAAATGAACTAGAAATAATTGTACAAAAAAACCACTCTGAGCGTTTTATCCATAGCAGTCTAAGTTTCGGCGTGTGTGATTTTCATAGCTGATGACATGTTTTATTCAGTTAGTGGTCGCAGATGTGAGCTGAAATGATGCATGATTATCACTCGGATGTAAACTGTTATTTTTTGGTATATGGTTCTCTGTAAATGTCTCATTATACTGTGATGCAGAGTGCGCTGCAGCGTTTCCTTTAATTGGTCGCTAATTGCAGCAAACTAGAACCATAATTTATTTAGGTGCAGCCAAAATACGCTCCAAACAGAGCCAAAGACAGAGAGATGGCTCTTTACTCCCCAAGTTTGTGTCAGATGAATTCTCCCTCTTATTCTCCAGAAGTAGTCAGACATCCATTATGTGAGCTCAAGCATCGACTGTGACCAATATCAGTCAACAAAAGGCGAGGCAAGTATTTGATTTACCTTCTCTGCAGTGGATTCTGTGCACAACCTCCGTGGCTACCATCAGCTCTCACTTACTTTAAACATACTTCAATGATGCCTTGAAATAGCTCTCCCCAGAGCTCATTTTATTAACTTGACAAATCTTCCGCCGTTCCACTGCATCATCACCCTTGATAATCTCGCACAGCGTGGGAGATCAGAGTAGGAATGATATTTCCATGTGAGGCGCAGGAGTAGAAGGACTCTAATGGTATTAAATGATTCGTAACTCGGTTATCAATAGTAATGTCCCTCAGGAGGAGAGTGCTTTGCCTCGGCTCTCTGGCAGATGCTGCTGGAGGTTGATGCCTGAGAGTAACACGTAGCATAAAGGTGCTTATTTAGAGAGCAGGGTTCAGGTTTGGGTCCTGTTTTGCACACGAGAGCTCATCCAACCCAGGGCCAGATTAACCTTCTAGGGAGCTCCACGGCAAAAAATGGACCCCTATTAACCTACTTTTTCCAGAGTCTCACACCAATATATCTACACCTACCCTAGTTTATGATAATTTGATATGAGTTGGAATATATATTTTGGAATCCACATGCTAATATAAAACGATCATATTATATAACCTAACCCTAACCCCGACCCTAAGCTAGGAGCCAACTAGTTTTTTTTTTTACCTTTCTCAACTTTTTCTTTTTCTTTTTGGTAATCTAACAATTTGATTCCAATTCTCAGTGTCACGATTTGATTTAAAATTGATTATCGATTAAAAAATAATTTTTGAATGTATTCATAGAAAGGTGGCTGTTATCTGGGGCAGCTGTGGCTCGGGAAGTAGAACGGGTCATCCAGTAATTGGACGTCATCATCAGTTCGATCTCCAGCTCCTTCAGTCCACATGTTGCAGTGCTCTTGGGCAAGATACTGAAGCCCAAGTTAGTCCTGAACACTGTGCCATCAGTGTGTGAATGTGTATGTAGATGGGTGAATGCTGGCATGAGTTGTAAAGCGCTTTTACTAGTCGGACGCAGTCTAAATCCAGTCCATTTATTTAGGCTCATACTCCACTGCACTGTGTGTCAAACCTTTGTCACGTCCTTACATATGTTTCATATTTATATATTCAGTGGACTAACAGTTAAGCTAACCGGTATTGATGAGGGTCACTGTCTGATTAACAAGAAGGCAGAGGAAGCATCTTGTTCTTCTGCATGTATGAGAATTAGGAGAAGAGAGTGAATTTTACTGTCCTACATCACTGGTACACAAGTTAGTATCTGTGCTGGACTAAGAATTAAATATGAAAGTCTTATTAATGAAAGTATTAAATAAGTCAAATACGATTTTGACACAGTGTCCCTCTAAAAGAAATAGCCTGGTATTGTGCAGGCTCACCCTGTCAGGGATTACAAATGAATAGCCTGAAGTCATCATTAATGTTATTATTTACACCTGTGCTGCTGTGAAAAGCGTCTCTAGCAGATCTGCTCTCTTTAAAAGTGTCTTTAAGCAGGATTCTTTACCTCCACCTGGTGAAATGCTGACTAATGTGTGTGTGTGTGTCAGAGAAATATGCAAAGATGTTTATTGCTTTGTATTATGATATGAATCACATCGTAACGGTCTAAAAAAAGAACACCTCTATTCTGCACAACCCTGCATTCAAGTCCAGGACAAAACAACAAAGAACTAACATTAAGACATTTCATGAGGACAATTTCCTGCAGTCATTCTGAAATGATCATGAAAGAGTGGAAGTGCATTTTTTTTATTTTATTTTTTTTTGGAAATGAACAGCTTTCCAAATACCTCCTAACGCTACAATGGGAAACAGGTAAGGTGGTAATTAGAGGGAAAATATCTCATTCTCCTCTCATAATGGAAAATGAGCGAAAACTACAAAGTAACTTTGTAACAACAAAATAAAAGAATAAACAGATAACTATGAAAACAACCCCGCAGACATACTTGAAATGAATTATAAATCTTCAAATTTCAACTAATATACTGGGAAAAAAAAATCTGAATTCTCCTCCAACAGCCGAGATACAAGAACTAGCAACAAAATGATAAATCAAGCGCATTTCTAGCAGATCTATTTCAATGCAATGAAGAGAAATCACTCATAACATCAGTAAGGAATTCAGCGGGGAATGATACACAAGCATCTCAAGCCATAAATGATACTTTCCAAACTGCTTATAGTAATCTATATTCCCCTGAAAATAATCCCAAGCCAGCAGCTATTCACTTGTTTCTAGATAATATGCTATTACCACAGATATCCCCAGATAGACGCAGACATTTCCGACGCTCCATTAACACTTTCTGAACTACACAGTGCTCTTATATACAAATGAATGACCGAGGCGGCTTCATCCGAGGACAACATTCCACTAATAACATCGCAAGACTTTTAAATTTAATCAACATTTGACAAGGCAACAAAGAAAAGAAGAAATTGTTGTTTCACTTAGATGCAGAGAAAGCATTTGACAAAGTAAACTGGATTTTCTATTTCACTGGTTTCACAGCTGCTGTCACCATGAATGGGATCATATCATAAAGGTTCACGCTGCAGAGGGACGCCATTTTTTTTTTTTTCCACCCTTGGTATTATTAGATATCTGGGTATTAACATTTCTTCCATTTCCAATTCCTGTGAGAATTAACTCAGCTCAGTTTCACCCCCGCAGTTTCTGAAAGCCCTTTCTCTCTAACCAGACGAATGGGAGACATCAAGATGAAGGTTCTATACCTCAGATCAATGACCTCTTTTCATGTTTCTGATAAAAAACATACAGCTAAATGGTTCCAGTCACTGAATTGTATCATGTCACTTTCACATGTCTTTTTACTTTACAGAAAAAATAAACTCAGTGTGGCCGAGACTCACCCAATAAAAGCCCCCCAACTATCTGGCAAACCAATTACAGCATCTTTTCCAATGGATCCACTCTAACCCTGTGCATATATCTCGGATTCAATTAGAACAAGCTGAATGTAACAACATAAAAAAATCTTCTGTTTTCCCTTCATTGGCTCAAACATCACAATTGCTTCAAAAACCCACTCACTTCCTCAGCTCTGACAGTCTGGTGGAAAACACTTGAAATTAGCAAATCACAATTGGCTCCCTGCATGCGCGCCCTTGTCGAGCACAGCCCTGACTTCAGTTCAATAAATCTCCCCCTCACTTCAACACATGGGGACAAAAAGGAATCACACGCACACACACACACACACAGACAGACATCTCCACCATCCATTGCAAGATAATCAGTTATCTCATTTAAAGAGCTGATCCACAGGTATGAGGTCAGAGGGGGAAACTTTCTCCGATACCTACGAATCAAATCAGACTTTTATTAAATAATAATTAAATCATTTATTAAAAAGCAAATCAATATCATAAGTATTCCACTCCCACCACCCCTACCAGCGGAACAGATCATGAAATATTCTACACCCGCCGAAATTCTCTCAAATTTATATCAACTAATCTCAAATATAGATAACAACACACACCTGCCAACTGCTAAATGGGAAAGAGATTCATCTCTCCCCTCTGACACCAACCTCTGGACTCTGCAGGAATACATTTGAAACGACAAAGAATACAAATCTACAACTAAACCGGTATAAAAAATCCTCCCTAGAACACACAACACTCAAAACAAAATGCATAAATGGGTCTCTCCAGCACAGATAAATGTTGACAGCACACTCCAGGCAGCACAGACGATCACCTCCACACCTCATGGCTCTGTCCACACAGCACTTCAGGTTTAAGGTAACACTAAAGCTCTCCTCAGTCTTGGGTTGCAGGTCCCCTCTCTCCTTCGTTATTGATTTATCCTCAGTTGAACTTCCGACAAAAACACACAAAACACACACCAGTCGCCCCGGCTATCGCCAAGAAAGTCATTCTTACAAACGAGAAAATGAAACAAACAGTAAGCATCAATCATTGGTTAAATCTTCTCACAGAACATATATCAATGGAAAAAAAAATAACTACCTCTCTAAGAAAGGAAATGCCACACTTTTTTTTTTTTTTTTTGAAAAATTGGACTCCGTTTATCACAAATCTCAGTCATCGTTTTGATTTTGCCTGATAGCGAATGCCAGTAAAACAGCCACATCTCCATACACACACTCACCCACACACACACACACACACGGTCATATATAAGTCATACATGCAACATTTCACTTCCAAACTCTCTCACATTTTATCCCTCAGCACCTCATCCAACACTCTGCTCATTTACAAAGCTAATTATCTACCTGCCTCTTCCTTTCCTGAGACCGTTCTCTTATTTATTATATGTGTGCGTCTTCTTCTTCTTTTTTTTTTTCCCTCTCCACCTCCCCCAATATTAATACTTCATTACCCACAAAACTAGGATAACTGTTGTTCTGTAACCACCATCATTACTGGCATCCAAACTGGATCATTGTCAATTAGCTCTTTGCTTTCCTCAAAGCTTCTTGTTTGTTTTGTTGGGTTTTTTTTTTTTTTGTTAGTTTTGTCTTTATTTGTATATTTGTTTGTATTATTATTACCTCGGTATTGAATGTGTTACTTTTTTTTATTATTGTTATATTTTTACTCTCTGTCATTATGATAATTATTGTTGTTATTATTGTCATTATCATGTATGATTATTATTATTATTATAGAATAATGATATTTGTGAGAGCAAAGAAATGAAGAACAGAAAAAGGATGAAACAAGCAAGCAAACTAAAATAAAAAGAAAGATGAAAAAAGGAAGGGAAAATAAATAAAAACAAATAAATAGAAAAAAAAAGCCCTTTTTTTCCTTTCTTTTCTTTCTTGCTTTAGATAATACTGTCTCCCCTCTTTATCTGTGACACAGAGAAAACCCACCTACCCACACAAACACACCCACACACCTACATCCACACATCCGTACTACAATAAGAAAATCGAAGCCAAACATTCTGCTTTTTTGTTTGTTTGTTTGTTTGTTTGTGATATCATTGTTCTTGTTGTTATCAATGCTGCCGTTTCGCTTTTCTTTCTTTTGTTTCGGTCTTGTTTGAGTCTAGTTCCCCCTTCTCGTCTTGTGCTGTGTCATATCCGTCTTCCCGTCGGTCACTTGCGTAGCGATATAAACAAAACGAGAAATAGAAACAGTGGAAGATAATCATGTGGTCCATTTGTCTGTTTCCCTCCATTGGTAGATTCATACAGAAGTACATCACATAGCGTGAGCACAACACCAGCAGCTTTCCTTTGCATTGAATATGTATGAATACAAATGCAAAAGTCTCAGCATGAGTGCGCGAGCACAAAAGACGTTTGATTGAAGGCAGGAGCCGCATCACCAGAAATGCGACACCATGGATGATGTATAGAAAATGAGCGGGAGCATATTGATGGGGAATATTTCTCCTCGGTTGGAAAAAAAAAACAGGTTATCATTTTATGTTCCTGCAATATTACATCCACAGCATAAAGCCATGAGGAAAAAGTGGGGCCTGATTCTGAGTTAGTCAGGAAAAATGAAACATATAAGCAGCAAAGCAAATCATGGAGTCCCACATCAAGTGACTTCCCATGTTGTGAAAGACATTTCTTACTTTGGATGCACTGTCCCCCTTCATAAAGCAATTACCATACAGGGAAAAGGAGCAATGATGTTCTTGAATCCCCTCCCTGAGGATAAAATTCTCTTTTACTTACTAAAGATCCTTTTTGTTGATAGCGACTGTGGTGAGGAGTAAACTTGGAAACACAGTAACACCCCCAGGACCGGGATTTAATTTCTAACTTTGTTTAAGAAAAAAAAAAAAATGTTATGAATGCGCTAAGGTAATGCAATTTCAGGTGGTATATTTCTGTAGTATAAAAATCTAATTTCCAGAGGTAGTTTTGTGCTCCTTTATTGCGTAGAGATCAATAAAGGTGCCAGTGCGGCTCCAGTGGTGCAAGGGCAGCCACTGTTTACTGGAACACGATGGGAACTATTCACAAATATTAGGTATGAACAGGGTTTATGTCATGAATATAGAGCAGGCCTTGAGGCTGGGTGTTTAATAATGGAGGAAAGTAGGTATGAGGGACCTTGAAAAAGCAGTTTAGTGTTAGCTAGCCCACAAAACATCTTTTTGCCTCCCACTGCCTCCTCTGAGAAGGTGACCCTCCAACACACAGCGATGCAGTGAGGACACTATACGAGGCAGATTATCATCTTTATATGCTCACTGTATGTCTGATCATGATTTGGAAAAAAAATAAGCCTCCCTGGGTGGAGATTTCACTTTATGGACAATTCTTGCATATCCTTTTTTTTTTCTAACACGGGAACAAATGAAAGCATTATGGTGTTGGAATGGCTGTCTTCTTACTGAGGTAATATCCTGTGATCGCCTGAAACATTTAACAGGCGCCCGCTGAGCCTCACATACAAAAATAATATATGTAACACTCCCTCATGAATAATGCAAAAGAGCAAAACACACTTTTGTCCCATTTGTACTTAATTCAATTCCAGCTTGAGAAGCTAACTTTGCATTGTTTGTCTTTATCACTGTCTCTCCCCCCCCCCCCACCCAAAAAAAAAAAAAAAACTATAATAAACTTTACCGTTTTCTGGGTAAAAGAACATAAAAAACAGCAACAGATTTTGCTTTCAAGATTTACATAATCCATTTGACACCTTCTGAATTTTTTCCCCCCACCACCTGTAATTCTGATGAACCCATGAGACACCCCAGTCCTACTGAGCATGTATTAAATCAAGTAGTTGTTAACCAAATCACTGCTTTTCCATGCAGTGCTAGCGCTGGAGACAGCGGAGGTGAGGAGGGGGGGGAAGTACTGAGCGTCTCTGTCCCCAGAGAGCCTGTGCCGATGATATGCTAATGCTCTCTTCACATGTCTATCAACCGCTGCACGAGTGTACCTTTGCCGAGAAACTAATCTGAGTTTTATTGGCCTGCCAGAAGGAATTTATACATTACTATTAGATTACTGGGGTTGGCAGCTGTACAGTGCGTAGAACTAATGTACTCTGTCACAGATTGTGTGCATAATGAACTTGGGAGGAAAGTAGCCAAGGCAAGTCCAGAAAAGCATGCAGTTGTAGTAACACCATCAGATGCCCGGTTCTAGTCAACAAGCAGGGGAAATAGAGTCTGTCTTGACGGCTCAGTGCGGCAGCGAGTCATCCTTTAAAGACAATATGACTAAACCACATTTCACCCTGCGGTGATTGGAATCATGTCATGGATTTAAACAAATTGTTCTGATCAACAGTCATTTAAAAGGGGGAAGAGTTTCTGTGTAGATACGAGCTATGGTGTGATTTCCACTGGGGATGGAGGGACATGTCCCACCTTAACACTTTTGCACTTCCAGATTGGTCTACGCAGTAAAATCTCTCTCAACAGTTTCATCTTACTGTCCGGCCACCTGTACACAGATGAGAGGAGAGGGGAGTTGATAAAAATGTTGACACCATCATGGGTCGCCTTCACTTATTACTATATCCTCATAGTAATAACTGAGCTTTTATGAGGAGCAGTGAGAGCGCTATTGACATTTTTTTTTTTTTTTTTTTTGCCCCTGCAGTTGCCTCTCAGACTACATACAGGCTACTGTGCAGTAACAGATGGGGGTTGCCTGAGAGGAAGATCTGTTGAGTACTGGCACCTGCTCTGCACGTGTTTCAGATTTTTTGTTTAAAAAAAGAGAGAGAAAGAGAAAGAGAGAGAGAATCACATTAAATGGCACCTGCTCTGCACGTGTTTTTAATTTTTTGTTTAAAAAGAGAGAGAGAGAGGGAGAGAGAGAGAGAGAGAGAGAGAGAGAGAGAATCATATTAAATAATTTCAAGTAAGTTTGACTAGCCTGGAGGTTTTGTTTGCAGCCTGTGGTTGCATTTTAAGATCTCATCCCTTTCTTTAGTGGGGACTGTATTAACATACCTGATCTAATCAATGGCCAAAGCTACTGAGCATAAAACCAAAGTTGTAAATGTACTTTCCCTTTACTATTGCCCTAAAAAGTTGCCAGCATTAAAGATAAGCTGGTAAAGGACAGTAATAACGATGCAAGCACAAGATTATCAGTCATAAAACATCAGGTCTGCATCGCTGAGACTCACTATGATGTTAGGTAGTAACATTTCTTTGTTAAACTACCAATATGATGGAAGACCAACAGAAAGACATTCATCATCTGTTCAAACGCCTAAACTAACCTGTGGTTATGCTGACCTTACAATGACCTTTTGTGGCCAGTGAATGTTGGTTTCCTTCAGTAACCTGATAGCGGCACTAATGAATGTTTTTATCTCAACAATGGGTCAAATGACTACATGTACAATGTGAAAAGGGGTCTTTTGTAGTGATAATTACAATTTCACAGATAAAGTGCTCAGCGCTACGGAGCCTTTTAGCATCTTTCAGCTCAATGTTTTGGTTTTATGGTCTGCAACGTTACTGTTTGGATTCAGTCTCACAGCGCTTATCAACTTCATTCTCAGGAGCAGCAGGCAGCTGTTTTCAGCAAAAAAAAACACTCTAATGAACCCACTGCACACTACAGACAAAGTTAACTGCTAGCTGGTGAACATAGTGGAGCATTTAAGAGCCAGGTATTTCCTTCAGGACTCGGTAGAGATCAAAACAAGAGCTAAAAGAGTGAATATTGGACATTTGTGTTTCATGGATAGAAACATGATTTCAAATTAATGGTAATGTTGCTCCGTAACTGCTAGATGTTTAAATCAGACACTGCTTGCTAACCAGTTTTCTATATCAACTTAAAAGTTGTTGATATGTCAGATGTGTTTACAGTTTGTTCTGCTACCTATAAGTGTCCAAAATTCAATTAGTGCAGCTTTTTCTTTTCCTTTTTTCTTTCTTTTTTTCCCCCCTAAAGCCAAACAAACCTTCTTCATAGTGGAGGAAGTTCAAACAGTCTTATTCATTTTTTTTAGTGGTATGCTTTCTGAAATGATGTCACCCTGCCAAATGAAGATCATAAAATACTAATATGGGTAATTTTCAAAAGCAATTACAATGAACCTATTTTGTTGTAGTTTTGGGGGACTGGCTGTGGAAATTGGTTGAAGCAATTTCAAAGCTTTGAATTCATTTTAGAACACACACACACACACACGCACACACACACACTTCTGAAACCGAACTGTCACTTATAGATACAGGCCTGCAGAAAGGACTCCACACTCCTTTTTAAACGCCTCTGTGGCAACTCCAACTTTTCTCTCCTGCTCCTGTTGAAACGTCGCTCAGGCAGCAGGCCTTATCACGAGGCCGCCCTGAAAACATCAATGATATAAACACTTTCATAAGCATAACAACAGTGCGAGCGGGGGGAACAACAAAAACACACAGAGTGCATATCCTTCTGGTAGGGCATTGGGAAAAAAAAAGGGGGGTGTGGAGCATTATCATAGATGGAGAAGCGGGCCGACTGCCCAGAGATGTAGTCAGCATGTTGTATCAGCGAGACTGTTCAATGAATCACACGTTGTGCAGCCGCTTAGGTGATAAATACACAAGCATGAGGTCTAACATACAAGATAGGACTCATTGTTGGTAGGACCCAGCCTGTATTTCATAGCCTGGGCAGCCCTGATGATGGATGGCCCGGCGCTTGGTAATATTTCTTCCACAATCTTGCTTCAGACATTATGTTGAAAGTGCGCGGAGCAGTCCACTGTGGAGGTAAAATAAAAGGTGGGACGAGGAGGACCCCTGTGAGCGCCGGGGGGAGGGAGCGGCTCACTTGCAGAGTGAAGCAACCCCACGATTAGCTGGGAGAGAAATTAGATTATTCATGAATCACTTGGGTGGAATGCTAAAATGGTTCAGCTTGGTTTCAGACTGAATAACAAAATCAATCAGGCCTTTTCAATCTGGCGTTTTCAAGCAGTTGCATGATATTCCCTTCGACAGCCACCTGAAATTTCACTGAACACCCGAATGAGATTTCTTTTTTTTTTTCATTTATGCATACGCGTGTGGTAATCCACTTCATTTTTTTAGGGGAGGGTGAGGTAAATAGACAACACTTTCAGGCAACAAACTGAGCCACAAGGTCCAAAATGTATTCATGTATACACTTGTTGTTTCCTGGCAACATGTCCCCGTGAGAAAACAACAACTCCTTGAACAGTGTTGCCCTTCATAACCGCACAGCATTTGCCTTGTACATCACTGCCTTTAGGAGAAGAGCTAAGAAGGCAAGATGATAGATGCTAAAGGGGAGAGAAATAAATAATGAAGGATAAAAGCGGAAACAGAACCTGAGGTAGGGTCTTGGCACCTCATCCAATTATCATCCTTTTTCAAACAACAGCTGACAGCTCCGATCTAATCACTTGACAAGCTCGCGCTGCCGCACAAAAACAGACGTGGCATCTGCACACCCACATGAGGAAAATGACACATTTACACGGGCAGACTCCATCACCTGTGATCGCGCCCCAAAACGAAAACGGTGTACACGTCCACCGGCGCTCTTCGTCAGTGTCACTAAAACTCGGAGGGAGCGAGACTCCAGGACTCAGAGGCAGACGTCGCTGCTGGCGGCGCACCTTGTATTTTGCCTCTACCCGTTTATTTGACGTGTTTCTCTCTTATTGTGTTTCTCTCCGGCTGGCTGTCCCCTCTCTTATACTGCATCCAAAAAAAATAAATCACAGCCCCCTGAAGAGCTCTTAAAAAAAAAACAAAAAGTCAAGGTGGAGATCCAAGAAGTGATACTTTGAAGCCTTGAGCAGCTTTGTTTTCTCTATATGAGCTATAAGATTATACTAATATGGACTTTTTTAAAGGTCATTTTGATACCAATTTTAAACTGACAGGTGTCTTTATGTTGTCCCGAGTTTCCCTAAAATCGCTAAAATTAACACAAGCCTTTCAATGGTTTGATGTTTCTCTTCTCAAGCCTGTAAAAAGCTTCTCACTCATATCATGCTACACTTAAACTCTCATTTAAACCCAGGATAATGACAGCTAGGGGTTAAACGCATTTGGATGATGTCAACATCTGCTCAGTGAACTGTAAATCAAATCACAAAATCATCATTGAAAATCATTGAAAAAATGTGCAAAGAAATTAAAACGATAGTTTTAGGTTTTTAAGACCTTTTCTGTCGCTGTCATCAGGAAATCATTTTAAAGTGTGATGACTCATGCTTGAAGTGGAATAAAACAGTGAAGGTCTTCTAAACAGCAGTTGTAAAGTGAGTATAAATGACCAATTCTTAATACAAGATAGTAATTTGTGCACAGAGGTTTTTTTTTTTTTTTTAAAATGTACTCTTGATACCTCTCTCAGTACATCTCAGTAAAGTCCATTGATGGACCAAGGATTTTGGAGGCATTAAGGGATGTCAAAGTTTTTATCCAGCAGCTTTCTGCCTGAACTGTACCATATATTTTCCCACAGGAAACTCCAGTAACCACTACAACCAGTAAAGGCAAGGGTCATGTGATAGAAGAGCTAGCACTAACAAGCTAATCTGCTGACTGACCGTGATGTTATCTCACAGACCACACTAACTGTGGGTGTAAAGGTGGTGATTTATCAGGTTTGAGAAGAAAGAATGGACATATTTTAGTAGGAATTGATGTTTGTGGTTCAGTTTCATTCAGTTTCCCAGTCAGGCATTCATCAGAGCTGGTGGAAGTCTTTTGCTGGGTGACAGACCAACACATTAAATAATCTGTGATAATAGAACTGTAAAATAGAAATTTACTGAGGGGCTCCTTAAATGTTAAAAAATATAACCAAAATCTGATTAGCCATCGGCTCACTATTAGGCCTCTTTCTTTCATAATCATCATTTTAACATTTGAATTTTTCTGCATTGATTACATTTGAATCACAGACACTTAGTTTACTGACAAACTATGAAGTTTTTTCCCCCCATTTCTGTAGAGAGTTTTAGCACATTTTCGAGGACAGCTGTGTTGTTTTTTTTCACTAATTAACTTCAAACAGTACAACTAAACAAGCTGACAAGGCCACTGAAGAGTAACCTACTGATGCCTCTGTAAGTCACATGACCCTCACTTTACAGGTGGTAGTGATCCTTCCTCAGTCTCCCATTGTACCTCATGTAGCTCCCCCTTTTATCTCCTATTTGTGCATGGCCTGTTTGACTAGGATATGGGCCTATTTTTCCTCACACAATAATCACAGACTGTGAGTATTTATCCAATCCAATAATTACAAAGTGATTATACTATGTGATAGGTTACAAGTCTATGGAGTTCTTTATCAATGGGTTCTGGCCCAATTCAAGCACTGGACACTGACATCCAATATAATAATAGTCAAAAATTGGAAAGGACAATAATGACACTATACACTATGAAACTACATTTGTCTGAAAGGTCAAAGTCAAATTAATAGCAAACCTATAATGTTATTAATAGTGTATTTCAAGAAGATATTTTCAGAAACGTCTGACTTTAAATGATTAGTTGTGTAACGGACAACATTCATTTTGCCAAGCCAGCCTTTTTTTAAGTTTATGTACAAAATAGACCTACAGCAAGTATTATTCTGCAGTGACTATGACTAAAATGTAACACGCAGCTGTACACGCTATTTGTAGTGATAATCTCCTGAGTGTGTGTGTGTGTGTGTTTGGAGTGACTTAGAGCCATGTTTGACTTAAGCAGAGCAGCCACTGATACATGAAGCCCCAGGGAGCCATCGTCACCAAAGACATTCACTCCTCTCATGACTTTCTCTTCACCTACTACAGTATGCTCTCGCTTAGCTGGATACTGAACACACCTACAAACTTGCATATTAGCCCTCATCTTATCAAGTTCAATGACATAACTACAATGTTCAGAGGCCAGCTGGATCATATTTATACAAGCTTTCTGGGTAAAAATATACATTGCAAAACTGAGATTAAATGCAGCATTAAAGAGAGCCCCAAATTTTGTTACCATTAAAAAAAAGTTACAAAAAAAATGATTGTGGAGCAGAATGTGTGTGTGTATTCGTCATCCCTGATAAGTTTAACAACTATCTTATTATATATATTTTTATATCCTTGAATAAAATCTGACTGCTAAACTGCTTAGAAGTTTTTTCCTCTTATGCAACCTATTAAAATTTTCCTAAGAAGTTTAAGCCATAAAGCCCCACTCACTGCTACTGTGTTGTGGAGCAACTTATGAACACCTATGAATAAGCTCTTTGTAAGTGTAAGGAGAGAGTCCCGCTGTTCCCCTACCGTACACTATGGAGCCTCCATGCTATTTTACAGATGTACCCTCTCCCTCAGTGCAGCTGCTCAGGCTTTAAAGAAGCAATTAAAACAAGACATTCTCCTGGAACTTCACTGGGCTGCTCTCCTCATATGTTGCCGTAGATAAGCCGCTCAAACGGCAAGCCTATTTTTCTACCTCACAAGGCGCGGGGTAGATGAGAAGGAGAGGAAGGAGGGGGCAGTAACAACCTCTTTCTGTAAAGCTTGCTATCAACTGAGGCGACCAAGTTCCATGAAAAAATCAAGGGTAACAAATTATCTTAATTCGCTAATCACACATTGATCTTTGGCACTTTCATTGATGAAAAAGTTCAATGCTTTGACCTATAGCCTGTTCATTTGCTTTGCTTTTGCTGTTCTAAATATCTGGAGTTCAATAAGCTCTCTGGTGTACAGGAAGTGATGCATTTTACATATCTGATTTATTTGTAACAGAAGAAGAACTGACCACTTTTGATGCCCAGCTATGGCTCAACACAGCAGCAAAAAGCAGTTGCCTCTCATATACAGGTCTATATTTATCTCTCTGGTACTCTGGTACTCTGGTATTTGTTATGCATCTCGATACATGGTCAATGATCCGATGCATAATACAGACACTTTTGTAGTGATGTGATACACTGCAATTCATATATGATTCTATTCAGCTACAATTTAGCCAGATATCGTTTCAATTGTGATTCAATAGAAATTTGGCCAATCCACATAGATGATGAATTATTTGCTGACCTGCTGCTAAGCACGTATCATTTCCCTAGTTTTGTGGGTCACTGTTATCCATCTTAATTTAGTATTTTCAACCAAAGCTACGTGGACACATACTTAAAATATAAGACGGCTCACTGCCACACTGTCAGTGCTAACTGGGACACCTGAATAGAACAGAGCCATTGTCAATATTATTAGTAACACCTGTGTGTTAGACAGATTAGTACTGCTTTCAGGCTGACTTAATTGAATTTAACTGTACCATCAATGTACATCAGCTTCTTAAACTAGTACTGAGATTTTTGGTGAATTTTATTGTGTATTTTTATGTTTTACACGCTGCAAATATGATGTTAGGATTAAATGCAGTGTTTGACATGAATTTTATTTCTGTGTTGGATTTTATTCAGTGGATGGCTGGCACAAAGTGGGTATGAGATTTGGGAAAGTAGCTAGCTAACAGTGACACAAACACACACTAGTGGAACAAGAGTACACAGAGACAGTTACTTTACAAGGTAAACTTTTGAAAAAATTCACATAGGGTTTGGTCTGGATCTGTGGTTTTGTATCAGCGAAACCATTTCTCTGACACTTAATCAGTTTGCCAATATGAATCGGTTATCTTTACACCCCTACTGTCACATAGAGGTGACTTAAATGTTGACTTCGGCACGAACCTGACAACTTCTCTGTTTTCCAAATATAAAAAGCACCATGCTGCAGTGTCCTGTAGAGGCCATTACCATGGGTAGCCCAGCTGGCGGAGGCAGCTGAGAAATGGCTCTGGGACCTGCCCATCTATCACAATCTGGCCCCCTTTTTCACAGAGAATCCATCACCTGAGATTTGGCCCGGAGTCACTCCCTCACCCGGGTAATTTTCAGCCGCGGAGGGAAACTGAGCCGGGTCAGGACGTGAGGTTTTACTCATAAAAGTGACCTCAAAGGTAAAGTGAGCGGCGGCTGGATGGACAGATTTACCTCCTCTGGTGCCTTTTACTCTGATGATAGTATGAACTTGGATGTGGGCTGTATATCTACAGACCATAAAGGTGTATTGTTCAAGTGTAAATACAATGCTCCTGGTGGTTAAGAGAGAGGCTTGGTTTTTTATCATTGACATATTAAACCCTAATATTGATCCGTCCCTCTCTGTGACTCTCATTCTCTCTCATCCCATTTTCAACCTGGGTTTAAAATATATAAACCCCTGACCTCACTATCTGCTCCATCTGGACAGATCAAAGATTGCCAATCTTGTTCAAAGAGTGTTCTCCCACAGGCACTGTAGACAACAGAGACCTATACACATAAGTTGTCCATGTCACAGAGTGTACCGCATTTCAAACACAACATGTTTTTGTGGTCACCATTACTGGTCTCCATCTGTACTTTCGAACTGAGGGAACACAGGGAGAAAATTGAAAAAGAGACAAATGGCAAGGACCTTTGGAACGTTACATTTATCAACAGACACAATGTGATGTAAGTATCCCGGGCGGCATTCAGATTGAGCTCCTATATGGTATAAACCCTTATGGGTTCAGTATGCTTTAAATGAACTAATTTGTACAATGAGCTGTCTGACAAAGGCAAAAGTGTTTATACATGTTCCAAAAGACTGCATTCGAAGGTGGAGTAAAAGCCATGCCATCATAGTTCCCTTCTGGCTGCATCTCACTGCCTCCCTGATCTCTCCAAGAATTCTTTTTGTGTTTTTGTAGTCTCTATGTGATGAATCATAATGAATCATATGCAGATAAGGACGCATACATTCAGACAGTCTTTCTTCAAAGGCATTTACTGTTTTGCACTTAATTTTACACACAAAAAAAAGACAGCAATTGTTGTGCGAAGAAGTCCCGCTTGACCAGGTGTCGACTCTGAAGGTGGAAAGGTGGAAGTGGTTTCAGACCCTGGAGGATAATCCAAAAAGCACTTACTGAGTCCCTTAGAAGCATACTGAGGCTCTTTGAAGTTACAAGACAGAGAGGTAGATGTGGATATCTCATATGGGTGATTGAGTGGGAAGCTCCAATCACAGATGGCGCATTGAATTAGGCCCACGACACCCACAGAGTGCTCCACAGGAAATACTGGCACTTGAGTACCGCCCTCTTTCACATTTGCTCTTAACACTAATCACAACTACACTAACTGAGTGATGAGGGGAACTAAGCCATTGTGTAGAATGTCAACAAGCTCATCAACTTTTTAAAGTTATTGGCTCCGATTTCCATGCTTCTGTGATTCCCTTCCAATGGGATTTTGTTCCACAACCAGTAGTTTTGCCTGTTAGTGCAAAATCAATGAGAAGTTGATTACAACCATTCAAAGCTTCCCAGTTCTCTATAACTTTCATTTGAAGGGCTACAGGAATAAGCATCTCCAAAATAATGTTTGGAGGAGGTTTGCATGCATCGTTGGGTTGATGGTAAGCTTGAAAGCAAATGTATTGATTTTTTCCTCTGTTTATTTTCCATTATAGCTATCTAATAAGCATTTGTGCCATTATGAAAGGCAATACTATGTGTTTTTCTTTTTTGTCCTGTCAAAAGTTTGTTGCTGCGGACCACTACATAGATGGAACCAGAGCCTCAAGCACTGCCCTTCAATCTGTCATAATGAGGTGACCAATCAACCAAGTTGCTGGCGGTGTGAACATAAAGTTTACTTTGATTGCAACAGTACATCTCCGAAATTTCCAACCTCACCCTCTATCTCAACGTCACCCTTCAACCTTTTGCCTCAGACCAAAGAGATCAATGCATTGAGAATTAAAAGCAGAATTTCAGGCCACAAAACAAAACAAATGGCTTCTCTTTCCACTGCCTACAGTATTTTCACACCATATGTGAACCTAAAGAACCGTAAGTGAGATTTTTACTTCCCCCTAGCAAAAAAATGAATCTGCAGGGACTCATACATTACTTAATGCCCCTTAAAATAACCAGTGGCAGCAACAATGTTGCAGCAACAGGACGCACATATAGCAACATCAATAGGTGATTATTGGTGATGGATAATGTTGGCCAAACATTTACCTGCAGCCAACTTTTCCATGCCAACAAAATGGTGAATGGAGACAACTGTGGTCAATATGGGCCAAAATTTTTGGCAGAAAAGGAACGGACTTCCAGTGGCTCATATATATCACAGCACACAAACTGTGAACACACAGTTAGAGACTGTTTTAACCATTAAGACGGAAGAACATGTCATAAATTTTCTAGCACAGAACAATGAGAGAAACATAGACTGTAGAATTTTTTTCCTCTTTTCAATTTTTGGGATATATCCACTGCCATGATCATTATGAGTCTGTTATATGCTATATTAAGACTTCTAGATGAAATTTCCCAACACCTCATAACTGACAACAATTTACTACCTAAAAGTACCATCAAGCACATGTTTATCTGCCATATACCATCAGTCTGAAGTCAGACCATATTCTACAGCATGAAACCCCCCCCAGCAATCTAATAATTCACTGTGCAAACACGAGGGGCTTCAAATACTCCCAGTCTCCATATTGTTGAAGAAGAAATCACCAGTAGTACACCTCTCAACGTCTGCTTCATCATTTTTGTGGATCCCACATTGGGGATTAGGCACAGCATTTATTAGATGGATTTCTTACTTTGCCTGCAGGCAAATACAATGGAACAAACAATCACATCCTAAGCCTACTGGATACATATCAAAACAGCACATGACAAATAAGACCTGTCAATGCCTTCCTTTCTTTGTGGCTCAAAAGATACTGTTGCCTTTTGACAATTCTTGTAGAGGGATAATGAATTACATGTCAACATTTACAAAACAGGATTCAGATGGAGTGGAGTGACATTTCTGCAGGTTGCTTTTGTCTGAAAGGGTGATGTCCATCTCGGGATATTATATTGTAAAATACAGTCAGTAATGGTCCTGGAATTTCAACTGTATATGCATTGTAACATGCAACCACAACATATGATCAAAAATACATAGTCATAGTAGTATAATGATCACTAATAAAACTAAACAAAAGAAGATCTTGAGTTGAGCATCCGACCAATCGTGGTTGTAAAAACATTTACAGTTAAATACAGTGAGGCTTGTGAGTCATATATTAGCAACATATTACTCATCATTTATATTAAAATATACTGCCCCTCGCATGCCCCCAAACTCCACCAACACCACAGACACATAACAAATCTGTCTTGAATTGTACTTTGTGGAAGTCACCATTTTATTGGAAAAACTATTTGTTCCCTGTTGATAATTGTCAGAAACATTTATTTAACTGGGTTAGACAAACATTAATATACAGAAAGCCTTCAGAGAATAACAGAGAACTTGTTTTATTTTATTGCTTCAAAAGACATTAATCCAATATCAGACCATAAGGGTCAAAGGTCAGAGATACTGATTCAATTAACCAAACACATCACAGTCCTTGGTTTTACACCACCATTTCAAATTTAATGCTGACAAATGAGATCTTCAGTTTAAATAACTTTCCAGTATAGTGAGAATCAAGACAATCATTCTCTGCCTCATAGCTGTTTATTGTCTGTGGAGATAAACAACCGGCTAAATCCTGAGTAACACAATCATTTTGATGTGGCATTCCATGGAAAATAAAAGTTGACTGTTCCTAATGATTCAATAAATGATCAGCTGTAAAGCCAGTGTTTGGTGACTCATTTAATTGGCCACAGGGACATTATCACAATTAGTTAGCAGCTGACGTCTTCATTGTCAACTCAAGCTTTATTAAACATCTTTGTTATTGGGCTGCACAACTGGCAATCAGTGGTCATAGCTGATGAAGCGGAGTGCTGCTTTCTCATATCCATGGAAACATTGGAAACCGTCATTTGCATATGGGAGACTTTATTAATTCATAACCTCTCAGATGCTCCCGCAAATGAGGGAACAGAAGGGGAAGGCTGACAAGAGCTAACAAGTCAAGACGGAGGAGAAGAAGGGATGGGTTTTCAAAGGACAGAGGGATACAACAAGGCAGTAAAAGAAGTGCAGAAGAAACTTCTTTTACAGATAAGAGAAACGACTCTACCAGCAGATAACAGGGAGGAACAGAGCGAGTACGGAGTAAAAGCCACTATATTTAGAAGAGGAGAATGGCTTTCAATGGATTTGCAAGTACGGGGGCTTTATAATCCAAACCACTGCCAATATTAAGAAAGTGCAAGCCATCCGGTGCTTAAACTCAGGAGATATTATCACAAAGAGTAAAAAAAAAGACACACAAAAAGTCAGAAGAGCCACAGATAAAAAAATTAAAAGCTGCAGTTGGAGTCCAGCTTGCTGGACTGAATCAATAATTCTCAGAGGATTAACAAATCCTCAACTGGCAGGTAACTTTAAAAATGAAAAAAAAAAAAGAATAAATAAAAGGAGTTCAGAACCCAAATGGTTTGAAAATGACTCATGTCAAGCCGCTTTCTGGTTTCCACACTCTCACCTGTCAGTCCTGACGCCCCCGCTCGGGCTTGTGACAACAGATTATGAAGAGGATGTGAGGACGACGACATGAGCGATATGATTGGCGTGACCTCTGCCGCTCGTCACAGATTGCCTCGCAAAGTGTCACATTTGCAAAGGCCGGACAAGGTGGGAGACACAGGCGACCATTCATTAAAAAGTGATGTGTCTGTCTGTGATGGGCTCCGTCTCTGCATCCTATTCTTTATTTTTTGACTCAGTCTGTCAACGGCCATGCGTTCGGCATCTGGCTTGTGCGCAGCTGGCATATGAGCTGACGTGAAATGAACAATCAAAAAGAGATCAGAGCAGGTGATATTCCTTTGCCTGGGCCTTTTTCTCTCAGAATGTCAGCCTGGTACAGTAATTCCTTTGCATATATCAAGTGATCCAAGCTGCGTAAGTGTCTATCATAGCCAGGGACCTTTTTTTAGTGATACATCATCTGTGGCATATGCAGTGCTTCATACAGAGGCTAGCTATTGTTAGGCTCTGAAAGCGAGAGATGAATAGGGCATCCAAAGAGACTGTCATTCATAAATTAGAAAAAGCGTGTGTGGATTTGTATAGAGGTGAGACGAATACATGTTGATGTTCCTGCTCCAATGTACACCTTCGCAACAGATTTTAGGACCAGGGTGTGACTTCAACATTTCATTTAGAAAAAGTGTGGCACTCATGCACTCAGTGATGTGCTGTTGACTGCATGTTCTAATTACAGGTGATGCTGACATAAAGCCGCGCTCATCTGATGTGTGACCTGAGGCAGATTTTAACTGCTCCCAATTAACGGGAGAAGTTCAAGAAAAATTGTCAACACATTTCCGCTTGTTTATTCAACCTGCACATAAACACAAGCAGCAATAATACGAATTGCAATAACTTTGCAGTTGGGGAAAAGTTACAACTCAAGTTTTACAGTCTAAAAAAGTGCCACTGTAAAAAAGCTGATGGATGGCGGGCAGGTAAGAGTTTGGTGTGCTTTTTTCTAACCCTTCCAGCCTATCCAGCCAACTCATCATTTGAGGGCTATATCTTCAAATTTTGTTCTTTACCCTTTCTAAAAAAAACAAAACAAAACAATAATAATATTAATAATGATAAAAATAAAAATAATTCCCCCAGCAAGGTCGTTGAGTTGGAGTGGGAACATCACACGTTTGGTTTGTGATGAGACATTAAAAAAGAAAACTGGTGAGTCAGGGGAAATTGTATTGAGTCTTTCAGAGGGAAACGGCATTGAAATTTATAAGCGTGAAAGTGAGGAGGGATGGAATATGGTGTGTGAGAGGGAGGGCAAGGGTGGGCTAAATGCCAATATTAATGCCGCATAGATAAAAGAAACAAGTGCATTTTCAAGATGATGTTTTTAGATTGTTATTTCTCAGCAGGGTGATAGTTAACGTATTGATATTCAAGTCATTTCCCACTGAGGAGACGGAAGCACTGCGAGACTCAAAAGAGAATGCCCACTCAAACCACTTAATGTGAGTGCCGAAATACATCAAGGGCGAGGTTTGTCCGTTTGTCTGGAAATACGAGAGGAAGGCAGTGTAGAGGAGAGGAAAAATAGCCTCTAGAAGGAGTAGTAAATAGCAAGCTGCTTAAGACATTTGGGTTGAATGTTGTTGTTATTACATCTGGCGACAGTAGGTATCACTGTTATACCAGGTCCAGTGAGAAACATCTCAGTCAAGCCGTGTTGGTCCTGCCAGAGGCAATGAAATGGCGCTTGAGTTGGTCACACATGGATAAACTTGTGTCTGTTCCTTACCGCTCCACAGGTATGGAAAACATGGTGTAAACTTAAAATGGGTCGACATACTCCCTAAATGTTAGAGAAGCATTCGACGAGCTTTGTGATTTAAATTAGTGCTTGAAGACCGAGTTTATATGTTGTTTCGTGTCGAGTGTATGTAGCAAGGTAGCATCTATTGTTTACACTGCCTAGCTCAAGTGACTGAGATGCAGATGTGTAAAAGATAGTTTTTGGTTTCCACCGCAGTCTGAAAATGACTAGGTACATCAGATTTTCAGTATTTAGTTTTGATTTCATGAGCTAGAGGTGAAATCACAGTGAATTTGTTGTGCTGTATGACGCTGTAATTTTGTTAATGGCGGCCACCGGGTGATGTAGTTATGCAAACAAACTGACTTGGTGCTAAGGAAAGGAGAAATCTACGCAGCGACATGTTATTGTTATTTAACATAGTTCTTTTATCATATGTGCAATTGATATGGAAGCTGTGAGATTTGATTGTCTTTCATAATGGTATCATATTTGACATTGCAGTTATGACATTGAATTGTTTGTTTCATTGTTTCCATACATTTGGTATATACATGTGTATAAAAGTATTACTTGAAACCACTTATTTTCAGTCAGTATAACAGTAAACCATACAGTTAGGAGTGGAAATGAGTTGAATGTGAAGTGATATGTACCTGATGTGACTGAAACATGATTGAAATGATAGTAATAACTGAAGATACAGAAGATAGTTAAACAGGGATATGTTTATGTTTGTTTTGGATACAGAAATACATTGTTGGTTCATTAGAATGATATTGAAGTTGAACATCGTTGAAAGATTATGTTCTGCCAGAGACAATAAATGGCGCTCGAGTTGGTCACACACGGATAAACTTGTGTCTGTTCCTTACTGCTCCAAACAATCAGGATCAGTGATTGGTTGTTGCACACACACACATTCACGGCTCATTCACATTTCTGTCTGGACTGACTGTTCAGTGAGGGGAGGAGAGAAGCAGCGTGTTCACTTGTCCAATCATCAGCCAGAGAGCTACAGCTACACTAGAGCACATTCACTGTATTGTGATATTGGTGACTCCCCTCAAAGGAGAGTTTTGTCAAAAAAAAGTATGTAAAAGGGGTCTTAAAAGTCACAAAGTCTAGTGGGAAAGAATAGTTGGCAGTGCTGTACAGTACAGTACACTTTCAATGTGACCACGGCCCAAACTTTCTTTTCATGATACTCTAGAGGTTACACAATATGGAAACACAATTATTGGCCATATGCAAGCACGGTATGGGTTGATGTTGAAGCCAACAGTTTTAATTACATCAACTTTGTTTCTGGAGAAACATTTTTGCTTGTTTTTTTTCCCCCCATAGCTTTGGCATGGTGAATAGCTCTAAATACCATAGTAAACATAAGCCTCAGCAGCCAGTGAGAGGAGTGAATCACAACATTTAAATTACCTTTTGGAATTGGGAGCAAATTCATTCAAAAGTGACCCAAAGTAGCGAATGTAAAACATTTTAAGCTCTGTGATTGTATCTTTCTTACAGTACATCTTTGGTGTGAATCCCTTGACGGCAATTTTAGATCTGTGTAGGAAAGGAGTCTGTGAGTAACAATGGAAAATACTGTATGGAGAAACAATATTCTGCATTGCTGAAAAAAAACTCCAGCCATAAGTCCATACGTATTAAAGTAGTAAAAAGAGGGCTTGCTATAATGCAAATCTTGAGGTTTACATAAGCATGTATAGTTATATAGCTGCATCCTGCTGGGTCTAATTTGTAGGTGGAGGAAGCAATAGCAACCACATTAGTGTCAATAACAGCCAGGGAGCTTGCGTGGAGTGTCTCTAGTTGAAACACACAAGACGTGTTACTTGTTCCTCTTCTCTGTGTTGTGGCTTCACTGCGTTCTGCTCTGTTGTGGAGAAATAAATGTCTCTGTTTTTTGACGGATTTTCCCAGTGTGGCTGTATATGCAGATGTTAAACTGTGAGCCTAAAAAGAGGACTGAAAGATGTTTATCATTCATTTTTGTTATTAAACCCCATCGGAGTTACAGGAAATAATTCTGGCCATTTTTTCCCACAGGTACATGAAAAGTATGTTTGTAGCAGCTATTTTACTTTTTCTTTAAACCCAAAACCACACTGACACTGGTCCTGGAAAGAGTGATATAAACTGCTCATTGATGTCGGTAAAGTGGCTGGATGTAATGCTATGTTGAATTCAAACATTTAATTCAATCTTGCTTTTGAAGGAGAGAGACAGTGGCCGATACAAAACCACAGCCCTTCTCCTTTGTGATGAGTCATGAGTGGTGAGCAGGCGTAGATCAGCTGGCTGAATGCATCTGTCTTTTTTTTCTTCTTTCTTTGACACAATGAGACTGATTAAAAAGACAGAATTGATAGCCATGCGCAGTTGGCTAATTCTCAGCACTATAACAGCGAAACAAGATAAGTAAGACAATCTCTAGTGGACCTACAGTAGGTAAGTCCATTTATTTGGCCAAATAGGTCCTGAAAAACCTTTCAGATTGCACTTGTGTAATGGCTTTGCCTTAGAAAATGGTCTTTATGGAATAATGCTGCATGACTCCACACAGAAAAATTGTGTCATTTAGCTCCTGTCTGCTGTCTTCATGATAAATGATTGCTCCTTGATGAAACAGAAATCACCAGTTCAGTAGCGGCACAGCAGCCAAGCTGAGTGGTCCAGAGCTGGGGAATATTTGTTTAAACGGTTAATACCGCATCAACGCAAGCTCAACTGCAGTGGCAGCAGTGACAAAACTCCACTAAACCTGACTAACTGGGCTGCCAAACCCAATTACCGGCAGTAGTACAACAACATTTCCTAAGCAGTTTAAAAAAAAAAAAAAAACTGCACTCATTTTACTGAAGATTGAAAGTTGTTCATCAGGATTTTGCAAAGAAAAGGGACACAAAGCATGGCCCACATTTCAAGGTCCTGAGGAAATTGAGTGGAATGGATGTTACCCTGTTCTGTCTCGCCTGCGTAGCCTTGAAAGCATTGTGTATGAAACACAACACTCTGCTCTTATTGTGAATCTGCCAAGTTTTCAGCATAAAAGAAACAAAATATGAAGACAAGCAACACCCAAGCCGCCCATAGTTTGGAAAAATAGCCAATGTTGAGTCCAAGGGGAGAATATTTTCTATGGCTTTCCTTTCTGAATATGTAATGGCTGAACTCAATGAATGCAACATGAGCATGGCCACAGAGTCCTGGAAAGAATAATGACAGGCGCATTTACAAGTTTCATGTTGTTAGGCTTGAGATAAACTATTTCACTTTATGTAGTGCTTTGGTCATTAATCTTGGTGGATTGCACAGACAGTGCCTTCCCCTTCCATTTTATTTATCATAGCTTCACACAGGAGCCTCATTCCCCCCACCAAGTTGTAACCGTAAGCACAGCTCCGTGCTCCACTTCCCTGCCTTCAGCCACACTGCTCGTTTTAGGGTCACACCTATTCTCATTGTAACTATGTGGATATACTCTCTGAGAGGGGCTATAATGGGCCAATGATAGACCGCTGACACCTACAGTAAAACTTCTAGAGAGCAGAGCACACAGTTTCTCATACAGTCTCCGAGAATATGTTGTAATTCAACGTGCAACTGTTGGTAATGTGATTCTGTGGTGGCTTTGGAGGGAAATAAGTTGCAGTCCCCCATAATCAGATTTCTCCCCCATAACCCCAGCACAGATCTGTGAGGGCTGATAACCCCAGTGAGCTCTGATGCATGGGTCTGTCTCATAATCTCTCTGCTGTTAATGTAGGTTGCAATACTTAACAACTAACAGCTCTGACTTACTCTCTGCAGGCTTGCACAAGGAATCCAAATTGGGAAATTGACTTTGAAATACATTGAAGGAGACCTATTATGCTTTTACTTATTTTCAGTCATATATATATATATACACAATGTTACAACAGATGTTCATATTAATCGTGGCCAAAGTGTCAAATAATCAAGTAGACATATGTAGAAGTAATCCCTGTAAGCAAAAAGCACTGGCTTCAGACTGCTCTGAACGCTCAGTTTCCAATGTTTTTTTTTCTACTTTCAGCTCAATCTGAAGTCGACTCATGACGGATTTCTTTATATGATCATCTGCTCCATACACAGTGTGCCAGTTCACTGCTGGGAGTGTCAAGTCGAGCCATGACTCCATTACATATCAGGGCAAAGTAAAATAAGTAGATTATCTTTTGGAGGTGTGCTGGACATCTGCAGCTCTTCATCAAACATCATCATCACTATGGCTATTTCTGCTGTTACAATTCCTCCCTGCATTATTTCTAACTGATTTGCGGAACAAACAGCTTTAAATATCTCCATATATTATTTATGTTTTTTTAGCGCTGCTAACAAAGCTCTGCTAATTTGGTGCGGAACCTCTTTCGTTTCCTGTAAATTCTTCACAATAAAAATTATTTTGTCATTTAAAAGCTTTTAATATGAAGCAGTAAAGTAGGTAATGGTGGGTTTGTATAGGTGGTAACTTAACATGACTCTGATAGGCTGCCCCTTGGCAGGCTTCCAGAAAGCTGGTAAATCAGTACAGAAGCTGAACTGAAGGGCTACATGAAGGGCCAGTATAAGATAAATATAGAGTTTTTTGAGCTGTGAATCTTGTAAAGCTACTGTAGTGGAGTCCCAGAATAAAAATATAGAGCTGGAAATGAGCATAACAGGTCCCCTTTAAGTAAGAGCAGGGAACTATCTACTGGGTGCCTCAGACACAAGTGAGATCCATCATATGCACTTTTAATCCTGTTGACAGTTTCCAACGAGATCTTCGGCTTTGTGTCTTTCTTGACATGATGCGTTTTCTCATGTAAAGTGAGGCTTGTGTTGTTTGGATATTCAGCTTATTGTGTTGTGTTCCTTCTGTCACTTAGCAGTGATTCTGGTGACAGTTGTTACTTACTGTCATTCATTAAGTCGTTCATTAAATGTAGTCAGCATCAAATATTATTTTGGAAAGGTAATGGAGCAGAAAATCTGTACTTCCACTCAATATCAGCGCTTCCTGTTAGCAGACCCAGTGCTCTTTTGAGGCAGAATTAAATTCTGAAGATTTGAGACTTCATCCCAATTAAGGATGGTTAATAGTTCACTTTTGACTTTTCTGCTGATTTGTATTGTGATGATATGATCTTATCACGTCATACTTTTACTCAGTTCTCTAGTCCAAATTAATGACTCTGAGCAAGCCATATTTAAAAAACTAGCATTGATTGTTACAGATGACTTACAGATACTGTAATTTGAAATCTGATTAAATACCATACAGAGCAGGCACAGTGTTGGACAGTAACCCATAATGGGTTACAGTAGTACAGTAGTACAGTAAAGTGACAGTAACAAGTAGTGGAAGGGATTACAATTTGAAATTCAGGAATTACATTACAGCTGGTAATCCCAGTAAACCACTGTAACTCTTACAATTTGGGGATCCACTTGTTAACCATCTTCCTAATAGTTCTTAACTTGGTGTAGGGACACTTAGCTGCCACCAAAAAAGGAGAACTGTGACTCTAGGTAACTCAAAGTTGTCTTATTTGCATTTTGTGTCTTAGCTGTCTTGCTAATGTTAGCCACTGGTAAGGCTACATTCAGGAACCTAATTTAGTTCAGAGGTGGAGGCAGCACAGTAGCTTCACTGAGAGGATGGGACTGCATACAGTCACTGTAGCTAACAGCAAGCTAGCTGTTGATGGTCAGTAAATACATACAAACTCTAGGCCTGCTCATTAAACCATGTCTCTTTTTCTTTTTCCAGTTGTTTAAAGTCACCTTTGATGGAGCCAACAGCTGAGTAATGAAAGTAAAAAATTAATGGAACTAATTACTTTTGATGTTGAGTAATTCATAAAGTAGCATGATTACTTTTACGTTCCACAAATGAAAGTATAATATTTCATTTGCTGCTGAAATAGTACAATGTTAAGTGTTTGATCTCATGTAATACATGAATACATAACTACATTGAATCAATTTGGTTCCTTTGTGTGTGGTTTTGACATTTGCCATAATAAATGTTTATCTATATTGGACAATGTCCTTATTATGAGTTAAACCATATCACCTAGTCCCAAATGAGATGGAATTTATGACTAGTTGTTGAAGTCAGTGCAGCAATGCCTTGACAAAACCATGCATCCATTTTCTCAACAGTTTACCCAGTCGTGGGTCATGTAAGCTGGAGCATGTCCCAGCATGCATTGGGTAAGGTCTGTCACAGAGCCGACATCCACAAAGAGGAAACGTGAACTCAAGAGCACTGGATTTAAACCAAGGATCCTTTGCTGTGAGGCAACAGTGCTGACCACTGAGCAAACACTTCCCCTCATCTTAAGAAAAGCCTTTTAGCTGCTGACTATAGCCATTCTGTCTGGAATAAAAACACTTTGCTCTTAGAATATAAAGTATATATGTTTTTTCACAAGAAGTTAAGAGTCTCAACAACTCATTGTAATTTTATCATGTTTTTTTGTTTGTTTGTTTTTTAACCATTTATGTATTTATCTTATTACATGATGGCTGTTATAAAAAAAAATATATAGACCTTGATTGGACCTGAAGTCAAGATTTGTTTTTGGTCAAAATCTGTGAGAATCTCACAGATGAACTGTTTGTCACTGTTCTTCAACAGACTCTGCAGGCCTCCTCTCAAGCTGAGAGTGGTCAATTGTGAGCTCTCTGTGTTTTATGCTGCCTCTGTCTTTGGTGATAATCACTTGTTCTTTGTCTCCATCTTTTATGCTTTGGCTTAAAGCCAGTGAAAAAAAAACTTTGAAAAGGGACAAAACAATCTCTACTATCTTGGCTCATATGCTAAAATCAGCATAGTAAATATCTCCACAGCATCAGCACATGCTCATGTCATAACACTGTATTTTAGGCTTGCACGCTATCACAGTATTGAGGTGCACCATGGTATTTAGGAGTCCATGGTTTTCAATACTGTCAAAAACATACGCTCTTTCTTCTATTAAACTGACACAGAGACATTCTATTAATCTGATGTGTTGTAGTGCAAAACACCAGAGGTCAGGTAAGGAAGACTATAAGAGTCTCAGTAGCTTGCTTCAATGTTCATTGTTTTGTGTATTTTTTTGTGAATCCTTAAAATCTCTATAAAGGAGTTGGTAAGAGCAAAATTAGCATGACACATGGAGCCACAATGGCCACATTTATGGTAACCCCCTCCCTCCCCCATCACATTAAAAAAAACAGAATTTTTAACATCTTTGAAGTGAGTTTCACTGACAGTAGTCTATTACTGAACAAAAAAACAGCAAAACAGAAAAGATTAGATGGAACTCTTGGGAAAAAAAACACAAAGTCAAGCTTGGTTCTTTCAGCAGTTGAGGAAAACAAAGGCCCATTTATCTATCATCTATTAACAGTAGGTTGAATATTGCATTATAGCACTCTATGATGGGAGTAAAGATTAAATTTATGCATATGAAACTATCACATAATTACTTTAACCTAACCAGCGAGCTCAATTTATTGAATTCAACCTGAAAAACAGATGGAAGCATGTTTTTCAATGCTATTTTTAAGATACTGCAAATTTTGACCCAGCTGCTTGGGTAGAAAGTGGAAACACAGTGGAAGCGAAGGTTGAGGTGAGGGTGAAGCAACATCTGTGTGGGCCTTTTATTATGAGCCAGCGGGCAGATTCGTCCTGGAGGAGGCGCAGCAGCTGCTCCAGAGAGGTGTCCTGCCAGCGGAAAGTCAATGTTCACCCAAGTGTAGGAAGAGATCCCTGCTTGATTGACAAAACTTTTGGCCAAGGTCAGCGAGTGTGTGTAGGTGTATGTGTGTGTTTGGTGATGGTGCTGTTGGTGGTGTTATGGGGCCAATGAGTAATCACCCCTCTTGGGTTTTTCATTCTGGCTGGCCAGCAGTAGGCGATGGTAATCTCCATGCTTGTGTTGAGTTTAACCATTACAGACACTTTATGCTTTTGAAAATCACATCGGGAACAACGTGAGAAATGATACCGCTTCAACCTAGCAAACATTTGATAGGCAGTGATGTGTGGGGAGCAGTCAAATCCCACTGCTTAAGTTTACATGGCATGTCACTTCAACATCAACCCTAACAAGCACAACAAAACACCAATATATTACAGCATCATGGTAAAAATCCAGACTAAGATAGCTTTAGAGACAGTTTGCTCTCCATTTTTTTTTTTCCATTTTAAAATTTCATTTGGAAACATGGCTGAAAGATACTCAAATCTGTAGTCACTGAGTTAAGATACACTGCATATGTTGGCCAGCATTAGTAGTACATATCTGGGTTGAAATTTCTTGTACTGATAAATTGTATGTTTTTTTACAGATCCTAAAACTGATGTTTTATAGTGTGTGTTTTCAAAGTGTTGTCACAATTGTGACTCCTGCTCCAATGTCAGACTTACTCTCCCTCTAGTCCCTCATGTTTCACTGTCTAGGTCCAGCAGATCTATGTGAAGTCTGTGTCTTGTCAGTTATTACCCCAGCTGTTTCCCCTGTGTAATCACTCTTGTGTGTGTATTTATGTGCCTATCACCCTGTTAGTCGTTGTCTGGTCATTCTTCTGGCCATGTGTTCTGTCTCCTGTCATTACAATAAATAATCCCAGAGTTGAGTTTTGTCTTCATCTACCTCCTGCCTTTGTCTTACACTTGGGTCCTCTACACTACTCATTGTGACAGAATGATTGGACCATACCTGGACTCAACACCCAGAAACCTCACAGTGTGCCTACTCCCGGAGAGTCCCGCCTGTCCCTACCTGAGTGGAACTATGGTGATCCAGTCTTTAATCTACCTGTGTAGGCCCGCCTCCTGTGCCATGTCTTCGGTGCTAGTCCAAGGGGTGGCAAGTGGACGCCAATGGCTGGGCAGCTGTTGGAGGAGGTACATCTGCAGCCCCGGGATCTTTCCTCGAAGCACTGACAGTCCAGCGTCAGTCCAGCCTCAACTCCTCCACCCATTATGCTGCATTCGTTGGTCACTGCTGCAGTTGGCTATGCTGACACTTTCCCTCAGTGAGGCAAATGCAGTTGGGTAGAACGAAGCTGTCTCCTTCCGAGTTGCAGTACAGGGATCCCAGATGTTCATTAGCCCTTCCCTGCCCATCCACTTGTTTTCCTACCTGTCTGCTGGACTGTTCCTTCTTTGCCTCCTGCTCCGGGACCCAGTACTTGACTCTGGTCTCATGTGAGACATCACAAGCAGTCCCTTGAGGGGTGAGCTAGCGTTAGCTTGGGTCCAAGGTAGCAGGGAGTGTTTTCACAGCATGAAAGGAAACACTCTACATTTATTTGGAAGGTCTTGGCTCCAAATGGAAAAGATGACACTGACAATAAGCTGCAACTCTGGGCTTCAAACCTGCCCCAAAGCAAACCAATGGGTGACATCAGACCTTTATGTGTCCATCTTTATATACAATCTGTGGTTATAAAGGACTGTATTATGTGAAAAAGTGTCTCTGATATAGAATTTATTCACTACAAAACTTCTGATCTGTTGATAACAATTATGATATGACACAGTGAAATGAATATATTATAATGATGATTTAACACTGTAAATCTCTGTTTACAACAAATTCTTGTTTTAGGTAAGGCTTGTAGTTTGTGGTGTATCTTCGGGTGGATTTTTGCATGCCAGTCTGAGGCAAAAAATCCAAGGTTGACTTTCATCCTGCCAGCCTTTCACCATGCAGTAAACTACAATGGCGGATCCAAGGGGCAACTTCCTGTGTTTACTTTTGGTTCAGCTAGAAGACACGTTTAAAATGATTTTTTGTAACAAAAGGTTTATTTGAAAAGATTCAGGAAGCTCGCACTGCTTGCCCTGATATGTTGTTTTGCTAGAGTGGCTTTTTCAGAATCTGTATAAGAAAGATGGAGAGTGCCAAGTTATTATGACCCTTAGTCATAATAGTCACAATCATGAGAATAAGACCATGATTAAATAAACAAGGGACTTTTTGTCAACTGTGTATGCACTGTGTTTTCCGTGTTGGCACAGATAATAATAAACATGAATGTCCAAGTGTTTGCTGGAGAAGTCCATGCAGTGACAAATCAAGCCTGTTTTTGAATCAACATCTGAGCAGCTCATGAATGCCTTTAACTGGCAAACATGACTGGCTGTAGGTCCCCAAAGCACAACATCAAACAGCTTTCCCAATCAATAATTCACTTGCACTAACACCTCCCTGTATCCAGGTGTACTTTCCATACACCATTTGCTTTCCCGGTCAAATGAAACAATCAATTTCACACCCCTGCATGTTTTATAAGCCTAATAAAATCTCTGCGCTGTCAACTAGGTGTGGAATATTTAAGAGTTCAATTCATGCTGCAGCTAGTGTATCGAGGCTGAGCAATAGTTGAAAGCCAGGAGGGACCAGTTGGTAGAAAGGTCAGGTATCAGCTACTCTGACCACGCCAAATGTCAGCTAGACAATCTGATAATTTGTGACCCCGGGGTGAAGAGAAAATCAAAAGACGCTATATGCAGGATCTGTAAAAGACCCAGTGTAAAATGTCAGACAAATATATGCTGAGATGAAGTGAGATGTCAGTCAGATCAGTGTCAGTATTCAGAGAGCACACACTTTCTCTGCTGCAGCATACTGCAGAAAGTTGACTGTAATGCCTGACTGATGAAAACAACTAGCAGCAACAAACTATTTGTTCAGGTGACGAGAAGTAAATGATTAGTTGCCTTTCCAGAATGATTTTACATGGTTATTTAACATACCTGGATACAGTGAGGCATTGTATCCCACTGAGGTGATGACAGTAAGCTTCAGTGAATTTCAACTGTAAAACAAAGCACAACTGATATATTTAGAAAACAGAGTGCTCATTAAAATTCAGGAAAATTAATGCTAACTGTTCATCTCAATGTCACACAGTTCGTGATGACAGAATGCAAGATATTCTTTTTTTTTTCAGAAACCAATTAAAACTTGAACTGAGGAGAATCAGAGGCGAATAAATCATTTGAAAAATCCCATTAGAACAGACACAGAGGACTCAGCTGTGTTTTTAAAAGCCAAAAGGGTCAAGAAAAAAAAAATGTAATAGGCTTCATAGATAGAAATAAATAGACTGGGGAAAGGTGTCTCTGATGGGAAATGAGTTTTAATAAAAAGCAGTCCGTTTTCTTCACAGTGGGGTAGACAGAATACGGAATATGCCAGTATCATTGGCTCCTTCGGCTGACGGGTACAGAGCCTCGCTGAAACAATCAGCTCAGAGGCAAAGCACTAAAACAACCCAACCTTGCCACAAATGTGGCTTCCCTTGCTCTAGGTCGGATGATCCAATCGCAAAACATGAATAACCTCGGCGCAGAAAAGCAATTACCCGCAGCCTAGACAAAGGGGCCAAGGCACCAGCACCTCCAGGGCCAGAGAGGCAGAGCGGGGCTGCCACTGTCTGTGCTATGATACAATACTCTAGCATTGCTGTTTAATCACACAAAAACAGGGGCAAAATCAGAGGGATTCTGTGTTCTCAATGTTTCAAGTAATAATCCATGACAATTTTCATGTAAATGTCTTTTTTTATTGCTAAAATGTTCAATGTATGTCCGGTTAATGTTTGGTGCTCTAATCATGCGCTGTCAGAGAGGGTTTTTTTCTTGGGAAAATATGGTGGTGCACAGAAATTATTTGCTTATCTGAAATAAACATGGTTGAAGAAACACAAGAAAAGACCACCGTGTACTGGAACTCATACTAGCCACCATGTGACTAACAGGAGATTTGTGAAGAATGCACTGGAACAATATCAAAGCCATTAGCACAATAAGGATGGAACCAAACTTTTAAAAAAAGGAATTGTGAGTTAAGACCTTCTGTAATTAAAATGCATTCAAAAACAAACTTTGCTACGAAGAAACATCCATGTCATACAGTCATTCCACCTTCTTCCTTTAAACCGCTAACACAAATACAAAGCATGGAGTCGAATTTGTAAATGTGCTTTCAGAGCACTTGAATATAAGAGTCTGACCCTTTTGTTACACTACTTGGCCATGGAAAGTACAGAAGGAAAGTCAATTTAGAGCCTCTTTGGTAAAAACGGTTGTAAATCTTACACTTAATTAAAACGACCTCAATTTACTGCTCTTATCTTAGGTAATCATGTTAACCAATAGGGGTGCTAAAAACTCATTAGGGGTATGGATTTTAATTAGCAACCTTGTAGATGCAACATAAAATATCCCCCTTCAAACAGGAATCCTTTAGCAATGGGAATATTCTGGCTGTGTGGTTGTTTGGAAAGATAATTATTAGCTAATGAAGTGTATTCTTCTCTTTTTGTGCCATTCACAGTTTTCTTTTGGACATTCTGCCGTACCCTGTTAAATACATTGTATTTAAGATGACTATACACCTTAAGCCTACTTTAGTACACTCAATCAATGAAACTTGAGTTTTTTTTTAAGTCCATATCAGATGCAGTGGAAGCAAAATGATGTGACATGTAGTAACATCTGTCATGGTTGAATGGTGAATTAAAATTAAGTAGATCATTTAGAGCTGATAAATTAATAAATGATTTGGTGTGAAATGCTAAGTTGGATGCAAATTGGTGTTGGGTGATAAGCCACTACTTCAATAGCTGACTGTCACAACATTGTTAAATATAAACACAAATATACATATTTTTTTTGATTGTCACTAAGATATGTACTGAGCTCATTTTACAATTGGGAAATAAACTTGTTAGTGCCTTTAGAGCCTTTAGTGACTCCAGAGGGAGCTGTGTGAAATCTGAGCCAGCATTGGTTCCAAAATGAAAAGAATCTGTGGGTGTGAAGTTAGAACAAAGTGAGGTTAGCAGACCTCTGTAGCTGCTCCTCATCTCTACTGGAGGCTAACAGCTCCAGGCTACATTAGCTGCTACTAGCATAACACACTCATCATGGGCAATGTAGGCAGTAGGGTTTGAAAGAAAAAGAAAGAAAAAGAATGCGTAGATAAAAAAGATTATATATCTGGTTCTGCTCCAGTGATTTTGATCCCTTTCTTAAATTGTTGCAATGCTAAAACTGGTGGAGTACTTTTTTTAAGTTCAAGATATACCTCGAAACAGTCTCGAACATGGAAGTCACAAGTTTTTTTTTTTAACCACATTTTGCAAATAATTCTTCTGCTCTTTATTTAAGTTGAATTTTGATTCCAGCACTTTTTAGTTTTTAGTATTTAGCATTGTAGTGTTGATACTTTTGCATATTCTTCCACCACTGATGGATTATTTTACAGCACAGTACTCTATAGGAATGGTATAAGTTGTAGTAGCAGTGGTGCCTTGATGGTCAGCCAGACTTGATCTGAATCACACAGAAAACAACCATAAAATTGAAAAGTTTTCATCCTATTTGTGCTGTATCTAGCAAATAAGTATGTTCTATTTTTATATTTTTCTTGAAGTTATTAATTAATATTTCATACGAATATCCTCTTCATTTAAACATAGTGATCTATATATTAAACCCTCATATGCACTCTGTAGGGCTTGTTTGAATATCATCACTCAGTCTAGCATAAGGCAGGCCAACTAGCAGGCACCAAGTGTGAAGGTGTTTTACTTTTCCCTGAGGCAGAAATTAAAGGTGATATCAAAAGGTCAGGCAGAAATCTGGATCCAGAGGAAACAGCGCTGGATGATGAAAGTGTTGCTGGTAGAGTGAGCTGCGTGTGATCATACCCACCAAGCCTCCTTGTTAACTTGGAGAGGAAACAGCAGTCTATCCATTACTTTCCTCTCAGTGCCTGTATAGAATCACGTACGGCAATAATCGATTGTTCGAGTGCAAAGCTGCTGTGGACAGCATAAAATCCAGCCGATGATACAAGGAACTGCCGCTGAGGCTGGCTGGGATCAGGTCTGCAGTGGCAGCAGCAGGAGGAAGGAAACATTCAGCTGCAGGCCTGAATTGCATGGTACGAGTGCACAGAAGCAGGAAAGTAAACTGTCAAGGTCTAGACATTTTGGAAATGAAATTCTACAGGATAAGATGAAACCATTGAAGAAGAAAAATCATCCACGCTCCAAAAGAAAACAATATTTGGGCTGGTCTCATTTCCATATTTTTCTATTTTTAATTCTTCGATCACTTCAGGAATAATCATGCAGAGTGCAGTTTTCAACACTTAGGCCTTCCCCAGTGTGCAGGCTCTTCCCCCGCTCATGTCATTCTCCACTGTACACAGTGAAAAGGGTTCTCAAACTGGGTGAACACAGGGTTTCTCAACTCTAAAGCTTTACTCACACAGGACCAGTAATACATGAGGATTTTGTGAAAATAAGGATTCACACTTTCATTATCAATCCGTGTTGAAGATGAAACTTACTGAAATCACAAATGCACTTGTATAAATCCAGCTGTGGAAAGGAACTTAGTGCATTTACTCAAGTACTTTGCTTATGTACATTTTTGAGGTGCTCAAAAATTCCATTTTCTGCTACTTTATACTTCCATTCGACTACACTTCAAGGGGAAATATGCTACTTTTTACTCTGCTTCATTTATCTGACAGGTGTTGATTTGATAGTTATTTTTACTTTACCGTAAAATATATTCACATCAAATAGATACATCATTTAAATGCTACTTAATGTGTAATTTTATTTATGCTTATACTGACTATGTTACTGAATTAAAATTTGAATTAACTTCTACTAGAGTATTTTTTTACCACTTGTAAAGGGTCTGAATACCGCTTCCACCACATTGCAAATCTGACAGTTCACAATCTGCCACTTTGAGTTTGAGGGAATCAAATCATATCCTTTCTAATAAATTTGGAGTTTAAATTAGATACCAAAATCAACTAAAATACAATTTATAACTAAAACAAAATGAATATTCTGTTAACCATATTATCATCATCATGGCTGCAAGTTTACTGAGAGGGTTTTTAGACTATGATTTTTATTGGGAGCAACTTCTACATTTCGGTAGTTGGGAAAAGTTTCTCTGCAGCTCTCTGTCCAGCATCATCTTGTGTTACAGCCCACAGTGTAACATCATCTACTGAAGGCTATACTGTTCTCTCCTCTAATATCTGTGTGACTGTCATGTAACACCTCTCATCACAAGCACTTTGCTTTAGAAAGATGTTTTTTTAGCATCTAACTCCACGTTGAAGCACTCTCTCTTTATTCCTGTCTGGACTACTGGATCACTTGTCAATGGTCATCTAGTAGTCAGTTATGGGGACTGCTAAAACAATACAGGTCTTCAAGAAGGAACTATAGATACCATTTGCTTCAGTTTTAGACATTTTGTTGAGCTTGTCATGACTGTACTACTGTAACACACTGTAATAACCAAGGATGTAAATTGAGCAAAGATTCTGATAATAATACATTTTTATGTAACTTGTCAGGAGTCAGGTTTGTTAAATATACATAGAGAGAGAGATAGAGTGCTGAATAGCTATATAGCAATAAAAAATAATAGCAAACCTCACAGAAAAAAAGTAATAGAGATGTAGGAAAGAATAGGAAATTGTTGTTGCATGAGGTCAAATCTCTTTTCACAAACAACGTTTACTGATCCAATTGAGAGGCTGAATGAATAAAGTGAAACAAAGTGGAAGTTTAGAATTTTTGCTTCAGTTTTATATGCAAGCTATTTTTTTTATGTTTCCCATTTAGATTACAAAATTAAATAACTTTTCATCAAATCTGCAAAATAGAAGCACAATGCACAATTTATTTTCTTGTTTTAGCAGACTGCTTCTGGTCTCATCTGCAATCAGAAAGCTGATATTCTCCAGGAATAAAATCTCAAATAGAAATCCAAAAATGACTCACTAAATACGTGGAGCAGTATGCCGGGTGCAAATGAGGGAAAAGAAAAACAGTTTCTGAACTTCTCAGTGTACAAAATAAATGAAAATCTGTTGTCTGTAAAACTACTCAGAGTTTTTGAGACCACTGTTCTGTGGATTCTGTTTTGTGTCAACTTACTTACTTACTTTTGGATCTTAAATGTTGCAATTCAACATAGTTGTATTGACAATTATTACATATGAATGTAATTCTAGGCAAACAGGATTGACAAGTGTAAAAGAAATCACATCCAGAAGATGATGAAAAATAAACTGTGCACTCATCTGAAGCTAATTATGCCTGAAATGACCAGAAGTTCAATTTGCATAAAAATTGTATTTTCCAAGACTTTGGTCACTGACATTCTGTGAAATTTACACTGTATTATCTTTATATCACAAATTACAGACACTAATATTCAGTGGCTTAAGGTAGTTATGACAGGCCCCAAGTGCATGCTAGTTACTATGAAGTGCACGCGCGCACACACACACACACACACACACACACACACACACACACACACACACACACACCATTAGCTATATATTTTACCAACGTGTTGGATTTTGCAGTCTAATTAGTTACTTTGGCTATTGTGTTGGAAAAATAGAAAGGTCAAAGAGGAAACTATCAGAACCATGGCACTCTGACACATTGTGACGTAAACAGACAGTCAATCAAATTAACAAGTCAGCTAATCAACCAACTGTAGCTGCAATGTTTACATATCTATTGCTGTATTGGGAAGGTATGTAGGTAAAAAAAAACAACAACAACACATCAGCAGGCGAGTTGCTAGAACACTTGCCTATATACTACTATAAATATGTACAGCTGACAAAAGCTAACATGAAGTATATTTTTGACATCGATAAACTTTTTCTGCAGTGACTTTAACCAGTTGCTTGTTGCTGTCGGCTTCATAGGATGGAGAAGCGTTCATCAGCTGATCTCCATGATTGAAATATCAGGAGAAATCATTGTTGCTGGCAATGTAAACTTTCAAGGAAGCAATAATTAAAACATGCAGTGATGTGTCGAGGTGTAAATAATTTGTACAGTATTTTGAGAACAGTAATGATGTATTTGTTCAAGGTTGCGTTCCTAACCATGCAATAATTTGCAAAGGGAAATGGACTGTCAATCAGACTGCGTTGGTGCTAGATTGGATGGGGCAGGAGGGTGATTTGCGTAAGCCTAGCGAAATTTGTAGGCTAATCCTAACCACACTCGTGAAAGATCGTCCCTCCTGCCCATCCAATCTACTACTGACAAAGAGAGAGAGAGAGAGAGAGAGAGAGAGAGAGAGAGACTTTTTGATTTTTACAAAGGCCTTTATTAAGCACTACAAAGGGTATAGAGATGAAGGACCTCAGCTACTTAAGTGCCTCACAGTGAGGGGAAAAAAAAGCAAAAAAACAAAAAAGCAAGAAACATGACCGTCCTTCCACTACCCCATACTAGGAGAGACAGCCAGCTGTGTTAAAGCATATTCCACATCCTCCTCCAACTAGTGCACAGTTCTCCATCATGAAGGTCCTCAGGTGCTCTGGAAGCAATGCACATACCTTCTCAACAATCCCACTGAACAGCCTGGGTCTGATTTCGGTGCGTTGTTTCAGGATCCCCACAGGTGTCAGCAGATGTCCCACTTTCACACATCTGGCCTCCCTCAGGGAAACTCTTATGCTAGCTGAGGACAGGGTTTGGGTCTGAATGAAGTTGTTAAAAGCGAGAAAGAGAGAAAGAATCTATGTTTTTTGAGTGAAGTTTGCTGAAATATTTCCACAACACGTATGTCTTTTCTATCACAGTATCACACACTCTGAGGGTAAGTAGTGACATTGTATGGTTAGAGGCAGTCCCTGCTTCTTGTTAAAATCTCTTTAATCACTTATGACGTTTAATTATCAGACATATCGGACAGTGCTGGGAAAAAAACAGGCCACTTCATGAATATGCATGGGTGCTCCACAAATGGTGCTCTACGAATTGTTGTACATCTGAAAAACACATACACAATGAAACAGGCACTCGACGGTGACCTGAGTCAGAAATGATAACAACCTGTTAAATAGGGACACTGAGCCTATAAGATACCACAAATCCCCTTGAAAAACAACTTGCGCTCACCTATTTAAATGGCATTTGACAAGG